>CM051828.1:110331230-111585159 GCA_028451465.1 Erethizon dorsatum
TGAGACCAAGAGATGGGTCATCTATGCGTGTGTATTAAGCAAGTCCTGTCCCTTCCCTGCTAAGAGCCCACATGTGGTTTCTTGCTGCACTTAGAATAAAATCTGAAGTCTTTGTTATCCAGAAGACTCTGCATACCTGGTCTCATCCTTCCACATCACAAACCCCATAGAGGCTCATTGATTTCATTCCATGTGTTCAATGAGGTGTTCGTCTTCCAGCACCAATGATCACTAATATGATCATACAGCACAGTGCAAGGGGTAAAGATTTGACTTACAAGCATTTTCAGTATTCAGAATTTCAGTAGTAACTTTTGGAATGTTGCACAGCTGATAGGAAATGGTGAGAGTTAGACTCCAACTTCTGGGGTAAATTGTTTACTCTTAGATAATAGACAATACTGCCTCCCAAGTGTATCTTGACATAACTATTATGTTTTCTTACACAGCTCTCATTTGTCAGATCATGGTACAGTAACTCCTTCCCCTGTCTATTTTATGGCTGCTTAATAGAAAATCAGGTAATGCCTTTGGAGGGAGAGGAAGGAGTTTTAGCTTGAAGGACCCTCCTATGAAGAGATTGGTCCTATTAAAACAAAGTTCAGTATCTCTTGTCTTGTCTTATGGGTTGAAAGCTGAACAATTTATGTGAAAGTCGGCATAAGAAAAGCACTTGGTGTATATCAAATGCTATATTTCAACTTTTTAAACAGTGGTTTGTGCTTCTTACATTCTCAGTAATAGAAGAATTAAATTGACTGAGATTTCTTATAAGGCTTAAGGAGTCCCACAGCCTGCATCCCCTGGGTGATAACATTGAAACTCCTTAAGTCTTCAAAGAACATCAGAAGGTCATCAGATCTTATAAAATGACATGAAACAAACACTGCTTACCCAGTAAGTTAAATTTTGGGCCAACATACAATCATTTGTCGTGCACAAATTATCTCTTTAGCAAAAATTTTGAGAAATTGTGTTTTCCTCTTAAAGCATGTCTGAGGTAAGATTAAGTTTATATAAGTTAATTTATCCAGCATTTTATTATGCACTCAACAAAGTATTTTATTGGAAAGAATCTTCTGAAAATTTACCCTGAGAAATTTTTCCTCCTTCCCTTCTTTCCTTCCTTTCTTTTTTATTTCCCCTCCTTTCTATTTCCTGCTCCCTTCTTCTTTTCTTTTATTCAAGCATCAAGGCTTTTATTCATCGTGCACATAGTTAGTCTTCATTTGCAACATGCTTGGAACATAGGTTTTAAATGTTGAAACCCAGTAGACCTGAAATCCAAACATGAGCTCTATGCAGTGGGAAGCCCACCTGCCATGAAGACCCCCAGGCATATCAGAATGGAATCAATTTCCATGGAAACCATCACAGACTCAGTTTTATTATGTTATAGTACCCTCCATTCCAGTGCACAACTGTATAGCATCTCAATGTATGCTTCTATGAAATTTCTGAAGTAAACACTAGCAAATTTAATAGTACTTAAAAAATCATCAATGAGTATTTTTCCTCAGGAATGTGAAAATGATAGATCATAAAATGTATTAGCTAAACTTAATGAGATGATAACAGTGATATTAAAGAGAAAATTTAAAAAGCAAATCATTAAATTAATGCAAAAGTATTTGATATAGTCAATATATGCGTTCATTATTTTAAAAATAAGCTCAGATCGGATTAGAACTTTTGCCCTTGAAAAGGGAAAGCCATCAAGAACCTATATAAACATCATGTTTATTCAGGCTAGGAACAAAGCAAGAGTGAACATTGTTGTTGCTTTTATTATGAGGTTGCTTCTATTGATTATCTAAATGGAGAAACTGGCCAATGGAATAAGGCCAAAAAAACAGAAGCATAAGTATTGAGGAGGAATCTACTGAACTTTTCTTATGTGTAGAAAGTCAGTGGGACATCTATAGGCAAACTATTAGAACTAAAAGTATTTTCAGCAAATTTGTTTTATAGAAGGTAAACATATAAACTTAATTAGCCTTTCTCTATCATTGTAATTACCAATTAAAATGCAGGGCAGAAAAATTACCATATCCAGTAGTAAATGTAATACAGTTAAGAATAAAGTAATAAAAATTCAAGATTTTTATGGAAAAAATTATTGAAGTTTACAAAATACCTTAATAAATCATCAATATCACATTCAAGTATGGGTAGACTCAATGATATAACAGTACTAGTTCTCCCTAAATGATTCTATAAGTCCAATGCAATTCCACTCAAAAACCAAACAGGATTTTTTCTGGAATCCAAACAGAATTTATCCCGTAGATCATGTGTAAGTTCAAGAGGCCAAAAATAGCCAGGAAAAGTCTAGGGAGAAAAAAGACCACCAAGAGAAATGACTTGTTCTACCAAATATCAAGATGTACTTTATACCCAAAATAATGAAGATAGTGTAAAATTGATATAAAATAGGCCCATGGAACAGAACTGACCTCAGTAGTTATCTCATCCAGTGTGAAAAACTGATACATGACCAGGTCAGAATTACAAATCAGTGCTTACTAAACAAACTACTAGTCAATAACCAGTGCAGGGATAATTGGTTATTCATATGGAAAAAAACAGAAGTAAACTTCATCTTTACATCAAACATGAAAATAAATAAAGGAAAGATGTGTTACATTTTAAATATAAAATGCAAAAAGTTCAAAAATTTGAGAAAACAAGTGTGATTAGCTTATGACCTATAAGTGAGAAAGATTTCTTAAAGAGTGCCAGAAAGAAGCACAGACCATAAAAAAAAATTGATGAATTTGATTACAACTAAATTTAAAACTTACATTCAAGAAAAGGCATGAAGACTGACAGAGATAGTCACAATTCATGAAATATATCATAAAGTGTACAATGGACTCCTACAAGTCAGTAAGAGAAAACAAAAAACCGAGATATGCGTGAGTTAATGACGGATGCTGAAACTAAAGTGGATAAGAAACATAACAGCACATACAGCCACACTAATAATCTTGAGACTGCAAATGCAAATGATGTTGAGATATTACTTCAAACCACAAGAGCAGAAGAAATTAATAACTCTGATGATATTTAAGTGTTGGCAAAGAGGAGAATTAAGAAACCCAGATCTTAAAAAAGAGGGGTGCAAACTGAGCTAACCATTTTGGAAGGCAATTTAGCACTGAAGCTGCCTGTGACCTTGGGCCTAGCAATTACCTAAATAGGTAAATGCCTTAGAGAAACTCCCAAAGGAGTTCTCATGTAGACAGTTGCTAGAATCCACACTGTAATGTTTAAAAAATATAGGAAAAAATCAAAACCGTGAGTACATATATTGTGGCACCTCTATAAAATAAAATATGATCCAATAGGGGAGCGAAACCAACCGCAGTTACATGTGATATTAGTGAAACTTAAAGCCATAATTTTGAATGAAAAAAGGAAATTGCAGGACAATATGTACAGAATAACATTTTTATAAAGTTTGTAAATATGCACAATAATTCAAAATACTTTATATATAGATCCATACATGTTAAGAATATAGAAACATCCCATAGACATGATGAATGTTCCAGGTAATAGGTTATTTCTGGAAGGGAAGGAAGTAGGACTGCAACAAGTATATTTATCTATGCCTATAATATTTCATTTCTCCAAAAAATCTGAAACAAATGTATGAGAGTGTTAGGAATGAATAAAAGCCAAATTATGGGTCATACACAAACATTGTTAAACTATTATTTCCACTTGTTTGAATATTTTAAATATTTCAAAATTAAATGAAGGACCACCCCACGGCACTGAGATGTGAATTCTGAGGGCTCCGCTGAGTTTGTTTTCCAAGTTCTTGCATTCCCTGCTCCCAGTGGGACTGAAATTTATGACTCAGCAAAATGACTTATGACCACAGAGCATAAGTATTCGGACTATTTGTGAAAGTGTCACAATTGTGAATGTTTAAATGCTGAAATATCAAGCGCCCGCTGCAAACACCTAAAACCAAGTGGGAACTTAAAGGATGAAAGTGAAAACAAAAGAAAACAATCTGTTTGCTGCAGTATTCCGAACAATGTCGCATCTCATCTTCCCTGCTGAAATCAGACCAGAGATTGGCCTTTGCATTCTTGACAAAGTACCTGCCTTTATGAGTAATAGCTGGCAGAAGAAACCATGCAGGTTAATAGAAAACAAAACAAAACAGAAGAGAATACTCCTCAAAATGGCTGCACATTCTTTGGTTCCCCAAACAGCTTTTCCAGCCTTGACCTTCTGGTTTGATGCCTCTCCTTAAGCGGTTACACACAGCTTTGCAAATGTTAGGGTGACATTTGGACTTGGCTTGTGTGATGGGCTCGCCTGCCAGTGTGGGTTTCCCCAGGGGCCTGCCAAGCTCCAGCTCGTCAGTATTAGCCTCGCCAGCCTCCCTCCCAGAGCTGGCAATAACATTTACCAGCTACAGTTTTCTCCATTTTCAAATATTTCCTCTGGCCCACGTGACAGTGATCATCCAGCTCCCTGTATAGACTGGAGCCTAGAGAGAGTGTTTTCGTGAGAGGAGGGCCTTCCTTTAAGAACTTTTAACATTTACCTTTTATTAAAGATTTTACTTGCTTTTTAATCAGTCTTACCCCCCAGGATTTGGATATGTTTGAGTAAAATTAATTATTAAAATCTCATACCTCGGGGTAGGAGGGCACACCTTTGACTATACTCATGTCAGGGGAAACTGAAAAGATTGCCTCTGGTTGGAGAGGAGCTCAACCTGAGCTTTTACCAAAAGCTTGTTGAAATCCTTATGAAATCAAGATTGACCAGGAGTGCTACTGTTATAAATTATAACTATAATTTGCAGTTTTAGAACTGTTTAATATGTGACAGGGACTGTGTTTGAACACCTTAAAGGTGTCAGGTGTGTGGTCTCTCTCATTTGTTGTGTTTCCAGAGCCTGAATGAATGCAAAAGGAATGAATTTAGTCCACCCAAAAGACTAAGGCGTCACACTAACATTACCCTTATTTTATCAATGAGGAAACAGATTCAGAGTTGAGTGGCTTTTCCATTCAGAAAGCTGGGACCTAACGTGGCAGGCCTTTGTACGCCAGAGCAGAGCCTCAGTTGTACGGCTATAATGTGCACTTATGGAGGTACATACATGCTGGAAATGTATGTACTGGAAAGTTAAAAGTAAATAAGAACACAGTGGAGTTCCAATTAATAAATGTTGATTAGGAAAGAAGTAAATAAACATTACCTTCAGGCCAATAGCATAGTAATAAATGTTATAAACAAAATCCACTGAGGGTGCTAAAATGAGTAAGACTGAGGAGAAACAAGATTTGCAAAAGCGCAAAGTGTCTTCTCCAAGACACACACTTATCAACTAGAAATGAAAAGACAGTAATTGAAGAAACACCAACTTAATCAAATACTCAAGAAAACACCATCAGGAACAAGATGTATCGATATCACAAACCTCTTGATAAAATGCACTGAGAGAGACACAATGCAATTTTCATATTTTTGTCAAAAATCCCACATAGCTTCATTCTAATCATGAGAAAACATTAGGAACACTAAAACTGAGGATTTTTGATAAAATAGTTTTCTTTAAAATGACACAGGGCCGGTGAGATGGCTCAGCAGGTGTAAGCGCCTGCCCGGCAAGCGCGAGGGCCCAAGTTCGACTCCTGGAATCCACATACGAAAAAGGGGCTGATGATATCGCTCAGTGGCACGGGTGCCTGCTGGCGCATGAGGTCCTGAGGTCAACCCCTGGTACCCCCGAAAAAATAAATAAATAAATAAAATAAAATGGCACAAAAGACAAGGAAAGACTGAGAAATGGTTACAGACTGGAGGAATCTAAGGAGAAATAAGTAATGCATTGTAGACAGAAAAAGAGCATTGGGGAAAAGTGGTAAAATTTGAATAAGGTTTGACATTTATTTAAAACATATCAATATGTACTTACTGTTAATAATAATCCCATTATTGTAGTGTACGATATTAGCATTAGGAGGGCAAGGAATATAAAACATTCTTGGTGTGTTTTTTTGCAATTTTTCTGCAAGTAAATTAGACATATCAAGCTTAAAAGCAACAATCAAACCAAAACAAAAGATGAACAGAAAATATATTTGGCTGTCTAGTTTGCTTCCAATATCAAGAGAGGGGCAACCATGTAAACTAAAATACACACAAAAGCAGTCTTGTGGGCACCGCCAACAATGAATGTACGTACCGGATAGAAGCGGTGGTCAGTCTGACCAGGAAGGAGAGGACAGGTAGCCAGATAAGCTTCCATTGCCTGTAGAGGTAATGCTCAAAGTCGTCTGTTCATTCCCCATCTGTTTGAGCACCTACTACAGGCCACTCTTCTAGAAAATAGCTACGTAGTGGTGAACCAAAAAGAAAAGGTGTCTACGTTTATGGGATTGAATATTCTAGAAGCAGGAGTCCAATGCACATGAATGAAAAAATCAGATAATCTAAGTGCTTCGATGAAAAATCAATGAGCTGATCTGATATAGTAGGCCTGGAGAGGGGAGCAACTTGACAGCATGTATGGGGCGTACCTTTCTGAGATGATAGTTAATCTACTTGGGGAAGGGCCTGAATGAGAAGGAAGTAAGCCAGCCATGCAAAATAAACAGGGAGTGAGCCTTTCATTCCACACTGAAGAGCAGGTTGCCCAAATGCAAGAACAAATCGGTGTGTTTGCATTCTAGAAAAAAAAAAGGAGGCCAGAATGCTGGGTTGCAGTGGATAATGGGAGAATGGAAGAAAATGAGCTCAAAAGGAGGGTTACTGGGTGGCTTTACATCCAAAGTGGCACACTTTTGAATAAAAGGTGGTAATATTAATAATTACCTTAGAACATCAGAAGTGAAATGGATTATCTAGGCCAAGCCTGGACAATATGATCTTTCTACTGAAAGGAAATAAATCATGTTGGACCTTGTGAGTCAGCCAAGGAGTATAAATTTATTCTTAGTGCATTAAGAAGACATGGGAAGGTATAACAAAGGAAGTGATCCTTCTGGCTGCCATGTGAATATGCAATTGAAAGCAAAGCAGTTTGAAAGCAAAATGAAAGTAGGGGGAGTGATTAGGAGATGCTTTTAGAAGTCTTGTTGGAAGATAGAGGGTAGGGGTTGGATAGTTGATTCTATTTTGAAGGTAAAGTCAATGAGCCTTGCCTTATTCTTAGCAGGCAGGCAGAGAACTTCCATACAGGTGGTAGCTTGAGCAAAGCTACAGTGTAAGAGCAGAGTACATTCTAAGATCCAATAGCACGTTTCGTGGTGAATGTGAAGGGGCACAGTGGTGGCAGTTGATCTAGCTGCAGATGTGACTGGAGCTGAATCACCTAAGGTTTAGATTTCAGTACTAAGTAGTTGGAACTGTGGTGCATTGGAAAGTTCTTGACATGAAAGTGACATGATTTAATTTTAGAAAAGTGACTCTAGTGCAACTACAAGAGGAAAATAAAAAGATAAAATTAAAAGCAAAATAAGATGAAAACAAGCAGCTTTTGCTAGTTAGAAAAGTAAATAAGAAATCAGAAAATTTCCAGGGTGGTACAGTAAGGTGAGGGAACTTTTTGCGAGAACTCTCTATCCATCCATTAGACACACATTTGTCTGTCTAGGGCTTCACAATATAATTAATTGTTGACTTGGGGACTGCTGGGTGGGGTCACTGAGTCAGAAAGCAGCAGCTCCAAGAGGAAGACTTCAGAGATGAATTAGCTTCACGTACCCTGTACCTTCTTTCTCCTGCTCTAGTGCTATTCTTGGGCTTTTCCTTTCTAAGTTTTACCAATATCTTTCCGGGCATGATTCATGTGCAATTTTGACAAGCTTGACATGGTGACAGAACCAGATATCTTATACCCTGTAGACATAGAAACTCATCAGCTGTGGGCTGGTGATATAATTTACAGTACACTTTGCCAACCCTGTAAAACAACTTGCTCTTTGCAGGGAAGTGGAGCCCTGACAAGAGGAAATCTTTATGGCTTAATTGTAGTTGTATTCTCTGTTGTTTCTGCAGCAGCAGCCTGGCTAGGTATGGTGCATCCTAGTCACTGGCCAGACAGTTACAATTTTGTTGTGGTTATGTTTGCCAAGCACAGTGTTGGGCTTTGCTTAATATTCACCCCAGTATCCCATGATCTTAGACGGATGGCCATAGAACTCCGTGTTTAGCCCAAAGGAATTGAGACATAATTGTTGGATATACCAAGGTCATGGCTCATTTCTTCATGAAATTATCTGATGTCTTACTCTTCTAATAAACTTCTTATAAAATGATGTTGATAGAAAGCTAGAGAATGGGGTTAGTTCAGATATGTCATCCTGATATCTATAGTCAAATGATTATCTTTCTGCTGTTATTTGTTTCTTGTTCTTTTTTTCCACAGTGTACTGTAATAGCTATTTGCATTCCTATTATTAGGCCAATAAGGTGACTTTTGTTCAGCCATTACCCTAGATAATTGTACCTACAGTTAAAACTGCACAACATCAGAAATTTTTATTTTATTGCTAGATCCTCAGAGTCTAGAAGAGAGCCTGGAGAACATAGTATATGCTCAAAACTATATGTTGAATAAATAAGTTCATATACTGACATAGCAGATCTACTCTAATGCTTGGAAACTAATACCACAAATGATGCAGTTTTCCAAGAAAAGCATGGTTTCTTGAGTGTTAACCAGGGAGTTGATGAATTAATGTATTAGCCTCAAACATAACACAGAATTCAACATGCTGGTAACATTCTAGGAGTTGTAAAACTATGAGGATAGCAATTCCATGGTCAGCTTATTAATCTAGTGACTCTAGGTTCTACTGTGCACAAAATGTTGAATTGTAAGATTTCTCCCTATTCATTCTTTATTTGCTGTTAGCCCCATCCACTAATATATACTTTATTTCACATGCTGTGTGAGTTCGTGTGTATTATTTGGCACCACTGGGATTCTTTTGTATTTCTGTTCCATGGCTTTGTCTAGAGATGTTGGGAATGATATGCCTATAGTGTGCCTGTGTGTGTCAGCAGTATTCTAACGCAGGAGATGCCATAAATCTTTAAGTATTACACTACATGTAAACCCACTGAGTCATCTGTTTGAGAGCACTGTAGATTTTCACAGCGGAAGCAGGATCTCTGAGGTTGAGTGTAGTCTCTAACATGATCATGGCAGTAGATTGTATGAAACGGGTGGGGGCCTAGGAGAAGCAAACTTTTTCATAGCTCCATTAAAAAGAAGAAATCAAAACTTTTAAATATTACCTTAGTTTCTTTGGCTCTGAAATAAAAGCTTTAGAGGAAAGTAAATTTTAAGTTTCTGCGCAATTCAGAGCAAGTAATCTAATAAGTTTTATATTTTTTTCTGCTGAATTGACCAGACTGATTTCTTGAACATAATCTGCCTGTGATGGTTATGAGCCACTTTTACCATGAAAGATAAATGTATAAGACCTAACTCTAGGACTATTTGAGTGCAGGCTATATCACGATTGTGAAATATCTATTGTATAAAGAAGTTGAGAACAGAAGAAAGTAGAGTGTCTACTTGATCTCTCTACTTGATCAAAATAGATATCATAATAAAGAGGAAAACTAACCATTTGTAGTTACATTCCATTTTGCAGTTTGCAAAGCTCTTTCAAACATATTTTCTTATATGACTTTTGAATGTTATTGAAAATTGTGGAAAAGAAAGGTCAGAGAAAGACATGCCTGTGAGAGGTAAGGCTGGGGGGATGGAGTGTGGATCTCCTAACTATAGGTTCTTTCTTCTGACCAATGCTACCTATTAACATGGAAATACTGTCACCACGTGGAAGCAGTGGACTATCTCTAGACCTCAAAAAACTAAAATATATCTATATATCCATACAGATACAACATTTATTGAGCACCCTTTGCTATTGGGCATTATTTGAATATTTGCATATTCATGCCTCAGGGCTCACCTTTGTGCTAGAGACCTCTACTTCTCAACTCTGGACCCATTCTCTGTGGATCCCTGGATCTTTTCACCCTGCTGCACTCAGCTTAGCACCCTGGAAGGTGGTTCTGGATGGGTTGCATTGACAGGCTGTCTTGCCCTCTGTATTCCTGTTGAATTTGGCCTATGGGAAACACCCACAGGAGCTGAGGAACAATGATGAGAATGAGATCTGGGTATTTAATTTCCTGGGTCTTGACCTGTGGGAAGGCTGTCAGTTGATTTGCCCCTTGATCCAAAGTCACCACTCTTAGGAGAGGCAGTCAAGCACTCTTTCAAAATCTCCCTCTCTCTTCTTTTGGATTCTGGTATTAGATTCTTTCTTTTCTTCATCATATCTGGCAATAGTAAAGGTGTTTGCTCTTAATATTCCTGAGTACTACTTTATCCCTGGAAGGCTAACCTGTGTGTGTAGATGGCATTGCATAATAGAACTTTCTTGAACTGACCAGGGTCTAATTCTCGGAAACATAACACTGTCATTAAAAATGGTTGTGTTTTGAAATTTTATAACATGTTTGTAAGATAAAACAAGGCAATAATATGAGACAAGGTTACCTCTGGTCTCTCAGCGCACAATTCTGTCTTTCTTGCACTACTAGAATTTGCTTAAAAATAATCCTATATCACATTGCCACCTGTATAAAAATCCTTTATATGGACATGTATCTTACCTCCTGACTGTACTTTTTTAATGGGCCCTCTATAGAATCCTCCAGTCTTGACTTCTGCAATCTTGCCCAGTGGCTCTTAACTGAGGATGACTTTTTCCCTCAAAGGTCACTCGGCAATGTCTGGAGACATGTTTGGTTGTCAGGACAAATGGAGGTGCTACGGAGGCCAAGGAGACTGCTAAAATCCTCAATGCACTCATGACCTCTAGAATAGTTACCTGGTTCAAAATGCCAAGTAGAGTTGCTGTTGAGAAAACTTATTCTATTCTCCCACATGGAACTCCCATTCCTTCAATTTTCTGCATCATAACTATAGTCTACTAGATTCTGTGGCAAGCACTGTGCTTTGAATATGATTTAATTCCATGCCATTGTCAACTCTGTGCCAGTACGTATGCAGTTCCTTCAGCTAGAATGCCTTTCCACTTCCTTCTTTGTGGTTCCATTTTTCTCATCCTTGAGACTCAAGTTATATCCCCTTCCTAAAACTATGGGCAAGGCCATAGATGCCTGACCTCAGTTCTCACAAACTTCATTTATCTTTCCAGTATAACCTTTTACCTATTTAAATCTATAGCTCAAATTTTCTAAGTACTCAGTGAAAGCAATGACCATGTTATTTGTGCTTCCCCTTCAGTGTTAGCCCAGCATTAGGCACGATTTAAGTTTTAATCATTTGAATGGCAAGTGGATAGATTTCTAAAGAACAGTGTTATTTAATTTTTATAAATGAACTCATGTTTTAAAATTCATTTAGGTCGACCCCCTGGTACCCACAAAAAAAAAAAAGACTATCTAAAATTCATTTAAACATGCTATTGAAGAAAAAGCTTTGTGAATTCTTTGGTGATATGATATGAACATTTTCTTAAAAGTATACATTTATCAATCAGCATTTCTCTATCCCATATACCTTTTGTTTCTCTTTTCAATATTAAAAAAGCATGGAAATGTATATACATACTTTTCTTAAAGGGAGAAATATCAATTTTTTTTGTCCTCTCTGTAAAGTACTCTAGTTTTTGTGAATGAGAAACCAATGTGCCTGAAGGTCATGACAGCATTATGTTGAGAATATGATATATTAGTTCTTGGACACGTGCGCAAAGGGAAGTCATCACCCCACACCATTTGGTTGGTTCCCTAGAACTGTTGGCTACTGTTAGGTGTGTTCTGAGCTGGAGATTTATGTTGCTTCTACTGTTGCAAAATAGAGATTTAGAGCCTAGTGGCATTCCTGCATAGATTCACTCCCTGTGTAAGATCATCCTACTTTGGGTGGAAAGGAAGCATTTTGTGTGTTTTGGATGCTTTGTCAGAAGAAAGCACTCTTAAGAAGTGTGTGAGGCCAATTTCTGCATGAGTGGGCAGGAGGGTGTCTTGAAGATGCTAAAAGAGAAGAGAGTGTGGGAAGAGGGTATACACCGGTGTCTCACTTACAAGATTGACCTTCTGAGTGTCTTCTTTCCATAGGAGAGGGCTTAAGAGTGGGTGGAAGTGTGGTGCTAGGAAAGGAAGTTCTCTCGGTGTGCTAAGAGCAAAATGGAAATGTCAAAGTCCATTTCAGGAAAGCACAGAATTTATTGCTTTTAGTGCTGTATCAATGCCAATGGGCCTTTTGTATTGTTAACAAATATCACATTCATTTTATTCATTTTATTTATTTTATTTTATTGTTTATTCATTTGTTTTGTTTATTCATGTTATTTTCTGTCTTCCTATTACTGGCCTTGTCCTTTGATACTATAGGAGATGTTAATGGTGTCACTTTTTAGTATGTTTAGGCAAGAAAAATCCTCTATATTGTTCTTACAGTCCATTTTCTGTATAATCTTTACTTTCATTCTTGATTGGAATTTACCACACCTAAAACAACATATGCTTTTAGTGTAATCAAAGAAGTTAGAACTCCTAAGTTTTACTGCTTTCTGTTTCTTTGGTGTCCAGATGTACTAATTTGTTTAAAGAAAGTAGAAAGATGATGGAGGAAAAATTGCTTATTTACGTAGTTATTAACCCCATGTAAAGTAAAGGGTACAACCCAATGTCACAATTGTCAAAAGTGGGAGTAAAACAGATGATTCTGAAGCTAACACGAGGAGAATTGTCCTGCATGGTGAAGCTCCTAACCCTGCCTTTTCTTCTTGGCGTAGTTCATAAAAATGCTAAGAATCATCCTTAATGTCTTTGCATAAGGAACAAATGTACGAGGTATTCTTGTCCGTTCCATCCTTGACTGAAAAGGAGTGAATGTGGTTGTGCAGGAGACATATATGTAGCAGAAACGGAGAGTGGTATTGAGAATCTAAAGAGAAGTCACTGGGACTATGTGGATGAGAAGTCCCAGTGTGTTCCCCTGTTTGCCTTGGATACAGTCTGTAACCAGGTGGGGTGACTTCTGGAGCAGGACATGTAACTAAGCTTCAGAAATGAGTGCACAGTCATGGTAGTGAAATGAAAATTAAGCACAGCCTTTGCTGAGCTCTTCCTCTCTCCTCTTCATTTCCTTCCCATATTCTACTGTCTCTCTGGTTACAGCAAAAAAGTGCAGAGAACTAACAGTATTGAACCACTAAATTGTAGATGACAGTGAGAGTCAAAAAATCGCTAAAGCTATGTCTGAAGAATTAGAAGCTCCAGACCTGGCCACCTGAGAATGAGCAAAACCCAGGCTATAATGTGGCAGTGCAAGTAAAAACTAACGTAAAAATAAAATAAAAATAAAGGAAGGAAAATGGCTTAGAAAAGTCAAAGATTTTATGCGAGGAAACAAATGAATAAGCAGGAAAAAAATTTCTATGAGGCATAACCTAGAGTGCCTTTGCACTAAAGAATGGCTTAAAATTAAAACAATGCCACAAGAATTTTTAGGAAAAACTGTAACAGTTTATCTGAGGGAAAGGGAAAGGGAGGTTGTAGACTGAAGGAAAAAAAAATGAGAGCCAAAACAGAGCAATGACATAAGCAACTTGAAATAACTTCATAACAATAAGAAGCAGAGAAAATATAGCTAAAATCTGAAGTATTGCCTTAAAGTGCTAGAGATCATCACAGTGATTGCTAATGAAAAAGTCAAAGAGATTAAATCCATCTTAGAGAAACTGAGAGGAGGACCGACAGAATAATAGGCTGCCCCAAATGAGAAAAACAATACTTTACCAAAGAGATTGTCCAAAACCAGAAATTTTTAGTATATAGAACTGAATCAGAAGTTCAAAATAGCATGGTAGGTTCTAAGAACATTTTATATAGTGTGCTCAATCTGAGATGTGTACTGCTTAGGGCATTGGATCAAACTTATGTTCTTCAAGTATATGGAGAAATGTCGCTTTTGATGAGGTAGGCTGCTAATATCACATGCAGTGTGATTAGAAAACAATGAATGCTTAAATTAAAAAATATTTAGTAAAAGTTAAAATGCTATTAACCCTCTCAAAATACTCCACTGTGTTTGAGCACCATATATCATCATTCTTGCTACTTTCTGGAGCAGTTCTGGAAGTACTCTTTTGTGAGTGTCTTTAGTTGTGACATTGTGGCTATCTTGATGTCCTGAATTGATTCAAAATATTTACCTTTCATGGTCATTTTTCCTTTGGGGAAAAGCTAGAAGTCTCATGGTGCTAAATCCAGTGAATGAGGTGGGTCACCAGCATTCACTTTTTTTTCCCTCATACCTTGTAAACACACTCAGGAAACATGACTTCCAGAACTGCTTTAGAAAGTGCTGAGAATGATGGGGTAAGTGTGTTCAAAGTGAGGGGTGAGTATTTTGAGGGGGATCAATGGTAATGTGTCTTTTACTATTATACATTTTTTATTTCAACCTTCACCATATATTCCAATCAATCTCAAGTACAATTTCAAGTACAATAAAGCAATATCTATAAAATTCTGTATTAGGATATTTCCAAGATGAATGTAACTATTATGTATTGCAAACATATGCTAATAAAAAAGACTAAAAATTTTTGTATGACATGTGATAAGAATTATATGCAATAATAATGTAACCCACATGTAAAGAACATAAGCAGTCACAAATGTTAACAAAATGCATAATATAACACTAGTAAATTTTGTTTTCCAAAGGTGTTATCATAAAACTCAAACATTTAAGGGATGAAACAAATACTTAAGAGTAGAGAAACTGTGATTTAAAAAAGAAAAAAACTTGGTAAGAAAAATGACATTGAAATACACACATGTATATTGATTGTACACATTATGAATATATAACAAAGTGTACCCGTGTGTCAGAGGTCCTGCTAAACAGGCTTAATCTGAATAATTCTCAAGGACTCAGGACCCAGAAGCTGATAGATTTAGGGTTAGGGTTTACTATAGTAGAAGTTAAATAGTGACATCAGCAGAGGGAAGAGGCACATGGAACAAAGCCTGGAAAAAACCAGGCATGAGGTTCCAAGTGTCCTCTCCCAGCTGAGTCTCAAAGAGTGCACCTAATTTCTACAGCAGTATTGTATGATAACACATGCAAAGTGTTGCCAGCTGGGAAGTAACTCTGGAGTCTAGGGTTTATATGGAAGGACTATCATACAGGCCTGAAGTGCTTGCCTGACTGACTTCAGTTACTGATGCTTCAGCCCCTCGAGGGAAAGCAGGTGTTACAATGTCAGTTATCAACCTCTCTAGAACTAGTGCAGTGTAGCTCAAGGCCCTCCACACGCACACACTCATCACTCAGAGCGCTCCCTGCGCTCTATTCCCAGGAGCTGCTGCAGGGCCAGCCATTCAAAATAGACCTTTCTTGGGAAGGTATAAAATTCAAACAACCAAGATCTTTTGAGTTAACCCTTTTTCTACCTAACATGTGATCAAAATAAGAACCAAAATTCAGAGATGAAGGAGAAATGTAAGAGATTGATGTTTTCATTAAAAGACTTAAAATAATGGCATAAAAATTTTCACACTTTTAATATCTTTTATAGATATTAGTAGGTTCTTTTGGGGAAAAAAACTCTAGTAAAAAATACTTGAAAAATGGGGCTGGTGAGATGGCTCAGGGGCGTATGCGCCTGTCTGGCAAGCGCGAGGGCCCAAGTTCGACTCCCGGAACCCACATACAAAAAAAGGGCCGGTGATATCGCTCAGCGGCACGGGCGCCTGCTGGCATGCGAGGTCCTGAGGTCGACGCCTGGTACCCACAAAAAAAAAAAAAATTTTTTTTGCAAATTATAATTTTTTATTTTGTTAGTGTCATGCAAAATTAACTAGTGAAAAAGCATATATAGAATTTTTTCATCTTCTAAAGAACTTGTATTTATCCTATTTGTATATATACTTAGAAAAATATAGAGAAATATCCTTCCCTATTTTTAGCAATGATCATTTCTTGGTGATATGGTTTGGGAAAAGTTTAATTCTATCTTTACATGTATCTATATCTCTTAGATATTAAAATAGTGAGTATGTACTATATATAAAATAATATAACATTTTCCTTAAAAAGAAACAAATAAGAGAGGAAATTCATGATTCCCTGAGTCTAGTTTAATATATGCTAGGGAAGTGGCTATCATTTTGCAGGAAATTCAAGTGTTGGATAGATAAAAGAAACACACAAGGTAGATACTATCATTTTCTTTCTTCCTGGATTGTGTCTTTAACCCAAGAATCCCACAGAAAACTTTTGTTTGTACTAATTTCTATCATAAACGTCAGTATAACAGTGCCAACCTCTTTCTTTAATGCAGGGGCCTCTGACCACCAGTGGGAAGGTAGCTTTTTTCTTTTGGCTACAAGATGGCAATGTAGAAAGATGCCATTGATCACTGAAGTCAAAGAACAATCAAGCAACAGGAAAATATCTGAAAATAAGAAAAATATTAGTGGTAAAATGTATTTTAAAATGTCACAATGATTAAATAACAGCAATTATTTATACCCTTCTATAAACAAAGTGATCCCAGATGACAAATGCAAATAATCATCACTTAGAGCTAAGAAAAATTTTATGGAGAGAGAGGTGTGAAACATTTGTAATGGCAAAGGTAGAGTATCTCTAGAATTCCTGGCCAAGGATCTTAGCAGACCATTTTCTTTGTGAAACGACCACTTAGCTGATGATAATTATTAGATCTTGCACAAATGTACAAACACACACATTTAAAAATCTCTGAAAACTGTCCTAAGGATAAATATCAAATAAAGATGTTGATTCAAGAGATCTACTAAATTGCAGTAACGAAATTGAGAGTTATGACTTTTAAACCACAACTTGCCCCCATATAGTACCCTACCTCTCCTGGTTATAGAAGCTTTACCGCAGGTGAGTGTGGCCAAGACAAGAGCTCTTTCACCTCAGAAGGGGCAGGTGACACCTCTCAGCTCTCTCAGCTCCATATTGCAGGAGCAGTGTTCTGGGTAGGCACAAGAAGGTGGGCTCACGATCAGACTCATCCTTGTGAGTCTGGAAAGTTGGCATATTTACTTGTGTACACACATTCAGGGATAATTAGAATATAGGGCTGATTTTAAAGCGTTCTCAAGCCACACATGGCTCCATCAGCCAAGGTAAGAGACTTAAGGGCTCAACAGGTTCAACAAACTAGCTGAAAAATAAGCTACTACTACAGCCTTGGAAACCAGGCTTAAAAATAAAACCACACTTACCCTTGGTGGTCTGAAAGACTGTCCTTGTATTCAAGGTTGTACGTACTCAAGACTGACAGGGGAATAATTTTCAAACTACCAGTCCCTGGCTAGACATGAGGTAAAATCATGAATTCCCTGAAAGCAGTCTACAAATCACACATACCTAACAAATAAATGTTATAAATCTAACTGAGTAAGGAAGCTTAAATACATGACTAGTAAGTAGTTTATACTGACCTAGGGGCAACACCTATGAAGGCAGAACAAAATAAAAATTAAAAACAAACAAACAAACAAGCAGGGAAGTATCTCAGCAGTGATATCAGAGACTTCACATTGCTCAGAAAATATACGTCCCAGAATTAGCTCAGTCATGTTTCTAAATAAACAAACACGAAAAAATAAATAAATAAATAAAACTGAGGCATAGACTTCGTGGTAGGTCAGCATCAAGACTTGCTTCAATGTATTATCTAAAAAGTTCAGTTTTTTGGTCAAAGGAAAGAGAGACTGGGATGGGGGAATAGGGAAAAGTAAGAAGGGAAAGGGAAAAAAAATTGTACATATATATAAGATGGTTAAGGTAGATACACTACTAATTTTACTTAGTTCATTGAAGAGTAAGTTTTGTGCCAATAATGTTTGGACAATTGAATGCTAATATCTGGTATCCTGAATAACTAACTTAAAGATAACAATACGCAATGCATTAACCATTGTTACCCTCCTATTGTGTTGTTTTGAAAATTTGTTCTTTTTTGATTTATTTTGTTTTGTTTTTTCTTCTCTTTAAAATAAAAAAGAGAAATAACAAAGACCAAAAAAAAAATAAAAAGTTCAGTTTTCAACAAAAATTTATGAGATATGCAAAGAAGTAGAAAAATGTGAAACATATAGAAATAAAAACAGGCGATAAAAACTGCCCTTTATGGCACCTATATATTGGACTTAACTGACAAAGATTACAATATAGCTATTATAAATGTGTTCAAATAACTAAGGGAAATTGTGCTTACAGGAATAAAGGAAAATGAGATAATAATGACACATCAAATAGTATTAATGAAGGATAAGTTACATACAACATCTATCTCTATATGAAAATTTTGGATTTGGAAGGTATAAAAAGTAACCTAAATGAGAAATTCATTAGAGGGCCTCAATGTAGATTTGAGTTAGTAGAAGAATCAATAAATCTGAAGATAGATTAGTGGAGATATGCAATCTGAATAGAAGAAAAATTAATAAAGGCTAATTTTATCAGAGAAATGTGGGATATCTTTAAGTATACCAGCAGATGTAATGGGGAAAATAGAAGGGGGGCAGAAGAAATGTTTAAATTAAATCTGAAGACTTCCAGAATTTGATGACCAATGCTCATCTACATGTCCAAAACGCTCAAAGTCTAGGTAGGGTAAAGATAAAAAGATCTACATCCAGACACATTGCTGTGTAATAAAAATGTTGAAAGCCAAATATGAAGAGAAAATGTTGAAAGCAGCAAAAGGAAAGTACTCATCATATACAAGAGCACCACAGTGAGTTTAGCAGCTCCATCTCTTCAGGAACAATGGAGGCCATAGGCAGTGGGATGGTTTAAAATACTGGACGGAAAATAACTGTTAGTCAAGAAGCCTATATCCAGCAAAGCTGTCATTCAAATATGAAGATGAAATAAAGATATCCCAAAATAAACAAAAGCAGAGAATTCACTACTAGCACACTTATAAGAGCTACTAAAAAAACTTTAGGCTGAAAGTGACAGCAGACATTAATATGAGTTTATGTGAAAAAAATTTAAGAAACTACAGTAGAGGTAATTATGTAGGTAATGATGAAAGATAGCATAATTACACATTTCTTCTTTGTTGTGCAAGTGCATAAAACAATATCCATAAAATCATGTTGTTGTACCTATAATGTATAGAATTGTCATATATTTGACAATAAAACCCAAATGAATGAAGATGTACTGGAAAAAGGAAGTGGCACCAGATGGCAACTTGAATCCACAGGAAGAAATGAAGAACCAGAGATGGTAAATAACTTAGCTTAATTTAAAAATAAAGCACTGCATGAACGGAATTGAGCTCTTTCTTCTCTTAGCTTCTTAAAAAGACAAATGTTTCTAAAGATATTATAACAATGTATTGTTTGGTTTGTAATATATATATATATATATAATATGAATAATACATAAAAGGTAAGAGAATACTATAAGAATAACACTTCTATATTTGAACTGGGGGTGTAGGTTAGTGGTAGAGCAGGTTCAATCCCCAGCACTGCAAAAAAAAAAAAAAAGTTCTTATGTTTTACTGAAATTAATATGAAGATGAAATAGGTTCTGGTAAATTAAGATGTATATTGTAACCCCTAGTACTATCACTAGGAAAGTAGCTCAAAAAATATTGTTAAATGTCATTCAGAAATTAAAATAGGATTCTAGAAGAAATTCACTTATGCCAAAAGGAGGTAGTAAAGGATAAAAATAAGAACAAAAGAGGGGAGCTAGTTAAGCATCATTAGATGGACATCCCCTGGTGTAGTCACTCAATATTCAATAACCTGATGGATTTATAAATTGAATAACTTTTCCTTATTAGACTCATTGCCCCCCTAAAATTAAGATTCTAGGCATGATAGTTTTATGTTTTGAATCTTTTAAGAAAATTAATGTGAAGACATGGACCAGATTTTGTTTCAGGTGATTACTGACTTAAATTTTCTGCTTCATTGTATTCCCCTAAAATATTTGGTTAGTAACAGAACTCACAGAGATATGCAAAAGGGGGTGCCCATTGAGATACACACTTTATCTCAAACCGTTAGTTTCCATATTCACCTGATATTTATTCTTTGATACCACCAATATTGATATAAAAAGATGCATTATTTTATGTGTATGTTCTGGCACGCACATATTCAGAGGAACAAAAACAGCCAGTAAATTTGGAATGCATAAAACAAGCACTTCATGTCTCAATATCCTAATATCTTTTAAAGAGGAGTCTTCTTATATTTAGTTGTATATAGGAGGTACATACTATGATTAATGGTGCTCATAATTACATGAACACACAGAGCATTGTGCATATTTATTTAGGACAGTATGTTATTTGGCAATATATGTATCCATGTTTATATACATTTGTATATTCATAAATAATGTGTAAGTTTAGATAATGGCATATGTATATATGTACACACACACACACTGAAGAACACTCTCTAACACGAAGCATTATAAATGTGCTCTACTGCTTAGAAACTTATGATCCGAGCATGGTGGTGCACACCTGTAATCCCAGCACACTGAGAGGCTGAGGTAGAAGGATTGAAGTTGCAGCCCAGATTTAGCAACACAGAAGTTTAGTGAGCCCCTGTTTCAAAATAAAGGGGGGAGGCTAGGTATGTAGTTCAGTGTAAAGGCCCTGGGTTCAATCCCTAGTGCCACACCAAAAGAAAGAGAAAAAAAGAAACCTGGATGTGTTCCTAGCATAGCCCTCTGACAATTTGGCAGATGGTTGAACACGCAGTTGCAAGAATCAGACAGGATTCAGCTCCCAGTTCTGCCATTTAGTAGCTGTGTGACCTGGTATTTAAAATGTAACAATACTGTCTTCCTCATGGTCTTCTTGAGGTTTAAGTGACTTGTTAATTCATGTAAAGTTCTAGAAAGTACCAGGAAAACAGTAAGAGCTCAATACATTTTAGCAACCATTTCTGATCTTCTTTTGATTCTGCTCTTCCAGGAGATAAAAATCTTTCCTTTCACATCTGGAGCATGTGTTAAATTTAGATTGTATTTCTCATCTAAGAACATATCTTCATAATATGCCTTTTATTGTGATGGAGACGGCAGCTGGCACACTTTTATCTGTGATCCTCTCACAGTTTGCAAATTGCAGTGTACAACACAGCACGGGTTTTACCTGAGGGATGGTTGCTTTCCAGGAATCTGAATGGGTGCATTTATATTACATTTCATAGACCTTTTGTGGGCTATGTAAATAGAGTGAGGGTGCAGTCATCCTGGCACTTGTCTCTACCTGTCCTGATTCCTTCTGTACATCAAAGCAAGGACCTTCATCTCTTTTCTTCACTGTTACATCCTTAAAATCTACAAGTGTGCTCAATACACAGCAACAAACAAATGTTTCACAAGTCGCAACTACTCACCTTCCCAGGATCCACCAAAGTCCACTGATTTTATTCCAGCGTCACACTACCTTTATGCAACTGCAGTTACAGGCAAGTCTCCCTTGGTATCCACGGGGGATTTGTACAACCCAGGACACCCTGGATACCAAAATCCATGAATACTCAAATCTCTTATATAAAGGATGTAGTGTTTGTATATAACCTACACATATCTTCCTGTATACTTTAGATCATCTCTAGGTTGCTTATAATACCAAATACTTTGTGAACACTATGTAAACAGTTGTTCTATTGTATTGTTTAGGAAATAATGACAAGAAAACAATCTGTATATGCTCAGTGCAGATCATGTTTGAAAAAATATTTTTAATCCATGGTTGCTTGAATCCATGGATGTGGATCTTGTGGATACAGAAGGTCAATTGTACTTCCCAAAGCAAACGTCTTATGTTCCTGTTATCTGAAAATCTCTCTCTTTCCTTTTTTATGTTACAGAGATGCATCTAATTTATGTGTTAAATCTGATGCTATCACTTCTTTCTTTACAAATCCTACCCATCCTCCAGAAGTACTCATTCTGCCCCATCCGCTTTATTCACCTGTATCCCACAGCCCTTCTCTGAATGCCACTGGTTTTATGCCTCACTCATATTTTTAGTCACTTTTATATTCCAGTAAAGTTATGTGTAAATGCTATGTCTCCTTTTAGAATAGGAACCTTGTCTGTTTTACCTGTTCTCCATAGCACAAATAGCAATTATTTGTCAACAACAAATATTTAATAGGGACTGTACTCAGGGCCAAACACTGATCCCAGTGACAGGCTGACTTCATAGGCTATTTTCGTCATGTGTTCTCTGAAGATATTTGCCAAATGGATGATTAAACAAACATACATATTGAGTATCATGGTGTTGCAAAACAGCTCTTGGATTTGGTGTGAGATATAATGGGTCGAAATCTGGGCTGTGTGACTTTGAGATGATAACATTCTCCTCTAAGAACTTTGGTTTCCTTGTTCGAAAATTGCAGTGATTGACTCACATGATAGCACTGAGATAACCAACTGGGGATGAGGGTTGGGATCTCCTAAATAAAGTGCTTGGGCTGCAGAATGTATCAAATACAAGGATTTCCTTCTTTCCTTATTTCTATATAAGTAAAATGAGCTTCCCAAGAATGCCACTAGCTTTATATTGTTGTTCTAATTCTGGCTTGATTGATCTATGAAATGGTCTGATCACCTCTCACAGTGCCTGGTCACAAGGGATGCAGCAAACACCAGCTTGATGCTGCAGCGCATTTCTCCCAGCTCTCTGGAAAATATCTGTTGATGCTAGTGGTTATACACTGTTGCTCTCCTAGTTTTCACGAAAATACTTTGGGTACAGTGATCCTAAGTTTCGTTTTTTGTGCATTTATTTTATTTACAGTATACAGAATTACAATTACTATTGGGGGGGCATTTTCACTTTTGTAAAATACCTTCCCATCCATTATTTATTTTGGTATCCTTGACAGGTCTGTGAGTAATCTAGGGCAGGTATGACCTTTGAAAATGAGGAAATAGAGCCTTAGGGTTTAAATGGTCTGCCCAAAGTCACACAATTAAAAAGCAGAGTATCAGGGTGTCAATTAAGCACAAGTCACCTGGTGTTTTCTCTCTTCAACCTGGATGCAAAGGGCTATTTGAAACTCTAGCATTCTTTAACCTAACTGTTTCCTCCATTCTTCTTTGGCAGAGGCATCCATCCTGAGCTATGACGGCAGCATGTACATGAAGATCATCATGCCCATGGTCATGCACACCGAGGCAGAGGATGTGTCCTTCCGTTTCATGTCCCAGCGAGCTTACGGGCTCCTGGTGGCTACCACCTCCAGGGACTCTGCGGACACACTGCGTCTGGAGCTGGACGGGGGGCGTGTCAAGCTCATGGTTAACTTAGGTATCGTATGCAGGACCCTCTGCCATTCTGTTTGGGCTTGTCTTCCCTTTCTTTTCTGATTTTCATTGGTTTGATTGAATTCTTTGTTTTTTGAAAGTTAGCTGCTCACCTCTTGTTTAATAGACCAAGGATGAAACCCAACAGCAACAAAAATCTTCTCCTTGTTTCTGCATGAGGTTTTGATGTCAATTTCTGATTTCTGACAGTGGTGGTTTCTTTACTAGATTATTTGTTTTCTAAGTTTCCTTTCTTTGTTTTTTTGGAATCGTTTAGCTTTGTGTAAAACATGCTACTTTGGCCCATCTTTTGATCAATCATATTCCCATTACTCCAACTCCTTGGTCGCCACTCAAAACAGTCAATGGTGAGGGCAACAATAAGGCAGGAGGTGAGGCAAAATGGAAGGGTGGGGTGATGAGAACTAAGCCATGTGAGTGGGATGAGAAGGGCATTGTGTCTAGCTCTACAGTGACTATTCAGACGGGGAATTCTGGTGGCCCTGATGACACTGGGATCTCTTTATGCATTCTCCTAGTGAGATGATACATCAGATTGTTTCTGTTGTTTCACTAGAGAAATAATTCCCTGCTTTTAGAGTCCTTGACATGTGGAAGGAAAATGTACCTCCTGACAAGTATCCCTTTTTCCTTCCTGACGTGTTCAGCTACCTCTCCACAGCCCTTTCTGTGACAGTTGTTGCCTCGCACTGTTAGCAGTCACTGTACCTCTCATAGAATATATATGTTTATATTTAGACTTGAAAAACATAACAACTTCAAATTTGTTACTTTATTGGGACAGGATCTGCTCTTTCACTGCAATTACCCAAAATGAGTACTTTGTAAATTCTCATCCTGTGGTCTAGTACCCTCTCCTGCCGCTGTTTACTGGGATTCTAACTGATTTTCTATGGAGTATGGGGGCCTATTGGTTTTTGGAAGAAACAAACGATTGTTATTTCTGCTTTTTCCACTCAGCAGAAAGTCAGTGCCCAGTGCTGACAGGATTAGTGACATAGCTGAGTCCAAATACTCTAAGCTAATGGATTTATTTGGATAGGTAGAATATGTTTGGCTACAGAGTCCTTTTATAAAAATTCTAGTGGAACAGCTTGTTAGAGGTCCAGGGATGACATGCTAGACAGATGTACCAGATATGAGACCATAAAAAGCCCGAGATGGTGGAAAGGTAGGATTTTGACTCCATACCGGTCTTATCTACTGGCAGGCCAACTGGTCACACTTGCAGAATGCCTACGATATAATTCTAAAATCTGTAGGACACAGAGGACTGTTTTGAGCAGTGACTTATTTAGTTATGTCTTTTATTTTCCTTCCAGTTTGCGGCTTTTATAACATTGTGCCCTTTCTCTTGCCCAATTTCATTTGGTTTCTGTTGTTAGTGTGACTCTTAGTTTCCTTTTCTTTGTGTATGTGTGTGTTTGGTTATTTTCTTTTGGTGTATTTTTTTTTCTTTTGGTGTGTTCTTGAGTTTACAGTCCTCCCCACATCAACCATGGTAAATCAAAAGATGGTATTCAACCCTTCAAAGGCCCAAAGCCTGCGGCCCGCATAGCAAACAGCCTTGAGAACAGAGAGTACTGAGCAGCCGACAGGGATTGGCATACCCCTGCCCCTCCACCCCTCCCTCCCTATACCCTCCCCACCTCAAATAAACTGGCATTAAGTGTATATTATCCAAGCTGGCAACCGGTAGCCAAATGCCTATTTCTCTGAAAAGCAGCAGAAGGAATAAAAAACAAAAGCAGAGCCAACAACATAAAACAAAACCAAAATCCAGACACAATCCCCCCACAACCTAACTCGTAGAAGAAAGAAGATGAATATAATCTTCATTGTTGTACCTACTTCAAAGTAAGAGAGAGACACACGTAGGAGGCTGATTCAGCCCTGTGGGACTCTGGAGGAATGCACACTGTGTCTATAAACAGATAATTTGCTTTTCCATATTATATGTTGTTTAAAGATCAGAAAGTCAACTGTGACTGTTCTCACATCTTAGAAGAAAAAACTAACGGCAGAGTGGAGATAAAAGGAGACAAACAACAAAGGAAGAGATAGTATGATCTCTCTTCTCTTTTCTTCCCTTTCTCCTCTCTCTCTCTCTCTCCCCCTCTCCTCTCTCTCTCCTACTCTCCCTCTCTCACTCCCTCTCTTCTTCCTCCCCTTTCTTTCCTTCTCACACTCACCCATAAACACCCGAGTTAGTCCTAGAACCCACGTGTATTCCTAGAAGCAAAATTTTTCTATTTTAAACTGTAGCTAAAATCTGGGATATATTCTTTTCACAGGCACATATTTTTTGCCTCTTGGCACACCATCAGTCTAACTCCTTGTATATTGAAATATCTTGCACAAAAGAGTTAGCCCCTCCCTAGAGAGGACTGTGCTCCTCCAAAGGCGATAGTTGTTTCTTTTTCCTCTAAAGGGCATTGTTCATCACAATTACTGGTTTGAGTTTATTTAACTTTCTTTCAAACCTGACATGGAAAACTAAACTTAAAATCCTTGTGCTTGTGTATGTGGAACTCTTCATATTCATGCCTTATTCAAATGTTATTCCACCCTGTCCTAAATGGACCCTTTCAGAAATATTTTCTCTTTGCCAAAAATTCATATTACCTTTTGTCTTGGTTTTAGAAGAAAACATCTCCAAGCAGAGTTTACATCCAAAAGCATTCCCTCAAAACTTCAAATGATCACTTTGATTTTTTACTGCTTTAAATTGCATCTTTTTTATAGCCCACCAACAAATGATGGTTCAATTTATTTGACTTTGTTCACACATATAAGCTCATGATAGAAAAGCCTAGTAACCTATCTGTTAAATGTCAAGATTAGTACTGGAGGAGGTGTGAGAAACATCCTGCATCACACAGCATGTTTTCAAAAGTTGTGAGTTCGGCTATTGATCCACCATATTTTTCTCCCTGAGTACTAAAAGATCTAACAGTATTTTATTATTACAGTACATACAAAGATTTAAAAGACTTCATGCTGTTTTAATGTCACAACAATTTTGTAAGATATATGAAAGTGTTTTTATGCTTATTTTTTCAGATGTGAAACAAAGAAAGAAATATATAGCCTCGAAAGCTTATATTGGAAGGAGCAAAGCCAGGACTAGAATGCATGTCCCTAAACTGCTAGATCTTCATAGATTACCTGCTACCTCTACAGGTGAATACTGTGGACCAGTGATGTGCAGGTCTAGTGACTTCAAATTGCTTTCATGGTAGTTACTTTTGAAACATGCAGAGGGAATCTCTTTTTCCTTCATGCTTAGCTTGAATTGAGCCACACTACAAAAAAGTCAATTCACTTGGGCTGAAGCCTGCAGGATTATCAGCAGAGTACTGCTGTCACTTCTTCCTTTGTGGAAACTCTGAGGCAGAGTTATTTAGTTTGATTAATTGCATTTGATCTTCTCTCTCTAGATCTTCTCTCTCTAGACTTGTTGACTATGTTTATGCATTATTGAAAGCGTACACCTTTTAGAAACATTCATCTCTTCTGTGTTCAGCTCAAAACTTACTAATATGGAAAACAGTCATTTCTCATTTATTGAAATAAAACAAAAACTGAATAAAACCGGACAGTGCACCCACCCACACACACACACACTCACACACACACACACAGATATCTTAAATGCTATGCCAAGACTCAGATATTTTTCGAGCAGAAAGAAAACTCTGGCTGCTACAGCAGATGGATCTTAAGGAAATAACCTTCCCCAAGTCAATTCTCCTGGCTAATTGTTTCCTTAGAATATATATCCTCAATAGAAGACCACCCCTTAGAGTTTTTGAAGAAGAGACGGGGGTAGATTTTCCTCTAGAACCACTTATCTTCAGGTGAAGTAACAAAATAATTCTTCATGTCTTGACTTAAACATATTGTCTGCCATTTTGAAAGCCCCAGGTATTCACCTTGTTTCAAAGACACCATTCACATCACATGGAACCATCTGATTGTCCCAGAAGGACGTGCCCAACCCAGCACCTTTCCTTAGACCAGATTCTTGTCTAATACTAATAAAATCCTCCACTGCACAGAAACCAAAGAAGAAAACCATTCCTTGTTGGAAGTCCTTGGGTTTGTGTCTCCAGGCTCACTCTTTTTTCTTTCTCCTGAGCACACAGCTATATGTTTCCCCTCCCTCGTTCATAAAGCAGGAAGGGGCGTTTCTCTAGTTTTGAATGATAGTAGGTGCAACCAATACCTGAACACCCTCTCCTCCCTACCTCCCCTCTCTGTCTCTGTCCTCCCAGGGGCATGGCCTCCTCTGTCTGGTGATAGTACCAGTTGCTCCAGGGTTGTTTGCTCCCACTTTTCTGTTGCGGTTGACGACACATGACAAACCTAACCGCACGAAACTGAACCCAGATTTTTCTCAAGGGATGTTTCTTCTGGGGAACAAATACGCTATCTGCCTCCTTCCTCAGAATTTTTGGGTGCTATAAATTGCTCCTATCTGGATTTCACGTAGTTTCATTCTGCCTTGTTGGTTGCCAGTGGTTTCTTTTTCACTTGCTCGCTTAAAATAATCTACTTTGGGAAATATATATGGTGGCATTATCCCCCACTAATCCTCTAAAAACTGTTGGGCCAACCTTAAGCAGAAGAGCAATACAGTTTGTAACTGGATTTTTCCCTCTATTATTCCTCCTTTACTCTGTCATTTGACTTCTACTTTTTAATGTCTAACTTTACACAAATTCAATTTGAATTCCCACCATCATAAACCAACCTTATATTTAAATGAACAGGTTGGTTGCAATTAACTGAGACACTTCTCAAACCATTTCTGCCCAATCCCCTAGTAACTACCACTGCCTGTTCAGGAATATCTGTGGTGTGTGCCTATGGCTCTCGAATAGAGGTTAGTAAAACCATAGACACTCTAATCTCTGGTGCAGAACACCTTGTCTGGTTATCAACACTGAGCAATTAGACTTTTCTTCCTTGTTTTTTTCCCATTAAAAAAAAATAAAACCAAACCCAAAGAATTTTCTTTCCTTGAGATGCAGAATCACAGAGTAAAACAGGCAGGATGTCAAAGGTGTCCACAGCCTTCCCCATACATGCCTGCCCTGCCTTCTCCCTGAATGCTGTGGGCACCTGATTCTGTCTGGCATTCAGGCAGGAAGACAGAGATAGGCTTGTGAATGGGCAGGTCTGGAAGCCTTTGAAGTAACAGCAGTCAGAAAAGCCAATCAACTGTGATTGCATTCTACAACTCCTTTGCCCTACACCCAGTGACCCCACCTCTCTAAAATCTGGGATGGGTGTTTGTGCGGTTAGCTGTTTGCAAGTGGCCATTTTATGACAGGAAATGATCAGGTGGTATTAACCCTTTCCTTACCTCCATGGGTGATGGCAAATTTGCAAATTTCAATAGCATTTGGGGCTCAACCAAAGGAGAGGGTGGAGGGAGTTTGTTAGAAAAAGAGAAAGGGTTCAATACTACCCTGATAAACTTCAAGGACAGATTTTTAAAAATTGATATAAGGTATCAGACTGGTGATATATCTTTGAAGCACTAATTGTGTTAATGCTACTTCTAAAAGTAAATGTTAAGAAAATAAATGTAGAGGGAACCATAATCTACATTTGGTGGGGGAATTTTTTCCTAATTTTCTAAGCTTAACAAAATTAATATTTCAATATCCAGGTTTGAAATACTTTATAAAATGAATAGCTTTTTTGGGGAAAAAAAGAAAAAAAAACATGCTTGGTGTCTATTGTGGATATATATGTATACCAGTATATATCTCTATACATATGTGTATATATATATGTGTGTGTGTGTATATATATATGTATCCAACTTTACTAAATAATATACTGTACATATACACCCACCCTTAAACTTGTACATGCTGTGTATATATATATATATATATATATATATAAAATGGCCACATTTCTTGCGTGTGTCTGTCCCCGGAAGGGTGGACTGATTGTTTTTGGATGTCTGCAGCTGTTACCTTGAAGGATGCAATTTCATCTTTCATTTATTTTTCCCCATCTAGACTGTATCAGGATAAACTGTAACTCCAGTAAGTTTTCCCTCAAGTTTCATTTTGTTCTTGAAAAAAGAAAAGAAAAACTGACTTTATTTTGTTTACTGTTTTATGAGCTGTTTTTTTATTTGAATTATTTTATTTTTTTGACAGTGGATTTGGGGGGTAGGCGCTGGGGTTGGCGAGATGGAGGGCTGGGGTGATGGTTCAGAGCTGAGCATGGCTTGGGTTGTGTTTCTTGAATGGGGTCAGGTCCTCTCTTCTCTCCTTGCATTTCTTCTTTATGCAGAAAAGGAGGAGAGGGCATGTGAATAATGAAATAACTGGAAAGTGAATGAAATAGTAATGTGTTGTCCTTGGGAAGTAACCCTGGAGTGAACAGAAAGCTTTAGAGCAACCAACATGCACTTCTTCACTACCAAAAGTGGCAGAGGATAAAAGCAAAGTTCATGACCCAGAGGTGGCTGCTAATTCTGACATTTTTTTCCTGGCATTTATCTCCGTTGTGGGCTTTTAAGAGGGAAGATAGAGCACTGTTCTTGGTGATAATGCAGCATTTTAACCAAAGACTTGAGACACACTCTCTCTGTGCTGAAGGAGGAATTCCAGGCCACCATTCTCCCCTCAGACCATTCAGATTTCCCAGTTCTTGAAGAAGGGTCTTCATAAAGTACAGCCTGAAAACTACTCACATGTTTCTTCTTCTGCTTTAGAAATGAATATCAACTGGAATCAGTGAGGAAGGGAAAGAAGAAGATAAATAGAAAAGATAGGAATGATGGAAACAATAGGTCTAGATGATGAAAATAGAAAACAATATGCTTTGAGTGCTATAGCATATTAGTCAGACTAATTAATACTAACTTCTATAACAAACTATCCTGAAATTTCAATGAGTCAGACAAAAGAAAGACATTTTTTCTTGTTCAGGCAAAGTCTAATGCCAGCTGGCAGATGACCAGATAGCTCTCTTCAAAGAAGTAATTCAGAGATCTAGTTCTCTTCTGTTAGGTTGGTCCATCGCCTTGGAGATCTTTACTGCTATAACCTCAGGGAAGCTAGCTTGATAGATGTGAAGAATGGTTCGTTGCCTTGCCTGGAAGTGACATACATCACTTCCATGCATATTTATTTGCCAGACATGACACCATCCTAAATGCAAAGGAAGCTGGGAAATGTAGTCTTCCAGTGTACAGAGGAAGATGTATTTGGATTAGGTGAGCATCTGGCACACATAATTCTCACTGTGATCTCTTCAGTTTTTGCTTCTTTCCTTGCTAGAATATTTCTATAAGAACAAAAACAGAGAAACAAAAGGAAATAATCGAATTTATACATTGTATTTACTTGTTAATTCCATCTTATTAGATCTTGTGCAGATGCTAGTTCAACCTACTTTCTTGGTGTAGATATAGTATCTAATAAAGCACACTTCTACTCTTTTTGGGAAAATGTTCAATATAAATTTTTTTAAAAGAAAATCTATATAAACAGCTATTTCCTGGAGTTCTTTATGCATGTCTTGGCATTACTTTCAGTTATTTTAAGCAGTGTCCTATTTTGCTGTTTAAATATTTTTCATTAGCCAAAATTTTCTCATGATATTTAGATCATTAAAAGCTTAACTGAAACATCCTTACTCTTCAAAGCCTGGAGTTTTCTGGGGTTTTTGTTTGTTTGTTTCTAAAGCAGTTTAATTTCCCTACCACAGGATTCACTCATCAGAAAGCTGTAATTCAGTGATTCTAATTAAACATGAAGAATTGTCCAAAACTCACCATGATCACATTTTATTTTATTTTATTTTATTTATTTATTTTTGTGGGTACCAGGGTCGAATTTAGGACCTCACGTGCTAGCAGGCCCCCATGCCACTGAGTGATATCACCGGCCCTTTTTTTCCTTTATGTGGGTACCGGGAGTTGAACTCAGGACCTCGTGCTTGCCAGGCAGGTGCTTATGCCACTGAGCTATCTCACTAGCCCCATGATCACATTTTAGAACAATACCATAACCCCTCAAATTTTCCTCATGTCCGTTTGCAATTAGTCTCTTCTCTAACCCTTAGTCCTAGGCAACTATGGATATACTTCGTTTCCATAAATTTGCCTTTTCTGAAAATTTTATATAAATGGACTCATATAATTTGGAGTAATTTGTGTCTTACTCTTTAAAAAAAATGTATAGCATTTCTATGGAAAACTTACTCCTTTTCTTTTGGACTGATTTGCAGAAGGAAATAAAAGGGAAACTGAGCATGAAGATAGAAAAACTCTTGTCCAGCATCTCCTGATTTTAGAAACCTATGTGGAGAGCAGAGAACTGAGGAAGTTATTTGATCAGGATGTCCAGACTTGCTTTTGCTGCTCTATCCACACTTTCTCAAGGAGTCAATTCCATATATTCCATGTTATTGATCATGGAAAATCATCATAAGACCAGCTCCAGAATTCTCTGTCCTAGAAAGAAAGTGACATAGATGACAAGAAGTTTTCTAATGGTGATAAATTATTTTCTACTCAGAATCACCAAAAGTAGCACTCACAGAAAAATGTCAACAAAGATATTTTCCTACCCTTGACTACAGAAAGAGTATAAATGATTTTAAATCATTAATTAGGTAACGAATCAAGATTATATTTTCGATATCATTGTTAAGTTCCCATGATAAACACAACAGGCTAAGAAAGTCAACTTTATGCAAAGCATCAGAGAATTCATATCCTCCCACTATTTGAATGATGGTTGACTAGGGAAAAAATAGATTATTTAAACTAATCTAAGACCATTAGTGTAGAAGTATGTGAATATAATTCCAGGGGTTATATGCAATCACAAAGCAAATGTGACACATGTTCTTGAGGTAAATTTTAATTGTTGATTTGTAGTAAGAGCTTAAATTGAAACCAAAGTGATATGTTCTATAGAAGACTCCAAATAAGCATGTATCCCTCAGAACAAATAAGAACTCAAAGACATTTTCTTTTTACTGCTTGTTTTCTCTATTAAATCCCTGGCATTATTAGCACATAGGTGGAATAATTTGTTAAGATTACACAAGTAAGTTAGAGAAGATATGTATAAGTAATTAGAACTTCTGTCACCTTCTTCTTATTGATTATGTCAGAGTCCTTGGCTTGGCTAGTCACTGAAATGCGAGATGTTTCTGTGATAGGAATGCAGGTCCTTGCTCTCTATGATTGTTGGCTGAGTGCAGGAAATAAGATTGATGTGCAGTCTTTGTTTGAGAGGGAGGAGGCTTTCTTCTCACCCTTGTCTCCTGCTGTCATTTCAGCAGAAGTCAGAGGTTGTCATTGCTTAAGTATTGAAATAACTTCATTTTTTTCTCCTTGAAGGGTCATAACAACAATAAACTTGGGTCAAATTGGAATATAAGTTTATGAACTTTAGTAACTCGTGTTAGGAGGCCTGTCTTCCGAGAAGTTACTCGTGTAAACTTTGAATAACACCAGCTATTTTTTGGTGTTGCTGTTGTTCATCTGCCACAAAGTAGTGTTGTGGGAAACAACTGTTTCCAAGGACTCATGGGACACTCATTAGTGGAGAGAAGAGCGGGAGAAAGAAGGCTGCTCCCCTTGGGTAAGGAGAAAACAACTGGCCAAGATGGAGGGCAGTCTTGGGACAAAAGCAAAGTTTCCTCTGACTAGCCAGTCAGAGCTTTGCACCTCAGGCTTTGTAAGGTGACTTTCCCGTCAGTGACTGGCCTGTTCCAGGCTGAGGGTTTCCTACCAAGAAGCAGCAATAATTTCTTATCATCTTCTCTGCTTGACTCCCTTTCTTTACTTTTTTCAATACTGTGTCTTTCCCCATGTTACCACTCCTGCTTTCCAAATCCTCCAAGAGTACCACACCGCACATACTCCCTACCTCCTATCACCAACCACGTCAGAGAGTGTGCCAAGTAAGGTCTTTGGTTGAATTGAGTTCATTTGACTTATCTGGAAAAATATGTTTAAAGATCTTAATAAAGAAGTTTCAATATAGAGCTTATTTTTAAAAAGCAAACGAGCAGCAGAGTTGGTAGTCACCATGGTGGATTGAACTCCAGGTTGACCTGGAATTCTGCTAATGAAAATAGAGCTGCTTTCTGGAGAATTTCTGGAAGAAATCACCTTTTCCTATGGTCCCAGTTACGTGAGGCTGACAGTAACATCCGAGGTATGCAGTTCTAAAAACAGGTATGGTTTTCTCGATGGTTTTGGGTGCTTGCTGAAATGAAAGTATGGAGCATTTGTGGTCTTTTTTCTTTGTCTGGTTGTGACTCTGCCCTCTGATTTCCTTCTGTTTCAAGCCATGTACAGTATGAATGAATGTAATTAACTCATTAATTTAATATGTGTAGTACAATTAAATAGAGTGACCATATATTATCAAATATCAATTTCACCATTTTTCAAATTTTCCTTCCTCTCAGAGACTAGTTTCTCTGTGTTGTGGCCATTTTCTTAGTCTTCCTAAAAAGAAAGATTCCTATATACGGAAAAGGAATTGTGAGTTAGTGGACATGCTTCATTATTTAGGTTTATGGAGAAAGTCTTTCACTAGTTATTTTTACCCTAAAGTCTTACTAATTTACCTGTAATGAGGCTCATTTTTTCTTTTGTAAATATAGATGAAAAAAGAAATAAAGTACCATATAAAATATATGTGAACCTTAAGACCATGGGGCTGTTTGTGTCAGAGATGGCTCTAGTGATCTTGTCTGTCTTATGTGTACCCCGACAGCTTTGTATCATTATTGAGGTGCACAGTATAAGAGACGCCTCAAAGTAGAATCACAGGATTTGCTCTCTCCAGATCATCTCTCTGATGGCCACTGGGATTTACTTGAGTGTTTCTCCTCTTAGGTCTCCTTGCCTGGTTCCTGTCTTCCATCTTTTGTTTTAGCTCCTCTGTCTTTAGTTTCTAAGAAGATTCCATTTCCAGTGTTTTGGCAAAATCAACAGTGTGTGATTGGTGGCTCTTATTTCATTTAGGTGTAGCTTGGTCAGCTGCAAGTTGGTTACACTAGAATTTGGTTTTCTTCTCTTTCTTCTCTCTCTGATCTGTCTATAGTATCAGATTTCATCTGAGGGCCTGGTTATCTGAGTCAGGGTTTTTTATTTGACTCATCCCATTAACCTAGGAACTCTTGCCTCACACCAACTAAGAAGCCTGATTTTTTTTTTTTTTACTGTGAAATCTTTCTGAAAGGAAATTATAGAACTCTTTTTGTTTTCCATTCCAAGAGTTGAATAACCACAGCTATTAGCCACTCATCTAATTAGAATTTTAGTGGAGATAGAAAATCACAAAGTAGGGTCTCGTGGGTAATACTACTTCACTCGTCTAACTTTGAACATCACTCCTGAAATTTTCTATCTTTATACCGAGTGACTACAGTTCAACGTTTCTCCAAACCTGTTTGTAAAAGATAATGCATAATTTTATTTCTTCTTAATAAATATTAATTCAGTTTTTTTTATTTTGCTGTGCTGTGGCTCAAACATAGATGATTTTATTTTTAAATAGCTAAAATGATGTATATAGAACAAAAGGCCAAATGGCTAGAAATTCTTCCTCCAGCTCTTGATCCTAGTCTTCAAATTCCCTTTCTCAAGTGCAACAAAAATTACTAGTTTTTCTTGTATACTCTTTCAGACATAGTCCCTAAGTATATAATGTATAGTTATAACTGTGCTCTCTTCATCTTTCTTCTTGAAACAAATTCTAACACGCTCTTCCACACCTTATTTTTTCACTTAAACTGTCTTATGTTATAGTTCATATAAGAATATAAAGTTATTCTTTGTAATGATCACATAATATCCCATTTTATGGAGAAATAATATTTTATAAAATCAGTACACTACTGATGTACATTTAGATTTGTCACTTTTTTACTGCTGTAAAAAGTAAGACTATGTACATAGCACATACTAAATACGAGATGATGGTGAGAAATATTATCATAGTGCATTAACTGAAGATACTCTTGAGAATTGGTACATGTTTGAGAATAGAAATCCACATATTCTTGAAACCACACTTGTCAGTAGTTTAATAGATGCCTCTAGATGAGCATTCCTACTTTCTTTAGTCAGTTACCCTGGGTAATAATAAACACTCTCCAATGCCATCATAGTTACACTGGATTCTGCACCCACAGCATTACTAATATTTTTTGATGAAACCAACTTTAGGTCATGTTGAGATTTTTTTTCCCTACAGTGCATTATGTTAAACAAATAGTTGATGTTAACTGAAAGCTAATGAACATATTTGATTTCATGAGTTCTCCTGTGCTTGTTTTAGAGTCCTTGATATCATTTTTATAAGCGTTGTGCTCGAAAACAAAATACTATATAGTTTCTCTCATTTGAGTAAACCAAAGTACAAAGTAAAGAGCAAAACAAAAGACTGATAAAGGAAACAGGGAGATAAATCTTATGCAAATGAGAAGGGGACCAAGAGACTGAGGCTGGGAGTTCGGGGGAGGAAAAAGGGGCATAAAAATATTTAAAATGTGTCACATAAATGTAGCAACGACCCACGATGAATGTAATCATTATATGTCACAGACATAAACTTAAAATAATAATAATAATAATAATGATAATAATAATAATAATAATGATAGCAATGAGAATGAAATGGGGGAGGGGGATCTAGAGAGGGAAGGTGGGAAGAGGGTGTGTTAAGTACATATACCTACTCCCTAAGATGAATGTAAACTTCACACAGAGCCAGCACGTACTAATAAAAAAATATTCTCTTTAAAAGGCACAGATTTGATTAGAAGATATCATATTTGTAACTTTATTTTATTTTATTTTTTTGTGGGTACCAGGTGTTGAACTCAGGACCTCACCTTGCCAGGCAGGCACTTATGCCGCTGAGCTATCTCACTGGCCCCATATTTGTAACTTTAATATCTTCTGATATCAATTTCACATAGTCTAAACATGAACTAAAGCAAAATAGAGTCCGAGATATAAGTTTTTGTGTCAAGGGTATAGATTTCTGGCTTGAGAACAGCGCTGTCTGTTGGCAGGCACCGGCACATTACTGTTTATGGCTTTGAAAAGTCTCCAAGTTCATCTGGACCCTGAATGAGGAAGGAGGGTTAGTTGGTTAAAAGGAGGAAAGAGTTGTCCTCCTCTTAGGAGGCTTATATTTCCACTTCAATCTGTTTGTCGAAGCATAGCATGATAAGTAAATATGTTAAGAAATCTATACCTGGCCCTCTGGGTAATTGAAATTACACATATGTTATGGGCTGTTGTACAGAGTCGTACTTGATGTCCAGAGAAGTAGAAAATTAATGGCCACTTACCAGTTAGAGCTACAGTACCATCCCAAACTTCAGGAGATATCCCTTGAGAACAGATTAAAAGAGACATTAACAGAAAAAGAAACTTCCCTTGAGAAGCTTTAACTAATGCCTCTTTTTTACAGTTTTAGAATCATCCCTGGGCTCTGGGATGTGAAGACATTATCTTTTGTTTGACTTGTCTCTGTGCAATGAGCCTGTCATATAGAGAAGTCCTTGGGATGGTACTTTAGCATCTGTAATTCACACGGACTTTACAAAAGATAAAAGGACTGGGATCAAGCACCTATTTAAAGAGCACATGGAGTTAAATTATAAATAAGTGGCTTCTGAAAGAAAGCATGGTTAGTCTCAAAAAAGAAGCCAAAGAAATGGAAAACAAGGACAAAATGTACATAAGTTAAAATCACAAACTCTTACAAGGTTTATAGATAGAAACCTAAGGTTAATAAAATTACGGGGTGCTTGGAAAGATTGCTAGATGAAGGATTGAAATTTTCCCTTTTGAACATCTTAAAAATCAGCAAATATGATTTTAATCCAGGAATGTTTTACCGTGAACTATCAGGCCAGAGAGGCAGTGTATAGCGTCATGGAACTGTTTATGAACCACAGTTTAAACTATGGTAATTAACCATATAAAATTAGTGCATGCGGTTTGGATGTGTTCTGTAAAGTTAATGCAGTAGTTGCAGAGACATACCTGGGGGTGGGGAGAGAGAGAGAGAAATCTCATGTCACTGTAGCTTAAAATTTTCAAACTGATATCTGCCACTGTGTAATTTTTATGAGTTGAAGGAACTTTGGATATGGTATATGGTCAATAAATAATTATAAAATCAATGAAGTCTTTAATTGTATCTGTCTCTCCACCTTAATTTCTTATTTACACAAATACTCTTAAAAAACAACATAAGAGGGATGAGACTACAGCTTTCTGTTTTTTTGTCATTATAAACAGAAGAAAATTAGCCAAAGAGTAGATTTGTCCTTTTATCCTCGATAATTTGAAAAAATATTTATTACTTTTCTATAAAATAAACAAAAGGAAGATTTTTTTTTTTTTTTTTTTTTTTTTTTTTTTTGTGAAGCCTGGTGTGCCCAGGCTTTGATTGGAAGCAAGGAAAATTTCTTTAAGAGAGATGCATATATGTCTCTAAATTTTACATGTTGTCACTCTTCCTCGTTCTGCATTCACTTATTCCACATACATTTACTGGGAATTAACAGATTCCAGATGCTGATTGTCGGTTTTAGGGATTTATACTGCAGATTTCTAGGAAAATGCAGAAAAAATTCTTATAGACTGGGCGAATTCTCTTCCCCCACCATCATTATTTCATGTTTCTATTAAATTAATTGGACGTTCTGTTCTATTTATAAATTCTAGACAAATGTGTCATAGACTTTTTTTTTTCCAGAACTAATTCATCAGTCAGTATAATTTTTTTCCCATACTTTAGAAAAATTCTTTGGGTTGAGGCCCTGAACACTGGTCTACTTGCTCAGGCCTTTTCCCTCTTTTTATGTATTGTTTTGTTTTGTTTTGTTTGCCCTTAGTCATTTAACCACCTACTTGGAGCTATACAACTGTGTGCCTGCTCTCCTTTTAAACAGCTGATATTTCGGGCACTGTAATTGTGAGCAAAGTTCTGCTACTGTTTTTCCATCTACATTTTGAAGATTTCTTTCTGTACGCTAGTACATAAGCAGGAGACTAGGAGACTAGGCTTGAGGAATCCCTGAGCAGAGCCAGTTAGGCCTAATAAGCGACCTTTCCCTCCCTTGACTTGCAGATATAGGCAACACTTAACTTGAACTATTTCTTATAAATGCCTGTATTTTAAAAATGCCAGACTTATATTTAGCCAGCCATATCTGACAGAATTATATAACTAGGGACCAAAGGAGACAACTAGGTAACTATCACCTATCAAATATTTTCTTTACTCCCATGTTTGTTCTATAAAATCATTTTCCTTGTATTCCCCAGTGGAGCTCCTGAACCACTTCTGGACAGGAGCTGCCCAGTTCATGAATTGCTGTTTGCTCAAATAAACTCTTTAAAGTTTTATGGTGCCTTGGTTTACCTTCGTAACAGTTTGGCCACTTTATTAATGAGGAGTAGGATGAACAGTGACCATTTTGGAGGCTAATACTATTAACCAAAACGCTCCATTCCTGTTTGGTAACAAGATAAATGTATCAATCGATGTACTTCCTGTTCATTATGTCTTATATAGAGAAAAATTATGTAGAGAATATATATATATATATATATATATATATATATATATATATAGAAATTGTAAATACATAATAGATATTATATATGTAAAGAGATATTATGTATGCAAATATATATATATATAGAGAGAAGAGGGACAGAGAGAGACAGAAAGACAGAGAGATTCACTAATAGGAGAGAAGATTATTATTTGAATTCTAGAACAAATTTCTGGAACAGTTCACCACAAAATACAGATTAGTCTGCTAATTCACAGCATCTCAATGAACACAGTTTTCAATTTTGAAATCTACTAAAATTTATAGACCAGAAGATGTTATATCTTAAAGAAATAGAGTTGTTTTTTGTCTGTTCTGTTATCTAAGTGACTAGAATTATATAGCTCTTAAATTCTGAGTGTATTAGAAGTTAGGGAAGTTTAGCTTTTGAATCAAAGTTAGGGAAATAAATTATAGAAAAATGTATGCATTCCTTCTCAAAATGAAGCTGTTTCAGAGGAAATCAGATGATACAGTATTTGTATACAAAATCATTATTCTGTTATCCCCACAGCTTGTGCCACACACTGTCAGCAAGCGTTCTTAGGTAAGACTTGAAGGAGCCTTGTTAGGAAATGGGAAGTGAGAGGGAGCATTAGGGGTTGCCAGCAAAAGACGTGGTGTTCAGTAATACAAGAATCTAAGTGTCCATCTTCCAGCCAGGTGGAACTATATTGCAGGAGGAGAATGTTAAGCTGCATATGTGTTCCAGAGAGGTGGAATGTTTTAGAGATCATGTCCTCTGAAGCAAAATCTTTGAGTGATTATGAGCTCTTGATCCTCTCCATGGCCCACTGGGCACATTTTTAAATATCAACATATTACAAATGGGGAAACTAAGGCTCCTGGAACCAAGTACACTGGGTAAATTCTCAGGGTGATTAGTAACAGACATGAGCCTTTATAAATTTACTTTTCTAATACTTAAATAAATACTCCTTTGTCCCCTATATCAGGGTGTCTTTTAGTGATGACATGGGACTTTTTCTCAGAATTACTAAATATACAATTAAATTTTTAAAAAGAGGCCTGCTGTAGAGGTTCAAAATTAGAAATGACATTATGACCTCATCTCTTGGACATAGGATAAACAACAGTAGGAATGGAGTGAAATTTAGTTCTGAAATCTAGGAGATAACAGAAATGAAATTGGTGTTGTCCACAAGAGTGGGCAAGATAAAATGTAAAGCGATAAACAGGGCTACTCCTCTGTTTCAGAGATAATAGAAACCGAGAAAATTAGAAACACAAAAGCTAGAGGGAGGAAGACATGCTTATTTCCTGCGAGTGGTTTTCTTGTGATGGTAAGAAAAAGTCTATAATTTTCCTTTCTTACAGAGAAAAAGAAAACACAAAGGTAGTTGGATAAAGAAAATAAGATGAGGGCATTGGGGTCCTTAACCCTGGCTAAAGAAGGAAGACCATTATTTTATGAGAAGAAAGTAACATTGAAATTAATTCACACGTGTAGGTATACCTGTCAGTAGTTAGAAAGTTTAACTTAACTGTTCAATTGATTTACTGTAATTGACAAACTCCTATTAATAATGGGACCAATTGGGCCGGTGAGATGGCTCAGCGGCGTAAGCGCCTGCCTTGCAAGCGCGAGGGCCCGAGTTCAACTCCCGGATCCCACATACGGAAAAGGGGCCGGTGATATTGCTCAGTGGCACGGGTGCCTGTTGGCGCGCGAGGTCCTGAGGTCGACCCCCCGGTACCCACAAAAAAAAATAAAATAAAATAATGGGACCAATTTAAAATCCTGATAGAAATGGGAAAAGCTAGATAATGTATCACCCTAAAGAGCAGGTACTTATCCCTGGTTTGGTTTATCTACACTCCTATGAACCTGGTAAAAAACACAGGGGTCAGAAAATCATGACTCACATTTCAAAGGCACAAAAGTTTACTAGGAAGAAAAGATACTACTTCATTCTTTTCCATTTCCACTAGGCTAAGCTGTTTCTTTGCATTACCTCTGCTACCTTGATGGAAAAATTGATGCTCAGTGAATTCCTTCTGCCACCACTGCTGGACAAGTGCTAATGGTTTCCATAAAAGAGGCCACATCGAGTCACTAATAAAACCTGTTTTTAGGTACTCTTTTTGAAACCTTGGCCAATCCAGAGTTAGGCTTCAACAGCTCATCACTGTAGTGTATTAGTGTCTCATCCTTGTGTATCACTATTCTCTTCCTAGGGACACTATCCATTTCTATGACTGAAAGGTATTTGGCATTTAGGATGCATAGAGAATGAATTAGGCATTACTATAGAGGCATAGCGCAACTAAGAAAAGGATAACATTAAATGGTATAATTCGGTTTACCTTTATCATTGCTGAGTCACCATCCATGTGCTTGATGGTTTGCTGGGCTTCTGTTGGTAATGCGAGTGCTCTTGTGTCTTGTCTCTTTCCATTTTTACCTTACATTTTTCCATTTCCACATTTGTCCTGGACCCACACATAGGTATACCTGTCAGTAGTTAGAATGTTTAATTTAACTGTTCAATTAATTTCTTGTAATTGTCAAACAAAATTCTATTAATAATGGAACCAATTTAAAATCCTGATAGAAATGGGAAAAGCTAGATAATGTATCACCCTAAAGAGCAGGTACTTATCCCTTGTTTGGTTTATACACACTTCTATGAACCTGGTAAAAAACACAGGGGTGAGAAAATCACGACTCACATTTCAAAGGCATAAAAGTTTACTACAAAGAAAAGATACTACTTCACTAACAGGTGTGGTAGCTCCAATTTTCCCAGCTCCCTTACATGCCTGCTCCCATGTCCATGCTGTACTTTATGCACTATATACTGTTTCTTTGTGTATCTGCCTACCCAAAGGCTGCGGTCCTTCCATGGCAGCTAAACTCTTATAGCAACTTTCACATCTCTCAGAATGCTCACTGCATTTGCATTGCTTTATTTGTCTACCTGTGCATCCGAGGAACCAAGCTCTGGACATTTCAGAGTTTGGAAAGATGTACTAATCATCTTTATATCTTTGCTACCTAGCACAGAGTCAGACACATAGTAGGTATTTAATGCACATTTGTTGAATTACTGAATCACTTGAAACTTTGTGCCACAGGAGAAATCTATGAGGATAAATACAGAGTTCTTACTAAGAGGAAAAATTTTCCATATTCAAAAAGTGAGAAATTGTAGTAGATCAGATGAAAATACCATAGATTACCACATTAAGGACAATTGTCCAACTCCTGAGAAAATATGCCCTTAGGACTCCTTACTGAATCCTATGTTACAAAGATAAATTTAAATATTTGGAAAGTAATTTTAAATCAGGCTGATTCATCTTTCACCCAGATGGTGGTTGTTCAAAGAGACATTCAAGACACAAATCTTTTTTATGCATTATTGTTCTATACATGTCAAATTGGTAGGTTTTTTATCTTACTCGACCTGGACAGAAATCTATATCTATTTCTGTATTATGTTTATAGACCTCTGTAAGCTTCAAACTGATCCTTAAAGAGGATGAAGAAGATCCTTAAACTGATCCTTAAAGAGGATGACTCAGAGCAGAAAAATAAGACATAAACAACAGTGACAGCATGGGTGGCAGCATTGCATGGTGGAAAGAACAGAACCTTCAGGTCCAGTTAAATCTGCTTTACCATTAATTAGTTTTTGGTCCAAGGACAGTTTCTCTGAGCCCTCACCATTAGTAGTAAGAGGTATAATATCATTTGATGAAGAGGAAAAATATAGTAAAAACGTTGGGGAAAAATAGTCCCCAATCATGTGCTTTCTGTACTAGCATTTGACCCAGGACCAAAACCCACAAATGCTTACAGCCCTGGTGTCTCACAGCTTGAACTGCTCATTGGTCATTTGCATGTCAACAGCAATGGAAACATCACTTTTTCCAGGGCTCTTGGGTATTTGTCTGACCTTTCTGGTTTGTCAAAGGGAATTGCTTCTTTTGTTAAATGCCATGTAGGTGATAGGACAGGATTCAGAATTTGAAGAAACTGAGTGTATTGGAGATAATTTCCAGGATTTTAATGGGGATGGTAGGTTGTGGCAGCTGGTTTAGAATCTTGTATGAAATGAATTCAGGGCTTTTTGTCCCACTTCAAGTAAGCTCACATTATTAAGAGTGAGGAGTCTCCTCTACCAAAGTCACATTCTAATTTTTTTATATAATTAATACTGCATTTCATAAATTCCTAATTTTTCCTGAATGTCTTCCCTCATGGCCAAAGATAAATTCTGAATCCTATGAACTATTTTTTTCATAAATGTTCACATAATGGCATTGAAAAACCCATCACATTTTCTTGGCCAGTATAAATGTGTTTTCTTTCCAAAAGTAATATTGCCCATAAAAATTAGTTCTCCCTAAAGGAGCATGATCTTCAATAGTCACTCATTCCATGTCATGGTGTCTGCATTTCCCCTTCCTAAGATTCATCTTCTTCTGGTGCCCAGTGTGAATGGAAAAGTCAAACTCCTTGTTCTTAATTAACTGAACCTCAGCCTTCAAGGGTGTCAGTTACCATTTCATTTCTCTGGTGGATCATCAGCAAGTGGGAAAGTTTAGAAATTATCCATTATCACACTAATGTACCATCACTATAAAATTCCTTTGAGCTCAGAGGACACACACAAACACTAAAAGAAGCAACCCAAGAATAATTGCCTATCACTATTTTGAGAACAATGATACCCAAAGACTTGGCTTCTGATTTGTTGTCCAGTGTCTACTTTTGACTAATCTAAAGATGAGTCAGATGAATTCCCTATGAAGGGAATGGATGATAGGAAAACTATTGGATCCCATTTGATTTTTTTCAAGACTGGAGATTGAACCCAGGGCTTTCACACTGAACTACATCCCAGCACTATTTTATTTTTATTTTTAATTTTGAATCAGGGTCTCTCTGAATCACTAAGTTGCCGCAGGTGGACTTTAATTTGCAATCCATCTACCATAGCCTTCCAGAGCACTGTGATTACAGTTGTGCAGCACCACATCCAGGCACCATTAGAATATTTTAAAGGAAAGACTGTCCTTTGCAACAAATTCCACAGACTGCTTGGAAAAAAATAAGAGCAGAATGGTTTCAAGTTAACATGTGAAAGAGAAACACTCCCTGAGGCCATAATGACTACCATTCCTAAGGGCTGGCAGGCCATGCCATTTGTCAATGTCTTGCTGGAAAGAATAATTTAGGCAGGCTTCCATGCAGTCCTATTAGTTTGCCTTGTCCCTGACTTCTTTCTGATTTGGGGCACTGCAGTGGGAGCTGACATGCTGTGTTATTTGACTATCTCAGCTTCATGGCCAGCTCTTACTCAAAACAATGTCAGAGGAAAATGACAATATCCTTTCAGGGAGGTAGACCTCATCTAGTATTTGTATTCATGGAAGAGCAATTCTCTGTGCTCAGTCTACTTTATTCTATGTAACACCATACTTAGTTGTGTCTGATTTTATTTTCACCATCTTCAATGGCATACATTTACTCTCCTATGGTGTAGTAATGTCCTTCTGTTCAACTTGATTTGCAATAAGGAATTGGTTTGCTTAGACCTTTTGCATCCAAAGTGTCAGCTCATGTCACAGTTACCTGCTAGTAGCATACATTTATTAACAAGGATTTCATCACCTTTTTATGCGATTACATGTTTGTTTAGCATTCCCTTCTAAATCACCACTTAGTTTATGGTTCAATTATTATTGATTCAAGTGCTACCAGTGAGTAATTCTATTGCTGCCAAGTTATGTGTTTGGGAGGCAGGTTAACTTTCAGACTCACACTGTCTTTCAGAGAGAATGTTGCTTAGACTAGAAATAATGAAGCATTTACTTAGCTATTGATCTCACACGAGAGTCATTGACAGTGAGAAAACTTCATGTCTGAATATTTGTAAGATGAGAGACTTGCTGGGCCACTCTAACGATGTATTTAGGGGCTGTCTAACTTTTTCTATAATTGGCCAGGTAGTAAATACAGTATTTTAAGTTTCAGAGCCGTGTGATCTATGTCACAACTACTCCGTTCTGCCGCTGTAGCACAAAAACAGCTATAGACAATACGTGAAGTAATAAGCAAGGCTGAGTTCCAATGAAACTTTATTTACTAAAGTAGATTTTAAGCCAGAGGTAGTCCAGTGGCACAGGTGTGCTGACATTTGCCCTATGGCAAGAGGTGCATTTACAGAAATTGAGTTTGGGAATCAGGCTAAACTACTCAGGATTCCAAACCATAAGGCGTATGGAAGTTTGGAGAACTCTTCACTTCAAGTGCCACTAATACAGTGGTAAACAAGACCAACGTTGTTCCTATCTGTATGAGGGTTGCCTTCTATTTGAGATGTCTGTGAATATATAAGTACATAAATGAGTTTAGATGATATCAAGTGCAGTGAATAAAAGTAAATGAGGTAAAGTATATAACCTGGAGTTAGGAGGAAGTACAACTTTAGGACTGTATCAGAAGCCGTTTTGAAAAAACGATATTTGATTTTTTTTTTTATGTGGGTACCGGCAGTTGAACTCAGGACCTCACGCTTGCAAGCAGGCACTTGTGCCACTGAGCAATATCACCGGCCCATTTTTTCCTTTATGTGGGTTCCAGGAGTCGAACTCAGGACCTCGTGCTTGCTGGGCAGGTGCTTATGCCGTTGAGCTATCTCACCAGCCCGATATTTGATTTTTGAAAATTTAATATGCATTACGACAAGGATATAGTTTAAGCAGGTTTAGGCGAAGAGCATTTTGTGGCAAGGCATTTACAAAAGTAAACAGATTATGGAAGGAACACACTTGGTGCATTTGAGGAACAGGAAGCTACTAGTGTCATTGGAAAGGGAAAAAGACCTTTTGTCTCTGTCTTGAACTGTCCCCAGTAGAGTGATTTATAATCAAAATTTTAAGTGATTAAAAACTATCCTTTGTTTTATTCTTGGTTATTCACTTGAGGAGACAAATTCACAGATATCCGCAGTATGTGATGTCAAAATATAAATTTCACAAATTCTAATCCACTATTATTAGACTGGAGGCAAGCCAGTTCTTCAGTTGAGGGACAGTTAACTCATATTTAAACCATACTTAAAGAAATTATGAGGGGTAAGGATGTGGCTCAGCGGTAGAGTGCCTGCCTAGCACCAACAAAGGCCTACATTCCATCCCTGAGTCACCCACATGCGTGTGGGAACACACACAGACACACACACACACACACACACACACAGAATATCAGAGATAAGACAAAAGGGGTTAAGAAAGCCATGCATCAGATCGATAGGTCTAATTATTTGTGCAATAGAGATGATTTCACAATAGTCACTAATTGTTTTTTTTTTTTTGGTACCAGGAATTGAACTCAGGACCTTGCGCTTGCCAGGCAGGCGCTGTGTCGCTGGGCTATATCCCCGGCCCTAATAGTCACTAATTTTTAACAATAATGGCTGAAGTAGCACAACCACCAATTGATTGAATAGTGGAGACAAGAAAAGAAAAATCCTTATCCTACCCAAAAAGAATCAACTCAGTTTGTTTTATAGAAATTACTGCATCTGGTTCTATATTATATGGTAATTTTCTAATGCTTTAAAATAAAATTACTTTAAATCCTCTGTTAGAGGTAGTAAAAACACTAATCCAAGGAGAATTGCCTATATCTAAATAAAATGCCTGGATTTAATTTGACTCAAAAATCAAGTCCTTTGCCTTACTTAAGCAGAATTGGAGGAAATGGTTTTAACAGAATGAAGTCCAGCTCAAGGAAGTTAATTATAGTGTCTTGCCTAGAAAGAAAAGTTAGTTTTTCAGGCAGTGGTATTTGCTAACAGTGCTTCAGATGAATGCTAAAGAATTCTGCACTCTGTTAAGAATTGCTGAAAAAGACTAAAACACTATGAGCAAGTAAACTATTACAATTTCAGATAGCCAGAGGGAGAAGTCAATCTGAATTAATGAGAGTTTATTATGATTTTTAAAAGAAAATCAAATTGCTTTCAAATACATACAATAATTCAACCAAGATATGTGTATCTTGTGTGTGTGTGTGTGTGTGTGTGTGTGTGTGTGTGTGTGTAGGTCCTGTGCTCTTTACCTCTGTGCTAATAAATGATCTTAGGAAATATATAAGCCTGACTTATTATTACTGCTTTAGTTAATTAAAATAAAATATTTTTTCTAAGTTACTTATAACATGCTTTGTAATATTTTATATTTATAATCTGGGTCCATAGGCTCAACCAAATGATTTGATAAGTTTAATTTACTTCTTGTATCTATTTTTATGGATACGATAAAGGAACTTATCAACCTAGATTCTGTTAAATTCTAAAGCTGTGTTTGGTTCTAAATTAATGAAGTTTTATTGAAGATAGAAATCTAAATGCAGCATCTTTGCTAACATATGTAGCATGGGGTACTGTTTCTATCTTGTCTTAGCACAAGATATTATGTTTTTTTTAATTTAAAAAAATTTAAAAAAGGGGCCAGTGAGATGGCTCAGCGGCTTAAGCACCTGCCCAGCAAGCGCGAGGGCCCGAGTTCGACTCCCGGAACCCACATACGAAAAAGGGGCCGGTGATATCGCTCAGCGGCACGGGCGCCTGCTGGCGCGCGAGGTCCTGAGGTCGACCCCCCGGTACCCACAAAAAAAAAAAAAAATTTAAAATCAGGATTAGTATACTCCTTTTCCTTGGCGTTTCCTATATGTAACTAATGGGATACCTCAAGCCTGGGAGCACCAAAGAACATTATTTAACAAGAAAATAGTATTTGGTAACTCCATTTATATTTTTCCATTTTCTAAGAGGATAGAATGCATTCATTTAGGTATCCTAAATTATCTCTCTCTTCTCGAGAAGTCAGCAACAGCAAATGTTATAATGGAAACATTTTTGAAATATGGACCTTAATCATTTCTAGTGCCATATCCATCAGAGTTTACATTTTTATGCCTCATTCAACTTCTTTTATCTGACCACAGTGAAATAATGCTTCTTTTGACATCCATGGGAGTTTTATTGAATTGCATCAAATTCTCAGCAAATATTTAAAACATTTCACATATTCTTACAACCAGGAATCACACATCAAAGGGTATTTTCTGGTTTGGGAACTTTAATGCCATGAAAAGAGTGAAAACTATATTTTGGCCTGACATGGAAGTCAAGTAAGCTGATCACTTAATTCTTACAACATTCTTACAGAACAGGATGGTAGAAATCTTATTTTCCCTTTCTAGAGTGTTGCAACTCTAGTTGCTTACATTGGTGATGAAGCTTGTGTTTTTAATTTCAAACTATGGAACTCAGGAATCAAAAAGATTGATAAAGAAAGCCACAATTGTCACTGCTAAAGGATAGAACAATAGCATTTTTACAATTTTAGCAGAGTTTCATTGATGAATATCAACATCCATTGTCTCATTTCCTGGAAAGTTCTATAGTTTCGAATTCCAGCATCTTCACAACTCACTTTCTCTTTTGCTTTAGTAATAGCAAAAACTAGAGCAATTACCATCATCATTTACATTTCATAAACAATGGGGCTGTCAGTAAAGTGCATAAAATCCTTCTGTCTTATATTTTTATTTGTTCAGGGTCACATGTAAAACTGCTTTGCTGCAAGATTCCTTTCTACTTCTCTTGGTCTTGAAATGAGAAATTCTTTCAAAATATTGTATAAAATTCTTTCAAAAATTGTATAAAATATTGTATAAAAAAGTTTGTAGCTAAAATATGGTTTAGCTCTATCTCCTGGATAAAAAAAATGGTTATGAAGTTTTCCAAGTGTGTGTAAACTGTTGATGGTGGCTACTTGGAGGAGTCCTCGTAAGATGTTGACACGATCAACTCTTTAGTGTTTCTTGCCATGAAAAGATGATCATTCCAGATTCCAGGTGTTACTACTTAGCTGAATGTTTTACTTTATAAGGAGGCAGCCATTCATGAAAAACAGTTGTAATGACACAGCACTCAGGTATTTCATAGTTAAACTAGCTGCTGATAATAAGATAGCACATGACATGAGATTTTGCAACCAGTCTGGGTAGGAATGAAACTGTGGCTTAGTCTTTGTTTCCCTCCTGTTATTTGCTTTGGACAAATCATTTTTGTGCCTTGTTGTACAACAAGGTGTAACACCAACCTGTTTCTCCATGGAGAAAAGAGGAAGACAGGAAGATTAACAAATGTGTAAACATGCTCAGATCAAAAGAAGCCGCAACAGGCACCTGTTGGATATTTTCTCCCAACTTTCAAAAGCAAAGCAGATCTAAGCTATGGTTTCAATTGTATGTCAAATACGTTAAGTACATGCATCTACTACTCAAGATGAAAGTAAACTTCATGTACTGCAAACATGTGCTAATAAAATTTTAAAAATCAAAGATTGGTGTCAGAGGAGCCAGTATTCTTACCAGCATCTCTGTGACTCAGCGTTTTTAGTCCTTTACTGGACTAATGTCATGTAGGACTTTGATGGGGAGCCCCTGTGTCAGCTGGAAAGTGTGGACTCCTGAAGCTATAACAGGCATTGTATAAGAGGTAACAGATGTGGAGGCATCTGCAGGCTCAGCACATGGAGCTTGCCATTGAGTTTCACTCATGAAACTGGTCTTGGAGGAAGACAGAAAACTACTGCTCCAGAGGATTTGTAACAAGGGGTCGAAAGTGGACTTGTGTGAGGCTAACTTTGCCCACCTCCCTGCTGCACTGGATCTGTTCAGGCTGGTAATGCAGTGACCCTGCTTGTATCTCCCAAGTTCTCCTGTTCCTATTGATTGCTAAATAAACTGATTTATTTTTAGGATTCTTTAACAACTTTTGTAATCAGTACACTCCATATAGTTTACTGCACTGGGTTATATTATCTTTCCTTTTTGTCTGAGATTTCACGTTTTATGAGTAAGCTCTTCCTCCAGGAGCCCTTGGGCTCTGATCTTGCCAGTCCACATATATCAGGATGCCTCCAAGATTTCTGGCCTCATGAAGTATAGAACATTCATTTCCACAGACTTCTATTTTTATTTCTAGAGCAGTCATTGTGTATCCATTTCTTCTTGAGGCGTGGCAGGATGGACACCCTTTGGACTGAAGAATGAACATACAGCTTTGTTCCCATACACAATCTGAGAAATTCAAATAATTCCTTTCATGTTACTGCTTTTCTTAGAGTATTTCGAGAAGAAAAATATTAAAAACAGCTCAGTCAAGAGGGAAGATCTTGGGTCAGGAAACCTTAGACATATATTTGGAGAAAACATTTGAAAAAGATTAAAAAATTTTGAATGGTAAGTGTAGAGCAAAGTTATTTGGAATAGTTAGAAATATAGAAAGTAGCCTTCAAATCTGGGTAAAACACTTAAAGACCTACTGTGTGCCAGGCAGTGTGGTTAAAAATTTATCTTCATTGTCTTCATTGTCATACCACCAGCTCTGCCGAAGTGGTATTATTATTCCCCTTTGAAATGAGGAGACTTAAGTGTATTCAACAACATTCGTACAGTATTTATTGAGTGCCCATACTTTTAAGTGCTAATAATGTAGCTGTGAACATGGCAGCTTATATTTTAGAGAAAGGAGAGGAGCCATTTGCAAGTCAATAAACAAATAGCATGATTTTCCTGGGACAGTATGTTACCAAGAAGAGAAGGCTAAGTAATAGCATTCGAAGTGAGTAGGGATGGAGGGAAGTCAGGAAGCGTGTCCCAGGGAGGGGCCACTGAGCTGAGAGTTACAGCAGAAATGACAAGCTACTTTGTGTAAGTCTTCAGAGAAGCAATTCAAGCAGAGATCATGTCAGTGTGAAGGTGGGAGCGTAGAGGTCCTTTTGCAGGACAGAAAGGAAATGTGTGTGGCTACAGTAAAAAGGGATGGGCGGCAGTCAGGAAAGAGGAGGGCCAAGTTGGTCTTGCCAGGCAAGGCGAGGAGGTTGGGTGTTATTCTGAGAGCAACAGGAAGCTTATGGGAATGTTTTAAGCAGAAGAATGATGTGATTCAATTTGCATATTTCAAAGCTTCCTCTGACAGCCAAGATTGAGTAATTTATTCAAACACTGCAGGTACAGAGAGGAAAGAGTGAAGGGATTCAATTGCTTACCAGGGATTCAGGATCCTCTGCTTTCAAACCCCCACTAAGTGTGCTTTGTTTTGTGTGGTTGCTGGTATTAGATTGCAAGAAAGAGTGCAGACAGTGGTAAGAGAGGGAAACCACATTGTAATGAGCCAAAGCCAAAGGTTAGAGCATTTTAGAAAAATTCATCATGGCAGTGGCAACCCCTAGGAATCTGTGGTCAACTTGTCTGTGAGGGGAGGGCTGGGTGACCCTTACAGTGTTGCTTTTGAATTTCTAGAGCTCCTGAGAACACTGTGCTGGGTAAAGCAAACTTCCTTGCTGGCTCTTCACGTGCAAAGAGGCTGGGTTAGCTTAGGTATCACATACTTTCTTGTGTATGAGAAACCCAAAGTATAAATAAGTAGCAAAATAAAAGATAGGAAGCAGGGAGATACACACCTTTGTCAAAGGGAAAGGGGATCAAGAGATGGAGAAAAAGGAACAGTGGTTGAAAAAAGAAATTAAGATGTGGCATGTACATGAACTGACTCTACACAAGGAATATAAACATTATAGCCTATACACGTGTGCTTATATAATACTTTGTGTTCCCTAAAACTGATGCTGTGTTTTCTCTTCCTTCCTGCTAATGTCCTGAACGGTCCAGCCACTGCTGTGCCCACCAGCACTTACTATGGTGTGGAGATGGAGAAAATGCATTATAATAAGCAGCAACCTTTGAAAGGATGGGGACCGAGCTGTACAAAAAACACTACCCAACACTGCTAAATCAAGAATCCATATATAGCATGTCACAGGGAAAAAAGAAAGAGGGAGATAGAAAGTTCCTTGAGAATTTTTTTGTACGTGTTGCCGGCCTCCCGTCCCTCTCGCTCCTCACAGTCCACCCCCAGTCCATCTGTGATGCCTGAATCCTTGAATGGGCTCTCTGTCTAAAGACGCCCTAGCCTTCGTCACGTTCTCTGCATAGCATGTCATTCCTGAATCTACCTACTTATGGCAGTTGTTTACCAGTTCCCTTCGGCTGCCCGCTCTTTATCATATTATTGATCAGTCAGTCTTGGGTGGCTCGGGTTGGAGAAGGAGAGAGGCTGGAAAAAGAAAGCAGAGGAGAGAAGAGCAGTGGGCGGTAGACAATCAGCTAAGATAGTTCCAAAAATAGCTCAGCCACGCTGCTGATAGCTCTGCTTGCAGCCTCCCCGTACGGGATTTATGCACTTCACTAGGATTCTCTGTTGAGACCTATTGAACCAGCTGCTTCTGCAGTTGGTGGTGGCTGCTGGTGGCAGCAGTGGGCCAGCTATACCTATGGGCTCAGGAATTGGAAGCAATAGGCTCGGAGCAAGGCAAAGGCCCACGCAGGAGATGAGATTTGTCGGAACCTATTAGGACTCGTGGGTTCCAAGGCATCTGTGTGTTATTTTAAAACTTTGATCTGGACACTTGGTGCCCACCTTTCTTTTTTCTTTCCCTGTCTTTTTTGATGAGGCAGATGGATAAGGGGTGAGGAATGGTCATATCAGAAAACATATTTATATTATAAATTTTGTTTTGTTTTTGTTCTTGCTAGTTTATTGAATGTTTTGGCTTTTTTCCTTTGCTGTACCTTCTGCTAGGATTCTCAGTCACATAAAGGTCAAAATCTTACAATATGGGGGCCGGTGAGATAGCTCAGCGACATAAGCACCTGCCTGGCAAGCTCAAGGTCCTGAGTTTGACTCCCGGAACCCACATATGAAAAAAGGGCCGGTGATATCGCTCAGTGGCATGGGCGCCTGCTGGCGTGCGAGGTCCTGAGGTCGACCCTCGGTACACACACACAAAAAAAATCTTACAGGGCCGGTGAGATGGCTCAGTGGCATAAGCGCCTGCCTTGCAAGCGCGAGGGCCCGAGTTCGACTCCCGGATCCCACATATGAAAAAGGGGCCGGTGATATCCCTCAGCGGCACGGGTGCCTGTTGGCGCGCGAGGTCCTGAGGTCGACCACCCGGTACCCACAAAAAAAAAAAAAAATCTTACAATAATACTTTGGTCTTACCCAGGACCTTTATTGACCAAACTGCCTCTGGAGACTTGCTGGGGTAACAATATAAATAAATGCAACCTTGATGAAGGCCCCACCCCTTCAAAGTTGCTAAGACCATGTCATATAGAAAATGTGTCGTTCCTCATCTTGATCTCATCTGGAGAGCTCTCTCCATCTCAGAAAGAGATCATCTTCCACGGGCTCTCAGGACTTGCTAAGCAAGTCATTCTCTAGCAACTGTATCTTTAATTACAACTTTACTTTTGCATCCTGATTGTTCCACGAAGTCCCACCGGGGTGCCCTATAATTTGTCAAGCTTCTGGTTTTGCTCTGATGCACAGCATACACTAACTGAAGTTTTAAGATCTCTTCCAAAATTTGTCTACTTCATCCAGAAACCTCAAGTGTTAAAATTATACCAGCTTTAAAAAGTTAAGATGTTTCTATTTTCCATCCTAGGATACTTGGAAAAGAAGAGAATGTTACTTATTGTTTTATCTATTGGAATGGGAAGGGGAGAGATAAAATCATCTTTCTCCTTAAAAATCCTAGCCTCAAATCCTGCCTTGAATGTAAATATTGTTGTTCAAAAGGCTTTCATGCACTTTTTGCTAAGCTATTCATTGAAGTATATGATAAGAACAATTTTATTGCCCAAGTAAAGGGCTGAGTAAAGTGTAGTTTCCTCTTCTCCATGCTTAGAACATCTGATTCAGTGGCTACTTTGGGATGGAGGATATACATTTTAATAAGCATGTTCCATAACGCTGATATAGGTTGTCTTGGAGTCACAATTTGAGAAATCTTAGGCTTTCAGTAAATATTTTCCCTTATAAATAAGTGCTGTAATTTGGAACCCTCAGGAAGGAAAATAAAGTGGCATAATTTATGCCTTCTGTAAGGGTTTAGTGAGCTCTAGTATTATTTCATAATGCGTAGTTTTGTTTCATTTTGTTGTCCAATTACTCTCTTTTATGTACAATCCATGTTGAATGGGATGACTTATATGAGTTGAAAGATTCAGCATCAGCACTCGTGGAAGGCCGAAAGAAAACAGACTAGGTAGATAGGACTGGGCATGGCTTGGGCTGAAGTACTACTGTGTGTCAGTGTTGGCAATTTTCCTGTCACGGCCCAGATAAGATCCGTATTTCCATTCTTCAAAATAAACCTTAAAGGAGCCACAAGGTGGATCCCATACCTGCAGTCTGGAGTCAGCGAAGGCAGAGTTCAAGTACACTGGTTATCCTACCTCGCCACCTGTTGTCCTCCTCCACCCTCTCAGGGATTCTTAGATCTTTTGCTTGGGGTCAGGGTGGAGCTCGGGTATGCAAAGACATTGTGAGTGCACCTTAGTTGCTTGGTTTGCTATGATTCATTCAGAATTAAACGTTTCTGGCCTTCAGAAACATAAAGCCTTCCTTTCTTTTAGCTCAGAAGCAACTTACCTTTGGGCTAGCCAAGTTCCTATTAATATGACAACAAGCCTCTCTCCACTTCATGTCTGAGGTCCCCTTTGCTAGCCTTAAAATGTTTATTGAGTTGGGGATTTAATATTGGATCCAATTTGGGTCCTTTTGAATGCTCCTAGCAGGTGTCAGTCTGTAAAAGCTGCACCCCAGTCCTGGTCCTTTGTCTTCATTTTTGTGGGAATTTTCCCCTCCTTGACAATGGTTCCTACTTAAGTGGAATGAGGCGTACTCTCCTTCAGCACCTTTCTGAAGATTCCACCAGAAGAGCAAGGGTCCTTTGAGAATCACCTGTTGGTGATGGTTAGCCCCATGCTTTTAGTTCTGACACCTCCAGAACTAGAGATAAAGAGAGAGGCTCTGGGTTGGTTGTCTCCCACTGTTCTTCAATTACTCTTATATTACAATGCACCAGTTACCTGACTTTTCCATATTTCATGAAACCCAGTTTTGCATGTTATGTCACAAGATAGTAATTATTCCAAAAAGAGTTATGTATATAGATACAAAGTCTTGCTCTTATAAGTTTTAAGCTTTTGTTGGATTAGGTAGCTTTTTTTTTTTTTTTGTGGGTACCGGGGGTCAGCCTCAGGACCTCGTGCTCCAGCAGGCGCCCGTGCCGCTTAATGATATCACCAGCCCTTTTTTTTCGTATGTGGGTTCCGGGAGTCGAACTCAGGACCTCGCGCTTGCCAGGCAGGCGCTTATGCTGCTGAGCTATCTCACCGGCCCCGGTAGCATGTTTTTGATTTGATTCTTTGGAACTTAAGGGTGAATATCTGTATAAAAAATGTAGGGAAAGCTAAATGGATTTTTACTGAGCAATATTAAAGAGTGGTCTTAGGTACAGATTAGAAATTACTGATATAACTAGATTTTTATATTAGATTTCAGATACAGTATGGAGGGATTTTTCAAAGAAAATAGGACTAGTGCATATTCCCCTCACCTTCAGCATTGCTATCTAGAATGTATAATAGAGGTTTTAAAATCAACAAACCCTTAACTTTCTTTAGCACATTTCCTTCTTACAACGTACATGTTTACAAATTTCCTTCTTGACTGGAAAATACGGATGCACAGATATTCCCCAAAAATATGTTTACAATGTGGCTTTGAAATGCATGTTAAGCCATTGTGTCAGTAACAGGTGCCATTTTTTAAGCACTTGCTGTTTGCCAGCCCTTTGGCAAACACTGTTGGATGCCTCTATTTTATTTAATTTTCAAAATAACCTTGAGAGGTTCCTACTATTCATGCTATTTTACAGACAAGAAAATTAAGATATCCAGAGATTAAGTTACTTAGCTAAGGGTGTCCATTTAGAACTGTCTGGGCCGGTGAGATGGCTCAGCGGCGTAAGCGCCTGCCTTGCAAGCGCGAGGGCCCGAGTTCAACTCCCGGATCCCACATATAAAAAAGGGGCCGGTGATATCGCTCAGTGGCACGGGCGCCTCCTGGCGCACGAGGTCCTGAGGTCGACCCCCCGGTACCCACAAAAAAAAAAAAAAAAAGAACTGTCTGAAAATGAGCTTGAGTCCAGGGTCAGGGTCATTTCAGAGGTCATCATCACAAATACATAGGACAAACTCAGTTTTCTTTCTGATCACATGTGAGGATTTTGTCATTTCTTTCTTCCTCCAGAAATGTCTGTAGTTAAATGGCTTTGGTCCAAGATTGCACTTCTGATTTATAGCCTTTTATTCTTTGTTAAGGAAGAATAGAGGAATTATAATTGCCAGAGTGAGCATGATAGGTGAATGGTTATTAGGGAGAAGGACTCTTACTTTCTCCTTTTTTTTTTTTATTTGTTATTATGTACTCTTTATTACTGAGGGCATTATACATAGGGATAACATGTATAGGGATAAAAAGTATTCTCTGCTGAGAATTCAAGGGAAAGGGAGAAAACTGTAGAAAGTCCTTATCAAGCCAAAAGTTATGCATCCATACATCACAAATACAGAGCCAACACTCCTTATTTCTCTGACCTAAGGCTCCATCCTCAAACTGCTTTTCTTCACTATCACCCTTCTTATGCAAAAGTCTCTTCTGGTCTTGTAGCTCTTCTGCCCTCTAGGCAGTTAAGTTCTGAAACCTTTCTTGTTTAAGTGTTTTTAATTACTTATTCATTTATCTTTACTCATATATATTTGTAGTAGATGATGTTTATTTACATTTAGCTGAGGGAGTGGGTCCATGTGCTGAACATATCTTCATTCTTTTTATTCCCCTTCCCCTCCCCATTCTCCTCCCTCTCTCCATCTTTGGATTCCCTCCCTTTCCATCATTTTCATTTTTTTTGGTTAATGTTTGCAAGACATAATGATTACACTCACTGTGAGGAATCGGCACATGTATATGACACATCCCAAATCCTTCCATGTCCCCTCCCCCCTCAGACTTTTGATCCCATTCCCATTTGCAAAAGATCTATCTCCTTGTTTCTTTTTATCAGTCCTTTATTTTGTTTTTACTTTATTTGTACTTTAGGTTTCTCATGTGGGAGAAACCATATGGTCTTTACATTTTTATGTATGATTTAATTCACTTATCATTATGTTTTCAAGGTGCATCTATTTTCTTGTAAATGTCTGAAATCTATCATTCTTTCTAACCAAGTAGTGTTCCATTTTATTTACATACCACATGTTTTTTATCCATTTATTTGTTGATGGACATCCAGTATAGGTTGCTTCCAAGATTTAACTATTATGAATTGTGCTGCTATAAACAAGGGTGTGCATATATTGCTGTAATATGATGTCTTTACCTCTTTTGAGAAAATAGCTAAAGGAGCATTGCTGGGTCAAATGGAATTTCTAGTTTTAGTTTTTTTGAGAAATCTCCATACTGATTTCCGTAATTATTGTACTGGTTTACATTTCCACCAGCAATATAGGATGATTATTCCTTCCTCACCACAGCCTCCCACCATTTGTTATCAGATTTTTTGATGATTATCATTCTTTCTAGAGTGAGATGAAATCTCAGTGTCTTAATTTGCATTTCTCTAGTCACCAGTGAAGTTGAACAATTTTTCATGTATTTATTGCTGTTTATGTTTCTTTATCTGAGAAGTTTCTATTCATTTCAGGAGCCCATTTTTTTTTATTGGGCCTTTTATTATGGGACATTTAATTTTTTTTGAGTTCTTTATGCATTCTAGGTATGAGTCCTTATTTGAGGTTTAGTTGGCAAAAACGTTTTCATATTCCATAAGTTGTCTCTTCACTCTTGGTTGTTTCCTTTGCTGTGCAAAAGATTTTTAATTTGATATAATCCCACTGTTGACTCTTGCTATTATTTCTTTTGTAACTGAAATTTTCTTCAGAAAGTCCTTCCCCACACCTATGACTTCAAGAGTTTTACCTATTTTGTCTTCCAGTAGGTTAAGTGTTTCTGTTTTAAAATTTAGATCTTTGATCCAGTTTGATTTTAGTTTAATACACGGTGAGTGATATGGGATATCTTCTGCATGTGGATATCCAGTTTTCCCTGCACCATTTGCTAAAGAGTCTATCTCTTATCCAGCATATGCTTTTGGCCCCTTTGTTAATGATTAGGTAGCTGAATGTGTCTGGTATTGTTTCTGCATCTTCTATTCTGTTCCATTGATCCACATGTCTGATTGCTTTTGCTATTCTGGGTCTCTTATGGTTCCATATGAATTTTAGGATTTTTTTCCAGTTCTGTGAGGAATGCTATAGATATTTTGATTGGGGTTGCATTAAATCTATATATCAATTTTAGAACTACGGCCGTTTGATAATATTGGTTCAGCCTGTCCAGGAGCAGGATATCTTTCCATTTTTCTGACGTCCTCTTCAGTCTCATTTTTCAAAGTACTGTAGTTTCACTGTAAAGGTCATTTGCTTCATTTATTAGGTTAATTCCTAGGTAATTTTTCTTGATGCTATTATAAATCGTATTGCTTTCCTGATTTCTTTCTAATGAGTTGTTGTTGGTGTACAGGAACAATATTGATTTTTTCTGTGTTGATTTTCTATCCTGCTACATTGCTGAATTTGGTTATTAAGACTCTAGGAGTCCTTTGTGGAATTTTTTTTGGGGGTCTTCTATGCAGAGGATCATGTCATTTGTGAATAATGATAATTTGACCTTTTTCTTTTGTATTCAAAACCCTTTATTTCTTTTTCTTGCCTGATTGTTCTGGATAATGTTTCTAGTACGGTACTATATTGAACAGGAGTGGTGATAGTAGGCATCCTCGTCTTGCTCCTCATTTTATAGGAAAAGTTTTCAGTTTTTCTTCATTTAATATGATGTTGACTGTTGGTTTGTCATAAATGTTTTTTATCAAATAGAGGTAAGTTCCTTCTATACCTATTTTCTTCAGAGTTTTTGTCATAAATGACTGTTACATTTTGTCAAAAGCTTTTTCTGCATCTGTTGATGTGATCATGTGATTTTTCTCCTTGATCATATGTATGTGATGTATTACATTTATTGATTTGCATATGTTGAACCTTCCTTGCATTCCTGGGATGAAACATACTTGGTCATGGTGTATGTTTTGATGATTTGTTGCACTGTATTTGCCAATATCTTTTTTTTTTTTTTTTTCTCTTGTGGGTACCGGGGGTCAAACTCAGGACCTCACGCTTGCCAGACAGGCACTTATGCCACTGAGCTATCTCACTGGACCGCCAGTATCTTATTGAGGATTTACATCTATTTTCATTAAGGAGAATGGCCTATAATTTTCTTGTTTGCTTGAATCTTTGCCTGGTTTGGAGATCAGAGTGATAGTGGCTCCCAGAAATGAGTTTGGAAGCACTCCTTCTTTTCTATTTAAGAGTTGGAGGAGTATTGGTATGATAACCTTCTTAAGGTCTTGTAGAAATCAGCAGTGAATCCATCAGGTCTTGGGCTTTTCTAGTTAGTAGGTTTCTTTATTACTGCCTCAGTTTCATTGCTTGGTCATGAATTGTTCCAAATTTTTATGTCTTCTTGGTTCAGTTTTGGTAATTTGTATGTGTCTGGGAATATGTCCCTTTCTTCCAGATTTTCTAATTTGTTGATGTACAATTTTTCATAGCAGTTACTGGATATCTTCTGGATTTTGATGGTGTTTGTTGTGATTTCACCATTTTCATTTCTAATTACTTTGATGTGAGTCTTTTCTCTCCTTCTTTTGGTAAGCCTGACTAACAGTTTATAAATTTTGTGTATTCTTTCAAAGAACAAACTCTTTAATTAGTTGATTTTTTTGTATTTTTCTGGTCTCAATTTATGATTTCCTCCCTTAAACTAGGCTTGGGTTTGGATTGTTGTGATTTTGTAGTATCTTGAGGCTTAGTAGAGGTTATTTATTTGAACTTGCTCTGTTTCTAACATGAGCATTAAATGCAATAAGCTTCCTTCATAAGACTGTTTTCATTGTGTTACATAGGTTCTGGTGTGTTATACTAGGATTATCCTTTGATTCCAGAAATTGTTTGACTTCTCCCTCGATTTCTTCTGCAACTTTACTGATTGTTCAGGAGTGTGTTATTAAGATTCCAGTTGTTTGTATATTTTCTATGGTTTCTATTGTCATTGATTTCCAGTTTCACTGCGTAATGGTCTGGGGTATACATGGGGTGAGTTTGATTTTTTGTATTTATTTAAGCAGGCTTTGTGGACTATTGTGTGGTTTATTTTGGAGAAAGTTCCATGTGCTGCTGAGAAGAATGTGTGTTTTGTTGTAGTAGGGTAGGACACTCTGTAGATATCTATTGAATCCATTTGTTCAGAGGTGTGGGTCATCTCTGATATTTCTTTTTTTTTTTTTTTGTGGGTACCGGGGGGTCGACCTCAGGACCTTGCGTGCCAGCAGGTGCCCGTGCCGCTGAGCAATATCACCGGCCCCTTTTTCGTATGTGGGTTCCGGGAGTCGAACTCAGGCCCTCGCGCTTGCCGGGCAGGCGCTTAAGCCGCTGAGCCATCTCACCGGCCCCATCTCTGATATTTCTTAATTGACTTTTTTGTTTAGTTGGTCTGTCTTTTGGTGAAAGTAGGGTATTGAGGTTACCCACTATGATTGCGTTTGTGTTAATTTGATCTTTTGTGTACTGCAGTATTTGTTTTATATCTCTTTCTGTTAAATTGTTCCCTTAACTGGTATGTAGTGACCATCTTTGCCTCTTCTGATCAGTTTCTGATCTCTGTCTGATCAGTTTGAAGTTTACTTTATTTGAAAGTTAAATTGCTATCCCTGACTGCTTTTGGGGTCCTGGTGCATGAAATATTGTTTTCCATCCTTTGATTTTTAGTCTATTAATTTCTTTTGGATCAGATTAATTTCTTAAATGCAGCTGACTGTTGGGTTCTATTTTTTTTTTATCCAGTCTGCCAATCTACGTCTTTTAATTAGAGAAATGGGTTCATTTACATTGAGAGTTATTGTCGAAAAACATTGATTTGTTTCTGTCATTGTGTTCTGATGACTTCTTTAGTTCTTTTTTGTTTAACAATTTGGCTTGTTTGGTGTATTCATTCCATCCGAATTTTTGGCTTTTTGGCTTTGTCATCTCTGTGTATGATATTCTTGAGTATGTTTCAGAGTACTGATTTGATATATATGTATATCTTAAGGTGTTGTTTGTTATAGAAGGTCCTTATCTCTCCATCTATTTTGAAGAAAATTTTACGGAATATATTAGTCGAGGTTGAAAGTCTTTTGCTTTTAGGGCTTAAAGCATTTCAGTCCAGGCTCTTCTGGCCTTTAAAGTTTGAATTGAGAAGTCTGCTGTCATCCTAATGGGTTTATTTTTATATGTGATTTTTTGCTTTTCACTGGTGGCTTTTAAAATTCTCTTTTCTTTTTTTTTTTTTCCGGATGTCTTGGATTTCATTTAAGATATGTCACAGGGAGCTTCTATTTTCATTACAGGTAAATGGTGTTCTACAAGCCTTGCTTCCCTGTATGTTGAAAACTTTCCTCATACTTGGAAAGCTTTCTATTATGATTTCTGTAAACAGATACTTTATTCTATGTGTGATATCTTCTAATTTCTCTCTAACTCCAATTAGTCTCAGGTTGGTCCTCTTAGAATTGTCTAGTAGCTATTGAATGATTTTGTTGTTGTTGTTGTTCTCTTAATGTTTTCAACTTTTCTGAGTAATTTGTTATAAATTACTGCTTGTTCTCTATTTCAGAAACCCCGCCTTCACATTAGTCATTCCTGCAATTTATGAGTACTATACATGTTTTTATCTCTAATATATCAGAAGACATCTTTTGGTGGAGTCTATCTCTTTGGTAAATTTGTCATTTATATTTTGAATTGTTTTGGTCAGCTTTGCCAATATTTTACTTGTTTCTTCCATATCCATTGGTCATTTTGTATGTTAGTTCAATTATTTAGGGGGGAGGTCATATCCTCTTGGAACTTTTTGAACTTGCGAAGTTTCCTTTCTTTTTCCTTAATCAGTTTGTACAGTTCCACTACCTGGTGTTTGTTTCCGTCTCCCTCAGCGCCCGCTGGATCTCCCTTGGGAGAGTTGGGAGATCATGTGGACCATTTTTACCTTGTTTTCCCATGTTCCTTTGTGTGTGTGTGTGCGTGTGTGTGTGTTTGGCGCTGAGGGTTGAGGTCAAGTAGGGTGAGGAGATATCTTTTCAGCTAGAGTCCACCTTCCAGTGATGTGCTCTTGTCTTTATTTGACCTGAGATGGTGTTCACCCCTTCAGCTATTCAATTTAAATGGTTTAGACTCTGTCACTGTGTTGTAAGGAGAAAATTACTAGCATCAACAGATCCAATCATACATTACTTTTATGTATTCAATCTTGCATCTGTATTTTCACTCTGTAGCAGTAGCATACTATATTATTAGCAGTTAGCCTCCAATGTGAAAAAAAAAAGGAAGGTAAGAGAAGAAGGGATCAGTGAAAGAGGGGTGTGAGTCAGTAGGAGGAGAGGTAGATGGGGAGATAATAATAGGCAAAAGATTGGATAGGAGGTCAGACTCTTGGATGTGTTTTATAGTTAGAGTAAAGGGTAAGTGTTGAGGGGAGGGGGCAGGATAAAGCAGAAGGGAGCTATACTTTGGGGTCAAGGTAAGCTGCAAAATTGTTGGAAACTGTTGATATATTTTTGTACCTTGAAGGTGGAGAAGAAGCAAAAGAAGACGAAGAGATAGGTAAAATAAGAATAGGGAAGATGGAAGGTTAATATGAGAAAAGATAGGAAAAACTAAGAGAGAGCAGAATATAGGGAAAAAAAACATGAAAAAAAGTATTGAAAAAGTAGGAGAAAGAAGTAAAAAATGTGTTAGTGTTGATACAGGAGCAAGAATTGAAGAGAAAGAATGGGGAGAAGATGAGAGAGAGTGTAAAGATACAACAAAGCAAAGAAAAAATGAGAAGGAAACAAAACAAACAAAAAAAGAAAATTTGGTGGGAACACAAATCAAACACTCCAGCAAGAAAGCATCCATACAATTCCCACGTTACCGCTATGCCCTAAAGCCTGAATGGCCACACAGCCCCTCTTGCTTTGGCCACGGTCTCTGCCTGCAGCCACACCACTTTCCCCTCTGTCTGTAGCAGCCTTCCTAGAAGTAGTGAGGTGTGTCCCTTTCTGCGAGCAGCCTCTGTGATGCAAGCTGTACTCAGAGCGTGGCTGACTGCAGCCTTTTGTCTCTGTCCTATGATCCAACCGCCTCAGTTATTTTGAGATGAGGAGGATGTGAAATAATTTTTAAGACCCTGAGCTCTATTTTACCTTCAATCCCTGGGCTTGGTTTAGGGGCACGCCGCCCCCTGCCCAGAGCTCAATGAAGGTCTCTGTTCAAATTTTCTTGCTAACTCAGATTTTTCTGTCTTTACAGAAAGGTTAGGGAAGAGCTCACTCTGGACTAACTGTTCAGTCCTGCGCCCTCCCCTCTGACTTCAGGGATGTGATCCATGCTGGGTCCCTGCTGATGGCTCAGTGGCCATCTTTCACCATTTTTACCCTCTCTCTGTCTAGAGTGTAGGTGCTTCCCTTGCCCACAGTGGAGAAGAGGCTGCTGGGATGCAGCATCCCCAGCATTTGGGGTGATGGCGGGGAGTCCCAGGAGTCTGGCCTGTGAGGTGCTAGTTCGGTCCTTCATGTTACTTGGGAGGCTTTTGGGGTGGTTGCTTTAGAGGGAGCAGAGGCAGAGCTGGTGCAGATACCAGTGGTTTCACTGCTTCCCCTTTTCAAAGATCTAGATGTTCGGTTTGATCTACATGTATTATCTTCCAGATTAAATTTTCTTTTCAGGGTGTGATATTTTTTAGCACTGTTTCAGAGTACCTATACTTTCGGTGTATGCTCTCTGAGCCTCTCCTGCCATAAGCCATGTTAGATCTTGGTCACTAGGGCTCTTTCTTTGCTCAGTACCCCTCCGTCATGGTTCTAGCCATGGGTCTGGGGTTGCTCTGGTCAGTGTAAGGCATCTGCCTGTCTGCTATAGAAGGAGGGAGGCCTGTTTCTCTTTTACATTTCCCCCTTCCTCCTTCCCTTTCTCTCTTTTCCTTTCTTTCTTCCTTCCTTCCTTCCTTCCTTCCTTCCATTCTTCCTTTCCTGCAGAGCTAGGTATCTAACCTAGTGCCTTGTGCAAGCTGAATACATGCTGTACCACTGAGCTAAACACCCAGGGCTTCTTTTGTGCATTTCTGTCCAGCTCTTCCTGTGCAGTTATAACTCATTTCAGCAAGACCTAGCTCTCTGGGGTGAGAGTATCCCAAGTTACAAGCAACTCTTACTTCCTCACTTTTTTAACATAGTCCCTGCACTAATGTTTCTTGTAGTTAAGGACCTAAAAACCACAGACCTTGATACCTCTAGAAATTGAATTGGACCTGTGTACTTCTATTCTTTTTCTAGAAAGTTATCAAGACATTTAGGCTAACTCTTAGAACGGGAAAGATGTGTTTCTGTGAATTATTCCTTAACTCAGTTGTTCTGACTGATTGTGAAAAACATCTGGAAGTGGGGATGTGCTTGTGGAAGGGGCAACTTTTAGTATCTCGAAATTTCATAAATGTCTCCAAGAGATTTTTTTTTTTTTTTTTTGTGGGTACCGGGGGGACGACCTCAGGACCTCGCGCGCCAACAGGCACTCGTGCCGCTGAGCGATATCACCGGCCCCTTTTTGGTATGTGGGATCCGGGAGTCGAACTCGGGCCTTCGCGCTTGCAAGGCAGGCGCTTACGCCGCTGAGCCATCTCACCGGCCCTCTCCAAGAGATTTTGACAATCTATGCTAGAAGTACATTCTTATCAAAGAGAATAAAGGAAAATTTTGCTTGTCTTGGAGGGTTGAACATCACCCCCTCACTCCAGCTACATTCCAATTCTGGGATAACACCTGTTACATGCATGCTCCATCTAATGTTCTCTTGCACTGGAATTCTTTCTAGTCAAGAGCTGCCCAGGCCAAGTGTCTAGATCTCCACAGGGAAAGGCCTCTGGAAGCAGATGCTGGAAGGGAAAAGGAGGTGGTTTTGTCCAAAAGAAGCAAAGCTCTTAGTATATTTTGCTTCATTCTCTGTTCTAGCTTTCCTTGTTTTACAGTTATCTGCTTAGCATAGTGCTTGGGTCACGGTGAGTAGTGGGTGCTAGAAATTCCAGTTTGTACTAGAGACAGATGCTAAACAAATAAACAAGGGAAAAGTTAAATCCTTAACTTCCTCAGTGCCATGCAGGAAAGTTTCAGTGTGTGCAGTTACATGACTGGAAGACCTGCTCTATTCTTGTGGCTGTGGAGTGTTGGGAAGGTTTACTGAGCACATGACATTGGAGCCACACTTAGAATGATGGGTGGGAGAGACCTGAATTGATAGAGATGCATCAAAGTCCTCTAAGGAACTTGAAAAGAATGGGACTAGAGTATCAGAGAAAGATTTGAGCCTTAGAGAGATAGGAAGGATGAGATAATGCTGACCATAAACAGTCTTGGTAAGAATTTTGCTTTTTATTTTAAAGGCAACTGAGCCCGTGCCCTTTCACTTTGATCTATCCAAGTGCTTCCTTCTTCCCCCTCCTGTGCTTCTCACTGTCCATGCCATTCGGCTGCATCTTTCTCAGTAATCGTTACACCATCTGGAGTGGAGGCCATGGGTCTGGATCCTAAGATGATCTGTGTTCCCCTCAGGACTGGCTCTGCAGACCACCTTTGAGTGACTACAGGAAGGCACGTGGAAATGGTGGGCACGTGCCCTGACTCTCACGTCCTCTCTCCTCTTTGTCCATCTTTCTTCCTCTGCACCTAGTCCAGGCCTTGTCACTCTGATCACTAATTGCCTTAGCTGAAGCAAGTAGGTCTTATGTCTTAGGATGTTGGTGGGCCTGGCAAGAATAAAGAAAGACCATCACATCTGCATGCAGAGGTGCTCATCACCTACCCCCTGCTTCTTTCTGAGCTGTGCAAAGAGTCTCCAAGTGTTTTTACACATCAGTGCTCCGATAAGGAAAACTTGTATAAAGAATAATTGTTTTCATGCTTCCTTTACAGAACAGGAATATGTGAAGTTTTTGTTACTTATTTGGGGGCATTAATGCAAGGCCCAGGAATATCAGCTTTACAGATTTTTCTTGTCTCAGAACAGGCTTGAAACAGCGAGAGAGGAAAAATTCCAACCTATGTTCTTTCTTCAGTGACAGTGGTTTCAAAGTAACTGTCTTTCTTCTAAGAAAGCTATTTGGTTAAAGGAAAGTAAGCGGGAATGGACATGAATGAATTATTATGAAGATGGTTTAATGATTATCTCTGTCACTATCATTGTCAAAGAGGCATTTATTAAATACCAAATCCTGTTTAGTATTATTTCAAGCTCTGTTATGTAAAGAGAATTACAAATTCAATTTTTGCCCCATGGAAATTTCAATTTATGATCAGTTGAAAAGGGCATATAGGTAACAAGAACTAAAATAAGAGATTGAATCAATATATAAATGGACTGAGGGCGTTTGTGTTACTTGTAAATTAAAGGTCAAAACAAATCTGGGAAACTATTGTATTAGTCAGGATAAGTTAGATTGGGCTGAAGTAACAAAAAAACCTTGTATCTCAGTAGGGTAACACCGTGGAGTTTGTTTCTCATTCCATACTTCACACTCATCACAAATTGACCAGGGTTTCTCCTTTGTGTCATTATTATTCAAGGACCTAGGCTAGGAAAACGTCACCATCTAGCATGCTGCTAGTCAGTCTGGAAGGAGGAAGGAAATCAGGGGACTCGTGACTGGACTCAAGATTTCTGTCCGGAAGTGGCACTTTTCTCAACTGCATTCTATTAGCCCAGAAAAGTCACATAACAGTGCTAACTGAAAAAGAACAAGGAAATCCAATCCTATCATTTGTTCTGAAGGAGAAAGACTGGAATATTGGTGAAACAGTAAAAATTTAAAAATTATTCTAGCCATGATAATTGGTCAAAGTAGTAATTAAATGATAATAATACTACTACCTGCCAGTAACCGAAATTTTGCTGTATTATTCAGCTCCATGTTACTATAACAAAAGGCCAGGGGCACTGAACTTATAAAGACAAAAGGTTTGTCTTATGGTTTGGGAGATTATAGTCTCAGGTCAGGTGACCCCATTGCCACATTATGGCAGGAGTGTCTGTCAAACTTTGCACTTACATCGTGAGCCAGGACAAGAAGAGACTGAGAGACCTGGGTCCGCAGTCCCCTCAAGGGTACACAGCCAGTGACCCCGGATCTCCCACTAGCCCTCACCTCTCAAAGGTTCCACCACTTTCCAATGTCATGAGCCTGAGGATCTAGTCTTTAATACATGAACCTCTGGGGAACACTTACTAAAACCATAGTGTTTACTAAGTACCAAATGTGTCATTAAGTATTTCACACACATTCGTTCTTTGCTAACGTATCAGGAGGGTAAAATTAAAACTGGAAGTTTTTAAGTTACCTGCCTAAGGCCACACAGCTGGTATTTAGCGGAGTTATTATTCAAATGCATTTCCTCTAAATTTGAAAGTCTGAGCATTGACTCCTATTCCTGTCATGGAACAGAAGCCCAGTGATGCATTTATCATAGAGTTGAAAAGAACAGATGAGAGTGACTTCTGATCTAGGCGCTTAGAATCACTGAGAAGCATTTCTGCTATGTTAGAAATTATATCTGGCTTTGTTGGTATTTATAACCAAATGGATTATTTTTGTAAACTGTGTTCCAGCTGATTTTCTACCGAGCTTCTTCTCATTGTTAATGAATAATCTTTTCCTTCTCTTGGGTCCCTGGAGCTCCTTCAGAATTGACATCACGTGATCTTTCATATCCTTCTGGCACCATCTTGGATTTCAAGAGCTTCTGTATCCACTGAAATACTTTTAGGAAAGATTTGCTTACGAAGAACTCCTTATTAAAATATAGACACTTTTCTTCAAATTCATTTATGTTACCCCAAATCCTTTTTTAAAAAATCTGCATTATTTTTCTCCCATGTATGAATTATCTCTCCCTTTGTGTTAGAATGTTTTACTCATTATTTTGTTTTCTTTGCTATCTCCAATGCCTAGCAAAATGCCCAATGTGCATTAATTGCCCAAACATATCTTAAAAAATGAAAGAATAAATTGATGATCTAGTAGGTTTCACATTCATAGTTTTAGTTCTTTCTCAACTCCACTGCCTAGATTACCTCTGTCTCCAGTGTTTTCATAGAGTGCTGTACTAGCCACTCTCCTCTTAGTTACTTCGTTACTACTATACGATTTAATGAGTTTTGTAACGTGTTTTCTCACCTGTAACATGGGGATAAAGGGAGCCTCTACCTCTCGTGATTGGAATGAGGATTAAATAATTTTATGCTGAAAAGTACTTAGAATGCTGTCTAATACATAGAAAGTACAATACTCTATCTTTTATCTCAGGAATCAGTTTTCTTTTACATTTCACTTTTCAGGGTTTATTTTTCTTGCATTAAATTATATCTCAGATTTCTTATGCCTGCTGTAAGAGTTCACTGCAGGAAGTTTGGTTATATTATTACCATAGATTTAATTATTCATTCCCTTTATTCTGATCATTTATAATCAGACCAGATTATTGTCCCGGAGAGTGATATTTTGGTATGACATTAATTCTTTCGGGCTTTAATACTCGCTTTTGAGATACAATGAGGCTTGATTATTTTGGTTCCATGCGTAGCAACATTTTCATTCACTGACTCTTTTATTCATTCAACACATTTATTGAGAAACAGAAAGATAATTGTAGAGACTCTTAGAACTAGAAAGACTCTTTCAGTCCAAATCAGCCCTCACTCTTACAAATATAATACTAAGCGTGTAAAAGGATCAGTGTGAGAATTGGCTTCTTTGGCATCAAAGTAGCCTAAAGAGAGTAGCAAGTAAAGGAATACTTCTTTATTTTCTGCTTCCTCCTGGGTAATCATATTCGCCTCAGTACAGAAAAAAGACACTTATGTGAAATTAGGACTTTGTGCTTATGTAGGTTTTCTTTAATTTCGAGTCTTCTAGGCAAGTTGCCACCAACTTGGTAACTTAGAAACACATAATTATTCTCTCCCTGTTCTGGAGGCTGGAGTTCTTAAGTCAAGGAGCAAAGCTGTACTCTGTCCACAGTCTCTAGGAGAGATTCTTGTCTCTTCCGGTTTCTCGTGGATGTCTGTATTCCTCGGCTCTGGCTGCATCACTCATCTCTACCTCCATCTTCACATGGCCCTCTCTGTTTTGTGTACCTGTTCCTCTCGTGTCTGCCTTTTAAGAATACTTTGGATTGCATTTAATGCCCATCTGGCTAATTGAAGATAAGCCACACCCTCAGAGATGCTTAACTTAATCACATCTTTTGTTATAAAGATAATATTCACTTATTTGCCACATGAGGATGCAATCATAGGTTACAGGAATGAGCACATGGACCTATTTTTTTGGGAGCTGCTATTAAACTACTATACCTGAATCAAGTCCTTATTCTTTGACTGATTTTTTATGATTGGACAAGTTATCACATCTTTCTGAAATTCTTGTTTCTTATCTGTAAAATGAGGATAACAATAGCCAATTTGCAGAGTTTCAATGAGAAATGAAAGAGGTGAATACATATATTTACCTGATCTAGTTCTCAGCACAATTTGTTGCCATAGTTCTGGGCACTCAGAGGGTAGAACAGACTTTAAACTGCTTTACTTTAAGGAAACATCTAAGGTTAACCTACATTTGGTCAGTAACTTGTTAGCTTTTGATAATTTGGTTGAAAAAATATTCTTGAGCAACCACAAAATGGTTTTATATTTAGTTCATCATTACGCATAGGCAGCCACAAAATGGTTTTATATTCAGATAACCATTATATGCTGGCCATGCCTCATTGAATAATAATTTCTTTCTGTCTGCTTTCTGTTGCTTGCTATGCTCTAGTATTTTTTAACATATTACTATCCACTGTAAAATTCTTTAAATAATAACAAGTGATAGTTTGAGAAATAAACTAGTGATGTGTGTGATGTCAGAGTCCTGGAAAAAAAAAATCTGTTGCAACTATCTTCTTTGGTTGAATGAAAATAAGAAGGGTAGAATAGAACTTATCATCCATTCTTTAAATTCTTTTTTGTTTAGTGAAGGATTTATATTCCAAGCTCTTTATTAATTGTATTGTGCTTTCTATATCTGGAAGTTAAAACACTCACCAAAAGTATTATTACAAATAAGATATCAAAGGTTTCTGCTACTACATAGTGTTAATTGTATAGAGCTTTCTTGTGATTTGAAATAACTGTTTCTGAAGTAGGAAACAACTGAAGAAATGTCAATATTCACAGATACAGGTAACATAAAGTCAAGGTAATTTTCAAATGTAAGCTTTCACTGTAGAACTCTGCCAAGTCTTATTTTTAGTCATCTTAATTCTTATAGAATCATAGACTTTCAGTATCTTCTTTAATTCTCTCTTTTTCCCCATTTATATACTTATGCTTTCCCTTCCTTGGTTTCTATTTTCTCTTCTTGCCTATGAAAACAACATTGACTTTGAATATGCATTATTTGCTATTAGGTGAGCAATCATAAAGTTGATGTGTAGGTGATAATTAGAACAGGCAGGAGGCAGAGTACTGGCCCGTAATGCTGTCCAGGGGACTTCCAACGATAACATTCCATGCATTCTCATACTTGTGAATATTAGCTCTGTATTTAAAATCTCACACTTTATAGTTGGATTCTACAACACTTTGTCTATTCCCCTTCTTTTGTAATTTAAAGAATTTTTTATTATTTTCATATGTCACCTGAATTACTTTGAGTGGTTAAAGGATAAATAATACATATGTTAAGCTTAGATATTCCAGGAAAGTATGAGCATGTTGGGGTGTGTATGTGTGTGCATGTGTTTATGTATGTGTGTGTGTGTGTGGAAGTGAGATATTTGTTTTGAACCTACCAACGCTTTAGAGATCTTCAGAGTTTCCAGGTAAGTTTATTTCTTTAAGATATGTCTGCTTTCTTTCATACAGCAGCCATTCCACCTCTTCTAAGAAATGACTTCAAGAACATCTGCTTCAGCACCCATAAACATCCGATCTCCTCATCATTTCCATTCTTTTACAACATTCTCTTCCAAATCACATCCAAAATGGCAAAAAAAAAACAAAGCTAATATGAATTTAGATGCCAACTGTGTCCTCTCTATGAATGTTTTCCATATTTGAAATAGCTGGGGAATTATTGTGCCTCTACCCACAGTAATTTAGAATGAGAGCAATAGGATAAGGGTTGTTTCTTCCATCTCCTGGGATCTTAAGAGCTCTGTTTCTTTTATACCTGATCAAATCTGCCAGTTTCAAAACTATGCAATGTAGTGGAGAAGTGCATACGATTAATTATGACAATTACAATTAGTTCCTTACAATCTTTGCTGTTACTATGGGATTTAAATACTATAATGTATATCAAAAAGACTATAATGTTTCTATGTTTTCTGCTTACAGATGTTTTTATGATTGGGTTTTGCTCATAAACAGGTGGTTATAAAATGAAATCCTTCCATGAATTCATTTATATTATCTGTCTCCTAGCCTGGGTTCTTTGGTGTATCATTAGTGCAAGTGTTGCATTTTCTAGCAACTCTGAGGTGATATCAGGCACTGGCCAGTGTCCCTTGAACATGCTACAATGAAAAGGAAAACACTTTATGGTCAGTAAAAGTAGATAAAATAATTTTAGTTAGTGCTGAAAGATTCCTTTCAATAGTCTCCCTCACCTCCTTACTATTTTCTGTGATTGCTAATCCCCAATTATTCAAGTTTGCCTCCTGAAATATTGTACCTAGTTTCTACTCACCATTTGGGATCAAGCATGTTGAGATGACTATTGCATGTGGAATGTAAACTTATGTGTTGTTGGTAAAGCTATTTCATTTCTAATGTTGCAAATCGAAGCTACACCATGTATGGGTGTTTCCACCTCAGCTGGAAAATAGGTAAGGTAATCTTTTTCTTTCAGCCCACCTCTTTCTCTGAAGCTCTTTCCTCTGCCTAAAAGGTAGGTGCAAAGAAGTTCATGGCTAATGAACCTCTGTATGAAGGCCTTTCCCCTCTGAGTGTATCTAGCTCAAACAACACATTTCCAGTTAATGGCCATCTGGTAAAGCTGACAGCCTTTAGTCCTCCTAATTCTTAACTGTCTGAAAAAATGTGCCCAACCTGCCACGGCTTATGACTGAATTATAAACCATGGAGCATAATAAAGTCATTAACTTTCAACATGTCAAATTTGACTTGAATTGAATCTTGCACTGCACTTGATGGCCTTTCCCCAGCACTTAAGAGAGCAGGCCAGTGTACTGCTCGAAAAGCACTTTGACATTTCTCAAAGAACCATTAGCTTTATGTGGCTGTCTGGGCATAAGCATCCACAGCTCTAGGAGAAGAGAAAAATCTGGTGATGTGAGCATGTGGAGAAGCAAGGATGAGCTTGCTAGGGAAAGGCAGTGTTCTGCATTTGGCTACTGCTCATCCATCCTAAAAATAAGACTCACTTTTTAATAAGGAAATTTGGATAAAAGCTTGTGCTTTACAATTCTGATTACTGTTCCCTTTTGTTCCCACTATCAAAAATAATCACTCTATAAATGTCAATGGAATGTTGTTAGAAGGAAGCTATAGTTATGGAGAACCAGGTGTCAGCTCTGTCAGGTTTCCATGAATAAGATGCATCTATATAGACTTTTGCAAAGAAAAAAAAGTCACCCCCCACCCTACTTGTAAAGCTGTCAGAGGGTTTCAGAAAGATCTGCAGGGCTGTCTTTTCACATTAGAGGGAAATCTGGTTCTCAAGATATTTGGGACATTGCAGGGAATAAGGAATATTAATACAATTCCACTCACAGCCTCTCTGGCTGAGAACAGATCTGCCTACAGTCTAAGGAAGAAAGGCATCTACAGAGTTCCTCAATGATTATTACATTGCAGCATGAAGATATTATGCTGAACGTGGAAAGGGAAAATACGAGCTTTGGTGCATATTGCTACTTTTGTCCCTCTTGCCGTCATTCTCCCATTCCTTCTTGCCCCTGTAACCCTATTTGTTTAGCAAACAGGCTTAAGATCACAGATCCTAAAGATTTTCATCTCTTGTCTAAAAACTGGAATAACTTTGGGTGCTCTGTGTTATGGCATGACACCGTAGATTGAAGAGTGACACCAAAGATGCTTTTTAAGTAGATTTTTCTGAATTTCCAAAGGCTCCATTTCAGGGGCTACATAGCCTGGAAAAGAAAGGAAAGAAAGCCCTCTGGTGGTCAGCATGCAGAAATACACTCACTAAGCCTCTTACAAAGAGAAGTCAACATTAGTTGGATGAGAGTTAGAATAATGTGCTTATTCGAACTCACAAATGAGGTTATTGATGTATCTGTCACCCCAAGCATTTCAAAGGAAATAAAAGAGAATAGTGTTTAAGGTATGAGGAGTCATCTGAAATAGACCAACATAATTTACTAAACTTCTGCTATGAGCCCAGTGAGGCACTAATATAAATTCAAGCTATCTGTTACTTTATAAGACTCAGATCTCAAGAATATTTAGTTAGCAAGAATAAGTAGGCTATTAGTTTCTGTAGGCAAACAGACCCAAGAAGAGAGAAACCCTCCTTGCTGAACCGAATAGCTAGAGAGTGGTTGCTGGGGATGGTGAATTAAGTCAAACCTTGAAGAATGGGTAAGATTGCAGTAGATGATGAAAATGGAAGTGAACTGTCCTAGCCACTTTCCTATTGCTGGGACAAAATACCTGAGACATCCACAACTTACAGGAGGATAGGTTTATCTGAACTCGTGGTTTTTTAGAAGTTTCAGTCCATGTGTAGCATGCTTAAACACAAAGTCAGCATGGTGGAAGGACCTGGGCAGAGGAAAGCTATTCATATCATGGTGGTCAGGAAGCAGAGAGAGAAGGGGGAAGCCAGGAAAGGAGATACATCCTTCCAGGTCATTACTCCAATGACCCACCTTTTCTGGTCAGGCCTTACCTTCCATCAGACAACTCTGATGAATACAGCACCCCATGATCCAATCACCTTTTAAAAGCCCCACATCTGCACACATGAAGCCTTTGGGGAACATTCTAGATCTAAACTATGACATTCTGTCCTTGACTACTAAAGACTCGTGTCTATCTCTTTATGCCAAATGAATTTGGTCCATCTCTAAGAGTTACCAATGTCTTAATAGTTCCAGCACTGCTGAAAAGTCCAAGTCCAAAGTCTCCTTTGAGATTCAAGGCAAACTCTTAGCTGTGAGCCCCTATAAAAATAAAAAAGAAAGCTAAACACTGGCAGCATACAAAAGCACAAGGTAAACATTCCCATTTTAAAAGGAAGAAATAGGGGGAGAAAAAGGAATAGGATCAAATTATGACCAAAACCCAGCAAGGAAAACATTAAATCCTGTAGTTCTGTGACCAGCACTCAAGGCAAAGATGTTAACTCCAAACAGCATGGGTGGCCTTGCTCAATAGCATTGCTGGTTGCAACCCTCTTGGCTTTTCTCTTGGGGTGGCTTTATTTACTGCCTGCATCATTCCTCAGTGGATATTCCCGACTTCACCAATTTCCTGGAGTCTCCACTGCACTTTAGGCCTCATTCTTACAGCTTCTTGTATTGCCCTCTTAGGGCACACGGCCTGCCCTCCCAGGCTTTCTTCTGAAATATGGGTTGAAGTCTTGTTGAACCCACAACTTTTGCATTGTGCAAAAGCCTGTACAACCAGCACCAGGTAGATAACATTAAGAGCAGAGCTGAGCCCTCTCGTGTCATGGCTGCAGAGGCCTATGAGTACCTGATTGGCTGAGCACAGTGAACTGTGAATCCCAGGGAACTGGTTCTCTTCTTGAGCAGGGTACCCTGGGGTTCTCTTCTCAAAACAAAATCTTTCACATTTGCACTTTCACCCTTCAAAGAACTGGATCTTACTGATTCTTCAAACTCTCTCAAGGTATCTTTATGATGCTAGACTTTTCAGCAATCAATCTCTCCTTGGCCAAAACTATGTAAGCCCCACTTTACAGGTGCTTCCTTTCTGGACAAACTCAAATACTTTAAAAATCGCTCAGCTGTGCTAATTGCTCTTGATTCTCAATGTACAGCTGGCTAAAAGCTTCCCAATAGTATCCATGCCACAGGCTGAACACTGAGCTGCATTAAAATTTCTTCTACCAGATTAATTAGTCCCCCACTCCCAGTTTCTGAAAAGTCTTGAGACATGAGCAAAATGTAGACAAATTTTCTACCAGAACATAGCAAACATGGTCTTGAGTCCAGCTGCCAGTGGAGACCTTGTTCCCCACTGAAACAAGGAGTCTGGCCTTTACTGTCTGCATTTTTATCACCAATCTGGTCTGAGCTCTGACCGGAATTTCCCATCAAACTTGGTTTTCAGCCTTCTAGGCCTTTTGTAGCTAAAATTCCTTCCACAAACCAGTTCTAAAGGTTCCTAAACCACATGGTCAAGTACAGTCACGGAGATAATCCCATTTCTCTGGCACCAAGATCTGTCTTAGTCATTTTCTTTATAGTTGAGACAAAACATCTAACACCCACAGCTCTAAGGAGGAGAGTTTTTTTGAGTTTATGGTTTTTGAAAATTTTAGTCCATGTTTGGCAGGCTTAGACACATAAATAGCATGATGGAAGTGCTGGAATAGAGGAGAGCTGCTCAATTCATGGCAGCTAGGAAGCAGAGAGAGAAGGAAGGTGTCAGGGAGTGAGAGATACCCTTTCAGGTCAGACCTCCAGTGACCCACCTCTTCAGGACAAACTACATCTTCCAACAGCACACTCAACTGCTGAATTCACTAGTGTATCATTCTACCAATGAATGCAGCCCCCTCATGATCTAGTCACCTCTTAAAAGCCCCACTTCTGAACACATGAGGCCTTTGGGGGACATTCTAAATGTAAATCATAATATGAGCATTTGACATATAAGGGCCAAGGGAGCAAGAACCGTTTTGTTTTGTAAGTCAGTGCCAAGCAAGAGTGCAAAGTTAGTAGTAAATGATGGTGTACAGAGAAACTTGGCAACTAGATAAAAAAGATTTGTATAAATATTTGAAGTAGTTTAATATAAATTGAATAACATGGCAATTTTTAAGTACCCATTATGAACTAAAGGCAGTATAACCAGACTTCAGGGGCCGGGGGTTCTGGATTCAAATGCCAGGTGTGACGCATAGGTGAACCCTCTGACAAGTTATTTAGCCTCTGTTTGACCATTTTCCCATATCTGTAAAACTGAGAATGGAATATTGCTTTATACTCAGAGATACACAAATATCCTATTGAGTAGCAGGTTAGTGCTAGGAAAATTCTGGATTGTCCCAAGACCTTATCTCACTCATTGGTGGGCCTCCAGCTACTTCATGAGTGCGTGCTGAGAAACCTGTTGGCAGAGATTTTCTGTGGGAAATTTATGAGTTACATAGATGATTGGACCAGATGTCACCCAATGACCTCCAATCTAGAGATTGACTGGTTCTCAGAACTCTGGGATGACCCATAGTAAGATGAGACACAGGAATAATAACAACATAAATGGATATTTTATGCTAAGATCTGTTTAAATTTATTTCAAAGTGTTCTCTTCTATGTAAAAAAAATACCATCACTTTAATTAATGCAGCCTATCATTGAAATGACTTTCTCAAGCTGTTTGTACAGCTCCTCCAGGGAAGGAGTAACATTGGGGGTAGGAGGTGGGGGAGAGCAGCAGTGGGGTAACACTTATCTAGAGCCAGTATGTCACGACTTCATAGTTGCTGTAAGGAAACTGAACAAAGATCCCATCCTGTGTGTGAAAGCAGGTGGAGACTTGGGACAACAGGAGGCTTGAAGTGGAATTCACCTTGTTCTAATAGTGCAGGGTGGGAAATAATGCTGATAGGAAATATTTCCCAGAGAACAGGAGCAAGAACGTGCTGTGCCATGGCATCATGCCCATGTGTGGGCCACATGTGGAGAGGGGAGGGAGACTGGAGGTTTACAAGGTTTCAAATGCAAAATGTAATTGCTTCCCTTTAATTAACTCAAACAGTGCACCTGCACCAGAAGATTATGTTAACATGCCTGTAGCTGAGTTGGAAATAGTGGGCTAGCACTAAGGAGAGAGAGAAAGGGGGGGGGGAGAGAGAGAGAAAGGGAGAGAGAATATCTTGTTATGCGGAAGCAACAAGGGCCCAGAAAGCTCATAGACTAATCTTACAGATGAGCAAATGAGCTTAGCAAATTTACAGAATGTACCCAAGGTTGTGTGGTCTCTTGGGGACAAAGCTAGGACTATACCTGGGATCTTTACCAGTTTATTATTCTCTCTAAGACATTGTGTATGAGAGCATCTGTAGTGATTCCATGTTAGCTCAAGGGGTAAAGCTAACTACAGCACATTTGAATAGAGATTAAGATTTAATGTATTTTAAAGAAAGGATTAAAAACAGGTGAAATTTAGAAATCTCTATCTATTTCAGGCAAGCTTTAAAGTTGCTTTAGAATGTTGTTATTAAAGTAAGTGGCTGTTCATGCAGCTGTATTAGTTAAAATGTTAACCTTTTCATAAGGAATGGGATGCACATTTCTGGTGATAGTCCAGTAGGACACTGAGCAGGGAAGCCATCAGGATTGTAGGTGAAACAACACCCTATAATTTTGATCATATGACTGAAATACAACCACTGCTGGGTTGAATCTGCTTAAAATACAACTTTAGACTGTTCAAGAGTGAACAAACCCACTTACAGAAAAGAAAGCTATGCATTAAAATTAGAAAATCACTAAAATATTATGGGAAAGAATGAGAGGCAATAAAACTAACATTCTTCTTATTTTACTCATTTCATGGAAAAGGATCTTATGAACAACTTCCAGAAGAGTTTTAATGTGGTTGTAGATTTTATTTTACTTTACAATTCGACAATTCTTCAAGATTTTGTATTCACTCTTTTTTTGAGCTGAAGTATACAGGACAAGACAGGTGCTCTTTTAAAAACTTTTTTTCCTAACAATTAAGAGAAATAGGAATCCTTGGTAATTGTTGGTATGAGGGTAGTTCCATAGATGATATCTCAGCAGATTTCATTACCTATTGAGATGAACACAAGAGATAAGTGGATGGGGATCCAAATAGAGCTTTCATTCAGTGACATACTGGTAAATATTTCATTTGTTTTAGGAGTATGGAGACTGATCATAATGTTTACAGATTTCTGTGGTGTAAATACTCCTATCTCGGTCATAGCCGGGCTACCAAACTGATGTCACTGAATTTTGGAGTTGGCTAGAGATCCAGGTGTTCGGCATTTCCAAGCCAGTGCAGGGTCTTGAGGCCAGTGCTTTAGTGTATCACTTAGAAAGGCCAGTTAGAGAATGTAGCTTCAATCTCTTGGCTAAATGACTTGGTTAACATTCTTCTTCAGAATTAGATGATTTAATCCATGGCCCTGCTTTGGGGTATTTAATTTACAGCAGGGAAGAACAAAGCAGGAAGTGTGCTTACTGTATGCATTTTGGCATCTTAAACAGCCAGTCATCTCCCAGATGATCAATCTGCTAAGTCAACCATCTGAATCAAGTTCGGGTTGCCAGGAGCGTCCTTCAAATGGAAGGAGGTGGTGAAAGTGGGAATAAATGTTACCTCTTGGCAGAATCAGAATTCAAAACAATTTGCAACAAAACTTTCTTTACAAGTGTCAACAAGAAGGTTGGGGATAGAAATTTATTTTTAAGTCTCCATCATTTTGGTGCATAGACATTCATAGCAAGATCATCTTTCAGGATATCAAGTAGTGTGACTTTTAGATATCAGAAAACATAGAAAGTTTTAGTTTGCACTTAAAAGTAAAGACAGTGATATACTATATTGCCTTTCATTATTTTGTAGAAAGATACAGATGAATAGATTCATATTTAGTACCTTTCAATTAAATTATTTTTACAGCTGAGTGCAATGGAAAAAAGCAGGGCAGGTGTGGGAACTTTACTTAAATGACTTCATTGCCTCAGAGCACATGATGGACTATTTTAGTGAACGTGTGAGATGGTATCTGGCAAAAGCAGAAGGCTTGATCATTTCACTTCCTTCTAGTTGATGTTCAAGAGTGCTTACATCCAGATTTATAGCTCTTTACTTACACATCCATCATTGTTAATATGCCAGTACTGTGACCACATAAGGCTGGAACTGGCTGCATGAGTCAGTTTCTTCCCAATGGAGACAGTTTGTTATCCTTGTTGCTGTTGTGTATTATTTTTTAACATGCAGCAGTTTTATAATTAACAATGATTATAAATCAGTTTATTATAATGATATGGGTCTAGGTATCCATAATGTTAGCTGATTTTTGAGTGTGAAAAATCTGGTGATAAGTCAGGTGGCCAATAGCATTTTTTTTTTGTGTGGGTACCGGGGTTCGACCTCAGGACCTCGCGCGCCAGCAGGTGCCCGTGCCGCTGAGCGATATCACCGGCCCCTTTTTCGTATGTGGGTTCCGGGAGTTGAACTCGGGCCCTCGCGCTTGCCGGGCAGGCGCTTAAGCCGCTGAGCCATCTCACCGGCCCCCAATAGAATTTTGTTAGTTTCCACTATGCTAGAAGATAAATTCTCATTTCTTTAAGAACCCTCCTTCTCGTTGTATTGTCTATGACACTGCATAGGAATGAACCTATGTTTGTGTTTCTACATCCTCTTCCCTTTGCTTGAGTTTCTGTCCAGTTGTGGTGATTAAGACCCAAATTCTGAAATCTGGTGGAGATGAATTCTGGTCCTGACTTTGTTATTTAACAAGTTAGCTAATGCCCCCAAATTTGAACTTTATCAAATATAAGATGAGAATGAGAATGTATCTACCTCATGAAGCTCTAAGGGAGATTAAATGGAAGGAGTATGTAAGACATTTTGTACAAGACCAAGTGTAGAGTAACTTCTCAATATATATTGGCAATTATATAAATTTTATATTACAAAATATGAATATAACAGCTAATGTGCAGCTACTATTAGTCTATGTTTGAGCCCTGAGTCACTACTTGGAATTTCAGTAATGACATGTCTCTCAAGAAAAAACTTCCAAATAAACTAAACATTTTCATATTTCCATCCTACAATTTCTCTGGTTTATATGTATCATTTTTGCTTTGTTACAACCCTGACTTCTGCCTTTATTTGTCCCCTTAGTACACAAGGTCTTTATATTTCTCCACAGTTTTCTCCATGTATAAGTCTTGTGTGGAAAAAATATGATAAATCCTTCCTTAACAGAGGACACATTAGTATTCTAAAGGCTTTACAGTAGAGATGTGGTCTAACAGAATAATTTCAATATTCAGGCGATGGGCAAGAGAGGTATTTGCTTGGCAGCAGATTCTTTTTGATGTCTCTGAAGTCACTGTCATATTTGTAACCATGTACTCTGAAGTCCATACGGCAGCTTTTAATTTCACCTGTTGGAATCATCCACTTAACCAAGGTCAAGTATCCTCTGATTACATGTTCTGCTGTTATCTCCTAGTTATCATACATCGTTGGCAGCCAAATCTTGTCATTAGCCAAATCTAGTTTTTCTGATTTTTAGTGGCTCTCATCCTGTCCCAAGTTTCTGTAACATATGCTTCAGCCTTGTCAAACACGCTTTGCTTCAGCTGAGACAGTCACCGTGTTGTGGGCCTTACATGGCATGCTAGTCATCATGTTCTACAATAGATGATCTCCACACACAACTTCAGCACCCTCTCCCGGGTTTATTTTTCCTTCATTTCATAAAATTCCATGCAGCACAATTAATCAGCAAAAAACATTTGCTGGCTTCCTCCCAAGCATGGGCTACATTTCAGTGTTACATCTACCTGGTCCAGCTTTATCTAACAGATATGTTTAAAATGCCAACAATGAATGAATTACATTAAATTTATTGAGCACCTACAATGTTATAGTTATTTTTGTTTATTTTATTTTGTATGTATATGAGCTCATTTAATCTTCTGAGTAGCTCCATGACATACACAATCCTCTTGTTCTTTTCAGATGAAGTCATCGACTATCATAGAAATTATATATTCTGTTTAAAGTGACACCATCAGTAAGTGGAAGAGCTGTGAATTAAATTACATTGAAAGTTTCATAATTTAAAAGTCCTTGTTCTCTTCCAAACCAGTTTTTACTATCATGGGCTAGAGAAAATGAGAAATATATATATATATATATATATATATATATATATATATATGTATATGTATATATAATTTATTTATAATATAATTTAAATAATATATATAATATATAATATAATATAATATATATAATATAATTTATTCTCACATGGTTTACAGGTTCCAAGGATAAGATGTCCTTTATGTTTTCCTACCAGAAGATTCAAAGTTTTGCAGTGATGAATGTTTATGGCATTATTACTTTGGTAAAAATAAGTGAAACAAACAAACAAGACAAAAACCTACCTGCTAGAAGTTATCTTTCACAGGTTGCTTTAACTCTTCTGATAAAGGTACACTTTGGTGCAATGATTTATAGGAAAGCATCTGGAAATTGTTCAGCTTTACTTTTAGAGGAAGAACTATAATCCTGACGCCAGTTCTCTGTGTCATACCTGTATTTTCCTGGATGATATGTTTCTGTACCGTGTCTCCATATAGTGTTTCATCTAAATGGTTGACATTTACTGCAGGACATTAAGATTATGAAAAGGAACAGTTTCTGTGCAAGGAAAACAAAGCCCATTTTCTACCAAATTCTAAGATCCCAGAGACAGTGAATGTTGCTGTCAAAAATAATTTGAGGAAAGTGGATCTGTAACTGTTTTTCAGATTTAGCAACAATTTGTAGTACTGCATCGCTGAAGACTTATTCACTGTTATACTCTTTCCTATCATACACCAGTTTTTCTTACAGCCATCTGAAGGGATACTTATATTTATGTTCTATAAGACTTTGTAGTCACAGTGTTTTATCTATAGTCATGCCTTATGGAATAGGCATAGAGTGTCCTTCAAAAATGGAAGAGGCAGCCAGGCAAGGTGATGAAAGCCTGTTATTCCAGCAATCTGGAAGCTGAGGCAGGAGCATCACAAATTTGAGCCCAGCCTGGACTCAGCAAGACACTGTCTCAAAATAAAAAATAAAAAGGAGGGGGGGGATGTAGCTCAGTGTGTAGGCCCTGGGTTTAATATCGAGTACCACAATTAAAAAAAAAAAGTGGGTGACTCCCATAGACTGTTTCTTGGTACAATTCAGTCCTTAAGTAGGTACATGATGTGGTCAAGCCATTTAACCATCAGTCTGAGTATTCTTTCCTCATTGGGACCACAGAAGCTACACTTAGTTTCACCCCTGTGTCCACCCACAATCCCAAACTTCTGTGTATGATTGCTTTATGACACCTGTAACCAGACTGTACCTACACACATCCCATAAGGGGTTTCTGAGGCATTTCACAATTGCGAATTTTTCCCCTATGGAAAATTGGTCTTAAATGCCATTTTGGTCCAGCATGTTTTTCCTTATACTGATAACAAGACAGAGGGCACACAAAAGCAGAGATGTTCTTTATGACATCAGCCTCTAGAATTCAGAGGATATAATTAAATATAAGTCCCATAAAATGAATAAGCACTTATGAAGTAATTAATCTAAATCCTGAATCTCTTGAGAATTAATAATGTGTATTTTGAGTACCTGGCAACTTGAAATAGCAATTATTTTATAAATGCTTTTTATCGGCCATCAGGAAGACAGGCTTATTGCTGCCCGTTTATTCTTTGTTGTATCCCCTCAACAATCTCCAAACCTCTTTCAGGTTTTCCAGAGGATGAAGTTCAATATAGCAGTTAGACTGAAATATGTCTTTAGACTTCTAAGACCTACGGATTTTTCTGCCCCACACAGTGTATGATGGATAAGTAATAATATTTCTAAAGGTAAAGCCCAGTTCTCATTGTGTTGCACATTATTTATTTTTTCTTTTTCATCCTTATGTCTTCATATGTTATGGAATAAAAGATGTTTCTATGCTTTATATTAAGTATAAAACTATTTAAGCAAGACATGTGCTTCTATGTAGAATTATGATGATGTAAATTCCTTATTTCCTCCCTTCTCCCAAAATAAGTTTGGGCTTGCTATTTTGCCAAGCCTTTTCTCACTTTTTAAGACCTCAGAATAGGTAGATTTCCCCTCATTTTTAACATTTACATTTGGAAAATGAACATAATTAGGATGAAAAATCCTTATAAAACAGTGCTAACAGCACTGGTAGTTTTAGGTATGAAACTCATAATCCATTAGAAGTATGGAAGCTGTATAACCTTGAATAAAAATCTATGAAGACTGAGATGTTAGAGGTTTGACAGGTCCAGTCTCCATCAGTACTTTAAGGAAATCCAAGCTGTCTACAATTAGAGATGTGCACTTAAGAACTCACTGTATGTATGTGTGTGTAATTTGTATCCACAAATAAGCACCCACCATGTTCAAAGCACCTGGATACGGATATGTACTGAAATAATTCAGCTAATAGGAGAAGGAAGGGAAAATAATTTATATTACTAGGGCAGTGATGGGGAACTTTTTAGAACTTTCAATGACACAAACAACCCACTGGGGTATACGTGCCTTAGGTTTGCCACCACTGTACTAGGAAAAGGCAATATGGCAGTATAAGTGAGGAAGCAATATTCCCAGCAGAAATAATAGCTTGAAAGAGATCCACAAATAGGAACAAGTGAGTGTGTGTGTGTTTGTGTGTGTGTGTGTGCAAAGATTGACCATAGCACGCTATTCATTAGAGATGGGGTGTGGGACAACCAAAGATTTTTTGATGTGTAGTAAGTAGAAAAGAGTGGGAGGGTGAAGGAAAAATGGAGGAATGCATAGTGGATGTTATTGAATGCCCAGCAAAAGAGACTTCAACTCTTATGTAATATAATTATCCAAGATTCTGAATTAGTTTCTTCTACCCAATCTTCTTTGGGATGGTTAGGTCTTCCACCAATTAAAGGCTGAGTACTGTAAGAAGAATGGAAATCTTTCAGGAAGATACCTAGAATGGGAATAGCAGGGTGTATAATGCAATTTCTAGTTTTAGGTTTTTGAGGAATCACTGTGCTGATTTCCATAGCACTTGTGCTAGTTTATGTTTTAAAAGGGTTCCTCCCCCCACCCAGACTCACCAGCATTTGTTGTTCTTTGAATTCTTTATAAAAGGTGGAATTTCAGTGTTGTTTTATTTTTTAATTCCCTACTGGCCAGAGATTTTGGAATTTTTTTCATGTATTTGTTGACCATTTGTACTTTTTCTGAGAAGTATGTATTCAAGGCATCATGTTACAGTAATATATGCATACCCATGTTTATAACAGCCCATTTCATAATAGTGAAATCTTGGAAGCAGCCTATATGTCCATCAACAGATGAATGGATGAAGACAATGTGGCATTTACACACAATAGAGTACTACTCTGCTGTGAGCAAAGGTAAACTTGAGTTATCTGTAGGAAAATGAATGTACCTTGAGACCATAATGCTAAGTGAAATAAATCAGGCACACAGCTTAAATATCGCATGATTTCTCTCATATGAGAAACCCAAAATATAGATAAAGAGTAAAATAAAATAGATAATAGGACACAGGGACATAAGTCTTTTACCAAGGAGAAGGAGGCTAAGAGATGGAGGGAGAAGGGAAAGAAGAAAGGAGAAGGCAACAAAAAAAAGAATAAGATGTGTTATATACATGTACCAACTCCCCACAATGAATGTAATCATTATGTACTGAAAGCGTGTATTAAAAACAAATAAAAATTAAAGAAGAAGTTAAGCTTTTGAAGGAAGCTTTCTGAAAATAAATCAGAAATAAATTTTCTAAGGGAGTTCCTCTGTTGGTAGAGAGTACATGTTACTGGTCAGCCTTCCTCTCAGCATAAGGTAAATAGGGAATTCTGTCTATGAAAGACTTGAGACAGGCCAGCTGTGCTGGTAGCAACTGTGTGGTGGAAATTGGAGTGCTAAAAAATGAGAGGGTAACTTCTGACTATTACCCTGACACCTGTATGGGGGAATTTTGGCTATAGTGACAATTACTTTGGTTGGGAGTGTTAAGTGGAGAGGTTTAGTGGCCAGGAAATACATAGTATGGAGCGTGTTTGTGGATTTTCAGCCTAGTGGGCTGTTATTGTAATTACACTCTACCTTCATCAAAACAATTGTAATCCGTCCCCATGAGAAGAGGCAAAGATGGAAATTGTTCAGGGAGTACAAATCTCAGTGTTTCCTCTCATTAGGACATTTACAATCTTGAGACCAAGAGGGCTTAGGTGAAGCTTATTAACAAAAGGTATCAACTTCTTTATGTTCTTATAAATTCCTCAGCTACTTAGGAATTCTGTTCTCCATCACCCTAACACTTGATCTTGGTATTTGAGACCTGGTTCTATATTACATTTAAGTTCTTGATGGACTCAGGTCTCTGGAGGACTTTTGATTGAGCCTGGATTCTCCTCCACATGACTCCTCAGTCAACATGTTTGTAGTTCTTGTTCCCAGGCAAAAGTTAAAGTCAAATATGTGAGCTTATTTTCCCTGTTTTTACTAAAATCCTTAGGGTTTGGAATCCCAGGTGTTCAGTGTTTTAAGTCTTTGATGCTCTGATAAATCTGTATATTTTTCACAGGCATGGATGATCCAGAGGATCGAAGCTTACTCATGTATTATGGACATAAAGAGATGAGAACATGTTAAGTCAGCTAAGATGTGGCTCTCTGGATTACCATTCTGATGAGAGTTGGGGGCCACTTTACCTACATCTACTCAATATAAGCCCCATGCACTTGAGCTCCTCTAGCCAGGTTCATTCTTTATAACAGAAAGAACAAAATAGAATACCTTTCACAAGACCTTCCCCAACCCCACCTCATAGCACTTCCCTGTTGTAGTAGTCAGCTTTGCTAGAAGTGGTAGTCACTATGATAGAGTATCTACAACAAGCTACTTAGGAATAAGAAAAGTCTTACTTCTCACAGATTTAGAAGTTCAAAGTCAAAATGGCATAGTACTAGCTCTGTGGAGGGGGCTGCGCATTGGCTATATCACCTCATGACACTGGTATCAATAACACAAGCACATACAGGAGGAAGAAAGTGATTACATATTGATCCATCTCTCTGCAAAGAGCAAAATAGGCCAAGACCATTCCCTTTATGACAACTTTCTGGGGATAACTCAAGAGGTCACATGAGAATGTCCTTCTGAGATCACATCTCGGTGATTTAAGGATGTTTCACTAGGTACGACCTCTTAAACATTCCATCACCTTGCAATACCATCACCCAAAAGTACAAGTCCCCAATCACAATGAACCCTTGAGGGACAACCAGAATGTTTTCAAACCATAGTGTCTAGCTATCTCTTTCAACTTTTTGTTGATATAAGTATTAGTTCCTACTCCCAATGAAATAAAAAGCTAATTTAGAGATTATGATATTATTATGCATATATCACCTCCCAAAGTGCCAGAATAGTTTAAGTGTCCAAGTATTCAATATATGCTTGATTACAGATGAAATTTCTTGAAATAGAATAGAGAATGCCTTCTTCTTCTTCACACTTGGGTCTGTAAAGAGTGTGGAAGGAGTGAAAAATACACAGATTAATTTGGATGTTCATCTTCCTCACTTTTTCTCTCTCACCACGATCAATTAAGCCTCCTATTTGCCATCTTTTTTCAAAAGATCTAGATTCCCTAAGAAGCAAGAGACACTGAAGATCCTGCTTTAATATAAGATCCTACAACTCAGAACTTTCTAGTGGGAAAAATACATGCACCTAAATCCCATGTTTTTGAAAATCTTATCCAAGAGTGATATTATTATTAGCCCCAAGTTGAAAACTTCAGGGCCACAATAATATTAGCAAAATGTGTAACACTGCTTAAATTTGTACTTATAAAGTGCTTAACATGTAAATGTTTACTACACTGAATGTTTTGCATGTATTCTCACATTCACATTTCAAAGATTTATTAGGGTTAACATCAGTATTTCTATGGAGAATGAGACTAAAGGGGATCAAATATCTTCCTGATATCATCTCGCTCTTAAATAGTAAGTTCAGCATTCACATTCATGCTTAAATCATACCCTATCTGGCCTCTATCATCTATAGCCATTAATCCTAGGGAAATTGACCTCTCAGGTATAAACAACCATACACTGTATTTGGTAGCAGAGACAAAAAGATATTTTCTAGCAATATCCTTCCCACTATACTGTTGTAATAAATTTGAGAATTGGGGTTTCTATCTACCAAATACACTCAAATGTCTTAAGATTGTCACTTTGGGTTATGACAATTGCAATGCATTTCATTTTCTGAATTAATTGTGTGAATGACTTTGTTCTAAGTGATAATTATATATATTTGTTATATGTCCTATGGAGTGGACTCCTGTTAATAGCCCCACTTATTTGCATAAAAGTTTCCATAGAGCTAAAGCATTGAATTTTAGGTTTACTTTAATTTTTGAAGGGAGTCAGAACAGAAAATACAAGTCATATGAAGTTCAATTTTGTAAGACATTTTACTGTTTATATTGTAGGCCTCATTATTCTGAGTGTTAGTTTTCATTAGCCAAACAGAATATTTATCCCAGCAATTTTTGTGTCTGTGCACTTCTTCTATTTATCATCTATGTATATCAGTAAATAGATGATAGAATTTCTGGTCTTAATTGAATGAAGCTTCCAAAGAGGCTTTATTTTTCTTGGAATCATGCTGAATTTCCTTGAAAATTAATCAAAACTCATGCTTTCTTAGAGTTTTCTGATGTGTTCTAAGTGTTATTGTGAGCACCAAAGTAATATAAATTCTTATACACAACTACTTAACTATCAGTTAATTTCAAAGAGCTCTGTCACATGCACCCTTCTAATTTCATGTTTACATTGTAAGCAGGTATGCATTATCCTGGTCCTGTGCTGATGTAGAGAATCTATGCTCGTTGCTGAAGGGAACCCAGTTTCTGCTTGTATCCATGCATATGTATCTGATTTTGCTTCTAGTTTATAGTATCTACTCCATTAGTTGAGCTCCTTTAAATATGTACTTACATCCCATCATCAGTAAAATCAAGTGTCAGTTATCTCCATAAATAACCAAGTTCTCACTCAAGTTTCCTATTAATTCAATCTGCTTGCAATGTCTTATTGCTTCCAGGTGGCCAATTTGTTTTCAATCTGTCAAGCCAGTATAAAGTAGCTTTATTTATTTATTTATTCATTCACTTAACATACATACTTTGTTGGTGCAAGGGATTGAACCCAAAGCCTTGTACATGCTAGGCAAGTACTTTACTATTGAACTGAATTCTGAGTCTCTACAAATATTTTTTTTTTTTTGTGGGTACCGGGGGGATGACCTCAGGACCTCGCGCGCCAACAGGCACCCGTGCCGCTGAGCGATATCACCGGCCCCTTTTTCGTATGTGGGATCCGGGAGTCGAACTCAGGCCTTCGCGCTTGCAAGGCAGGCGCTTAAGCCGCTGAGCCGTCTCACCGGCCTACAAATATTTTTTGATAGACATTGTTTTTGGTATTGAAGATACACCAGAGAACAAAACAGGTAAATCTGTTTCTATGCAAACCTGTGTTTGCACAGTAGTTGGAAAAATAAACAAGTAAATGTCACAATATAAAGCAGTTTAATAAAATGATGAGTGCCCTGAGAAAAGTGAATCAGAGTAAGTAAATAAGGAAATCAGAAAGTGTAAGTAGATGTAACACTAGGGTGGAATGATCATGCTATTTTATATCAGGTACTTAAGGAGGTATTTCTAGTTGGTGACAGTAAGCTTAATTAGTGATGGTAGTCCTGTAAGTATTCACATAGCTTTGAGGAAGCAGTAAGTGTAGCTTACATTAGTAAAATGCTCCGTGCCAGCCATATCTCCTTAGTGAATTATTTTTTTTGCAGTGCTGTGGATTGAACCCACAGCCTTTACATTGAGCTACATCCTCAGCTGTTTTAAATTTTTATTTTGAGACAGGATCTCACTTAGTTTCCCAGGCTGGGCTTGAACTTGCAATCCTCCTGCCTCAGCCTCCCATAGTGCTGGTATTACTGACTTGCACCACCAGGCCCAACTCTAGGGGATTCTTTAGGATTATAGAATTTGTGTAAGGGATATATTGGATCAACAGGCTTGATAGTTAGCTTTTGTTGTATGACTGATTAAATCTCTAATTTTTGTTTTTATGCTCTGTGGTTATAATTTACTGTTTATACAGAATGATCACATGTTCAATACTTTATCAATTGAGTAACCATTTAAAATCTCCTACTGTATGCAAAGTAGCTTGTTAGGTGCTGGAAATACAAAGATGAGTAGGACTACTGTAGTAAATACATAAATGTATAACAGTATAGGTCACGTGCTATTTGAGTATGTTTGCTAGAAGATATATTTTCTCAATTAAAAATATGAAAAATAAAAAGAGTACTTCAAATAAAAGTGGCAAGTGTCAGGCCAGTGAGATAGCTCAGTGGCATAAGCACCTGCTTGGCAAGCACAAGGTCCTGAGTTCGACTTCCGGTACCCACATATGAAAAAAAGGCCGGTGATATTGCTCAGCGGCACGGGTGCCTGCTGGTGCATGAGGTCCTGAGTTCGACCCCCGGTACCCACACACACACACAAAAAAAAGTGACAAGTGTTAGCAGCCACAGCTGATGAGGGGGTTAAATTACCATTTTGAAGGTCTAAAATTTCATTTGACATTTACTTGCAATACTGGATTAATGCCTGTTTGATCATCTCCACCATAGTGAAAATCGTTGTTAATTCAAACTTCTAGATGATAATATACTTGTGGTACGCATATAGGGTCCTGTATCTAAGCTAAATTACCCAAGATGCAATATGATTTAGCTTTCCAGATCTATTAAAACCCTGAGTATCCCCATGGGTCCACAAGGCAGGCTGGAATATATCATTTTGAATCTAACAAGGAAATTAATTGATTTTCTGAGTTTATATGAATTAAACATTGTATAAAATGGATTATGTACTTATGATAGTTTAAAAGTTCCAAAAAGAAGACAAATTTTGGGTTAATCTGGGATTTGGAGGTTAAATGTACTTTGTATGAGCTTGGTCCCCAAAGATCTATCCATGGTACTGAATATGCTCAGACAGCTCATTTTGGCATAGTTGATGAATAGGTTGGCCAGTGAACTTTAGAGTGAGTATTTACAAAGACTGATGGATGAGAATTGTCTCTGTTATTGACCTACAGTATCAGTCTTTACTTCCTACCTTTGCCTGCCCATACTACCTGCCCTACTCCTGCTTTATCCTGTCTTCTAAGCGAGTACGTTCTCTAATTCATGTTTAACCATATTTTAATAAAAGGTTTTTTTTGAGACAGGGTCTCAATACATAGTCCAGGCTGGCCTCGAACTCAAGGTGATCCCCCTATGTCAGCCTCCGGAGTTCTGGGATTACATGCATGCGCCACCATGCCCAGTTCAATTAAAGTTTGTAGCTAGCATCTCTTCCCATATGTGCCTTGGCTCACAAGCATGTGTTTTATTTTTTAAAATAATGAGATCATCAATTTTGTCTTCAATTTTGAAGTAATTAAAAATAATTTTAATTCAGGCTATAAATATATATGTATACAATTTGCATTTAATTGATTTAGTGAAATAAACTAAAATAAATTAATGAACAAGGTATTGTTCCTCATTTTCCTGTTTTTCATGGTCATGTTCTTTCTCCTATCTTTCCTTTCTTCTTTATCATGCTCCTTGTCATTTTTACGATTCAGTCAATAAAAATATTTTAAGTGAAATTCTTCATATAAAAGCAATAGCTTGATAAAATATAGGATTTAAATATTGTATGATAATTTAACCTTAGTGGATGAAAAATATAGGCATTTATATTTTCCTGTGAATATATTATCTTGGAACTTGGAAATAAAATGGAGACCCTTCCTTTTTAGGTATCTCCAGATTTTATTTTTAGCATAGATCTCTTCCTTGGTTACTGGAAGACTCAAAATACATTTAAAGAGTCAATGATGTTGACAGTCAATGATTAGGTCAAAGATTTGACACGAATGCTACTTCTATATCCTTCTATAATTTCACCTATTATAATTTAAGAATAGAATGTAATAACATGTCTTCAGTGGTTAAGTATGTGAACTGTTGGATAAACAATCTATATTATTATATTTAATCCACCAAGTCCTAACCATATCAACTTGGGTAAATCTTCAACCCTGTGGATCCATATGTTTTATTCATAAATTGGGATAATACAACATCCTCACACTGAAGATTGCTATTAGAATTATGAGATAATACATACCCAATGTATAGTACAGAAAGTGAAACCTACTAAGCATACAATAAAAATTATCATCTTATTGCCATCATTATTATTAGTCTGTCTTTCCTGTGCTTTACCTGTCTATACATTTTAAGGTACTTTGTTCAGCATGAGTTCTTGCGATAGGGGAGAGTATGTTTCTTCTCTTATTCATTGCTAGGTTCACAGCTAAGGTTTCTATGCCAAAAGGCAGAATAACAAAGAAAACTGTAAATATTAAGTTTTATGAGACAGAGGAACCTTCATAAATGAATACCTAGTGTAAACAGATGAACTATATATTTTTACGCTTACGTTTGATGAAGAGTAGGCAGTCTGGGGAGAGAAAGGGTGTGATACGGTACTAAAAAACTGGAGGAACTTAGTAAGGCCACTGTTTAGATTGCTAGTGGTATCTTTGTGTTGTCTGCTCCTTTTCTTGGGTATAAAAAGGATGCAGGTCGAGTGAGGTTCTTGTGACCTGTTTTGGAAGAAAATCAAAAAATTATTTTATGGCTTTTTCAGAGGAGAAAGTCAGAGACATGGTCTTCCTTTTCCTATTTTTTCAAATGTCAAGGTTTCATATTTTGGGGTATCATATCCTGAACCCCATCAGGTTTTGGACATATGTGGAGGGTAACTTGCTAGCAAGTCTATCTGTAGCACCCATTAATGTTTCAACTTGAAATATTGTCAGCTATGAGCAAAGGCAGGGAAGATAGTGATTTCCCATTCATGAAAGACATTTCTGAGCTCACAGTCAGCTGTTGATTATAGTTGTTCTGTGGACCGTGGCATTGTACTGACATTTGGAGTATATTATACTCCCATTTCTCTTAATGTAAAATTCTGTAGACAGATAGTGCAGTATTGGCATAATGAATAAAATAATGATTGATAGTGAAATTGTAAAAGTAAAAGGCTCAATGTGCTTGAAAGTCACAGAATTTTAAAAAGTGCAGAGGGTAAGAAATACTGATGAACGAAATGTGACAACTTGATACTGCTGTGCATATAGTATTGAAACAAGGAATCTATTAAACTAGTCATTGTTAGAGAATACAGCATATAGAAATATAAATATGGCTAATAAATGTACCTTTCTAATTTAAATGTCTATCAAACTTTTTATTGGAAGAAATGTAGATTTTGCGGCTTTCCCAAAATCATTGTCTTCCGTCCCATAATCTCCAGTAAAATATCTCTAATTTAAAATATATTAAAGTGGATACTTCTGAAATGAAATTCTTTTGAAATTAAACTTGAGGAACTATGTGCCCCCTACCCCCAGAGACTAATATTTATATCATTTTATATTAAGATGGATAAGGCAATCGATATACAAAGGTTTTGTTTTATAGCCAAAAATAACATTTGTTCAGTCAATGAATGATGTCAATCAGAACAGCATTAGTTCAGCAGTGGGGAGATTTCAGAGCCCCTAAAATATAGTGTAAGTGTTATATTGTCAACAGGTTTTGCTTCTGCAATGACCCTTGGTCTTTAATAAAAATGTAAAATGTTAGAATCAGGGGAGAAGAAGGCCAAATGGCAACTGATTTATCACTTGATTTATAATCAAATTACCAAAAGATTGAAACAGTTTAGACCTGATTCTCAAAATGAGTAGTAATATTTAAAACATTTCTGATTGTATAAATAATTACTGTTGAGGTCCATAAGAATTCTCTAGTCTATGCTTGTTCTAAGATTGAAATCAAATTGTCCCTGTGTGTGCTCAGGGTAACATAGCTCTAAAAGGAAGATATTCTGGGGGAAAGAAAAGGAAAAAAGAGCATTTTTCATTATCACACTGAAAAAGTCATTGCACTGAAAAAGTGTCAACAAACCCTAAATAATTTTGTGTTGATTATACCAAATTAGAATAGTGATGGCTATAATCATTTGATTCCTGAGGCATTAATAAAAATTCAGCATTATGTTGTGTGGAATATGTATCATTACCCTTGAGCTTAGGAATGATTATTAGTAAGTCTGATTAAATCTGGAAGCCATGACACAAGCTATCTTTAACCCACTAATGACAGGTCCATATTGCAATTTTATGATGAATGAACACAGTTTAGCATTTTTAGCACTTGGCGAGGAAAATAAGAAGTCTGCATTCATTTTCTTGATTAGAGTGCAAAATAGTACAGAGAAGCTCATAAAGAATGTTATTTAATGAAATGGTGTTCCTGCTGATTGATTAACCTGTCATAGCTTCCAAAACTCACAGGACCAGTTATTTTTGCATGATCAAAGATATTATTCAGGGATGTTTTACAGATCATGGATTCCTGGATGCAGAGGTACAAAAAATAAAGGTACCATTTCTTAGTATTAATATATTGCTTATATATTTTCAAATGTTTTTACATATGCTTTATGGTTTTATAATCATATTAACTGTTAGTGTGCATTAGAATTTTTACCACTTGTTTTATCAGTAAGGAAACTTGAGCCCAACACAGTTTAGATCGTCACCTAAAGCAACGTAGATTGTCAGAAAAACCAACACTTCAAGCTCAGTGTCTTGGCTCCAGGTCTAATACATGTTTTGGCCTCAGTAGAAAGTTAATTAATTTTATAATTGGAGACAAATTATATCATCTGAAATCCTCCTGTTGACAGAGAATAAAATCAACCTAGTTAAGAGCAAAGACAATTACATTTATTTGGAGATAATTAGGATTATAATCTGGGAGAACAGATTCTAGTAGTCTCAAAATGTGCTCTGGGGTTTTACAAAATGGCCACTGTAAAGTGCTAAGGGTTCGGGTTGAAAATTGCATCACCTGGCCGGTGAGATGGCTCAGCGGTGTAAGCGCCTGCCTGGCAAGCGTGAGGTCCTGAGGTTGACCCCTGGTACCTCCAAAAAAAAAAAAAAAATCACATCATTTTTTAGTCGGGTATTATAATTGGTGCTGGCAAAACTTAAAATGTTTTGTAAGCAGAGGATTGGGAGTAGTGTCGGTCTCTGTTATTTTGAGAGAAAGGATCCATTGTAAAGGAGGTGAGCAGAGGCTAACATTATTTTGGGAAATTGCCATTTGACCCAGTCCAAAAAGGTCAAGTAACTTGAGAAAGAAAGTGGTGGTCTTGTGGCCCAATTCAGTGGTTCACCTGTGGGCTTCCTTTCTGAGACAAGATTTAATGATGCCTCCCAAAGTGATGCTATTCCACTTTTATTTTCCTCTCTCTCTGTCTCTCGTGAGCTCTCTCATTCTCTCTCTCTCCTTCCCTTTCTTTCTCCCTCTCTCTCTCCCTCCCTCCATCTATTCTCTATTCTTAAACAATGTTAAAGATTCCTACTGAGCAAATGGGTCATAGTCTAATTTAATTTTTAGTGCTAAGTGGTGCGGTTCAGGACATGCTACCCCAAAATAGGTTACTGTGGTATTCGAGGAAACGAGAAATTCCCACATCTTCTTCCCTGAAGCAAGGGCCATAAAACCTAGTTGACCTTCTGCTGAAAACAGAGGCTAAGACTGTCATGTCAGAGGGGTCCTCCCCATACTTGGAAGCAAGGAATATTCTTTTGTCTAATGACACAGAGACAGACAAGAATCTGAGCAAACAGGCCTCTGAGACCCCCATTTCTTACCTTCAGATCACACCTCATTTTTGTCTAAGCACATTTCTCCACGGCTGTCTACTTATTGTTATCTGTATGTACATGTGATTTGTTTTGTTCCTCATTTCCTCAGGCTCTAGTATCATGTAGAACTTATTAAATGAGTTTGTATCCTTTTCTGTCTAGTTATAGCTGCCTCTTCTCTGAACTTCACAATGGGTGAGAAACATTTTCTCCTACTAGGTAAACTGGTTTCTAAAATCTCCAGGTAACAGGACAGGTTCTGATTCTAGTATAGCTTTGAGACTCAGTAGTATCTTGATAAATATTAATTCCTTTCCTTCTAATTCTCATTTCAATGCTATGACCCTTTCTGGCCCCAAAAAAGGAATTGTTAAAAGATTCTTAGTTGACCTAAAAGCTGTTTTGTTCAACTACATGATGTCACAATTGAAATCCTGTTCAAAGGTGACTACACAGTAACAAAGCATAAAAATTAGTAACGACAACAACAACAACAACAACAAAATGGTTTTAAAAAGCATGGCCAGCAGAAGTTAGTACTTTGTTTCCATCAAAGCCACAAAACTTCTACTTAAAACATAGCTTTACAAGTGAATGACATCCTTGTTCTCCAAATATTAGCATCATAATAACATTCTGTTGAATAGCTTCAATTTCTGGTAATCAGAGGCAAAGTTTCAAAGTTACCAGAGTCCTGGAGTCCTACAGGTTCTGAGTGGCAGGTAACAAATTAGGTTCTTGGAGGAAAACAAATCAAGAAATGAATCATTGTAGTACAGTGAAATAGGTAGTATAGAGTATGGCCTACGAAATAATGAGGAGTGAGGAAAAAAAAAAAACTAGACTGGAATAATGACAGAGACTTTTGAACATCAAATGAAAGCAAAGAACCTCGGAATTATCCCTGGCATTTGCTGTCCCTTATCCTGCAAATTTCGGATCAGTTGTCACTTGATTGCCAATTTTACCTCTAATTATTTCTCTGCTCTGGTGTCCTCCTCTTCAGTCATCATGGAGCTAAGAGAAGCTGTTACCATCCCTACTTATAATAGACTGCCTTGTTAATCCTGTTTCTAAGCATATCATCCAGATTGTTCAAAACCTTAAATCTGACCACTTCTCCCCCTTGTTTGAAACTCGTCAGTGTCCTTTTCTGCTTATAGAACAAGATCTAAGCTTATGGTTCTCTATGATCTGGCTTTTCCCTGCATTTGCTTCTGCTGCTGATGATGAGCCTATTCCTTGATGGTGCCTTAAGGTGTGAAATTATTTGTGATTTTAAAAATATTATACTCCATTTCATGCCTCCTTGCATTTTCCTTTTCTCGTAATGACTTTTCATATCTTCTCCTGCAGATTCTGCACCAAATTCAGTGTCCCTTATCCAGTATGATGTTCTCTTCTCCCACCTCCCATCTCTATTGGATCCAGGGACCCTGCTCACAGTTTACCTTATTCATCCTGTTAAAACAAGTTATTCAAAGATTCTTATTAAAGCATAGAAAGAAAGACTTTATTCAGGGACAACGCCATAGTTACTTGTGTAGGGACTTCTACAATGAGATATTTGTTTTTTCACTTGGGGAGAGAAATTGGGCTTGACTCCAAATACAGCATGGGTTAGTGGATATTTATATCAAAACAGCAGGATAGGGGTCAGTGGGTCGAAAATCACCAACAAGTAAAGTCAGGGATGGGGAAGGGATAGTCTAGCCAAAATGACTTGGCAGGGTTATTGCTGAAGGCAGGCCGAGGTGATCAGATTTCACCTGGAGAATGGTGAAGAATGAAGAACCTGATCAGACACTGAGAGTAAGTGGATAGTGAAGGTGGGGAGATCTTGCTAAACGTAAGTAACAGGTTCTCAGTAAAACTGTATTTTACCAGGAATTGCACAGATGGGCCTAGGAGAAAATTCAGGGATCTTACTAAAATTTGGTCAATTAAAAAGTCTTTGTCAATCCTTGTGCTGTATTTCCCATTAAACACAATGTTTGGTATGTAATAGTTGCCCAGTGGATGTTGGTTGATGTGATCATAATAGTATGGATGGAAAAGGTAGGTGGTTGTTAGGACAAGCATAGAAATGACATTACCATGTACAAAGACATGGAGGTAAAATATTGAATGGAGTATTGCATCTGTTTACGATTGCTGAGGAACAACTCACTACTGCCTTGATGCCTTAAAACAATACCCTTATTATCTCCAAACTTCTATTGTCATAAGTCCAGGTGGGCTGAGCTGGGATTTCCTGCTTATGATGTTTACCTTGAATTTGAGGATAAAATCAAGCTATTTATTGGGTCAAATTTGCATTTGTAAACTTGATAAGGTAAGGGACTCTTCTTATACTTTCTTGGCTAGTTGGCATAGTTCCATCTTTATGGCTGGAGAATTCACGACACCTTGCTTCTCCAAAGCCAACAATGGTGAAAAGTCTCTACTGCCTCAAGTCTCTGCTTGCAGGGTAGGCTTAGGCCCTTTTTAGAGAGCTTACCTTAGTCAGGCCCATCAGGGGACTTGTACTCACCCGTTACCTTCACTCAAAGTCAACTGATCGGGGACTCCAGTTACATCTTGTCATATAACATAATCATGGGAGTGATAGCCCATCATCTTGGCCATATTCTGTTGACTAGAAGCCAGTCCAGGTTATACCTGCACTCAAGGGGAGGCTGTTATTCATAGGAACATATACCCAGGGATCAGGGATCTTAGTGCCAGAATTCTGCCTGTCACACATACAGTTTAGGATAACTTGAAAAGTAGGTTTACGAGTGTAAGTGGGGACATGAGGGTTGAAAGAAGGCGATGACTGTGAGAAAGTGCCTTTTGTATTGAGGGACCCATAAAGAGTTACAAAAGTTCATAGTTCAGAACAATAACTCTGTACTAGAAAGATGAAAGGGGAAATTGGACAAAGAAGAAATTGTAAACAAGGGAACTAAGGGGTAAGTATTTGAACAGGCAGATAGAAAGTAGGGAAGGATTTAGACAGAACTTGATGGCTGTTTGAGCAGGGCAGGAGCAAATATTCAATGCTGAGGTTATTAGCTGGATGACCCAAAAAGAAGTTGGTTTCGAATTGGTAACACTTTCTGGAGGAGAAGGTGGATCTGGGCCTCTTGCTTGTTTTGCTTATTCCAAGAAATATGTAAAATGACTTGCTAGGAGAATTTTATTGTGCACATATACCAGTTTGCAATAGCATGCCGTCAGCAAGAAATGTTTTATTTTTAAATAGATGGTAAGCTAGACACAATTATGTTTTCTAAAGTTATCTAAATCCATGAGGTCAACAGCAATTTGAAAGGGCAATGACCCAGCCTATAGCACAAATTCTGATTTATATACATTATTTTATAACTTGGACAATCTGGAATCTAGGTCATTTGTACATTTAACACAGTTAAATAAAGAGCTGAACGCTTTGTGTTGAAATCCATCTCAGGGTTAGCAAAAGTGTGTTTATCTCTCTGTATCATCTAAGTAAACTGTGATCATATTTTGCAATCTTTAAATTAATATTTCTAGAACTCTTTCAGTCACCCTATCATGCTTCTACCCTGAGATGGAAAAAAATAATTTATGAAGCTAGATGACCACCTTCTTTTTGCTTAAATAATTACATGATGCAAAATTCATAGGCTCTTATTCAAGTGTTTTGTCACCAAAATATTTAAGTCTTTTCAGCTAGCATCCTCTTTGGTTAATATAAGTCCATAGTTAAAGGATTTGCATTTTCGCTCAAGGTGCTATATTGTTGATTCTTTTAAAAGTGTGTCATTATTTAGTTCAGTTAAATCTATGTATGTGTTTATGACTTTTGCATATTTAGTATTCTCGAAATACCTCAGTCTAGATGATTCATCCAAATGAAATTGAAAAAGTGTAAAAGTGGAAGTCTAATCTTTATCCCTATTGGAAATCTTGCTTGGATTTAGGGACGTCCAGTTATTGTGTACTCTGATGATGTGCTCCCCAATGTATCTCATCAGGCTTTTCAACATTAGATCCATTCTCTACATTGAGTTGAAATCTGTCTCTACCAAAGCTACTCCCATGTACCTATAGTCCATTGATGGTCTCATCTTAGTTATACATTACTGGGTTCCACTAAATCTTTCAGGCCTTTTTTAAAAAAGCTTTCAATATCTTTTTATATGATTATCATACATAAATATATAATATTATAATTATTTCTGCTAAAATTATAACTAAAATAAAACAGATTCCTCCTTCAATCCAGAATATCATTTATATCTCTTTTAGTCATTTCTTCTGATTTTACTTTTGGATTTTAAATAAAATGTGGTATGCTATTTCCCATCTTGGTGTCCTAACCTTTATTATATTAATGTTCGTGTTAGATTTTGCTTTTTAAATATTCTCAGTTTTATCCTCTAATTCTTTTGTTAAATAAATTTCTGAAAAGTATGTATTTGTATATATACATATACACACCTGTATACATATGTATATGCACATACACACATATGCACACATACGAAGTCTAAGGACTTTGTGTTTGTGTTTCTTTTCCCTTTAAGAACATTTTCTGTGTTTTAAAAAATACACTAAATATATACAAATTTTATTTCTGTTAACATATTGATGATAGGGCTTTAAAATTAATTTTCTATTCCTTACATTATGATTCTTTTTTATTATGTCTTGTTCTTTTTTTTTTTCTTCCTATTTATCATAGTCTCTGGTGTTCATATTTATGGTAGAGGCTGTCATACAATGACTGGTGAACCTTGGCTGCTGTTGTCATTTGTGGTAAAATTCTAACAAGCCAAAAGAGGTCGTGTAGTTATGGCATTTTTTTTTTGAAGTGAAATTCACTATGGCCTGTATAAGAGAGGACCTAGCTGCTCTATCAAGGGATGACCGTCTACAGTGTCAGATTCTGCAGACTGTTTATTTATACCTACCTGTAGTACATGTAGGTGCTACTTAGAGTACATTATGTTTACATTCCTTGTGGGGAATGGGTACATGTACATAATACATCTTAATTCCTTTTTTCTCCCCTTTTCCCCTCGCTTCCTTTCTCCTCCCCTCAATTTCTTTTTTTTTAATTAATTAATTAGTTATATTTTATTTTACTTTATTTTTTTGAGACAGGGTCTCTCTATGTAGTTCAGACTGGCCTTGAACTCACTATGGAGCCCAGGCTAGGCTCAAACTCGTGGCTATCCTCTTGCCTCAGCCTCCTAAGTGTTGAGATTACAGGTATGTGCCACCACGCTGGCTTCCCCCAATTTCTTGATCCTCCTCCTTTTTTGTTTTTCTTTTCAGTCATGTCCAGGAGTTGAGTTTTGGAAGCCTGCGTCAGCTTCTCTGTGTGTTTGTGTGTGTAGATGAATAGGGAGTCGTCTTTAGAGCTGAGGAAGAAGCAATCGGGTAGGCAGGTGAGTCTCAGAGCCGCGTGAACAGTTAAACATCATCCCACTTTTTCCTTATGATTTCACAACCGTCACAGCTTGAGCCTCAGCAGGTCAGTTCATCTGAGTGTGTACATTTCCTAAATCTTACCTCAATAGAGAGGGTGTCAGCGGGTTTACTTGATTCTACACAGGCTTCTAACTAGTCCTGTTTTCAGAAACACCTTGCTTTCAGAAACACTTGACGCCTCCAAGTCTTATATCTTTGTAGGGTTCTGCAGCAAAGTGCCTTGTTTACTACTGTCTTCTTTTGCAGTCTCTTCATTTTCCACTTGCTCTGTCCTGCTGTCAGTTACTATTCATCAATGTAGCCTTCATCTGCCATATCCTCCTGACAGTTATCCTCTGCTACTGTGTTGTCTTCTAGTCTCTTCTGTCATTGTAGGTGTATTCTTTTGCTACCCTTTGACTTGGATTTTGAAAGTAAATACAGAAACAAAACCGCAAAAATGTGTGTTTTGCTCTCCACACTTAGTGAGGAGATGCCATAACATTTTTTAAGCATAAGTATATGGTATGGATTGCAGACATCATCTCAGGACCACGTTTGACATAATGAAAATCAAAATAGACAGGCCTGAGTATGACCACTGCTCATGTATTCAACAAGCCTTTATCACTAGCCTATCATGGAAATGACAACTGTCATTTCAAGTAACCAAAAGGATAAATATAATACTCTTACAGATTTCCCTTCTTTAATCATCCACAGGAAATTTGAGGGTAAAAAAACAAAAATAGCAGCAAAAGTATAATATTGTAGGATAAAAAGGTGGTCCACATGGACATACAAGAGTCGACTACTTGCTACTCAATGTGAGGTCCCTGGACGAGCAGCATAGGCATCACACATGAGGTTGTTGGAAACTCAGGTTCCTCTCCTCTTGATCTAATAAAACAGTCTTACATTTTAATGAGGTCACCAAAAGCTTGCTATAATTGGTTCAAAAGAAAAGCTTTGGTTAAAAAGAATGTGAATCTCCTACTATCCCACCTAGGGTTCAATACATAACAATTTTATCATCCCAGTTCGAGGTCATAAATGCCATGTAAAATGGTGGTTTTCAAACATAGCTGATCGTGAGAAACTCGAAGGTAGATTTTTTTTTTAAAGTGCAGATTCCTTTTCATTTTTTTAAATTTTAATTCAGTAGGGTATGAAATGGGACTGGAAATTTGTTTCTTAAGACTCCTAAGTTGCTAATAAGTCAGGTTTGGAAATTACCATGGAAGAACTCAGCCCTCTTGTTCATGATGTCTCTTATGAACCAAACGTCTTCCAGGTGCCACATATCTCCCCTTCAATACCCACTAGCTATCACTGCAAGTCTGCCATGTGTGGACCCATTTTCCCTATGTCTACCCAGATTACACGCACTGTTGAGGCATATCTCTTTAGTTGTCAGGATGCCAGTCGTGACCCAGGAATGTGTAACATTTCCATTTTTCCCATTTGTTTCATCCTAAGTCAACTTTTCATCTGCTGGCTGCCCAGTGTCATGCTTTAATACTGACTTTGACTGGTTCAGGTCTGGGACTATGAATTGGGAGCCTGAGCTTCATGAGGACATATAGCACACGTCTTTGTCCCTTGTTGCTGGAACAAAATATTCTGCATCCACAACTTTAGGAAGAAGTTTATTTTGATTCACATTTCAGGCCATAGTCGGCTGGTTCCAAGGCAAGATGGCATGGCACAGGGGCATGAGCTGCTCATGGCATGACATCCAGGAAACAGAGAAGGTCCAGGGTGGAGCCAGAAAGGGAGATATTACCTTCCAGGTCATGCCCACAGTGACCTACCTCTTCTGAGAGGCCCTACTTCCTAAGAACAAGTCAGGTATAATACCCTTGTAATTCAGTCAGTTATCAAATGCCCTACCTGTGATCACATGAGGCTATACAGGGACATCTAGATAGAAATCATAGCAGTATTGATGGCTGGCAAAGTGCAGAGCAGTAAGGCCAGAGGAGTCACCCTGATGAACAGCTGGACACCTGATAGTCTGTCCCACGAGAATCCATGAATGAAACTGTGGGGCAGATATCAGAAAGAGGATACTTGAGCACTGGGGTGGGGAGAATTCCCAAGCCAGGTGAACATAGTGGTAGGAACTTTAAAGAAGGCAGGGAATTTCATGAACCTCTGTTAAGAAAACAGGATGTGGGCTATGGATGTAGTTCAGTTCAGTTTGATGGTGCAGCATTCACTTAGCAAGCATGAGCTCTGGGTTTGATCCCCATTACTATCTATCCCTCAATCAATCAATCAACAAGGTAAGCAGCAAGCAAGCAGGATGTAAGAGAGTAAGAGTTGAGAATGTTAAGCTGGTTTGCCTAGCATCTTACTGAACAGTTTAAATCAGAAGCCTGTTGAGATATCTGTTATTAATGACAAACTGAAAGGTTCTAGAACTGGCAGAAGGAGTAGGTCTGAGCTAAGCGAAAAGACATAGCATGACCAGCTGGGACAGGAACATAGCAAAGTTGCTAATTAGTCTAGAGGAAGCCAGTTGCCCACATTTTTATGGACTGCTAATTGCTAAAGTAGCAGCTTGCTCTAAAGACAGAAATAACATTATCATAGTTTTGTGCCTATAGCATAAAGTGGCCTTTGGAATGTAGGCTTTACCAAACTTAAAAATATTCTGTAGTTCTTAAAGCATGCTACTATTAATAAGAATTCACTTTGAAAGTGAAGTATTCATTTTTTCTTAGACTGTTAGATGAGAAATTATAGAATATGTGGTATTCTAGGTTAGAAATTTATAGTAAAGATTTTGTTTTAAAAACAACAGCTTCCATTTGAATACTATTTCTCAGGCAATTTTAAAAAATTCCCCAAAGGAAAAAAAAAAACTTAAAAAAATTAATTTTAAAATGTGCTTCATTCTAAATGGGAGTTTTTTTTTTCCTTAAAAATGCTTTCAACTCAGTTATATTTGTGAAAATAGAATGTTTTTAAGGAATTTATCTCAACTTTTTATAGAATTATAGCATTCATTGTGAGTGTTCAATAAATATTTGTAGAAGAAATTTGTGACAGAATAATCCAGACAGATGCATAAAATCTTGCATGCATCAGAATGACAGGATTTCACATTTTAAGGTACCATAAAGGACAACTAGCCCCCTTCCGTTATTTTAAAGATAAGAAAATTGAGGTGGAGAAGACATGTGACTGTTCTTGAGCTTCACAACTGGCTTGGCACAGCCAGGCCTGCGACCCATTTCTTCTGTCACCCAGTCCAATGCTCTTTTCATTTTAAGCTTATTTTCATTCCACTGAAGAGCAGAATGAATTACTTCTGCAGGGCTGATTCTGACCTGAATCACATTAACTCAGCAAAGCCTGGCTTTGTTAAAGGCTCAAATGCAGAATGACAAAATTAAAGCATCTTTTAAAACAAACAAAAAGTAAAAGTAATTGTTGTATTTGGTTTTATTCAGGAGTGATATTTTCAAAGGCAGAGAAAGGGGGAAAATGGGAACTCTGTGCCATGGACTTAATTTAAAAGTCTGAGTGTCAGACTCAATATAAAGGAGATAAGCCAGCCCTGAGGAAATATAACTGCAAAAAAGAAAACAAAAACAAAAACAAAAACAAAAAACAAAACAGATTTCCTTCTGCGGTGAATCAATAGAAGCTCATCTATCTGCAGATTTATTTATCTCTTGCAACAGTAACTGAAACCCCTTAATTAGATTCAGAGCATACTTAGATATTGCATAGTAATTATTTGTGGCAGAGAAAGTTTGATGAAGATGGAGCTAAGTAGATGAATATTTAGACCCAGCAATAGCACTAATGACTCAGAGATCAGGTAACATTTCTTCCCAGGTGGAATTTATTAAGAAGTGGCTGTGAATTGTTTGTCTTCTTAATTAAAGGTTTGGTTGCATTACCAAAGAGTTGTTAATAATAATAATGGTGCAGTCACTTATCAAATGTGTGATCCTGCCTAAGTTATTTATTATTTCGAGCCCAGTGTTTTTCATATGTATAGATAGGTTTATAATGGCACCTACCCCCTGGGGTTGTTGTGCGGATTAAATGAGAGCATGCAGGTGAGGTTTTGCATAGCATGTTCACATCAAAAAGCACTCAATAAATGTTAGCTATTATTATTGTCAGACACTCCAGGGGAGCTATTTTATAAGAAACCATGCTTCCATTGCTGCTGCAGTGAAGCCTCAGTAAATCATTGTTTTTTTACTGGTCTACTGTACAATTTGTGGATATTTCTACCCCAAGAGAACAATGACATGTAGTTGAAAGACCTTTCTTCACTTGGTATTCAGAACATTTGGTTCAAACCCAGAGTTCCCAAGTGCAGTTTGTACTATTTATTTTAAACCTTCCAGGAAGACAAAGTTCATTAGTTTGATCAGTTTTAAGGTGAGTAAACTTACATTCTCTTAAATTTTCTTAAGTCATTTAATGTTCTCTAAAATTAAGGCAATCCTACCCTACTATGCTGCTATGAGGATTATTCGAGGGTGTATGGGGAAAGCGCTTGTTGTAAACTTCATTATATTCAATAAGTATTGGTAAATAATATTCTCTAAAGGTCTACATTTGACTCCTCCTCTATAGCCTCATGTCTCCTATGAAAAATTTTCTGATTTTTTCTAACCTTCAGCTAGATGTCAGCTCTCCTTCCTTCTCACCATTATTCCATTACTGCTGGTCCTAGTTGGTACCCAAAGAACATACAGCCTTGCAGAACAGTAATTTAAAGTCATTTCATTCCTACTACTATACCTTCAGAAGGAAACATCAATACCCGCGAGCCTTCAATTCCCCCATTGTGCGTGACAAAATGTTTTAGTTATAACAAATACTCAAGAAATATTACATTAATGAATAAACAAGTTATAATGAACCCATATGCAATACTAAATTCTGTGAATTATGTAGAAATAGTAAAATAAGGACTCAATTATAATTTTATCTTTTCAACAAGACAGTCATATCTTTTAGAATTAGAAATTAATTAGAAATTAACTTAGCTTTCATCCACTATGCAATAAATGAATGTATATTGAGAAACTTCCAGGAGTCAGATAACCATGGTGAGCTCTAGGAATTCTATTCAATAAAATTCGTAGTTCTACCACATGGAGCTTGCAGTTTGTAAGTAATAATATTAAGAAAATAATTCCCAAACTTGCTTGTACAGAGTAAACATTTAAACCTTTCTTTATTAAAATCAGCCAGCAAAAAATTCCCAACTGCTTTTTGTCTCCATTATTAATCCCAATAATGTGGCCACTATTCATTAGTAAGATTAAATTTGGCTACTGAGAGTAGGTCAGGCAAATCATTTTTCTGGTTTAAATAAAACTTTATAGCTACTTTTGAAATTTGCTTTGAATTATTTTTCATAATCACAAGTAATTGAGCATGTCCTACTCAGTTATAAATAAATATACCAAAGTACACTGATCTACTTTCCACCATAATGAGTTTTGAAAACCGTTGCTATATTACTTAAATTTACTTTTCTTCACTTATTAAAAGTCCAGAGGGCACAAGTAACCTTCAGAAACTATTTCCACATAACAAGATAAAATTAGTTAATGAAATTCCTGGACATACCTTTTAACTGAAGAATCATAAGCAATTCTATACTGACATGAAACCAACCAACATGGTACAAAATGAATTCTCAGTTACTGTACAGTACTGTGTGTAAGTAATTTGGGGGGAAAGAGAAAATTTCATTAATTATATAAACCATGATTAATTTATTTATTGCTATTACCTGTAAAGCTGTAGAACATTAGAATGTCGAATTTTTATTTTTATTTTAATACACAAATAAACTTGTACATTTATGACATACAGCATGATGTTTTAGATATGTCTACATTTCAGGGTGATTAAATAATGCTAAGTAACATATTACTTCACATAGTTTTTGTGAAGGAATTTTTTTTCAAGTAAATGCAATGTTAGTAACTATAGATACTCTGTACAAAGTGTCTCTTGATTTATTCCTTCTAACTGAAATTTTGTATCCCTTGACCAACATCTCCAAAATCTCACCATCTATTTTTCTTCTTTCACTCCCTGGTGATCACCTTTCTACTCTGTTTCTCAGAATTCATCTTTTTTTTTCAGATTCCACATATAAGTGATATCATGTGGTTTGTGCTTCCTGAGCCTGGCTTATTTCACTTTATATAATGTCATCTAGCCCCATCCATGGTGTTGCAAATGATAGGATTTCATTCTTTTTTTAAGATTGAATAGTATTCTACTGTGAGTGTATGCGTGTGTGTGTGTGTGTGTGTGTGTGTGTATCCATATACTATCAATAGACAGCTTCATCACACAGCCCGCCCATTGTGCATAGTGCTGCATGAACACTGGACTTGGAGTTGCTCTTTCACACACTGATTTCATTTCCATTGTATACATACCCACTAAACGGATCACTGGATCATATAGTAGTTCTAGTTTTAATTTTTTGGGATGCCTCCATACTAGTTTTCCTTAATGACTATACTAATTTACAAGTCTACTAACAGCGGTGCCGGGGTTTTCTTTTCTCTATATCATTGCCAACACTTATCCTTTGTCTTTTTCATAGTAGCCATTCTGGCAGGTATGAGATGATATTGCATCGTAGTTTTAATATACATTTCCCTGAAGATTACAGTTGCGGATCATTTCTTAAATATACCTGCTGGCCTTCCCCCCCCATTGTTGTTTCAGTTTCTTTGTTCATTTAAAAAAAATGGTATTTGTTTTCTTCCTATTGAGTTGATTGAGTTCTTTATACAGTTTGGATATTAACCCCCTTGTCATGGAGAGTCACATTTTAAGGATGAGCCACGGAACCTCTCAATGGAGCATACTACTTCATCACCCTCCCATTCTTCTCTGTCTACACACTGATCTATCACTTCTACACACTTCTACATACCTACTTCTTTTTTTTGGCTGTGGGGGCTTATGAGAAAAGTGGGTGACCCTTAGAGTACCTATGTGTCAGTTTTTTCCACATTTAGTTAGGGAATTCATGGCAAGGTCGTGACAGAAAAATTGGTGACACTGTCAAATGGAATAATATGATAAGACTTGACCTATTTACACTGGTGCAGGCAGGACAAGTCTACGGTCAGGGAAGACAAAAAGGAATGGTGAAGGTATTAGCATTTCTAGGCCTGAAAGGGAAGGGGAAGTATATTCATTCTTTGTTACTATAACAAAATACCACTGGTAGGCTACTCCTTAAGGAAAAGAGCCATATTTCAGCTGAAGATTCTAGAGATGCAAGGCCTCGGAACCATATCTGGATATAACATTCCTGCTGAAAGAGTCCTGAGGTGGTGCAGTATATGACATGGCAAGAGACAGGGACCATGTGTGTAGGTGTCCCTTATCTCCCTCTTATAAAGATACCAGGATTAAATATTGGGAGCTCTATCCTAATGGCCCTAACTAATCCCAATCACTTCCTAAAGATCCCACCTGTAAACACAATGCTCTAAAATTCTCACAGTGGGTATTCAGTTTCAACACACAGAACCTTGGGGGACTAGGACAGAGAGCTGTGGCTAGAACCGAGACAAGGCTGTCCAACAGGATCTACACACTTCAGTAGAGAGATCTAGGTGCTGTAACATGGCGGGAAGAAACCAAGGGACTTGATACCTTGATCTCACTTTTCCTATTTCCTGCCTCTTGCCAAAGCTGTCCACTGGATACATTTCAGCAAGATGAACTTTCCAGAGATCAAAATTGGGTGGGGAATGGATCCAGAGGACGGAACAATGTCAAGTACACTATGGTGTTATAGGGGCACACATGCATTGTGCATATGCAGCCTACATTCACAAGAGGGAAGCTCTCGCTTCCTTCAGGTTTACAAGCATTGTTCATTTGCTATTCATAAAGTGCTTTGGAGATGAGCCTTACTCCTCTCGCTTCTTTCAGGTTTACAAGCATTGTTCATTTGCTATTCATAAAATCCTTTTGAGATAAGCCCCTGATGAAACAAAAAGTAATAGCAGTAGGTGTGTTTACAGATACCTTCCTTATTTCAGATCCTCAGCCTGCTATCCCTCTCCTTTCAACATTCCATGGAAGGATGATTCTTTCTTGCTGAAAGAGAGAACAAAGTTAATGAATGAGTGGGTTAGAGGGTGAATGAGTGAGTCAAGATAGAAGGAAAAAGGCCACTGGCTGGAAGTGGGATGGGAGTTTCTCAGCAATTTCAAGAGTGTGGCCACTGCAGGTTACAAGAGAGAAAGACAGGGTAGGAAAAAGAGAAGGAAAAACAATGTTTTAGATTGTGCATTCGATTGCTTTTAGTGTCCTTCAAGAAACTTGGATGAAAAATGTAATTACTTTGTGTGTTTCTTTTCACATTGAGCTGTACTTTTAAATGGGATACAACTCAGACTGTCATGTGGCTTCTACATTTATTAGGGTCACACTCATTTCTCACATGTATTTAACTGTGAATTAAAAAGGTTAAGTGCCTAAGATCACACATTCAGAAAGTACAGGGCTGTTGTCCGAATCCAACATTTTAGACTTCAGATCCATTAGTCCCAATTCAGCTTTGGCTGAATCACCCTTACTGAATTTGTTGAATGATAGTTTTCTGGGGCAGAGTGTCTTTAAGACATGGTGAGTATATAGTATACATTTTCATGGGTGGTCGGATTAAGGCCTTTGTATTCCCCAAGTAAAGAGGATAGATTAGTAATGGTCAAGTGTTGTTGAATCACTCAGATGAATAGTTTCATGATTAAATACTGCTTCTTTTATGTATAATGTCAGCATACCCTTTTAAATAAGAATTGGATTTATTTTTTTTCTTCAGTCCATTTAATCATGATGTTGTTATTTTAAGAATATTGTTCTTCTAATGTTTTCTAATTCCTCTTAACACCCTGTTTGAGTCCTAGGACAAATCTTTATGTTGCATGTCACCAATGATCCACCCATACTTCCCCTCATTCACATGCCTTTCATAATCAGAAAGAATTTATTGAAGGCATTTATTAAGCAGATATTTTTACTTATTTAAAGAATGAATCAAATGGAGTTTTGTTTCTGTAATACAGAAGATAGGTTAAACAACAGTGTAGCTGGATAGAAATCACACACAGGAAATATCCTGTGGATGTAGGACCTATGAACTGTTTTTACACTCCTGCCCCTGTTGCTTTCTTATGACCCTTCCAACTTCCTCTTAAGCCCAAACGCATTTCCGTAGTAACAGACCCTTCTGATTCTGATGTGCCTACTGTATAGTTTGCTTAGATTACTAGACATGTGAAAGTTATGTACTTATCTAACTTGAATCTGTGGCTCTTAATTTTCCTATTACTTCTAAATTCAGGATTAGATTTTTTTGTTTGTTTGTTTCAAGGAGAGAGAGATGACGTAACATATCCTGCATCATTCTAAAATTGAATATATATGTTCTCTTGAATCCAAAATAAATTAGCCTACCCCACTCAGTTAATAGAGTGGTGGTAGGGGAAAGGTAAAACCTAGTACCCAGTATCTGAATTCTTCTAGCTCATCAACTAGCAGTAGCTTTTGAACAAGTCATTGAAACTGTCTGGCTTTCAGTTTTCTTCATCACTATCAAAAGGATAATAATTTGTGCCTATTTCTTAGAATTGTTTCTTAAGATTATATAAATTAACCAATAAGTAGTATTTAGAAGAGTGTCCCATGCATAGAAAATATTCCATTATTTCTGCCTCTCTACTTCTAGGTTAATGAACTTGATTGGGTTATTTGACTTTAATGAACACCACTTTCCATACTCACAAAGTAGCAATGATAGTAGATGTCTCAGAATGTTTACAACTGGCGTGATATGAAGCTTCTTATATGTAAAACATATAATTTCCATATGTGAGATGTACATTGCCAGGTTTTGACATATGGAAAGCATTTATTAAGTGTGCCTATTTTTTTTTGCAAGAAATGATCAGTAATGATATCAGTAATAAAATAACATGAAAAGGTAAGGGAGTTTCATGTTGTTTAAAGGGAGTGTTGTTTAAATGTTTTAGGTTAAAATCTGCAAATGAGGTTAAATTAAAGGGACGTTGAAATGATTCTACCCTTCAAACAAGTTGAACTTAATACAGAATGATTACTTTATTCTCCTATTAAAGATTATTATTTTAAAATCAACACTTATTTTGACCACTGCACATATCGTTGCAGTAACAGTCTACCGGTTGCGCTTCCCAAGTTTCATGATGTCACTGGCAGTTTAGAAGAGCGTCGTATCAGTATCAGATTAGATCAGAGTATTACTATTTTGACTTCGTAAAATTCTAGGTAGAAAGCAAATAATCCTGACTATTTAGATAGTTTGATCATGTAAGTGCACATAAGATAATAGCTCAGCCTATTTGAAAATAGAATGTAGCCTTCTAGTTTCTTATTTTATCAAAAATAAACAACTATATAAGCACATCCCTCAAATCTCAACAAATTGACTCAAGAAGAATTTTATCTTAGTTTTAGTGTTAGTTTTCCTTGTTCTCATAAAGTTTAAGCAGCTGGGGACAGAGGAAAATACATGATTCTGCTCTGCCGAGTCCCGTGGAAGTACCGTAACAGATGCTCTGTCATCTTGAACACAGGGCTTCCAATATGGTCCTAGGTGTCAAACCCAGCTGGCAGACATTGCTGGAAGTGGGAAGCATCTCTTTTGGCCACATTTCATTAAATAGTCACAAGGTCCCATCTGGTTACAAAGGAAACTGGGAAATGTCTCTGGCTAATGTCGCTGTGTTGTAACAACTGTGCTCTGTGGAAGGGGAGCACTTGTTATTTAGTGGACAGTTGATGATCTTTGTTATACTTTTATTACTGAGATTGATAGCAGTAGACTTATTCCTGCTTTTGTCTGTCTTCCCTAATTCCCACTAAAGAAGCAATCAAGTAAAAAGGGAAAAGCATTCAACTGTATGCGCTTATTTAGGATAAGAACCTTATCCATTGTTGTACCTCTGGTGCCTGGTGTAGAGTTTAACATGTATTAGAGAATCCATAAATATTCATGAGTCATAAAATTAACCCTCCCTTCCTTTTTCCCTTTCTTTTCTTCCTTCTCTTATATCTTCCATTCTTTTTTTCCTATCCCAGACACGGTTAGAAGGTTTATTTTCAGTTAGGCACTGAGATAAATGATTGAAAAGTCAAAGACAAATTTAAGCTTGAGAAAGAATGTAACAAGAATGAAGAAGAAGACATTTCTGTAAAGCATTAATAAACATTTTAAGATTACTTCTCACTAAAGTGTTTAACACTCTTAGGCGTGACTATGGAATTATTTTGTGTTCATCTGTCAGCCATGGATAAGCCAGTGTAGGAAGCTGACATTCATCTCCCTCTTTGCCTTGGGGTTCCTCTTGTGCTAGGGAAAACCTCACCTCGACAGATTGCTGCCCTCAGAGACCAGAATGGGGTTCCTACATAGGTGAGATCACTTCCTGGTGAAAATCATCTCGTGCTTTGCTGAGGATCAGCAAAGTGACAATTGTCCTCTTCTTTTAAGACATACGGCACATAAGCGATGTGCTTTTCTTTCTATTCCTTGCTTCCTCCCCATTGCATGTCTATTTTTCTTCGTAGTGATCTTTGTTGTAATCCATAAAGTATGCATAAAATTATTCTCAGGTTTTTCCTCTTTTGTGAAGAAAACTGAATCTTGTCAAACTAGATTTAAAGTAGTATAATGCAATTATGCAATGAGGAATAAAGTCCCTTGCAGAATCACTGATACAGAGGGGACACACACACACACCAGATTTAGTACCAGGAAAACAACTTTGACAAGTCACTAAATTTCTCAACATATATTTTCTCATCTTTCAGACAGGGGAGATAACTTTATCCATAAGTTTATTGATTATGTCAGGTGAAATCACATGTGTGAAAATACACTGAAAACTGAAAACTGTGAAGTATGATGAAAATGTTACATTTTATTATCTAAATCATATATAGAGATACAGAAGAACTCATTTAATTGGTTTCATTTTTGGAGTCTGATTTTCACATAACCAATTTCATTTTTATCATATTTAATATGACAAACAAAATGTCTTGTTTAAAGGGAAAAGATAAAGCGATTAATGTTCTGTAAATCTCTTAGAATTTTATTATCCATTTCTCCATTGGAAAAATGTCTGGATGCATTTTCCTAAGTGGTTCTCTCTTTCTATAAATGGTCATTAAGCTGCTGAGAGCGGTTTGCTTTTGAGAAGCATTGCATGTGGTTTATGATTTTGAGTTTGGGGTCGTGACCTTATTTCCTTTGCATTTCATTACTTCACTACTGAATGCTGGCTCCTGACCCAATCTGTACCCAGCTCCTTTTATGATATTGGGAATGGATGTACCTGTGCTTCATGAATAATATTTCACTGTTAAACTGCAGGAGTTGCCATGATGTTCTAAATTATACTTACATTCACTCAGACAGCACAAATTTAAAAAGACTTGGTGTAAGCTGGTGCTTTGAGTTCTGAGCTCTGAGTACCTGATAGAATCACTGGCCCCAGAGATAAGTCCCAAGCCTCAAGAATTCTGCAGTATAGCAGGGAGATGAAATACACACATAGGTGCGCGCACACACACACACACACACACACACCCCTGCACTAGAAGTGTAGGATATTGAAGATATGTACTTCATAATCTATTACCCATGAATTATGGAACACTAAGTCTTGCATATGTTGAAGTTAAGGATCTTGTACTACGACCATCTTGTGTATTCAGATGGGCCCTCAGCATGATGAAATGTGTCTTTATAAGAGACCTAAGGGAAGATAGAGACCAACAGAGACAGCCATGTGAGACGAGGTAGAAATTAGAGCAAAGTGGCCACATCCAGGGCCAACAGGCAGCAAAAAGAGGCAAGGATCGGAGTGTGCCCAAGAGCCGACAGAAGGTGTGTGGCCTTGCCTGCACCTTGATTTCAGTCTTCTGGCTTCTAGGACTGTGAGAAAATAGTGATGTTTGTTTTAAGCCATCAAGTTTGTGGTCATTTATTATGACAACTCTAGGAAACTAATGCAATAAGGAATAGAATAATCTGTACAATCCACAGAATTATACAATAGATTGGTGTTCTGTTGAAGTTTAGTATAAAAAACTCACTTTTTTTCAGTACTGGGAATTGACTCCAGGACATTTGAACTGAGCTACAACCCATTGATTGATTGATTGATTGACTGATTGATTGACAATATCTCATTAAGTCACTAAATTGTTTGGGCTTGGCTCAAACTTGCAGTCCTCCTGCCTCTGCCTCCCAGAGTCCTGAGATTACAGGCATGCTCTACCATGCCCAGCTAAAAACTCCCTTTTTATTGGCAGTGTGATCTTTATTATATAATCAGTTCAGTGGTATTGAGTTAGGAAAATACCAATGGCTGGTATGTTTCAGTTATATGTATAATAGCATAGTTGCAAATAGCAATCTAAGTACAATTTATTTCCTATCATTTTAGTTTTACTCCAATAGCCTATGTTAATGTCTCACTTTCAATTGCTGGTTTGAAAATTAAATGCTGATTCTCACAGAACAATGTTTTAAAATAGAAGAAATGTCACTATATTGTCTATACTGGGCTGCAACCTAAGTAAAATCACAAACAGAATAAGGTCTGCTTTAATAGCCTTTTCTTACCTTATTGTGCCATAAATGCTCATAAACTTGACATCATGAACAAACACGATGCTAACAATATTAAAACCTCACAGAAGGGAAGATCCTATTCTACTGTGATGACATTAAAAAGAATAGATCAGGGAATTTGGAGGAAGTGAAATCTAGTCTCACAAGTTGAAAAATCAAAAGTGCCTTTAGGCATCTATGAGTTTTGTTCCACGGGTTAGGGAGTTTTGGCATAAAACGAGCATTATTTATTGGTATAGACTGTGGGACTTGAGTGGTGACAACAATTAATGATCACAGTTATCAAGGCAGCGTTGCAGTTTCTATTCAAAATGCTGTTACCCTTCTATGCAGTTCTCAAAAAATGAATGTACAGTACCATTGTTAATGGGTAGTGTAGAAAATTTTCAAGTACCATAGAAGTAAAAATATTAACATTTATATTCGTTAGTTCTATCTGGGTTGGTTAATGGTGATTTCAGATGGCAACCGAGTAAAGTAAGAGTCCTGGCTGCCGAGGAGACAGGCTAACAGGAGCTTTCTGTGAGGTTGCCATGTCTGTCTAGCATTGGTGTAATGGCACCGGTGGTGACTTGCAGAGCCCCACCAGGTAAGAATTTTCCGTCTATGTACTTCTCCAGTCTTCGTAGCAATCAGGAAGCAGGTTTCTGATTCTCATCTATATTTTGCTAATGAGGCACCTGGAACTTAGAGAGGTTAAGCAGTCTGTGCGAGATCACACTCTAGAGATGGGCAGAGCCAGGACTCAGATCCTGGCAGGGTCACTCTGTACCTGAGCTCTGTGCACTACTGGTAGGCAGTGCTGGTCTGCGGAAGAATAGCGAGTATCTGGAGTATGGGTAATGCCTATAGTGATGGTAAGGAGCTGACTGTAAATCCACAGAATGGGAAATGAAAATCCCATGCTTCTGGGTGTTAAGTGGAGGGAATAGGTAGCATGGGTGAACTAAATATTCAGGCCAAATGAGAGATTTGTTACATTCACCACAAATGAACACAGGTGGACACTCTTCACAGAGATAGTCTTATAGAATTTTAATGGTGCTTTTCTGCAGAGCACAGTTGCAGAGTGTATCATAGCATATCTGTATTTCCCTTTAGCTTGCCAAGAGTGAGATGATTAAGAAATCTGCTTGTAATTTAAATATCCTTATCATATCTATGCATATTTCAAAAGTATGTGTCTGCAATAAATATTTGTTGAATGAATATGAATGTATAGACACAAACATACATGAAACAACATGCATATGTACATTAAATTTGACAAATATTTGCCAAGTACCTACTGAATATTAACTTGGCCTGAAGAGTAATGGGAAGACAGATAAAATTCTTTTCAGTTCCCAAGGAGCTTCATAAGGGGAGGAGAGAAAAGGTGCTCATGCTCTGGTGGGGTTTTCAAAGTGTTCCCTCTAGCCCAGCAATATTGGCATCAATTGGGGACAACCTAGAAAAGCAAATTCTTGTGCCATACCATAGTACTAATACATCAGAAACACTATGGATGGAGGCTCAGGTATTCATTTACTACAGGACTGGAAACTGAATCCAGGGCTTCACATGTGCTAGATAAGTGCTCTACCTCTGCGCTACACCCCTAGCCAATTTATCCTTTTTATAGTTCTCCAGGGGATTCTGGTGCCTGTTAAAGTGTCAGAACTACTGAGTTACAGGAAAATTTCTGTCCCAAAGGTAGGTTGAGATTATGTTCACCTAGAAACATTTGAGAAGACTTGAAGATGATGGTGTTGTTTAAGCAAGGTCTTGGCGGAGAAGTACATTTTGGTGAACAGAAATGAGTAAGAAGAATCAAGCATATAGAAGAGAGGAAGTCAAAATTATCTGCTTTGGGTTGAAATATAGCCTGCCCTTGGTTGAAAACCTACACTGAAGTCAGGCAAAAGATGGCTGCAAACGATAAGCCTGTGAGTTTAGACAGGCTGAAAGCAGTAGAGAGTCACTGAAGGTTTCTGAATGAGCAGAAAGATGTGACCAAAACCACTTTTCCATTTTTTTGTACCCAATGAATGTAATTCAATAGATATACTGAATTAATAGAACTTCATAGTCATAAATCATTCTTTTCTCCCTTGTTAAAAATACTTCAAAATTAAGAAATTATTTATATGTTGTGGCTAGAGCTAGGATATCTCTTATTTCTTGACTACTCTGACACAGCGTGAAAATTATGGCTCAGCGGCTTAAGCGCCTGCCCGGCAAGCGTGAGGGCCCGAGTTTGACTCCCGGAACCCACATACGAAAAAGGGGCCGGTGATATCGCTCAGCGGCACGGGTGCCTGCTGGCGCGCGAGGTCCTGAGGTCGACCCCCCGGTACCCACAAAAAAAAAAAAAAAAAAAAAAAAAAAAAAACAATTAAGCAACGCTCTAATCTTCTGCGTGTGTGCTCACACATGTGTGCGTGTGTGTGTGTACACAGGCTGTTTACTAATTAGGAGTCACACAACTGCTTTAGAATTCAGCTGGGCTTTAGGAAGCCACATAAAAGCAAAGGAAAATGTCGCTGCCTGCTAGGGCTGTCTCTGTTATTGGCAATCAGGAGGATGACTGTGCTCTCAAGTGGTGCAGGTGGCCTCTCCTGATACTAATCCCAGAATCTCAACACGTTCGGTATCATGAGGGAGTTCTTTGGAAGGGAAATAATGCTGTCCCTACCCTAATTGCTTCTGTTTGTCCACTACTGTGGGGACCTGGTTGGCCACCCACCTTCTTTTTCTTCACCATACACTTGTGTCATCCTTCTCCTTTCCTAGGTCAGCCTGTGTATTTCAGTCCATCCACGCCCTGGATGAGTTCATTCACTCGCTGGCTTTCTCCCTGCAGTTGCCCTCATGCTTCTTTTCGTTGGCATAATTCATTCTCTGCTTTGCAAGAGCAGGTGATGAATTGATTTTCTGCTTTACAAATCTCTTCCCTTTTCTTTCTTTTATTGCCCCGTTCATTAGTCAATCCATGGTTCAGCTCTTTCTCTTTCTGCTCACTAATCTCCCCGTGTATCTGTCATGATGGTGGTGTGTGAGTCCGTGCTGGGTCTGCTGTTGAGTGAGGAAGGTGAAAACCCACTGACCGAGAAGCTGCGATTCATGGTGTTCAAGTGGAGGAGGGATTGAGTCAAGAAGGTCACAAGTACTGATCATCACTTAGCTCATCTGCCGAAAGGCCCCTTTCAGCCCTAATGGAGCAACGCCATTTATCCTCTTCACATCCTGCTGGGATTGCAGAGGATTTAATGACAAAACCACCAAGTCTTCTTGAGCGTATCTCATCTAACACTCCAGGATCTTTGTTACACTCTTTGATTTCCTCAATTTAGGATTTTTCAGGGTGTAAATTTTATTTATTGAGGACTTTATATTTTTCTTATACAGTCTAATTATAAGTGAATCTCATACTGGATTTCTTTCCTATCCCTTGGGCAACCTTTTAGTATGCAACTGATTGTAAGGTACCACTTAGTAATCTAAGTTTTAATGAATATGAAATTATATATGCCCTCAATAAGGCATTTGATGTCCACTAGAAATTACAAAACATAAATTGGATTTGGTACAAGAAGCTTCACTCTTCTGGTTAGTAAAATAATAATAATAATAATAATGATAATGATAGTAGAATCAGTTGCTTAAATGTAGTTATTAATTTTAAGTGTTCTATTTCCAGTAATTCAGGTAAAACCATTACCTTAGAGACTCTTAATATATTCAGCTCAACAGTTAAGCCCCATGTTTTATGTTAGATGTTATGAAGTTAATAAAGGTGAATGCAGAGGTTAGTTTAAAATTGAATGAGGAGAGAGACAAACAGACTATATATTCACATGGCAAAGGGTAGTAAAAACTTTTATGGAGGCCCCAAATGTATTGGGAGAAAAGTGTAGAGAAAGCCTAATTCCAGATGCTAAAAATCTAAAGAAACCACCTAGAGGAAATAGGAAGAATTGAGTGGATATTAATAGAGAACAAAGGACATTCTAGGTGGAATAAAATGGAGAATATATGGAGTATCTGTAACCATTGATAGTTCAGAGGGACTGAAGAGTATGAAAAGTGGGGAGACGAACCAGGTAGGACTGGTGACAGAGGACTTAATTTGGTAAGCAGGAGATAACCATGTCTTATTTTGAGCAGAGGTTAGCAATCTATGGCTTATGGATCAAATCCAGCATACTGTCTGATTTTATAAATAAAGTTTTATTTGAACACCGTCATTCGCTTATATATTGACTTATATATTGTCTTTGGCTGTGTTCACATTACAATGGCAGAATTATATAGTTGCAACAGAGAATAGAAATTATTTGCAGTAGAGCTGAAATTGTTTGGCATGTGGCTTTTGACAGACATTTTACCAACTGCTGAATTTACCTCCATAAAGTATAGTATTCTTTTGTGCCATGATAGGTCATCCAGAACTGTAATGGACAGTCATTTGAAACATGAATGCTTGTAGAGCGCCATCTTGCACTTAAGAGCTCAATTATTTGTATGCATAAATTAATATGCATTTCTGCTAAGATACCACGCATGGGAGATGTAGCTTATTTTTTTGACGAATGACTTATGTGAGAATAATCAGAGAGTAGAATCTTGAGTGGCTTTGCTTCTGTTTTTTTGGAGAGAGGTATTTGCATATATCTGGGGAAGTTTATTACTGGAATTGATTCACAGAGGACACAGCTTCAGTGTAAGAAAGGCCACTTTGGGGAAGTGTTGGAATGAAATAGCCAGTGAGACACATAAGAAGGTGACAGTGGGAAGGAGAACATCTTGATGAACTTTGGACAAGATATTTTCAAACATCCAAGACAGTCCTACTGCACCAACTCCTGCACTTCTGCTCTGTCCTAGCCAGCACTCAGTTCTGTTACAAGTAATGTACAAGGGAGCCCTTCCTTTTGTACCTGTCAATTATTTACTAGTTGTAGCGGGAGTGGACAGAGGAGGACCTACTAAGTCAAGCAAGGTTTATTTCCCGTATAGAAATTTCTGCTTTGTTTGCTTCGCCATCAATAACTTCCTTGGCTTTCACTGAATGGCATATAATTCATTGGTTTATGCTTAGTGTTATCTTTTAAAAACAGTTTCTGCATGGTTAACTCAATCATTATGGTGTTTATTTCACATTACAAAGTTTGTCACTTGTTAGTGGTAGAGATCGTATTCTGCTTCTCCGTGATACAGTACTATGACCAAGAGGCCCCTGTAGCGCCCTGGCCTCCCTCCTATGGGGGAAATGACAGCAAATGAGCACCTGTTCCCCCTTTCCCTTCCTTTCTTCTATTTAACAACTCTAGTCCTTTTAGTTGGAATAAGCACAAGGTTTCCCAGTAAAGCCAGCATTGCATAGCAAAAGTTGGTAACATAAAAGTACGTAGGATTAAACTTCTAGAGAACTTTTAAATTAATTGGTATTCCTTGTTCAGGACTGTGGACATGCAACTGGGAAAATTTAGTAGATATTTAATATACTCATAGGGCATTTAGAAATCTAGCCTCTATTTTAAACAAGACCCTAGAAGGATGATTCGAAAGGGCTAACCATCCTCCAGGAAAGCCGTAGCTACAGCAATGAGGATTCCCCAGGTGAAGTGCTGATGTAAATGGTGTTGGGCTTTTCTTTAAACTTCAAGGAGAAAAATGAAACAAAGAAAAGGACAGAAAGTGCTCTAAGTAGAGGTGCGTAAATAGCTTTCATGTTTTCCAAAGCACAGATGGGTTGCATCTGTGGATGTGGCGTGTATGTGAGTGTGTGTGTGTGTGTGTGTGACATGTGGCTGATATATCACGCTGTGGGTTATGTTCTGTAGATTTATAGTTCCTTACTCTTTTTTTCTATATTCTAGCTCAAATATCTTAAAAAAAATTTTTTTTTGCTTTGTCCACCTTTTTTGTAAGCATGCTATCCCAATAGGAAACAACTGGAATGGTCAATACTTATATTAAAAAAATTTTGAGTGCTTTGCCCTGTTAATTAATCATAGAATTTTAGGGGAACATCTTGGTCTGATGTATGTTTTGCAACCACCATACTGAGAAGTTGTGGGTTGTCATAACAATGTTCAGAAATTATTTTTAAAATTAGTCTAGGTTGATAGTACACTCATGCTGTTGTTCTTCAGCATGTGTTTTGCAGTAGGGCACCCTGAAGTGTCAGCTGGCCAGCCAGAACCCTGGCTTTGTCTATGAGAGCCCGCCTGTGACCACCATTCCTCAGCTATGACCTGAGGAAAGCAGTGGGGCCCTTTCCTCTGTCAAGAAATCCCCAAAATAGGGGCCGGTGAGATGGCTCAGCAGCGTAAGCGCCTGCCTTGCAAATGCGAGGGCCCGAGTTCGACTCCTGGAACCCACATACGAAAAAGGGGCCGGTGATATCGCTCAGCAGCACGGGCGCCTGCTGGCGCGTGAGGTCCTGAGGTTGACCCCGGTACCCACAAAAAAAAAAAAAAAAAAATAGAAATCCCCAAAATAAGGTACAGTGAAGTAGAGTTGGAAGTGCTGGCACAGGAAACAATTATGCCTTTGAGGCACCTTCTCTAATCTTCTGCTTTGAGAAACCAGGGAAGAGACCAAAAAAAAAAAAAAAAAAAAAAAAAAACAAAAAGAGACAGAGACAAAGAGAAAGACAAGAAAGTGAAAATAAAGGACACTACTTCACAAGGGTTTGTACTTCCTTCCAAATCTGTTCTTAGCAGTTTAATATCTGCTATGTCCTCTATCCAAGTACAATATATTAAATGGATTTTTGGAACTGGGAGATGGAATAGGAGCTTTCTCTGTCTACTCTACACATTGACCTGCTATTGCAGTACCTCCAAGAAGGATGCGGCCCCTTGGAGAAAATAAAGCTGGTGTTCAAAATATAAACTGAAAAAAATCAAGAATAGAGAATAATCCATCTTACAGGATTGAGAACCTGGGCCCTGGTTTCTCCAACCTGAGATGGTCCAGATTGATCTACCTGGGAAGATTTTAAATTCTCCTGTGTCACATGTATCAGATGGGAAGCCTGACATCTGCTGCATGAGACATAGAAGAAATTCACTGGACTGTGAGGGTTGTTTGTGTCATTTCCAGGGAGATGGTTGAGCCGTTGGCCTAAGCCGCTGTAGTTCTTAGTAGACTCTGTACCCATTTAAGCTTTGGGAGACAAGATTTATTACACATTAGAGAGTCCATCATTCTAAGGCAATATGCATCCTTTACAGAATTGATGGAACATATTCACATTTATTAGAAAAAAAGGAAATTTTAGCTGACAAAATACCATTTTGCATGTCACATAAGTGTATTTTGTTCAGTACATTTTTATGGACCTAAAATTAAAAAAAAAGCCTTTTAAATGTTCCAATAATTGTACTGATGAAGTTTTATTTTGAAAATACTTCTAATTCTTTTCTATTTGGAACTTTCGTTTTCATTTTTATTTTTATTTTTAAAATAAAAATAAAATAATGGTAGATTCTGCTGAGTGAGACAAGGTAGAGTTTTAATCTCTATTTCTCTTGTGTTCCATCTTTCCATCTTCCTCCTGGTCTTAAAAGAGCTACCAGAATCCAACCAAGAAACACTCTCTCTTCAATCTTTGCCATTATCTATTTTCACTACAAATTCCTCCAACTTAACTGGATAGATAGTTCATCGTCTTCCACCTAAAAAAAAAAAAATCTACAACTGACATTATAGGTTTTAGACATTTTGTCTAGGTCGACTTTCATTCCCATTTCTCTGGATGTCCTGGCACTTGTGTTTCTTTGCTGGTGCTGGGGATTGAAACCAAGGGCATTGTGCATGCTAGGCAAATGCTCTACCACTGAGCTGCACCCTAATACTACCACTTTTAGGGGGGCGAACAAAACCCTAGGAGAGGGTTGTATTGTTACTTCTGTTATTGCAGATGAGAAAATAAGCTTTCAGAGTGTATTTAGCTTGTGGTTAAGATCTCAGGATCACAATTCCTGCATGTGAGTTCAGTGGGAATGTGGCCTCCCAGAGCCTTTGACTGCTTGGAGTCCAGTGAACATGTGTTTTTTAGCCTTGGCTTCTACCTTGAGTTTCTGTCCTGTTTCTTACTTAGTAAGTGGTTTATCTTGCTTTGAAGTCTGCAGATACTTTCAGTGTTTTATTTTTAAAAATAACTATTGTTACTATATGCTTGGTGCAGAGTTGAGGCCTCCTGATAAGAAATTTAAAAATACTACTTTTCTTAAAAATTATTTCCTCTGGTTTATTCTACAGGGTGTTCATAAACTCTGGGACACAGATGAATATTTGTAATGTCATTGAAAACTTCATAAATCTCTGAAAAATAAAATGGCATTTTTACGTTTCCATGCTTAATGTATATACTTCACTTTAAAATAAACTTTCTCGAGATCTAAGAATAAAAGCATTGTGACCCTAAGTTTTGAGTGGTCTGGACAGAAGAAACTCTTGAGAAATGGACATATGAAAGTATCCATCCTTGGCATCCATATGATAAATTAGTCAAGGTGCATTTGCTAGGGACTCTTCGTGCATTATCTCATTGTTTTCCAAATAAGTTGGTCCAGCAGCTTCATAATCTACAGATGCACATTGACCTTTTTTTACCTTCCTACCAGCGCATTAAGAGTCAAAAGCAAGAGTCATTTTCTTACTTCTGGCTTCATCTTCACTAGGATTATAACCAAACTTATAAAGAAATTTCTAGAACAGAATTCGTTCCAGGATTACATACTTGAACGTTACATTAAAAATAGATTCAAGGGCCAGTGAGATAGCTCAGCAGCATAAGCGCCTGCCTGGCAAGCGCAAGGTCCTGAGTTCAACTCCTGGAACCCACATAAGGGAAAAAAGGGCCGGTGATATTGCTCAGTGGCACAAGTGCCTGCTGGCAAACACGAGGTCCTGAGGTCAACTCCTGGTACCCACATTAAAAAAAAAAAAAAAAAAAAAAGAATGAATATTCCAAGCCTCCTCTTAACCACTTCCTAAACATACCTCAAAAGAAATAACTTAAAAATATTCTTTCCATCTACTAATAAGGCTTTTAAAAATATTTTTTCATTGTGCTATGCCCCATCTCAAACTCTGGCAACCCTTCAAGGGGAAAAATACTACCTAATCGAACCTAATTTTGAACCTAATTTTCTGGATACTTCATGAACAACTTCTCTGTATATGCCTATCTGTATGAACCCAAGATGGAGAATTCTGCCATCATTTAAATCCTTGCTCTTTCCAGTACTAAACATTTCAGGTCTCACTCACATACTTTCATATTTATATTTAAATATTTTACACATACAGATTGTATCACCCTACCTGGACAGTTACTGTTTTCAAGGCAGAATCTACAGATTTTCCATTTCCTTTCCCAGAGCCTAATGAAATGAAAGTCTTAACTGTGCAATCTGGGCAAAAAGAAATCCTTTTGACACTTAATAAAATGATTGCTACCAAAGTTATTGTTAATGGCAGTTCACTCAATTACTATTTTTATACATAATGGTAAGTAAGTCAGAGGTCCACATCCTTTTTGGCCTCATGCTCTGAAATGGTGTTTAACTGGGTTAGACTGGTGTGAGTTCCTCGTTTCTCTCCTCTCTCTGTTTCAACCCAGGTGGAAGGTGGGCTGCGTGGTGGGGGAACAAGCCACTGTCCAGGTGCCTCCATAGCTCCAGTTATTCTCTGGGCCCTCACCCACTGTTGAAAGTCTAGGCTAAGAATTTCCTGTCTTCGCCTGTTACTTCATTTTTTCCTTTCCTCCCCAAATACTCCTCTTCGATATGCAGGATGCAGGTGACGACATGCGGCTGAGCCAGCAATCCATCTTACTCGAAGTCTATTTGAAGGTTGCCCACTATGTAAAAGAGCTAGACATAAGAATTGAGAGTTTGATTCCAGCATGAAGGCTGGGTGTCAGTCCCGATCCACACTGCAGTGTGTTAAATAGGCTCTGGCATCTGCTGAATTTTTTCTGCAAGACTGAAGTATTTTGATCAAAATGGACAAGTCAGAAAAGGGATTTGCAAAAGAATTCTAGTTTTTTTTAGCTCAGATAGCGCTAGCAATGAGGAGCCTTGGGCTGAATCCCACACTTGATCGCCCTCTTGTGGCAACCTATAGACACTCCTCATTTTGTGTCACCACATAATTCCCTGAAGGATTAATTTCTTCAATTGACATTAAAACGTTATTTCCAATTTATGCTTTAACTTGGAATGTGTTTGGATGCTTCTTATGTATTTATTTCTTTTATATATTTTAATTTATGATTACTCATGACAAGTTATAACATGGATTTTATGAAGTTATTTTAAAATATGATAGTTTAATACCATTTAATGTTTTCTTGGAGAGATTTGAAATAGTAGGAATACTCAAAGGAGAGAGAGAAGAAGAAAAATAAGAATAAGAATGAGGAGAAGGTGTCAGAGGAGGAGAAAAAGTTGTTCTAATGCTAAAACAAAAATTAGCACCTACTTCTAAAACGTTCTTTCCTGAACTACTCAATGAACTCCAAATTCTTTTTTACTTAGAAGGTAGGATTATTTGACCTTCACTTTTCTTTTTTTATTAATATATGTTTGCTGTACATAGTTCATTGTGGGGAATTGGTACATGTACATAGCACATCGTAATTCTTTCGACCCCCATTTCTAGATCTCCTGAACCCTAAATTCTTTAGTGGTTTTCAGTGGAATATAGGGTGGAGTTTAATGAACAATGCCCTTAATGATTCCTCTTTGCCTAGCTGCACCCAGCTTATATAACTGCCCTGCTTGTACTTCATGCTCTGGAAATACAAAGGGGTGACTGTCCGCTGAATGTAACAGCATCGCTCACGCTCAGAGGCTGTGTGCACAGGGTGGTACCTCCATCTGGAACGTGTGACCTTCTACCCATCCTTGTGTTAACATCTGCTCAAATGTGATTCTTCCTATGGAGTTCGGTCTTGATTGCCCTGGGGGGACTGAAACCCTGCTTTTCCCGAAGTTCCCATAGCACTTAATCTGGGAGAAATGGGAAAGACATTTATTTGACACGTGTATCTTTGGCTCCTTTTAAGGGACTCTAAAAACTAAGGAAACACTTGTGCCAGGTATTGTACTAAAATGGACTAGAAAGAACAAAGACCTAGTAAGGAGAAAGAAAATGACTAATATGTGAGCTCCAGATGGAGGAGTGAACCATGAAAAACCAACACATTGGGCCGGTGAGATAGCTCAGCGGCATAAGCGCCTACCCAGCAAGCTCAAGGTCCTGAGGTCGACTCCCGGTACCCACATAACAAACAAACAAACAAAAAACCAATGCATTGGTCATTAATTTGGCTGATTCGTTAAATTTGATTAAGGCATAACTCTACCTGCTGTTAGAAAATGTAGCATTTATGATATTTAGTTAAAATGGGGCAGGGAATCTCTTGATTACATTGTATAATTATAATTTCAGTGAATCAAATGCAAATTCATAGAAGACTATCTATATTCACGAACCAGCGACATTTTTCCAGTTTTTTTTTTTTTTTTTCCCTCCAGGATTTCTCCTCACACTGACTCCTACACTGAACGGCAAACATATTCTCCTTTTTCCTATTCTCATTGTCTCTAGTGTTTCTCCCACTCAGAGTGAATCTTCTAATAGTTTCGCTAATGCCTAAAACTCTTTTTGACACCACTTAAATCTTACCTGTAGTACTGACTTTCTTTTATCTCAAGAATTATTTTCTGAAATCTTTGAACTGTTTCCCATCTTCGCTGTTTACCATTTTAACATATTGTGTCACCTACTCCCTGTACTATTGCCAATCTGTTAGAGTTGAACCTAGATCACGTTTCTACCAAATACTGTGGCCAGTGTGCAGACCCATTGCAAGAGCTACAGAAAGGGAAGGAGTTGAGCTGAACTCCAAGACTAGATTCAGAAGCTAGAATTTAGTTTCAAGGTTCATTTATTTATATTTTCTGTCCTCTCTTTCTTCTGTTTTTGTATTTTAGCTTCATTCTTTTTCAGCCTTGCTGTGTCCAGAGTGCTAGAACCATAACCTTGGCAGATCAAGGCTTGTATGCTTACAGTCAGATGACCAGAGAAGAAAGAAAACTCTTTGTTGCCAAATATGCTTAGAAAAGCAGAAAAGGACTCGGATAACCTTGGCTTGGGGATGTGTTCATTTCTGGAGCAATAACTGCGTCTGACTGTTATGATTAACAGTCTTGGACTATTTGATCTGAGTCACAGGCCGTGCTCAGAGTCAGAGAGATAGGTCTGTGATCAAAAATAGAAGATAAGTCTCCTGAAAGCGAAAAGGAACATTTCATACTCTCAACACACAAATATAAGTGGTGAGAACTGGCATTTTCATTTTTTGTCTATTCATTTTTTCCTTGGCCAAAATTATATAATTTTTAATCTAGTTTTCTTTTTTTTTTTTTATGTGGGTATCGGCAGTCAAACTCAGGACCTTGCACTTGCCAGTGGGTGCTTGTGCCGCTGAGTGATATCACCGGCCCTTTTTTTCCTTTATGTGGGTACCAGGAGTCGAATTCAGGACCTAGCGCTTGCCAGGCAGACGCTTATGCCACTGAGCTATCTCACCAGCCCCATGGTTTTCTTTTTTATCACTGTAAAGTCAACATTGTTCCATGGTTTTGTAAACATTTCATAAACAGATGTAGAACTTGGGACAGCATCTCCTGGGCATAAAAGAGAAGCCACCAAGGAAGGTCGCAGAGCCACTTTTCTGTCTACTTCCTGCCACAATCCCACCCCCCAGTCATACTGGAGAGATAGTGGTTTAAGTACAGATTAAATAGCATGTGAACTTGAACTATGTGATCCTAAATGACACCTTCTTAGTCATTATTTTCTAGAATAGATTTTGTATGTATATTTTCCAACTTGTATGTGTGTTTCCCAGGCCATGTAGACTTCAAGGTGTGACTACTGATAACTTATTTTCCACTTAGTGTATTCAAGATGAGAAGCATATAGTGCATGTCCTCAGAATACACACTTCATTTACATTATAGAAAGTGCATATTTCAATATGAAACAAACTAATATAGACAGCTGTGAGCATTTCTTTGTGAATGCCCTCTGTGGTTTAATATCCTTACTAATTATTTTTAGCTAAATCTATTCTTAGGTCTCTTCTAGTATAGAACCAAGGAATGTAGAACTGCATTTATCTGGTGTAATGTTTCAAACCTTACTGAAGTCACTTTCATAAGCTCACAATAGTCAGTAATGTTACCTTGGTTTAAATACATTCCAGGTTGTAGGGACAACAGTCCCCTTCCTACGTATTACTGAGGCACCCTCCTCCCACCAATGCGTGTGAGAATCAACTGTCACCGCTCTTCTTAATTTGATTGTAATTTTTCTTTTAAGATTTTCTTAAAAGATTTTCATATTTGCATCTTTCCACCTATCCCTGCTTATTATTTGTATGCAAATACTTCTTCGAACTAGAGGAAACTATCATTCTCTGTGTCTTCTCTCTTCAACCTGCTTAACTACACCCAGATCTTTTAGTCAGTCATGATGTGATCCTTTTCTTATTTCTGGCCATTTCTGTTCCATTTTCTTTGGGCTTGGGTTCTCTTAGAAATATGATATTCAGTTGCTAAGATCAGGAAGGGTGGGATCGGGGACCCTATTTGTATACCCAGCATTCATAGTAAGCTTTTGGCTCTGTCCTTCACTGAAACAGGTCTGCAGCTGCTACACGCGCGGCCCTCCTTGGCCACTTCTTGGGTTGTAGTCTAGGAGGGCTCCCTCCTGTGTCCTGACCCCCACCCACCCATGCTGTAGCACAGGCTCTGTTAAAATACTCACTTTGATGTTCTAAAAAATTACACCCAAAGAAAGCATCTTCTTCCTGCCTAGAAGAGAGTTCCATGGGGGTTCCTTGCTGTGATGTGGACTTTTAATTCTGTTTTAAATATGGCAGAAAGATCCCAGTTTTTGGAGCCTGAGTTGTTGGGTTCGCATTCTAACTTTGCCTTCTACAGGTGACCTTGGGAAAGTCATGTGTGTTCTCTGTTCATGGATTTTCTCACCTTTCCTTACTGATATTTCCTGCTCTTATTGTTGCTGTTTTTTGCTTGGAAATCATGACTATTTGTTAGCAGCGCAGGGCCTTTTAATGTTGCTGCTTTCTTCATCTTTAAGATTTTTCCTTAGGATGGTCACAAGGTTGACTGTGTCTCGTCATTTGGCAGCTCTTTAACATTCCTCAGAGAAGCTCCTCTGCCTGATGGGCCAAATATCTACCTAGTCCTAAGCACTCTCGAGCCCTGTGCTTCAGTGTATCTTCCTCACTGATCTTAGCACTGCAGGATCTGGATTATCTTCTTCATTAGTTTGCTTATTAGCTGGCATCCTTCCCTAGAATGTAAGTGACGTGAGGTGAGAAACCTTCTTAGTCTCACTTACTGATGTTAATAGCACTTAGAATCGTGCCTGGCACCTAGTAGGCACCTATTAAACTCTGTCGAATGAAAGTTATGGGCCCAGGAAACTTCTAGATACTTTTAGATGAATTTTTTTCTTAAGGTAGATATCCCTTTTCCATATCGATGGATAGTTAAAATCTAACTCCAGAACCTGTGCTTATCCTAAATAAATTTCGCTTCTCATTGTCCATCTAGACTATGGTTTTTCCATGTTGTTTTGAATTTGATCCTGGACATTCAAGTAATTATGATTGATTTTGGTAGCAATAATGTTATGCATGCTTTGAGGAGTTACTCTACATGAAGCATTCAAGTAATCAGAAGATGCTTCAGGATAACACTAAGACTCTATGAAAATCTAGTACTGTTCATCCCACTTAGTATTAAGCCAACAATCAGTACATTTTGGTCATGTTGTTGGTGAGCTCAGTACCCAGGGGTCAGAGCACATGGTAAAGATGCTGTGATGAAGTTGATAAGTGTTTCATAAAAGCAGGGCAGGCTATGTGGCATTTCTATAAAATACTAAAACATACTTATGACAGAAATATCATTTTACCAAACCCATTTTGTCATTGTTTGAAAGCATATTCTTTCCCATGTACTTGCATTAAACCTTATTTCCTAGAGGATTGGCAACAAATTACTGCACTAATGCATATGAAAATATTGGTGTGCTGTAAGTACAAATAAAGAATTTGGGATAGAAAAAGAATAAATTATACCAAAATAAAAAATGCAAGAGTGGGAATGCACTGAGGGAGTTATAAATGTTCAGAATTTAACAACTATACACAGTTGCCTTAAGTGAACCTCAAATTTGTGCTACTTAAAATCTTCCTGAGAGGGAGAAAAAGAGAGAGAGAGAGAAAGAGAGAGAGAGAGAAAAAGAGAGAGAGAGAAAAAGAGAAAGAGAGACATATCAGTTCTTATTATAAGTGAAAAAAATCTACACCAATTATTCTAGGAGAACCCAATGGTCTATTGCATACCTTGATACTATATTTCTACATGGGCCTTTTTGCAGGATGTACTCGGTGATGTGACAGTGTCTTCCATAATTCATCTGCAGTGAAATGTTCAGTTTGGGTGATTGTTTCTTCTTGTGTTGTCCTTTGGTAAAATCTGAGAATTTTGCACTAAAACGTGGTCCAAAGTAAATCTGTAAGGAATGGAAAACCCAGATAGTATGCCAAGGATACATAGAACTTAAAGGATTGGCTAATCAAACAGTTCCTTATAAATATTATCTTAGCTGGGATTTTGAATAAATGTGGGCATCAGACAGCTCAAAGAAAGATTCTTCAGAGGGTGTTTTAGTGATTATTGTTAGATCCATGTATAGCAAAAATGGATAAGATAAGAGGATGAGAGTCTTTTCTGGAAATTAAGTACCTAACCAAGTTTCATTTCATTTTCAAATTAAAGGACTTTTTCATACTTATATACAAGGATACTGACTTTACCTGATGACTATGTTGTTTAGGTGTTCATCCCTGTTCTTTCATTCATTGTTTCAACAAATACTTATGAAGCACTTACTGTACTATGGACACCTAGGTTGTAACAGTTAATAAAACAGCTACAGTGCTGGGCATGGTGGTATAGGCCTGTAATCCCAACACTTGGGAGGATGAGGCAGGAGGATTGCTGTGAATTTGAGGCCAGCCTGGGCTACATAGTGAGTTCAAGGCTGGCCTGCACTACAGAGCAAGACCCTATCTCAAAAATAAACAAACAACCAAGCAAACAAAACAACTATAGTTCCTCTTCCAGGAGAGTGTACAGTACATGCTAGTGGGGAAGAACACAAATATGAAATAAGGCACTAATTATGTAGTTGCGATTTTGATAAAATCCTTGAAGACAAGTACAAGTTGAAAAGTGAGTATGTCAATGTGAAATCAAACTCATGCTTTAACCCCTTCTAGTTTGACTACAACTTTTTACATTATGAAAGCTGTCGCTTCTAAGACAGTAATAGCCTTATACTCATTGAACCCAAGGTCCTCACCTAATCTTTACAAATGTTGATCTTTGGCAGCATGATGTGCTATAACGCTTTAAAAAAGTTTTTATTTGTGCCTTTGTTTTTAGAAGTGGGAATCTTGTTTTTAACATATAGACTTATTTGGAACTCATAAATAAAACAGTCAATAAAGAAAACACAAAAATAAGAACTGCTGTGTTTGAGAATGGGGAAAAGGGAGAGGCAGCTCTGGCTACTTTGGGTTTCCTACACTGGGTGTTTCCAGCCTCATCTCTTTATGACTATGTGGAACTAGCTGGAAAACCTCTATCCTGGAAATCCCAGCACTATCTAATATTTCCTTATTAATTGATTCCCTGCTGGCCTCATAGACAGTACCTATACTGTCCAATTTCAGCACAATTAATTTTGTCACCTGGTGTGAAAATAGCTTAAATTTTTAGTGGTCTTTAGAATGTATCTGGTAACGCTTATTGTTCAAACCTGCACAGCATATGGTCAACCTAATGATACCTGTTTTGCTGCATAAAGTAGTCATAATTGTACTTATTGATGGTGCAGACTGGGTTCCCTCACAAAAAAACAATGTCATAAAGAATAAAACCAGGGCCGGTGAGATAGCTCAGCAGCATAAGCACCTGCCTGGCAAGTGCGAGATCCTGAGTTCGACTCCCGGAACCCACATACGAAAAAAGGGCTGGTGATATCGCTCAGCGGCATGGGCGCCTGCTGGAGTGCAAGGTCCTGAGGTCGACCCCTGGTACCCACAAAAAAAAAAAAATAAAAAAAAAATAAAACCAGACAGTTAACAATAGAGTTTTGGTAAAAAGGATAACTACTTCTAGACCATAGGTCAAGGAAGTATTTTCTAAGGTGGGAGATTCTGAGCTGAGACTCAAATGGTAAGGACAGCCATGGGAAGATCTATGGTAGCAGCACTACAGAAAGGGAGAAGCACCAAATGCCCAGCCATGGGAGTCCTCCTGGCCTATTAGAAGAGAGTGTGTGAATGAAGAATAAAAATCTGGGGGAGCTTAAGAGGACATGAGGTCTGAGACGTAAGAAGAGGATTGCACATGTTTAGGCCTGTGGGTATGGTGGGGAATTTGGACTTTATTCTAAGTGCTGAGAAGCATGACCAGTGGTGGAGCGTACATTGTTGTATTGGTCAGCTTTCCCATTGCTTGGACATAACACTTGAAACCCACAACTTAAAGGAAGAGAAGTTTAATTTGGCTCACAGTTCAGGGGATTCAGTCCATGGTCAGCTGGCTCCAAGGCAGAAACGCCATGGCAGAAAGGCACTCTGGAAAGAAAGTTGCTCAATTCATGGCAGCTAGGAAGTAGAGATGGAAAAAAGGAGCCAAGGACAAGAATATAACCTTCCAGGTCATGCCTCCAGTGATCTGCTGTCAGTGAGGTCCTTCTATCAACACATTCAGCTGTAACTCATCAATGTATTAATCTACTGATAAGTGTAGTACCCATGATCCAATCACCTTTTAAAAGCCCTGCCTCTGAACACACGAGACTTTTGGGGGGCCTTTTGTATCTAAACCATAATGCTTGTATATTAGTTTGTTCTGGTTGCTATAACAAAAAACACAGACTGGGTAATTTAAACAGCAGAAATTTATTTCTCACAGTGCTGAGTCTAGAATTCCAAGTTCAAGGTATCAGCTGGGCTGGTGTCTTTCGAGGGAAGGATTTGTTTTGAGGATGTTTACAAGGGAAAGATTTGTTCTAGAACTCTGTCCCTGGTTTGTAAATGGCTGTTTCTTCCTCTTTCTTTCCATCTCCCCTCCGTACCTGTCTGTGTCTGGATTTCCTCTTCTTAGAAGAACACCAGTTATATTGGATTAGGAACCTCCCCAGTGACCCAATTTTAATTTAGGTACTTCTATAGTAATCCTATCTCCAAAAGCAGTCACATTCTGAGGTACTGAGGATGAAGACCTCAACATTCACATTTTTAGAGGGAGCCAATTCAGCCTATAACACCCTAATAAATCTGAATTAACTGTAAAAATATTTAATTAACTGAATAAGAGCTATTTAAACTCAATATTGAAAGAAGGAGGCATAAAACAGTTATATATCTATTTCCAGTTATAGTATAGAGGTCATGGCATAAAATAGAAACTTTACAGAGGGGACTGTATAGCTTTAAATAGAAGGTTATATTAAGACTTCTTCAGAGGAGTCATTTAGATCTCAGGCACCTAGACATGAAAACTCTCTCTGTTTGGTAGATATAACCTTGAACTTTTGGTGAAATAAGGGGTAGGAGAGTTCCTGGTCCTGTCGAGACCTGGAAAGACAGAATTCTGACTAGAAAAGGCTGAGGATGACTGTTTTTTATTCATAGGAAGGTGATAGATAAAACAGAGAAAAAGAGAAGTCATACACAGAGGCACATGTGGAAGAGTCACCTGCTTTTCAGGAAACCAGGTACCTTAGTGGAAAAGCACAAATTTAAGAGCCTCGACCCCTCTCAATGGGGTGTTTTTTATGTGGGCTAGATTCCTAGTATATTACAAAGTCAGTCCAGGAATGAGGGAAAAGTGATGGCTTTCTTACATGATCTGAATGCTTTCTAGATACTTGATTTTACAAGTTTAGAAAGAACAGAAGCAGAGCATTTGCTACATTTTGTTTTTCAAAAGACACTTTAAAGTTCTAGTTGTCCCATGATAAAGGGAGTGATGACACAAGTAGTTATTCCAGAAAAATATTTGATGAACAAAAATATAGGGATGGCAATGGAGGAACAGTACAGGGATCTTGGACAAAAGTAACCGTAGCATGTTGGGGTTTGTGTAAGCAGTGTAGAAAATGTTGATATAGAGGTCTTAAACTTTAAAATGTCTGATAGCACTTTTGGGCTATTTTAGTATATTATGACTATAGACTATAAAATAAACTGCTGAGCATACAAGTACGTAAAAAAGCTGCTTCCTTTAGAGTTGAGCTGATTTATAGTCTTTCTTTTGATTCTCTTTTCTACCCAGAAACTTAAATTTACTTTCCTTCATTTATATTTAGCCTTCAAAACTGATGTTTTTGAATTGCCTCTGTAGTACCCAATGTCCTTTACCAAGATTTATGTCTTCAGTTTTCCTTTTCTCTGTGTTCCACCTTCCACACCGTCCCTAAGCTGTGCCATGCTTAACCTTTGCGACCTGGAGTTCCACACATGCAGGTAGAATTGTAGACTCCCCGTTTTCCCAGAAATAGAATACACGTAAAGAAAAAGAGACAATTCTAGAATCTGATCTTCAAAAATATGGTGGTGGATAATCTCTCTGAGAAAGATGTTTTGACTGGGGAATTCATGTAGAAAAGTACTCCAGAAGGCCGAAGGAGGGAATTGTAACGGTAGACAAAAACAATAATGAAGCACATAATTTTGTTCAACTAAAATAAGAACAGTAAAATTCCAAATGCATTGGGTTTTGAGAAAAGGCTTCAGGGAATTATGAAGCATTTCAAACATAGATTTTTAATAATAAACAATGATATGTTGGATAATTATTTGACAGATACTAGTTTTTCATGACTAGGACATTCTGTATCTCACATTTTTAGCTTGTTGAATATTGAAATAAGTGACATTTAAATTTCCATCCAGTGCTAATATCCATGTTTCTCTACCTTACTAGTAATTGGCCAACTTCCTAGAAGTAGGGTCACCTTTTCTAATTTATAGAAAAATAGACATTTTGCCATACAATTGTTGAAATACAGCACCGAAACACTAAGTGTATCATAGAAATAATGTGTCAATTTACCTTAAAGTTGGCAATTATTTCCAATATCTATATCCTATGGAAGGAGATGTGTTGGTATCAACATATTATACCACTATAGAATAATGGGATTTAGGTAAATATTTCATTTTAGAATACGAAGGAGCATTCTAACTGAGAAGGAAAAATAATCCCTGTAGATTTTTCTAGATGGAAACCATAAATGACAAAAAGATCTTTTCTTCTCTTCATAATAAATGAACATTGAAACTAGAGCTTACTATTTCTACATATGCCCTTTAATTTTGAAAATATAGTTTTTCTAATACATGATTTATAGATAAGCAAAGATATTAGAGATGGTAAGTGACCCTTTCAAGGTCTTTTTTTTTTTTTTTTTTTGAGATAGGGTCTTGCTGTGTAGTCAGGCTGGCCTTGAGTTCACTATGTAGCCCAAGCTGTCCTTGAACTCACAGTGATCCTTCTGCATCAGCCTCCCAAGTGCTGAGATTACAGGTGTGCGCCGCCACGCCCAGATCAAGGTCATATATATATGAGTTTGTGTTAGATATAACTTATTTTACCTTATTGCTATACTGCTAATTAGAACCTCTTTTAAAATACAATTTTTGTTAATTGGCATATATTACATAATTTTATTTGGTGCTTTCAAAATTAACTCCATTAATAATGATAATAAAAGCTAATCTTATTAAGCACTTATTTCATTTTAGTCAGTGCTAAGCATTTCATATTCATCATCTGATTTACTCAGTTTGAAAGCATGCTTTCTTTCTGAAAATGGCAGTGTCTACTGTAATTATTTGCAACACAGCATTATATGCTGAAATAATGAAACAAAGAAGTGAAGATTTCCTGTGCCACTTAGGGTAGGCTAAGATCTTCTGTGACAACCACCAGCTACTCTTATGGCTTGAAGACACAAAATTCATTTCTTACTCATAATAGCTCCACCTTTGGTGGACTAGGAAGTGCTCTCACGTTGTCCTCACACGGAAAATTAGGCTGATGGAGCAGCCACCATCTACACTGCTGTCCATCACGGTAGAGACAGAGAGAGTGGTGAATCATTCATTTGTTCCTAACACATCTCTGAGATGTGATGTCAATCACTTTGAACAAAGTAAGTCCTATGGTATCTTAGTTTGTTTTGTGAGGTTATAACAGAGTACTTGAGACTGGGTAATTTGTAAAGAACTAAGATTTAATTCAACAGTTTTGGAGACTTGGAAATCCAAGAGTGTGGGGATAAATCCAAGGGTTTTCTGGTTATGTTATAACATGGAAGAAGGTAGAGGGGCAAAAGGGAGGTGGGGCAAACACACAATCAAGAGACAGCCAACCTCACTTTTATAACAAGCCCACTCCCACGACAGCAACATTAATCTGTTCATGAAGGCAAAGCCTTTATGATCTAAGCATTTCATTTTTTTTTTTTTTTTTTTGTGGGTACCGGGGGGACGACCTCAGGACCTCACGCGCCAACAGGCACCCGTGCCGCTGAGCGATATCACCGGCCCCTTTTTCGTATGTGGGATCCGGGAGTCGAACTCGGGCCTTCGCGCTTGCAAGGCAGGCGCTTAAGCCGCTGAGCCGTCTCATCGGCCAATCTAAGCATTTCTTAAAGGTCCTGCTTCTCAACACTGTTGCATTGAGGATTAAATTTCCAAGACAAAATCATTGGGGAGCCCATTCAAACCATTGCATATGCTTATACAAAATATCAAGGAAGAGGTGAGTGAAGTCTTTCCACATTCCTGAAAGTATGGAAAATATTTGATAGGCAAGCTGAACACTAATGTCTCCCACAGATAGACAGCATGATAATAACAAGATTAGGAAGAATTAGACATTTCTAGAATCACACTCTTTATAAGAAATATGACGTGCTTTTCTCTGTAGAAGGTGTTGCACACCAAGCAGCTCTTCACTGAGTGCCCACTGTACAAGGCACTGTAGAGCACGGTAGAGCATGGAGGTGCCCAGGAAAAAGAGAATCTTGCACAATTTTTCTGAACCTGACACTACAGTCTTATTTCTAAAGAGCTTTAGGTTTTCTTTCACTTATTCAATCACTTATTCATTTCACTTGTCATTTATTCAACAAATAGACATACACAGAGATGCCCAGGGCAGCATGCAGAACTTCCATCCCTCTCTAGGCATCTCTTAACATGTTAATGTGTTCACTAACCCAAATCACCTCAGACCCTGTTGTGTAAAGCTTTTTATTTAGCCTTCATTACTTAGGTATGATTCGTTAAATTGTTGTTCATCAGTGATAGAAGTCAATCTCCAGTGCTTCTCCTTGCCTGGGAAACAGAGGCTGAGGCTGAAAGCTCTAACTCTCCAATCTTATAATTCTCCTGGCGACCATCCTCTATCCTAAAGCTAAAACCTGCTCCTCTCCACCCTTGAGTCATTTTATTTGGGATCTCAAACAAAAGTCAAGAATACCACCAAGGGTTTTAGGAACTCTGTGTTAGCAAACTGGGAGAAAGATCAGATGTTCTTTTTTTTTTTTTTTTTTTTTTTTTCTTTTCTCTTGTGGTGCTGGGGATTAATCCAGCCCTTTTTCAGTTTTTTGTACTTAGACAGGTTCTTGCTAAATTACCAAACTTCCCAGGCATGGCTAAAACTTTCGATCCTCCTTCTTCAACCTCCCAGAGTGCTAGAATTACAAGTGTGCACCACCACACACAGCTCTTTTTTTTTTTTTTTAATTATTATATCACAAACACCCATATGCACCCAGACTTGGTGCTAGGCACCCAGGACACAGTGAAGAATAGAGTAGATAAAACCCCTATTGCCATGGAGTTTTAAGTTAGGTAAGCTCATGGAAGCGGAGTTACATTGTTATGATTTACATCTGTGATGTGCCCCAAAAGTCTTATGTAGTCAGAAGTGGAGCTTTTGAAAGTCAATTAAATTATGGGGTGCTAAACTCATCAGCTGTAGATTATCCCACTAATGAATTCATAGCTAAATGTGTTGTTAGGAGGTGGGGCTTGGTTGAGGGGGGGTCACTGGAGCGTGAACTGGAGAGGTGTTTCTCCCTCCCAGGCTCTTGCTTTCACTCTGCTTCCTGGCTGCCATGGGCTTAGCACCCTTTCCTGTGCATGCCCGTCTGCCATCTTCCTTCTGCCTTGGAGCCTGTTGACTATGGACCAAAATCCAAATACACTTCCCCTCTAAATTGTTGGGAGTTGGGTGTTGTGTCCAGTGACAGGAAAGTGACTGAGACAGAGAAGTGTGTGCAAGTTGAAACAAAGATAAGTAAAATATGACCTGTTTTCTTAAGAGCATTTACCTCCATGTGGGAATAACACTCATTAGTAAACTAATTGGAAACAGGAAGGACCTGCTGTGGGATGGAGATGAGAGGGGGAGAAGTTAGCACTGAATTTCTGATGACTCACTTTTCATCCCATTTTCTTGACATGGTTATGGTTGAAGGTTTGTATAATTTTCTCATCAAAGCACGTGACAAGGGGGTAGATGGAGGAGCCAGGAGAGTTTAGCCAAATGGAGAAAATGCCTTGAAATTCTATCTCGGGGTAATCTAGATTGTACCGTTTATGAAGTATAACACATGGATACAACAAAACACACAGGGATTAATTAATACACAAATTGATAAACTGCTAAAAAATAGCAAATGAATTACTAAATGTAAACAGTTACTTATAGGATAATACTATATTACTTATCTTTCTTTGAATTTTGAATTTAGGAGATTTACAGTATGAATTTCTTATAAAAATAAGAACCATTAAAAATATACTTGAACAAGCATATTTGTCAGAAATACTCACATCCTTTGTTTTATTTTGTTTTTCATCTTCTTTGACTTCTCTATATAATTGCATAAGTTCTTTAATTATTATGAAGTTGTAACTGAAATTGACTTACTCATAACTAATTTTTTTCCATATGATTGCAATGTGTACTAACACGGAGGTTCTCTTTATGTACTGTAAAGGAGAGTGCATCTAGAATATTGTGTTGCTGTACATATATTTTACACCTTTTGGGTGGGTACTTCCCTTTTTAGAAACATGAGCTTTCATGATGAGTTTGGGACCAATTAAATTAACTTTATGTGTAAAACAAGACGCTTCAATCTGTGGTTCAAACAATTTGAATTTCTCATAATACAATTAAGTGCAGAATATATTTATCTCAAAAATCTTACCTTATGAACTTTTGGAATTATTATTCTAAAATATATTTCTCCATTTTTGAGGCTAAGATCGCAAAGTAGAAAAAAATATGTGCATCACATATGTATTTGTCAGATAAAGTTCATCTCTTTATGGATCTTCATCCAATTCACAGCTGGTATAGGGACTCTGAGTATGTTACATTATTATTCAGTTAACTTCTCCAATAAATAATGGTACTCTGTAGGGGCTTTCATGGCAATGGGAGTTTTGCTGATTCTTTTACAGCAGCTCTTTTCCTATGGGTTTCAGAAAGTGGCATCCTCACGGTGTAGCCCAGGTGTCTCAGACTTAACTTTACTTCCAAGTGCTTCATACACTGTCATGTGCGAGAAAATGAGGGTGACAGGGGCAGGTTTGTCTTGAGCTCTCTTCCTGAGGACACTTTCAGAGGAACAGCTTCAGTGACTGTGGGCCCTGACACAAGTTCTCCAGCACTGTGTGTGGTTGTGCACACCTGATTAGCTGACCCAGCAACTGACATTTCGCATCCTGCTAAACCCTTCTTTACTGTACATCTCTCACTGCCTTCAGACTACCTACAAAAGGAAGAAAAAAGTGTATGTACTACATTTTTATATTTTCTGTTCTCAATGTTGAATTCGACAGTTTATTTCCCAAACAGCTGTGCTGAAGGTTTGAGTATGTTAGATGCACCAAAGTATCAGCGTAGAAATGAAAAAGGAGGTTGACAAATACATTCTAATCTTTCAAAATCTGTGAAGGGTTCAGATAGTTTCACCTTTTAGTGGCATCCCATGAGAACCAGGATTTCTGTTAGGAGAAAAAGTCTTTGATGTACTATTTTGTACATTAGTGAATAGGAGCATAAAGGTGTTATTCTTTAGTCTATCCTCCTGCTTCTGTAAGAGAGAAGACAATTGAGGAATTAAATAAATGTCAAGAGTTGGAAGAACATCCGGGATATTTGGTGAAGCTCTTACTTCCAACTTATTTGATTTGCAAGTGTACCCGATGTGCTGACTGCATACCAGATTCTGTGCTAAGGGTTTGCTCATAGCAACCTTCTGTTACAGAAGAAACACTATTACTATAATCTTCTGATAAAGTTGACATTGTTTCATTAACCAACTCCTTTCACTTTTTGTCTTCATTCTTTGCTTATATTTCTAGTTGTTCCATATTTCTCTGAAGATATTCAAAATTATGTTGGGGTATCTTATTAAGATCTTTAGTACACATAGGTATAACAGGTAACAATAGTTATGGGTTTAATATGTGCCAGTATTTATCCTAAGTACTTTATAAGCAAATTATATGTATTCCCCAAATAATCAATAATATTAATAAAATTGATATTATCAGCCACATTTGTTGTAGAAAATGAAGAAAAGGCGATAAATGACACCCCCAACATTACACAGATCACACAGAGAGGAAACTCAGACACCAGCCATGACTTGAACTGGAGTAATTTGACAGCAGAGCCCAAGGATTCAAATCTCTTCTGCCATCTTTCTTCATGGCCTATTGTAGTGAACTTGTGAATATTTTTAGTGAACTTGTACTATGCTCAAGAACTTTTTGCTTATCTTGTTATGATAGCAAACTATTCCTTTAGCAGTCTGTCCTAAAAATTTTAAACCTTTGATTTGGTTAAATTTCCAAAAGTAAAGCAGTAAAATACCTCATCCCATGGAATTTGAAGATTTGAACTGAAATTTTTTCAGCCTGGAGAACAGAATGTAATGTAATACTTAGAAGCATAGTAATACTTTGTGTTAAATTCAGCTTTCTGTCACTATCACAAAAATACCCAAGAAAACCAACTTAAGAAGAAAAGGTTTATTTTGGCTCATGATTTCAGAGATTTCAGTGCATGGTTTCTTGGTTCTGTTGTTTCTGGGCCCATGGTGAGGCATCATGGTGAGGAGTGTGTGGTAGAATGGAACTGCTCACTTCAAGGTGGCCAGAAGAGAAGGGGTAGTGGGAAAGGGGGAGTGAGAGAGAGAGGGAGACACACACACACAGAGAGAGAGAGAGAGAGAGAGAGAGAGAGAGAGAGAGAGAGCTGTTAACCAGGGACAAAATACACCCTTCAAAGGCATTGTCCCCAGAGACTAACTTCCTCTAACTGGGACCCAGCTATAGACTTTACCCCCTCTCAACATCACCATCAGCTGGGAATCCAGCTTTTAACATGTGTTTTGGTGTGGGGGTATATTTAAGGTCTAAACAATAATACGTTTGCTCAAATTAGATACTGCTAATAATAATCCAAAGGAGATTGCCTAGGTCCTAAAAATATCAACTTAAGTGAGTCTCAGAAATAAGGGAGATTGGAGCTGGGAATACAGCTCAGTGCTAGAGCCTCTAGCATGTGTGAGGCCCAAGTTCAATCCCCAGCACCACATACGTGTGTACATGAGAAAGAGGCATGTGTTTCTTATTTCTCCTGTCAGCGTACTCTAGAGAAGCAGAAGCACCCATGGGTACTCATAAGCATGAGCTTTGGCAATGTTTCTTTCTATTTCCAATAGCAAGAGCAAACAAGATATTTGATTTTTTAACTTAGACTTTAGGACACAGAAAATTATGTTTTAATCAGCTGATTTATTTGAGCATACTGGTAAGTTCACAATCATTTTAATCTTTTTGGTTTGTTAAAGAAAGATTCCAACAAACAGAGATAATATCCCCAGAAGCTGTGAGTCTGTCTAAAAATGAATTGCTAAGGTAACTATACGGTCTTAAGGTAGAAAAATCTATAAAATGAAGTAATTTCCACATTAATTTCTAGCAAGAGGAGATGTATGCCTGAAGCACATTGGGCTACTGAGAACAGTCCAATCAGAACTAAAGCTTTAACCCTGTAGAAATGTCCTTGCCAGAGAATGATTCAAACTCCCTACACGAAGGAAGATGTACATGTGTAAAACTGGAAAAGTAAAACTGAAGATTATACAATTAAATGTGATGGTTCATTCCTTTTGCTTCTATTCTAGATCAGTGCTTTTGCCAAGTCCTCTCCATGTGAGCTCTGCATCTGAAAGAAGAGGGGCTTTGTAGCTGGCAAAGGGGCTTGGTACAATCCAGAGAGGTGAATTTAAACTTTTATGTAGTGCAACCTTGAGGATTGATTTCAGGGCCTCACACATGGTAGGCAGGCACTGTATGCCAAGCTAAACCCCCAGGCTTTGAGGCATGACCTTACACTGACCTTCAGCATGCAAACCCATTTCATTGAAATGGGTTTGTACCATTAGTATCACCCTACCTTCAATCTTTAACCTTCTCTATATGCCAAATACTAGGCTGGTCCACAGAGAAATCCTCCAAGGACAGCAGTAATAACATCTATGTTATTAGCACAGACTCCTCCTTTTTTTTAGATGTGTGCCATAATGCAAGTGGTAGACATTCCAGAAATGTCATTTTCTTCATCACTGAAAAGGGCTTCATAATAGTCATCTGTTAAAGGGAGGATTAATGGGACAATTGCCTTATCTTTGAAGTGTTTTTCTTAACATAGGGTATGTTTAAATAAACATAAAAGTTGTAACAGTTATACTTGTTATAATGACACTTTAGTAGTTGAGGAAATGCCCAAGATCACAGTTAGTAGTGGGAAAAGCAGAAATTTGTACATAGCACTTCCTAATTCAAGATTGATTACTAATATGGAACGACTTCTACTCATTGAAAACATTTTCTGAATTCAGATGACATGCCACGTCTACAGACTCAGTCCCTTCCCACACAGTGCCCACATCCCAGCCACTTCTGAGGGTATTTCACCCTGGGGCACACAGTCCCTGGCACTTTGGGCCACTATTACTAGTTTGCCACTATGGCCAGGCCAGTGTGCAATAAGAAAATTGTGAGGCAGCCTTGGGTGGCCATTGTAGGGAGGAAGTCTCCACAAACAGAAAGGATGGAGTTTTTCTCCTGCAATCTGAGAAGGTAGTGACAGCTCCAACCAAAGCAGCTAAGTAGAGCTCTAGGAGAACAGGGAGGAAGCAAATGTGGACCTCTGCTGAAAGAGCATGCGTTTCCACAGGTATCGCACTACATAATACTCACTGCTACTTGAAATCCTGTAAAGAGTTTGGGTCTTCAAGCAGAATCTTGTTTGTATTTTGTGTTTGTTGCGTATAAACTGTATGATCTTGTATGGGTTACTTAAGCTCTCTGTGCCTCAGTTTCCACATCTGTAAGGCCAGGAACATTATAGCATTTATTTCATAGTTATATGGTAACTATGATTTCATTTCATAGCTAGTGTTTCCTATGTACAGTAGAGAGAAACCTAGTGGTTTCCTTGGTACATGCAAACCTAACCTTGCCTTGGGTCATCTTTGTGTGTTTCTCCTCTGCAGGATAAACAGTACCTAAGAGAACCCTAGTTAGTGCTGTTGGTTTGGCTCTCTCCTTTGTCCCCTCAGCCTCTGTCAAGTTTCTGTAGACATTTGCAAAGCAGTGGCTCCCTGAGTCTCTCTACCCAAGGGAGCTCTCTGACCAGGGGAGCCTGCTTGTCAATGCTCAAGACAGGCCAAAGGTGCCCTCAACTGATATGACTTTGTAGCTAAAAACTGCATCTTCCCTGCCTCCCGAAGATAATCATAAGATGTGTCCCACATAGTCTCCGAGTTGCTCCCTGAGCTGTCTGTTAACTAAGTTTCCTCCCTGTCCTGGATCTCTTCTCCAGTCCTCACCCCGCTTCCTGAGATCAAAGAATAACTACCTGCACCCAAATTTTTGTCTCAGGTCTGTTTTTAAGAGGGATCCCAGGGGCGGGCAGTATTGATTTTTAAGTAGGACTGTCTTCTGCAAATTCTGACTCCATTATTTGTAGTTTGCTAACTGTTAGGAAATGGTTAAACATCTTGTTGCTTCAATTTCCCCATCTTAGAAATGGTATAGTGATGAAAGCTATATGCTCTCTCTGTGAAGCTTAATTGAAATAATATGAGTCAAGTGTTTCTGAGCCATTATAGATATTCAGTAATGCTAGCCTTCATTTTTATTATTCTGAATGTCAGTCAACTTAAATTGTTTCTAAATAGGTGTCATGAACAGCTGTAGGTAAGTTCAGGGTTTAACAATTCTGGCAGCTTTCTCATACCTGCTTGCACTCTTTGAACCAAAACTCTTCAAGTGCCTCTCGGCCTCTAAGTTATAGACCTGTGTCTGCAAAAGAGATGGGTAGGTATTAAGGAGAAACTAAGGTAGTAGGACAAAAAGTCAGGCTTCTCATACCTTAGTTCATAATCTGGTGCAGACACTGTGAAACACATCATGAAATGGAAGTAAACTGGAGTAACATGAAAACTCCTATTCCTGGCAAGCTAAAGGGCCATGTAAATGATTTGCAAGAGATTTGCTAAAATTTAAAAAAATTCAGCCAGCAATGCCTCTGCCCAAGATTACCATGATAGGAAGGAATAGTCTAACAAGCACTTATTGAGTGCCTGTTGTGTTGCAGGCATTGTGTTTAGCCAGTGATCAAGACAAACGTGTCTCGTCCAATCCCCTGATCTCAAGTCTGGTGGAGGACAGAGATGTGTAAATAGATAAATCACAAAGTTGTATGGCTGTACCAAGAAGTGCAATGAATTCATTTATACTAAGGCATGGAGGAGGAGGGGAGGGAACTTTTTATGTATTTTAATCTGCAGTGGAGGTAGCTTTGCAGATGTGGATCCTGAAACTCAAAGAAGGTATGTAAATTAACTAAGGTACACAGCTGTTCAGTGGAGAGCCAGGATTTGAGTCAAAGCTGACTTCTTCTAAATCTCTTTCTACCATGCCAGGCCATGTTGGTAACAGAAAGAAAGGTACAGTGAGCCATACTCCAGGTCAGTGGTGGTGAACCTATGGCATGCGTGCCACAGAGAGTTGTTCGTTATCATTGAAATCTCTAAAAGGTTCACCATCACGGCTCTAGGTTAATTTCTACCTTGTGATAGGAGCAAACCCTAGTGGTTCTCTCTGTGTATAGTCATAGAGTTCCAGGGCATGTACCACTTGAGGTTTTCTTTAAATTTATTGCACACAAAATAGTATAAAACCTGGAGAGTTTATACACTTGTAACCTGAGTGTGCAGAGAAAAGGGGGAGAGGCATCTGGAGCACCTATTATTTAAAACAATAAAAGGAAAGTATTTCCCTAAGCAAGATCCAGGTAAATGGATGCAACTAGAGACCATACTCATAAGTGAAATAAATCAGACTTGCATGTGTAAACATCGTATTGTCTCCCTAGTGTAAGAAACTGAAAGAGTAAATAAGTTCCAAAATCTACACTAGATATTGTGAAAGGGAAAGAAACTGCTCAAAAGGAAAGAACAACTGGGATGGAGGAAAGGAGAAAAGAAGGAAGGGAAAAGGAAAAAAAATATGTATATATATGTATATATGTGTGTGTGTGTGTGTGTGTGTATACACAAGATAGCTAAGATAATTATACTACTAATTTCTTTTAGTTCATTGAAAAGAATGGTTTGTGCTTATATTGTTTGATCGATTTTGCATGCCTATATCTTGTAATCTGAGCAACTACTCTGAAGATAAAATTATGCAATATATTAACCATTGTTAATTTCCTATTAGCTTGTTTTGAAATTCTGTATCATTGTTTTTATTATTTTTTTTCTCTTAAAAAAGAAGATGATGAAATTGTCTTCTGGAATCATGTACAGAGTTTTGACTTTTGCCCTTTCATTGATTCACAACTTAAAATCATCTTTTTTAAAGGTATCCTTTACTGTGAGGCAGAATTATTCAACCCATAAGATTTACCAAATTGTTTGTGTACACAACTAGTGAGTTTTTCATTCAAACAAGTCAAGACCTTTGGTTGTAAGGCAGGATTTAGGGAATGAATTGATTGGTGGGAGAAATGTGTAAAGAATCAATAGCATCTGAATGTCTGAAGCATTAATTCTCATTCTACCAGAAATAAGTAATGAAGTCTTTGTCCTTGGAGGATCAAATAGAAATATAGGAAACAAAATAAAAGCAAGGACACTATCTATTTGTATGTGGTAATCATATGACTTTGTGATAATACCTAAGAAAAGTATGGAGTTAATGAGAGCGAAAGTGAGGACCAGAAACCATTTATTGAATGCTTGGGGCAAGCTTCTGTGAGGTGAGCAGTGAGTCCCATTTCAGAGATGGAGAGACTTGAGCATGACATATTTAGTGGTGAGTGCTCTACTTGGGAGGGCAGAAGTGGAATTCGAACCCAGGATCAATGTTCAACCCTGAGAAACCTGTCTCTCCACTCTGGACCATGCTGGCCTGGTTAAAAAACAAACAAACAAACAAATGAACCAACTGAAGGAGCTGATGTTGAGTTACAATTCCAAGAATGAAAGAAATGTCACATTGCAACTAGATGATCGGGATATTGTCTCAGAAACGCTAAAATCCAAGAGCAAATGAGTAGAGGAAAGGAGACTGTGATGCTGGAAGCATCACATTGACTAGGAGGAAAGAGAGTAAACTTGGGAATTAGGTAGAATTGGAGGAAGTTAGGCTCTGTGTGTGGTGGAGTTTGCAGCCAGCAGTTGGTCCAGGTTGAATTCAATAAAGTTTTTGAACTCCTTTTTACTGACTCAGGCACTGGGGAATAAACGTGAACCAGGCAAACCTTTAGCCTCAAAGAATTAACAGCTTATTGCTTCTATTTTAGAGCCAGCATGTATTGAAAAGTGGTCTGATTTCTATGTTGATCTAGAAGAATCCTAAAGGATGAAGTTTAATAATCATGTTTGAAGTAACCATTATGGGATTGGAGTCCAACTGCAATGGATAAAATATTCCAAGTTCACTAGATGATACAATTCCTGCAAACAGAATGCTATGACAATGATGCATCCTAATGACAGCAGGGACACATCTGTGAGGTGTGGCTGAGGAGTGGCGTTTGGACTGGACAACTCATGTGTGCTGTAAGACCAACATGGGTGTGCATAGAGCATATGCTATCAGTTCTTTTAGCTATATTTCCCTAGTAGTTAGGAGAATGGGCAGAAAGTTTTAAAACATATTTCTTCTATCCTTTCTTATTTATTGTTGAATGAGGTAAAAACCAGTATAAGGAATAGTTTAGTGAATCAATTAAAAATTTGAGGTGCCATCTGTCAGAGTTTTTGGAGGTATTTTGTGTAATAACCTACGTACCCTGTAGGGATTAAAAATCCAGGCATGGGGCAGGAGGAGGTCCCATAGGCAGTTCCAGTGTTTGCAGTTGGAATTTGGCATAAAGTATTTAACAGTTTGAATCATCTGTTCCTCTTTCATGATAAGATGATGCCCAGTGCATTTCTCTAACATAGCAGGTTTCACTCTGTACTGAAAAGGTGGGGTCACTTTTATAAATCTGTCACTAGACAGCACGTTTCTTTTGAGCAGCAGCTGTGATATCCTCTTCCACTTTCTGAACTCAAACAAAGAGTGGCTCATAGTTTGATGTCAATAAATATTTGAATGGGAGAATGTATGAAGGAATAAATAGGAGACACTTTTGTAATTTATAAAGTAAGCACCAATATAATTCAAGATAATGATGCAATTAGGCAATTTTCCACACATGTGCTGTAATAGAATATACCAGAAAGAGACACCAGATTGCCTTAGTTACCTTTGTGGCTAACAGTCCTTTAGTTATTTGAGAAGAACTCTTTTTCTGTTTGTTTGTTTGTTTTTTATGCATCTACTTTTTGGTAGGCAATGTGCTAAATATTGGAGGTTGTCTGAGCTTTTTTTGAAATACCTCCTGGCAACATGTAAATGTATTTTTTGAAACATACTGAAGCCTGTGGGATATGGTAATGTCATAATTTTATGGTATCAGAGTTAGCATTCTTTGAACTTCAGTTGATTCTTGTAAATCAAGTGTTATTTGAGAACAGAACACAGGAGGGCACCAGAGAACAAGAAAAGACCCAAAATAAGAACAACAACAACAAAAAACCCCAAACCAAGGCATTGAACTTCTGGTTCTGGAATAGAGACTTTGCTCAGTTTATCATCACTCTACAGTCTATTTTTATTAAGTCTTAATTCTTTAAATGCTTGGAGGTATTTTTGAAACTCTAGAGAGCTCTCCAAGCTTTCATTAGAGAAAGGAGCCTATTCGTTTCCCAACCAGTCCCTCAAGCTCAGGCAATGAATATGCATGAGTTGTAGGGGACACAGGGACACATATGACGGGAACCCAGGGGGATGGCCTTGGACACATGATGCTTTAAAACATTTTAAGATTTCTCGCCTTGCCCCAGCAGAGTGTTCTTTCTGGAGACTGATTTCACCTTGCAGCATGGTCACAAACCCCTGCAACTCCAATGCGCTTGCTGATGCTTTTACTCCAGGCCTCTGGGCACACAACAGGGCTCCTTTGAGGTAGAGACCCATGGGTGTTGTTTAAGAAGAAGACAGTGCTTAATCATTGATTTGCTTCCATGTTCTTCCCTGGGCCCAAGCGGGAAAAGTGAATTGGTCACTGCAGCTTTAGGCAACAGCACTTGATCAATTTCTGGCACTGAATTATATTCAGAATTCAAAAAATACCAAACATGGCTGCCTTGTCTTACCTCATAATGCACTGTGCAGTGCAGCAGTTTGTAGGTGAAAGTGATCAAGGAAAACCCAATTCTTCAACTTGAAAGAGTCGTGGATATATGTGTTTGAATATATACAGCCTTAACCTGTTCCAACAGGCTCTGGAATTCTAGATCCATATTTCTGATTATTTACTAGTCATTTCCATGTGTATATTCCACGAACATCTCCAATTCAGGATATTTAAATTTTCGCTCATTGGTGTGTTTTTTCAAACTCAGCTTCTTTGGAGTAGTAAGTAGCTGAAAACAGGCCACTCATTGCCTGGATAGAGGACAGAGGAAGGGATCATAAAGTGACATGAGTAACTTCTGGGAATTATACACACATCCTTGTTTTGATTTTGGTAATGATCTCATGAGGCTACCTGTTACTAGATAGGTGGTCTCAGTGTCACCCAATATCCAGGCTCTCAGTATCCTAAACAAAGAACTGAGCAGGATACACAGAAGTAGTCAAAAAGGCAAAGATTTATTAAAGGAAAAATACACTCCACACAGAAATAAGGAGAGCAGGCAGATGAGAAAACTCCAGAATGAATTTGACTCAGAGCAATCCCATGTTTTAAGTTTGAAGTTAAAAAGTATGCTTGGGAGAATTCTAAGCAGGCAGAGCTCAGAGGTAGCAAATACAAGTACATGCTCAAAAAAGGAGACCAGGCAGAGAAAGAGGTAGAAACTGCAGTGGGTTGCAGGGTGAGCTTCTCTTTTGTTTTCTTAGAATTGGGGGAGTAGTCTCGGGTGGTAACTAACTGGGCTTCTTTCTTATCAACTGTGATTCTCCAGCCCCACACCAGGAGGGGGAGTTTTTTACTTTATGTGGGCCTAGATGGAACCAGCCTAGCTGCAAAGCCCACAGGGATGGAGAAGGGATGGGGTCAAAACCTCAGTGTGAATGATATTATAATGACCCATGATTCCCCTAGGTTACTTTAAAGTAGTTAGAGTGGAAGAATATTCTTTAAGGCTAATGTCAGGATATTAAGGCTATATGGTGAGGGTACAATCATATTTCCCAAGTTCATGTTAGGATGTTAAAGAAATAAGTTGAGAGCAGGATGCCCTAGTAGTGCCTAAGAGCCAGAAGGCATCCTATCTGTTGTGAGCCTAAGGCGGGGAGGTCTCCCACATTGTCCATCTCCTGCCTCATCCATATATCCAAATTTATCAAATTGTATACTTTAGCTGCAGTTCATCATATGTCTAACTTAAAAGAAGACATGGATAATATTCCACATCAAGTGTCCATAGACTCAGCTTCAGTTGGCCTGAAATATTACTTGTGTCATAATAGCTAAATCACTGAAGTCATTTCCTAAAGTTTGGGGTTCCCATTTTATTGTTAGTTCCAAGAATTTGGCCACACTGCTTAAACATTTTATGGCTGTGGTCCTTCATCAATGACATAGGAGGGCGGGACATGATCATCTTCGATGCATCTTCAAATTTCTAGAGTTCCTCTGATACCATTCTAGAGATCCTTTTCACAAGTGTTTTGGTGGAATGTACATTTATCCAGGCAGTATATTAATGGTATGTAAATTACCTAATCTACCTTTGTAGTAGGTAATGCCTGTGCTGTTAAAACATGATTCTTTCCCAGGTATTGCACCTCTCTTTGAAACCGCAGAGACACATTTGGTAAAATATTCCTTTGTAGTAGCGGAAAAATAGGGCTGTTCAATTTTCCTATTTGGGCAAATTACCTTTATAAATTGCACATCATATGATTTAGCCTCCCAAATTCATCTTCCCTTTTTCAAAATCTAATAATAATGGGATGTTCCTTGTTAGGCTGAGAAAAATCATAATTTTTAAAAAGAAGTGAAAGAAAAAAGTAGAATAAAAAATGTTTTATGAGAATATAATAGATTTTGGAAGGGAAAATACCACTGGCAAATTCCCCACCTCTGGGAGCCATGTAAATGTCACCAGCTTCATAGAGGCCTTAAGGTTGAGTTTACTACTAGAAGAATTTAAACGCTGCTTAAGACATCTCAAAGCGCAAGGCCGAACAAAGTTCCCTTGAGAGAAGAACTTGCTAGAGTTTCTCCAAAACCTGACTTATTAAAATCCAAATGACCCAACACTAGCTTTGGTTATCTCTAGGGAATCTTCCTTAGCAACATACCAACATTGTTAAGTTGCTTAAAGGAATACTACTTTATCGTTAGTATAAACTGAAGACTGAAGCAATGGGAAAACACACACACACACATTTAGACAAATTATTACAATTACAATTATTACAATTATAAATTACAATTATTATTGGTATCTAATAGGCGTTGAGATTTCCATGATATGAATTGCTAATTACTTATCTCGCAGTTTACACGGTATCAAACTTTAAAAAAGCAACTATGGAACAGAGCCTGCACTGGACACTTTCCCTACCTTATCTCATTTATCCTTCCCTATACCCCACAGAAAAATCATTATTATTCTTACTAGTTTGCAACACGGAGTAACTAAGACTGAGACTTTTGTCCAATGACCATAGCTAGTACCTCCTGGAGCAGGACTTTAAAGCTAAGTCTGGTTAGCTCAAAATCCTCTGTGCTTTTTCAAACCCTGCTGGCTCACTGCTTATCAAGAGGCTTTCGAATTTTCATTCAGGTGTTTCCTTCACCTGGTGTTTTTAATATGCTGGTTTCGGTTTCTTATGGGCACCCTACTGGCCTGCCTGAGAGATTATGGAGCTGAGTTGTAATCCTGGTGCCCCATTATCTCCACAGGCTCTCCTGACGCCATCAGTGCACCAGGAGTGGTGAATAACCCTAGGTAGATGTGCAGAAATCTCAACCTTTTTTACTTGACATTAGGATTTATTTTTCCTTTGGGCAGTTTTTACATTGGCTTTATATAGTTTTTGAAGCTGAATTTATTTTGGTTTAAGAATCAAGAATCCATTTCCTCAGGACATTTTCTCCTGTGAATGCCTATAACTTCAAGGTGCCATCTCTTCAGCCTCACTCCCAGCCTTGTATAATTTATACTTAAAGGGCCAGGGTGATTTTTTTTCCAGGACAGTAATCTGATTCTCTCACTTCTATGGGTATGTGGGAAATCACTTTGACAGTCCAAGTCACACAAGCAGAGGTTAGGGGACAGAAAGGATTGTAGAAAAAATTAAAATGAAAATTAGAGTTTATTAAATCACAGACCAAAAGACAAGGAAAAAGAGATGAGACATATGAACACATTTAGTATAGCATGCAAGAAGTTTGCAAAACTACTCTTCCTAATTCTTTGGTTATATGATATTCAGCTACCTTGGTTCTCTCTCAGCTCTATCAACCTTCTCTGATATTTGGGCAGGAATGGTATTGAAAGAACTAGAATTGAAGTTAAGAATGAAGATTTGGTGGCTGGGAGGCAACTGGGGCCATCACACCATTACCCTACTAGGAAGTACAAGTCTCCTTGATCTAGGAGATCTGGTCACAGATATAGCTTGACATCTAGCCCTGATGACCAGATGGATGTTTAATCTTGATACCTCAAGCAGAGACAATGGGGGGCCAGAATGGATGTCACCAATAAATTGATCAATTTAGGAATGACAGTTGTCAGTCATACACTGCCCGAACTTTTCAAGTATTTAAGATTCACTCCATGTTTTAATCCCATTCTGTGGACCAGTAACTTTCCTGGTGCTTCGTCCTTTTTATCTTTGTTCGTGTGTTCTCTGTATTTTCTGTTTAACAGGTCTTAGAGAGTTCCCATTTGCTCGCAAATCTTAGCACATTCTATGAATTTTATTCATCCCATTTGTTTTTGTTGTTTGCTATATCAAACTTAAATAATCTTTTTTTTTTTTTTTTTTTTTTTTTTTTTTCATTTACTTAATGACATTTGGTGCACAGACTATTTTTTTTTGTGTGTGTGGGTACCAGGGTGTCGACCTCAGGACCTCGCGCGCCAACAGGCACCTGTGCCACTGAGCGATATCACCGGCCCCTTTTCCGTATGTGGGATCCAGGAGTCGAACTCGGGCCCTCGCGCTTGCAAGGCAGGCGCTTACGCCGCTGAGCCATCTCACCGGCCCCCAAACTTAAATAATCTTAATGCAGCAAACACCCATCACAGCCTGTTATGATATTTTAAGAGCTCTTTTTGGTTACAAGATAAAAATGAAGTTCTTAGCGTAGCATGGAAGTCCTTGTATGCCCCAGGCTACTGATTTAGACTTATCTCTTACCTCACAAAAATGCCCTTTAATTCCCTACTACACACATGCAGGCTCATAAGCCCACATGAAATACTTTTTCCCTCCCACTATGTTCCTAAGCTATGGTTTAAACAGTACCTGCTACTATTAGAGCACTTAAAACATCATATTACATTTTTTCCATGAATGTCTCCTTCATTAGCTCTAAGCCACTTTGATCATAATGAATTTTTTCTTTTACCCCAAGCTCCCAGCCAAATTTGAGTATATTATAAATGAGCAATAAGATTTGATGAGTTATTGAGTTAATGAGTTTTTAATAAAATAAATAAATGTTATTGCACAACCATTAAGTGGATGTTTGTTCTTAGATTAAGGAGGATTTCTTTATTTGTCATTTTGGAAATTCAGGCATATGGTATATTTTCTCTGAAGTTTCCCCTCCAGCCTACAGTTTACTCCTATTACCAGAAAATTTTGTCACTTAAATATGTTTTTATAAATTAATAATAACTTGTAATACTAATCTGTTAGACAGTGTGTACCAAACTGCATATTAGAACTTGTCCTTCTCATTCCAAGGGAACAGGATGAGATCACAACACTCCATGAATGATAGCTAGGAGTATAGTTCTCTAGAAACATAGGTAGCCTCAGGTATGCTATTGACATAGATATAGCAAACACATGCCCCAATTCTTTCCCTGTTTTCATGTTACAGGATGTTGACTGATTCAGTTTGAATTTCAATTCAATCATCCCTAATGCTTTTATATACATTCATATGAGTGCATTTGACTAATTACCTGTCTAAGCCTTGGGCAGTCTATGACCTCATGGAGTTTGCAGCCAACATCACTGCAGAATCATTGGGAAATAGGTTATGGATGCCAGGACGACCCACCTTGAGTCTAACTGGAGAACACGGCACTGGTTTCCCATGGACGCTATAGGTAGGTCCCAGTCAGTGTGAGTTCAGTGCACAATCAGATACACCATTACAGAAATTTTCCCTCCCCTAGTGACATGTACAGTCACCATAGGTATTTACTTTTCATATTCACAGCATTCCGCAGGACCCCCCTGCCTTACACACCCATCCTGCCTTCTGACCCAGCCTGAGTGTCAGAATAAGAAGTGTCTTTCCTTCCTCTACTAGGTTGCTTTCCACAGACCTCTCTTGCATCCTCAGAAGCAACGCTGGTCAAATAGGCCTGGTCTGAAGTCCTACCCACCACTCACAATTTCGTCATCCAGAAGGAGGTTTAGTGTAATAGTGGGAGGGTTGGCACTCAGACAAACCCAGCCTTGAGTCTGTTTGAGAGCTAAGTTGCCTTTGACAAGATAATTTAACATTCCTGTTTCTTACTTTATCATCTGTGAAATGGGACAACAGTGCTTATTTCACAGTGTTTTGAAGGTTAAATATTAAGCCCCAAAACAAAGTATGGCAGAGATTTTATACCTTATCATCACTGCAGGTTCACAGCTCTTCATCCTGGCATTTCTGTGTGATCTCTGGCACGTTCTAGTTATATTCTGAAATGGACAAGAATCCTATTTTAGTGCTTTTATTCTTCAAGATCCACCATTAGCAAAAGGAGTGTTGAAAGGAAATGCCACAGAGTCTTAGAAAATCTAAAAGAGCTCATTTCTGGGCTAGAGAACAGAGAGAACTGGAAGGATGTGTTCTAGCCACAGTGGAAGGGAATAAGTCATCTGGGTAGATGGTGCAGTGAGGATCCAATGCATGAGCTTGTCCAAGATCAGTCACCCCAACAGGATGCACAAAAATCTTTCCATCAAGTGTAGAATCACCACGTGCCCTTCAGACCTCTCTCAAGTGTTTCTGCTCAAAATACCCTTTCCTGTTTCCGCACCAACCGGCTCACCATCAGCCTTCAGTCTTCCAAAGTCCTGCTCTTCATGTATCCTAGAGCAGCCCTGTATCTGACACTGAATTCTTTGTCTTCATACTGCACATCTCTGCCCACAGCCACGGGAGCCACAATGATTGATGCCAAGCAGGGGAATCTTTGGTGTCCATGTGTCAGTTGTGAAAGATTGGGAAAAGAGCAACAACAAGTTCACTGAACTAAACATTCAGAAATATTTTTTCCAATTTAGGATTCAGACCCAGAGACCTGCCAAACATACCAGAATGAGAAAGTCGTCCTAGTGACTTATAAAAGAAAATAAAGATGAATATCTTGAGGGAATGGCCTTAAGTGAGATGTTGGGGAAAAGAGAAGGCTGTGAAAATAAGAGAAGCCTAGGAAACAACCTGGAAAAAAGTGAAATAATAAAACATGTTGAGGAGAAAAATGAAGGTTAGTAAAAGACAAAGATCAAATTGTAACCGATATCGTATGGCTGGTGGTTCAGGGAGCAAGGTGTGTGTAAAGAAAGGAAAAAGGTTTGAACTTTGGGGAACACTAGAATTAAGTAATGAACAGAGAAAGAGGGAGGAGTGAAGAGAGAGGGGTTTCACAACAAAGTTAAAAAATGTGGGAAACCCAGAGATTCATGTCATTGAGGATGAAGTTTATAGTGAAAGAGAGAAGAGAGGCCTGGAAGAACTTCGTTGAACTTGGCAATTTGCAAATTATTAATACTCAAATAGAGTAGCAGAGGGAGTAAGTAGCCATTGAAGGATTGGGAGGGAAAACTTACAGGGCAGAAAGGGTGAACACTCAGTAGCAATAGCAGGGTAAATGGAGCCCAAGACAATAAAATTCCTAGTGTGCAGCACTGAAAAGTGTCAGGAAATGTAAAGAGCAAGAGGAGGACTTCTGTAAGTAGTTGGTTAAGAGTACCTAAAGAAAAGAAAAGAGCTAAAGAAAACCTGCAGGTAGAGGAAAGGGGAAACAAGTATAAAATAAGATGATTCCAAAGAATGTAGAAGAAAGCGGAAGTGAGAGGAGAATTTTCTTGGTCAGGGTGAGACAGCCAACACTTTGGTAGTGGAAAGAAAGCTTTGGATTTGGTTAATGGGTGTGAAGTAGAGATTTCATGTATCAATTCAACAAGCAACCCCTGAGTGCATAAATGCAGAGATTAAAGTTTTAGTTTCGGATTTCAAAATGTTTCCAACCAAGCTGTGGATATGAATGATGGAAGATTCAGTTTACAGCACCATGAAATGGTCATGGGGGTCCCGGTTAGGAAGTCAACAGTGAGAAAATGGAAGATTGTGATGAAAAAGACATTCGAGAGTTTCCCTGTGAGTTATAGGTTAGGTTGGGAAAAAGTGGAATGACTGTAGGACAGGGATTGATCCAGACTGACATTTGAGAAATATCAAAATTGGGAAACTCAAGTGAATATTTGCTAATGGAGTGGAGCCCGTTAAAGCTCTTATCTTAATTTCTTCTGAGATGGATTAAAAAACTCAAGGGCTTTAAAGGTCCCTGTGGAACTATAGGTTGTAAATTATTTTTCAAAGAGCACTGGACTAGGAGTTAGACCCAGGTTCTATTTATATGGTCATGGGGAATTCCTTCCACAAGACACAAGGTCTTAGAATTTACTTCAGTAAAAGAAAGGATTGTTTTCCATTTTCTCAAAGTGTGGTCTGAGAATCACTTAAATAGTGGGGTTGAATAGTGTCTCCTAAACTTTCTTGGCCACCTAGCAGTTCAGAATGAGATCTTATTGGGAAGTAGGGATTTTTGCAAATATAATTAGTGAAGATGAGCTCATGCTGAATGAGAGTGGACCCTAAACTGAGGGACTGGTGTCCTTGTCAGCAGAGGTTATACAGCGAAGAAGGCTATGAGAGGTTGTAGGGGTGCAATTAAAAGCCAAGAAATACCAGGGGTCTCCAGCAGCCATGAAGAAGGAGGAAGAATAAAGGAAAGATCCTTCTCTGGAGTCCTCATGACCTCGATGGTACTTTGATTTCAGACTTCTGGCTTTTAGAACTGCACAAGAAGACGTTTGTGTAGTTATAAGCTACCATATTTGTGTCACTCTGCTACAGCAACCCCGGGAACCTAATGCAACTTGTATAAGGAATACCAGGGAGCTCATGAAGATGTCACTTCATTGAACCCATCCCGGATCTTCTGAGTCAAACACACTGAGACTGGAACCTTAGAATCCAAATTCTCGACATTATCCATGTACCCTTCTTAGGAAATTTGAAATGTGAGAATTAGTGGCCTAGATTATTTGCAAGGAGCTCTGAAAAATCTTAAAGTTAAAAGTGCAGGGCTATTCCATGCATATAGACAGCACCTTCTCCACAAGTGAAGTACACCACTTGGCACTCTGTGTTGATCCCAGAGGAATTTATTACAGTGAAAAATAACCAGATTGTTCCCAGAATACATGACTCGAAACATTTTTGTGTTCTGTGTTCTGGCAGCATTTTAAAGATAAAAACCTTAAGAGTTTTATATTTTCAGAAGAAAGATTTACCTCTGAGCAATTTGACAAATAATGAGATTTCTCCTAATCCATTTTCTCCCCTGTCATTTTCTCTGTAGGTTTCTCTTTTCTGTCTTTTTATCTTGCTCTGTTTTTCTTCTCTGCCTTTCTTCATCTCCTATCCACTCGGAAATGAAAGCCATATAGTATATATTGATTTGACAGTTTTGTATTCTTTATCCCATAGGTCATGTGCAGAATATTTTACTTTCAGGCTGAATCTTTGCATATTTTACTCATCTTTTATGCATCTCCCAGCTCACAGAGGCTGTCTAGTGTGGTAGGTAAGGACAAACAGCACTGAGCTGTCGAAGTTGAAATCACAATATTTATGCCACCTTGGACAGTTGATTGGACTTCTTTCTGCCTTGGTTTCCTCGGGTGTAAAATGTGGATATTAAGAAGACCTGTGAATCAATCAGCTTGGCTCATGTATGTTGCAGTGACAAGCATCTCCCTTCAGTCATAGTGCGGAGCTTTACTTCCCACTCATTAATATCCATTGTGGTTCTGCTACCCTGCTTCTTCACGTCTTCCTCAGTTCTGGATCTTGGCTGAAGTAGCCCTAACCTATCACATCTTGCATTTTTGACAAAGAGAAAGAGAGCTGGCAGAACCACGTGATGGCTTTTAAACCTTCTCAATGGCCTGAGCCATTTCAGTTTATGTTTCTTTGGCCATGAAGCAAGTTACACAAAATACCTGAAATGCGCTAGGAGTGGTAGTGCGCAGCTGTAATCCCAGCACTTAGGAGGCTGAAGTAGGAGGATTGCCATGAGTTCAAGGCCAGCCTGGGACTCCACAATGAGTTCAAGATCAGCCTGAAGTACATACTGAGACCCTGTCTTAGAACAAAAACCCGACAACAAAAAATCCAAACAAATAAAAATACTTGAAATAATGGAAATTGAAATATAATTCCCCAGGAGAGATGGACTTATTAGGAAGAGGCTGATAGGAAGAGACAACAAGTATTTTTTTTTAAATAGTGCTGTTAAGCACAACAACCTTATGGAATTGATATAAATAATAAATAAATTAATACATAGAGAGCATACAGAAAGGTGTCTGGTGCTCAGTTCTCAGTAAGGACAGTGGAAATATCTATTTTTAATGAGGTCTACTATGAGTGTGGCAATACAATTATTCACCCTTCAACTTAGTTGGAGAATCTGGTGTGCATGCCAAGCACAGTGCTGTTAAGAGTAGAGAAGGATGCAGAACTATAGGTCTTTGTTATGTAGGATAGGTTCTATGTAATCTTACATGAAAAATGTGAAGAGAGAAGGAGCGCTGGGCTTCAGATGGACTAAGTACCCTACCAGCAGTACACCTGGTGCGCACCTCTGGACCTGATGCACCCACATCGGGTGGTTTTGTGCAGCTTCCCACGTAGACTGGGAGCTCCTTGAGGATAGCAGTGCTTCTTTTTCACCTTTTTAACCCTCATTGTCTCCTATAGTGCCCAGACGGTATCTTCTGAACTTATAAATTGAACTCATCTGCCTTAATACAGCCTGGAAAGGAGTGGTAATTTCACAAGAAAGGTTTCCTTTTGCCTGGTGCCCTGGCTTAATTAGGAATTCTAGATGCCTGAATAAAGCACTCAGCAGTCTAAAGTTTGCTTCTGTGCTGTGCTCACGCTGTCGTGTGAAATTATAAAGATAGCACATGGAAATAAGTCACTGTTGCCAAGGTATCTGCGTTCTTGCCTGTGGCCACGCTTGCTGTGTTTGGAACAAGGTGCATTTAAGTCTTAAGTGGAGAGAAATATATTTGAATTAAAATACTCTTCCTTTAGTCGTGTTGATCCTTTCTGGTTTTAATTTTTTCCTCTAAATGATTGTCTTGCAAGTTTAATTTTAGTGGGCATTATAAAGAGATGATATTTCTAGTGCGATGGCGTGCTATAATTTCTCATGTTTTCAGACCTACATACGTATTATTTTAGGAAGGAGAAAGATCATCATCTTGGCAAACTACGACCAGGATAGTCATAGTTCTGCTAATCCAGCCTCCTGAATAACCCAGTTACATAAACCAAATGTTTAAGAGTATAAGAGAAGACCATTTCACATGGCAGCTGCCTGTGTTCACAGCTAATGTTGTCAAGCTCACAGCCCATAGACCTTGCAGTTATCATTCACAAGAGATAGGCTGTAAATATCTCTCTTTTCCAATTCTAACCTTAGAATGTAGTTCGTGTTTCGGGAAAGAGATTCTTCAAACATGGGGACTGATCTGGAAATGTCATCTTCACAGAACTCCTTGTCTTGGGTTACCTTAAAAACCATATGACTGTAGATCTTTACAGCTAAAGTAAAGTTTCCTGTACAAGACATGGTAATTATTTAGCAGCATACAGAGCCTGAGGGTACTTTATATATCAACATTGTATTTCCAAATCCCACACCTGCATGAAGTTTCTACCATGAATGAACCCAAGCTATTTAGGGAATGTTGGTGATCTCAGAAGTCCTTTGTCATGGACAGTGGAGAGCCGTGGGGACTGCCCTTAGAGATCTATGCCACTCCCTCAGGTCAGTTTTTAGCGATTTACAACCATAGCTGAGTGCTGATAGCAGACTACTACCCCCCCCCGGAATCTTAGGGACTACAGGCAGCTAGTACCTTTTTGTTTAATTTCACAATTTAATGACTTTGTGATCTTGGATAAATCATTTATCTGAATCTCATCTTAAGCAAATGTTATCACGCACCTTGTTGTGTCATTATAGCATTTGAAAGGCTCGTGCTGTGAGCACTGTGGAGGTGTGGAGTTACAGGTGCTCCAGTGGGTGCCTCTTAAGATTGTCTTCCTAAAACAAAGGAAGTTGGGGTACTTGTCCACTAGATCCATCTACCTATTCTTTGACAGCCTTCCCTGCCTTTACTTCTTGTTTTCCCCTTCTTGCAGGCAGGGAGGTCACCCACAAGCTGGGCCTGTTTGAGGTTAGGGACTGTCAGACTCTGTTTGTTGCTGTGGCTTAAGGTTTGCCGAGGGGACGTGAGGCCAGGCACCAAGGGTATCAGCTGCAAGCGCACACAAATATGATGGCATTTTTCACCTTCAATTTCACTTCTACTGTACACATTTAACTTCTTTTGAATTTATTAATAGGTTCTAAATGCTAGGCCTGAGGTTTATTCTTTTTTTTTTTTTTTTTTTTTTTTTTGTGGGTACCGGGGGGTCGACCTCAGGAACTCGCGCGCCAGCAGGCGCCCGTGCCGCTGAGCGATATCACCGGCCCCTTTTTTGTATGTGGGTTCCGGGAGTCGAACTCGGGCCCTCGCGCTTGCCAGGCAGGCGCTTAAGCCGCTGAGCCATCTCACCGGCCCCCTGAGGTTTATTCTTGAAGATACATTAAAAAATAGACACTATTTTCCATCATCACCCCAAAATTAGACATTCTGGTTAAGTCTGTATTTAGGGGTGTGTCCTCCATTTCCTTCTGTCCTTTACACTGCCTCACCTTACCCCTCCGATCCCTAGACTGGACAACCCAGGGGATGAAACATAGAAGCTGTGAGAACAAACACAACTTGATGAGGAGATTTTGCAGACAGACTGACTGGCGTTTGAGTCCCACAGCTGTGTGACCGTGACAGATTACCCTGCTTGGTCTGTCTCTCGATTTGTAAAGCTGGGGTATAAAATATCGCTTCATAAAACTAAATAAGATAATGTGTGCGAAGCAACTGGTACCTCTTGGTATATGTTACTTCCACTCAACTATTAGTGTTCCAGAATGTTGCATTTTCTTGTAGCTGGGAACAGTGTATTCAAAAGGAAGAGTAGTGACTTCATTTTATTTATTTCTGCTGCCTGGTGCATTTTACCTCCAGAGCTGTCTAATTCATTCTGCTGCCAAAACGCAAGGTGTGACTCTCTTCTGCACCCCTTCCTTTTCTTCTTCTACCCTCATTAAGTTTACTTTCATTCATTTATACATGTATCTCAATGTATTTGTTTATTAATTTAACTACAAGTATTTATTACTGTATTGAATACCTTCCTGAATTCATCTGCTCCAGGCTGTTGTTCAAATGCAGTGTGGAACTCTCTTCTGCGCCTCTTCCATCTTCTCCATCCCTCAAACTATTTATTATTTTCTACTCATTACTGTTGTTTTTTTCGCCAGTACATGGAGCGCCTTCTTGGTACCAGGAGCTATGCTTAGTTGTTGGAGATTGCAAAGGTAGCATATGCTCCCTCAGAGGACATAGGAGTGGATTCAAAAAGAAATCTGCAGTATAAGGGACAGTGTGATTATTTGAGAAGTAAAATACAGCTGAATGACTGGAGAAGTGCACATTCTCTGCTAGGAGAATCAGCAAAGGTTGAGAAGGGATGGAGGGGGGGAGAAAGGTTATAAAACCAATGAAGGATGACTAATGTAAGATGTATTTATTAGGTTTTATTAATACTTTAAAAATCATTTAGTATATCTTTACACTCAAAATTAGATATATATTTTTACTCTACTTTTTGATACCAAGGAGTCACTTCACAAGAAAACAGACTTACATTAGGAAATTATCAGGGGCTTTGAGGGAAGGTTCTAGGACATGTTCTGGTTACAGTCTCTTTGGCTGAATCTTCCATTTTGAAATCTGAGTCTTTAATGCCCACAAGAAAAGATCACATAGTCAGAGAGATCCTAAAGCACTGTAACATCTTTTTTTTTTTTTTTTTTGTGGGTACCAGGGGGACGACCTCAGGACCTCGTGCGCCAACAGGCACCCATGCCACTGAGCGATATCACTGGCCCCTTTTTCGTATGTGGGTTCCGGGAGTCGAACTCGGGCCCTCGCGCTTGCAAGGCAGGCGCTTACGCCACTGAGCCATCTCACCGGCCCAGCACTGTAACATCTTAAATCATCAAAAAGTCCTAAATTCTGTTAATCATACTATAACAAAAGTGGGGAAAGTTCCAGTGTATTACATGAAGTTATTTTATAAACAAGGCACAAAAACAATATCCACAAGGGGGTCTCTCTGCTTATCACTGAGAAATTGCTCCCATCTCCTGAAAATTGGAGAGAGATTATCACAAGAAATCTCGAGACTGTCCTCAGCTCACCCCTGCTGAACACGCTGTAAATTTATAGCTTAAGGTAGAGGTTTGGCAGTAAATTGGGGGCAAGATTCCTTTTCATCTTTGAAAGAGTCCTTTATTCTTCTGGAAATATATCTCCCAGATTCATTCCATTTCAAAATTGAGTTGCTTCATTTTCCTAGCTGAGTTGAATAGATTCATTTTACCCTGTGGTCACAACTTAGAGATCTTATACAATGGGCTGCCTGCGTTTACTTTGCTATTGTTAGGGGTACTCCTGGTTCTAGTCCCAAGGGATTGATAACAGTATATATCTGAAACCATGTGGAGAAAGTGAAAGAAAAGAGGGATGGAAGGAAGAAGGGAGAAAGAGAAAGAAAAGAGGGGAAGGGAGGTAAGGGAGGGAGGAAGAGAAGGAGAAAAGAAGGAAGATAATAGTACCATACACCATCAGTAGATAGTGGTGGCCTACAATACTAAAAAAAAAAAAAAAAAAATCAGGTAAGCATTGAACCTAACACACATCTGAGCAGTAGGAAGCTGCTGGAAGCTGTCTTAAACAGTGACTGATGTCGGGTAGGAAGTTCCAGTAATAGAAGTAAGCTCTTCTGACTCATAAGGTCAGTCGTGTGTTACTTTTTCTGGCATCTTTTCCTTGCTGGTTGAGTTTGTCTACATCTTACTCAGGTTCTCAAACTAAAACCTAGGAACCAACATTGATTTCTATCTTTCCCTTTCCTGCTCCCTTTGCCACTCCCAATCCATCTCCCAGACTCGTCTCTAAGTGCTGTTGATCCTGCTCCTAAAATGCATCCCAAATCTCATCACTTCAGTTTCTATTGCCAGTCCTTATTCTAAATTACTTTCAGCTCCTGAGTTTAGCCTTTTCCTATTAGGTTGCCTTATTTCCCTTTATTAGCCTTTTTTGGTCCAGTGTACCCCTGGGATGCAGAGAGATTTTAAAAACATAGATTGGGTCATATGATCCTCTTGGTTAAAACCTTCCAAGAGCTTCCAGTTGGGTTTTAGACCAGTTTTCAGGGTCTTTGACATGCCAGCCAGGGTCTCATGTGGTCTGGCCTCTCTCCACATGACCAGCTTTTCTCCTACCACCTCTCTCTCCTGGCCCTCTCAGACATGAGCTCCAGCTGTAGAAGGCTCCTTTGGTTGTTCTGTTTCTCCAACATGTCCAGCTCCTTGGGAACATCTGTTCTTGCTGTCACTATGGCCTTGGGTTTTTACGTGGCTGACTCCCTTAAATATATTTCCTCAGAGAAGCCTTTTCTGACCACCTTATTTAATAGCTGTCCTCTCATCCAGGTACTCAGGGTGTGAACTGAGACATCACCTCGATGAATCCTTTCTGGAACATTCAATAAAGTAGCCAGTGCTCTATTCCTGCTTTCCACCCCAACTACTTTTCATCAAATTATTCTCTTTTGTTTTCCACAGTTTTGCACAAAGAACTCAACTCTAAAGTTATGTTATATCCCTTAACTTGTGTGTTACCTTTCACATTCCATAATCTGTAAGAAGGGCAGGACTTCCTTGTTTTGTATATCGTTCATGCACAGAATAGCTCCTGGTCCCATCCTGATGTTCAGTTACTTACCATTTGTTAAATACTTGAATAATCTCTGTGACACACTTCCAGATGAGTGAGGTTGATGCTGTATTAGTCCTGGAGAAACAGAGTAGAGGATGAGCGCTAGGGAGGCGGACAGAAAGCCCCTAGTTGAACATAGTATAGGTGCAGGTTCCACACTGCTTTTGCTTATTCAAGCTGAATAAATATTGGTAGTGATTTATTGAGTTTTAAGTAGAAGCGCGGTCTCATGCGCTAAGGCTGGACAGCTGCGTCACTTGTCTTTCGCTCACCTCGGTGGGAGAGGTTTTCATAGAAGGCTTGTACAAAGCTCCCTGTTTCCACACCTGTTGTAGGATTATGGCATCTCTCCCTGGGACTCGACTCCAGTAAGTAAGAAATGATCTAGTTGAGATGTTTTGTCAAATTAATACTAAAAATAACATGATTCAAAATTGTTTGTCCAATGAAAATATTTATAAGTTTATATCAACCAAACCAAACCAAATGCCTCCTCAATCTCTTTTGGATTATGAACTCAAAGGAAACAATTAGAACCTGAAACTTTGCAAGCAGAAAATAAAATGCTTTTTTGCCTAGTTGCCTGTCTCTTTTCTGCTCTTTAGCCCCATTCTATTTTCTTCTTCACCCCTTGCTATTCCTTGTGTAATTCTCCCTCTCTAGAGAGGATAACAATAAAATCTATGGTGTTTTGGGCTTGGTAAAATGCTTATCATGGCTCAGCTAGCCTAACTGATGGTGCTGGTGAAAATGAAGGTAAGTTTTCTCTTTATAGATATATTTAGTGTTCTTAAAGTCTAACACAGTCAATTATTTTGAGTGTCTATTTATCATATCATTTAGATACTTAATTATATACATCTCTCACTGTATCTTTTTAATGGGGAATAAATTCCATTTAAAAATGTGTATGTATTGTAGGAATTTTGATCCATGTGAAACATGATTCCATGGGAAATTGAATTTACTATCCCTTTTTTCCTTTTTGTACAAAAAGAAAGATATTCAGGTTAAAGTCTAGTAATTACTATACAGGTATTGCCCCCTTATCCCCTAACCCCACCCAAAAAAGCAAGTTTTCAAATATTCCCCACCCACTTTTGGAAACAGCCCTTTGTGGCAAGTGGAAGGAATTTCTACTTCCTGCATATGAGCAAAACCATCTGGTTTAGTTGCTTTGGTCAGATCTTAGAAATATGTTGACAAACAAATGTATATTGGGGGGTAACTTGTAATTTTGCTCATTATATTGCTCCTGGGGGGAATAACAAATTCATATAACATAAACAGTCCAGTTTTAAAAAGCCTAAATAGGTTACAAATAATTAAAACCGAAAGTCTACCTGGTGCAGAGGTGTGCCTTTAGTAATGTTCAAATGTAGATTCTTACTATTCACTCTCATTTCCTGTCTGCTAATATCTGAGTGTCCTCTTCCTCCGAGGAGTCAGCTGTGATTTTTCTTTCAAAGTCAGCTTTTCTCCTAATATTTTATTTCTGGTTTATTTTATTTTCAGTTCATTTTTATTTTGTCATTAGCTTTGGATTTTAAAGAAATAGGACTTCCATGGGGCTACTGCAGTGTATAGGTCAAAAAGACAATTTACTTGGTGTGTTTCATCCATAATTCCTTGTTCTCTGTTCCCATTCATAAGAGACTTAGGCTGTCTTCCATGAGACAAAGCTTTCCCTCAAAGCGATGGTTCTTGGTGAGTTTAGTATGAAGCTAGATGGAGTGGGAATTTGGGTATTTCTTGAAAGTTTCATTGTAGCCTCTTTGTTCTACAGTACTAAGCACTTTAATATTCTACTTCCGAAGCTTCTGCATCTCAGTAATCTTCATTTGTGATTTTGCATCTTTATTCCAGACATGAATGTCATTACCTCAGAAGTTTAACTAAAGGCTGTGAGGTAATTTATTAGTTTTCTCTATTTTGATCCAGCGGTCACGGTCTAAACAGCCTAAAGAGAATCAAAGGATTTTCTTGCGATCAATATTTATTACTTAAACCAAAAAGAACAGGAAATACATCTGTATGTACCTAATTGCTGATAATTATTTTACAAGTTATTAAAAAGAACAATGCTGGAAATTTTATGGGTTTTTTTTTTTTTTTTTGGTGGGTACCGGGGGTCGACCTCAGGACCTCGCGCACTAGCAGGCGCCTGTGCCGCTGAGCGATATCACTGGCCCCTTTTTCATATGTGGGTTCCGGGAGTTGAACTCGGGCCCTCGCGCTTGCCAGGCAGGCACTTACGCCGCTGAGCCATCTCACCGGCCCCGAAAATTTTATGGTTTTGAAAAATTCTTTTAAGTTCTTACCAGTTCCAATTTAATTTCCAACTTAAAAAAAATGTTTTACTCCTTCTTCCTCCTGTCTGAACTGCCCTTTATTTACAGTGAAGAACTCTATATTCATTGTCTCACTGATGCTGGCTTTTGCTTGAATCTACCAGAGAAAATCTTCTCTCCTCCAGAGCCTCCTGCCGTGAAAATCTAACAGTTTTTGTTTCAACATTCAGCCTGTCTGTATTCTGTGTCACTTGTTAATCCAGTCTTAGACTTGGGTCACAAATGAACTTTGTTCCTTCTCTCTATTTGCCTGGATTTCTAGCTGAATTTGAACATCACTTTTTCTCTAGTAGAACAAGTTGATCTCTTGGCTTGATTAAGGATAAGTACTATTGACGCTTTGTGTCTGGAGGCAGAGAGTTTTACAAAAGTTCACTGAGATTTATTTATTTCTTGCTTGAAAATGAATATTGAATAAAGTTCTCTGCCATTTTAATGAGATGGTCATGGACCTTCTTTTCCCCTCAAGCTAACAAGAATTAGGGTGCTAGAGGTACCAAATGTAGGTCACAGTAGGACAGGAGAAGTTTCTGTTTTTCATGTTTTTAGTTTTTCACATTCTCTAAAGTTTTAGAGTCAAATGGACAGTTAAATATTGTGTTTGAGATAGGTGTACTCACCTATAATCCCAGTGTTCAGGAGGCTGAGGAAGGAGGATTGCAAGTTTGAGGCCAGCCTAAGTTGCACAGCAAGTTCAAGGCCAGGCTTGACTACATAGCAAGACCCTTGTTAAAAACAAAAAAGTTTAAACTTGACCTCCATAAACATCTCTAGGATACCATATGTGCTAAAATACTTGTAAAATGTTAACATTTAAGAAATACTGGGCTGAGACAAAGCTTGTTTTGCCATTCTGTAGCTACTATGACAATTATGTAGCAATGTCCTCATACAGACTGTGTTTGTCTTCCTCATTCTTCCTCTTATCTTGTCCCCAGTCATAAAAATTAGGCGATGTGCAAAAAATTGCCTAGAAACAGATGCCACCTTATGGGAGATGTTTCAAATAGCCCCTATCTGTAACAGTTCTGCCTCCATAGCCAATATCCTCTGTATGGTCCCTTACTTTCTTCTTTCTTATTGAAGCATTTGCATATAGAATAGAGGATAAAAACAGAAAAAGACAAAAGTGGACTTGCTTGTTCTGAGAACATCTGTTCTTGTTATAAAGTAGCCACATGATGTGGTCCTGTTTTCCTCCAATGCCCTCTCAGTTTGCTGCTGTAAAAGCAACTGTTACATTTATCTTAGACTTGAGTTTAAGTAAATAATGAGCAGTGCTTTCTAATGAGATAAAATGTAGGGGAAAATCTCGTAATATATAAATTTTAGATGATATTAAAGACAAGTATGGTCACGAAGAACAGAAATGGAATATAAAATGGTTTATTATAGAATTATTTTTTCCTAAGACTTATTGAGTGATTTCATGGCATCGATACTCAATTTTGGCTATCTATTGAGTCAGTTTTACATTTCTTTACTAAATGCTCAGATTTGCATACATTTAAAAATCTTTAAATGCAAGTTGTAAAATAAAATAAAATAAAAAAAACCTCAAGTTGTTTGCTGTGTACATTATAATAAAAGAAACATTACCATTTTTAAAGTTTGCTTCTCAGGAGGATTCCCTTAGATTTCAATAGCTACCATTATAATCAGCAGATATATGGCTTTTAAATACTCAAAATTAAAAGGTATAGCTTAAAATTATCTAGAGATTTCTATGCAGATGATACTGTTTTTCTTTTCTAAACAGTCCATAATACCTTCAGTCTTTGATACAGAGGAGAGAGAGAGAGTAGCTATTGAAAGATAAATAATAAATCTTCTAAAATTATTTAGATTAAAATATATTGACCGGGCCGGTGAGATGGCTCAGCGGCATAAGCGCCTGCCCGGCAAGCGCGAGGGCCCGAGTTCGACTCCCGGAACCCACATACGAATAAAGGGCCGGTGATATCGCTCAGCGGCACGGGCACCTGCTGGAGCGCGAGGTCCTGAGTTCGACCCCCGGTACCCACACACACAAAAATAAATAAATAAAAATAAAATATATTGACCTTAATTAATGGTTACCAAAGAAATAAAACGTGTGCAGATATTAATTATTTAAAAAGCACTCATTAAAGCACCTGTGATGTACCTGGCCCTGTGCTTTCCGTATATGATGGATCCAATATACATTCATCCAAACTACTTCAGATGCATAATAGCATCCATAAGGATATATCGGCCACTTATATATTTCATCTTTGTTTCTAAGTCATTTTTAGAGATATAGGTGTCCAGCTATTGATTGATCATTCCAGAAATATTTCATCAGCATATTCTATGTGCGCTCAGCCCTCCAGTTAGAAAGAGGAAACTTGGTCTAAGTTTTCTGATTCTACACAGTCTTGTTTTTAAATTTACATCTCAGTTCAGTGATGGCACTCTCTAAGATAACCTGACAGTCTTTTCCCTTCAGTAACTGGATTTTTATGCCTCAGCGTCTCCCTCTCTTGCCATCTTTTTCCGTTAAGTACCACCATGCCTTGTTGCCCCTGATCCTTCAGAGAACGCACTTGCGTTTCATCTTGAGCATCTCCTATACAGATCTCTCGAGACAATGTGGTTAATTCCTTTACTTAGTGGTGCTTTATAGGAAACATTCTTTTGAACTAAAAGGTTCAATTTTGAAGTTTTACATTATTTCACATTTTAGGTCTTTGGATCATTTTGGAGGATGATAAAAAATAGAATAAATCTGGGGACTCTCATATTCCCTTCAGGAGCATTACTTACAATGGGATTTAAACATTATTTCTATTGTGACTTCTACTGTGATTTCTGTGGTCACGGAATGCAGATAGCACTGTGGGTTAATTAATGGAAATGTCAGGTTAGGCAGCATATGTTGCAGAGTTCTTTTCTCATCTAATTGTTGGATATTTCCTAAAAAGCCAGACTGGTGTATTATGCCTAAATAATCATATGATTCTAAAATAAGTATGAGGAATTTCCTGTATCTTCAAGAAATTCATTTGAATTCTTAAGACTTTGAGAAACAAATGACAGCTGACTATTGATTCCTGCATATATTCACATAGTGCCATTGGCATTTTAAAGCCTCATATCACAGATAAAGCAGGAGACTGATTTCTTTCATTACTCTGTGATGGTCCTTAGTGTTTGAACTGAGATTTTTGCTTCTGGGGACTATTGTGGAAGATCCTGTTGGGTAGGTGGATTAGGGGGAACTTTGAGAGGGGTACAGTCCATTGAATTGTCCTGGGTCTTGTGCACCAGTGTGGCTTTGACGACCCTGATGCCATAAACACTGCTTTGAGAACTGCTTCTAACACTGGCCCCTACTACTGCCCTTAGGCAAAGGACCTGAGACCCTGTATGCGGGGCAGAAGCTCAATGACAATGAGTGGCACACAGTTCGGGTAGTGCGAAGAGGGAAAAGCCTGAAGTTAACCGTGGATGACGACGTAGCTGAGGGTGAGTACAGCCAGGGGGACATCTAACTCCCTTGGGTCTCTTGGATGTTTCGTTTTCAAAACTTTCTGTTTTGCTTAATAGAAGTCACAAATCACCTTCTCTGTGGGTGAGCTCAGGAAAGGCTAAGAAAATAATCTGCCTCTGTATTTTCCTGAGATTTCTCATCAATCTATTTAGAATTTACCGACATCTATAACTACACATAGGGGTCTCTCTCCTTAGGCACAGAGTGTAGGTCTGCAGGGTAGAGGTAGGGTTCTACACATCCTTCTATTATTCAGTAATTACAAAATCACTTTGTGATTTTGCGCTGTGATGAGCAACTCTTTGGTAGAGAGAGACAGAGAACCCAGGAATTCAAACTATTACAGGGATGCAAATACCTAGAACGGTGCATAAGGCTTAAAAGGTGTTGAATAATATTTGGTTTAATTAATTTTTCATTTATTTAATAATTATTACCTGAGTGCCTATTCTGTACCGAGCACTGTTTTAGGAGGAACTGGGGATACGGTGATGTACAAACAGGTGGATCCTCTGCTGGGTGGAAGTTACATTTAGGAAGACAATGAGTGAATAGCTCCATGCATATACCAAGGAACACTGAGAGTCCCACATAACTCGTAAGTATTTTCTGAGAGCCTGGTATGTGTCAGCAAAGCATTAGCATTGTAGAAGATTAAAAGGAAGCACAGATGTTACCTTTTTCTTCAAATAGTGAAGCAATCTACTAGATTAGCTAAGACTCTAGTGTTTGAAAATAGAAAAAACAATAAATTATGAGATTCTAATTTGGGTGGGTTAGATTAAAATTTTCAGTCAAAACAAAAGAAGCAATTGGGGTAGAGACATTAGATTTATGAAGGTAGATCTAGAGCCAGAATTTGATAGGTGGGTATAATTGACGAGGTCTAGGGGAAAGGAGAGAAGGCATGTCTAAGTGATTTGTCACTAAGTGATGCCGCATTCAGTAAGTCTGCTAATATTCCAGTACATAGTATCCAGAATTCTCATCCATCTGGGAAAAGAAAACTTGGAGAGGCAGAGGGGATTATCGGGAACATCACCTTCATCTGATTTCAGCCCTAACATTGACTCTCCGAAGGATGTTGGGAAAGCTACTTACCATTCCTAGGCATGTCAAATTCAGTGAGTGGCCCAAGCCGTTTCTACAGTGTCTTCTGAGGATAAGACAGTCAAGTTAGTCAGGAGCTCTGGGGTTTAATACAATCACTGCCACTAAATTTCATTATGCCTTTGGAGTAGATACAGTAAACTTCTTTTTCTTCATTTTATCATCTTTAAACCTACACTTCTGTTATTTCTAAGGCTCTTTCCAGCATAAATGTTCTGCAATTTTGGGTCCTCTATAATTTAATCTTATATTCATGAGCCCGAGTATCTGTCATTTCAGAATCAGGAATTATGGTGAAGTATGTGTCTGTGCAGGAGTGTGTGTGTATGTGTGTGTGCACACACTTGTGAGTGTGGGTGTGCATGTGTGTGTAAGTAGAGAAAGACGGTCTGTGGATACACAGAGAGTATCTGGCATGTATCCAGTAGGCATGAGATACCATGTTAGCTGTCTTCCCCACATCAGGTCATTTAATCTTCCATAATTCAACACAGTCTTTCAAAATAAATGTTTTTTTATTGTCATTTTACAGAATGAGAACATGAAACTTAGAGAGTTGCTTAATTAAGCCTCAAATTTATGTCCGTGTGATTCCACAAAATCAACTTCTTTGCTTTACATCATAATCCATCATAAGAAAATGAAAAGTATAGTGAGATGGATTAGGCTGCGGTGGGGAATACATTTAAGAATGCCAACTACAACACTGCTTCTCTCCCTCCTGAAAATGAAGGGAGCCTGAACCACGTCAAATATCCTACTACATATGGAATAACAGTGGCGATGTACAAACAGGTGGGAGGTATGGTTTCTAGTCTACATGCCTGAAGGGTAACTTAGCTTCATGAAATTAATGATAAAAATGAGATGCAAAAAATGTTTAAAACTCATAGTCAACCTGCATTAATTATTCAAGAAATCCCCATGAGCTGTTAGTGCAGACAGAAGCCTGCAAAGCTGTGGTGAGTTCCATGTCCCTTGGTAATTCCTCTGGCTTGGTGGGGTAAATCTCAGGGAAATGGATTCACAGCGTGTTTTCAATAGCAACCACGAGATGGCACCATAACCACAGTCTCTCCCTGCAGTGACTTCCTTTCATTTTCCTTGAAAAATACATGCCCTGCAAGTACCGTCATAAAGAACTGCAAACAGAGGGTATTATTATAGTTCCCTGTCTCAATCACTGTTCTTTTATAGAACCGCCAGAATAAAGGTAATTATAAATTGTGCTTTCTGTAGTCACTAATAATTAGAAAGTAGGGCTAAACCACAGAATGCCAAAGTTATCCAGTAATTTGATATCTGAAATTAACGAAGTTCTTTCATTTCAGTCTGACCCCCTACTTCACTGCTGATGGAAGAAAGCAGCCATAAGGATAAAGAAATTTAGGAGAGGAGAAGAGTTATTTTGCTTATGAGCTATAACCTTGGGTTGCTTTTTACAATGATAAGGCATTTGGAAATTTTAATTTTAGTTCATGAAAGTCCTAAAATCAAGGAATGAAACTAAAATACCACAGTCCCCAGGTTATTGAGTAGCATCTTATTGGCTTATTTAGTGATTCCATTCATGCTGCTTAAGGTCCCCCCATGGGGCAAATTTTCAGCTATTTTGTAGAAATGATGCAAAGAATAGGTCAGACTCACAGGAAATCAAAAGCAAAGAAATATTCATCAACCCAGTATTTTTCATTTATTATAGTGTAATTGTATTCTTGGAAACATATTAAGTTCAGTTGACAGTTAATAAGGATTGATTGATTGACTTGGCTGGATTTCTATTATTAAGAATAAATTGAAAGAATATCTCACTTGGGTTATTCTCCTCCAAATAGGGGCCTAATGATGCATGTACCACCCACTCCACCCAGAACTTCTTACAAGTACAAAAATTCACCCCTCTTTTCACTACTCTGCTCCAAATTGACTGCTTCATCCCTTACCCAAACTGTGAAAAAGTCATTTTCCAAAGTTTTGATTAAAAACTTGTTCGGGCTGGTGAGATAGCTCAGCGGCATAAGTGCCTGCCTGGCAAGGGCAAGGTCCTGAGTTTGCCTCCCAGAACCCACATAAAGCAAAAAAAAAAAAAAAAAGAAAAAAAGGGCTGGTGATATCGCTCAGCAGCACAAGAGCTTGCTGACAAGCACGAGATCCTGAGGTCGACTCCCGGTACCCACATTAAAAACTTGTTCCTCCTATTAATAAAAAGTTTGGTAAAATAGGATTTGGAATTATTAGGTAAAAAATGAAGTTATTTATGGGAAGACTTATTAGAATCATTAAATATGCTAATGTATACCGATAATCATCAATAATTAAATATGCAGTATTTCCCAAATGTATTTTGCTCCAGAAGCTTTTCTTTTTTTTTTTTTTTTAAATAAAGTACTTTATAGCATACACTTTTAAAGAGTGCTGATATCCTGAGGAAAGGGGTTGGGACCAATGGAGCTGGAGAATTGTAAGGAAAATGTGAGAATGTTGTACTGAGACTTTGTAAACCTGTATTTTCTTAACTTCTGTATTGGAAGCCAAGAGAGGACAAGTTGCTTCCTTTCAGCTGGCCATTTAATTAATTACTTAATTTATTTATTTGCTAAACTCTTATTGTTGGCCAGGAACCTTATGTGGAGAAGTGATGATCTGATTTCTGATTCTCTGTCTCTAATAGGAGCCCCTTCCTCTGATGTCGGGGCTGCTTGCTGTCCTCGGGGCCCTCTGCGGTACACGAAGGGACATATAGAGGACACTAAAGGTGGACCCTACTTTTAAAGAGGCTTGAATCCTAATTAGAGAGAAAGAAAAAAAAATAAGTGAACAACTGGAACATGATGAAAACATTTCAGAGAAAGGGAAAAATTGGTTGCTGCGCAATTACTAATAGCGAATGATTTAATTCCCAGGCACTATTCTAAGTATTTTACGTGTACTGACACATTTGACCCTGACAACTTCACACCTATTTCACATGGGGGAAACTGAGGCATAAAAATGTTAAGTAACTCCCCCAGGGTAACCCAATTAAGAAGTTGTGGAGTTGGGATGCATATCCAGGGAACAAATGCAGAGTCTATATGCTTGTCCACTCTCTGCTATGGCCTGTTGGGAAGCTACAGCTTGGATCTGGCCTGAATTTTCCATAGGTTTACTCTTCATCACTCTGAGGATCAGTCCGCAGATGGCTTATTGGCCATCAGTGATACACGGGAGTGAATATGTGAACAGGAGCCACGGCAGCGAGGCTGCTTAGGGCAGGCACTGAATATATTACCCTTAACTAGGTGGAATGGCGTTATGATACTTGGCCAAGGGGAAGAAGTGTAAGCTCATTATAACAGTTTCTGCATGGAGATTTCAAGAGTTAAATTCTGCCTACTGTTTTTCTTGGGCAGTGATGTGGGGCATGAGTCAGACTTTTCTTCGGAGACAGTATCATACACAAATAAAGACATGGGCTTTGGAATTCATAAACCTGGGTTCAATATGAGGATCTACCACTTATTTGTTTAAATCCTAATTGAATGTCTTAATCTCTATGAGCTAAATGCTCCCACCTCTAACGTGGGATAATGATACCTATCTATAGTTTTATTGTAATGTGACATTTGTTAGGCAGTACTCAGCACAGGGCCGGGCATGTAGGAATAGTCAGTAGTCCTGGTATTTCTTTGTTATCTTGCACTCACGTTGCTTCTCTTTCCTCTGAAATTCAAAAGCAGTTTCAATGAGGACCTTCGTCTTTTTGTGCTTTTTCTGCTATAATAAGAATATATATATATATATATATATATATATATATATATATATATTCATTTACAGGGGAATGAGCTCCTTTAGCAAGTAGTGGACTCAATTCCTTTTCTTATTGGCCCCACATTGCCTTCTCCTCTACCATCCCAGACTTAGTTGAAGCTTCTCTTTGAGTCAACCTAAACCCTGACTTTCCCTGTGTTAAGCCAAGTCCTTCCTCAGTTTCCCTTCTATCTCAATCAACATCTTACAATTTTTTTCTTGTTTTATCAAGGTGATTTCCTAGTGAAAATCCCAGTGAGCAGAATTTCCTTATCCCTCAATCCTGAAGGTTGGGTTTACCAGAATTTCTCTAAAAGCTCCCAATTGACTTTAAAGTTATTTCTTCAGATTCCTTTTCTCACACAATGATCCATCTTTTTGAGTCACCAGGGGTGATCCTCACTTCATGATTCTCATTGTATATTTTTTTGGTAAAATATAAATTAGCATGAATGTAAACATCATTATATTTTAGTTCATTACCCCATGCAAATTGGCTCTGACCTCTCTCCCCATCGTTCTCTTGTGCAGTCCCTATGGCTGGTTTTAATGGCTATAGGGAAATTGACACTGAGTGTTTATTTCTGTCACTTTGTTGTTTTAAAACAGGTGGGTTTAGGTTATATTGCTTTTCAGTGTCATTCCCAGAGTTTTCAAAACTAAGTCATTTTATGCAATAATTCTTTTTCTTAGTTATTCAGTTATCAACAGATTTAGGTTGCATTTTGATTTTGATTTACAAAATTGTACTTATTAACCAACATCATTATTTTTGTGCATGCTAAGAGAATGATGTGTCACTAGTTGTCAGAATACCACATAGAAGCTCATAAAATGGAAATCTGACTTCGGTGCTCAGGAGCAACTCTTTGCAGGTCTCAGTTTTCTCCTGGAGATATGAAATCTATAGGGGTGTCCAAGGATATAATGTGGTTGAGTCTCCTGGATTCAAGCTTAAGGTACCCAAGAAAACGCATTCTCCCTTTTGTCAATTGAATTCTAAGCCAATAAAGAGAGAAGGAAAAGAGATACAAATCATACTATTTCATTAGTGAGGGTACTGTCATTAAAATATGGCTTCCATCTACTAAACCTCAGAGGTAGATAGAGCTGCTTATTCGAACCTAACTGAGGACGGATAAGCATCCTCCACAGAAGCAAGAAGCAAGGTCTGCCTCCACCCCTGGTGGGGTAGAATGGGTGTTTTGGATGGATGGTTCCTTGCTCAGGCAAAGAAAACAGGGAGCTTAAGGGGATGAGTTATACACACACAGCAGAGCCGTGCATCTCTTTGCAGGTCACCGTTAATATTTCATATTATGTCACTCCTTTTCTTCTGCAGAGTTGTAAAAGAGAAAGTAAAGAGATCCTAAGATGTCTTGCTAGTGGAGTTTCTTCAGTGAAGAAGTTAACAACAAAAGAAAACAGGGAAAGAGAACTCCCCTTCCTCTCTCTCTAATACCATAAGGCAGGGGAATATAGTCTGATACATTTTATTGTATTTTTAAAAATTTTTATTAGTGTATGTTTGTAGTACCTAATGATTACAGTCCTTGTGTCTGACTTGCACAACACACCTTTCTCATCAGTGTGCCAGCAAAGCTCTGGAGGTGAATATCACTGTGTGAGATTGGCTTGTTGTTAATGCAGTATTCCTAAGTTTGGTTCCTGCGTCAGCCATATAAATGTTATCTTGGAACTACTAGAGATGGAAATTCTCAGGCTTCACCCCAGACTTTGGAATTAGTCTTGGTTAGGGACAGCTTCTTCTAATTCACACACTTCAAATGTGAAGGGTGGCTTCCTAGAGGTAAATTCTGTTACTAATAGAAAAATAAATTACAGGTTTTGGGCAGGCATGCGCATCAGTAGAATTTCTATAAAAGAACCTTTTTCACAAGTACTGGGTGGTGAGGTATTACAACAAGAAATATTTAGTAGTGAATACCTGGGCTTGTTCATTATGTCATCACAAATGTTATGGCAAAAAAAGACTTTTTGTCTTACAATGTGTATTTGGACTCAAATGTTTTGCTGGATAGAGAAAATGAAGTTTTATGTATTAACTTGGGTGACCCGCAATCTCATGTTCTCTTTCCTATGATGAGACATTCTAAGCAGCTGCATGATGGCATGAATGTAGGGGTATGGTATGGGCTGGGCCAGTACTCAGCACCCTGATTGGAGCAATGTCACATATATACTATCAGGAGTATTTTGTTTTCTGGAGCCAAATCAAGAAAACTAAACATTTTGAGTGAAAACAAGTTCTACCTCCAAGACCTAGTAAAAATGCTCTGATAAAACATGGCAACTTTTCCTGTTTGTGCCTCCTCTCTGGTTTGCATAGGTACAATGGTGGGAGACCATACCCGCTTGGAGTTCCACAATATCGAAACTGGTATCATGACCGAGAAGCGTTACATCTCCGTTGTCCCTTCTAGTTTCATTGGCCACCTGCAGAGCCTCATGTTTAATGGCTTACTCTATATTGACTTGTGCAAAAATGGCGACATTGATTACTGTGAGCTGAAAGCTCGCTTTGGTCTGAGGAATATCATTGCTGACCCTGTCACCTTCAAGACCAAGAGCAGCTACCTGAGCCTTGCCACTCTCCAGGCCTACACCTCCATGCACCTCTTTTTCCAGTTCAAGACCACCTCAGCTGATGGCTTCATTCTCTTCAATAGTGGGGATGGCAATGACTTCATTGCGGTGGAACTGGTGAAGGGGTAAGTAGAAGGAACCATAGAATTTATGCTGTTGTATCTTCATTCAAGCCCTTTATAAAATATGAACATGAGAAAACCTGTCCATTCTCGCTCTACATGTCTATTCATCCTCATTGGTTATAAAGATCCACAAATTATTAGGCCTGGAAAAGAGACTGGCATAACTTTAAAGATCTTCCATTAAGTCAATGGCTTTTACTATGAAATATAGTCCTTTAAAACTATAGACAGTTTCTAAATGCTTGGATTTTGCAAAAGAGAACTATGGCATGGGTTGCAACCGTCTCTTGAGTAATACTAAGTGCAACCATCAAATTTATACTAAGTAATGTAATACGTATAGGTATTTTCTTTTCTTTTTTCTTTTTCTTTCTTTTTTTTTTTTTTTTTTGTACCAGGAATCGAGCTCACAACCTTGTGCTTGCTAGGCAGGCGCTGTGCCACTGAGCTATATACCTAGCCCCACATATAGGTATTTTCAACCCCACCATTAGCTCACATATCCGGAGTTTTAATTGTTTTCCTTTCTTCAAGACATTTTAATACCATGTATGGGAAAATAGTCACAACCAAAACCAAACCAGATCCCTGACTGACTAATTTTAAATGCTGCCTCCTAGTATTTCTCAGTGTACCACCTGCATACCTGCTGGCTCTGGGTAGTATTCAAGTAGTAGCAGTGCTAAAGAGGTAGACTCTGTGAAAATGAAATTAAAATAAAGAATGATATAATAGGTAGTGACTATTCTTATAACTCTAAGCCAAGCTTTAGTGATTGTTGCAGTAGACCAGTTTAGCATGGGAGATTTGAAGCCCTCAGTGTCAGCTTCACACATATTGCCACTAAACCACTTCAGAGAACTTCATGCCGTCAAGTGTTTTCTGTCCTTCATAGGTACATACACTATGTGTTTGACCTTGGGAATGGTCCCAATGTGATCAAAGGCAACAGTGACCATCCCCTGAATGACAACCAGTGGCACAATGTCGTCATCACTCGGGACAACAGTAACACGCACAGCCTCAAAGTGGACACCAAGGTGGTCACTCAGGTTATCAATGGGGCCAAAAATCTGGATTTGAAAGGTAAATCTTGCAAAGAAGTTTTTCCTTCTTAGAGCATTTCTTATAATGGAAAGATTGTTTACAGAGGCAAACCACAGTTATCAGTGCCCTGTATTGGTTGTTGGTACATCCCGTGTATCCTATTTTAACATTATCGAATTATACCATAATGCAACTTTTTCAGTTTTTACATAGAATAATAGTTCATTTTCTCTGATAACCCCAGGAATGTCTTGGTATAGGGAATGAGTAATGAGGTGATAAATATCAAAATAAGGGAAGGTCTATTATAAAGAGGAAAGAATATATATCATTGGAATTTCAGCTGAGTCATTTATGGCCTGGGTAACATTGGTGAAAATTTCTTAGCTCTGTTTATGAGTCATTAGGAGTTTTGACGGCATGTCTGTAAAATCCTCAACATATTATTTGTAATAAGCACATAAAAAGCACTCAGTAAATAGTTGTTTTTTTGAAAATGTTGTTAATCTTTACTTCATCATTCCATGGGGATTATACCTACTTTATAGAGTTGATAAGTGATTTAAATTTGTGAGATGATATGTCTATAATGATTGACACATAAGAAATGTTGGTTTCTTTTTGTTACAGTTTGGAAACTCTGATGTTAATTTTGTTTCAGCTGCTCCCTCTGTTATTATCTAATGAATAGTCTGAAGTGCACTGGCTGTTATTTACTTGACCTCCTGGCTATTTGCTTTCCTTCCTAGGTGACCTGTACATGGCCGGCCTGGCACAAGGCATGTACAGCAACCTCCCAAAGCTAGTGGCCTCCCGCGATGGCTTTCAGGGCTGCCTGGCTTCAGTGGACTTGAACGGGCGCCTGCCTGACCTCATCAATGATGCCCTCCATCGGAGTGGGCAGATTGAACGTGGCTGCGAAGGTACAACCTTTCTTCTTTTTAAGCTACTGCCTTGTCGCAAGCACCAAGCCTCTTTGCTGCCTCTGCCAGTGCCCCTATCCTCAGTTTATCAATCCTCTCTCATTCTCACTTGCCACCCAGTAATGCATTGTCATCTGTGTCTTCTTGTCACTGGTCGAGTATGTCAGGACATGTGCCACAGGCTCCAGGAGTGTATGTTGGCAGATGTTTTCCCAGGATCACATACTTGCCAATAAAGAACCTTCCTTGGCATTGACATCAGACTTCTACCAGTTTGTGCCTTTGCTTCTAGAATGGCTGAAAGGCTTTGGAGACTTTTATTTATACTCTAATACAAGGTGAGCAGCAAACCACAGACTTTATATATGTGTCACCCTTAATAAAGTGCTTTTTGTTTTGGCTAAATGAAACTGCATTATTTAATGCAAATCTAGCAGGAGATAGGGGAATGATGTCAGAATGCTGTGATAATGGAAAGAACCTGATTTTTATCAAGTGCTTACTAGCTATCAGGCATTGTTAAACAGTTCTTTTTTGTGGTATAGTGTACTTCAGTGTTAGAAAGACCTACGTTCAGGTCTAGGTAACAGCTAGTTGTGCTGTTTGGAAGGTTACTTAACCTCTCTGAGCCACATCTTCTTTTTTTATTTCCTGTAAAAAGGGGCAATATAGTTTACCTTGAACCATAATATAAAAGAATCAGATATAATGCCTGATACATAGAGGGTACTGGATAAAGATGGGTTTATTGTTTACAAATATTATCTCATGTGAGACATCTAAGCATCGCATGCCCACCTGCCCGCCCATACAGCACAGCAAAACGTGCTCAGCCTGTTTCTGCAGATGTTCTACTCTTCTTTGAGATATTAAATGCATTTCACAAGTTAATGATAGAAACAGTTCTTTACAGTAAAAACAATCTAGTTTTGCCAGCAGAGAGCAGCAGTGAACACATTCCGTGTTCCCTGGTAGCTTCTGGGGCTGAATATTCAGGTGACTCAACCTAACTGAAAGGCAGAGAGGTTGCCCAGTAAGTCACTAGGATGTAGGTATTCATCCCTCTGGTTGAGCTTCATCGTCCTTTGTTTGTGCAGTGTGGTGTGTTGTCTTGTGTCCCTTGTTAATTTACCATGTCTAAGGAGTTCATTCATCTCCTGTGTTCCACCTCACGGACCACTCCTGTTTCTAACCAACCTCCGAGTTCTCTTACTACCTAACTGCACATTTTAGTGAAAGCTTCTCATCAGCTTCACAGACTGACTGTAGTTAGGACAACTGTGTCCCTCTGCCTGGGAGTCAGCTGCCCATGCTGTATTAGCGTAAGACTGCTCACCTCTAGGACCTACGCCAATTCTCCTTTAGGCAGAAATACTTCTTACATTCTATTCACCAAATGTGGGCTGTGTGTGTATAGGGGACAGAAGGTTGGGAATCAGCAATTAAAGTAGCCACTTTGTGTTCTAGAAATGCGCACTTTCATTCAACTGAAAAAAGAAATTTGTCTTATTGGCCTGTTCTTAGTTCTTTCAGGTGCTAAAAGGCAATGTTGAGTTAGATGCAGCATTTGGAATTAAGTGGTCTATCTTAGTTTAGAAGATTGTGGAATGATGGCAGTTCTAGTTATCCTTGGTAATTAACATATCAAGTTAAGTCATAATACATATCGCATATTTAAATAAGGCACTATTCAAATGCTAAAAATTTTTCTTATCATGGAATCAGTTTTTCAGATTGAAAAGTGAAGAAGTCATTCATTTAACTGTAAAGTAACATTGCCCAATAGAAATGAAATATAAATCACATATGTAACTTTAAATTTCCTGATAGCTTTATTTTGAATGATATAATGTAACGGGCAAAACTAATTGTGGTTTTATATTTTGTTTTACCTAACCCAAAATATCCCAAATATTATCATTTCAATGTGTAATTTTTTTTAATGTGTAATTGTCATAAAATTATCAATAATTATATTATATTCCTTTGATCATAATAGACCTTAAGAACTGATGGGGCCTTTTATACTTTCAACACACTTCAATTCAAGCAACACATATTTAAAGTTCTCTATACCCGTATGTGTTTCTGGCCACTGATTTGAAGTACAGTTGTATAGAATATATAAGTTGGAGTAAGAAGAAACACAAGTACGGTTTTGGATTAAAAGGAAATCTAAATTAACTTCATAAAATGTATGGTATAAAGTGGGAAATGGACTCTATCTAAGATAGCTTAGAGAGAAGCAGTGAGGACCATTAGCAAAAGGAAATTACCCACCAAATTTGGGGAAATGTTGCTATCCTGACCCGCAGCTCTGTGTGCAGTTTGCCATGACTCATCACATGCATTATGGTGGGTTCCGACCTTCCTCTAAGTATGAGTGATTGTTCAAAGCCAGATATTGTGACTTGATGGCTCTCCCATCCAAATCTATAGCAAATCCCATGGGCCTAATAACACTGCACTCTATTGCCATGGAGATAATTACGATCGAACATTATCACTGCCCTACTGGGTGGGATGAAGTGGAGGATGAGTGCCCAGGAAAGAAGGTCCTTGTTTATTATACACAAATGACTTGGATAATTAGCCTAAGTAGCCAGGAAAAATGGCCCAAAAGTGGGTTAAGGTATAAATTACTGTCATTGGAAGTTTGCACTATTGTGAATAAGCTCTTGTAAAAGATCCCAGGAGCTTTTTAGGGTTCTGTGGAAATGAAAGGTCCTGAACCTTGGAAAGATTGCTGCAGAGAGGTACCATTCTCACTGCAATATTTTGGACACAGCATGTGACTTCCAAGAGAGCCTTTGGCTTTTAAGCAGTGTGAGAACCTTAGGATATTTCTTGACTCATTATTTCTATGTGTAGAATAGTGAACAGTTGTAGGATAAGGTTTCATTACCAAAAAGTAGGGACCCGGCTCTGTTTAAGATGGTGAATGTGCTTCATTCTCACATTTTAGGGTACGCAGAGCAAGACATCTCATATGTTCTTGTTAAAGTCATTGAAAATGACATTTTAAGATCCCTAAGTATTAAATGTATTATTTTCTCTATTATATCTGGGCATGACAGCACATAAAAGGCAAAAGGGCCTAAAATTATTTTTAAAAATTATTAATTCACTCTTCTTTGGCTCTCAATTTTTGAGGCCAAACAAATCTTGAAATAGGTTTTGATTTTATGTCTCTAATATATTGCAGAGTGTAAAATTTAGAAGTTAAGTGAATTTCCCAGCCAACATCTAGCTGTGACTTTTGACTTCTCTGTTTGAGCGTGGATATCTTAAAATAATGCCTGGTTTAATGCTTGGCTGGTGAATATCTCTTCTTCTCCTGAGGTCCCTTTGTTGCAGAGGCCAAGGCATTATTGTCTAAAAATGCTATTCCATCAGCACAGATGGCAAACATCTGAGAGAAACACATGTGCTTCATTTTGAGACTGGGGTAAAAGAATAAAAAGGACAATGGTTTGGTGCCTTTTTGCCCACAAATATTTGGGTTTGGCTACTTTCTTATAAATTCAATAAACTGAGCTCTTTGGTGTTCTCGAATACGTCACCTCGATAGAAATGCCCTATCCTGGCGCCATGTTTCTCTGTGGCATCAGCAGGAGGGTGCAAGGGGTGGGTGCTCCCAAGGGACTCTTCCATGTTCAGCTCCAGATGCTCAGAATTATTTTTGTGGTCTCAGTCTGATTGTGCACATGTGTCTTTCAGTCTGGCCATGCACTACCCTTCTTACTGGACCATCTGCCTTGGGGTTGGCTATGTAATTGTGGGAAGGCTCTTGTCACCCCTTGCTTGTGCTTTGTCAAGTCCATTATTTCCCTGTCCCTGCTCTGCTGACTTGGCTCTGAGGAGGCCTGCTGTACCCTGGTCTGTGCGTCCCTGTGTCTCCGTGTCTGTGCTGTCTCTGGTGAACCCGTAGAGCACTCCTTTGTCTGTTTGAGTGATGTTGGTTATGCAGCCTGCGTTTTTCATTTCTGTGATGTTACCCTGGTTTACTCTACCTTTTACTAACCTCTGGTTATTGTTTTCGCTTTTTCTGTTCTTTTGCTAACAAAGTTGCGTTGACCAAAGCTGACCTGCAAGGTAGAGAAGGCTCTTGTTCCCATTTCCATTTTGGACTGAAAGACGCCCTGTGTAACCTTTGATATCTTCACTTCCGAGGGCTTCAAGCTGTCACACCTCTTAGACAGCAGCCATTGTGGGGAGGGGGCTGAAACCAGTGTTCTTCTGAAAAGGTGACAGACAGCTCACATCAATGCATGGAGAATAACTGTACAGACGAAATGTTGTGGGGATTACGAATGTGATTTCATTGAGGGGGGCAAGGAGGTTTGACGTCATCCTATAGTGTGATTACTCACAAACATATCCATCCATTCTGGAAATGATTAAAACCTCTCCAAGTGGCGGCATGAAGGGTTTGGCTTCTTCTGATTTATTCACCATAGATAGAAGGCAGCACTTTCAAGAAGAAAAAAAAGAAGGGGGCACTTGAGTTCTTAATTATTTTCTAGGTCAGGAAGGTCATCTTCTAGAGTAGGATATTTAAGTGCTTGGACCTTGTGAAAGAACATATCATTTTCTCTTTACTCATTCGAAAAAAATATTTTTAGGCATTTGGGAGACATTAATGTCATTAAAACACTCAAGAGATTTATATTTCCTATTGGGGATTCTGGTTGAGCACTTCAGTGTCCTGTTTTGCCATCTAAGGAGAAAAGCACTCTTGGGGAAGAAGAAGATTGTTCAGTTTTATCCTGAATCCCCTACAAAAGGCCTGTACGTGAGAAGTCAATGAATATTTGTTGCAGAAACTGCCTCTTCTACCCTTCAGAGAGTCTCCAATGTTCACTGGTCCTGTTGGGTCAGGGCTTCTTGACTCAGAATGGCAAGGGAGGGACAGGCATGTTAGGTATCATCTGACTGAGCCTCAGACGGCCCCCTCCCAAGTTTATAATCAGCAAATATTGAAGTGGGTAAGGCAAAAACCCCATGAAAGAGTGACTTTTCACCAAAAATATCATTTACTTTGCTCTGACTTATTAGTTATATGCCATGTAGGTAACCAGTACAAGCGTCTGTCTCTCAGGAGGACATCAACTAATAAGGCCCGCGTCTAGTCATCTGACCATCAGTACATCTTTTCTCTTCACCTCCTCTGAGAAAATTCTGAGGTATACTAAAATTCATGAAAAGAAAAGACATGCACTGGGCCAATACTTTGAAGTCTAAGGAAGCTTTACAGTAATATTTAGTTTCAAAGTATGTAAGTTGCTCTTGATAATGTTGTTTTTTAATGTTCAATTGTCATGGAAAGGTCCATTGCATAGTACTCTGTAAATGGAGGAGGGGGTGAGGAGGTAGGCTTTGATCTATAGTGCAAGAGAATTCAAGATGGTTGAAGCTCTGCGGAACCAGATTTAGTAGAACAAACTGCACAACTGCATATCCTTCTCAACTTTACTGTTCTTCAGGGTAATAACTACATGGACTTTGAGTTTCTACAACCTGGCACAGGGCCCTTCACATACCAACTTCATACATGCCAAAATAATCCTCAAGACCCATCTAAAGGAAACATAGTTCGTGATAGTTATACCAAGAAGTGATTGATCTCCATACCTGTTATAAATTGTTTACCAAATGAAATGCACTATTCTGTATAACTATTACACTCTAATAAAAAAATTAAACTATTTACCAAAATATAAGCACTGACTTGGGAACAGGGTAGTTCTGAGTATCCTAACTTTCCTTCTTAGAAAAGGAGTCTAGTCATCAGCATAAATGTTAAGTTATTACTGTGTTGACATAGACTTTCTTCATTTCTTATAATGACTTGACAATCTCTTTGTTTGTGGCAGGAGCTGCTATTCTTTGTAATTATTTTGGTTCATCTTACTCTTTCCCTGTATTATCCAAATGAGCTGTAGGATACAAATGCTTTCAGTTTTTATTTTTCTGACATTGGGATATAGGCCATCACTCATATGCTGGCTTTTTCACTGTAACCTGTGGGCATAGAGTACTAATTACCATTTAGTGAAAAGGGCAGTAGAGGGCTGGTGAGATGGCTCAGTGGCATAAGCACCTGCTTGGCAAGCGCAAGGGCCCGAGTTCGACTCCCGGATCCCACATACGAAAAAGGGGCCGGTGATATCGCTCAGCGGCACGGGCGCCTGTTGGCGCGCGAGGTCCTGAGGTCGACCCCCCGGTACCCACAAAAAAAAAAAAAAGAAAAGGGCAGTAGAACATAGACAAAGAAATGAGGCAGGTAGAAACGTAGAGACAAATGTATTCAGAAGGAAATACAATGGTGAGCTAAAGAAGCGGCATGTTAAGTCTGGGTGGATCAGGAGCTTGAATCCTCCTGTCATTGTGTTGTTGAGTAGCAGTTCTTTAATTTTTTTAAAATTTCATCAGTGATTGTGTTGTTCACTTTAGCAGGAACGGAATGTCAGTTAACTTAGTGGCTGATACAGAGCATCAGGTATTTAGCAAGGTAGTAGGGATGCAAATGACTTTGCTCTCTGCAGAGATGCAGTCATTGACCTCAAAGGGGTCCGTAGATCGGCCAACAGATACATTGCAGATATGCATTCGCCATATGAGCATGGAGGAGGACAACTGGACACTGTGAGCGGAGGGTGGTTAAGGTGGGTGCTCATGCAGTGTCTTCTCGGGCAGAGTTTGAGCAGTGTCTGGAGGATGAGTGTTTCAGATGGGTGAGTTGAGGAAGCACATATAAGAGCTTGACTGGCCTAGGGAACTATGAGAAGATTGGTTGTGCTGAAGCAATGTGTCCATGAAGATGGGATAGATGAAACTGGGCCATCATGGAGACAGGTGATGGAAGACTTGTCCTATAAGGAGTTGGGCTCATCCTGTGGATGCTAGAAGGGGGAAAGAGATTTGAGTTAGATTTTAATTATATCAAGTCACTCTACTTCCAGGGTAGAGAATGGATGAGAAGGACAGGAACTGGAAGTGGAGATCAGAGCTAGCAGGGAAGCAGTGTGTTTAAGACAGAGATAAGACATGGCCCTGAAACCGGTTACTTTACCATGCCAAGGAGGGGAAAATGTTTCCCTCTCAGATGAAACCTCAAGGATCTAGGAGGAAAAGGAGCTCTTTCTTCTGTTTGCTGCACCCTCGCCTGCTGTCCTATATTCTACTATATTCTAGCTAAAAGCATATATACTTACACATTATGCAAAAGATGCCCTGGAAGAACCTCACTACTGTCTTGATTTTAGGTCAGACTGCACTCTCCAGGCTAGAAGAGGTTGTGGGAGCAGAGCTCGCTAGAGAACTTTCCTAAGGCAGTGACGGATGCTGCATGGCTTAGAGGTGCAGTCTTCGTATCAGTTTCCCTCGAATAGAATGACAATTTTGACATGACAATTAGAAGTAATTTTCTAATTTACTTTTGGTTTTCAAGAGGTATATTACTGGGGAGGGAAATACTGACTAAAAGCTTGTCATAAGAAAGGAGCTAGAGAACTATAAAGAAAACAGTAAGTTCCACCTGTTAAAATTGAGGTATGTGACATACACTGAGGAATAAAAGAATAGCTTTTTTTTTTTGTGGGTACGGGGGGTCGACCTCAGGACCTCGCGTGCCAGCAGGCACCTGTGCCACTGAGTGATATCACCGGCCCTTTTTTCATTTGTGGGTTCCGGGAGTCGAACTCAGGACCTGGTGCTTGCCAGGCAGGTGCTTATGCCGCTGAGCTATCTTACTGGCCCCAAGAACAGCTCTTTATCAGTTAGGTAATTAATGAGAATAATTTTTCATCACTTTTCATTATAACTTCCCTTAGTAGGTTTTATTTCTAGAATCAAATGTCTTCTTTTCTAGAAATGTAAGTTAACTAGGTACCCAAATTGTGGACAGGCAGGTGGGGGTCTTGGGATTGATTAAATCTGGGATAACTGCTGGCTATTTTGATAAACTCAGTGTATTGAGTTTAAAAGTCATGAAAACCTCAAGATTCTTTTAATGCATTTTAGTTGAGAATTGTTAGCACTTAGTAGGCAGATGAAATTTTAATTCTCCAACTTTCTTTATTGTGAGGAATATAGTTAGTTTTCCATCTCATTTTCTCCAAAGCTAAAAGCTGAATCACATTTTTCATTATATTTTATGTAATATAATGTAGTGCTTGACATAATAGAAATCAGTTCCTCAAAAATGGTTTGCCATATGGGAAATAATAAAAGGGAGAGGAATTATTCTGAACATCTCACAGCAGTCCCAGCCTTTTTCCTTCCACATCGCATGAGCAAGGTTTACCTCAAGAGAACTGTGTAAATATGGCTTACTGCCTATGTTAGTCAGCTTTCCCATTGCTGGTACACAACACCCAACATCCACAAATTAAAAGATGAGATGTTTAATATGGTTCATATTTTAAGGGGATTCAGTCCATGGTCTTCTGGCTCCAAGGCAGAAACAGTGTCAAAGCAAAGCTGCTTAGTTTATGGTAGCTGGGAAGCAGAACGGGGATACAGTGCCAGAAAGGAAGGGGAAAGGGGCCAGATATAGACCCTAAAGCACACCAGAAGTGTGCTCCACCAATCACCTGGGTGGATTCCAAAGCCAATCAGGTTGAGACTTCACCTTAATTGCCATATCCCACCCCTTGTCAACTTTATATCCAAATACATCTCCCGAAACCCTACTTAATCTCACAATAAAGACAATAGTAAGTTCATAACTTCATCTAACATAATGCAACTGTTCTGAATACAACCAAAAAAAAAAAAAAATGAAAATCCCTTCCCCAAAGTCTCAGCAGTGTCAGCATTTATGAGATGTCCAAGTCCAAGTCTCTTCTGAGACTCAAGGTGCTTAACCGTGAAATCTGTGAAAATTTTTAAAAAACAATTTACATAATCCCAACGTAAAATGGCACAGGGTAAACATTCCCATTCCAAATAGGGAGATAGAAAAGAATTGGACCAAAGCAAGACTGAAACCCACAGGGGAAACATTAAATCCTGTAGTTTCATGTCTGGCATCTGGGCCACATGGTGGTGAGGTGTGACTTAGAAAGGGCTTGGGTGCCCCACCCTTGTGGCCTTGCTGGTAGCAACCTATGTGGCTCTCTCTTGGGCTGACTCTGCCCGTTACTGGCAGCTTTCCTTAGCAGATGGTCCACATTCCCAACATCTCCAACTTCTTGGACTGTCCACTGCAACTTTGGCTTCATTTACACGGTTTCATGCACTGCCTTCTCTGGGACTGCTTGCCTCATCCCCCACGCCCTCCTTTGCAACAGAGGTGAAAGACTCCTTGACTCTACAATTCTTGTGTTCTTCATGCCAGTAAAAGTAGAATCATATGGAGAACTCCAGGGTGTTCTACCATGGGAGCAGTAGCCCAGACCACTTGGAACATGGCTCTAGTGGCCTCTGAATACCTTGATGGCTGAGCAGAGGGAAATGAATTCCTGGGACACAATTACCTAGGAGGTCCTTTTCAAGCAGTGTGCCCAGGGGCTCTTTTCTCAAATGAAAGGTTCGTACTTTTGTACCCTTGAGCCTGCAATGAATCAGATCTTGCTGATTTCTAAGATACCCTCAAAATATCTTTCTTATCCTTGTACCATGTACCTGGTTTCTTTTAAAAAGGCACTAATCACTTCAACAGCCATGCCTCCTTTGGCCCCAGCCTTACATATTGTTTCTTTTGGGCCAAAATTTAAGTTCAAAAAAAATTCTCCCCCCCCCCAATTTTTGGTATAAATCTGGCTAAGAGCAGCAAGTGGTAAATATGCCATAGTCTGAATGTTCAGCTGCCTTTGAATACCTCCTGCCAGATCAGTTAGTCCACCTCCTTTAATCTCAGTTTCCCCCTAAGTCAAAATGTAGACAATTCATTTCGGCTGAATGTAACACACATGGCCTCATGTCCAATTGCCAGTGAAGTCCTCATTCCCAAAGGAAACTTCCTGAAACTGTCCTTTATTGTCCACATTCCTATTAGCATTTTGGTCTGTTGAGCTCTTACCAGAATTACCCATCAATCCGTTTTTACAGTATACTAAGACTCCAAGAGCCCACATCTCCAAACCTTTGCAAAATCTTCCCACAAACCAATTCTAAAGTCTTCTAAACCACATGATCAGGTACAGTCACAGCAACAATCCCAGTTCTCCGTTGCCAATTATCTGTGTTAGTCAGCTTTCCTATTGCTGGGACATAATACCCAACATCCACAATTTATAGGAGGAAAGGTTTTAATTAGGCTTGTGTTTCAAGAGGATTCAGTCCATAGTCAGCTGACTCCAAGATAGAAACATCATGGCAGAAGAGCATGGTGGAATAAAGTTGCTTAGCTCATATTAGCTGGAACACAGAGCAGGGTACAGTGCCAGAGAAGGGACCAGACATAGACTACAAGATCATGCCTCTAAGCCCCGCCCAGACACATTCAGAAGTAGGTTCCACCAATTGCCTGGCAGATTCCAAAGCCAATCAGGTTGACACTCCACTCTAATGTCTACACCATATCAATTTGTCTTGTTTTTGGACTCCTCACTACCTAAACACCCAAGTAGAATAGGAAGATTTTTTTTGTTTTTTTGTTTTTTCCTAGTAGGATTAATAATACTGCTTATTGAGAGACTGCTTGGTATAACTACATGCTAAGTACTTGGCATGTTATGTCTCCACTATGACCATGACTTTACACGGTAATACTGTTAGGTAATACATTATATAGGTAGATACCATCATCCCATTACATGGGTGACTTTATAAGCTTTGCATGTATTATCTCATTTAATCCTCATACCATGTGAGGTAGTATAACCAGCACTATAAAATAAAACTCCAAACTGTCTCCTGTTGATTACGTAGAGACACTCCTGTCTTCTCTTTAGGCCCCCAAAAGTGAGAGAATATGCAAATGCCAGCATAAGGAGGCCAGGAGCTTTGTTTATTTTTCACAAGAAAGAGGAAGATGAGCTGAAGATGGCTAAAAGTGAAAAAGCAATTGTGAAATCTGCATGATCTTTCTCTGTTCCCCCCGCCCTGTTCCTTGCCCACCTGTAAACTGTAAGATAGTGATTGAGGCAACTGGCCCCCTCTATCTCCTCAAGCTAGCTTTAAATAAATCCTTTCTTTTTCTTTTTTTTTTTTCTCAAATATATGGTGTTGTTTGATTTGGCCAGCAGCGAACAGATGAACTTGAGTGTATGAGTCTAGGTGACTGGTAACAGTTGTAACAATTTACATTTCCTGATGAAAGTGGAGAAAGTGAGGTCCAGATTATGTAGTCAGGCCAAAGTCACATTGCTATTAAAAGATAAAACTGGATTGTAAAATCCATAACCCTTTCCCTACTACATTTTATAGTCTCCCTATTCTCAAAGCAGAAATAAAAGAATATCTGAGTGTCTTCAAAAAAGCAGAAATAAAAGAATATCTGAGTGTCTTCAATTTGGACTTTATAGTAGGCAGTATTCTTATCAATAGTGTTTTAATAATTTCTCGATGATATTTACACAATGCTAATTAAAGTATTTTAAGTTCCCTTCTTTTTGTTAAGCATGGCCTTTGAACTCTCCCTCACCTCCCATTAACGTACCCTGTGTTGCCCCTACAGACCATTACATTGGTGCTGAAGAAGAAAAAGCTGATGATGAGGCCTAATGACTTAGAAAGCCTTATCCATGGTTCTTAAAAACAAAGAGTGATCTCATTATTGGGCCCTTATGACCCAGGCAATCCTGAAAAGAGAGTGGAGAGAGCAAGAAAACTGTCTAATACCAGCCATCCTCTTATCCTAGCAAACACCCTAACTGGGGCACATATCCAGTCCTGCCTCTCCACTGTCAAGGAAATGTCCCATGGGCAAATCACTTTCCACTTAAGGTGCCATTATGCTTTTCAGTTCATTAGCCATTGAGGACAGTGCCATGCTGGCACCAGCACAGGGATTTTCAGGAATTTTGCAAGCCAGTTGACGTGATGTAACATGTTATAGCTCGAAGTTGGCAATGGTGGGAGCATTTTACACTACTAAAATCAACACGTTGCAAATTAATTTTTCCCCGTGGAGTGCCAGTTACTAAGCATACACCACTGATCAAAGGCTATTGGAGATAAAGACTCATGAAGGCATCTTAGTTTTAACCCATTCCTGTGATCATTTTATACCTATTTTATACCTAGTGTGATAAAAGGGTTGAAGTGATTGAGGAGAGTTAAGGTGTTATTGAAATGACCACTGCTGTGAGATATTATTGTCTTCACTCATCACCCTGGTTGTGTGAGCTTTTAAACTCCCCTTTGAGAAGAGGAAGATGTAAGCAACTGAACAAATTTGATAAGAGTGTTCCGTGCCCTGCTAATCAGTGACAAGGCATAGGCTCTGCCTTCAAGACAAACAGCTAGTGCTGGTTTAGTAAACTTCATGCATTTTAAATTGGTACATTTGAGGCGTGTTTGGTGTAGGGCACGTACTTTTTGATACAGTATGCTATGCTTCCTGTAGAATTTCCATTTCAAGGAAGTACATGTAAGAGATATTCTGTCAATTTTAGATTTTCTAGAACATGAAGAGATGTTGACTAAATCAGGGTGCATGTGCTGCTGAGGTGGATTTGAGGAGTGTCAGCCATGAAATGACAGCTTGGGACAGTTCTTAAAGAGAAATCAGTCTCAGATTCAAGAGAGATGGGAAATTTGTCACAGCCATGAGGTTATCATCTTTAAAAGAAGCCCAAACAAAAAATTCCCCACAAGAAAGAAAGAAACACAATTTTGTTTTTCAGTGAAGTAAAAACAGAACTGGGAGTTAGAAGTCCTAACATTATTGGTAACTTATTTGGTATTATTTTCAGACATATTTCAGTTGCCTTTTCACTTTCTTCACTAGACAAAGAGAAGTCACCATCTTCTCTTAATAACAAAGGGGACTATGTTTGTGAACACTGATTACATGTCAAATACAAAAGCACTGCTCACCATCCTTGTACAGGGCTTTTCTAAGGCCTTCATGCATTTTTAAACTATCAGTACTAATGGTGATGAGGTAAAATAACTTTATATATATATATAAATATATATATACATATATATATAATTCCAAAGGTTTGTGCTATCTTAGAATATATGATTTTTGATTTGGAAGAGTATTTTAGAAAAAAATGTGACTATTCTTTAAGATGTGGTTATATGCACATGCTTTTTTTTTTTTTTTTTTTTTGGTACCAGGAATTGAACTCACGACCTCACACTTGCCAGGTAGGTGCTGTGCTGCTGAGCTATGTCCCCGGCCCTGCACATGCATTTGATGTAGATTTTGTTCATACAATTGGACAACACTAGACCTTCCTGTTCATTTTTATTTGAATTTTGGATTGAAGTGGTATTTGAACATTTTCTTTGTAAGATTACTTCAATTCTTATATTAAAGTATCCTCTTTTCTGGTTGCAGTTTGGAAATTCACTAAATTACATTTTTAATCTGATGGTACTGAAAACATATCCTCCCAATGGGCTTACCCATATCCGTAAGAGGATACATTGATGGGCTGTGGAATTAGCAACTTTGGGTTTGGGACCTTACCTTGCTGCTTGTTATCTATAAGATCTTGAAGAAATTATCTTACTTTTCTTTGCTTCATTTTACTTTTCTAAAATCTTTGCCTTCTGACTCAATTGACAATCTATTATTTAATTTTGAAATTCTGAATTTCTCCCATGGAGAAGCTATTCTTACTATTCTGATTCTTTAGTAAATTTAATTACTGTTTTGTTATGTGCTTAATAAGATTAATTTAATTAATAACTTTAAAATATTTAGTACAGTGTGTGGCACATAATAAGTGCTAGGTAAGTCATGTCAATTGTTATATTCACTTTCTGATTTGTACAAGATAATCTTACATCAGTAGATGTGCAATGAGAAACATTCTTGAAACTTCTCCCAACAGAAAATGTTTCTTTGTCTTGAGATATTGGTATCTGTGTGAAATATATACTTTCAGTACATTGATGTAAAATATACTCTGTTCATAAGTAATGTACTGCAGCCATTTGAAGTAAAAAGAAGTGCCAGTATTCTGGCACCCCTGATTTGCTTTTTGTCTCATGCATTTTGTCATCTACAAAAAATTCTAGAGTCTAACCAAAGAGCTTACTTAACACAAACTGTACCTAGGCTTGGGGACATAAGGGAGTTCTTTTTTCAGTATCTGGTGACGTGGAATGTGGCTAATCATTGAAGCAGAGAAAGAAACATGGTCACAGCACCACCCCAACCCATTTTGAAAAATGCGTGGTTTCAAGTAAAAAACTTTGTATGAGCTGATGTTGGTAAATTCTAGAAGTAAATTCTTAGGAATAAGAATGAACAAGTCATTTGAAAATACAGATGAGAGACAGTGAGGCTGTGAGTCCAGCAAAGGCAAAGGGACTTGAGGATAGGAATGGGTCCTGGACTGTGAGCAGCCTCCAGGACCACCTGGAAAGCTCCTTGTAACTCAAATCCCTAGCCCTACCCCTAGTGGCTATGTCTGAGTGAGGCCTGGAAATGAGCTTTTCCCCAGGAGATTCAGATGCAGCCTATTTGGGGACAACATGCTGAGTATCACTGTTAGAGAGGACCTGAAAGAGGAAAGGGATGGCTGGTCCCCTCCAAGCTGGGGGCAGGTAAAGGAAAGCAGGCTGGAGCAGGAGGCAGGAGGCTAGCGATTGCAGCATCCAAAGAAGGTACACATTCAGTCCCAGACTGTTGAAAAGTCATCGAGCGTTCTGCTGATCCCCAGTGAAATGTTCTTGGATGGCTATGAGATAATAAGTCTTCCTGAATTATCTGATTCTACATGGTGTTCACTCCTTAATACATATAAGGATCAAATTCAGAGGAATTTGAAAATAACCTGCAATTTCCTCTATATTTGATTCCTGAACAAGCTTTGAGAAATGAGAAAACTTTACTTCTGCTTATTTGGCCAAGCAAAGCCGTGCTCCCACACTCAGGGTTGGACACTGCTACCCCACACCATTTTGAAAAATGCATGAGACAAAAAGCAAATCAGGGGTGAGTACAATTCAGATCAGATCAGAATTTACTGAAACACTTTCTCTAGTCTACACCATAGACTGAGTGCAGAAAAGACCTAGCCAAAGCATGTTACATGATTTCTAACAGCAAGCATTTGATCTTTGGTGATAAATAGTAAAACTTGAAATGATTAGAAGATTACATAAGCAGAGGATGGTGCAGTGTGTGATAAAGTGCTAAATCAAACATCATTTGCACAAGTTAATACATATACTAAGTGCAGCAGCTACTAAGAACAGGAGAATTATTATTTAAAGTTACTGGGAAGGGTTTCATCTGAATGAGGGATTCAGGCTGTTCTTTTGGAAATGGTTAAAATATGGAGTTAGAGGGGAGGGAAAAGGCATGGAAAAGGCTTTGTCTTCAGGTTCAATCAACATGCAAAGAATTATTGTGTTTTCCCCAAGTTTTTCCTATTCTGCTGCCTTTCAAGGGAAAGCTTTCCATGTGTTTCTGAATTGAGAATACAATTGAATTACTAGTCCATTGTCTGGTGAGAGCTATTTGGTCAGGGAACCCTGTGGACTTCTGAGAAGCTTTTATCCTTTGAAAGAAGCTGTCCTGATTTGCCATTTTAATGAAACTCGTATGACACAATGCTCAAGTTTAAGACCCACTGAGAACATGACCATGTGTTTCCTTTCATCTCTACATGAGGGAACTAACATGGCAAATAGGAGATGCAGAAGCCCAGCAGCAGGGCTGTCCCCCAGTGTTAGTAATTGTCATGAACTTTCTTATGTCATCTCCTAATAGCTTTGTCTTATGAATGATAGCTTGTACTGCTTCCACCTTTCATGAATAAACACAGATTGTCTTGCCACCTGGAAGGCGAACCCTTTGTAGTCCTGTACCTCTTCTGAACATGCATCCTTAGGATCCTGCATGCTTCTTTTTCATATTCCAAGGCTGTGTGAGGCTTAGCTTTGGAACTGCAAAATATGCAGTAATTGCTATGTGTATTTTTTGAAATTCAGCCAAGTGCTTTTGTGTATTAGTTCCTGACTAATATATTTGATGAGTCAAAGGTGTCATCTCCTTTGCTGAGGCTTTTTGGGAAATCCTTGGAATTATCTTGAACATTAAGAGATTTTCTATTAGCTCAGACATTCCAAAAGGTATGGGTTTATTTTGAAGCCCAAGGTTAAGGCATAATATGGAATAAAAAAGAGAGAATAGTTTAAGAGAAGTGCCAGAATGACTTAGAGAGATTTTAATGACAATCTGTAAGGTAGAGATAGCCAAACACCTTTTGATTTTCTTTTTTTTTTTTTTTTTTTGTGGGTACCGGGGGGTTGACCTCAGGACATCGCACACCAGCAGGCGCCCGTGCCGCTGAGCGATATCACCGGCCCCTTTTTTCGTATGTGGGTTCCGGGAGTCGAACTTGGGCCCTCGCGCTTGCCAGGCAGGCGCTTAAGCCACTGAGCCATCTCACCGGCCCCACCTTTTGATTTTCTACTTCTGTCATTGAAAGATTCTGAGAATGTCTCCAAACTAGCTACACATATTTCTTATAAACTATGTACATTACCATTATTCTTATATATTATTAGTATATGACACACAAAAATAAAAATAAAGAACAGAATGAAAAATTAGCAACTATCGACTATTTTTTTCCTCTTTTGAATCCTCTGGAATACATAGGGTGCTTTTAAGAGGACTCAATTCTAAAATACCTGAAAAGCAGCATGGTATAGTGATATGGTTGTCAAACTTTAGGCTGCATCAGAATTTTCTGGAAGCTTATGAAACAGATTTCTGTCTCCTCCCCCGCCCAAATTTCTTATTTAGGTCAGGAATGGGGCCAAAGGATTTTTTTCTTTTATTATTTTATTTTAAAGAGAAGAAAAAAAAATTAAAACAAAAAAGAACAAAATTTCAAAACAACATAATAGGAGGGTAACAATGGTTAATACATTATGTATTGTTATCTTTAAATTAGTTACTCAAGGTACAAGATATCAGCAATCAGTTGTCAAACATTACTGGCATAAACCTTTCTCTTCAATGAACTAAGCAAAATTAGTAGTGTATCTATCTATCTTAACCATCTTATATATAAATACAATTTTTTTCTTTTCCCTTCTTTCTTTTCCCCATTCCCCCATCCCAGACTCTCTTTCCTTTTGACCAGTTTCTTTCTGATTCATCATATCTATTATACATTTTGGATCTTATTTACTCTTTCAGTTTCTCACACTAGGGAGACAATATGATGTTTACACATGTGCGTCCGGTTAATTTCACTTATGAGTATTTTCTCGAGTTGCATCCATTTACCTATAAAAGTCTCCAGTTTATCCTTCTTTATGGCTGAGTAGTACTCCATTGTATAAAAATACCACATCTTTTTTATCCATTCCTCGGTTGATGGGCATTTAGGTTGCTTCCAAGATCTGGCTATTACAAATTGTGCTGCTAGGGCCGGTGAGATGGCTCAGTGGCTTAAGCACCTGCCCGGCAAGTGCGAGGGCCCGAGTTCGACTCCCGGAACCCACATACGAAAAAGGGCCGGTGATATCGCTCAGCGGCACGGGCGCCTCCTGGCGCACAAGGTCCTGAGGTCGACCCCCCGGTACCCACAAAAAAAAAAAAAAAAACAAATTGTGCTGCTATAAATGTGGGTGCACATATATCGCTGTGGTACGATGTTTTTAATTCTTCAGGGAAGATACCCAGAAGGGGAATAGCTGGGTCAAATGGGACCTCCAATCCTAATTTTTCTTGGAATCTCCACACTGATTTCCACAGTGGCTGCACCAGTCGACACTCCCACCAACAGTGGAGGAGGGTTCTTTTTTCCCCACAGCCCCTCCAGCATTTGTTAATAGTTGATTTCTTAATAATAGCCATTCTTTCTGGGGTGAGATGGTATCTCAGTGTTGTTTTAAATTGCATCTCTCACATGACTAGTGACATTGCACATTTTTTTGTATATTTATTTGCCATTTGTATTTCTTTATCTGAAAAATGTATATTCATCTCAGATGCCCATTTTTGGATTGGGTCATTAAATTTGGGAGGTCTGATTTTTTTGAGTTCTTTGTATGTTCTTGATAGTAATCCTTTGTCTGAGGAACAGCTGGCAAACATTTTTTCCCACGTTGTGGGTTGTCACTTCACTCTGTTGGTGGTTTCTCTTGCTGTGCAAAAACTTTTTAATAAGATGAAATCCCAGTTATTGATTCTTTGTGATAGTTCCTGTGCAGTTGAGGTTTCAGTCATAAAGTCTTTGCCTACACCAGTGTCTTCCAGGGTTTTACCTATCCTACCTTCCAACAGATTTAATGTTTCTGTTTTAATATTTATATCTCTGATCCATTTTGAATTTAGTTTAGTGCATCGTGAAAGATATGGGTCTAGTTTTAATCTTCGGCATGTGTATTGCCAGTTTTCCAGCACCATTTATTAAAGAGGCTATCTTTCTTCCAGTTAATGTGTTTGGCACCTTTGTCAAATATAAGGTGGCTTAGTATGTCTGGAGTTGTTTCAGCATCTTCTAATCTGTTCCATTGATCTTAGGGTCTGTTTTTTTGCCAATACCACACTGTTTTTATCACAGTAGCTTTATAGTATAATTTCAAGTCGGGGATTGTGATGCCCCCTGCCTTGCCTTTGTTGCCCAGAATTGCCTTTGCTATTCTAGGTCTCTTCTGATTCCAAATGAATTTTAGGATTGTTTTCTCTAATTCTGTGAGATACGCTGTTGGAATTTTGTTTGGAATTGCATTAAATCTGTATAACAATTTTGGAAGTATGGGCCAAAGGATTTGTATCCTGACAAATTTGCAGTTGATGCTGGTCTGAGGACTACACTTTGAGAATCCCTGGTGTAGTTAAAAGCATATTCTTAAAGTTAGTCTCCTTAAGGTGGACACGAGCATTCTTGACAAAATGTTTTACCTCTCTGAGCTCAGTTTTTTAAATCTGTGAAGAGGAGGAAATCATTATTACTTACGCCTTAGAGTCTCTGGACAGCATAATGAGGAAATGCAGATAAATTGCTTACTACTCAGTACTTATCACCTGCAAAACAGCAATGCATTTTGAGTGCTTTCTCTTCTTCCTCCTCTCTTCATCATTATCGTGAAACAGTTTCTTAATGTCACAAGGTAGTGTTAGGGACATTTAGTTTCAGGATTCATTCAGGATTCTTATTTCATGAGAATCATGAGAATGCGCTTCGTTCTACTTTAGCATTGTACATGAGGAAAAACCATGCTCCCAGTGAGATTGTCTTTCTAGTTGAGTAGTAAAGATGAAGCTCTTTTGCAAAGTCTGCCTAAATGAAGACAGTGTGTTCAGCCCTCTCCCTTTTGTGTGTAAGTTTTGACAGTTTGTGGCTAAGTGTAAACTTCTGTCATCTTTTGTATATATTCAATTCTTGTTGCATGTGATCGAGTGGACATTTTTGGTGGTTGTGTTTTTAAATGTTTGGAGGCATGAGAATGGTAAATGCAGGTGATTTCTTTGAATTTGACTAGTTTTTAATACTTCCTCTCTCCTTCTTTCTCCTTCTTCTTGGGAATGACCAGGTCCCAGTACCACCTGCCAGGAAGACTCTTGTGCCAACCAGGGTGTCTGCATGCAGCAGTGGGAAGGGTTCACCTGCGACTGCTCCATGACCTCTTATTCTGGAAACCAGTGCAATGATCGTGAGTACAATCTTTCCATACTGGGCTTTTTTTTTTCTTTTTTTTTTCTTTTTTCAAGAGTTTCAAGGGGTTTTGAGAAAACTTAAGGGACCATATGTAAAAAGATGGCCTTCTGGAGAGATTGGTAAATTAATTCTGTCCTCCAGGAACCTGGAAAATAAATGACTAGTGTTCTTATAGGAAAAGCACAAACACGTTATTTGTTCAATAATATTAAATGTTCTCCCATCTTCTCACCCTCCATTATTTTCTTTAAATTAGAATACCTGTGACTGAAAAACAAAGAAACAATTCAGGTCATACTACCTAAATTGATTGGTATTTATTTGGCTTATGTATGCATAGTTATTCTGTATATATATGTACATCTCTATTTTGTATGTCATATGTATATATCTGGAAATTTGGTTCCTAGTGGAAGACAGCTTGTGGTTGTCATTTCTGTCCATGAGTGATGCTTCATGTACATCAGCTGACTTAGTTCTATGAGAGGATTGATTTCATATAAATTATTCTAGTATTGATGGTAGGGAGATGACAGTGCTATAGGCGTATCTATAACTGTCTCCACTTTACTTTCATGGTATTTTCCTAACATGGCCACTTTAAAGACAAGCAAACAACTGAGATTTGCTGACAACTCCTGACTTTGTGCTACCTGCTGGTTTTCTAAATATAGCCTTCATTGTAGAAATTTTTTTTTAAATCTAAACTTATTTGCATATTATAGTTTGACCACATGGGAGCAGGTGCCCATTACAATGCCATGTCCCTCTTGTCTATTTGGTTTTTATTTATACCTTATTTCGCAACTCTTTAGTTCCCATTTCCATTTTTCAAAATAGCTTTTTGCTCCTCATGCTGTTTCATCCTTTTAAGATATATTAAGGAGAAATGGGGAGTATAACAATCTAGAGAGAAAATTACGTGATACCCACTCATCTAAATATATGTTTCTGTAACTGTCATGCAAATGATACAATGTCTGCAAAGGGTTTGGCATCAGATTGCTTTTGCCAAGTATTTTGGTATTACTGAAAATCTTCTTTCCATATTCATGATTTGGAAACACAGTTCTATTCTGAAACAGACAGTTATGGTCCAATCCAGGGCACCTGGGGAATTGTGCTATACGCTATTTCTTCTCCCTCCAATTTGTCTGCATAGGACTCACTAGAAAGGCACTTTTTCCTCTAACTGTTGGCATAATGATTCTTTGTCCTCACAAGTTTATTCCCTGTCACACATATATCTCACTGTAAGTAAAAAATGGTCCGGAGGAGACTCTGTACACAGAAAAGGCAGAAAGGTAAGTTACTCCTACTGCGCTGAATGTGTACGATCTTCACAAGGTATGTACATATTTTCTTGTCATTGACAAGTTCCTCTCTGTCACTTAGGGCCAGGTGTTTTCTGGTAAAACTCAACTATGATTCTTTCCAGCCTTCTATGGTTGTCTTTTATTTTGTCCAGAGCGGATTGTCTGAGTCCAGGATGTGTACTATCACACTTGAACAGTTTGCTAGTATATAATGAACTAGAACTAAGACTGAGAAAATGTCAGCTCTCCTGTGTGCCAATAACTGCTCATGCTTCAAAACCATTTCTACGATATCCAGGCTTAGGGTAATGCACTTTGGATTTTATTCTATAAACAATGTAGTTGAGATTTTGTTTGTAGAAGACCTAGCAGCAAAAATTGCTAACAGAATCTGCCTTCCTGGCCCTCTCCTGGAGAGTGTACCAGGACTTCTGTTATGGTATGGATAACATAGGAAAGATGCAAGTAAATTTTAATTGCAGAATGTGACAAATGTATAGAATTCAGATATACAGGATGGGACTATAATGTTCAGATATAAAGTTTTAATGAAACCCAATCAGATATATGAAAATAATAGGTTATTTAAAATTGTTACAGTGGATGAACCTGTGCCCAAATACGGACATCGAAGGCACTTGGGAGAACCTCTCTTGAAACTAGCATTAGTCAGTTTGTCTCACCTAGAAAATCAATCTCACCGCTTTACATCGTAGAACATAATTTTTATGTTTATAGTGACCCTTAGAGTTGTAATTTGCTATTTCATTTCACAAACATCTTTAAAGCGAAGTTACCTGTGTGATATTCTATGCTTTTACCTCTCTTAATAAATTCTTGGTAGCTTTGTCTATACAAGGAGGTGAATGCTAATCTTCAGAGTCACTAGAAGAGTTGTACAGGCTTATGCTTAGCCTACCTTTAACCTGAGCAACACAAATGTGACTTAATAGTATAAGTGCCTTCGATGGCATCTAGCCTTTATCAAATTCTTGGAAAGAGAACATTCTATAGAAAGTTGGATGTATCTAAAATTATTTTTCTTAAAATAGTGTCATGAGACTATGTGAATTGGTTAGAGATGAAATCTAATGGCAAAAGGTGTTTTGGGATGGGGGCAGAATTTTGAATCTCTTTTTCTATGAGCTATTTCTTGGGGAAACAGATGGATATTCAGTTAATGCAAATGAAAACCTGTCAATTTATTACTGCACATTCAAGAATAGAAACCTTTTCAACAGGGAAATGGTGAAGTTTTGTATTTTTCAAAATATGTCTTTAGTTCATCATATGTAAAAAAGTTCATTGTGTCTGGCCGTGGCTTGTGAGGTTCTAAAGAAGTACACGTAGTTTGAAGTCTTCCTTACTTCTTCTAGCATGGGTTCTGTCACTCACGATTTCAGTGTTTTTATATTTTTTTCCTTGTCTTTTACCAAGTATGTTGCCTGATAGACAATTTTAAGATGCTATTTCATAGATGTTGCCTCCAGGAGTTGGGTGTCCATTTAAAATGTTCATCTGATTAAATACGAGTAGACCAAGGTTGGGCGGTTTTCCCTTTATTCCATCATTTTTGTGTGAGCATCGTGGCCATATGGATACAGTGGGGTGCATTTCAGGTTCACTCTTATGATGAAATGATGATTGTGAAGGTGTGGTACACCTTCTCTGGTGCTGATTGCCTTGTGTAAAAGCGGGTCTAATATAGAATTAAAACATTAAAAAAATCATTTGATTAGAAATCAGGTACAATTTATTTCTTAATTGTTTTACATGGTTTTAGATAGGACCTTCCACTATTTTATGTATGGTAAGAGTGTGAAAAATCTCATGGGTGTAATCCCAGAAGCAAATTTGAGTTAATGTAGGATCAATAAAATCTCCAGAAGGACGCAGAAGTGTCATTCTTCCAAGAGACTCTAGTTCTTCAGAAACTCGAAATGGGGTTGACTTCCGAGTGGATGATTTCCACCCGAGAGCCAACCTAATAACACACATACTGGGTGACATTTTAAGAAAAACAAAAAAGTTAAACTTAACAGGAGTTCTTATTTGGTCATTCTTTTTGGATATGGATTCTGATTGGTATTTTAAATCAGACTGAGAGTATGGGAAATTCGAGCACATTATAGCCATTTCACCTTCAGACAAATCCAGGGTCCCTGTTCTGTGTTGTGTCACATTTTCACTCCCATTGGCAGCCTTAAGTTCCATTCTCTTTCTCAGTATTGAAAAAATTCACAAAATCCATCTCTCTTGCACACACGCACCCAACCATATACAAAAGTGTTGTCATTTTTAGGGACTTCATGAAAATAGCCGTTTTAAACATTTCATGTATATCCTTAACAACGCTGTTTCCTCTTACTATGCTCATAACAATTGGTTTGAGTTGCTAACAATTTGGAGATTTCCCACCACTGGAGAAGCACACGTGGGACGGCCTAGGGTATGTGAGTCCTTAACACGCATCAGGTGTCTCGGTTTAGGATTCAGGCATTTACACTGGCTTTGTGGGATGAGGATAGCGGAATAAATGTGGGTCCTCAACCCATTCTTGGCAGATACCTGTCCTGTGCTACGTTGCTGGCTGTACACTGCAGGCTACTTGTTGCAGAAATTGCTAGGTTCACACTGGCATGTGATAATAGATGTTCTTTGCTTGCAACAAATCAATAGCAAGCAGCTGCGGATCGTGCAGATAATGGAGTGTGAACTGCCTTTTCAGACACTTTTCTGCTGGAGTGGCTGTTAAACTGCACTGTTGGCTATTGATTGGCCTTTTGCTTTTTGTTTATTGTGTGGGTTTATTTATTTTGCGATATAGGTCGGTGTATTGATTAAGTTTGTTAAAAACATATTTCCCATTCAGGCTTCAGAAAAAAAATAAGCAATATATGCATTATTTAGTGTACAACAGATGTATGTATACTAACTCTGTCTCCTGTTTCCATACATCCACAAAACCATTTCATGTTTTGGTTATATGTTTATACCTTGCTTCTGTTTTCAGGTTTTGTCTTTCCAGCAAATAAACCCCATGTGAGTTTACTTATAAGATATTTTGCTCTTTAGGGCTCAGTTTATCATTTATTCCCTCAGGAGGCATTTCTTATTTGCAGAGATGATCATGAATAAGATATAGTTCTGTTCTCAGAGATGTTAGGGTCTAATGGGAGAAGACACATAGGAAGGTGTTTTAACAGAAATATGAATGGCATATAGTGAGGAGTCATAAAGTGGAATAATGGCAACTGTCCCCGAGGTTAAAATGCCATGAAAAAGCTCAGTTGCTCTTAGCAGATATTTTGTTGAAGAGTGATGAGCCTTGAAAATTGTACCTCCTAAGCAAATATGGTACAGAGATGGTGAAGGAAAGACTGCCTTCTGGGAAGCAAGCAGAGGGAGGGATGTTTTAGCCACAGTTAACGTTCTGGGGCTTTCCTTCCAATCTTTGCTGTAAGAGTCTATACCATCAAAATCATACATCTTTAAAATCTGTTCTGTGCTTTACTTGGATTAACATTGCGTGCTATGTGCTTTTCAAAATATAAGACACATAACTCAACTTCTAATCTCCTTTAGCAGAATACACATTATAGTACTCACTTGTTGGAAAGAGATACCCTCTTCCCATGCTAAATCTATATTTGTGTCCTGGGTGTAGGCCTAATAGTACCCAAATCTTGATTAATGTCATTGAATCATGAGTGGTATTGATCTTGAAAATTTGTTTACAATGAACCAGATTTTAAAAGATTGATTTGTAGTGTATATAACTTACAAATTATAAAAGATAACATTGCATAGTCATTAATTTAATTTGCTTTAGAATAAAACTGATTTAAATGCCAGTCCTGATTCTAACACAGTGAAATTAAATTTATTCACTTTAGCTTCTGGAAACTTTGGTATAACTCAAGGCAGGTCATAGGTACTTAATTAAAAGTGATGGTGCTTTTTATTATTAGCAATAATAATATTTGACATTCAACAAGTCCTTATAATGTTCTTGAGAATGTGGTAGTATTTTTGTGAAGACATCTTAGCGCCATTAATCACCCCCAAATTCCTCAGAAATTTGACACAAGTATGGTCCTGACTTTAACAAAGAAAACTCAGGTCACAGTTAGGAAGTAGCCAAGTTAGGATTCGAATCCAGGTCTATCTTGTATGAAAAATTCACATTCTTATTAGCTTCACTACTGCGTAGTCATTATTAAGATAATAAAGTTTAAAATCTAGTGTTGGTTCTTCATCACTTTACCATCTTCTGCAATACTGAATACCTTAAGTGTTTTTGCCTTGCTACTTAGGTTGGGCCATTTAGAATTAGAATATCTTCAGTGATTATAGACTGAGAATATTTTTTTATCCCCAGCTTATTGTCATTCTCTGTGAACCTGCCTGGAACGTCTGTTTTCCACGTGCTTATTTTATTGCAGTTCTAATGTACCTCCTCTAGCACAGGGAGGACACCTCTGATGTAGAATGGAAGGACCTGGTTCAAATCTTGTCTCTGTCCCTTGATATCTGTGTTACCTTGGACAAACTAATTCATCTGCTCCTACAATATAGACATTTATGGGTCCTATCTTGGAGTGTTGTAAAGATAAATCAAATCCATTAACACTATGATGTTAGGACATGGTGCATTGAAGCTACTTTAGGATTGTTGGCTACTTATTGTTTGATCAAAAAGCTCAAAACATGACTCATCCAAACACAATTTTCATAAAGTTAAGAAAAATACTCATACAAATATAGAATGAATGTGTGTCAAATTTATTTAACGTTTTAACAAGGGAAACAACAAATAGTAAAAGTGTAAACAATGATGCAAATGAATACTAGAAGAACTCAATTATTTATAGGCATTTATAAATTATTAGAAGGCAAATTTAGGCTAGATATAAAACTGGCCAATATTCCATTGAGCAAATATCCATGGTATTTTTTTTTTACTGAACATACATATCTCTACTGAAAAAAATAAATCTACAGGTCATTTCCCAGAGGTCTGGGCTGTGAGTAATAGTAAATATCTGTATCGAACAGGTACATCCTCTAGTGGAATTAAATATTTCTTGAGTAGGTCTATTAAACAATGTCATCATATGACAAAGAAAGGACATTTGGTTATTTTTCTCACCTTTTCCTGACTTCTGGGTAATTTTAATTCAAACTGTTACCATCTATTTAGTTTCAAATCTTTTTTCACCTTAAATACCTCTTTTGTGTACAGTTACCTTTCACTTTTTAACAGTTTCACTGTATGCATATCACTGGGCTGAATTCATTGTTATTTAAACCTCAAAACAGCTCTAGAAAGCCAGTTGTGGTCTCAGTTTCACAGAAGAAAGGAGACATGGGTTTGCTCAAGGTGGTAAAACTATTAGGTGGGGTACTAAAAAGACTCAGTTGTATTTGCCTGGCTGCAAGTGTGGCCCTGGGCTGCCAGGGTCTTCTGGATGCTGCTGGAGCTTCCTGGTGAAGTCTCTTCATGCCCAGGGCTTCAGATTCACCTGAGCTACAGAACTTACTTACTTTTGTTAGCAGGGTAATTACTGTGATCTCTAGCGTCTGTATTGTTATTTGAAGAGTGCTGTATTTTTCAGTTTTTTACTTAATTCATTTTAAGTAAAGGTATCATTAGTACTGATCTGCTCAGGTAACAAGACCAGACATTTCATCAAACAAGTGCCATTTGGCTACTTTGGTTCATCTAGGCGGGGCGAGGGCTAAATGCAGAGAAGTCAGAAAGGTGGAGAAGAGCTGCATGAAACTGGGACTGGCAAGATCTGGAAGGTAAGTGAGATGTAAGAGAAGCATTCATGAGTGGCAGCTCTAAAGTAATGTCTGATATCTTTCTTTGCATCTTTTTTTTTTTTTTTCCTGGCCCCACAGATAATCAAGGTAGGCAAAGGAAGGTCAAAGGATGGAAATTCAATACAGGGTCTTCTAAGAGCAAGAATTCTCAGATATATCCACAGGTCTCATCTTGTCCAGGGGAATCCCACTTGCTTATAGTTCCCTGATATCAGTGGATTTGCGGTATTCTCAGAGTATACCTACAACTGATATTAATTCACATGCAACACCTAACAGATTCAGCAGGAGCCAGGATTGCTTACAGGTTTCGTTTTGCATAACTCTCCGTGAAAATGAACTGGGACTCAGAGGTGAAGCAGATCTCGGTTAACACTTGGACCTATGGTTTAAGGAGAAATAGTCTCCACAATTCAAGGTCTTATAGCTTGTCAGGGATTATTATGAATTGTTGAGATTTGTGGCCTCACTAATTTCATTTCAGCCCTCTTTGGAATGCTGTATTTGTAGACCTTTTTATTGCTTATGTTTAATTATAGCCCACTTATTTCTGGTGTACTTGGCTAGTTACTCATTGATGGAGATGGCACTAATATGAGAGCCTATTGGTTCATAAAAGATAATTTTTATATGACTTTGTTAGTCACATACGGGTCAATTTTAATATATTTTTCAATATATACTCATCTTTTCCTACATTTATTTTCACATCTAAAGGCAAAAAAGACAATATAAAGTACTTTATCTTGTCTTGTAAAATAGAGCTAATAAAAATAATTTAGTTCCCTTTCCTCATTTTTCTCCTTGATTTTCTTCAAGCGGGGGAGAATTTTTTGACTGAGGTAAAATTTACATTTGGGAAGATACACAGTTCTTACACGGATCATGGCAAATGTTTATACCCACGTAACCATACCCACCGATGACAGGGGACAGTTTCATCTTTCCAGAGTCTTCCCCTGGACCCTTGCCAATTGTTTAGCACCATCCCCTCTAAGGCCACCACACATAGTGTGTGCTCTTCCATGTCTGTTTTCTTTACCTCTGTGTGATGTTTTTGAGATTTATCCACGTCTGGTTTGCAGTGGAGCCACCTGAGCGTCTCCTGACTTTCAGCACCCGCTGTCTAACTGCAGGGGTCAATGCAGGATCCACCTCACCATGGTACGGAAATTCTCTCAAGGCCGTCGGCGGATGCACTCACAGGGCTTAAATTCTTTCTCTTCTATTTATTTATTTATTTAGTACTGGGAATTGAACCCAGGGCCTTCACAATGAGTTACAGCCCCAGCCTCTTCTTATTTTTTTATTTTGAAACAGGGTCTGGGCTTGGACTTCAGTCTTCCTTGCTCAGCCCCCCACCTTGTTTAGCGCTCTTTCAGCAGTCACTGTCCGTCTTCGCCTGAAGTCCAGTGTCTTCAGAGCAAATGTTTCACACGTTTCCCTTTCCCAGTTGTGTCAGTTGACCTGTATTAGTGCATCTAGGTTACAAATGGATCATCAGCTCACTCCGTTCTACATCACTGTACCTTTACACTGTGAAATTAGGGCAAAGGGGGAGGGGGAGGATATAAAATGTATTGTGCTGCGCTTCAGCAGAATGACATGAAATTTTACCCTGGTCCTGGAATGGCCCTAGCAGCGTGGAATACTCTGAGCTCTGATTGATTTATTTGTTGGTAAAGACTTCCAATTCCAGTTACAGGCCTCCTGCTATAGGGAGCATTCTGCAGCCAAAGAAAGTGTAAGAAGGTACACAAAACCAGTTTAATACCTGCACATGTGTCTCCATCAAGCATTTTTTCATTTGAGTTTCTGTTATGAGGTCCCCATTGCTTTTTACCTCCAGTCATCTGATAACACTTGATTAAGCTCAGTGGGTGCAAGGATAGATTTGGCTTGTGTAGTTAGTCATTCTTATTATTTCATTTACTTAGAATTATAGGTTGTTTTCTCACCTACCATTATCCTGTGGATCTTTGCTGCCTGATTATTATCTCTTTACCAAATTAAATTAGGAAATGTTTTCAAACAAAAAATTTGTAGACCTCCGAAAAGCAGAGATATTTCTATGCTAGGTGGTACTTTGGCCACGAATTCTCCTTATTTTGATCTGCAATTGCTGGTACACAGACATTACTTTGCTGCATGTCTACAAAAGAAAAGAAGCAACTTTAAATTGTTGATTTTTTTTTAGTATGGCCAGGTCTTTTTTTTTGTAATTGAATTAAACAAGCCCCCTGTTGAAAATCTGGAAAAAGCATAGAAGTACAAGAAAATATTTTAAAAACATAATTTTATCAGTTATTAATATGACCTTATTTAGAATATGCATAGTGTCAAGCACATAATAGACATTATTTATTGGATAAATGACTGAGGCTTGCATATTTTCAAAGTCTGAATTGTACAAAGGTTCTAGTGTTCTTTTCATGAAACAAATACTATTTCTACCACAGCTAGGTGTTTTCTTGCCAGAAGGAATAAATTTAGGCATACAAAACTTATAACAAGCCTTCCAGTATGTAATTTTCTTGTGCAGAGGAAGCACGGAAATGTCGATGTTTTCACATTTTTTCCTCTCGCTCTTCTTCCTTCTCACAGGAAATCTTGCAGCTTCTGATCAGTTATACATGGACACACTTACATACTAGTGAAATGGTTTTACATTGGATTGTGATTGGAAGGAAAAGCCCCTTATGATGCATATGGCGAAAGAGCATCCCGGTAGCACTTTATTCTGTGACAGTCACTTCCAAAGTGGCTTTGTGGTTTATTTCACATGATGAGATTACTTACAATGGTCTAGTGCTCTAGAAATCTGCTGAGGCAGTAGACGTCTTCTACCTGACTATCATTCATTAATGTCCCCTAAGCTTTATGTTGACCAAACTAATACTATAAAATTGAAGAAATTAGATGCACTGTAGTCTGAAAAATGTAAAACACAAAAGTTCTCTGATCTTTACACATACTGGGTTGCAAAATTTTTATATCTCGGCAGGAGAATTCAGGCAAATCTAGTAAATACTTTGTAACAATTCTCTGGAGCATTGGTATAAATAACATCTGACTCTAAGGCATTATTTCCCAGTAAATTCAGTGCATGCTTTTTGAACTCAGTCGTCAACTAAATCTAAAATTACAGTTTTACCTAGATAACATTCCTTGAGTAAAAGCAAATGTATGTTTATATAAATAAAATAAGTACATGCAATATATACATATTATAAATAAATACAATTTTCCTTTGGGATCATTGTGAAATATTTTTGCTTTTCAAATACCTTTGTAACTGTGACTTACATAAACATATGTGAACGTTTGATTTCATCTCAGGCAATTGGGAAGTCCCGTGTTCCTGTAATTGTAAAGGTAACGTGGATGCCTGGGACGCAGCCAGGTATCTCGCTGCCTTTGAGGATATTTGACAGAAACCCTTTCCATGCATCTGAATTATCAGTATGTAGGGTGTCATTTTATCTCTGTAAAAGGATTCAAAGAGGGAGATATCGCCTGGGAATTACCACTCCTTGATAGCAAGTTTTGTCTTGTCTCTCCCTACCTAAAATCCCCATATGGCATTCTTACACTGGCATACAAGTAGATCAACCAGTTGCAGTCCACGTGAGTGCCCTGGCGGTGGGAAACGAGATGGAGCTTTGGAAGAAGTCCTGCACCTCAACATATATATCATGCACATGTGCCTTTTGTCCCTGACTCATGCAAAATCCTAAGAACAGAACAATCTAAAGAGAAAAAATATAATAAAACAAGCGAGTTTAGCTCAATAAATCACTGGTGTTGTTAGAGGCTTTATTCCAATCTTCACAACACACCACGTGCATTTCCAGCATCTAACTTATTTAATTGGCATTTGGATTAATTTAGCATATTTCCTGATTATATAAAGCTTAATGAACAATAAACACAGCTATAACCAAATTTCACAGCTATTTCTCAGTGTGGGGTAACATTTTACATTTAGTTATATTTGGTTTCCTAGGTGATATGTGATTGTAACTGTATTTCCCAAAACTGCATCTCATGTCACATGGAATGTTTTGGTGACAGATTCTTCAGAGCTACAGCAAGGCAAGAGGGAGTAAATTGTTTTGGAACTTTATTGAAACCATAGTATTAAAAGTCAACTGGGCGATATGGGGTATCTCTAGAATCATTCTCCCCACTGCTCGCCTTGGCAGTCTTTGAGCTCGCCACTGATGGACTCCATGCTCGTGTTTCTGAAATCTACCATGTTTTCTAGTTTTAGACTAATCTTCCCCAAATACCAGTTTTGACCTTTTACTTCTTTGCTCATGAACTGGCAGCAGCCACTTCTCAGTGTAGTACAAACCTTGCACTTGATTTTCAAGGTCTGCTATAATCCGCTTTTGAATATCTGACATTAAATTCTGTCTCATTTAATATTCATGGCTCACTGTGTCCTCTAATAAGGCCAGTCCTCTCACTGTCACCAGTGTACTCTGTGGTCATTTTGGTCCAAGCCCTTGCCACTGCAGCTCTTTCTCCCTGTCTCGCTCCCTCCTGACCTCGAGGGCTCTACACAGGGTCACCTGCTCCCTTGAGTCTTCTCTAAGCACTAAGGTCCATACTGACTCCTCCCAAATCCCACTGTATCTATATTCAGAACTCAGAGGCAACCTGGCTCAGCATTCAGAGGGGATTAGTGTGAATAGGAGAGTAAATGTGGGTTCAATCCTGGCTCCTTTCGTTCCTAACTAAATGACCTTTGGAAATGAGCACAATACAGCCTCACAAAAATATAAGCTTGCAAGATTCCTATCTTTATGAACAGGCTGAGAAATAATGGATGCAAAGCAGAGTCATAGACCTGGGAAGGTGTTTTTGTAAGCTCCCAGGTTGCAGTTTATGCAACAAATATAAAACTTCCATTAAAGAAAATATCACCAATAAATAACAAGTAGAATTTTGAGTGGATTAATTACCACTGTTGTTGCATATACACGGTATTCCCTGGAGACCCAATTTTCCTACACTGTGCTGACTGTGGTTTCCGCTAGCGTTGAGGTTAATTTTTCTGTGAGGGTGGGCGTGGGTGGCAGGGTTACTGCAATTAGATTATTCCAATAGCACAGATGTTCTCTCTATATATTTTTTTGTGTGTGTGGGTACCGGGGGTTGACCTCAGGACCTCACACGCCAGCAGGCGCCCGTGCTGCTGAGCGATATCACTGGTCCTTTTATCATATATGGGTACGAGGAGTCGAACTCAGGACCTTGCGCTTGCCAGGCAGGCGCTTATGCTGCTGAGCCATCTCACCGGTCCCATTCTCTATATTCTAATTTTTAATTTAAACATATTCCTGATTATGGGTCAGTATAATTCAACCAAATCCTAACTAAGTTTGGAAGACACAATACCTTTCTTGTAAATTTCATGGTTTTCAAAAAAGGAAAAATCAAAATCTGAAAACTTGGGATAGTTTTTTCACGGGCTTCCAGAAACATTCTTGGGGATTGTGGTATCTTTGGTAATCTCAGATTCTACTGTTGGTCCTTGCATGGAATACGGAAGAATTACCGACCTGTGAATCTTTGACTGTTGTTATTAATAAGACTGAGAGAGCAAAACCACAATGTTTGGGGCCTCTGATATTACCAGAAATCATCATATACACTCTTAACTGTATAGATATTAACTTATGTTTAAATCTACTCATTTAAAGCAGTAAATATCACTTCATTTAGCTTTCAAAATGAATTACTTACAGATGATAATTTCTGGTCACCTGTCTTCGGGCTCTAAGGCAGGCCAAGTTCGGTACTTACTTGCTTTAACTTTGAATATGAGGCCAGGGAGTTGAAAGCTCGGGGTAAGTCTTAATCTCTAGACACAGCAGATTCTTCAGAGGAAAAAAAAAGAACTACGGGGTTGCTGGTTTATTATTTGAGTGGTCTAATGTGCTAATTATTGGCTGCCATGGGGAGATGGCTGCGTATTGAACACCACTGGAGAGTGACGGAAGAAGAACTCCCACCTCAGGATCATTATTACCTTCCTGGTAACCAGAGTTCTCATGATGGACTCAGCTGTGAGCACTGGGGAATTAGACCCAAATCTTAATCATGGTGCTTTTGATAATCAGAATGCTGCTAGCTCTTTGGAACCTATGCATCTGATAATATTTGAGGAAAAAGTATGATTGCTTAACACATGGAAGAGGGGTTGGTAAAGAGGAATACAGTACAAGAAGAAATCCCAGCCATGTTAAGAACTGGCACTTCTGAGGATAATTATGCAGGGAACTTGTACTTCTGCACTCTAGTTTTTCCTGAGAAACTTAATAATTTATTTAGAAACTTAATAATTTATTTAGAATGTTTAGATAATGAAATTAAATTTGTTGTAAAATGTCCTCATATAGGGATGATTTTTCTCTTTTTAGTCAGTTTATTAATTAGAGGGAAGTGTGGCTTATTTACCTTTGTAGTGTAGACATGTGCTTATATAAATAGTCTTTCTTTAGGGTGACAAATATTTAATGCCAGCTAAGAAGTAGTCTGCAGGTGATTAAGTAATTACCATCCCATGAGCACACTGTTGTTTCATGATATACATTTTCCCAACATGAACAAAGTCCCATGGAGCTTCAACATCTATGTCTTAACTAAAATTTGGACATACCACACTGATATAACATCTCTTGAATTCTTCAGTGAAGAATTATTTTCCAATGCCTTTATTCCTGGAATTAGATCTCTATTCTACACTTGGGCAGTGATACTTTTTTAAAGGTCTATGTCTTTTATGGTATGTACTTCCATCTTCTTTGTCAACATCTGCTGACCTCCAGGATATGAAAAATATTCTAAACTGACTTTCTATCTTGAAGCCTTCTTCATAGTCTATCCTTTGTATTATCTTTGATAACTTCATGGTATTTTTTCCTTGATACCCTGAATTCCTCAGATGCCTGGGCATGTAGCAAAGATAATTTCTTTTGCTGTTACCACTTTCTAAGTTTTTACCTTTCTTGTACCTGAGCCCTTGAGTCTTCTGACTCAACCGTCTACTTCCAAGGATCTTGAAGAATTCACTTGACCCCCTACGCCATCTAAAGTTCCCAGTCAGTAACAGACTGACATTCCCATAATACAAGCCCTGATGTCATGACCTTCTACCCAGTACCTGAATTGCAAATCAATCCCTCTGCTTGGTTTCTTGGCTCTTACCATGTGGCTAGAACATCGTGCACATGCCAGTTGCTCCCAGTGCAATCCCTTATCCTCATAGCTTAACAATGCCATTGATTTGTTCCTTTTTGTAGGAAAAAGATTTACAGGGATCCAAGTTTTGTCCCTAAATTCTGTTCATTTTTTTTCCTATTCAATGATATCCTGTTTTCTCCTGTGGTGTTATCTGCTTACCATTTACCCAGGAGGTGCTACCTAATGTGAGCTTTCCTTCATACTTCTTGAAGTCAAAATTCATCTGTATGTTTAAACACCTCAAAGCTCTAGAGTATGATAATTAAAGACTTTTGAGGACTTTCCTGAAAATATAATGTTTCATTAAATCCTCTTAGACTTACTTTCATAAATCTGAGTATCTCTAAGAATACCTTCTTCTCCACATGTGCCTCAAACATTTCCTTTTATATTTTCCCACCCTCTTTGCCTTGTTCATTTATACATGCTCAGTGGGACTTTGTATGGATAAATATTTGTGTGGAGTTTACATCTTTACATAACATGTTTAACTATGTGTGATTATTTTCTAATTTAGATCAGGATGTGTTATTATTTTCCTTGTACATAGCTTAGCACAGTATCAGCTATCAAAACAGTGGCTTCCCTTTTTTTGTTGTTGTTGCACTATTTCCTCATTATGGTGCCTATTACACAAATATTTGTTAATTATTCTGGCTATTAACTGTGAATTCTTTAGGATAGGCATCATGGCTTATTTATCTTTATATTTCCAGTACTTTATATAGAACCTGGAATATTGTAGATGTCCAATACATTTTATAGGAATATATGAAATATATTTGAAAATATACAACAGTCATTACCTTCAATATGTAGTAAGTGAAGGTGATGATTGTGTTTATTCCCTTTGAATCTCTATAATGAGTATCTGAAACAATCAAATTTAAAAGAGAAAAAATTAATTTTGACTTATGGTTTCAGAGGGGTTTATCCATGGTTGCTTCACTTTGTTGCTTTAATTCTGTGACAGCACAATACATCATGGTGGGAACACGGGACAAAGGAAACCTGTTCACATGACGGCAGCTGGGAAGCATAGAGAGAGAAAGAGGGGGGCTTAAGTCACAGTGTTCCTTTCAGGGCATCAGGGCATTCCCTCAATGATCTAACCTTTTTCCAGCAAGCTGCTCCTCTTAAGATCCCACAGTCCTTACTACACCACAGGCTGGGGACCAAGCCCTTAGCACATATGCCTTTGGAGGACATTCAATATCCAAATCATAGCAAGCATGAAAACCCAAAGCTTATTTCACAAGCATATGGAGTATGAAATAAACTATTACATTGCACCATGAAAGGCACAAAACTGTTCATTTATTATGTTTGTTCATTATTAGTAGTTTGTAAATAACTTGTTAATTTATGAATACATAAATAGCTCACTCATCTAACATTTTACATTGAAAAATAAAGCTCCAAAGAAAGCAGTGTCCTCTCTGAGATACCTCATCTGATGATCCTAAGTGAATATTTTCTTAATAGTTTTGTGTGGCGTTATGTCACACTAACTCTTATCCTCCTTTGTACATATTGATTGGGACTGAGGGAAAGGAGCCAGGGAATGCATGAGAGGTAGTAGGTCCCCTGGTAAGAGGGGCATGTGAGAGGAAGTCTCTGCTAACTTGGAGAAGGAAATATATAAACCTATTGTAAACATTAGTATACTATATCCTAAAATGTGTGCTAAGTCCCTCTTCAGCCCTTGTAAGGACATAATTTTGTTTTAATTGATCAATTTATATTAAAATATTACCTCTAACCTTTTTTACTTTAATTTCACTAAAACCTAGGCCCCCATCAAGGTATCCTACATAGCCAGTGTATCTACATTTACCTTTTCTTTTTTTACAAAACAGGATGCATTGTACTCATTTCTTCTCTCATTAGAATGTATAACCTGTTCTATTTTACCTCTATGTTATGGAGAAAGAACAGATCAGCTGGTAGGATGGTCCGGGCAATAGAACATTTGATTGTAGTCAAGAGAGGGTGAGTGGTGGTAAGAAGTCCCCTAATTGAGAACCTCATCATAGGAGTCTGGACCAGAAATGTTTTGCTAAGTTGCCCAGGCTGGGCTTGAAATTGAGACTCTCCTGCCTCAGCCTCCCAGAGTACTGGAATGCTAGGTGTGCACCACCATGTTCAGCATCGGGAAAGATTTTGCAGGAAGTGAAGCAATAGAAAATTTTGCTTCAGTGTGTAAATGAATAAAGCTTTGAATTAGAGGCCTCCACATATGAAGGGCAGGTTGAAAGAAGTCTGTAAACTGGGTGAGAGCAGCCATGCCATTCATTGGTTCTTGGCTAAATAATCAGACCCTGGGACAGTGTCTGCGACTTACTGGAGGTTCAAGAAATGTTTAGGGAAGAATGAGTGAAAGCAAGGAAGCCATTGGAGACTCTACAATAGCTAGAATAAATGGTGAAAAAATGTGAACTAGAGTTAGCACCTAGAAATTTGGGGTTAAAGTCAATTTGAAAAATAGGTTATAATCTAAACAGGGAAATAGCCCGTCATAATATTCAAAGAATTGTTAAGGTTATGAACATTAAGAAATCTATTCCATTTGTAACTTTATAAGTTTCAATTATTATTACTTTTTAGCTTCAATGTCTTCTTGGGTTTTAAAATTAAATATTTTTTTTTTGTGGGTACCGGGAGTCGAACTCAGGACCTCACACTTACCAGGCAGGCACTTATGCTGCTGAGCTATCTCAGCAGCCCTAAAGATTTTTTTTAAGTTAAAAATCCATTTATATATTAAAAACTTTTTTTTTCTATTATTCAAACGGGGCACAGTATTTCAGCAATGCGTTGTTTAAAAGAAGCATAAGATCATATTCATTGTATCCTTTCCAAAGGAATGAACTGTTGCGGACTCTGATCAAATTATAATTTTAATACCCTTGTTTGTGTATGGCTGAGAACAAGTTCATCTCAAGTTCACTTTTCCCCTGATGTAAGCAAAATTCTACCAGCTAAATTCTGCTGCTTTTCCTAGATGTTAAGCATAAGAAAGACCTGAGAGTTCTGAATCTTCAAATTCTCTATGCTAAGCTGAAATGCTTGAGGCATTCAAAACGATTATTTCATGCCTCAGTTTGAAATATGTGAATTGTTTCATTTTAAAGGGACAAATTCTGAATATTTGGAGTCTGTAATAACCTCTTCTATAACAGAAGAATCTTTTGATGCATGTATTTTTTTACATTACAGAATTCTGGTCAAAGCAGTTCATGTAACTAAGGCTTGAGGTACAAGGTACATCAAATAGTTTTAGTTTTTCGTCATCCTCCCTCCTTCTCCTCTTCCTCCTCTTTTTCCTTCCTTTTTTTTTTCCTTATTTTTGTATCTTTTGGTATGAGAATTACCCAGGCATCTATAAGACACATGTCTATCATACTCTGACAATTTTGACAAAAGCATGCACATTGAAATCCAGAACTCCATTTCCTTACTATACTCTTGCTCCTAGTTGATACGAATTGTCTTTTTGTCAACTCTTAGTGTTGTAGAGAAGTGTCCAAATATGATGACATTAAGTACAATTCAGTCATATTACCTACCTGGAATTATCTCTTCAAAGAAAGTCTTGGACTTTTTTTTCTAAAGGACCACAGAAAACAAAACGGATTAACAAGCTGATGAGGGGGAAGAAAGTCATAAGTCGTGGTCATAAACCACCCCTGAGAAGGTAGGCAGAAGGTCAGTTTCTGTTTGCCTTTGTCTTAATCCTATGATTTGCTGTTTCTTTGGCTTGGCAAGTTTAGGCTTTGTCAGGCTAAAGTGGGACAACTGAAGGTTATTCCGATCCTCTGTGATTTTGTTTCAGCACTTGGGAAAGGAACCCTACCGTTATTTTTAAATTGTTCAGATATCCACATAAGAAAGGGTTATTCATTGTTTGGGAGGCTCAACATAAAAACATTCCCTATGAGAAATTAGCAAGTTTTTCCTTTAAATCAACTCCTGTAAATGCCGTTACATAAAATCAATTTAGAATGAAAACAGCAGTGTTATTTTTTTAAAAGCCCAATTTAACTTTACAATTATGAGAAATTTCAAGCATACAGAAAGTACTGTATAGAAAATTTTAAATATCCTGTGTCTTTATTAAGTGTAAATATTTTGCTATATTTTCTGAATACTCTAATTTACATTTTTCATTCCCTTTAAAAGCTTTTAATTATTAAAAACATGCAAATAATATTTCTGCTATGTTAATATGTGTTAAGTATAAAAAGAACAAAATGAATATTCATGCACCTTTCACTGAACTTAAGAATTATAAAGTTTTTCTTTTTTTTGGTGCTGAAGATTGAACCCAGAGCCTCGCACAAGATGCTGAGTACACACTGTACCACTGAACTACACACTTCAGCTTCGGATTTTTTCTTTGTTAAGTCATATTTGCTGTGAGCTTGCCAATTCAAATCTCCCTTTGTCCCCTTGCATTAGAGAGCGGTGGTGTGCAAAAGAAAGCTCTGCAGTTTACATTCAGATGACTATATTGAATCTGAAATTTTTCCTATTGCCATTCATTAGGTGCATGAGTAATGACAGCTAGAAAGAGCTGTGAGGGCCTGCCCAGCAGACAGCCTTAGCCTGGTTAGGTCTCCCGTGGTGTCTCCTCAGACTTCCCAGCTAATTCCTGGGAAGGCCACTCTTCCCTATACATGTTTTAAATACATATCCTGTATGAATGTTTTAGATGCTTATCAACAGTTGGTTCATACTCTTTATAAGACCCAGGGAAAATTATCAATATCTAGAAAAGCACCATTCTTAGAAGAATCTAGAAGAGTACCATGCTGGATTTGAGAGCATGTGGGCAGAGAAATACATGCCAGAAAAAAGAAGATAATCTGGTCTATAGATCTAAATTGCAAATATGAGCCAGGGAGTATTTAGCAAGAAGATAATTTCCTTCTTGGTTGTGTTTACTGCAAGTCCAGGGACCAAGCAGAGATCATTTGCCGTCGGTGCTGGCGGTTCAGAGTCAGTGTGATGCTAAACCACAGGGACTTGTTACTTCCATGCATGATTAAGTCCAGTTGTTGGCTTTGGACGGGAGAGAGCCTTTTGCTCAGGAAGCCTATAGGGAGGGGCTTTGGGAGCAAGATTGCTCATTTTCAGAATACAGAGCAAGGATCATCCATCATGATCAAATATGAGTATTTCGTGTAATCCGTCTCTAGTGAGGACGACAGTAAATAAGCTGACTTTTCTCCCATTTTTTCTGCTATGATTGAATTCATGTTGTAAGCAAGAATGGATGTTTTCAGGTTATTAAAGTAAAACACATACAAATTACTCAGTTTCTGTTTTTCATTTTTTCCTCTGTGAATAATTTCTGTAGACAGGTGACTGTTCAACCATCTGTGTCTTTATTATGCATATCTGTGGTAGGTCCACTCCCTTCTGCTTGAAGTTAAATGACAGTTTCTTTGGCAAGAGAATGATGAGAATGATAGAAACCAACGTACACTATGGAACTGTACAATGGTCCTGTTGCCATCTTTTCTTTTAAGAAGACTTTCTTTTAAGAGGAATCTTTCTTCAACCAATTCAAATATATAGATTTCTTTAAGGGTTCTGATGCATATATACCTTTAAAACAAAATAAAAAATCCCAGTCTTGAGCAACTTGGAAAACAAGAAGTCTCCGTAGTCTTTAATATAATCGTCTTCAATACTTCATTTAGTTGGGTCCATTTAAATGTTTTGTTTTTAGCCTGTGTTAGAATAGATTTGGGCATTGTGACTTTGGTATACTGTTGTTTTCTCTGTGTTAGTTCATGGATGAATTTTGGGTCATAAAACAATCCGTCCTTCCCACCTAATCAGCATTTGGGTTACATCTGCACTTCACATGTGATTTCCTTCCAAGAGTTTATGTGGCACCAGTGGGAGTATAACTCATTCCTAGATTGATAACAATTTCAAGGTTGTTTGTTGAAATATATCAGATGACTAAAGAACTATGTACCGATTTCCCAAAATATTATATACTGCAAACATACATCAATAAAAGAAAACCAAATAGGAATTATATAATAAGGATAAAGGAGGCTGTATCTACCTTAGTAGAATTCCATTTCTTGAATTTTATTCTGCATTATGAAACAATTAGATAGAAATTAAAGAGAATAAGCTAATAAAATAACAAAACATACAAGAAATATTTGTGGAAAGTTTTCTAATTTTATGTACAATAATGAGTTATTAATATTTTCTTACTGATTTTTATAATCATCTTTCAGTTGGCTATTACCATCATCCCAGGAAGATATTATTATTTCCCTTATTTATTTCAGAGAAGAAAATAGAGATATAATAATTGAGAAGTCGGGTCCACAGGCCACAAAGCTAGGAAGTAGGAAACTGTGATTCCAGTCCAGGTTTGTGTGTTATGAACCGATTCTCTTACCCTTTCTCTGCCATATTGTCTTTCCATATGTTGTGGCATAAAATAGAATTGCACCCTTGCCACCTTCCCAGAGAGGATCAACACCCAGAAAAGGTCTAGATGGCCAGGACCTCTGGCTGTGGAAAGTCTGGCTGCTATAAGGGGATACTTGGCAAACAACCATGACCACAGATGGTAGGCAGCCCACACATCTCTATTTACGTAGAGGCCCTAAGTGTTTGTGTTAACAGGTTTGGGAGATAATAAAAAAGTTGTTGTTTGTTCTTTCTTTGTAAAAGTCTGGAATTAATTTTAGCATAAATGTAAAAAGGGAATGTGTAACTCACTAGACACTGAGAGACTGACAATCCAAGAAAATATTTGTTGAGTTTAAAAGATCTCAAGTAAAAGCCATTGTTTTCCATTTTGACCACTAGGTGGTGCTTTGGTTTTACAGGTCAATTTTAATTGGCTGGATTTCCACCCCCCCCTTGAATGTTGGTCCAGAAAAAAGCCCAATTCGAGGCTGATTAAGAGGAGTGTGCCAGGTTGGTTTGTTCAGTTTGGGTTTTCTCTAACATTATCCTTCTTTATAATCAAGATAATTAAATGCATTTGAAATTTTTGGACATTCTTTTTTCAACTTTCTTGCCATAATTTGTATTCACTCATATGAGAAAAGAGCATCAAAACTTGGAACCAGCTAAGTCATCTCATCAGCATATGATCTCCACAGGCTGCACTTCGCAATAAAAATTTCTTCCTACAGACTGGGACAAGTCACAGGAAGTGACCAAACCCATATTCAACTGAGTATGTCAGTTGGGTGTCCACTGTAGGCCCACCGGCTGCTGAAATGGCTAAAGAACATACAGGCCAATATGTGATTTCTTTTCTTCTTCACATTTTAATATCAATGGATATGAAAAGAGGGGGGAGCAATGATGTAAATCCCTTTGACATGAAAGAGGACTAAGAGCTGAAGCAAGCAGTTGGATGGGAGTATAAATATCATTGGTCAAAATTCAATAAAACTTACTTATAATGCTATCTACAAATAATGATTTATTTCCATTTCCAGTACTGTACAAGGGCTTTATTTGTTGGCAAGTTCCTGCATCAAGGAGTAATTTTTTGAGATATGAGTATAACATTAGGTAGAGGGTGATATAAAAACAGAAGTTCCATAAATGGCTTGGTTGTGAACTAATGTCTATCTATGAACATCTGCTATACGGTGAGCAGGATGCTAGGCACCAGGGATGCTCAGATGAAATATATACTCAATCTCTCAAGGAGCTCACGGTCTAGTTGGAAAGATAGTACGTCCTATGGACCATTTTTAATATGCACGGACTGCCAAAGGAAGTGGTATGACCTGGGATAGTACTGAAAAAGCATTTAAGTAGAATGAGGCAGCCAATAACTTATAGGCATGCTGAGTCTGGAAGGGTAACTAGACTGGTGGGAAGAGAAAGGAGAAGGATAGTTAGAGGGAGTAGAATGTGAAAAACCTTGAGATCCATTGTGAGTGTAGGGGGTTGCAAGAATTCTGTGGTCTGGAGGATAATATTTATGTGAGAGGGAACTGGAAATTTGGAAAATAGGTAGGGGCCATAACCATGCAGATTGATCAATGACACTCAGACCAAGTTGAGTGTGACTTACTTTGTAAAAGGTATGAGGGAGGGCCAGTGAGATGGCTCAGCAGCATAAGCGCCTGCCTGGCAAGTGCGAAGTCCTGAGTTCGACTTCCGGAACCCACATAAAGGAAAAAAATGGGCTGGTGATATTGCTCAGCGGCACAAGCGCTTGCTGGCAAGCGCAAAGTCCTGAGGTCGACTCCCGGTACCAACATAAAAAAAAAAAAGGGTATGAGGGAAACTTTGAAGTAGGCTCTTACTTGCTTCCCACAGAATCTTATGAAAAGATTCTGCCTTTTATCCCCATTTTACATTAGGCATAAGAGGATCCCAGAGAATGGATGTGTTGTCCTAGGTCAGCATCCAGATCCAGGTAGGCTTGCCATTTATCATGGTCTTCCTATCGGGAAATTCTAAAGCTTGACTGTCCGTTTTGAACTTTCCAAGCTACAGAAGAAGTGGTTTTTCAAGAACAGCTGAGCTCCTTCTCATAATTACTTAAGGATTTCTAGCTATTTTCCTCATATTACTCCTCAGATTAGAAACAGAGAAGCCTTGTAAGGGTTTCACTATGATCATATTCATTTAATCTTTGCTAAGCTAAGCATACTTTCTTCAGCATTTTTCAAGAAGAAATTCACAGGGATGTTTTTGACACTGATTTTTGAGTCCTGCATTCTCTGCCTGTCTTACTGTAAATGAAGATGGAAGGGAGACATAGTGTGTTTGTGTGTCAATATGGAGGGCGGTGCAGATTTAGCTCAAGGACCTTTCAGCTTTGCTTGTACAAAATTCACTTAACAAGAATATGTACAGTCAAATTTTTCAAGTTAGAAGGGGTTCCTGATTTGTTTTAAAGCCTATTACTGCTTGTGACTTTTTCCCACATTAAAAAAGGAGGTCAGAAATATCTTTATTACATAGGTAGAATAATGGCTTACCCAAACTCCTTAGATTGTAACTATTGTAAATTTATTATGTTCTTGGTGTATCTGTCTCTGGTTTCTTGTGCTTTGTTGAGAGGCAGGATTTAAAACAGACCAGTCGTATGCCTGATTCTCTGTGTACCAAAGCTACTTACACAGTGTTGGTATTAAGTACATGCTAAAACATAAACAAAATCCTAGTAACACCCACTTCACTCTCTGTGGGTAGGAAATGCTCTTGAAGGGATTATTAACTTCTTCCAAAGAAGCTTTTGTCTTTGAAATGCTGAATGCATTTCTATTCACATTATATTTTGCCAACTACCTTGTTGATTACAAAATGCTAAATCAGGGTCTTCATTAAATGGACCAGTTTTCCCCTTAATAATTTAATGCTTACAAGAAAATTTTCAAACCAACAAGCTATTGACCATCAAACCCATGACAATCTGTAAATAAATATCTTATATGACTTATATATTTAAAAAATGAATACTGTTTTTAATACATTCATTCATAGCTATTTTTATTGATGCACAAAAGCAAAATGTAAAATCCATTTTTTATTTGTTCATCAAATATTTATAAAATTCCTACTATGTAGCAGTTGCTGTATTGGGCATTGGAGATAACATAGGACAGAAGAAAAAAAATCTTTGCCTTCATTAAATTTATAACACTTAAACTTCTCACAGGTCGCTGAAGCAAAAGTTCCTGTACAAGGCACTGAATGAAAGTCCATGCTGTCAGAATCGAGGGTGGTCAGTACCATCATTCTCTAAAGGGGTTGAGAAGTGAACAGCTGCCTTTAAGAAAGGCTGTTGGATCTCTCCTCATCCCTGAAACTCCTCCATCGCCTCCATGGCCCTAACTGTGAGCAACATGCTTTCCTGCCTCCTGCCTGTCCCAGTTATGGGTAGTAGGTCTGTCCCTCAATTCAGCAAACCACACCAGATATAAGCAGCAGTGTTAGACTTCTCTGATAGATTAGAGTCATGGTAGGGAGGCACATTGATACTGGTTGTGATGGCTCAGAGAGAAGACCATGGGCCTTGTCTTCCATCCTGTGTTTTTTTACATAGCTTCCTCCAGGGCTCAGTCTAGTTTTGTCTTAAGTTCCTAAAGCATAGCTAGAATACTGAGCCCAAATTAAAGGGAGCAAAGGCTAGGGAAGTACTTCCCTCTCTCCATGCTAAAGCCCACCTCTCTGGACTTTAATTTCTATTGCAAATCTTGCTCATCCCATGAAGACCTGGAATCATGACATCAGGTGCCCTTCTTCTACCCAAAGGAAGGAGGTGTCCTTGTCCTGTGGTGTGCGCTGCTGAAGAACATGTAAACACAGTGATCCAGTACTGCCTGGGAAATGTTGCTTTACAGCAGGGAGCAGTGTTCTTTGAGCATGATGTAAATTCTGTCCAACCTCAGGATTTCTAGCCTGTCTAGTGAAGATAGCTGCTCTGTCCTCAAAAATCTCTTTGACTCGCTACTCCATCCTCTTAAAGGATGCTTTCAGTTTGCTTTTTAGTGCTCAAGGCCAAGCCTGAAAGGGTGGCTTCTTTGGCAGTTAGCGATTTTCTAAATTGGGTATTCCCTTCTTACCTTAGCCATGTTTCCTTGGGTTCTTCCTTCGCTCTTTCTGTCGAATGCAGCAGTCACAGACCAACACAGCTTGCCAAGAGTTGTCAGGTTCTGAACACAAGTAGCTTAGTACAGTGGGAGAAATCTTTCTGCAATACATACCCAGAATCTCTGAGTCTACAATGGTTCACTTCTTTATTACACCTCTAGGATAATCTGCCTAGGTTACTAAGCATTTTTTTTTCTTTTTTAGTAATGTCTCATCTCTAGGCTCAAAAATAGTTTTAGATTTAGAAGATCACTTAAAGAGCTAGTAAGGATTCCCAAGAATTTTTACTAAATTCAATAAAAATTTTGTCCACCTACTTCGCTAGATGTGAGGGCTAGCACAGTGAAGATGGTAGATATTTCATCAGCTCTAGTAATCTGTAATTGGCTAGAGACCAGAGGCATTAAATGAATAGGTACAAGAGTGATGAATGTTGCCGAAGAAGAGGGTCAAGGTGCTCTAGGTACATTAGGATTTTACCTAATCTGAGGTATTTGAGATTTGTTGAACTCTACCATTGTCTGACTGAATGACTATGAACAAACAATTTAACCTTTCTATAATTAATAGCATTTCTTCTTACCCTTCAATCCCTCCCTGTCCAGCCAAAGCTTCTGGGTATGTGAACCATAAGGACAAAGGAGAATGCTGCTGACAGCAGTAAGCCTGGCTGTAAATAGCCAACACATGCAACAAATGACAAAGGGGGCATGGAAGTGAATCCAGAGCATCAGACCAATTTGAAGTCGAGAATGAAGAAAAGTCTCACAGGCAGACAGAAAGTGTCATGACAGGTGTCCCATCTGTCTTGTGTAGAACTGATCCTCAAATATTCAGAGTGAATGGAATGCCGACCCTGTTATTATCTGTCCATCAGTGCCTGACCCTAACATTGGGGTTGAACCCTCTTGGGAATGTAGGGATTTTATCCTGAATTGTGAATTAGGTGAATCAGATGACTGGTGCCTCCCTAGTGCGGATCACCCCGTGGACCACCAGGCGTGTGGTCACCCACCCTTTCTAAAGAGAGCTTCTCTAGTCTCCCAAGCAACCAGTCCTGTTGTGACGCTGTTGTACTTCAGCCGACCACGAGATTGCACCATCCATGTAGAGAGTCTTCACCTTTTATGAATTTTGTCCTGCCTCTTCCACCACCCTTTAGTTTTTCCTATTATCTCTCAGTTCTATTTTGGATCTCATCATGGGCCTCAGACTCTGCTAGTCCTGCCTGCAGGCTCTGGAGCTAATGACATTATGCAGGTGGCATGGAGGAGAGGTGGGAAAATCACTTTGGATAAGAAGTTATCTGGTTTATTTAGGGTGACTGAAGCAAATTTCCACAGTGATTAGGGCAGTGTGGGTATTGTGCACAATGCATGGGATGCGGAAGACACAGTTTGCATGTTCTCTATGGGTGGAGGCTAAAACTTTGAGGATTTAATGGTGGGCTGCAGGAAAAGGATATGAAGAACAGAAACTGCTCTTCACAGAAGCCTATGAAATCATATCTGTGGGAATTTCCTCTTTGCATCTGGTGATACTAGTTTGGGAGCATACACTGCTAATTCACTTCTGTGGAAAAGAAATATGAAAACAATTAGCAGTCCTTACCAGATCTCCTTGATCACCAGTCAGTGACACCTGACTTCTTATGATGACAGATTTGGTAAAGTCAGATACTAAGAAATAAAACAAAAAGAATAGCTGGGCACTGTTTTGTGTGCCTGTAATCCCAGCACTCAGCAGCCTGAAGAAGGAGGATTGCAATTTCATGGCTAGTCTGAGCTACATAGTGATTTTAAGGCTAGAATGGGCTACACTGTGTGAGTGAATGAATGAATGAATGAATGAATGAATGAATATGGAAAACACAAGGAAGGTTCAATGGAAAAACTGGGTTTTTCTCCATGCTACCCCTTTCCCTTATTCCCTCGTTACCGTGCCGGCTCTGTGTGCATCAGAGATGATTTCTCAAATTTCTTGGATCCTGAAGGGCTCCATTTATAGCTCTCTGATAAGAATTTTACCATGATTGTCTTTTTATACCAAGTTATCTATTGCTACAGGATTGTGGGTTCCTGCGGACAGTGTTTTATTCATCTTCCTGTTGCTGCCTCTCTCACAGAGTAGGCCCCTAATAAATGCATATAGCATGAATAAGTGAATCAACAATGAATATATAGTACATAAACCCAGACAGTCCTCTGATTTTCTTCCTTGTCTTAGTTTTTTAAAATAGTGCAATAAATCTACTTCTGATATCTCCGTATTTGCCTTTAAGAGAATAAATTGTCTTTTTAAGAACAGAAATTATCTTTCTCTAAATTGAAGGTGCAAAAATATCCAAGTGCTTCTGGCTACTGAGCATTCCTACTCTGGCTCTGAGAAATTATAGCTGGTAATCAGACATCTGTTTGCCTATCTTTTCTCCACTTACCATAATCTTATTCATCCTTCAAGACTAGTTTAATTTTTACCTTCTCATTGAAAGCTTTCTCTGTTGATTATCAGAACTGGGAAAAAGTTTTTCTCTTCTGTTTCCTATTACAATGAATTGCTACTAACATTCACTCAGCACAGACCATGTAGGAAAAGGCACTTTGGAAAGAGTGGCCCTGGATCAAGTCCTGCCCTTGCTCCTCAGTGAAGGTCGGTTAATACTTGTGACCCTGAGGTGATCATAAACAATGGTGATAAGATGTCTGGTAAAGAGGGTGGCTTGTGGACCTGTGTGTAAGATGCTTGTTCCAATAACTGGCACTTTCTGATGGGCTCAAACACAACTGCTGTTGTTATTTTCCTATATCTAATCTCACAGTCTAGATTGTAAATTCAAGGATCATGAGTCTTTTCAAGTAACTGCACATCTAATTTAGTAGCTTTTACAGGGAGAGAGAGAGTAATAGATAAATAAATAAATGAACATGTATAATGGAAAAGTGATTAAGTGATTTGAAGACAAATGAAGAAGAGGAAGGAGAGACGGAATAGGAGCAGGGATGAAGTGGTTGAGGAAGATGTCTGTGAGGATGAGAATTTGGAGAGACTTTGAACAAAATGGTGGACACAGGGAAGGAAGCTCAGAAAAGATTCAGAGCAGCTGAGGGACACAGGCCAGTGGAGTAGAGTTTTACAAAAAGCAGAGATGTCTGGGAGGACAACTGTGAACTCTCTGGGAGATCATGTCAGTGTTGGGGAGTGGAGAGAGCAGAGATTCTGGATGTTACGAGCCAGTGGCGAGGGAGACATGACCAGGCTGCAGCCAGAGGACAGAGTGGGTGGAGATAGCAGTTTAATCTGAAAGACTCAATCATCCATGTAGGAATGGGGAAAGAGAGGAGAGACAGAAGTGATGGGGCAAGATGATGAAGAGGCAAATGAAAGCCAAGGCAGGAGAAGGGAAGACTCAGTAAAAGGAAGGCTGGGCGTGGTCTCAAGGCTCCTCCTGAATGTGTGGCCTGGCTTTCAGCTGAGGATGAGGGTACAGGGTGGTGAGCCTGAGGAGAGGGGGAGAAGTTGAGTCACATCAAACAGAGAGGAAGGCCATCAAATGACATTTAAAAAGCAAGTTTGTTGGATTTGATCTTGGGTAAAGTAGCCATGTAGCACATTAGGGCATCTCCACAGAAACAACCCAAACCCCACAGTCCATACTTCAGGAATTTCTGAGAGGACACATCAATGGACCAATGTCTGCTTAACGATGCACTCCATCTATGCGTGTTGCACTACAAACACGACACACACACACGAGCACACTCACCACTCTACATCCTTGTCAGCTCATAACCACTCTGAATGTAGTGGTGGGGACTCTTAACTTCCACTGAATTCTGGAGTATGAGAGTCTTTTTAAATTTTTTTTTCCAATTTACTCTTGAATTTAGATATGTGATCTCCTTACAGTACTATTTAGTAAGCTCAGATTCAGAAGTTTAAGTCTTGCCATAGGAAGTGGTTTTAACTTTTGTAGACATGCTCATTGTGAGCCAGGGAGTGTGGGCCAGGCTGGACACTTGATATATATGTTAGCCCGTGGAAGACCCTTACACTCTTTCTGTAAGCTGACAGATAAGGAATTCATGAATTTTCTCAGGCTCAGCTTTGCTAAGAGGAGTTTTGAGGTTGTAAATGTGGGTCTTCCCACATTGTCCTGCACACACCATGTCACCTAGCTGCAGCAAGAGGATGAAGAACAAGTCTTTAATTTTGATACTGAAGATCCTCTTCAGCTCATGCTGGCTTGAATTTCCTGTGCACTGGAGGGAGAGGAGAAAGTGCATTTTAATAAGCTTCAAATAAATTAATTTCATTTTACTTCTTTTGATGTATGGTCTCTTCAAAAAATCCAATTCTACTGATGTTTATGAAGTGCCTCTATTCACTTGGAAAGTGCCAGGCACTTCAGGGGATCTACGGATGAGTGTGATTTTTCGGCCCATGCTTGAAGAGCTTACAATCTAGTGGAGAGGATGGGAGTATGCAATTTGTTCTAATACCAGATTGAATGTGATAAGCACCATGAGAAGTGGCACAAACAATGGGCTTTTAATACAGAAATGCAAGGTTATGTGAATAATTAGAGAACTGGCCCAGTTGTGCCTGAACACCTGAAGTATCACACAGTAGTCTTCGTTTGAATCTATGCCGTGTAGTGAGTGAAGAATGTATTGGTGATGATAAGGTCATCTACCAGGCTACAATGGTCAGTGATGTCAGCCCACTTTGTCCTACAGATGCAGTATTCAAACTCATGGGTGAGGCCGTATGTTCTCAACAAATCTAATGGGGTTACTGACCTGCAGCTGTTCGTGGTTCTTTGTGTATTTAGGCACCAACAGGTTACACAAACACCAAACTCAATTGCACAAAAATGTGTTATGTAAAATTGTTGGTTTTTATATTTTAGGATGCTTTATTGAGTCGAAGCATTTGAACTCCAAAAATACCATGAACCCAGAATAGGTCAGGCCCTATATATGCTGAGTACATAAGCATTTTCTCAGGATCTAAAAGTAAGGCAAGAGATACCACCATACAATTTATTTTTAGGTTTGCCACAAGATTTTGGAAGAAAGAATCTGAGCTAAAGAACACAAGCTAATACAGCACACCATTTGCAAATAGGAACTTAATACTTCACCATGTGGGGCCGGTGAGACGGCTCAGCGGCATAAGCGCCTGCCTGGCAAGTGTGAGAGCCCGAGTTCGACTCTCGGAACCCACATGCGGAAAAAGGGCTGGTGATATCGCTCAGTGGCATGGGCGCCTGCTGGCGTGCAAGGTCCTGAGGTTGACCCCCCGGTACCCACAAAAAAAAAAAAAAACTTCACCATGCATTACTTGTATGTGTTAGGTTGTATAATTATCATTTCCAAAACACACATGGCTTCTGTCTTCTAAGAATTTATATCTAAACAGAAAAGATGGGGAAATGGTCTGCTGATAGGGGGAAACAAGGTTCCTTGCACCGTTGGTATTGGGAACACACACCTAACTGCAGAAGCCATGCATCATTCCAGCAGCATTACAACACTCTGTCCCATTCTCTGCCACCACATGGATGTTTGTCTCCATATTTATCTGAACACCCTCGTGGTTTTGTTTGCTACAACCTCCTGCTGTGGCAGGTCAGTGCTTCCCTGATGGATGGCTGCAGCAGTATTTGGTATTGCTTGGATGAAGTGATGGATGCTTCCCTCTCCTTTCCGGCTGCTTGGAGCCAGAATACAGAAGTGCTGGTTAAAAGGTGATTAATCATCCCTAATGGTACTGTGCTTTGCAAACAGGTCTTTGGCCACCATGTCTTCATTAGGCTTAAACAGAGCCCACATTACTTCAGATTAGGTATTCGGTAGTTCGGAGGATACAGGCCTTCGGAGCAAGGGTTAACTGCATAAAATCCTTTTGGAAGGGAAAGGGAATGGGGTCCCAGTTTCCAGGAATCCACAGGGAAATAATTAAACTGGCCTGTGGTCTGAGCAGCACTCTTGCTAAGCACTCTGGTTGATAAGAGAGTGGCAGGGAGCTCTGAGGTAGTCAGGATGGACACTTGGCAATGCCCTCTTGCCATTTCTTTGTTTCTTGGATGACATTGTCTGACCCTTGGATTGAAACTGGGAAATGTACTTTTCTAAAGACGGAAGATGTATTCTTAGTGTCTTTGGAAGTTGGATGCATTTCTTTAAATAGTCATCTAGAACTTCCTCTGTGCCCAGTAATATTAAGAGTCCTGGAGACCCAGAGGCAATCAGGGGAGAGCAAACCCTGAGTCTGTACAGCTTACCTTGAGAAGCAGAGGCAAAATTAGCAACTACTCCCGTACCTTGTGATGGTTGTAAACACCGTCTGAAAAACCGGAAACGGTAAGAAGAAAAAGAGATTGGTCAAAGAAGATTTCTCGGATGAAGATATTTGAACAGGGATTCAGTGAAATGAGAGGTGCGGCGGTCATGAGAATGGCCTTCCGGCAGAGGGGACAGCCAAGTGCAAAATTCATACCTCGAGTGGCCTATGTTTCTTCCATTTTATTTTATATTTTAGCTTCTACCAGGAATCATTCAGTGTGTATGTACAAGTAGTGTTAAATGAGCTGGAGTTGGTAAATCACTAGAACAGCGTCAGGCACACTGTTGGTTTTCAGAATGATGTGAGCTGCTGCTTCTCCATTTGCAACTGAAGGAAATGACTTAGGATTCATTCTTACACACACAGGGTTGTTACTGCCTACTCTTGACACACCACATCCTGTAGCTTCTGGGAAGCCACCAGAGGACTTTCCCTCCCCCTGCCCCTGCTTTCTTCTCACTTGTCTCCTGAAACACAAGGACATCAAGAGTTTAAGGAAATGGGACGTAGCCCATACATCAGAATGCGTGACTGATAACTGTGTTAATGTGATATCACACCCAGTTTGCCACGTCACAGTCTTTACACACACTCACATACAGAGGAGCGTTAGCCGTCGAAATTAAGTACAGTAAGTCCCCGACTTACGGATGAATGCGTTCCATTCTGGGAGAACATTCCTAAGTCGGATTCGTTTCTAATCCAACAAAGTGAGTCTTCTACAGAAGACATTTGCAGCTCGAATGTTTGTAAATTGAGGAGTTACTGTGTTGGAATGAGATGAGGATAGAAAGAGGAGTTTTGTGGGCCGCTGAGACTTGGTAGCACCTGGCAGTTTAGTGTCATTTGGGTACAAAGGTGCTTGACATTCTCAGTAGTGATCTGAGAGGATGTACATGCTAACAATGCCCTTTCAGGGCTCAGTAGGACACTATAATTTGTATACTGCTATAATTTTCTTCTAAGGTGTACTTATAACTTTGGAGTTCTGATATCAGTATTCGGTCAGTCTCTCAAAAATACTAAGAACTCATATGCATTAGTGACATCTTGCTCCTATAGACCAGGTAACTTTTAAAAATTTTCTGTACTTGACAATAATAATAACACTCATAGTATTTATTGAGCAACTGTTAAATAATGTTACCTCTAACACAACAGACCAAGGAGATCAGCCAAAGCCCTTTTGCTCCATAGATGAAGCCTTTGAGATGCAAATCGGAATGGATGGAAAGAAAGCCCTGTGAGCTCAAACCTGACTGACTGTAAAGCCAGTTTTCCTTCCAGCTTTGATATTCTCAAAATGTTCCAGCATTGTCCTCCCTTGGACAGTTAACCACATGCTCTATTATCTCCATTCCTTTCCCCTTTAAATCTTGTGTGCTCCTTCTTTTTTAAATTTAATTAATTAATTAATTAATTAATTTTTTTTTTTTTTTGTGGGTACCGGGGGTCGACCTCAGGACCTCATGTGCCAGCAGGCGCCCGTGCCGCTGAGTGATATCACAGGCCCTTTTTTCGTATGTGGGTTCCGGGAGTCGAACTCAGGCCCTCGCGCTTGCCAGGCAGGCGCCCATGCCACTGAGCCATCTCACCGGCCCATATTTATTTTTTTTAAGGACAAGTAAACATTCTCATGTATTAACAAACTCAAGAATTAGAGAATGTACAAATACCTTTTCGTGTGCTCCTTCTTAACAAAGATTTTGTAATCTATTCTTTAGGGTCCAACACTGCACCTTTCCTCTCACACAGTGTCTTTACATATCAACCTTTGTACTTTTTTGCAGATCTTCCAGCCTCCAGTTACTCCCCCCATCAACCAGCTATCAGATTCATTGCCTTAAGCATCACCTTGGTACATGGATATCATCTTACTGTACAGGGCTGTTGCAGCATAACACGCTATGAATAGTGTGGCTTTACAGCCCAGTGCCATCTGTACCACCTCACTTCTCCAACCTTTTTCCAGCTGTGTGGCTAAGTTGACATCCCTGAAGGATGCAAAGTGTATTCTCTGAACACCTGGTCTCACCCTCTATGCCTCCACAGAAAGGGCCTCCTCCTCCTTCTTATCCTTTCTGAAAGATCCAGATCAATTTCTCCCTCTTCTATGAAATTTATCCTTCCTTCTTCTGGCATATTGATCTCTCTTTCTTGAACGCTTTCTCTAAACTCTGAAGGCCTATAAAATGCTCCTTTTTATGTAGTCCTTCAATAGAAGCAGTTTATCTTATAGAAGATGCCACTTACTGAGGCTGGATTATTTCCTTTAGTGATAGGTGACTCTGTTCGGCAGCAGGAGCAGCTAACAGAAATCACAGCTAATGTCATTGGCTTAGCCAGCTGGAGGTCGATGGTGTCAAATAAGAAGAAGCCTAAAAGTGTGTGGTCCTGGCATGCACGGCTGCTCCATCACACCACTTAAAAGCCATGCTCTGTATGGTTTGACTTCAGCACGCTTTGTGCACTGGCTTTCACCTCCCAGTTTATTACCGTCTCCTCACTGCACCCCAGACTGGAGAAATGGAACAGTAGAAATCCAGGTATTTTTCCTTGTTTGGCCTGAGTCAGAATCATGTAAAATGGCATCCTTAGCTACAAAGAAAACTAGGAAATTGAGTTTGGGCTTTTAAGCTTTATTAGGGAAAACAGGACTGATGAAATAAGGACCAAAAAAATGACCTTAACTGAACCAGTTTATAGTATCAGTCACAATGAAGGTTAGTGAGTGAATCCTCACACTCATGTAATATTTCATTCTTTGTATAGAGAAACATTCAAGTGGGGAAAATGCGAATATTGGAGTCACATTGGCTCATTATTGAATAGTGGCACTGTCTCCTTGTGGTCATGTGGTCTTGAGTACATTTCTTATATTTCCAAGATGGATTTCCTTATTGAAACGTTTGGCTGAATAATATCACTGCCTCTTAGAGTAATTGTAATAATTAAAAGAGGTGAAACCTGCAGCCTATTATGTGGCACATAGGTGCTCAGTATGTATTGGTTTTTCCTTCTTCCCATCTGTACAGAGAAAATATGAAAGGCATTTAAGAAAAGAATTGATTCAAGGGAGACAATATTTCCTACCAGGTAGTCCCATAAACTCTTTTCAATAGGGAAAAATATTGCCCCTGTAACAGCACTGCAGAAGTGTTTGAGATTTATTTATCTTGTAATTAAGAGCAGAAAGGAAATCTCTGAATGTTTGTGAAAGTGTTGACCCATGGATACTGAGGTATGTGAAAGTAACTCACATGCCTCAGATGTTTAATGAGGATCAATAACAATTTGGGGGCTGTCAGCTCTAGGGTCCCATCACCTGCGATCACACACAGGAGCCCTGCGTCTGAGAAGTGATACTTAGTGGGAAGGGTGATAAAGCGATATCCAATTAGCGAGATTTGCAAGAAAGGCACATGTGCAAGAATCATGTGTGATCCCAGAATATATATATTATATATACATATATAATACATTCTTAGCCCATCCACTTCCTAGTCCCCTTAAAGGCAGAACAAAAATTTCCATGTACTTTAGTGAAACATTTAAAAGAAAGAAAAATTGGCACAGAAGCCTCTATCTGTGGATTTTTTAATTAAAAAGAAAGAAGAAAGAAAGAATGTTACTTATGTATATATTTATTTGGAATGTGATAAAAAAAAACATAAATTCTTCTTTGTTTAATAAAAAGCAAAAGCAAAACCTTGCCAGATGTTGGGAGGAATAGTAACCAAGTGATTCAATCCGAATTCTCCTGTGGAGACGTGGACTCTTTCAGTCAATGTCACAGAATGAAATACTCTCTGATTCACCCAGCAGTGAGTTACTCCATCTGGTTGTGGCAATTAGGAGCTGAAGATGACGGGAAGTTAAATGACTATCTTTATAAAACAAAGCAAAACAGAAAATGGAACAGCTGGGAGCCTGGATGGCTGGGGGACACAGAATTGGATCTAGAATAAAGGACCTGTTACCGCCAGTTGCTGGTTGTAATTCCAGTACAGGTTAATATGAATTGAAGGTTACTGCTGTGCGATAGCAGTTAGCTGTCACTTGCCTGAAATATGACTGGAGCATGTATAGAGCAGCCTGAATTTAGGCTTCTAGAGTGTAATGTCCTCCTCAGTCAGGGGCCAAGCCACCAGATTAACTATGTACGCAAGGTGTCAGGTGCGAGATTCACGGGGTTATAGAACTTCACCTCAGGAAAGGATGTCGCTGCTGAAACCAGAGCCTGGGAACTCTGATATACGTGTCCTTTCTTTGTCTTTGCTATATGCATAGCTTTGCCCAAGACCAAAGAAAGTCCTCTCACTGCTCCCACCACAAAGAAAAAATAAAAGTATAGCACCTACTTTAGATCTTATCTTTGGAGTTGCATGGACCAGAACACAAAATTTTGGTTTAGCACTTACTAGCTGTGTAAATTAGTTAACCTTTGGAAGACTTATTTTTGTAATTTCTATAATGGGGATGATAACATTACCTACCCCCTACAGTTTTATAAAGAAAATTTGAGATGATGTTTATCTTTATTGTATCGTGTATTAAATGTCCAAGAAATGTTAGCTCTTACTGGTATTGCTGAGGTAAGCTCAAAGCTGATGGTAGAAATAGGACTAGACCCCTGGCCCCTGATACACAACTCTGGCCACTAGAAAATATAATGACCTCTTTCTTTTGTCATATTTATTATACCCTTTGCATTTTGGCATGACAAGGCAAATAACATAAAAAATTGAAATCAGGCAGGCTTGGAATCAGTGTGCTTGGTGGGGCATGCCTGTAATCTCAGCACTCAGAGGCTGAGGCAGGTGGCTTACTGCTAGTTTGAGTCCAGCCTGGGCTACATAGTGAGTTCAAGGCCAACTTGTACTACATAGTGAGACCCTGTCTCAGAAAAGAAAGAAAGAAGAGGGGGGGGAGAGAGAGAGAGAGAAGAAAGAAAGAAAGAAGGAAGAAAGAAAGAAAGAAAGAAAGAAAGAAAGAAAGAAAGAAAGAAAGAAAGAAGAAAGAGAGAAAGAAAAAGAAAGAAAAAAGAAAGAGAAAAAAAGAAAAAGAAAGAAGGAAAGAAAAAGAGATCAAATGATTAGTTCTACAGGCAGGGGCATAAGGGCTATTTCTGCATTTTGGAGTTTTCTTTCAATACTCTTTAAATGTCTTCTCTAAACTGCAGTCTGGAATAGGAAATCACAAAGAGCCAGGAGGTCAGACCTTGGCTTTACAGCATCCTTCACCTACTCTAACCAAGAACAAACTGAGCAAGGTGAGGCATCTGACTGCTCATTAGCAAGGGGAAGTCTTTCCAGGCAGCGCCTTCCTTGAATAGATAGAGTGGATCAAACAACAGGGATGACAGATTAGGAACTGTCTGGTGGCTAATGTACTGTTTACTGCAGTATAAATGACTGGTGTTTGGGAAATGACAAATGAGAAAGAACACAAGTGCAGACTTAAATAACTTCCAAGTTTCTACAGTGGAGGAAAGACATAGTGGCCTGTGATGTTGACAGGGGAGGAAAGAGTTGCTGATGGGAATTTTGGGGTCATGAAAAGAGCATGGAGAGGACTTTTTAATCAGCCATCGATCCAGGACCTGCCAGAGCTTTTGTGCCACGTACACAAGGTGTTGCCAAGGGGTTCTCAGGGGTAGGTGTGGGGTGAGCCATGCTCAGCCAAGCTGAGAGATTCCTAGGGAGAGATGACACAGGCAAAAATAAGAAATGTGTTTGCAAGGAGGCATGAAAGAAACAAGGGAAAGAAAGAAAGAAAGAAAGAAAGAAAGAGAGAGAGAGAGAGAAAGAAAGAGGGGACAGAAGGAAGGAGGTGGAAAGGAGAGGGGGAAAAAGGAAAGGAGAAAGGGAGGGAGACTGGCAGGGGGGAATCCAGCACATTAGTGAACCCAAAACCTTGGTATTTGAGTTTTGAAAATTTGTGATAGTCCAGCTTGTCCCAGGAGACTGTAAGAAGCCTTCAATTAACTTGCAACCATTAAGCCATCTAGCATTTTTACTTAATTTTCAATAATAATAATGGTCCTGATAATATAAGACAAGTTGTAGATTATTTGCGAGTGTATCACCATTATACCTTGTATTTGCTTTCTCAGAGGTTTATGTTCCTGCATTCATTCATTTCTTTCTTTTTTTTTTTTTTTTTGTGGGTACCGGGGGTTAAACTCAGGACCTCGTGCGCCAGCAGGCGCCCGTGCCGCTGAGCGATATCACTGGCCCTTTTTTCGTATGTGGGATCCAGGAGTCGAACTCGGGCCCTCGCGCTTGCCAGGCAGGTGCGTACGCCGCTGAGCTATCTCACCAGCCCCCATTCATTCATTTCTCAAACAAATATTAATTGAGCATCTATTTTGTGACAGTTCTACATGCTGGGGATAAACTAATGAACGGAGAGAAATAATAGAAGTTCCGCCCTCATGGAACTTGCATACAAACTGGAAAAAATATACAATGTATCAGATACTATACCAAATTATCTAAATAATGAATGGGTGATGTGAAGGCAGCTACCTCAGGGCACAGGCAAAGCGAGTGGTAGGGTGAGAAGTGTGTCTGCTACTTTCTAGAAGATGTTTAGGCAAGTGTTTGAGGAGTTCTGAATAAAAGGAACAAGCAACTTACGTAGCTATCTGGGGAGAATCATTCCATCTTAAGGATAAGAGCAAGTGCAAGGGTCCTGAGGTCAGAACATGGTAGAGGGATGTCAGGAAGACCTGCATATCTAGAGATGGGGAGGAAAATGGGAGAATAGAAAAGGAAGGCAGAGACAGATGGGGACTAGATGGACAGGTGCAGGACATTTTATGATAGCAAGTTGAAAAGTGTTTTGAAAGCAGTAAAATAACATATTATATTACAGTATAACTCTAGCTGATGTATTGGAAACATTTGGTGGGAAAAGGGACCAGAATGAAAGCAGGAAGACCAGGTCAGAGTGTTACAGTGTAGCCAAGCTGGTAATGCTGGGGATCTGTACAAAGATGGTAGTTTTGGATTTAGGATACATTTAGAATGTCAATCTGATAGAATTTGGTTGTGGATTGGATGTGAGGAATGAGAGAAACTGAGTTTGTATGTCCTTATATTTAAAAAGTATTTATATTTTAACTGTTTTACTCAATCCTCTGTTAGTTATTTGATGGTCTTTTCTTTTGAGGCAATCAGATTCAATTATAATTAGATTAAATCAAATTATAAATTAGATAAATATCTATTTATAAATATCTAAAGGTCACAGAATGACCCTTTTTGGATCAAATTCAGTCCACAAAAATGCTATGCTTGGATCGTAGTGTTTTACATCTTCAAGTCAGAATTTAAAAATCTAGATATATGAATTCTTTTGAAAAATTATATGATTTAGAGTATAGAAGAGACATTCTCACAAAGGTAATTGTTTTTTGGACCTGGGTAGCAATTGCTCTTTTTTTGGGGGGGGGGCAACTCTTCAATTCCTCACTGTTACAACCTGAACTTATTTCCTCTTCCACCTCCCCTACCTGGATGGCCATGGTGGCATTTCCAGTCTCTACCTGCTCCTCTTTGAAAGAGACTTCAGTGATAATCATGAATATAGTTGCCTCAGAATCAAAGGTCAGGGATCTCAGGACTACTGTAAGTGATGTCCAGACCCATATCCAGCCAAAATATTATCTGTAAATCCATCCAACATGATTTGCTTAAATATAGATGTATATTAGTTTTGGAGAATTAAAACAATTTCAAATTATAATAAATAAAGTATTTTCTCAAGTATCAGATACTAAAAGTATAATTGCTTTCAAAGTACAATTGCTTTGTTCTTCTCTTTTTCTTTTTTATTCTTAGAAAGTGACTATTAGGCTCAGAAAGTTTGGGGGCGGTTTTTTTTATTGTAACCCTCTACTTTACCGGCATCAAAAAGGAATCCAACAGGGATAGTTTGTTTCCAAAACTGCTGAGCTGATTAATGAATTCAAGTCTCTTAACAGGCTGTCCCGTATCTCTCTAGCTGCTTATTCCAAACTCAAACACCACGAGGCTAGAAGAGGATCGTTTTGAAGTTTTGACATTTGGATTCTTGGTTTTGTTCCAGGGATGGCAAATTACAGTTGCCAAATGGATGGAAAGGATTTTCTCCTTGTGAGAAGCAGCCACACTGCTGACATTGTGGACTGGATGATTCTTTTTGTTGAAAGGATAGTGCTGAGCATTATAGAATGTTTAGCAGGTACCCAGCCTTTACACACTAGGTGTCAGCGGTATGCCCCCAACGCTAATGGTCACAGTGAAAGTATCTCCAGACTTTGCCAAATGTACCCTGGAGGGGGCTGGACTCCTCCTCCTCTGAGAATCACTGCTGTGGGTAGACTGCTTCTGTTTTACCCATTGGTTCTGAGTCCCAGGGAAAGACCTTCACCACGCAGCAGCCAGGCATCCTGCTGACCCCAAAGCCTGCCTGCGTAACTGCTCACTGGCTTCCCCATCCATCCTCCGGGCAAGGCTCATTTATCTCCAGCTTCTTCCCAGCTACCTGTAACTTTCACAACGTGGTCCTTTTTCTTTATAAGTGTCCTGCAACTTTTTCACTTTCAAAGCACTTACTCATTTCCAATACCTCCAACTGGACAGGTACCTAGTTTTTGTCTATTTATCTATTTGTCTCTATTAGCTTTTAAAAACTGTCTCAGGTAGAGTGTCTCGCTTTTTAGTTTTTCTTCTAATTTTTCTTGTGTTTTCTGTTTCTCTGTATCTTCTGAATCCCATTGTGGTGTGGAGCCTGACTTTCTCTACTTATATGAGTACCTTGCTACCTATACCTGTACTTCATTTTATGGTTTAACCTTTCAGTGTGCATAGTGCATACCCCTAATTCCTATTATTCTTGTAAAGTCTGAGTTTCTGGTTCCTTTCATGACTGGTGTGTGTGTGTGTGTGTGTGTGTTTGTGCGCACATGTGAGCTTGTCTTTTCCTCTGGCTTTCTCTATTTCCATCTATTCTGCTGCTTTTTAGGACCCCTTCCTGTTCGGCGAGGATGGTGACGTGTTTTCCTGATATTTCTGTTTGTGACTTTTTTTTTTTTTTTTTCTATTGACAGCTCTTTCCATTTCTGCCTTTCTTTTGGAAATGGCCCATCTGGACTATGTTCCTATCAGGATCTCTTTCTCTGGGTAGGGAGTTTGTCAGGCATGTAATGGAAACCTTTTATTTCTGTTGAATGGTAATCCTAAGGGGAAGATAGGGAATGGACCTTTCGGTTAAGTGCACAAAGGCAATTCTGTGTTTGTTTTATTTCACAGAATGGAAATTTTAAAGAAAACACACATCTAGTACTAAATCCAAGAATGTTTAAATATTTAGTGTTTCATAAAGTCAGTATGACAGAAAGTAAAACGATTCCATATCGTGAGCAAGTATCTTAGAAAAGTCATAAGTAATATACTCGTAAAATCAACTCTTTTTCTAATGCTATTGAAATAAAATCAAGGATTTGCACACAAGACACTTAATGTGAAGTTCAAGAATAAGAAACTAAGAGTAGTATTTTGTGATTTATAAAGTACTTACCTTGTCCTTTGGTTCCTGAAGAGTGCCCAAACTAACAATGAGGACATTACAAAGTTCACAAGGACAATGAGAACTATTCTATCTTCTCAATTTTGTAAGAAAATGAGAATTGTAATAAACTTGCAAAACAGATTGGAATCCATCTGGTGTAGCCAAATTAATCCTCCTTTAATGACTGTTTATATTGTGTATCTAAAATCAAATTCAGTATTAAGAGTTAATCAATTATAATTTATAATCATTTTTGCTCACCAAAACAAGAGGGAATTGAAAACTGACTATATTTTATTTTATAGTAGGAACATGTTAAAAAAAATCATGCCTCTTAATTGGACCATATGTAAATAAATCAAATTATGTCTGAAATTTTTATTGTTTTATTTTGGTAAAGGGAAAAGTAATGGCTGGTGAGACTACAAAGCAATGTGAAAAGGGCTTGTTATTGAAGTTTCTGCACATTACTCCCCCCCCACAAAAAAAATTCCTAAACAAAAACTTGAGGAGGAAATAAAAACATTAAACCACGAATGAAAGTACTTTCCCTTCTCTCTAGTCCAGGATAAATTTCTTTAGTACCCTGTTTGATGTTTCTTGATGACATTTGATGTTTTTTTCTGCATAATACTTACCACAGAAGAAAAATGGTATGTGGTGTTAGGAACCTGGCACCTGGGCTCAAATCCTAATTTCCTTCTTTTCCATGCCTTTCAACAAGTAATGTTAATGGCTCTATGAGCAAGTTGTGTTATCTGTGAGAAGGGAATAGTAATTGTGTATCACCTACTTCAGAGGGCTGGTGTTTTTGAAGATTAGTGAATGGCAGTGAGTTGATCTATGTTAATTGTTAACTGCTACTGCTGCCACCTCCAGAGGTACATCCCTTTGCATTGCCCTTCTCTTAGACTCACCTGAGTTGTTTTTCTAAGTATCTGCACCTATCGTTCCTTTTGTCTCCCTAACTGGGCTAACTCATACTTGACCTTCAGGGCTCAGACTTTGACCTCTGCCAGGAATCCCTTTTTACCATCCCCTCTGCATTGAGGTTTATATGCTGGTCAGCCTCTATTATAACATTTCACATGTTGAATTTGTTTGTTTACTTCTCTCTTCTTCCACATGCAAACATGGTGAAGGCAGAAACTCTGCCCTCTAGTTGAGGATGAATTCTCTTTGTAGATCTGTCCCCTGACAATGCCTGGCTCAGAGGATGTGCTCAGGAAACCTGTCTCCACTGAGTGGGTAAACATGAGTGAGAATGTACCAACAGGAACAATGAAATGCAGGTCACGTTTCCCAAAATCTGAATGTTAAAGACTTATGTGTTTATGAGTAGGCAGGTGTCTCCGTGGAACACTGGTGTCTTCTAGATGTTTGTAAGTTTGTCTAGAACAGTGAGTGTGGGGGAATGCAGGGAGTTGGGGATATGTCTCCCTTAAAGAGCCATGTCTTTGATTAGTTGAACTCTTAATTGCAGTAGACATGCAAATACAACCTAAAATTCTCCAAAGAGTTCAGATTATAGAACCTCCCTTTACTAATTTATTCAGAAACCCAAATATACTGACCCAAGGAACACAGTATGGGAAACAAGCCTAAACTATAAGGCTTCTATAACCAAGTCTTCTGCTTTCCCTTCCTCATCCTGAGATCATTTCAAGAGGTTGTTGGAGACCAGTGAGGCCTTCATCTCCAGGTAGAGACTAGTTTCAGTGGGAACTTTTAATGGGCAAGTTGAAGCCATTCAATGATACAAGATTGCTTTAGCTCTTCTAATCTGGTTCCATGTAACTATTTCTTCATCCTCCTGCAGTGGCATTTTCAGAGCAGAGGAGATAGGCCATGGTGATCTTAAAAAGACAGGAATCAGAATTTCAATGGATATATGGGCATGATAATCAGTTTTTAGTGTTTCTTCAAAACACCTAAATCACATGCTAAAATTACTGATTCCTGGTGTCTCTACCTGGACATACTAACTCAGACAATCTGAGCGGGAGGCTTACAATCAACATTGTATGGAGATCTACTGTGATTCTTTTGGTTCTGGTTATTATTGATTGCTAGTAGAGCACCTTCAAAAATACACATATTTAAATATGTCCATGGTTTGCAAGGTGTGTTAGTTAACTTCCTATTGCTATAACAAAATTCTGAGAAACTGAATTTATAAAGAGAAATAATATACTAGGGCTTACATTTGTGGACTTTCCAGTCTATGATCAGGAAGTGGGGAGCACTGCTTTGGGTCTGTTATAAGGTAGCCCATCACGGTGGGACCATGTGGCTCAGTAAAACTACTTACATCATGAAGTAGAAGGGAAAGGGAAGAAGAGTTTGGGTGTCAGAATCCCTTTCAAGAGTACACCTTCATTGATAGAAGGACTTTCCACTAGGTCCCAACTCCTGACACTTCCAACACTTCCCAACAGCACCACCCTGGCCACCAAGACCCTACCATGTATACCTTTTGGAAACACTTACCCAAACCATAGTACAAGCTCGCTTCAGCTAAGTCATAAATTATCATGTATATGTAGAGCTATCACTGTCATTAGGGTCCTTATTACACACACACATGGAATATTCATGTCAAGAAAATATACTTAAGGGCCAGTGAGATGGCTCAGTGGCATAAGCGCCTGCCTGGCAAGTGCGAGGGCCCGAGTTTGACCCCCGGAACCCACATACGGAAAAAGGGCTGGTGATATCGCTGAGCGGCACGGGCGCCTGCTGGCACGCGAGGTCCTGAGGTTGACCCCCAGTACCCACAAAAAAAAAAAAAAAAAAGAAAATATACTTAAAAGTTTAAAAGACAAAGATATTTTATTTTGTCAGAAGAATAATTTGGGGGCAAGTTGCTGAACTTTCCGAGTCTCATCATACCATCTGTGGGACAGAAATAGTGGCATCTGCCTGTTTTGAGGGAGTCAAATGAAACAGGCAGAAAAAGCAAGTATGCAGTATAAAGTACTGCGAAAAATAAGGCATTATGATATCTATATAGAAATTTGATGATATGGTAGTCTAGTTACACATACTAACATTTTTCTAAGTAACCTATTTGGTTTATTACTCTATAGGGCTGAAGAGTACATTTTGATAAATAAGACATTAGAATAAATAGTAATTTCAGATTAATTAAAAATTGAACATGATTGAAGTAAGCAGAGCCTCTGAGATTGTATTATACTGAATTTTATAAAACATTCATTTTGACTCTAACAAAAGCTAAGTACATGGGACAACCCATGTTCCAGGTCCCCTTCTGTCTCTCTCAGACAGAAGCTATCTCTTTCTCAATAAATTCTTCCTACTCTTAAGAAAAAAAGAAACAAAGACTAAGTATGTATTAGTAATCATTATTGTAAACTATTTTAAATAATTTCACATTCTAAGCAAATGCTCTGGAAAATGAATAGGAGATTCATTTGTGAAATTGACCCTTTTCTCAGTGCCATTTGGAGTAGGATTAGTAAATTGTCTCCTGTCTAAGAATTTCACCTCAAATTTACATGGTACATTAAATGAGTGAAATTCACAAACTCTAATATCAAATTTAACTTTAGCTGTTTTATATTTTAACTTTCCTCATAAATACAGTATAAACTTCTTTTTAAAAAGTGTAAGCTAACTTGTTAAATTCATTCTATGAAAGGGAAATAGAGAAAAGCTAGTAGAAAAGATAAATTTGAGAATAAGTAAAGTCAAACTCATATCCATGTACAGTGGTTAAGAACAAAGATATTGAGATAAATTATATGAAGTGAGGACTGTCCTTTTAATAGGCTTCACTCTTTACCTTGTCTCATTTTTCATTTTCATGAGGTTAATATATTCTTTTCATTATAGAAAGCATGCCGCATTTGGCCTTTTCATGAAAATGTATTTGATACTCTTCTTTGACAGCCATTCATGTGAAAAGAGCAGGTCCTACTTCTGCCCATCACCTACATGTATATACTCATAGAAATCATAGCTTTCTTCTAGTAAAACATACTTTATGCTTATTGCACATCTTAATGCCAGATACCCAAAATATTTAAACAATTCCCTTTTTCTCTATATATCATGTCCTAAATACTGAATATAACTCAATCTACACTATATAATTTCCATGTCTCCATAGGTGAAAAAGGATATATGAAGTAAAATCACCGAACTAGGGGAGGAATTCGCACCAAGTTAATCTGAGAGATTTTCTGTACCTCTCTATCTCTCTAGTTATATGTCTAAATATTGCTATTTTCAAAATAAAGTTTATTCTTCTAGTTTTTTTTTTTTTGCAAGGGAATGGATTGAACCAGTTGTTACCCTGAAGCTTTATAAACAAATATAAAGTATGTGTGTATTTCTGTGTGTGTGTGAGTGTATTTTTTATTTTGGTAGTGGAGTTTTAGTATCTGGTTCATGATCTTATTGGTCTGAATTTAAATCTTTCCAGGAATTAATCACGTGTGATTTTGTTCTTCTGAATGTGATCATTTCCTTCTTGAGATCTGGAATATGTTGCAGATTTTCACACTAGTTTTTTTTCCATGTTAAAGGATAGATGCGTTTAACTCCACACTGTTAGGTGCTTTAGGACATGTATGAGAAATATAATTATAAAGTTATTGAATTCAGAAATCAGTAGGTTGTTTATACAATATTCAGTAAATACTCTTTCTACTTTCAACTTCTTATAATAGAATTCGAAAACACCAAATGCTCTTTCTTCTTTAAAGAAACATCATGATCAACCGATTGTTTTAAATTTAATATGATCTTGTTCAGATGTTTTTTTCTTGGAAAGAAGAAAAACAGTTTCTTGAAGTAAAAGGTGGGTCATGTCAGATACTTCACAATGGTAGAGGTGGCCTGTGGTATAGGGCCTGGGTGACAGAGGCATGGTGATGGGTGTTCTCTGTTTATCCCCTGTTGTATGGCCTGATTATTGATGGGTAAATACAATGACAAAGACAAAACAACAAAAATTAAAGTCACCATATTGAACAGAAACCAAAATTTAAATTGTTTCATTGTCATTTTGTTGTATTTTGTTGTTGTTTTGAGGGTTTTTTTTTTTTAAAGAAAGTTACAACAAGGAGCAGATAAGGACAGACAAATTGGCAGCAGATTGTGGTTTATTATAATGATGGTCCCAGAGGGATTAGGCTTTCTTGGTGACATGGAAGTAAATTGCAGTACTCAAGATGTGTACTGAGAAGGCTAGATAATGAGATGTATGGGAAAAGGCACTGGTACGCTTTATGGCATTGCTGACTATCACAGGGAATGGAAGTGGAGAGAGGTCTAGGTCGAGTTTTGTTGGTTAATTTTAAAATACATTCTGAATGACAAAATTTCCACTTCTCTTAGAGGAATAAGAACATTTGAAAGTGTCTCAAACAATTGCTGGACATTGTTTCAACTGCTTTTCTTAACTTTTGATACCTTTGATTCATTCCAAATTCCCAATTTCTTGTTACGTGACATTACATTTGTTTACAATTTACTTGGGCTATAAATATGTTTTTGAGGTGAGAAAAATGAAAAGAAGTGTGTTAATTTCCTCATCCAAAATCAGATTACCCAGGTGCATAAAACCCCTTCCAAGAAGATCTCATAAGCTACTAGGAAAGCTTCACCTAGAAGAACATTTGAGTGCTTGAATGCATTGCTTTCCCCAAAAACTGTTACAGAAAGCACATGTTTGCATGCGTGCATGCACAAATGCACACACAGGCAGATTACTGTCCTACTTACAAGCACTATTGCTGTTGTCTAGAGAACACTTAGCTAGCTGCTCCTGCCTCTGAGTTGCTCAGTAAACTCTGTTATTTTGGCATATGAAAGCCACACATCATGTGACCACCACTTCTTACCTTCTTAATTGTACACCACTTAGACCTGCTAGAAGCAGAATAAAATGAATGTTTGTTGATCACATTAGAATTGGGGTGAAGCAAGAATGAACTTGCCCCACAAAGGTATTTTAATTCTAAAGTTAAAAGGGATTAGTGACCTCTACCTCTACCTGGGATATGTGTGTGTGTGAAAGAGTAAAGTGTCCTGATATCTTCACTTCCTCCTTTCCCTTCTGTATTCTCCTTCTCCCAGGTGCCACTCTGAGGGGAGATTCACTCCTAAAAGAGTGTGTCATTTTAAGTTGACTTTCTCAGAGCTGAGCTAAGAGCCACTGCCAAGGCCAGTGGGCGTAAATTCAGTCTGCCTGACAGGAGATGAAGGGCTGCGGGATTTATGACTTATTTGAGTTCTCATACATCACCCTCTGTGTTGCTCGCTTATGATGGCCCTGCCAAAAGATAAAGAAGTGTAGGACGCTTGGTACGGGCTGTGGTGACAGGCCAGGGACAAATGCCTCTATTGCGTAAATTGATTTGAATGCCTCTAGTGAAATATCAGACTAAGTTTAAAATATGATTGGGTTTAATGATTCTGCTGACTTGATAGACTGTGGAGATTCCAAGTCCTGGACAAGTTAATTAAGGCACTCTGTGAGGGGATGTGTGTAGATATTTGTAAATCCATGTAATCGCTAATGTCAGTAAATCCCACTATGTAAAACCCAGCCTTGTTCTTATACGTAATGTATTGAATACAGGAAATATTGCTTGCAATTTATAGGGTATTTATCAGGGAAAAAACTGTCGAGAATATTGTTTTTTCCTCTATTCCCATGAGTCAACAAGCAGAGACACAAAGCATAAAATGATGTAAGGCAAAGACAGAGAACATAAAAAGAGTTTATTCTACCCTGCTAAAATTTAGTACACAAACTTAATATAATAATAAAGAAGGGAGTTTTACTTTGTGTGAAAGTGGGGACTCAAAGAGTAAATGAAATAATTTTTCAATTATGAAGAAGAATTTTGTTGTTTTTGAATGTGGCTGTTAAATTAAAAATAGTAGAGTTCCAATTTCTTTGTAGGACCAAAATATCTACTAGATTTTTCTTTTTGCATTTAAGTTGCCTCTTAATTTCTGAGTTTACATCTCATAATAATCATGCTTTCTTCCCATTCTTACCTCCAACTAATTGCCGTTGATTACTCATACTTTCATTTCTTGTTGGGCAAGAATGAATGGCTTTGTCTTCCAATAGTGGTACAAAATAGCAGTTATTTGTTTGAGCTTTACGCTTTTCCTTTGTAGCACGGAGCACTATTCATATCAAAATCCATTCCAAGGAGAGTTCTCCTTAGATGTAGACTGGCCAGCAGAACTAGAGGTGAGCAGAATCCTGGCTATTTGGTCTTCTTCTACCTGGTTCTATCTTGAACTTGGAGGAAGTTATCCATCTTTATTTGACATAAAATGTTGATTTATTTATTTCAGCGAGTGACTGAGAGCTCTAGAGTTCCCACTTTAATGGGTGTGAGGAGGATAGGAAATTGGGTTTAGAAAATAACAAAATCTTCTGTTGAATGTGGTCTACTTTTAGAAATAAAAATCAAAAACCAAAGCAAAGAAAAAGAGCAGAACTACAAGAGCCAGCATTTGGAAGTGTTATGCTCATTTGTCAGTGTGCTATAGAGTAATATTGCCACGACTTGACTACATTCTTTGGAGAGGCACCTGCATAATCACAAAACTTGAAATTGTCTTTATGGAATATGGAGGTGTCCCTGTCTTAGATTTGATCTTTAGGGTAACATATACCTTGTACTCATCCACTTTTCATCTATAGATAATATAGTCATTTACTGAAAAAATCCATTTACTCCCGTCTCATTTTATGTAATTTCCCCTTTCTGATGTTAATGGACTCTCTCACTGTTTTATGGTTCTCATAGTTCCACCAGTTTCCAACATGGGACTAATAAAACAGTTTCTACTCAGTGCTTATACTGAGTTCTTTCTTTACCTCTATTTTTCTTTATATGTCAATATCAAGAATCAAAGAGAATGAGAAAGATGCCCAAGGTCATAGAGCTTGTAAAGAACAAACTAACTTTTGTCCCCACTGGCTTTTAGTACAAAAAACATGCCCTAACCACACCATTTTCCCTGTTGCTGTGTCTAAGAGGTACACATTTATCTGTCTGCTGCCTTCTCTAGGGTTGAGTACCGCCACTGTCCCTCTGGCGCCACCAATCTCTGTGACCATCTGCCCTAGTCTGGGATACACACAGGTTACCTTTAGATGCACTTTTCCACATGCTGTTCATAGCATCTTTATTCTCCCTCAGATAATCACAGTTACATTCCGCCTTATTACTCTGATTCCCTTTGCTGTGAGGACCTTATTTTATAAATTATTTTGATTATTCGTTGACTTTTTAAATATCTGTACTCCTTCATCTTCCAAACCCCATAGTCATAATGTAAGCTTCCTAAGAGCAGAAATACTGTGCCCAACAGTATCCTGCATACACATAATAGGCCCCAATAATTATTTCACTAAAAAATGAATACCTGGGCCAGTGAGATGGCTCAGCAGTGCAAGCGCCTGCCTGGCAAGTGCGAGGTCCTGAGGTCGACTCCCGGTACCCACATTAAAAAAAAAAAAAAAAAAAAAAAGAATACCTGAGTGAAAAATGTTCCTGGAGAAACAGAATAGAAAACATAATTCTAATGCTAGGAAATGTTAGCTAAATGTTCTAACAAACATTTTAGCAAAACCTTATGGCTACACAGAAATTGACGAATGAAGAAGAATGGAAAAAAAACTACTAAAGGGTATTAGGATGTTATGGAAGAAGGGTACAGAGCAGGAAAGATAGGAGGTTGGTAGGATTTCATATAACAATAGTGGGAAAACCATTCTTAGATCTAGAACAGCATGAACAAGTGTACAGAGTTAGACATGTATTGGTTAACAATGATGTCACAGTAAAAAGACCACAGTTCACAGTCCTGACTTCTTAGTAGCTTTTGATTTTGGACCATGTGTTTAAATTACAGGCATGTTAGAGCCATTATTTCTCCCTGATTCTGTTTCCTTGGTTGCTAAGTGAAAATATTAACTCATAGTTCAAAGGTTTTTATGAAATAAGATAGGTCAGAGAGTCCGAACTTCAGCAGGTACTTCCATTCATAGTGAGTGTAGCTGAGTTTAAGTACCCACTAAATTTGTAAATGGGTTATTTAAAGTCAAGGAGCAACTCCATTATAATAGCATAATTAGAGTGGATAATCACATACGCAAAAAATAGACTGCACTATGAGTAAATATAGTATATTCATAAAGTGCTGGCCCTCAGCTTAGAGGAGATAAACTCTAGTCTTAACATAGCCTTAGGTTCTGGAATACACTAAAAAATTCAATTTGTCTTGTCACAGGAACTTTATCTTTAAAACTATTATTATTATAAAGATACTTGAATATGAACTTAACCTCTTTTTGAGGGTTTCAATCAGGAAAATGAAGATCACCTCTCTCTAGAACATTAAGTTTAAGCAGAAATTTGCCGTATGAAGTATTACAGTAGAAGTAATGTGAAAAGATCGAGCCATTTAATCATTTTCACAATGCAAAGGTGCTACCGCAAGTCATAATTCTATTACAAAAGTCTATATAAATTAAAAGTGAATAATGATTCTGGGGTTGGTCAGTCCTCCTAATGTTCTAGGCCTTGTCATTGTGAATTGTGGTATTGCTTACCAAGTGATACTTAAAGAGAAGGATGAGAGAGGAGGTGACATTTGAATAGTGCACAACTGGAAAATGGAAGATAATCAGGGAGGGGAAGCAAAGGGAAGTGAACATGGGGGAAAACGAAGTGGAGAAACAGGTCAGCAGAGCAAGAGGAAATCAAACGGTGGAGGAGCAGTTGCAAGTGGGAAGCAAGGCCTCTTATTTATCTAACAAAATCTTCCACTGTGGCTGCCTCTTTGAAAGGAAAACAATTGTGTTGGGGGCCTGAATATTCCATTGGCTCTCGAGGAATACCTGCAAAATCCTAAAACGTGGCTGATGGTCTCTCTCTACTAAGCAGTAAATAACACTAGAGCTTGTGCTAGATTCTGGAAATTATCTTCCAAAAAAACAAAAAACAAAAAACAAACAAACAAACAAACAAACAAAAAAAACCCATTGAAATTCCAGACTCTTTTATCATTCCCAGTAACACTTACTTGATAAAAATTTAACTTGTACTTTTCCTAGTATCCCCATTTTAGAGATGAATAAGCTGACATTAAGACTACCTAAGCACCTGATCCAGGTTCACCTGGCTTATGAGTGAAGTAGCTGGATTTGAACCTCGATCTGATTTCTTAGCTCATACTCTTAACACACTACTCTGGCCTGGCAGAGCCATTTTCTAATGCATTTTTCTTTCATAACAATTAGTGTACATACCTAATAAGTGGGTTGAAAGTCATCTATTGTTAAGAAATAACTTTAAAATATAAGATCAGATTCTGAGAAAGATTCCCTTTCATTCTTTCTTGCTCTTAATATTGGTTTGAAAATAAGAATAGGGAAGGGATGGCAAGGGTGCTGTTGTGCTGGTATAGCTGAAATTGCTCACTTTAACAGTTCATTTCTGCCATCTGGGTTATTGCAAATTCTCCTAGATTAGTATGGTCTGTCCTGCTGCCTTGGAAAGGGAACAACTAGTGCAGGGGAAAGGATTCAAAATGCAGCAAAGGGGTTTTTTGGTAAGATTTTACTTAATTATCGCTGCAGTACAATGACTGGCCAAAGTCGGAAATCTTTTATTTCCACTCAGTGAGCAGCCCGATAAGACTTCAGAACATACAGCACAAATACAGGCCGTTTCATTTTTCTGCATCTCTTAAAATATTAATCAAGAATTCTTTTTTAAAAAGAATAATCCTGTGTTAAATCAAGCAACCAACCTATGAAATAGAAATTAAAGAAAATGAAATGGTGGGAATTATCATACAAATACTAAACTCTGTCAAAAACCCTACCAAGTGAATTGGTTAATAAACATCTACAATTTCCTGTCTGCTGGTTTCTTTTTACTGGCACCATTATGGTTCATTAGTTTTCTTCCATCAACATCGCCTGCTTCTAATTCTTGACAAAAGTCTGTCTTAGATACAGAGAGTGGCCAGGAGACTTGAGAGCAAAGCAAGCCTATGACATGAGGCATGAGTCCAGAAGGGTGTGGGTCGATGTGGAGTGGGACTGTGGTCATTGGTAAGGTGACTTTGCTTGAGTAAAGCCATTTGGCACCACGAGCCTCCATACCATTAAACCTGGTGACCATTCCTGCTAGAAAACAAACTGGATGATTTGAAATTAAACACTCACCCCATTTCCCCAATTCTTTTATATCTGAAGACTATTAAGTCAAAGAGATATGGCAAAAGATATCATGCAGTTCATTGGACTCCTGTCATCTTGGAATGTGGAGTCTGGAAGAGTCTTACTCTGCCTTCTTTGTCTGGGGTGGGCTTATTTCAGGAGAGGAAGAGCAGGCTGCTTTCCTACAGGGGCCACCATGTGGGCAGTAGGTGTTTGTGGATGGATACTGGCTACCTTGTGAGGTTCCACTTCTGAAAAGTATCAGTCAGGTGGCCTTCTTTTGTTTTGTTTTGTTTTTTTTTTTTTTTGTGGGTACCGGGGGGTCGACCTCAGGACCTCGCGCGCCAGCAGGCGCCCGTGCCACTGAGCGATATCACCGGCCCCTTTTTCGTACGTGGGTTCCGGGAGTCAAACTCGGGCCCTCGCGCTTGCCGGGCAGGCGCTTAAGCCGCTGAGCCATCTCACCGGCCCTGAGGTGGCCTTCTTGGTCTTAAAGGAAAAGGCGTATGGCTGAAAAAGACATTGAGAATTCCTGAGAAAAAATTAAATGTACCAGGTGCAGGGCTTTCCTGAGTATAGCATGGCTCCTTGAAAGCAGGATTCTCCACCTCAGCATCATTGGCATTTGAATTGGATGTTTCTTTGTTATGGGGGGCCGTGCTGTGCATTGTAGGTTACTTAGCAGCATCTCTGTACTCTACCCACTAGATGCCAATACCACCTTTCCCAGTTGTGACAACCAAAACTGTCTCCAGACGTTATCATACGTCCCCGTGGGGCAAAACCATACCAGCTGAGAACCATTGACATATGTTTTGTACTCTTTGAAATAAGGCCACTGATTTTTTTCCTTCCTAATGATCCTCAGTAAGGTGAAGTCTTCTTTTGAAAACAGACTTCCAACATAAATCTCTGATTGGTTTTGAGAAAACACATCACATTTTAATCTTTTCATGGTTTGTGATCCCCAAATGTGAAATAGGAAATTGAGGAAGGGAACAGTTATATACACATATTTTTTGAACTGAAGTCCCCTCAGTTTGAGTTAAGGATTTGCTGTCAACTAGCTATGCAACCTTGGCCAAGTGAAAAGGACAGTGCAGTTCCAAGTGTCCTTTCTTTCACATGCATGGTGAGGGGGGAAATGACCGCTCCTCGTCGTCGTTCATGCTGTTGTGGTGATGACTAAATAAGAATAGTAGACATTCAGAGCACAATGACTGACAAATGTGGAGTGCTAAAGACATGTTTGTTACAATTATTGATTATAATGTTTTTGAAAATCAATTTATTATTAAATCAGAGCTTAATTTTTCTTTACCAATTTTTTTCACACTTTTTACTTCCAGTTATATTCTAGCCATTCACAAGTTCTCTGTCTCCGTCTCTCTCTGTCTCTCTGTCTCTCTGTCTCTGTCTGTCTCTCTCAGTCCATATAGGCTGACAAGCTCTGGTTCTGCACAGTATCTTTGAACAAATCCAGGCCATTTTTATCAGTCTTCCAGTTTTTCCTGCTTCTTCTATGACTGTCCACAGATTTTTCTTCTAGTTCTTTTCTTCCAGATCCACCAACAGATGAACTGCAAATCATTTCCTTGATTTGCAGCCTGGGCACCAATAAGGAAACTCCATAATAGTTTTTGATTTTATGCTTCATTGCTTAGGCCACATCATAAACATCATGGCATCTTTAAAAAGAAAACAAAAAGATATCAAGTCTTTTGGCCTGAGCTTCATCAAATCTGTGTCTGTAAAGGCACAGAAAAATAGAAGATGAGAAAATTCTCTATTTTTTTTAATGCTGTGGAAGCAAAGTGACCTTGAAGGAGCACCAGCTCAGTGTTTGCTTTTCTTGGTGTTGCCCACACCCCTCCTCCTTCACTTCCTCCTGCTCTCCATTCAGCTCCTCAACAAGCTGCAATCACTCTGCCTCCTGCTCCAAATTTGTGACCGGGAACAGGCCATAAAGAGAGAGGGCCAATCCTAATCCCAGGCACTGCACCTTCCTGTTTGCCAGAGGAACGACAGCTTGATGGGGCTGTAAAGAATAAGCCAGCCTCCTCACAAGCACCATGAATCAAGCCCTGTGATAATGACTAGAAGGGCTGCTGCAGTGACTACAGGTGACTCGGAGCCCCAGGCAGGGGCTTTCCCTAAACCAATGAGGAGGAATGGGGCCCATGGATGTCCTCTTTGTGGTCTGGCTGACACTCTGTGGTCACCTCACAACTGAGAAGAGCTCTCCAGCTCACAGATCCATAGGGAGCAGATTTTGTTTTGTAATCCATGTGGAATGGCTATTCCAGTTTATTGCTGCTCCAAGTCATAAAGGTGCTCTTTAAATGGTCCTCCCAGAAGTATGTGTGGACTAAGACTGCACCTTTCTTACCTTTTACATCTGTGATTACCACTTAGTACACATTTTATTAATAAGCTCTTCTCAACGTTTGTAATGTGTCAAAATCACCAGGTGATCTTGCTCAGTTTCTGATCCACTTGGCCTTGGGGGCAGCCTGAGAGTTTGTATTTATTTTATTTATTTATTTCTTATGTTTGTCCTGCTGAGGATGGAACTCAGGGCCTCACACATGCTAAGCACTAAGCTATATCCATAGGTACAAATGTTTCCATTCTTTACAAACTCCCTGGTAATACTGATGGTCTTCATTTTTCTACCACATTGTGGATCGTACACTCCTGAGTATTTCAGAGCTTTCTTTTTCCCTGTGTTTCCTTTCTCCACCTATGCATTGTGTCCCAGGATGTGGTACTTGTCAATATTTACACAAAAGAGCAGTAGTCTCACATATTAGTTTTGGGAAAAACTAATTTCCTCTAGGCCACGAAATATGAGAAATTCTGAAAACTAGAGGCAAATAGTTAACACTGGATTTAGTCCCCATTCCAGAGTATGAACACTTTTTAAATAGTATGTTTATGTTAATCTCACTATACTTCAGTTTTCTGGATTTGGAAAATTGAATGAGTTACTGTATGTAAAACTTAGAATTCCTGGCAGCTAATAAATGTTCGTACTATAAGGACATAAATTTTATTTCATCCATTTGCATTTAGAGAATAGAAAGCAGAACAATCAAGTTTCCCTCCTAAAACAAAACAAAACGAGAACCCATAACACCAGTATAATAACTACCATCCCCTACTTTCATTTTCTATGAAGCTATTCTTCTAGATTACTTTGAAGTAGTTCAGATCTGGCAAAAGTTAAGTGTTTTGAGTTATAGCCATGACAAAAATTAATTTGAGATGGATCATAAACCTAAATGTAGTAGCAAAAATAATAAATCTTTTAAAAATATATGGACGTACCTTTGCAACCTTCAGGTAGACACTTTTTTTTAGAAAGAATACAAACCACTAAGCATACATGAAAATATAAGTAGATTAGGTTTGCTCAAAATTAATTAATTATTTTCTGCTCATCAAAAGTTATAGTTGTGAAAACTAAAAGATAAGCCACAGACTATTAGAAAATGTTTCCAAGACATATCTAAAAATGGGTCTCTGTGTAGAATGGATAAAGTTCTACCACAATAAAAACACAAATAATAAAAAAATGAGTGGACTTAAACACTTCATAGAAGAAGGCACGTTAATGATCAACAGAATCATCAAAAGATGCTCCATATCTTTAGTTGTCAAGGATTTCCTGGACATATATTAAAATCACCATGAGATATCATTTCAAACCCTCTAAAATGTCTAAAATTAGAAAGACTGTCAGCAATAAAAGTCTTTGAACTTTAAAACTACTTTGCATTTGAGAGTTATAAAATGGTACAACTACTTTGGAAAACTGTAACTTTTGATATAAGGAAACACACATCTGAACTAAAGCCCAGCAAGTTTGCTTTTGGGCCTTTATCCAAGAGAAAGAAATGAATATAGCAGTTTAACAAAAGACTTTACAGTGGCCTCAGGTTGAAAAGAAGAGAGGTACCCATGAACAAAAAGAATGGATAAACAAAATGGGAAAACAAAATATGCTATATTCATACAGTGAAATAGCAATACTCAATAAAAATAGTTAACTGGATAAATGCAGCAACATATATACATCTTAAAAAAGCAAATTTATTGAGGGGGAGAAACAAGAGTACACATACTATATAATTTCATTTATACGAATTTCAAAAACAGGCAAAACTAACCTGTGTTAAGAATCAGAATACGAATTGTGTACAAAGTTTGGATATTGGGCAGAAAGGGTCTTAAATGAGCTTTCTGGTACGGTAGAAATATTCTATACCCTGTTAGTGCTAATTTCAGGGATATAGTAATATAACTCATCCAGTTGTATACTTAAAATCATGCTTCACTCTATGTAAATTGTAGTGCAATTTAAATTTTTCCAAATGACCCTTGATTCTAGGAAAGTCTCTGAACATTTAAAGTGTTTGTTACTCCTTTTCCTCTATCAGAATTTCTGCAGTTGACCATCATCTAGGAAAAGAGAAATAGAAATACTCTAACAGTAAACAAAAGCCCTTGAGTTAATTATGTGCATCTGTCAAGAGCCTAGTCTATCCCCTGTGGGTAAAATATTCCATTATGAAGGCTCTGCGGGGGGAAATCGCTTACATATGCCCTTTCTGTATAGGCTTCTACTCTTTGGCCTACCTGTCCCTGTGCTGTCCTAAGTTATTTGTTACAGAATGAAATTGATAGTCCTTTCCACCTCAGCTGAACTCTTCATTCAGATTTTTCCAAGCACATTATAAACTCTAATTCATTAGCATCATCATGAATGCTAATGTCCTGTGAAAAAGAGAGGTGACGGCACCAATTAAAATAATCTTCTTGTAGTCACACGTCGAATCAGTGTCAGTGCAAACACGTGAACCATGAATTGATGCATCCTCATTCCTTTACCAGATTGACAGCAGCACAGTGTTTGAAACTAAATTGAAACTTCAGTCCACACTTAAAGAATATGCCACGGTGCAACTGACATGTGGATCTGTGAACAGAAGCAAAGAGAAGGAATGGACATGGACCACATGCAGATTCTGCAGCAATACACAGCACGTGCCTTAAAACAGCTGTAAGGGTATCAACAAATGAATATTATGCATTCATTCACAGAATTTCAGGACCATAAAAATGAAGGCACTCTATATCAAACCAAAGAGATGTAGCTCAGAAATAGCTAAGTATAAATGTTTTTATCTGTCATTTTATCATTGACTTCCTTGAAACCTTGATCTATAAGGCCAAATGCTAAGGTCACATAGCTTGTTCCCTCGCAGATCTACTGAGTCCTAGCCTTCAGCCATTGGCACTGTAGTCTTTCTGTGTTGTAAATCCACATAAGATATTTCCTTATTCACTGGGCTCTCTGTAGTTTACATAACAGAAGATGTATTGTTTATTTGGGCATCTGGTTTTAAATAAATAATATTATGAAAATTCTCTTACATATCTAATAATAGCTGACAGTGACAGACTGAAGCACTTGCCCAGCATTCTTTTGATTGTTTTACGTGAGTTAATTTGTTTAATCTTCTCAACATTCTATAAGTAAATAATATGGGTGTTTCCATTTTATCACTGTGGATGTGGAAACAGTGAGATTAAAATATCTGCCTCAAAACATGCAGTTTGCAAGTATTAGAGCCGGAATGAGAGTGTGGGATGCTGGTTACCACAGCTGTTGCACAGACCTGCTTTGTCTGTGTAGGAGAGGAAGGTAGAGATTTCTTTCCTTTGGAAAAAGCACAAAAATCGGAATAGTGAGAATGCTTCAGCAATTCATCAATGGGCATAATAACAATTCCTATTAAATGGGCAATTGTCACTATGCAAAATGCTTTGTCTCATTTGAATTTTCAAAACTCAAGGAAAAAGTATTATTAGCATCTATTACATGTGAAGAAACTGAGGCCGGCAGTTTTAAAGGAACATGTTCATAGCTACACAGTTATAAAGCATGTGAACCAGGACAGACTGGCCCTGGGGACTACTAGAACATTGTAATAAAATAGCATTTGTTCAGTCCAGCTTTAATTGATAGATGTTAAACAGTCTGCACTAAATAAAACTTCATGGGGGAAACATTTATGCTTAGCTATTTCTGAGCTACATCTCTTTGGTTTGATATAGAGTGCCTTCGTTTTTATGGAGCTGGCATAAAACTGATCTTAGAAAAAAATGGCTTCTCTCCAAGGTCTCTCTGGTCAGTGTGACCTGAGACATTCTTGGTTTAAACTAGTATTTCTCAGGAAAGGGCAGAGTTAGGAGATGTGGCAACATCCTCCTGGGGAGGTGACAACATATGGAAGAGGGGAGGGGAATGCTTGCTCTAAATACAAGGCAGTGCCAGAGGATTGATCATAAATTCGACCTAAGACTTACTTTTCCGTTTCCCCTCACTACAATGGGCGATTTTGCATCAGGCAAGCCCAGTCAGCATTCATATTGGTTTCTTGTAGTTGGCGGTGGGGGGGGACTTTCTTTTTCCGAAATTGTTTTTGAGTTGTGCTTAGTCATAATTTTTTATTTACTTTTTTTTTTTTTTTGTGGGTACCGGGGGTCGACCTCAGGACCTTGTGTGCCAGCAGGCACCTGTGCCACTGAACGATATTACCGGCCCTTTTTTCGTAGGTGGGTTCTGGGAGTCGAACTTGGGTCCTCACGCTTGCCAGGCAGGCGCTTACACCACTGAGCCATCTCACCAGCCTTATTTACTTAATTTTTAATGCCTCATAAAAGCATGAGTTTTGTTTGTTAGTTTTTTTTTTAACATGTGAAGAAATCTGCTTTGAAAAGAGATAGGCATAGCTGCCACATACCTATCCCATGCTAGTTGTAATGGTGGGTCTGAAGCATATTGAAAAGCTTGGAAGGAGCTCATTAAAAATCAATTTTATGCATCTGTTAGAACTTCAGATTCATGGAGAGCTTTTCTAAGGAATTCAGGCCCTTAGTAGGGACAGGAAATGATTTCTAGGAAAAAAGTCAGGTAAACCTCAGGCTAGGAAATTTATAGTTCACATTGTTACAAGACACTGAGATGGATCTTTCAGAGCACCATCTTTCCAGAATATCTGAGATTTGTGAATCTCATTTGCAGCTTTATAACCCTATCATAATTATCCCAGATTTATAATGGCTTGTAAAGATGGTGGGCCATCTCCCACACAAGCCCTCGACCTGATGGATGGATTGTGACCAAAGGCTCTGCTTGAGCCTCTGTGTCCCTAGTTTTAGAGATAAGCTATTTCTCCTGCTGGGAACTTTCTCACTGCCAGGGGCACGGGGGATTCCTTGTTTTAAGATGCTAAAGAAGAAGCCTGTTTTCCCTTAGTTTTGTTCCGCAGACCTTCATCTTGTGAGTAATCATTCCAAATAAATGTTGACCCCCTAATCCAGATACAACAATTGTCAGAAAAAAAGTAGTTATAACCTAACTTGCCTATTAGGGATTGGAGGCTGCTGGTTTAGACCCCACATCTTAGATATTTTGGGGGGTTTTCACGCTTGCATTGGCTCATCCCTTATGTCATTTCTGTTGTATGCATGAATGTGTTTTCCTCACAGGGACATGCAGTAGCCAGAGGGGCATTTAGTACCAGGTGGTGAATGAAAGTGGGGAAGGTGTAATGAATCTGTCTCTTTCAGAAAGTGCTTTGATTCTATTCCTTTTTTCGTGTTTCAATCATTATTTAATTCATTCATTTATGTAACACTCATCTTGATACCACCATTTGCCTGTTCCTGTGCTGGCCCTGGAGACCTATGAATGAAGAACACAGACAAGCACACTACTCTTATGCAGGTGACATTGTCACATCCAGTCATGGATGAGAAATCAAAGCCACTAAACTCACTGACAATAACAGTGGGCATTTACCCAGCACTTAGTACACATTAGGGGCAGTTTTAAGGCTTTCTATGTGTTAACTCATTAAATTCTTTCAACAAGCTTATAAGGCATTCTATTTATATCCCCCTTTAGAGATAAGGAAACTGAGTAGCAATGACTTTAGGTAACTTGCCACAGGGTCACACAGATAGGAAGTGACAGAGTTAGAATTTGAAATGGAGCTCTCTGACCTCAGAGTTCATGATTTTAGACTTGAAATCATAATGCAGGGAAAAACAGGGGTTATCTTGAGTGGTTAAGAAGCAATTCTTTTTTTTTTTTTTTTTTGTGGGTACCGGGGGTTGACCTCAGGACCTCGCATGTCAGCAGGCACCCGTGCCGCTGAGTGATATCACTGGCCCTTTTTTCGTATGTGGGTTCCAGGAGTCGAACTCAGGACCACGCGCTTGCCAGGCAGGTGCTTATGCCGCTGAGCCATCTCACCGGCCCAGGAAGCTATTCTTTTTTTTTTTTTTTTTTGTGGGTACCGGGGGGTCAACCTCAGGACCTCACGCGCCAGCAGGCGCCCGTGCCGCTGAGCGATATCACGGGCCCCTTTTTCGTATGTGGGTTCCGGGAGTCGAACTCGGGCCCTCGCGCTTGCCGGGCAGGCGCTTAAGCCGCTGAGCCATCTCACCGGCCCAGCAATTCTTAAAAGAAAGTTATTAGAGATAAAACACAAAAGCTGAGAAAGTCCCTGGATAAAGTGGGTGTGTATATGGATTTTGCATATGAGTGGTGTGTGTGTGTGTGTGTGTGTGTGTGTAGTATATATGTTTTATTTTAGGGGTAAAGCAGAAGACTAACAGTATTTTTGGCATTTATGATAGAAAATACCTTTTATGATGGTCCTAAGGAAGTAGAGTGAGAAGAAATATACCTAGATAGAAGCTTGGGCAATTTAAACAATTAAACCAGCGGTTATGGTAGAAGGTGGGAAAAAAGTGAAGTTGTAATGATGTGGGGCTAAAGGCCAATCATATGGGGTTTTATGTACCAAGCTGGGAATAGAAAATAACTGAAAAATTTTAAGCGAGAGTTTACCTAATTCGATTTTGATTTTAAGAGGTCATTCTTGCTTTTAGGATATAAGAGTTGGTGGCTCTTACCGTCACCCAGTCAAGAAAGAAGGGAGCTTGGCCTTGACTGAATAGCAAGGTTCTCTATATGGTATGAAATTCTAAAAGCTTCCTGGAAGAATCTCTCCCATCTCATTGTGTTTGAAGCTTTCTCTCCGTACAAGAGGGTTTTTGACTTAAGCAAAACCTTTTCACACAAATTCATACTATTTAGGGATTCACTCTGTGCAAGAAATCCTTCTCTGTCGGGAGAACTCCTGGTCAAAACATGCCATTGGAAATACTGGGAAGTGAGGCCCCTGACACAGCAAACCCCAATAGTAAAGACAGACCATGGATTCTGTGTACCTTGCATGGAACATTCGTTCTGATGACTCGAATGTAGAGCCCATGTCACTAGCCATTATCTATTTGTCTTTGGGTACCCTGGCTCTTTCAACAGATTTTATGTCCTTCTTTTCCTTACCCATGGATACCTGACAGCAAGTTTGGACTGCTACAAACACAATAATAGTCTTTTTCTGAAAGAGTGTCCTGTGTGCTGAAGGCTATTGAAGTAGAGGAGAAAATATAGTATTTCCTGAAATATAAACAGATGTGAGTTTGATTACCTTTTGTGAGCCACAGGGTTCCCATAAGTAGATGCTATGTGTTAAATACAGTGGTGGCTTGTTGGTGAGGCACAGAAGTTTCAAATAAGCATTCCTATGTGTTGCCATTTTCATTAGCACATGGGATGCCACTACTGTCTGCCCACCACTGTGACTTTCCCTGGGCTCCTTCTGTTTCTATTCCTTCAGGACCCAGAGAGACAGCTTAGCATTAGTTGCCTCTGGGCTTCCATTCCACCAAAATAGAACTTTATGATCCTTTCACCTTCTCCCTATTCATGAGAAGACTATGCTGTAATGAGATTCCAAGACGCGATGATTGTAGTCACGTTGTATTCCATTATTATAGTTGCTATTCATTGAACATCTACTGTTTGCTGGTATTGGGCAAGTTGCCATATGCATTATCTTGTTTAGTCCTTACAGCAGCTTTACAGGAGGGTACTATTATTCCTACTGTACAGATGAAGAAATGGAATTTAAAGCAATTTTGGCCTGGAAATGACTGGAGAGAGTGACAAAACTGCCTCTTTGTGCCCTCCAGAGATCTAACCACCATGAAGGGGGTACGTTAAGATCTATATAACATGTTTTAAGAGAAACATTGGCATACGAAGAAAGGGCGTAGAAAAGCATCCAAGGTGACTTAATCAAACAAGTGCACATTTTTCACCTGCTGTAAGACAGGCTTGAAAAATCACACTGTTGGGGAGATAGAACAGTCAGTCTATATGGAATAATATTATTGCTGTAGTAGGAACAAAGCAGAGGATGTTGTGGGAATATCCATAAAGACCATCATACCTACCAAGGAAGTGATAAGGGGGTCCTTGATAAATGGATTTTAGGTAGCAAAAAAGGCCTGGGTTTGGGAGTATTCTAGGTGCAATGAACAACATTCAATGACTTGGAGACAGAGCAGGCAAATCTAGGAACTGGGAGATCATTTAAAGTGACTGTAGCATAGTGTGAAAGTTAGGGTGTAGTAAGTCACAGGGCTGGAGAGGTGAGCAAGGAACAGATAATGAAGGGCCTTGGAACGTTAAAGAAATTGTACCTTAATGGCAGTTGGGAATTAAAGTATTTAAAGCAGCAATATGATATAAATTCATTTTTCTTCAGTGTTGATGGGGGGAGGAAAGGGGAGGGTTGGGAGGTTTGTCTAGGTGTCAAATGATTATGATCTTAATGTAATACAGCAGGAATAAACAGAAGAGCTCATATATGAAATACTTTGATCAGATAGACACCTAGAAGCAGGGTACATAGGGATTACTAACAATTAAAACAGTATTTGAAGGGCCGGTGAGATGGCTCAGCGGTGTAAGCGCCTGCCTTGCAAGCGCGAGGGCCCGAGTTCGACTCCCGGATCCCACATACGAAAAAGGGGCCGGTGATATCGCTCAGCGGCACGAGTGCCTGTTGGCGTGCGAGGTCCTGAGGTCGACCCCCCGGTACCCACAAAAAAAAAAAAATAAAACAGTATTTGAAGGAGCGTCGTGTGGAAGACAGAGATAATTTATTCTGTGTATTTGTAGAGGGCATAGTAAGGACTAGAGGGAGAAAGGCATTGAAAATATATATTTTAACTTTGATATAATAGGATTGTCCAAAAATTAAAAGCTTACCTTTACCATCTATCACTGAATAAGTCCCAGTATTTAATTTTAATTCAAGACATATTTTAAAAGTGATTTGCGTATACTACAGACTGGGTACCAATGTACAAGATACTTAACGACTAACCAAAATTTGAAAAGTACAGTGTACATACTAGTGTGAACAAAGAGCTATGGAAATTAAGTATACTCTTGGCTCAGGGAACTTATTAACTGAGATGGTAGAAACTGGGTGAGGCGTGGTTAGAGGGAAGCATTTTATGGTGTTTGGAGGACATCTAGGTGGGGCTGTCCAGGGAACATCTAGAACAATGAGTTTAGAGCTTAGAAAATAGACAAGACTGGAAAACTATATTAAAGAGTTTTTAGTAAAACCGTGGGCCATCAAATCAAATGTCTGCAGTGGATAAATAAGTAATATAAATAAATGAAGCAGACAAGGCATAGTATAATCAGGAACCATAAGATCTATAAAAACTGGAAAGCAAGTGCCCCTTCCAAATGATATCACTGCAATCCACGTTCAGTAGATTGTGGCCATGTAAGTATGCTAGTCTTGTGTTCCCAGATCTCTGTAGTTTCTAAATGAAAACACAAAATTGGAAATTAATGTTATATTACTAGTTATATTTTTTCACACAATATGTGCTTTAACTGTGGCCCAAAGGCAGTCAGGTGGCCTGGTATGGCATGATATGATTGACAGGATTGAATAAGTTTTTCCCAAATGAGTAGGGCACTGGCATGCATGTGCTGGTTTATTTTGTTAAGTGGGTAACTGCAACTTTTCCTTTTTCTCCATCTGAGGCAACATGTTGATGTAGTGATATCTGAGGAGATCATAGCATTGAGTGTGCCATGAGTGGCAACAATAGATAATAACATCATGCTAATCTAGAGCCAAATGAAGACTTGGGTGTTCACAGAAAATAAACCAGAGTATGCATTGATAACTAGAGATGTGTTTAGACATTAGAAAACATTACTTTGCTGTAGTATTGCCTGTGTTGTAATCCATGTAGATTTGTGATGTGTTAGCCTGTTAATCCTTTACAAATGTGCCTCTTCATGAAACGTAATGGTCTAGGAACCTTTGTAGAGAGCAGAATCCAAAAATGGAAATCCCAAGTCACAACTGGGGATGAGTGAGAAAGATTATGGAACAAGGCACGCTTTCTGTTGAATCAAGAGCGGTGTCATTAAAACCAGTAGTGGCCTGGAGTGACAGATAGCACATGCCTATACTGCAAGCACTCAAGAGGCTGAAGCAGGACAATTGTGAATTTGAGGCCAGACTACACAAAGGGAGATCCAGTCTCAAAAAATCAAAAGCAGCCAGCCAAACAAAAACAACGAAGAATGGAGAGATGTTCAACGATAAATATCAATTTTGATATTTTTAAGGATTTTGATACTTTCTACAGGGTTTAAAAGGGAACGGCATCTGGTGACCTCTTATCCTCTCTAAGGAAAAGTATTGGCAAGAATCCAGGTTGCTATGCCCTGGGCAGTGAGTGGCAGGTCAATGAATGGAGTGAGTGGAGATTGCTCTTTTAGTAAGTTTGTCAGTAAAGGGAAAGTGGTCATTGTGTTCCAAGGATAAAACAAGGTTAAAGAAAAATTTTTACTATTTTTTTTCTGAGGGTGTTGGATTGGCAATATAATGAGATGAGAAGAGAGGCAAGAGAGGCATAAAATGGAGAGATCAGAATTAGAGCAATGGAGAAACTTTTTCCTTCTAGACAAGTAAAAACATGAATCTTTGGAGGTAGCAGAGAAGAAATTTGAGGGATCTTATGGCTGATGATTCCACATTTTCTTGGAAGAAGTAGATGAAAGGAGAGGTTAGTAGAGAGTTATAGGCTGAATACAATAGAAACACGTGTGGAAGAGCTATTGCAGGGAATTTAATGGGGTGAATGAAAGGATTGTTGAGGTTCACCCGGAGGTTGGGAACTATTAAATAGTATGGACCAGCATAGCTATGAGCATTCCCCCAATAATGGAGAAGGAGGGTCTGTGTTGCTATACCTTTGAAGAATGCTGGGCTAGCTTCACCAGAAGGTCAAGAGGTAAAATTTGAGGGACATGTAAGTGGGACAACAGACAATGGATTACAGGCCTGGGAGGGAATTAATGTGAATTTGGAGAAGACTGATTTGCTGTGAGAAAAGAGAGGGCTTTGGGTATTTTTCTTGCATATTGAAATGAGTTATTCTTGCACTAGGTAGGGTTTTGACTTTGAAAGGCCTCTGAGGTTCTTTCAAATTCCAAGATCCTTTGATTCAAGTTATGAAAATATCCATTGTTATAGTGGTTCCATTGTCATAATTGTCATGGTAGGTAAAAAAATAGTCCTGGATACTGCAAGGTATGCCTCCCCGGATTGGCCTCCAGGACACTTAAAAAGTAAATGATATTTCTCATTTGTGCTTCTCAGGTCTTGTTGTAGCATAATTTTCTATTCTTTATTCCTAATAGATCAAACCAGTGAGGGCAGGGTGCTGTGATAGTAACTTTGTTTCTGCTCAAACAAGACCCGTAGGTAGATACTTATTCTTTGTGGGTCCAAATAGGTCTCCAGTTATTTATTCTCAGTTTATTGCACTTTCAGGGAGCTTCACCCTCAGGTCAGCTTTTTGGCCTTTCTGACTCAAGTTACAAGACAATCATCCTTTGGTTTTAATGTCAAATCTTACAATTTCAACTGGACAATAGGCAGTATAGGGATGGGGGAAATAAAGAGAATGGGAGTAATTTGCCTAAAATTCTTGAGGTAAACAGAGGGAGATATTTAAAACCAGGTGCTTCCTTATTCTAAATCTCATCTGTCCAGTCACATACCACTTTTGTGTACTTCCCAATTTCCATACAAATATCCTTAAACCTTCTTTACTTGCCTCTGACCCTTGGCTTGGAGATTTTAGGAAACACAGAGGTCAGATATGGGTTATTTCTCAATGAACCCACAGATTTCACACTAGGGACCAACTCTTTTGCTGTTGAGAAAGCTAAATGCACTAAGAAATATTTTGAAATATACCCTAGACTATGTGGAATGAGGAGGTTTGAATTCTTGCCAGGGCAAAAGTGGCCCTTAGTGTTCTTCTGAGGAGGCTCAAAGCCTCAACCAAAGTTCTAGTGGAGGAATCTTCAGCAAGATCTCAAAAGCCAAAGCCAAACAGCCTTGAAAGTAGGGAAAGGGATTTAGCAGCAGGCATTATCTGTAAGAACTCTGATTTCATTGCATTTAAGCTTCTTTCCCTCATGGATCAGCACTTTCTAAACACTTGAGGATAAGTGCTGTGTCCATGCGTATTTATCTCTAGAGTAGCATAGTCCGGGCCACATGGTACACACTCCTTAACTCTTTGTGGGAATTAGCCAGATCTCTGTTCTAATGATTGGTGAATGATAAAGTTCCTTTTGCCTTGTTTGTGAAGCCAAAATACTTCAGGTTCTTTTTAACATAAAGTGTTAGGAAATTCCACCACCAAAAGTAGTTTCAAAATTTGAAAAACACACTTTTGAGTTCTAGGACAACAACATATTAATTTGAGAAGTGTAAGTTCCTTAGCCTCTTTATGCCTCAGTTTCCTATAAATCTAAGATTATGAGTTCTCACTCTTAGGTTCAAATAGTATAAAACTTCCTCCCTACTCTTCTTTCCCAGACCTCCTTCAACACCATCCCCATATCTCTATGTGTGTGTTGTGTTATAGTTACTGCTATAACTCCTCCAGCAAAGTAGGGGCAAGGACCGTGCTGTTACCTCTCATAGAGAACCAGGCATAAAGTCAGTGATTCTTGCACGCTGATGATTATATGCTATACTCTGTTTGCTTGTCTGTACCAGTATCCATCATAGGGTTAAATAATTCATGAAAGTCACCCAGGTATATACTTTGTGGCTCACGTATAGAGCTAATTCTCCTTTTCTCAGAGACCAGAAATGTTTCCTCACCACATCCCGCACATTCGGCAGGATCCTGAGAGGGGGCAATGGGAGATTAAGAAAAGACAAGACACATGGGAAAAGGAAAGCTGGGACTGACTGGGTCTCAGCCCTCTGATGGAGAGGCTGCAGCATCATGCTGGCCCCGGCATCTTTATTTATACAAAGTAAAAAGGGGGGAAGCATGTGACGGGGTCAAAAGTGTTTTACTGAGAACACAGAAAGCGGAACATTCTCAGAGCTCTTTGTGCTATAGTTAGCAGGGAGTAACACTGAGGGGCCAGGAACTAGTTGATATGCAACTGAGCTAGAGGTCAACTTGTTTACACCATCTACCTCTGGCATTTCATGTTCCTGGGACTGGCTTTGCTCTAGTCCCAAGGAATTCACCGACCTCTGGCTCAGCTGCTCCCCGCCTTTCCTAATTTATTTATGCATTCCATAAGAATGTGTTAAGTACCTCCTATGTGCTAAGCAGTGGGGATGTGACAGTGCATAAAAAGAGGTACTGTCTTTGTCCACGTGGAGCATCTCATTCTAGAGAAAGAGAGACACCCATTAATCAAATACTGTCAGAAACAAGAGTTCATTTGCAGCAGTAATGAGTGCTACAATGTGGTAGACTTGGAGCTGCCCAGTGTGGAGGTTTGGCAGAATTAAGAGAATCAGGAAAAAGTTGCCTGAGGAAGTGACTGGGGTCAGAGACAGAAAGATAAGCAGAGTCCACTGGAGGGAATAGTATCGCCTTTACAGAGACTGTGAAGGACTCTGGCATGAGGGAATTGATGAGGGTGTAGTGTGAGTGAAGGCGGCATAGCTGGAACATAGGAAGCAAGGTTCAAGGGAAGACCTGCACGTCTGATGTTGGACGGGGAGAGCCATACATAGCAGTTTGCTTTTCATTCTAGCTGCAGTGGAAAGCTGCGCAGTGAGGATAACACCTAATGAATGATCTAGCGTTGTGGAAACTGGACAAGCCTGCTTTCTAGAGAACATCCAGCTCCTATGACAAGATCTGTGTCTTCTAGAATTGCTTGTGGTTTTCTTTGCCAACCAATCTGGGTTATCCATTAGTCATCCATGTCCTTGTCCCAACTCTCTATATCACCTTAAGAGAGGGGTGGGGAGTGCCTCTCCCCATTCGTGCCCCATCCCCATGTTCCTGTACCCACACAGCATGCCTGGTGCCAGAGTGGGCAGAAAGAATAATAGCTGTTGTTTCTCCTTACCAGAGCTAATCTATCACACCTCACCCAGAAACCCCAGATCCACTCTCTGAGCGTACTGTGTCCTGAGGTGAAACACACAAGCAAATAAATAACCAGGGAACTGTTTGGAAATCCTTTTTGTCACTACCTAAGCATGCCCATTTATTTAGCAAAATGTCCATAATTTTTAAATTGCTTGATTTAGCCACTGGCTATTTGGTGTCTTCAAGGGGTCCCTATCAGGAGCACTACTTCCCCATTACCTGCAAAAAAAAGGCAGGCTTTTGATCACTGGAATTAATTACATGCAAAGAATTTCATTGCTGGGAGCAGCAAGCAGCTGGTTCCTGCAGGGGCCAGGCTAAAATCTGTTGCCAATTCCCTTTCCATGTTTGTTCCTCCCTCTACACCTACACCCTTTCTTTCTTTCATTATGCTCAATGGGTTCAATTCAGTGGGGGAAATTGTAATTAAAACATTTACGAAGCTTTCCCTGTGACTGCCCTTAAGCCTGAGAACTTCACAATTCAGTCTTTTCCCAAATACAGCACAATAGCAAAGTTTCCAGGAATTTCTTCTACTGCCTTAGGAGCCCCCAGGATGTTATTAACACATTTAAAAACAACTTCACAATGAGTTATAAGACCAGGGGCAAAAGAGAGGGGGCATTTGCTTCTTAGGTTTACTTAGGGGATAAAAAGTGATGGTTGCTAATTTTTCTCAGGGGACAACCTGCTTCCCTGGTGGTCATGGAGATCAGTTGACAATGGTTTATAGCTCTTCTCTTCCTTCTTTCCTCTGTTAATTATTCATACTTCTACTATCAAGGGAGGGGTCTTGTTTTCTTTTAGGTGTAATTAGAGTAATCAAAGGGTTCATAACACTTACCTGTTTTATTTCTCAGTTCTATTCAAAAAATTTTGTGCAAAAGAAAAATATAAAACACAAAACAAAAACCCTGAGTCTTAGGGTTTTGTGAATTCTTACAGGGAAAATTGGTTTTATCATAATAGCAATTGGCAACAATAATTCTGAGATGAACAACCTGAAATTACTCCCTTAAAGGCAATAATTTGTATAGTACATATTTTGAGAAAGGTGTGAGGAGGATTATGTGATAATTTAGGTGAATTTTAACAAGTTTATATTTTGTGATAAATGAGGAAGGAAACTGTTGGTGTTTTTGACTAAAGATGAACATTTGCATAGGACTTGTTTCTATTGAATAGATTTTTGGTTTGAATGGCAAATTAAACTCCCAGCTTCCAAAACACTGAATTCTTTTGTTCTGAATTTACACATTCTTAAAAGAAAAAGTGCCCAAATGCAGTTATCCTTTATAGGTAAAGAGGTTAAGCAAACAATGACGTGACAATTATCTTCCCTTTTATATTAGCAAAACCTTCTCAAAGTTCAGAACCCTTGGGAAATATTGTTTGAAAGATATTTTTCCACATTAACACAAGCGTTTCCATATGGATGAAGTGATATGTCACCAACAGCGTGATGGCATTTTTGAGAACAAGTTGATGAGAAGGGGAAGAATCAAGAACAGGACAGTTTTAGAATTTAGCAACATATTTGTGTTCACTAGAGATAGAGGGATGACCCTTGAAGTCTTACCATTAAATAGCTAAACAAAACAGTTTAACATCTTGTATTAGTAGGTCCTTGTATCTATTGTTTTGAAAAAAAAAATGAAAATGTTGATCTGGGAAAAATATTACTAAAACTTTCTTCACTTGAATTCAATCTTAAATTGCATATTTTGTCATCTATATTATCCCACATATCTTTTCTTGTTTTTGTATGTCTACATATTCATAAAAACCAGGATTGAAACAAGCGAAGATGAGTTAAAAGGTAAGTTGCCTGAATTCGTATAAACTTGTAAGTCATCTTAAGCAGCTTAATCTGTTTCCCACAATCATGGGAAGCTTTTATCTGGGAGAAGATTACAAGGCCAAACATGGAAATGTTAGAGTGGGTGATGGGATCCCAAGTCAAGGTTCTACATTTTTGTGCACAATGAACAAAGAATTGGACATGGCGTGTCACAGTAAGGAAAAAGGAGCAAAGCTTAATGAAGTTTAATTAAACAATGGCATGCGCAGAGTGAGTGGGCTGGTGCTGTCAGAAAGGAAGATGGCGTAAATGTTGAATGGGTTGGGTTTAAAAATTTTAAATGTTGGGCTGGGCTTAGGGTGACTTCCACTGGCTCTTTCAGAGCATGGACAGTGTGATTGACAGGGTACTTAGTCATATCAGTTGTGTTTACTGCAGGTGCCCTTTCCCATGATTCACTCTGTTATAATTGGATGTATGAGATAGAGTCTATATGTATGGATCTTGAATAAGCTCCAAGTGAAGAAAGATTCTCATAGGCCATGGCAGCAGGTCTGGTATTCATGCTCCTGGTTTGGGATTTTGGAATTTTCCAGGGGTCTTTGTTATTCTTATCTCTGGGTGGTAGGCCTTAGGACAAAGGTCAGGCAGGTTTCCTCTTGGGTGTTGGCCAGGTTCAGGTGAGTGGAGGAGTGTAGTCCTATAGCCCCCAATTGTACCATCTGTATTAGAGAGGGGGCACAGACACAGATAGAACCTAAGTCTTCTTTTGCCTAAATTCTTCCGTAACACCACAGTGCCAGCAGGGAAGTAAAGGTGAAGCCTTAATAAAAATCAGGTTTAAAAGGATACAAAGTCTCTTCTCAGAGTCATTCAATGAACAATAAGAGATACAGTGATACCTCAGTTGTCAAACTCAATTCGTTCCAAATTTGTGTTCAAACACTGAAAAGTTCAATAACTGAACATATTTTTACTATAAGAAATAATGGAAAACCAAATAATTGGTTCTGAGGTCCAAAAATTACACTTATAAATTTATTTTTCCGAGACTTTAACAGATTCTGTGATGATTTATTTCTTTAATTCTGTCTTGGTTCTCACAGTTCTCCTCTTAGCTTTACTGCTGGTATTGATATAGGACCTTCAAATGATATAGGGGAAATAAATGTAACCCCCAACCTCCTAGATGTCTGATACACTGAGTTCATGTTCCCCAAAATCGAAGAATGAATTTTAAAGAATAACAGAGGTTAAGAGTGGGAAAATTTATTGAGGGAAAGGAATGGGGAATAGGAATAGGGAATAGGAATAGCTCATGAGAGGCAGGAAGGGACTGGAATAGGTTGCCAATGAGCCCACTTCTCCAAGCATGTTTTATAGAGCAAAATCACAAGGTGATACAATGTGGGACAAAATTATGATCAATCAATAATATTACAAGTATAGTTGGTTAGGTAATATTGATCCAATGGGAAGCAGGTCACATAGCAAGTGTACATGGATGACATCATTATCCTTGATTGATAATCTAGAATCTTAGTTTTAGTCTTAGCAGTCTTAGTCTTAGTCTTAGTCTTAGTGGGTGGGAGAGGATTCCTATTTGATTTCTATATCCTCTCAAAATGTCCCCCGAGATGACTTGCTCCAGAGCAGGTGGCTGCCATCTGGAGAGTGTCCAGAGATAGGTCGGGTTGGACTAGCCACCCTTACTGACTTGAGCCCCTATCTTCCCTGAAAACTCACACTCCTAAACCTAGCATGTGTTTTAAAAGCACAAAGAACTACAATTGGTTCCAACTGTAACAGCTGTATTTAAAGGAGGAAGCATGGCTAGCAAAAGCAATAATCAAAAGGTCTGAACCACCACTCTCTAATTATTTGAAAGACAGTGAGGAAAATAGACCAAAGGGCAAATTGGAAGTGATTGGAGCACTTCCCAGACTCAAAATCCACTCTAAAATTTCTGTGTCTCTGAGGCTTACATGTTAAACTTATACCTATCACCCACCAACCACAACATACATGTTGGTGAAGTTACATTTATCAGTTTTCTACATGCACATGTAAGAAGAGAAAGGCTGACTAAAACCCTTTTTTTACTCTTAGCATATGCAAGGCACAAGTGTAAATCACTCTTCTGATAGCTCTTCTCCTCTGTGAAGGGCAAACAGTAGTTGTAAACTACCTCAGCCTGACCTCCTGGGGGAAGGGCAGTCTAGCTACAAGGTGGTTTAGCTAGCCAAGGAGTTCTAAAGTTAACTCCCAGTGAGTTGGAGAAAAAGTGGGGTTTCTAGCTTACTAGCAGAGAGAAAAGTCCAAACCTGTAGCTCAACTCTTAATGGAGGTCTAAGAGAGGGCTCTAACAGTGTTGTCTCTGGTCATTCTGGGACAGAAGACACCAGAATATCACAGAGAGTCACCGCTCACCTCACTGAAGAGATGATGATAGATGAGTGGAGATTTTTCTGCTGGTTACCCTGTTGGGCTGTCAGGACCCAGCTTCCACTGAGGAACCTTGGGGTATTTGCCAGAAACTTGCCCTGGCCATGACCCTTCAGTTGTCCTCTCAGCTTTCACTGGTTCCACACAACCAGAGATTAGTCTCCAGAAAGGAATCCAGCTGCCTGACTGGTCAACATTCCACTGGCTTCAATGGGGATTAACCAGAAGGTGCTGGGCAAACCTGTCCTCTGCTATAAGAGTGGCAGCTGTTTCAAAAGCATTTAACTAGCTGGCAGAGTAACTACCGTTAGAGTTCTATAAGGGACAGATAAAGATTAAACTGTTGAGTAGGAGGGGAAGGTTGGGACACTTTAGGGTTCCTCTCTATCTAATGTTACATGCTTGCAGATAAAGGAAAGTACATAGTGACAGGGATCAGAAATGAGATCAGAAAAAGGAAGTCTTTTCTTCTCATGCTCATGGTGAGTTATTCAGACAACTTGCTCATGAGTTGTCATCTTCAGCCTGTAAAAGTGAGAATGGGGAATTCTCAAGAGCTAAGCTTACCTCCTCACCAGTGGAAGATCAGATCAGAAAGGAAACTGAGGCAAAATAGGCTTGATATTACCTCTAGAGTGTAGAGGGATGATTGAGATAGTCTGTCCCATTGAAACTTATCCCTCAGTCTTAACGGTTGATGGCCTATTGCCTTTTTAACTGGCAGATGGGGGTCCCATGTTTTATTAATAGGCATGTTTATTTTCTAAGTACAAACTAGATTTCATTAAAAGACTCATCTTACAGCATTCATAAATTCACATTTAGGTTAGTATCAAAGTCCACTAGGGGATGCTCTAACATTACTCTTCCTAGCACTGTTGTCTAACAAGTCAAACAGGTCAAGCAAGAAGCACCAATAAATTTAGTAACTAGTTAAGTCCAATTGTAGCATATACAAAACAGGAATACAAGACTTTCCTGTAAAAGCAAAATGTCCCATCAAAGAAATACAATCTTTCCATATTCTCAACTTAAATTTATCATTATTTTAACAAAAGACAGTGCATAAGAGACAGGACATAAAAATTCAAGGGATAAACAATTGACAAACAAGGATGACAATTTTTGATTACCTAAATGAGCACAATCCAGAATCTATGAAATAAAAGCAAACTCTTAGCTCTTTCCAGTTTTCTTGGTGGGACCTCCAGTATCACTAACCTTCTTTGAAGGCATGGTCATTATATTTTAGACAAATACATAAAGTCCCCCCCCAAAAAAGGAATCACAGTGATGAATGTTTTATTGCACTAACACAAGCACTATATGTATGTTGTCTGCGTGAGAGTGGCGCTTAGACTGAAGAATCATCCCCTTGTGTCTCGGAGAGACATGACAACTGACTCACTCTCAGCCCCATGCATACAGGTTTTTTCAAATCAGATTTTCAGTTAGACTATTAAGAAAAGTTATGAACACTGAGTTTTTTTTTTTTTTTTTTTTTTTTTTGAACTTTACTGTTCATGTAGCAGAAAGTTTGAGCTTGGAGCCTTTCAACACCCATGGTATCACTGTACAGAGTTTCAGGAAGTCACATGGATTCTTCTTAGGGATGAAATAAGTCCCACCCATCCTTCCAAGAAGAATTCCAGGGGAATTCTTGGGAAGGGCAATAGTAGGGACACAGAAGAAAGTGGTGTCTAAAGCTGGTCATGAACCCAATTATTTCTTGGTCTCTAATTGGTTTTCTAAATCTCCTTTTTTCTTTTACTGGACCCATGAGCCTACTATATTTTATTTCTCCTTTCTAAAAATAAATTTTGGAATTTAATTATCAGGAAATATGTCCATGACATTTGGAGAGAAAAAGGCTTCTTTTGGAATTTTTATTTGATACATAATAATCATGCATATTTATAGGATATGTTGTGATAATTCCATACTGTATAAAGGGTATAATGAACAAATCATGGTAATTAACACTTCTTTGTCTTGGGAACATTTGAACTTAATTTAAGATATATAATAAATTGTAAAATATAGTCAATATGGTGTTCTATGAACACTAGAACTAATTCCTCTTATGTAAGTATGTTTTGTTACCCATTATTCAACTTCTCTGTGTTCATTTTCCTCTTCTTATGACCTCTAGTTGTTGCATCCAGGAGTGGACACCATGTCATGCCATGCCACTGCTCTGCTGAAAATGCAGCTCCCAGTGATACTCAACCTGGTGCCAGTAAAGAGCTAAAAAAAAGGCAAATTTAGTGTAATGAAAGATGGTTTATTTGAGGAGAAAAGATGGAAAAGAAAGAGGATAGACAGCTATGTGAGGTGGTAGGGGGATGCAGAGCTGAAAACCCAAGAGCTCTTATCCCTGGATCCTTTTACTAGGGACTAACGTCTTTCCCATCCCACAGGTGGGCACTTCCTGATATCTGATCTGTTACCTTGACTGTCTTTGATCCTAACCTAGGCATCCTGGCCATTTGGTTTCTTTCTGTCCCTTTGTAATGAATAAGTGAAGGTGGAGGGCCTATTAGGAAGGCAGCTTACTTAATGATTAAGTAAAGGGGACATGTGTACATGTGTGTATCTGGTACAATATTATACTGATGTTAAAGTAAGAACATACATGTGTATATGCATAGGTGTGTGTGTGTATGTGTGTGTGTGCACGTGTGTGTGTATGTGTCTCACATATTAAATAAGAGTTCTTAGGTGGCTGTCTCTTATTGCCCTTGCATTATGTCATGTGGGTAAGGGGAGCTGGCTTTCCTTTTCTTTCATTTCTGATTTTCTCAGTATTTATCTCTTCTTGATAAATTCTTATGATAGTTGTGTTGCCTGGTGCCTCTTTCAAGTCCAGCTTCTCTCTCCCTTCTTTGTCTTTTTAATTGCCCTAAATGCAGAGTCTACCTGTAAAGGCAGAAACTGCATTTAGTAGTAGAGGTAGACACTGCTCTTAGTAAGTCTCCCTATTGATCTTAATAAAACTCAATGAGGCCTTTACCTTTTTTCTACCTTTGTGGGCCCTGTCCCTACTTAGTGACCACTATTTTACTTTCTACTTTCATGAGATCAATTTTTTTAGCTTCCACATCTGAATGAAGCATTTAGTAGTATTCTTTCTGTGTCTGGCCTATTATACATAACATAATAGTCTCTAATTCTATCTACATTGTAGCAAATGACAGAGTTTCATTACCTATTATTCTGTTGATGGACACCACAGTTGATTCAATATCTTGGCTATCATTCCTAGTGCTTTAATAAAAATAAAAAGAAAATTTAGAAAATTACAAAAAAGTTAGTGGTCTTTAATTACTATATTCCCATTACCAAGAAATAACCACTTAACAATTTGGCCTACTTTCCTTCAGTCTTTTCTAAATTATAAAAGTAATATATAAATATATTTTTTCTTCTCTACGAAATGATATAGTTAAATTATCCTTACATATTATTCCCTTAATCAGATTGTTTCCTTCTGTTGTAGTCAGGGTTTACAAGGGAAACAATACAATACAGGACACATAACTTATAGAGTTATTTTGTAATAGTCACCCGAAGAGTCATATACAAAAGAGTGCAGGAAATCTATCCACACACTAAAGACCCAAAGAATCCAGCTGAAGTCCTGGATTCTACAGCAGTGTCCTGCATGGGTCCAGCTGAAGACCTAGAGCCCATGGCAATGCCTCCACGAATCCAACTAGAGGCCCAGAGCCCACAACAATGTCTCATGCAAGAATATTTCATGGATCTGCACTGGGAAGGCCCAAAGGTCAGTGGTGGAAGCTAGAAAGTCTGCACCAGCGGGATGAAGGACCTGTGCCAGCAGACTGAGGGATCTGCACCGGAGCCAGGAAGCAACGCTCAGAGTAAGGACCAGAGCTCCCCCAAAAGTCACCACAGCCATCCTCAGCGACAATGAGGTCCCGAGCTCCTCCGACGATGAGAACAGCCAAGTTCCTATCAGGAAAGCCAGTGTGACAAGCTCCTCAAGGAAAACCCACAGCAGCAACTCTTCCTCACCAGTTCTCCTTTTTATGTTGTTGGCAACAGTCCTCAGGTGGGCCCTCCACACCCAGCACCACGCTGATTCAGTTCAGCTGGGTGTTACAAGTTGACCACCAGTTGTCAATCCACCACACCTTCCAAAGCTTCAAAAGTCATTGAGTTTGATATGGATACTTTAGACTTTTCATATATACATTTACATTCATGTGTTTGTGTATTAATCAGCTTTGCGTTGCTGGAACAAAATACCTGGCATACACAGTTCAAAGGAGGAGAGATTTGTTTTTCAGATATGATTTCAGAGGTTTCAGTCCATGGTTGGCGGCTCCAAGGCAAAGACATCGTGATGGAAGGGCATGGTAGAGGAAAGATGCTCTACTTATGGTTGATGGGACACAGAGCAAGTTGGAAAGAGCTGGAAATGAAGGGACCAAGGACCAGATATAGTCCCTAAAGTTATAGCACCCATGACCTAATTCCTCCAATGAGGTTCCATCTCCTACTACCCCATTCAGCTGTAAACTCTGCAAGGGGTTAACCCCTTAATGAGGTTAGTGACCTCACAATCCAGTCACCTCTCCAAAAGTCTCTTAATCCAATCATGGTGATTTTCAATATTAGCTGGCACAGTATTCATGAAGAGAAAACTGAGCACATTCTCTTTTATATAGTTTATTCTGCTTACTTACATATTGTAATGATTTTTGCACAGTCCTATATATTGCTTTTTTTTCTTCAGGGTTATGTTTTTGATGTCTGAGTCCCTGATAGTCTGGGTATTTTTCAAAAGGTAGCATTTAATTTAATCCTGAAAGATAGGTAAGACTGTACCAAGTGAAAAAAGGAAAAGGGCAGGTAAAGCAAATGTGCACATATTAGCAGAGTTCCTAGGGTAAAATCAACATTACTAGAACTTAAGGGATAATTGGTAAGAAATAAGACAGAAAATTGAGTAAATTCATATAGGGAGACTCCATAGTACAGGCCAGAGAGTTTGATTTTTTATGAGAGGCAAGGGCTATAAGTGAAGGTGAGAGGTATTAGTTTGGCTCAGCCCTGATGTTCTTATGACCTTCTCCCTGTGTACATTTTGTATCTAAAATCTTATAAGTTGTATATAAAATCTTGTATCCTCTTTTAAGGATACCAGTCATCTTGGACTTGGGTCTAGATTGATGGCCTCATTTTAAATTTCTTACCTCTGTAAAGATTCTATTTCCAAATAAGGTCATATTATGAGGTAGTTGGAGTTAGAAATCTGACATCTGAGTATTTTTGGGGATATGTGATTAAATCCATAAAATGAAGTGACAAAAAAAGATTTCCTACTGATGATGAATTCTACCTCTTGTTCAAGGAAGGTAGGCCAAAGTGTTGAAAGATAATGTTCAGAGAGCAGAACTAAGGTTGTAAATATATTGAAGAATTGGAAACTGCTCAAATATGATTAAACATTCTGAAAATCCTTACCCTTTTTAGCCACCTTACTACTTTCTCTTAAAAAACCAACGGAGAACAAAAGACTTGGAAAAATATCTATGGTCGTTGAAATATAGTACTAGAAATTATCTCTTATCTGTGTCTTTCCATGATTTTATTATCAGAGGATAAGTTTTGTGTTACATAAGGTGCACTAATTACAACATGTAAATTTCATTTAATCTCATAGGAAGTAGTTTTATTATAAAAGAAAAACACTTCACAGTAAAACTATTGGATAAAGTGGTTTCTAACCTCCTTAATAAGTTAGGAATATATTATCCACAGCCCCCCCAAAAAAAACTTTGAGGAGAAGGGAGGAATGAGACCTTCACTATTGATGATATTTGATTGTGGTCACATGATGATTTAACAGCAGCACCAGTTTCCAAGTTTCCTACTTAATTCTCTAGACCATGCCTGCTACCTTATATTTATGTCTCAATAACATGTACATATGCAGCCTGGTGGCTATGGAGACAGTGGGAAGCATAAATTTGATTTTTTTTTACTTCTTCACATTTAAAGTCTCCACTTGTTTGTTGAATTAACATAGTATTTTAACGTTTAATTTCCTGAGGGTACAGGTTGTTTTATTTTGTGTGTTTGTTTTATTTACATTGTAGTTGTTGGGTCGTTTAAAATGAAACTCAAAACAACAACAAAAAAATAAGAATGGCACAATCCAATAAATATATAGTTTAATAATATTCAGAGAATACATATGTGCAGTGGATAGCAGTCCCAATAAATATACTCCATTGAAGAATGATTAGATTTTGCCCATATCATCTGGATCCTCGGTTATGCTATTCAAGTTAATGGGACCTTTGAGGGAAAGGATGGGGAGAAATTAGATCAGGAAGAGCCTTATGCAGTATAGATTCCCAATGACTTTAAATTGATTAGCATGTTAACATTAGCAGGTGAGACACTTCCTTGTTTTCTAGGGATTCTAACATGGAATCATTTTAAATGATGTTGTTCAAGCTGATTAGGCAAGGATAAATAGAGATAAAAATGCACACGCACCCTCCATGGCACTGAGTTTATTTTGCTGGACTTTTGTCTAAAAATGAAAGTGTTAAGGGTATGAGAAGACATGGCATCAAGAGAATGGAAGAGGAAAATGCAAGAGCAAGGTCTAGAAGTCATGTGTAATTTGTAGGCCTGACCAATGCATCTATCACTGGTCTATTTATTTCTTCATCTCTCCCCTTTATCTGTCTCCCTATCTTTTCCTTTTGCCCAAAATGATGCAACACTATAATTTTAATATTAAGTGCATACGTAGTGGGTATGAAGCTATTCATTTATTAATTTATTAAATAACTTTTTGCTGGGCTGAGCAACATGGACAAAAAGCAGTATACTCTAAAATTTAGGGGGGGTGGGAAGGAGCTTGAGAATTATTAGCAAAATAAATAATTTATATAATTTATTAGACTGTGCCAAGTGCTGCAAAAATGTAGGGGAAAGGATATGGATTTGGGGAAGTTGAAATTTTATAAAGGATGGTCAAGAAAAATATCACTTTTCTGGTAAATTATAAAGCTATAACCTTGCTACTTCTCATGTGTTTGCTCTGTGGCCATTAAAACTTACAGAAAACGTCCCTGAAAGTGACATTTAAATTCCAATATCTGGCCTTGGTGAGTATATTGTGATATATTATGATCATTTAAAATTTTATGCTAATTTCTAACTATGATAGTATTTTACTTCCATCCCTGACAGTGTGATAGATTTATAGCAGTTTTATAATGTAAGACAATGTTCCCAGGACATGGATCCTTAGGACTTCTGGACCTGTGTTTGGGATTAGCATGGATGAAACCGATATCAGAGAAAAGCAATATGCTTATTTATAAGAGAACTGTTCATGACCAGCAGGTGATGGCCATCAGTCACCATTTTTTTTCTAGATGTCTTTACTTTTCTTCCTCTTTGTCCTTTGCTGTATCCTTAAGGTTTTGTTAGTTTTCATTCATTTAGGAAACTACTGCTACACCAAATTCGGGAGCATGCGATGCCCTTTTCCTTGGTCATTGGGTACAGCCTCCTGTGTTTGTTCTGGCTAACACCAGGCATCCTGTACTTTGGTAATTTGACTGTCAGTTTACATAATATCCTGGATAGTAAAACAAACTCAACTCCTTATGATTCTGTTGTGAAACAATCTTCAGACTGTGCAAATGAATGAGTGGGGTTTCTCTCTACTGAAAAAGGGAGGAAGAATAAGGGCATTACACTGGGAACACTCTCAGTGCTGTATAATGGAGTCACTGCTTTTCACTGAAGCCACTCTTTGTCAGCTGCATTTGTGGAAAGAAACAGATCAGAGCTCATGGTGTTTGATAGCCTTGAATAATTAAAGATCTTCAATGTCTTTGGAAACTGCCAGTCTTCCTCTCACAGGCAGTGTTTCCTCAATACCTCTGCATTTCACTCCCCATGTGCTTACTCTTTCTCCTTTTCTTTATTACATTTGAGCATAATCAAGACAACTGGCATTAAAATATTTGACCATTCCTTGCTATTATTTTGCACCTAAGTACCACTCCTACTTTTTTAATCTTCCTGCTTTCTGACAGGGGAAATATATTTACCAGAACTCAGACAAAATAAAAAAAAGAAATCACAAAATCTAACCCATTTTAGATAAATTTTCCTAATAAGAGCAATTATTCCAGCAACTACCACATATACATTTAGTTTGGGAAAATGTAGGACATGTCCTGGAAATAAATAAATCACGATTATTCACAAAATTTGTTCCAAGATCCATCTTGAAGGTGAGCAGACATTTTTGGGAGTTTCTGGGATGGGGGAAAAACAGCAGGGGCTGAAAATAATGCTATAGTGATAGTATATTAGGGCTGTGCATAGGAATTTCTGTTGCTCTAGAAGATTTTACATCAATCTCATTCTTTTTTTTTTTTTTTTTTTTTTTTTTTGTGGGTACCGGGGGGACGACCTCAGGACCTCGCGCACCAACAGGCACCCGTGCCGCTGAGCGATATCACCGGCCCCTTTTTCGTATGTGGGTTCCGGGAGTCGAACTCGGGCCTTCGCGCTTGCAAGGCAGGCGCTTAAGCCGCTGAGCCATCTCACCGGCCCACATCAATCTCATTCTAAGCTGGTTTATTTGCTCCAAGAAAAGACTTGAGAATCTTTAAAAAAGGATACCCTTTGAAGAATGCTATTATATTAGTTTTCTGTCGCTGTGGCAAAACATCTGAGAAAATCAACTTAATAAAAGGAAAGGATTTATTTTGGCTCACGGTTTTGGTTTCAGAGATTTCAGTACACAGATGCGTGGTATTCTCGGATTGGGCCTGAGGCAGCACAGTGCGTCACGGCAGGAGCACATGCTGGAGAAGGCTGCTTACTTCAGGGTGGTCCCAAATGCACTAACTTCCTTCCACTAGGCCCCACTTCCTAAAGGTTCCAGCAATTCGCAACAGTGCTACAGGCCGATGCAGCAATTGTTCAACACATGAGCCTCTGGAGGACACTGAAGATTTAAAATATCTATCAAATATCTCTAAGTACACTTCTGATGACTTCTCTGTTGTGCCGTTCAGTGTTAAATGGCACCGATCTTAACTCTTCCAATTGAGTGGGGAAAAATAAAAACATTTTTAAAGGCCACAAAAAGATAACTTGAGTTCTTGTTCCTATATGTTTATTTGCAGTTGGCCCAACCATGGAATTGACAGTCAGTAAAAGCATTATCTGGTGAGTGGATATATGTAGGTATGAATTTATTAATGGACTGACAGTAGAGATATTATAAAGTAACTATGTTTATTATATTCATTCTGATTTCAGAAGGTCTTCATAGAGCCCTGATTACCATTCACTGGAGACTTACTCCATTGATATTTTGGATATGGGTTAGTTGTGTTCTTGTGGGGCTGGTGGTTCACCATTTCTTTTGAAATCATTCAGGCCCAGTGCAGGGTATGAGGGGCAAACATTTCTCTGATATGTATGAAAGTCCGTGAAGATGATATCATCCATAGCATAGCTACCAATACATACTTCTACCAGCCAGTTTAGACAAATGGCCAGACCCTGAGATTCTAGTGAAGAAAGACTTACACAACCCTGTTTCTGTACCCTTACTAAGGTCATTATCAGTGGGGTCCTGGTATTCTCCAGAACCTTCCAAATTTTTGACTTCTGAGTAGAATAATCCTGACAGGAGATGCTATTTTGCTGTTCCTGCTGCCATTGCTGTTATTTAAACTGTTGAACAGCTCATAGACCTCTGAGCCTTAACCAAATATTGAATGGTTTGGGCTACACTAAAAAAGTAGTGTTATGAAATTTTGTTTTATTTTTTCATAGAAGAAGAGTGCCTTTTTATGTCCTTTTATGTTTTCTTCATTAATATCTATTTGTATTATAATAAAATAAAAATGTAATGCTATGCTGTAAGGTAACTGAGACAATGCAATTTTTGTTATTTTAAAATGCATAGCAAGTCTTACTTCTAACACAGAATTGCTCATAAACTTGAATGTGTCAACCAGTGTGACTTAGCTGCTAGTTAGGCTTACATAATAGGGCAGTTCTGAGAATTTCTATGAGTGGGAAAATTCACGTGCAAATGGTTAGTTATTTTAAAAGATTATACAATGCTCATTGGTGTCACTGGATTGAATAGTTTGTTCTAGTGGTGCCATCCACTGACTGTACAACTATGACAATCACCCCACCCTTCTTTTCCCTTGTTTCCCAGTATGGTCTGTGTACGTGGACATCCCCCATGATGCAGCTATATGTTGTTTTCTAAGCTAAACATAATGCTACCTGCAATCAACCAATTTTTCTCTTTATTCAGAGATATACTGGTCTATAAAATAACTGCAGGGATCCCAAGTGTTAATTCTATAGATAGATTTTAGAATGCAAAGTATATAAACAAGCCTTTAACTATTTCCCATAGGAACTTGCTCCAGATGTGTATCTTAGAGACAAATTGGCATTTATTTTTCTTATAGGCACTGTTTGGCCTATGTAAGAAAATTGCAGATTAAATCAGCATTTTCCTCCTATTGAGTGTGATTTAAATCCATGTTGAAATGGGAGTTCTAGTTAATCTATGTGGTAGAGGTTACCAGAGCCAATGTTAGGTGGCTTAGGTTCTTAAAAAAGCTGTAATGTCTTTGCAATACGGACCTCAGAACAACAATATTTTCTTCTTAGTCCCTTCCCTCGGCAATTATTCCCCATCTTTCTTTGAAAGCTAAACCAAGAATATATTGATGGGCTCTATTTTCACCTGTTCTTTTCTAACTGCACATTGCTATGAATATTCCCTCCCTTGGATCCATCAAATATTAATCTAATGTGAAGTGTTAGGAGGACATTTTCATTAGCTAGACTACTGGTGTTCAAGTTCCACTTTTGCTGCTTACTGGCTGTGTGAACTTGGACAAATTATTAACTTCTCTGTGCCTCAGTAGCCACATTCTAAGAATGTCTTATGTGAAAATTAAATTTCTATGAGATGCTTACAGAAATATATGATACATAGTAAATGATAGGTAAATAAAATGACTTACTAGATGAACTGTGTTTTTCACATTGTTTTATACATCACCTTCCACACAGTAGGTATGTAATGAATAATTGATCACTAAGACAAAAAAGTAGAGTAAGAAGGAGGATATATGAGTGATTTTAATATACTATTAAAGAGCTATACAATCTTTCAGTTCAGGATTTTTAGAATTGTCTTGTCATTTGCAAAATAAAAATCATAATATATATCCAACCTATTTCAGAGGGTAATTATGGTTACCAAAGTAATAATGTGTTTTCAATAAGTTTTTTATATATATATATGGCCTTATAACATTTATATTTATCCAATTAATCAATTTCAGGAGAAATAAACTTAGTTAAAGTGTTAAGGTTTTAATAGACATGCATGGTGCAGAGGTTTGTAGCCATCGTGAGCCCAAAGACCTAGCAACCATAGCCAGTATCAGTATCCTGGGGATCTAGAAAAGAGTTTTAAGATCATTCATCTCAGTCAGGAATTGGGGCTTCTTTGTATACTGGTCATATTCAGCTATATTTGGCTACTTCTTGTTATGAAAAGGAGCATGACCAACCCTTAGGAATCCATTTCTTTGTCACATTCCTCCAGTCTGTTAGGTTAGGTGCCAAGGACAGTGACTTAGAGCTGTTTGTTTTTATGCAGATGGATGTTGCAGTCTGTAATCCATGAACCAAAACAGGGCTCCTGTTCCATTGCTACTGACATAGCTTCTTGTGTTTATGAGTCTGACAGGCAAACATAGATGTCTGAGGCATGGCTCATGTGTTGATCTGTGGGGCAGATAAGCCTCTGGTTTTGCTTGACTGGAAAGAAAATAAGCAGGTGGTAGTAAACACTGCATTGATTTCTATGTGATCTCAAACAGTCAGGATAAGATCAGTTCCTCCTTGGGCACACGCCAATCTCTGCCATTTGATCATTTGACTGGACTTTGCAAACCATTGTAGGCAGGTTTCTTCCAGTCTCAATGGATCTATTTCTATTTATTCATTCATTTATTTACTTTTCTATTATTTCTCACTTATTTATTATTTCATAAGCTACTGTGCTTGTATTTTGATGGACTTCGTTATGAGGAAAATTGAAAGTCAAGAGTATCAGGGCTTAAAATTTCTCACTTCATTTGCTTTGTGATCTTTATGTATTTTATTTTTATACTTTGACTTATGTTCCCCACATATAAACTATATCCTTTTCAGTTGCTCACCAGGTTATTACAGAACAGAATAATTTCCTTGTTGAAGAGGGACTATATAAGTATAAACATGGACTGGTAGAAGAAGGGCTGATTCCAAAGTAGAGTTTGAGTTTTGATACACTCATTATTGTATTGTTTGACATATTTGTGTTCATGACTTAGATGTCATAATTTCCCAGTCAGACTGTAAACTTCTTGAGGGCAGTAGGATTTTGGTAATGGAGAGATAGTATATAGAATGATATATATATATATATATATATATTTTTTTTTTTTTTTTAGTAATTTGTTGGTTCAGAAGAATGTGGTTGGGATTTCTTTTCTCATCTAAATTTTATCTTTGTAGACTACTTTTATCAGTGTCCTTCCTTTTCTGATTTCTTATTAATTGGTTCCAATAGTGTATGTTTCGAATCTTTAATTGAATCCTTCTTTCTGTCTAACTCTCTGCCAATACATATTACTCATTTTTCTTCCTGCAATGCTCAAACACCGGTTGATGCCAATGGATGCTGTTTGATGACCTTCTTTCCAGACTTACTTGCAAAGAGGAGTAGGGATGCATCATTTATTTCAGGTAGCTTTACGAAGAGCTTTATTGGCCTTCAATGTGTGTGGCAGAGGGGGAGTCAGAAGAGGAAAATGAAGTAGATGTCCTTCCCAGGGCTTAACTAATTTATGAGAGAAATGTGTCACAGCAGATCAGATGGCGCTGGCCCTTTGCCAAACTGAGCTATCATAGCATTAGCTGAGACGTGATCAGCATGGAAGACTTGGTCTGCAACATCCTTTTAACTTCCTCCTGCAGCTTTGTGATGAAAGCCAACCTCATGGGTTAGTGTGTTGCCTTATGGAAAGACTAGGAAGACCGGCAGCCTCTGGCAGAGTCAGTGCTGGTGGTGATGGTATTGCCTAACCTAATCCATCTCCTGACTCTTGATTCCCAACTTCTGATTCTTTCTTATTTGTGGCGTGGCTTCTTAGATTATGATGACTAGTAAGGAGGAAATTTTGTTCTATTTAGTTACCTGTTGCTGCCCAAAAATATTTTCTGAAACTTAATAGTTTAAACACCAAGAAGGCATCATCTCACAGTTTCTGTGGGTCAGGAATCCACTTGTGGCCCAGCTGGGTTTCTCAGAAGGCAGAGACCAAGATGGCAGCCAGGGCTCCAGGGATTTAGGCATCTTGAGGCACAGCACTGGGGTGGATCTACTGCGGAGATCAGTCCTGTGGCAATTGGCAGAACATAGGGCCTTGCAGATGATTGGCCAGAGACATCAGTTCCTTCCCACATGGGCCTCTTTATCAGCTTATAGCATGATAGTTGTCTTCTTTTAGGGAGGGAGGGATGGAAAGAGGGAGGGATGGGGAAAGAGGGAGAGAGAGAGAGACAGAGAGAGTCCTGTAAGTAACCACCCATCAGTACTGCTGTATTCTGTTCATCCCTTAGAAATGAGTCAGTAAGTCCAGCACACATTCGAGGGGAGAGAATGACACAAAGACATGAGTACCAGGAAGCTGGGATGGTTGGGGTGATTTTACAGGTTGACAGACAGCCCTAAATAGGATGAAATGAGCATCAGAATGCCTAAATTACAGGGTGTGCCAGGAAGGTATATAATCAGCACTATTGTGGTTCCTTCCACAAAGCAAAGCAGAATTTTCTATTTCCTCCTCATCTCTAACACATTGCCTGGCACATTGTCGGTGCTCTAGTGTGTCCAGGCCTGTGAAATTATATCTATTGTATTAAAAAGACTGGAGTCTCCCTGTTTGAAAAGAGATTAATGTTGGGTGTTGTCCTTCCTAAACAGCTTCCTTCTTGTGCTTCACTTCTCTAGTAACTCTGAAGGAATAAAGTCTGAAATAAACTCATTAAAAAAATAAGGACTAAATGAAAGAGGTCTACAACGACCTTGTTTGAATTACCTTTGTAAGCATAATTAGAAGTTTCTTTTTCAGGACAGCAATGTATTACCAGTCTTTCAGCAGATGATAAGAATTAGATTCCTTCATGACTTAGAAAAGAATATTTTCTGCTACTCCTCTTAGGGGTTCGATAAATAGAATGCAAAGCACCTGTGTGTTTAGTCTCAGCCGCATAGCTCGAGTTGCTCTCTACGACTCAGTGAGTGATTTTTTTTCTATTTCTTTAAATTCTTCTGTAGTTAAAATCTTGACTTCCTCCCCCTACAGATGTGAGAAATTATCATCATTAATTCCATTGTCAGAAATACTCATTAGGGCTGGGGATATAGCTCAGCAGCACAGCGCCTGCCTGGCAAGCATGAGGTGGTGAGTTCGATTCCTGGTACAAAAAAAAAAGAAAGAAAGAAATACTCATTAGGTTTCTGTTTCCACTTGGGTCTGTTTGAAAAGAGTGCTATACATGATTACTAGCCTTTCTGGTAGTCACAGGAGAGATGATAGAGACCTAAAGTTGAAAATCAAGCTGAAAGGAAATGTCTTCTAGAACTAGACCTATCAGTTATTTTGTAACTCAGCTCCTCATAATTATTGATGTAGTGTGAGACAAATTTCCTACAACTTGATAGGGCATTAACTGTGATAACTTATACTAATCTGCAGCACTGTACAGTAGGGTTTTGTTCTTTTTGCTTTATAGTCAGGAAAAAGAATGAAAATACCTGTGTGAGAGAGCTTAGAACTATTGATTGGCGATATCTAGTAGAGTTTACTAGACCTGGGAAAGGGGCTTTCTATTTAATTTGAGTTGTTTTATATAGATGGACAAAAATGCTAGCTTGAGAGAGCTATTTAGAAATAAGTGAAGACTTATGTGGACATTCTAATAAAGCTTTTACAAAATAAAATGGTTGTTGAATTGGCTGAAATACCAAGATAATGAAGCTAAAATATTTTCCCTACTGATATGTTTTGGTTCAGAATGACACTTGAAAGATGCCCACGACTCTTTGTTGCTGCTTTTAGAATCAGAGGCTCTGAGCATAGAATCAAACTTTAGAGGTCACTGAACTCAACCAGCCATAAAGTTTTTTTTTTTTTTTCTCAACATTAGGCCACTCAAGGTAAGCTATTAGCCAGAGTAGCTTCCAAGACAGAATAAAGTTCGTACATAATAATCAGTGAGAAGTCAGACTTCGGCAGCTAATAAGCCATGTGGGTAAATACTATGATTTCTACTAGTCTACTGGAAATAAATGGCAGAGGTCTATTTCTATTATAAATACTATCTACTGACTTATATGATTAAAAATCCATTAAAGCTTGCTCTGCAAACTTTTTAGAACTCTAATGCAAAGTGGTACCCAAACCATTTTAACTGATCCATGTATGAGAGACTAAGTAAGATGAAGCTTGTTTCAAAAAATTCATTTTTCTAAACAAGTAGGTGAACAAGAGGCAGTAAAATAAGGCATTATTCAATTCATTGAATACAGTAACAACTTGGCTCTGATTGTTAGTGCTTGTCCCTGCCAGGTAATATATAGTTTTGTCAGATTAAAAACCCCCTTGGATATACACCTACACATATATTTCTAATAGATGTATGGCCATTTCTGGGAATACTTGAAAGAATCTCAGTTGGTTTTTTGCAGCACTGCTACAAGTTAGGGAAATAATTCCCCCACTTCCAACACCTGTAAGGGGAGAAGATCACAGTAGATGATGTATAAGGTCCTTCCAGATCCCACATCCTGTTAGCCCATGATTCGTATAGGGATATATAGAAGTGAGGAAAGAGAACCACACTTCTTTTCTGTCACCAGTATTTATGATTCACAGCATTATGCATTTGTCCTTGAGTCGATGTTGTTTCTTTTAGTGACAAAAGCAAGCCAGTATTTGCATACTTCTTGTGGAGGCAGTTGTATTACTCACAAGCAAATAGCATTGTCTTCCCAGTGCTCTTCTGATTCCTGCTACCTTTATTTAGTTTCATGTTCTTTTTCTTGTTGAGGATGTCTTTAGCTATAGACGGTCACTCCACCTAAAAAAACCAGGAAATTTTTTTTACCATTCCAAAGCAATCCAGTTGAGGGAATACAATCTGGAGGTCTATATAAAATGAAGTTGTTTATAAAATTTTAGACTGTATAAAAAACCCCTCAGAGTATTGTACCCACATTAAAATATCCTTTTCTCCATTATCAAATAATAACTGGAAAGATAATATAAATATACCATTGAAGTAATGGTTTTTCTATGAAGAAAAGAATATTTAGACAAACCAACAAAATATTTTCTTTGATGTAGCAAATCATAATGTGAAAGTTAAAACTTAATTTAACCTCTTAATGGGATGAAAGCTGGTATGGCTAATTTAAATCCTCAAATATATATGTTTTGATGTCCCATTACGGCTGTTTGTTTCAACCCTCTCTAAGATTTTGCCCATAGGTAGTCTAAAAGGAATAATAGATGGATATCAATGATTCTCCCTGTCTTACTCTTTGGAAGAGTACCAAGTACTGAAAAGGGATATATAAGAGGGGAACAGAAAGTCAAACTAAATCTTCATTCATTAACAGAAATTTGTTAGTATATTGAGAAGATTATGCCATGTTTGATTAAACCACTTGAAGGAAAAATAGAACTTTTTCCTAATCAATCCCATGTGAGACTTACAGGGAAAAACAGCTAGAGTTGGGAGGGGGGTTTCCACAAATAAGCACCAAGAAGGAGTCATGGATTGTTTTGCAAGGAAATCTGAACCTAGCCCCTGTAAGGGCCCTGAGTTGCACAGGGGCTAAGCCTGTCAGATCCTCTACTCTCTACCTGAGAAGCAAAGGCAGTTTGATCTTTTGCCTAAGGATAAACAAGGGGCAGACATGTAAGGGTTGTGGAAAATGGTATTAAGAAATGAAAGAAATATAAATAAACAATTTTGTTTGAACTAGAGTCACCAAGTGGGATATGTTTTTATGATGGATGGAGCCTTTTATAGAAGGAGTACTAGTTTGTGGGAGATCCCCCAAATAATGGCAGTTTGCACAGGGAGGCTCAAGACTAATCAGTTGGGATCATACGTGAAAGGAAATCTGTTTGGGTCCACATTATAAAGGTTTGATTCCCACACTATATTTTTCCCCCAGAGCATATAAAGGGTACATGTGCCACATTCTTACCTCCTTTCTCAGTGTCCATTCTTCAAAATCTCTGCATATCTCATATGCATACTGTCCCCTGTGTGCTTATGCCTTTCTGATACCTCACCAGCTTCCTTTTCTTTCTTTTGCCATATCATGATGATCATTTTCCTAAATTCTATATCTGACAAGAGCTCTGTAAATGAATAGAAGTAAGTCTGAGGCCAATTACGGATCACAGTTTCCCAAGTATCTTACCAAATGCCTTTTCTGCTCATCTTCTTTGTTCTTGTCATGGTATTTGTCTTGCCTTCTTCTCCTGGGAAAACTCCCCAACCGCAGCTGGGATATTCTAATTAGTGAAGATCTAGTGACCCAATCACAGTCATCTATTGGCTAAATGGAAATAGAAACACTATAATCCGATGGTCTATCTTCTTTCCCTCCCCCACCAACTTTCTGTATTTTTTGAATCTCTGTGTCCCTTTTTCACCTCCTAAGCAAGAGAATACAGTTGTTGATGATTCTTTTAACATTTAATGAAGACAGCTCTAGCACTGAGCTATGCCTTTTGAATGTACTGTCTCATTAACTCCTTAGAGCAGTCAGTGATGGAAAGTTGGTTCCATCTTTATACCCACTTTATAGATGGTAGAGTTGAGGCTTGGAATTACTATAGTTAGTAAGCATAAGTGTGTGGATTAAAAACAAATCTGCTAATTTGGAATCTCCTATGATTAATGTTTACTTCACAATACTTCCCCATTCTGTGCTGGGCAGTATTAGTTAATGAAAATGGGGAAAAGATAAGGACCTATCCAACCTGTCCACCCAGTGAAGGAGACAGATTTCAAAAGAAAGTTCAGTATATGGTACAAAATTGAATTTACAGAGGTGTAAGTGATGTTCTGTGGCAGGCAAAAAATGAGGAAAAGAACAATTTTTCTCACTTCGAACTGACTACCCCATAACAGTCCCAGCTTATTAAATAATCAGGTTTTTCATGGTTACTGCCAAGCGCCATGGTTACCCAACAGGTTGTTATCAATAATAAAAAATAACTTGAAAAGGCACAAAGGAAAAAATAGTCACTGACCACTTCTGAAAAATAGCCTCTAGAATTGGATTTAATGTTTAAGCAGCAATATACAAGTTAACCTCTCTAAAGTCCGAAGCCCAAAATTCAGGATCCTTCAAAATCCAAAGCTATTTGAGTGCTGACATGACACTATAAAATGAAAAATGCTGCACCTAACCTCATATGACATATGCAGTCAAATTCAGGGACACTAACAATATTTTGTAAAATTACCTTCAGGCTATTTGTATAAAATGTGTATGAAATATAAACAGATTTTGTGTTTATACTTGTGATTCATGTACATAATGTATATACAAGTACTCCAAAGCCTGAAAAAAATCCAAATTCTTTGTTCCAAGCATTTCAGATGGAGAATGCTCAACCTCCATGTGTGTTTGTGTATGCCACATATTATATATGAATATATATATAAATACGTGTATATACTAACATACATCAGTATATCTGTATAGCCATAGAAAACATATGCATGTATACCTATACATGTATATACATATGCGTATACATTTTGAGAAGATGTCTTGTATTAGAGTTTTAAAATACATTATAACATAGGTGTTCAGGGAATGAGCTAGAACATTCACCTAGCAAGCACAAGGTCTTGGGTTTGATCCTCAGCTCTGATAAAAAAAGAGCATTGAATAAATTTATTTTATTTAATAAAACAATCCCAAACTTTTACATGTCTGCATATCACATGTAAGTGGTACATTGTGTAGTAGGAAGTTATTGGCTTTATTTTTCTACCTTATAAGAAGACTGAAAATAGTTTTATATTTGCTGAACTTCCATGTATGCAAACTTATACACACCTGTACACATGTGTGCACAGACACATGTGTGTGTCTGTGTGTGTGTAGCTAGAAGAGCAACTCAGGGCACCAGAAAGGTATAAGTTTAGAATAATCAAAGCCATGGTGAAGACACAGGAAATATAAAATTGAATGAGTTCTGGGTTGCCTTGAGTCTCATTTTTCTATACCCGTAATATCTAAGGCTAGTAGAAATTAGATGTACTGACCAAACAATAACATACAAAACTGTACTTAGAATTTAGGTTTTCTGCCTCCCAAATGAGCCCCTTTTCAACTTCACAATGTATTTTACATCAAGCATACATACTGGGAATCTTTCTTATGTAAGCTAATTAGAGGGAAGACCAAGATGAATGAGTTGAATACACAGGCCATACAAAACAAAGGAAATTCAGATTTGCTTCTGGAGAATTCATTTCAGAATTCAAATCCAGCTAAACAAAATAATTGTCTAACATTACAGATTAGCCAATTAATGGCCAGTTATACTTTAGCATGAGTTCTTCTAGTCTCAGATAAATGAGATTTTCTTCTGGGGTGACTGAGTGTAGTTACACTACATACAGCACTGCCGTTTGCATTCATGACACAGGAGGGGAGAAAGACGTTGATGGAACTTTTGTTTCCTGCCTTCTTAATTTTTAAATGGATGGTGGCATGCTTTGTGGCAGCATCTCCAAACAGAAGATGACAAATTCCCATTTATTTTCCATCAGTGGTACTGTGTGAGAGGTAATACAAAAAAAAAAAAAAAAAAAAAAGTCTAAGCTTGATGTTCCCAAGGCACAGATGTTTTATTTCTACAGCACCGTGGAACTCCTATAAAAATAACCATCCTATCGCTACTCACTTTGTCAGGAGTATTGGCAGATTGAAGAAGACTTATTTGATTTCACTAAAATTATTTGTTTGAAACTCTGATCTGTAAATCTGAATGGGGAAAGGATGCTTGCCAGAAGCAATGGTTTTGGTACATTCTCAAAAACAAAGGTCATGTAAAAACACTGGATTGAAAACAGAGCCTTACAAATGAAGCAAAGGATGAAGGGAACTTTTATTGAACTCTTGTAATGTTCCCAGCATTCTACCAGGCTGTTTACATTGTGTGCTTGAAACAGTACACTGGCTTTACCTATTGTTGTTTTTTTTTTTTTTCTTTTCATCTTTTTTTCCTACTAGCACTGGGATATTTGTTTGTATTTCTCTCTCTCTCTCTCTCTCTCTCTCTTTCTCCTCTCTCTCTGTACTGGGGCTACATACCCAGCCAGCCTTTTTAAATTTATCTTTTATTTTGAGATGGGTTTCTCCTGCCATCTATAATAACCCATGGCTATTTTGTTTCCTACATCTTCATGCTCCTCAGAAAAATTAGAAAAAATAAGAGCCTTAAGGATTCAGGGTAATGAACAGAAGCCACTACGGTACCCCTACTGTGACTTTGGTTCTTATCCTGGTCTTTCACCACTCATCATCATCCATTCTCCTACTGATTTTTTTTTTTTTTTTTTTTTTCAAAAGAAGAACAAATTTTCAAACAAACATAATAGGAGGGTAACAATGGTTAATACATTACGTATTACTATGTTTAAGTTAGTTATTCAGGACACCAGACATTAGCATTCAATTATCCAAACATTATTGGCACAAACCTTACTCTTCAATGAACTAAGTAAAAATGGTAGTGTATCTATCTTAACCATCTTATATATATATATATATATATACAATTTTTTTCCCTTTCCCTTCTTTCTTTTCCCTATTCCAGTCTCTCTTTCCTTTTGACCAGTTTCTTTTTGATTCACCATGTCTATTGTACATTTTGGATCTTATTTACTCTTTCAGTTTCTCATACTAGAGAGATAATACGATGCTTACACATGTGCTTCTGGTTTATTTCACTTATGAGTATTTTCTCGAGTTGCATCCATTTACCTATAAAAGTCTCCAGTTTATCCTTCTTTATGGCTGAATAGTACTCCATTGTATAAAAATACCACATCTTTCTTATCCATTCCTCAGTTGATGGGCATTTGGGTTGTTTCCAAGATCTGGCTATTACAAATTGTGCTGCTATAAACATGGGTGCACATATATCGCTGTGGTACGATGTTTTTAATTCTTCTGGGAAGATGCCCAGAAGGGGAATAGCTGGGTCAAATGGGACCTCCAACCCTAGTTTTCTGAGGAATCTCCACACTGACTTCCACAGTGGCTGTACCAGTCGACACTCCCACCAACAGTGAAGAAGGGTTCCTTTTTCCCCACAGCCCCTCCAGCATTTGTTATTAGTTGATTTCTTAATAGTAGCCATTCTTTCTGGGGTGAGATGGTATCTCAGTGTTGTTTTAATTTGCATCTCTCGAATGACTAGTGATGTTGCACATTTTTTTGTATATTTGTTTGCCATTAGTATTTCTTCATCTGAGAAATGTGTATTCATCTCAGATGCCCATTTTTGGAGTGGGTCTTTAAATTTGGGAGGTCTGATTTTTTTGAGTTCTTTATATGTTCTCGATAGTAATCCTTTGTCTGAGGAACAGCTGGCAAACATTTTTTCCCACATTGTGGGTTGTCTCTTCACTCTGTTGGTGGTTTCTCTTGCTGTGCAAAAGCTTTTTAATAAGATGAGATCCCAGTTATTGATTCTTTGGGATAGTTCCCGTGCGGTTGAGTTTTTATTCATAAAGTCTTTGCCTACACCAATGTCTCCAAGGGTTTTACCTATCCTACCTTCCAGCAGATTTAATGTTTCTGTTTTAATATTTAGATCTCTGATCCATTTTGAATTTAGTTTAGTGCATGGTGAAAGATATGGATCTAGTTTTAATCTTCGGCATGTGTAGAGCCAGTTTTTCCAGCACCATTTATTAAAGAGGCTATCTTTCTTCCAGCGAATGTGTTTGGCACCTTTGTCAAAGATAAGGTGGCTTAGTATGTCTGGGGTTGTTTCAGCATCTTCTAATCTGTTCCATTGATCTTCAGGTCTGTTTTTTTGCCAGTACCACACTGTTTTTATCACAGTAGCTTTATAGTATAATTTCAAGTCGGGGATAGTGATGCCCCCTGCCTTGCGTTTGTTGCCCAGAATTGCCTTTGCTATTCTAGGTCTCTTCTGATTCCAAATGAATTTTAGGATTGTTTTCTCTAATTCTGTGAGATATGCTGTTGGAATTTTGATTGGAATTGCATTAAATCTGTATAACAATTTTGGAAGTATGGCCATTTTCACTATATTGGTTCTTCCTATCCAGGAGCAAGGGATATCTTTCCATTTTCTGATATCCTCTTCAATCTCCTTTTTCAGAGTACTGTAGTTTTCAGTATAGAGGTCTTTTACATCCTTCGTGAGGTTGATTCCTAGGTATTTCATTTTTTTGGATGTTATTGTGAAAGGTATTGTTTCCCTAATTTCTCTTTCAGTAAGTTTGTTATTTGTGTACAGGAAGGCTATTGACTTTTGAGTATTGACTTTGTATCCAGCTACACTACTGAATTTGCTTATTAAATCTAGCAGTTTTTTAGTGGAGTTTTTGGGGTCTTCTGTGTAGAGTATCATGTCATCTGCAAATAATGATAATTTAACTTCTTCCTTTCCAATCATTATTCCTTTTATTTCTTTCTCTTGTCTAATCGCTCTGGCTAAAGTTTCCAGAACTATGTTGAATAAGAGTGGGGACAGTGGACATCCTTGTCTTGTTCCTGATTTTAGAGGGAAGGCTTTCAGTTTTTGGCCATTTAGTATAATATTGGCTGTTGGTTTGTCATAGATAGCTTTTACCAGATTGAGATAAAGACCCTCTATTCCAATTTTCTGTAGGGTTTTTATCATGAAAAGGTGCTGGACTTTGTCAAAAGCTTTTTCTGCATCTATTGAGATGATCATGTGATTTTTGTCTTTGGTTCTGTTAATATGCTGTATTACATTTATTGATTTACGTATGTTGAACCATCCCTGCATCCCTGGGATGAATCCAACTTGGTCATGGTGTATACTCTTCTTGATGATTTGTTGGATTCTGTTTGCCAGTATCTTATTAAGGATTTTTGCATCTATGTTCATTAGGGAGATTGGCCTGTAGTTCTCTTTCTTAGTTGGGTCCTTCTCTGGTTTTGGTATCAGGGTAATGCTTGCTTCCAGGAATGAATTTGGGAGTATTGCTTCCCTTTCAATTTCATTGAAAAGTTTGAGAAGTAGGGGCGTTAGGTCTTTTCTAAATTTCTTGTAGAATTCGGCAGTGAATCCATCAGGGCCTGGGCTTTTCTTTGTTGGGAGGTTTTTAATTACATCTTCAATTTCATTGGCTGATATTGGTTTATTTAGGATTTTTAAATCTTCTTGATTCAGCTTTGGTAATTCATACGAATCTAGGAATCTGTCCATTTCTTCTGCATTTTCCATCTTAGTAGAATATAAATTTTCAAAATAGGTATAGATGATCTTCTGGATTTCTGCAGGGTCTGTCGTGATATCACCCTTTTCATTTTCAATTGCATGGATTTGAGTCTTTTCTTTTCTTTTTTTAATAAGGTTGGATAAGGGTTTGTCAATCTTATTTATTCTTTCAAAGAACCAACTTTTTGCTTCATTGATTCTTTGTATTGTTTTTTTATTCTCCAATACGTTAATTTCTGCTCTGATCTTTATAATTTCCTCCCTTGTACGGGCTTTTGGCTTAACCTGCTCTTCTTTTTCTAGAAGCTCGAGGTTCACCCTTAAGTTGTTTATTTGCGCTTGCTCTATTTTCCTGATATAAGTGTTTAATGCTATAAATTTCCCTCTTAGGACTGCTTTCATTGTATCCCATAAGTTCCGGTATGTTGTACTGTCATTATCATTCAGTTGTAGAAAGTGACTAATTTCTTCTTTAATTTCATCTGTGACCCATTGGTTGTTCAGGAGGATGCTGTTTAATTTCCATGTGTTTAGGGAGTTTTTGTGGGATCTTTTGCCATTGATTTCCAATTTCATTGCACTATGGTCTGATAATATGCATGGGATAATTTCAATTCCTTTGCATTTACTTAAGCAGGTTTTATGAGCTAGTATGTGGTCTATTTTGGAGAACGTCCCATGTGCAGCTGAGAAAAATGTGTATTCTGATGTTGTGGGATGGAACACTCTGTAGACATCTACTAAGTCCATTTGTTCAAAAGTTTGGTTCAGTTCTACTATTTCATTATTGATTTTCTGTCCAGTTGATCTATCTTTTTGTGACAGTGGAGTATTGAGATCTCCCAATATAATTGTATTAGTGCTTATTTGATTTTTCATGTCCTTTAGTACTTGTTTTATATAGCTGGGTGCATTGGTATTTGATGCATATATATTTATGATCGTTATCTCTTCCTCTTGGATTGTTCCCTTTACAAGGATGTAATGACCGTCTTTATCTCTCTGAATCCTTCTTGGCTTGAAGTTCACTTTGTCTGCAAAAAGAATAGCTACCCCTGCTTTTTTCTGGGTTCCTGTGGCATGGAGTATTGTTTTCCATCCTTTGACTTTCAGTCTATGAATTTCTTTCTGAATTAAATGTGTTTCTTGTATACAGCATATTGTTGGATCTTGCTTCTTGATCCATTTCGCCAGTCTGTGCCTTTTGATTGGTGAATTGAGACCGTTAACATTGATGGTTAAAACTGATATGTATTGACTTGTCATGATATTTTCCTGTTGTTGGTTCCCACTCTTTGTTTTTCCACTTTCCGGCTATTTAATTATTTGCCCTGCCTGGTGGATTCCTTCTGTTGGGGTTCCTATCTCTTTCTAGAATGTCCTTCAGAACGTTTTGGAGTGCTGGTTTGGTGGTCATAAATTTTCTCAGATGTTCTTTGTCATGAAAGTATTTTATTTCTCCATCAATTTTGAAAGATAGTTTTGCAGGGTACATCAATCTGGGCTGAAAATTATTTTCCTTTAGAGCTTGCAATACATCATTCCAAGCTCTTCTTGAATTGAGGGTTTGTGCTGAAAAGTCAGCTGTGATTCTGATGGGTTTTCCTTCATAGGTGATTTGTCTCTTCTCCCTAACAGCTTTTAAGATTCTGCCCTTCTGTTGAATTTCTGGGATCTTGACTATAATATGTCTGGCTGAAGTTTTTTTTTGATCATGTCTAGTTGGTGTTCTAAAAGCTTCACTTATAGGGGTGTCAAATTCCTTTTCTCTTCCAGGAAAGTTCTCCCTGATTATGTCTTTGAACAAGGTTTTAATGTCGTTGATGCTATCTCCTGCTTTTTCATTTATTCCAATTATTCTTAAGTTGTTTATCTTTGAGTCATCTAGCAGCTGCTGAATTGATTTTTCATGGTCCCTTGCTATTTTTAAGAATTTTTCCATTTCATGATCACTAATTGCAAGCCTGTCTTCTATATCTGAGATCCTGTCCTCGCATTGGCTTATTCTGCTACAAATACTTTCAATGGAATTTTTTATCTCTTGGATATCTGCTTGAATCTGCCTTATAGATTCCATTTCTTTCCTATGCTGAGCATTCATGGTTTCTATAGTTTTCTTAAGTTCATCTATTTTTTTGTCTGTATCAGCTATAGTGTCCTTAAGCATGGTCTTCATTGTAGACATTATCTCTGCAGTTATCTGTGAGATTATTTCTGTTTTAATTTTTTCCAGAACCTCATTCAGTTGCTTTGTTGTTACCACTTCAGATAGGCCAGGTGGGTGGCTTTCGGATTGTCCCACCTCGTTGCTCCCTAGGTTTGCCTTTGGTGAATTGGATGTGTGGGGTTGCATCTTGTTTAAGTGTCGTCTCATTTTTTCTTTCTTTAATTCCTGGGGTGATGTTTGCAAATTACCTATAGTAGGTTACTTTATTGCTAGTGTTTAAGATCTTTAGAAGATGACTACTTCTCTGCAGTATCTTCCAAGTGGAGCTTGCTTTTAGGTTTTGAGCTTTCTGCCAGATCCTACCTCTTCAATTCGTTGGGTATGCGAAGTTGCTACCTGTTTGGCCCAGTCCTTGATTCTTTGGTACTGTGCCACTGTATTTTCTGTGTCCCTTAGTCAATCTCAATCATGAAATATCAGGAAGGAAAGATGTTTAGAACAATTATTTCACATTTGGCTATAATGTTAACTAAAGCATCAAACACAGCCTAAAAAATGACAGACTGAGCTAACCAGTTATTTACCACTTTTAGCTGTATAGAGTTGCGGTTATATAACAAAATCTAAAACACACCAGAAAAATTATATGCAGTATACAAGTCCTATGTATGTCAATTTTTCCTTGAGGAGTTTAAATTTAAGATGAGTTAAGGAGGAAATAGAGTATTGGGAGAAGAGGAAGGAATTAGATGTAAGGTTAGAGGACCAAGAGGGATCCCACTAAAATTGGGACACTAGTGCAGAGGACAGGTGGTAAAAAGAGAAGGAAGGGATAAAAGGAAGAACAGATCACAACCACAATCACAAAGAAGTTAGAGGCGCTGTTTACACTCATATAAAAAACCAGAGAGAATAATGAAGGAAAGAGCAAATACACATACAGAAACAAAAACAAAGATAAAAACAATAAAACAGACAGATCAAAAATAAAGCCCCACCAAAAAACAAAACAAAACAAAACAAAAACAAAAAAACCCTTCGCCAGAACAAAAAAACAAATCAGTGAGAAAAAAAATAAAAATAAAAATAAAAAATAAAAATAAAAATAAAAAATATAAAAAGAATCAGTTCCAGGTGTTGACTCTGCTGTAGGCAGGTACCTTGTGACAGAGTCCTGTTCTGTGCAGGTCCGTCCCAGTAAGCCAGGAGCGCCCTCTGGTGGGTGGTGAGCAGAGGCGCGTACTTTCAGGCAGAGACCAGTCTAGCTCGCCTCCGCTCTCAGCGCCCTTTCACGATCCCTGGGCCTGAGAGGCGCAGCGCGCTGTCCGGAGCGCGGGTTCCCTGCACTGGTTCCCGCCGCTCTGGTTTTTCGCCACGCCCCCCACAATGGCACCGGGCCAGTCGCTCTCTGGCGTGGGACAGGTGTGGCTGAGAGTACAGTCTCGTTCGCCTGCTGACCCCAGCACACTTTCGCGGGCTCAACCGAGAGGCCCCGTGCTGCCCTGTCCGGAGCACAAGTTCCCAGAGCAGTTTCCGAGCCGCTCTGAGTTTCGCCACACCCCCCACAATGGCGCCCGGCCGGTCGCTCTCTGGCGCGGGGCAGCTGTGGCTGAGAGACACTCACCGCCGGTCAGCGCCGTTCTCCGCCACTCCCCTGCCCCGCCGCTGTCTCAGGATCCTCCGTGGGGGCTCCCTGGGCGCCAGCTGCCACCGTGTGTCCGTAGAATTGAGCCTCCGCCGGCGCTCCAACTCCCGGGATATTAGAAGGTGCACGCGCGCGGTCTGCTCCTTCTTTCCTTCTTCTTTGTTGGAAGTCACCCGTCACTGGTGCCGGGGGTCCCAGATTGCGCTTCAGAACTTTTCTGAGTTTCGGGGAGGCATCTCCCCCCCTCCTGCGCTTTCTGGGTCGCTATATTCCCGTGTTCCAATGGTAACTTTTAGAGAGAGTTTTGCTGCCTGCTTCTTACTCATCCGCCATCTTGAGGTCTCTCCCGGGCCTGCTGATTTTTTTTTTTTTTAACAAAGGTTAAATGCGTGTTTGTAGGTGACACCAATTGCTTCAGGGAATTTGTCCCTTCTCCGTACTGTTCTGATTTAAACCCCTTGTGGCATTTTCTACTGCAAAGATAATGATAAATGGGGTTGAAAGTGACATAGAAATGAACTCAGAAGTAAGTTTATAGCACTGCTGGGGACCATCTGTTAATGTAAATGTTTAAGGTAAAATGCATGAAGGCTTAAGAGCTGATGAGATACTTTATTTGCCTCCTGCCTGTGGGATTATGCCTGGCTTCTGCCTAAGTGTAGAGGGTCTTTAGTTAAATAGAGGAGTCTACTTTTACCCCTTTTCCTGCTGCTAATCATTTTCTGTGATGGAATCTTAAGTACTTACTTGAATTGTGGCTGTTGAAGTAACTATATTAAATAATAAATATTAAGAGTTATATATGTTTTTTGGATATGGTATTTAAATTCAGTGCATGTATATGTGTCCTTATCATTTATGATTACCTACAGTTGAATATTTTGTCTTCAGTATTAGAAAGTTAAGTAGTGTACTATAGGCCTATCAATCAGTATAAAAATAATTTATGAAGTGAATGAACTGATATTAAAGTTACTATTAAAACTACTTGAATTATACAGTAATTTTCTGGTGATCTCATAATAGAAGAGTGAAGCTTGAAAGCGTCCATTTTATTTTTAACCCTTGAGAGTGTATTACTGGTAAACAAAGTTAAGTGACATTTCTTTTCTATTCATGGGGAAATGGTCTTCTTTGAAAAGAAAACCAAGTTCACCTAGTAAATATAAATCAATAACTTTAATTTCCAGGTTTACCTAGTAATTCAATGAATTGGGCATATAGAAGGATTAGTGTTCCATAGGAGACCTACCCAAGCAAAAGAAAGCACAGAAATTGAGGGAACAATGAACATAATCAGAAGAAGAGAATAAATGAGGGGAGAGAGAAAAGCAATCTGAATGCAAGACCATTTAAATAACTGAGTAAGACACTTTTCCAGATGAGATTCATATTGCAGTTTCCTTTTCTAGAAATTCTGAGTATGACTAGGTCAAAAGATTATTACAGATTGAATGGCTTTTCTCTGGATGGCTAAAATGATCTGGAGTGACTCAGTTGATCTTGCCTCTGAAACTTGTCCTTTGGGAATAGCAAAGAAGTTCCATTTTCTCATCTTCCTCCATGATCTAGGGTTTGATTGATACATAATAAAAATCACTAATGAACAGTGGTTAAAACTGTCAACTCTCCATATTCTTCCATGAGAACATTTTCACTACTTTTTTAAAGACTCTTCTTGTAGTACTTCCACTGTAAACTCCTGTTAGCTTGATAGTAGGGAGAGAGGGTTTGCGGGCAGATGACAGGTGAGAGGGTGTACAGTAAGCATATCTGAGCTATAAGAAAAAGACAGAGAATCCAAATGGAATTATGCCTCTTAGTCTGAATGAAATGCTACAGGTCACTTAGCCCATTTCCTTTATTATAAAAGATGGGAAGCAAAGAACTCCTGAAGCAAAGTGATTTTCCCAAGATTATATACTTCGTTGGGGCAGACAGAAATCCATGTCCTCCTCCTCCCAGACAATTGTTCCTACACTGGTCCATTTTTCCTCTTTATTTGGGGTCTTAAGATTTCTTTGAAAATGCCTGAAAAGCAGCCTTCTAGCCTGTCTATTCTAGGAAGTGTTCATTCAAGATAGCTAAGGAAAACAGAGTAAAATCTCATCTCAAATCACTTCCCCCTTTGTAAATTTAGGGGACATGTTACAGTTATAAATTTGCAAAAGGAATATAGAAATTCTGTTACTCAGCTGGCCACTTTGCACTCAATCTGATGCACATTGCAGAATCATAACACATTCATGAGTTATGATGTCAGCATTTAATGAAAAGATATTAAAGGATTTTCCTCAACTTGCAAGGTTCTGCACAGCTAATTTATATTCAGTGCTTTTTTGTTTGTTTTCCTGTTAAATGTAAAATTAATTAATATTTAACTATAAAATGAAAAATATTGATATAAATTTGGACATCAGTAAAAAAGGTCTAGTACTTCATCTGTAACTACAAAATCTTACATGTTCCCTATGGAGATGAATGGGTATTTAGTGGGATGTATACCAAGGTCTTCCTTAGAGTCTGTGAATGTAAAATGCTTCTTGAAAATTTGAACAGGAAATGAGGAGGGAAATTGATTGTAGTTATATGAAAGTTGGCAATACAAGTTCAGATGAGGAAGACTGCACATACCTTCCCAGAAAAATGAATGTTCTAAATGGGGAAATAAATATTTATAACAAAAATTTGGCAAGGCTTATGATGGTTTTGCATGAACAAAGCTTTGTTGGAACCCAGTACCACTTGTGACAGGTAAAGGTAGTGCACACTTCATATTAGTGCTCACATATAACACTGCTTCGTTCCTCCCTCCCTCCCTTCCCCTCCCTCCCTCTCTTTCTCTTTTTCTCTTTCTTTCTCTTTTTCTTTCTCTTTCTCTTTCTCTCTCTCTCTCTCTCTCTCTCTTTCTATTTCTGAGGTAGTGGGTATTGAATGCAGGACCTTCACACTGAACACCATCCCCAGCCCCTTTCTTAATTTTTAATTTTGAAGCAGGGTCATGCTAAGCTGTTAGGTTGTCCAGGCTGGGTTCAAACTTGCAATCCTACCAGACCCTCCCACAGTGCTGGGATTACAGGTGTGTGCCACCACATCAAGGTTAGGGAGAATACTGAAGTTGTAGATTCCTTGCTAGAGAAAAGGGAAAAGAGCATTTATATAAAAGAATTAAGGCAAAACATATAGTTCTATGTATCTTCACAGGCTTCCTCACCCTACACAGTATTATTTAACCCAATCAAAATGAACTTTCTTTTCCTTCATATCATTATGGCAATTTTTTAAAGAAGTAAATGTACAACTTCTTTAACAAGAAATATCAGACAAGTGACAGGGTAACTTAAAAAAAGTTATTTTTGAGAACTTTTTTGGAAGAGTCCTCGGGAGAAAAGATAAGACGATTTCAGCTGTGCATGAGAAGAATAGGAGCTGCTAGGTCACCTGTGCACTGGAGAAATAACAACTAGCCATTCTCTGCTTAAAGAAACAACGGTAGCAAGACAAGTCGGAGCACTCTCCCAATAGTTGGAAATTGCCCAAGGCTAATTGCACTTGAAATGAGATGGCGAATCACCTCAGGAACAAGGCAGAGTTTTCCCCTGTTATGTGGAGGCAAAGGTTCCCGATAGGTCAGGGAGAAAAGGTTTGCCAGATCACGCGCCCACCTCTGCCAAGTCAGCTGCGGTGTTGATCAATCACTTTAATCATCTGAACTTTGCAGGGCCTTAGCGTCCACTTAAGATGAAAAACTGCTTGAGCCTCTCTTTCTGCTCAACATCTTGTACTACTCCCTGAAGATCAGCATAAAGCATGTTGATTTGAGCCCCCCAGCAAAATCAGAGTCCCTTACTAGCTCTTGTGAAAGGTGGTCGAAGACTCTGTCCCACTCCAGCCTGCTCCAGCAAGCAACATCGTCCCAAACTCAGGCAAGATGGAGAATGATGTCAGGAAAGACCTGAATACATTTAAGATCCTCCCCTTTCCTGGAAGTTTCTAATATATCCATATGTATGTGTATGATATGCTCTCGAATATTTTTACAGTGTAAATAATGATACTCTTTTAGGAAAACAAATTTGTAGGGTTTGTCCCATGGCTTGTGTTTAAAAAGTCTATAAATACTTCCCTAGGTGCAGTATATGCAGAAGGGAAGGTTTAAGTTAGAATATAGACAATGTTTATAGAAGAAGATAAGGTAAACTAACATTTATAAATCCAAACACATTTTTTACTCTTTTGTTTTTCATATTCCTTGATTTATTTTTCTCATGTCAGTCCTTTCTTGTACATTGTGTTTGGAATGTACCTTTCTGATAATGACTGGGTGCTTAGAAATAAAGCAGCATGAATCATGGTATTGTTGGTTAATCTTAAAAAGCATCTCTTCTAATCTGTATCTAATTATTAATGCCCTCACGTTGGATGAGATGCTGGCCATTTCAGCGAAATTTTGAAGTAAGGACATTCTGCATACTTGGGAGATGATGTTGGTGGCAGGAAAGGACAGAGGAATTCAGCCCCTGCTCCAGATTTTTGTGTTTTATGATCCTCTTTATCTTCCACCTGTTCTGTCTCAGAGGAATCGGTCAGTGGAAGCTTATTGAGCTGTTGCCATATGGAAAGGCCTGTGAGGGGCACAAAGTGGTAGGTATCTCTCCCCTCAAAGTATTAATAATCTTACAGGAAAAATATTATTTTATTGAGCAGCAGCTTATTAACAATTTAAAACCCAAATGAGAAAATGTAAAGAAAAATAACTGCTTTGAATTTCTGAGAAATTGATTTGACAGCAAGCAAGGATATTGCCTTGGTAAGATGGTTGTTTGCTTTGCGCTTCCATAGATGAGAAGAAATCAAAAAATCAGAGAGGAGGAATAAAAAAAAAGCCAGTGATGAAAAGAGTATCATAAACAAAAGCAAGTGAACACTCTGCAGATAGGAATTTTCTCCCTTTTCTTTATTCAGCAGTTATTTCAAACATGAAAGAAGAAGGCCAAACTTAGTCATGAGTGCTTGCTTTTTACTCTCTGCCTCTTTAATTTTTCAAGAAACACTAAATTCACACCTAGGACTATTTTGACAAGCTTAGAAACTTTTTCAAAAAATAACGCTTGTACATGGCAAGATGTTACTAAATCATATTTTTTTTTTCCTGTGGAGAAGATGACTGCAGAACTTTTCATTCACACCCTGAAACTCTTCGCAAAGAGCAGCCAAGCTTGTTCCTTCTGTGTGTTTTATGCACCATTCAGTAGACTTGAAAGGAACATAGAAAATCCCTGGAGGGAGACTTAACCTCAGCACACCTCTTGGCCTCTTTTAAGAACACTTACTTGACCTGAATTAAGATAATGACTTTTCATTTCTCAATTGGAGCCAGAAATCAAATGGGAGTTTTACATTCCGCTTGTGCTTTTGAAATAATCATAACAGTCATATCCCAGCGCTTCCTTGAGTCAAGACTCTGAAATAAGACATTTTGGGTTGCTTTCATGACAAAATCACCTTCCCCTTGATATATCTATTCATTGTTAGCCGCTTTATGGACAACTGACTACACTATAACTTTAAAAACACTTTCTCTTTTAAATAACAAGGAACTTTGGCTAAGGGCTTAAGTGGTTCTTGGCTCTAGAGTAGATAGCATATATGCATCCTCTTGTGCAGAAAAGCTACCTTTGGACCTCTACCTAATTGATTCCCAGTTAATACAATATGGTGATTATTATTATTTTCTCAGAAATATGCACTTCTGGATGTATATAGCATGGGATAAAGATTCCCAAGTGTGTTCGTCAGTTTTCATTACTGTAACAAAATACCTGACATAATCAATTTAAAAAGAAGAAAGATTTATTTTGGCTCACAGTTTTAGAAGTATCAGTCTTTCTTTAGTATTTCAGTCCCACTGCCTTGGGCTTGTGGTAGAACATCAGGACAAGGAATACAGAGGGAGGAAGCTGCTCACCTTGTGGCAGCCAGAAAGCAAAGAGACAGAAAACGGGGAGCTAGAGTGCAATATTCCCTTCAAGGCTATACCCCCTAGTGACTTAACTGCCCTTCACTTGGCCCCTACCTCCTCATGGTTCGACTACTTCCCAGTATTGTCACAGGCTTGACACCAACCTTCAACAAGGTTATCCCAACCATAGCACCAGGTATTTGGAAATTATTGCTTTCCCTTTTAGGTATGAGGATATTATTCTGGTCACCTAATATAGCAAGTTTTATGTAAGATGTGTTCCCTTCCCCCACAGAGCCACAGTCTTCCAATTACATCTAAATTCTGGGTTTGGCTTCTGTCTTTTGTCTTACTAATTCTTTGCTTCTCTCTCTCGTTTCACCCATCAAGTTACTGGAGCATCATACCTTTCACCTTGTCCTGTAGGCCTCTCTTGGTTGTTCCGTTCTCCTTGCCAACTTCTGCCACCACTGTGACCTCATTTCTGGTCTCACTCACGCCCTTTGCTTGGCTTTGCCTCTTCTTGCCATTCTAACTTTTTATTCCCAACCCTCCACCAATGTTCAAAAAGGAAACTTTCAAACTCTCTGCATTTTTCTGGTAGTGCACTTTATCTGCCTCCTCCCTTAACACATACCAGGTGATGAGTTATGCAGAACATGCAGGTGGCAGATATAACCCAGACATACCTGGGATTTCACAGAAACACGGCCTGTTGTAGGAATTGACTCATAGTTTCCCAGCACTTAACACCTGAAATTTTGAGCAGGGATATAAAGCCTGAAGTTTAGGGATAAAGTGCCTGCTGGGAGAATCCAGAAATCCCAGAGCAAACGAGCCCTGTGGGCAAGAACAATAGGAAACACATGCAGACGTCCCTGTATTACTGAGGTTTGTCCCCAGAATCCCTTCAGTGGGAAAACAGTCACATCATTGTCTTTTCACAGTAAGTAAAGTGGCCCTTAGCAGACCAACTTCATATTCTTCTTTCTTTTAACCCTAACAAGATTCTGTCTTTATCAGCTTCTTCCATTATTATGTCTGGGTACACTACATGCTGTAAAGATAACAAGCTCAGTGATGGCAAATGTTTTAGAGCTTTCAGTGATACAAACAGCCCTCTGTGGCATGCTTGCCATACATACATTTACCACTACTGACCTAGCTTATGTCCCAGGATATAGTTGTTACTTGAAAAATACAGACCACGTAAGGGTCTGAAGAAACCTAACTACATGTAGTATAAGGTCTTAAACTTCAGAATAAGTATGCATTAGTATAATAGGTAGTGAGAAACTCCATATCATATTCCTTAAACATATATTTTCCTTTGTGTAAAAACAAGAAGAATTAATAACAGTAGCATTTTAGAACTGGAATGTAAGTTGCATCTGGCTCATATTCAGCCTCTGATTCCTCAGGAGGTTTTCACACCCCTTCTTCTATTCTCGCTTTCCGGCTGATTTGACAGAAGGACAGAAGAATTAAGAAATCAAGTAGCTTATCTGAGATGTTCCCCATGGGGCACTTTGTCCCAGGTGTTCCTGCTGGTGACTTACATAATCAGAGTTCTGTGCTGAGGGCATTATTATACCAGTGATTGTTTGAGTCAGTGGGTGATGGTGTCAGGGTAATTATAACCAAGTTTTGTGCGATCTTAAAGACCTAGTTAGTGCCCCAGGAGAACGAGACAGGGCTTCGTCCCATACCTTTGCAAATGTGTGTTCTACAGTAAGGTGGCTCCACTTACCAAAGAGGAACAAAAATGAATTAAAGAGGACTGTATGTTCTAGTGCTTTGGAAAGGAAAACTCCAAGTTAATTTTTTCTAATCTGTCCCTTTTCATCCATTTATATTTTTGCTGGGGTTCTTTGTTCACTTAGAATGAAACTAAATCAAAACTATCAGAAATGAATGTGGTTCCTTTTGATCTTAAAAGGCATAAAGTTATTTTTAAAAGGAAATATAAAGACTAATAACAGCTATATTTCTTTCTGGGTTTATTTTCTTAAATTTTCTATATTTTAAGTTTATTTAGAAAAGAGAAATCTACATTAAACTTGAGATGACATTAAAGCTTTGGAGGAGTTATGATCTGTGTCCTAATTGTAGCCAAAAGCCTTAATACCTAGGGCACCCTTTTGAAACTGGAGTTCAGCTGAAAGTTCAGACACAGGACTGTACTTCTCTGTGGGACTAAAAAGATGATCAGAGGCTGTATTTTTTCTTTCCCTCTTTGGTTTCCTAATGACACAATTAATACATGCTATTGAGAAAATTTTGAAATAGAATATAAAAAAAATGGAAGTCCTTTTCAACTATTTCCAACCCTCATTTGGGAGCCACTGTTAATGTTCCGTGAAGCAGATTCTTTTTCTCTGCCCTTGCAAGCAGGAATGAGTACAGGTGTGCACATGCACACACACACACACACACACACACACACACAACTTCCCAAAAGTGTTTTCATGAATGGAGTACCCAAGAAATATATGTTCATCTATGTCCTGGACCTCTCTCCTTGTCAGAACGTGGAGACATATGTAGGTTCCATTTAAAGTCAAAGTCAAATAAAATCCCGTGTTTGGCCGAAGCTGCCTCCTCAATCCATGATTCCACGTTGAGGTGCATAAGAAATGAGACGTGATTGAAATTAGCCAGGCAGTTTCTGTCACAGAGTGACAGCTTGGTTCCTTAATCAAGTGAGCCCCATAGTGCAGCAGAACACACTCCTACATCACCATTTTCTTAAATAATTTGTACAGTGCCGGGTACTTGGGATTTCCTTCCTGCCAGGTTTAAAAAGATAAAAGAAAGGTTTTCCCCAAAGGCCTTGTCTGGGTGGGTCCCTAACTTGACACCTTCTGTGGTGTCTAATTCTGCTTTTATCTGCATTTCCAAAGCCTGGCGATGGGGATTGTGATGAGTGGAGACAGCTAGAATGTGACATCTGGATTCACTCATTCATTCACACATTCGTTGATTCATACTAAAGAAATATTCATTTACCATTAACCAGATGGCAGCCACTGAGCATGGAAATGTGGAACAGACACAGGCCTTTCTTTGCCAAAGGACTTTATAAATCCATGAAGGATACAATCAGGAAAACGGGCAATTGCAAGAGTGTGCGTAGTGCATTTACCAGCCAAGTGCAGAAGCTTTTAATTCCAGGGCCTGAGAGGAAGCTTCCTGGACAAGAAGATATTTAATTTGAATACCCAAGGATGCTTAAAAATTAGGTGAATAGAGGTATGGGGAAAGGGCCTATTTGCAAAAGAGGGCACATGGCAAAAGGATCCTGGAGATCCTTCAGGGCCTGGTACTGTGGAGCTGGTACTGTAATAGCTAGAAGAGGAATGCAGGGCCAATCCCTCTGGCTAAAGCCTTCATAAGAGAGCTTGAGATTTATCCTGAGAGTAGCAGGAACACGTGAGAAATTTTGAGAGGCAAACATTTCTGACTTATAAGGTTCATAAGGTGGAGAAGAGATGGAAAAAGACAAGGACAAACATTAGGCTGCTGGGTGAGAGAAGATGGGGGCTGTAATCCAGGGAAGGGCCTTGAGATTGGAGAAGCATGCACATTCTCATGAGTCATTTCTGCACATATTTGTGCGGCTGCTTAAGCACTGAAGTTGAGGTTTGGCAGCTTTGAGAAGCTGCGTAAACCACAGGCAAGGCAGTTAAATCTGACTTTGCAAAGCTGAATGGGCTCACTGCAGAGATTAGATAAATATCTATCTTTGGGGGGATATACATATGTACATTTTTTATTTTGTTTTGGTTTCAAGAGATAATTGCACCCAAGGCTGGAGCCTGCTCACCCTATCTTTTAGACTCAGAGTACAGTGCCTGGTCTATTTTCTACATGACTGGGCTCTACTTCAGAACTGACGAGTCATATATCATTCTGATTGATTTTCTTTCTCTTTTCACTCTCAAATAAAGGAGGGAGTCAAATAGAGATTGCTGCAAAACACCAGGGTAACTCAACCCAAATATGCAATTATCAGGAAGACCCCCAGTCTAGGGAGTATGGTGTACCTATCTTCCTCTTGTTTTGTCTTCTCAGAACCGAGATAAAGAAATAACGTGTTGCATGAAGCCAGTCAATGGTTAGAGGACAGGAAAAATAAGTAAGCAGGCATGGCTCAGAGTGTTCTAATCTCTGCTGGAAGGGAATGATAAGAAAAGGACATTGTAGAGATGCAGAATTCCCAACCAGTGTCTTGAGCAATAGGATACAGCTAAGCTTGTAATTGCCTACCAAAAAAGCTTTTGTTACTTCTGATTCTTGGATTTACTTTAAGCTGTGTTTTCTGTTTTAGCTTCCTTTCTTTCTACTGTCACTCTAAAGCCAGAGACCCCAAAGGATTAGCAACCATTTTTGTGAAAGCAAAAACATGCAGATTGAAGATGTGTGTATGTATACGTTTTAAAAACAACCCTTTGTAGTGATGAGTGGATTTAACACATAGATGGGGTTGTATCATAATGAATTATATGACATTTTCATAGGCTACAGTACCTCTGCTCTGCAAAAATTTGTATTTTTTCAAGTCTTATGTCATCCTGACATTTGATACAGTTCAAAGGGATTAGTATCTTGTGACCAAGCAATCGTTCCAGCATATATATATTCTTCACCCTCAAAGGAACATGTGCCTGTTAAGGTTCTAAGAGAAGTGAGAGATATTTTTAATGGTCAGTTAATACTCATTAGGAAACTCTAGTCATGCTTGCCTTGATGATTAGCTTTCTGTTAGACTTTAACAAACTTCTCCCCTCTGTCAATTCAATATCAAGGGAGAAAGCACTAGATTAGTTAAGAGCTAAAGAGAAGGTTGTAGATGTAGAGATGGTTAAGAATGAGGCTTTTAGGCTGGGGATGTAGCTCAGTGGTAGAGCGCTTGCCTAGCATGCACAAGGCCCTGAGTTCAATCCCCAGTGCCACAAAAAAAAAAAAAAAAAGAAAAGAAAAGAAAAGAAAAGAAAAGGAAAGTCTTTCAAAAATTTCCAACTGATATATCTTGGCTTTAAAAAGTGGTATGGTGTATGTGTGTAAGTGTGTGTGTGCATGAATGTGTGTGTGTAAGAATGTGTGCATGAGAAATGGGAAAAATAGAATGCATCAAAATGGACAGGTCATTTTGTTGAATGTAACTGAACTCATAAGCATTTAGAGGTTAGGAGCAGTCATAATTTCTGGCTGCCACGCTTTATGCTAATGTGGCCGTCCTCTGTTATACTCTTCTGCTGAGACAGCCACTTTACTCCTGCTTAATTTTCTCCCTAATGATAGTGGTAGGGGCTTGGGTAGCTATAGTCAGATTTTACCAATTTAACTGGCTGCCACTACAGGCCATTATAAATTATATTTAGCTCTTGAATCTACAATTTATTTCTTTCCTTCATATTTTGTAAAATATACTTATAGGTTTAGGTCTAACTTAGTTATGCTTCTTCCTTCTTATAAGTCCAATGCTATTTGCAAGAAGCTAAAATTTTAGATGCTAAACATTTGTAGCCCCTGCAAGATAGACTGCTAAATTATCAAGGAGCTTTATTCATTTACTCATGCATGCATGCATTAACACAGTCATTTATCCAGGCATGCAATATTTACTGAGCACCTATTTTATGCCAGACGATGTTCTAGTTAATGTAGGTAAGAGAGAACAATAAGGATTAATGGGGAGCGAGATTACCCATAATGTCTAAAATATACTAATTAGATTTGAGGAAAAATATCTTCTCCCTATTGATATTCTCAATATAGTTTTTCTCCCACATTGTCAACACATCTCCATGGGAACCCTTGCAAAGTTTTATTTTTATTATTTTTTGTAGCCTGCCTTCTGCATTTCAAGAAGTTGTCTTTGTTTTAGTACTTTTTCCCTAATATCTTAGGAAAAATGTTTCTTTCCTACTGATGATTGTTTTGGAATGTGAGAATAGTCACTGGAAATCTAGATATAAAGATTTTCTTGTAAAAAATATATATACACCTGGACAAGCAGAAAAGTACTACCTGTTATGGAATCAAGATTCTAGAGATTGTTTTGAAATTTCTTACCTTTTTTCTAATTGTGTTACTTTCAATTGGTTGGTTGCTTTTCTGTCTCTTTCTGTTTCTTTCCTAAGTTTTTTCTCTTCTGTCTTTTTCCCTCTTGCAATCATAAGTTAGTGTCAACTATCATACATGGGTTTTTCTTTTATTTGTATTCCACTAATGATAACTACATTACTGCAGACATTTAGCTGTACTGAGCCATGACACAATTTTACCTCTAAAATTGTGCAATACTTCCTTTGAAGATTGAGATAATGTTTGGGAAAAATAGTAGCATAATATGTCCACCTTGCACATTTTAGCTCCTTTAGTCTTCTTTGTTAATCAATGGATGTATTCCCCTGCCTGCTTCACACCTGATTTTGTGCTTCCATTGCTGCTGCCCACCACCTCCCCTCCAACAGATCTTCCTCCTTTTCTTGCTTGTGTCAAGCTTTCTTTCGAACCTATTGTTTGACTTTTGTACCTGGCAGGTCTAAATTCTCTCCAGGTATTCTTATGTATCAAGTTGACCCAGGTGACCCACTGGCAGTTCTAGTTCTGTTAATGGGTTGGTGTGCTCACAAGAAATTGGGTTTTGAAGATAATTTTGATATGGTGATGAAAAGTTCAGAATTAGGGAGTTTTCATTGTTCAGTCGAGGTGGCTCCCTGGCCAAAATTATCTTTTCTGCCTTCTGCCATGGTGCCTGTAATTTATTGATTCCAATCTCGTTCCTTGGCTCTTTAAAGGATTTTTGGACTTTTCTTTCAAACCTCAAATCCTTTTAGCACCTTAAATGATGAGCAGCTGGCACCTGAGATAGGGTAAACTGAGATTAAGGTTTTACAGAAATGGAGCATATTCTGATGTTGGAAAACAGAGGAAGTGGAAGAAGGAAAAGCACCAGAAGCAAAGTTAATCTTTCATCCTAGTCTTGCCTACCCTATTGTTCTATGTTCTTATTCTACCCTATTGTTACATGAGGAGTCTGCTGCTGCTAGCCATTTAAGGCTCTGAATCGCCTTGTAGGAAGAAAAGGAATAGATGCTTTCTGCCTGCTTTATAAGGGTCAACACAGCTAACCTACTAACTTGGTGTATGTCATGAAGCATCATGGTCAAAAGATGGGAGTGAATTTACATTGAAATTCAAGGACAGATTTTTATGTGGATTAGGTTGATGAGTACAAAGTCTAGAAGGAAGAGGGCAAAACATCACTGAACGAGCAATTTCTGACTAGACTGTATGAACCAATAGCATTTCCTGGATAGAATTTGTGTCTCTGGCACATCTCTCTTTCCCCATTTTTCTAAATTGCATTCAGTGGATTCCAGAAATGAATAACCCCATACCCAGTTATTTCGATATATCCTGTCTCATTTTAAAGGTGAAGCTTGTGTATATGTTTTACGTGACTGTGTTGTCACCCTGCAGTAAGTACCCACTGTGCTAATACTACAATTCTCACGGCTTTGCTCCATGCTGAAATGCTGTGCAGACTCCCAAATTTGGCTGTAAAGGTTCCCCTCAAGATCAAGTAGAGGATACACATACAAGTTCTCTACATGTGTGCAGCAAGTTGCTTAGGTTTATATTACCCCCTACAGCTGCCTTTCAGAAAGGCCTACCTGTAAGAGATGTTTCTTTGTGCCTCCTACCTCTTGGAAACTCTGTGGGACACCATCTAAATTCACACTGCAGAGCGAACTAGAACAATGAGCCCTTATCAAAGTGACCTGGGAAAAGGACAGCTCACGATGCTCACTTTAGTTAAGATTTGAAATAATTTTATGATGGCTAAATTAGAGCAACCCTGGCTCTTCTTCTCTGGGAGCACTCTGGTTTTAGCTGATCTCAAATTTATAATATGAGAACAATCTCAATCTGACTTTTTAATGAAAATATATTTCCCTGTCTTAAATGTATACCCCAATCCCGTGAAAGAGTATATGCTTTATTGCATATTCTTTTTAAAGCTGTTTACTTAGCAATTTCATTTTGTTTGCAATCTCATTGCATTTTCTTCTCTAATTAACAGATATATGCATCATGTCTTGGCGATAAGGGAAGTATTATTTTCTACCTCATTGGGTAATTTCCTAGGAAAGGAGCTCATGACATCGCTCTGGCTCTGGATGTGCTCTGTGCCTTCCCACACATTCTTACCCTATCACAGTTATAATGTGGCTGAGTCTCGACAATTTAGGTCCTTTCTCTAATTTAAGTTGCTTTCATTTAACTTGGGTTGAGAGTATCTGATACACTCCCAGAGCTGTTGAATTTTAGAGCTCTGAGGATTTGCGGTGCCTTTAATAGGAAACACATCAGAGTGATTTCTGTGGTGAGTAAGTAGGATTTTGGACCATGTCTAAGACAAGATGACAATTGCTCCTCTGGTTATCTTCACAATTAGACACTCGGAGGCTAGAAGAAACTATATGTGTTCTCATGTATCTCTGTTTTTATTAGAGAAAAAACATTTTCCAGAAGCCTCCAGCTTACCCTACCTTAACCCCAACAGGGTCTCATCACATTATGTCTCATTGGGCAAAGCTGTGTTCATGCTTACCCCTAAATCAACTAATAGCGGCAGAAAATGCATTTGCCATGATCACTAGGACCCAATCATGGCATCTCCTGGCCTCACCCATCTTCATGAGCACAGAACCTGTTCAGTCTACCAAGAGACTGAACAAAATAAAAATTCAGTTTGTTAACAGGTACAGAAGGATAAATGTGAAGTAGACAACCACATAATAAATAGTGTTTGGCATGGGAAAAATCATGAGTGGGTTTATTAGTACTTTTTTGTCCTTTGCAAGTGTATAAGCAGAATTTGCTCTTTTGTCTGAGATAGCCTTTCTATTAGCTATGCCATTTATTTGTTGGATTCCATCCTGAACTCTGGTTCTCTTACTGCATAAGGAAAGAGAGACCAGAGGAATTGTAGGGGAACCCTTGAAGAAAATGGAGGCAGAAGAGTGTCCCAAAAACGTCACCTATAAACGGGATGATCATATAATTAATAATTTAAAACAAGACACCTCTGAGAGTCAAAAAAGAGATTATGAAAATTTTACCAATTCAGCAGGTATACATTGTTCTAGGCAAATTATAAGGCATGATCAGGCTTAAAAGGGCATTCTTCTTAAACAGCTTAACTTAGGTTTTTAAATTTTTTCTTGGGAGAGAATCTGGCACATTTAGTTAGGATTATGGGAAATTCTAAATTTATGTGAAAACTATTTTATTTTTAGTTTTTAAATCCTAAGTCTTATGAGAAATGAGAAAGTAAGAATATTATAAAAAGTGCAATATCTTTTTTTTTTTTTTACCCTTTAGACCTCATAGATTTTGCATGTTGAATTTGGGGTAAATTAGCATGTATAAAATCAAAATGCTGAATATTGTTTTTTGTTCACTAAAAAGCTATATATGTTTAAATTTTATTTTATCCAATGCCTCTGCTAAATCTTCCTGTAATTTCTTGTAACTTGCCAAGGCTTAGGTATCAGTGATATTTTTGTAGTAAGGCTCTTTTGGGTCTTGGCTATACTGAAAGTCTGAAAAACAGCATTTTTCAAGGGAATAACCAAGCTTGATGGATCATCTTCCAGAGGCAAAATGTGTTCAAGATCAGAAATGAAACATGCATGGTTATGCTTGGGGAAGAGGAAAACCACTGGTTTTCTCCTCAAAGAGTACATTCCTAGGTACTTTCTTTCCTACATATAATTTAAATTTGTATTTTGCTCCTCTGCTCATGGAATGTTCTCAGTCAATCACAATAAAAGAGAGACTTTTCAGTGAAACAGACCACTGAATCTATTTTAGTGAGTACAGCTGATAGTCTATACGTGTCTGAAAGAACGAAAGGCATAAGAAGAAGCCTAAACATGTTTCTATCTAGGGTAGGTATTTTCAAAATTGAATGTTGATACTGAGACAATAAGAATAGTTACTTTGAAAGCCCCAAACCATCTCTTTCTTCCACTCGATTTTAAGTAAATACTAATGATAAACTTTTATGAATAGTAAACAGACTTGTACTTCCCTAGCTTTATAATTTTTAATCTCTCTTTTATGGTACTTAAAAACAAGATCTGATCTTTGATTTTTTTCTTATTGGTCCTGTGTGGTCTTTATGAAATGATATAAGAATTCAGGTGTGGTGGCCATAATCCCCACATTCTGGGAAGCAGTGGCAGGAGGATTATAAGTTTGAGTGAAGCCAGGGCAAATTAGTACAGTATGTCCTTGTCTCAGAATGAAAACTAAGTTAAAATAAAATTTTTAAAATGGGCTGGAGATGCACATCTCAGCTACAGCTATGAGTCAGTATTAAGGCCCTGGGTTCAATCCTCAGGACAGAAAAAAAAAGTGATCTAAGAAAATGTGATTGATACTAAAATATTGCTTAGATTTATAGTTTTGTGTGTCTAGTTCGTGCATCTTAGAAATGAGTTGATGCTTCTTTTTTCTTTTTAGTTGGCACATAGTAATTGTGCATATTTATGGAGCATACTGTGATAATTCAATACATGTATATAATTTGTAATTATCAAATCAGGGTAATTAGCATTTTCATCTCTTTAGACATTAATCATTTCTTAGTGTTTAGAGCCTTCCAACTCAACTCTTCTAATTCTTCATAAAATATATAACAGCTTGCTGTAAACTGTAGTCATCGTATGTTCTTTAGAATACTAAAACTTCATCCTTTTATTTTTATTATTTTATTTTATTAGTTCATGTTTGCAGTACATGACGTTTACATTCATCTTAGCGAGTGTGTACAAGTATATAACACAGGTTGATTCTTTTTTAACCCCCTTCCCATCAACCTCCTTCCCTCCTTCTCTAAATCCCTTTTCCCCTATTCATTTTTATTGTGTATTATTATTGTTATATTATATTGTTAATATATGTTGTTATATTATTACTATGTTTATGATATATAATGTTTGAATTTATTGTGTGTATCCCTAACCCCCATCCCTCTTTCACCCTACCTATCTGAGCCTCTAGTAATCACTATTCTATTCTCTTCTTTGAAGTAAACTATTTTTTAAGCTTCCACATGTAAGTGAAAATATAGAGTACTATCTGTCTTTTTGTACCTGGTTGATTCTACTTAACATAATGCCCTCCAGTTGTTAACAGAGATCAGTTTTCTATCATGAGTTTAAAAGAAAACTCTAATTTCTGAACAAACTTCCATGGTTTTGTAATGGAGCTGTTTCTTGGTCTGCAGAGCTACTGATCTGAGGGTTACATTCCAGTCTAGGCTACCAGAATGAATAGGTCACCCCCTGGAACTTGATGACACTGTTGTCATTTAGGGAGCAAACAAGGCATGAAATACCCTGTCACACAGCTCAACTTCCCCAAAATGGAGGCAGGAAACCCCTCACCTTCGAGCATGTTTCTGGTGTTCCTGGGCTCATAACCTGTAGGCTTTTGTTGCTCCCAGGGAAACTTCTGTTTGATCCAAAACTGTAGAGAAATAGATGGATTCATGTGAATGTTGAAACAAAGACTCTGTTGCTAAAACATAAAGAATTATTTCCTGATCTTCCCATTTGTTTCCTAAAGGGCAGATAAGAAAATGGCTGAGAGCAAACGTTACTCTGGTAGAAAATAACAGATGTAACTCTCAAAGATCCATATACTAGAAGAACTGGCTCTTTCTCATACCTTGCTCTTTATGTACCTCCAACAGCCCCATCAGTAGCTGTACAAGAAAGGAAGGGAAGGATTCAGGGGTAGCACTTTGAATGGTTCCACTGAAATGAAGAGTTCCTCTTATCATATTTATGCCTGAACCTGAAGTTGTCACACCATTTATGTGTTAGAATTGCTACTTCTCTTTATTCTCCAGTCATCTTAAATTTTCTCAGATTTATCACACTTGTCTACCTTCTGAACTGCTAAGAAATTCAAAGATTTGCCTTCCTTAGTGTGGAACCATACTGGAGTTCCTACCTGGTAGTGACAGAAAAGCTTGTGGAAGAGAACATTTCTTTTTTTTTTTTTTTTTTTTTTTTTTTTTGTGGGTACCGGGGTCAAACTCAGGACCTCATGCGCCAGCAGGCGCTCGTGCCACTGAGCGGTATCACTGGCCCTTTTTTCGTATGTGGGATCTGGGAGTCGAACTCAGGACCTCGTGCTTGCCAGGCAGGCGCTTATGCCGCTGAGCTGTCTCACCCACCCGAGAACATTTCTTGATTCATTGTGGACTTACCTTTAATGTGGCTCTCTTCACTCGGGATTTCTTTGGCTGTGTCCTCTTTGAATGTTCAGTGACACGTAGTCAGTAGCATTCCCACTGACACCAGCTGGCTTCCGCAATATCATCTATCCTGGGTGTTGCATGGAGGCAGAACCCTGGTCTTTGCCACCTTGATCCTTATTGTGGATTGAATTGACTCCCCTACAAGATATGTTGAAGGCCTAGCCCCTCATAACTATGAACGTGACCTTATTTGGAAATAGGGTGTTTGGAGATGTGAGTAAAATGAAAGTTGAGGTCATACACAAATTGGGAGATACAGGCTCCTAATATACCAAGACTGGTGACTTTATAAGAAGAGAAGCAATACAGATACAAACATTCACAGAGAGAAGAATCCCATGAGAATAGAGACACACACAAGGAAAATGCCATGTGAAAACAGGCAGAAATTAGAGTAGTGTATCTACAAATTAACATATGGAAAGAAATGCCAGTAAAGATTCTTCCAGAGGATAAGAGCAAGGCCTGGAGTAGATTCTGACCTGGAGCTTTCAGAGATAGCATGGCCCTGCTGATTCCTTGATTTCAGATTACTGGTCCTTATAACTGTGAAACAAACAAATGTCTGTTGTTTTAAACCATACAATTTGTTAAAGCAACCCTACTAAAATCATATAATTTCCTTTTTTTTTTCTTTTCACATCTTGATCTCTCTCTTCCATGCCCCGTTTTTCTGTGACTACCCCTAACTGGAGTCATCTAGCATAATCTTCCATGAGCATTTAGAGCACAATGCTGGCAACTCTTCCTGGGACTGGAGAGAATAAACAAGATACTAGTAATGTTTTACCCTTTTTTTTTTTTAATCTCACCCTGTCACATTTGCATTTTCAAGAGGCAAGAAGGGGTTAACAGTTCCCAAAGTCAAATACCCAGCTTTCTGATTTTGTTCATTTTGGCATGCTATTCACAGAATGTCTGTTGGAACTTAGACTTGTCAGTTATTTTCAGCAAGTGTTGACTGAGTACCTCCCATGTGCAAGACAATAGGGAAAGATAGCGTTAGTCTTCAGTGAACCAACAATTGTGAGGGGCATAGTCATATAGACATATTTATAGAGTATTATAGGAATTAACTGAAGGTGTGAGTAATATTTAAGAGAAAAGAAATGGGTGGCAGTCAAAGTTTTTACTTGAAATTAATTTTGAGCTGCATCTTCAAGGATGGGCAGAATTTTATCAGATTAGCAAAGAACACTCTAGGACCTGAGGATAGTGTGATAAATAACATGATAACTTTGAAAAAGGAGTTCATATACATGATTAGATTACAGTATGCATAAAAAATAGTAGCAGTAGTAGATTTGTAAAAAAACTGGGCAGTGTTTGCTTTGGGCCAGGTCCTATGCTAGTTGTTTTATTTATTGAATTATGCTGAGTAATTATTTTTAATTAGTTTTCTCCTTTGTTAGAAGTTCCATATCAGCAGAAGCTATCCACATATTTTCTATTCCTCTATCACATTACCTGTCATGACTGGGCAATGCAATTTTTATACTATGGATGGATGGATGGGTGGATGGGTGGAAGGATGAAAGGATAGATGGCAAGATGGATTGAAAGATGGAAGAATGCGTGAATGAATGAAGATTGAGAGGAGATGCACAGACTGGTCATGTAGGGGATAGATAAGACCCAGGAATATCGTTTTTACTTCATAGTGGAAGTCTAACCCACTTTTTCACTTTTCTGATAAGGATTTCTGATTTAGTAAACTTTAAAGTATTCTCATAGACTTCTTGATTTCTAAAAGGATGATGGATTTTCCCATTTATGCCTTTGGTCAGGCTGTATAGAGAATACAAGAGGAAAATTAGGCAGCACTTTCCGTTACTGTCTCAACCATCTCATTAATTGATACCAATGCTGGAGTAATTGACTTCTCATTAAGACTTCACATTACATAGTTTTTTTTTTTTTTACCTGATGGCATGGATTTCAGAACATTGAATTCATCATCACTTTCCAATTTATCACTTGAAGTAAATTCACTTTTCCCCTAGTTATCACATCTTCATTTTTATGGGTTTTATTAAAAACTTTATGATAGAGTATTTTTTCCTGGGCAATTCTTTAGCAGTTGCTCCATCTAACACTTTAAAGCTTTATTTCAGTGAACTGAGAGACCCATTCATCATTATTTTATTTTACCAGCGCTCATTCATTGCTTAGAAGATTTAAATAGTTTCATGGTATTTCATGCCTGGGCCTACTTGCTCATTTGGTCAAAATACACGGAAACTGGAATAGTCGTTTATTTATTTTTTAAGTAATATAGTTTTTTTCTATAACTATGAATGACTGCAGGAACCTTTTAATCCCAGGCAGCCATTGAAGAAAAGTGTGACTTTATTATGGCACAGATAAGCCACCATCAGAAAAAAACAATCCACCGTGTGTCAGTCAACTTTCTATTGCTGTGATAAAACAAAATATCAGGGAAAAAAAAACTCAAAGGAGAAAACAGTTTATTTTGGCTCTCAGTTTCAGTGGTTACAGTCCATGAAAACTTGGTTCCATCATTTCTGGGCCTTGAAAATCATGACACAAAGTGCATGGTAGAGCAAAGCTACTCACCTCATGGCACACAGGAGGCAGAGTGAGAGTGCAGGAGAAAAGGGTTGGGTACAAGATTTAGCCTTCAAGAACCCACTCCCTCTAACTAGATGCCACTTCTTAAATTTCCATCAGCTTCCAGTGATGCCATCCGATTATGAATCTATTGATAGATTAACCCATTGGTAAGAGCAGTATCCTTATGATCCAACCACTTTCCAGAAGCCCATCAGCTGGCAAATAAGGTTTCAGTACATAGTCTTTGGGGAACATTTTAGAAGCAAACCAAAGCCCATAGATCAATAGTATCATATTAGTTTATAAACAAATACCTTTCATCTTCATGTACAGGTACCCCTTTAATATGGTGGTATAGACTTTCTTTTCCTATGTCCTAGAAGTTAGCACATTTCATTGAGCTTATTGTCTCTAAATGGTCACCCAAGAATTGCAAGATGTCATGGTTCATAATCTTCCAACAAAACAGCCCTGGAAAATTGAAGGTCATGGAGCAAGGAGATATAGTAAAAGTTGAATCCCAAATCAAACTTTGGAACTGATTTTTGGAGATAGATATTTTATTTACTATCTTACCCAAACAACTTATTTAGTCACCCAAGAGTTATCTACCTTTCCATAAAAATATTTAGTGGAAAGCTTTCTAAATAAAAGCACATGATTTTTCAAATGGATTTTTGTAACTTTTTCTTTATTTTGAACATGATATCTCTGGTAAATTACAAAAGTGCATCAGAGCAATATAAATACTAAAAATATTAACACGTTTCTCCTGTTGGAGTTTTAGTGATCATTTATTCCACTGTCCTGGCTCCTCTGAGTTTCATCCAATTGATAAAGTTGAAAACAAATGACCCATTTAAATGTATTTATCCATTTTAAATCTTCTCTCTTTCTCAAGTATTTCCCCATGTTTTTTTCCACTTATATTCTTATCTAGTTTCAGGCAGAGCTAGGCAAACATAAGCCCATGGGAACACAATGGTGATGGTAAGAGATTTAAAATAAGTTCTTGTTTTTTTTTTTTTTTTTTTGGGTACCGGGGGTTGAACTCAGGACCTCGCGCATCAGCAGGCACCTGTGCCACTGAGCGATGTCACTGGCCCTTTTTTCATATGTGGGTACTGGGAGTCAAACTCAGGACCTCGCACTTGCCAGGCAGGCGCTTATGCCGCTGAGTAGCTCACCAGCCCTAAAATAAGTTCTTAACTCTAATAACTTTATGTAATTTTCTTTACTCCAACTTTTCTTTCTTTTCTAATTGTTATTATTACTATTATTGCTATACTTCCTTTCCTATTTTTCTCTTTCTAACCTACCATATTTTAAGCACACTGAAAACAAGGGTTGATTTTATTTTGATCATCACTTTATACCCAATAACTAGCACATAATGCATACTAAACAAATATCTGGAGATAGGCTGTTCTTGGTATAATTTAAGTTATTTTGAAGTAGGCTTTTTCTGATCACTACCTTCCTTTCTTCCCCCTCAATACAGTGGCATAGAACTTCTTTTCCTATATTGTAGAAGCTAGTACAGTTCATGTCTATTGTCTCTAGATAAGCATCCAAGAATTGCAAGATGTCATAGCTCAGAATCTTCCACCCAAACAGCCCTAGAAAACTGAAGGTCTTGGGGTAAGGAGAAATGGCAAAGGTTGAAACAAAATTCAAGATTTAAAACCAATTTAGGGAGTATAAATATTTTATCTTAGAAATATTTCTTTCTTTCAATTGAATGAGAGAGAATAATGCAAAAGAACTACTTATATTCTCAAACTCAAATACTACAAATGTGTTTTTTCTTTGTTGAAGCCCACAGAAAGAAACTAGATAGCAGCTCTGCATTTCTAAGAAATAAAAAGAATTAAGTATTCCAGGAAAAAAGAAAAAGTAAACCAAAGACATGAACAAAAAGAAATCAGACAAAAGCAGTAGTTTAGTTAAATTATCCTAAACTACATTTCCATTAGATCTGAACATGACTGCTCCACATTCCCCACCTCTGAACATATTCTGTCACTAAAACAAACTGATTTAAAAATATTTAATATCTTTGCGCATTTGCAATTAAATTTGGGATTATCATATAAAGTTTCATGTAATTGAGTATATTTAGTAATTTATGGAGCATTCTTTTAATAATAACAGTTGAAAGGTATATAAAATTTACAAATAGAATATTGTTAAGCTCATTAACTAGGTCTTTGAAATAATGGTATGTAGAAGTAATCTCTTATTGTGAACACAATGTAGTATATTTTTATTTGCTCCCAAATAAAAAACAGGTCCTGATGTCTAGGATTTAGTTATTGAGCTTGTGATAAAAATGAGATGAATAGATAGACATAGATAGATAGAAACAAATAGCTTAAATAGACAGATATATATATATATATATATAGATATATATATATATATATATATATATAATACATACTGGCTATATGGATTGCTTCCCCCATGCAGATATAAGAAACCAAGTACATATATACTAATAAGAGTTTTCAAAAATGGATGATGAGCTCTGTAGTTCATGAATTACTATGTTATGAATATATTATTTTACTGAACTTACCAGGCCTCCTCGGCTAAAAAGACATTGTAAAGCCCATTTAGTACAAGCTTCTTATTTTACTTACAAGGGTATTGAGGGCCTTAGTGAGCAGAGAGTAGAACATACTCAGTTCCTAAAGCCAACGTGAAGGTGATTCCTAATGTTAACAGACCAAGAGAGAGAAATAACCCATTTTTTTAACTTACGTATTTTTCTTCCATTTACCTAAAGTTTACTGAGAGCCTTACTGTAGAGCAGGACTGTCGTATGCAGTAGGAATACAGATGTGAACAATCAGACCGTTTCTCTGACATTGAGGAAGTTACGTTCTCATGGTAGAGTCCAACAATATGTAAATACATAGATAGGTAAACAAAATAATTACAGACTGATACCAACACTGCAAAGGAAAACAGGGTGACATGATAAATAACTGACTTGGAGGAGTAATCTTTATATAGTATGCTCTTCCCTGATGTCACTGAAGTTGAGACATGAAGGTTGAAAAGATGAGTTTGAGCTTTGAGAAGGATTAATTCTTGAGAAAGTGTAAGAAGGGTAGAAACAGAATCAGTGAGGCAGCTGACCAGACTCTAGAACATTGAAGACCATGCTAAGCAATTAAGGTTTAATTCTAAAACAATCAGGAACATTGATGGGATTTAATTGAGGGGATGACATGACCAGATTTGTATTTTGAAAGTGCATTCTCTCTTCTTTAAGAAAAATAGATTTGAAGGAGGAAAGGACAGGGGGACAATTTACTTAGGAGGTTTCGGTAGGAGGGTTAGAGTGAAGTCAAAGCACTAAATACATTTTTGGAATATAGATAACAAAATTTGCCAGTGGTTTGTGGATAGAGGAGTGGGGAAGGATTGGTGGGAAGGGAGAAATTGAGGATATTACTTTATTTTCTGAGTTGAGAGGCTGAATGGATGATGATAGTGTTTTTCTGAGATGAGGAAGAATGGGGTAGATTCAAAACTATGCTTTCTTAGTCTAGTATAACATTTTATTTGACTTGGATTGTCTAATTCAACTCAAAAAAGATTAAGCCTTACCTGGAGCCAAGTACATATTTTATTTTGGTCAGGACCAGTATGAATATGCTAAAGGAAATGATGAAATGTGGATATATCTTCCCCTTATATCACAAAGAAAACAATAATTTTATAGTGGTTGAAAGCTGTCTTGGAACTGTATGTGAGGTGGGGTAGAATTTGTGAATATTGAAGGGATTACTAATTTTGTGTCACCTTATAGTAAATGGTAAGTTTGTGTGTGTGTGTGTTTGTTTGTGTGTGTATGTGTGTGTGTGTTAAAGTGTATGGGGACAGAATGTCCCTATGGGTTATAGAAGTTACTTTTGGATTAGGCAAAGTTAAACTGGTTGGCAGTTTAAGATAGTTCTGTAATACCAATGTTGATTTTTAATAAACCCTAATTATTTTTCCCCAAATCATTTTCAAAAATAGTACTTTTCATGAATACGCATAAAATTACAGACCAATTCTCTTTTTCTAAGAATGGAAATAGTTTGCTATGTATGTATTGTCAGTAAATGTGTTTCAAATATCAAGAATATATTCATTATCCAAGGTTAAGGTACACAAACACACACACATGTACACACACACACAATTTATGCTATTCTCAGACTTTGCAATCTGACAGATATAGTAAAACACTCAAATAGAGAACAATGTACTGGCCAGATACGTAGGGCATCCAAATAAAAGGTTACATAACAACTGTGAGGCACATGTTTTTTCTTATAGTTCTAAATATTTTGGAGGTCTATCTGAAATTTGAAACTTTAAATCGAACTAATAAATGGCAATCTTAAACTGTCCACATCCATGATTAATCACAGTGCAGTACAACCTGTGTTTTTGAATGGCATCAAATGGGATAAAATTTTCCCTAAAATGAATCAGTTTTCTACTTTGAAAAAAGAACTTTCAACAGGGAAGAAAACTGAATTAAATTCTTTACTGTGTTATGAGAAACTGGAAGATACTGGAGAGGCACTAGTGGGAATGCCTCATTATTAGGGAAAATAAAAACTTAGACTACATCCAAAGCTTTTGAAACAGATGCCATTGAATCACCCCATTTCCCTCATAATTGCTCACAACATAAGCTGCTATCTAGGTAGACATCATGAGAATTTCTTTTCAGATACAACATACTATTTAAATACCGAGGCACATTATTCTTTTACATGATACATACTCAATGAATGTTACATTGATTTCCATAGAATTTTCTCTGTTTGTTGCATATTTCTCGGTATCTTTATATTGTTTACTAACAGGAGTGGGGACTGGCTGGTGGCTTCAGCCAGATTTGTGGGGTGACTCTTCATTGGCAAATTTAAATTGGATTTGATGTTGGTAGATTTAGAAAATTAACCTTATCAGTTTACCAACGGACAATGATTCCTTGTATGAACTAGAAACTTACAAGAACTAGATACTTTCCCTCTCTTTCTGTTGTATTTCTCTCTTTATTTATATTACATAACCAAAGGTCTAGGAATTCTTTTCTCCAAAAGCCTGTGAGAACAAGCGAAAAGTCCTCAGAAGAACCAGAAGGGTTTATAAAATACCTCAGTTTACAATATTGGTCAACCATCCTTAATCTCATTGATGAAAAAAAAAGAATATTTAGATAGTTGTTTAATAGACTTGTGGGGATTTGGCAACTCTGTTCTCTGCCTGTAGTAAAATCCATCTGGACTGAGAGCCCCACCTAGATTCATTAAGAATTTCCTCCTCTGTCCCTCTCTTTTATACATTATGTATTTTTCAGGTGACCACCTTACCCATTGTTCCAAATAGTCTTAATATTAAATCATATAGCTTCAGTTTCTTGTAAGGAAAGTTTAAAGAGGATATTAGATATGATTGAAAGTGTCACTCACTATGCAAATGCTAACTTGACCTTGAAAACAAGCATTGGCCCACGTTCCCAGTACCTGCAAGATAGCACACTAGATCAAATCTCTGTAAGTCTCTAGTTTTCTATAACAAGATATGAAAGGCTATTTAAAGTCAGGCAACATGGCTAATAACATATTCAAAATAAAAATTTCTTACCTTCTTTCACTTGTCATTATGTTTATATGTACATTCAGAGTATTGGACTTGTAGTGCATAATTACTTGCATAATATTACATACATTATTTTAGTTTACCCAGCTTTGTACAATGTAAAAAAGGAATTTGGGAAAAATATAGCAGTAAATATTATGAAAACAGTCATTTTAATGACACAAATATATCTTAAATAAAAGACATATTAGGAGGTCCAAAAGAGTTTAAGGAATGCAAAAATGGAACTGAAAGAAGCATTTGAGGGTATCACTTAATGTGGAATAAAGATGTGGGCCAGCTTTCAACTAGAACTGTCCTCTGTTCCCCCTAGAGCCATTCTTATATTATGTAAAATGATGTGCAGCAATGATTTGGGTATGTTTCAAATTCTTAGATTGGTGCATCCCTTACATTAGAAAGTTACTAATTATTAGGTAGATAGATGAATGAATAAATAGGGTATTTGCTATTTTGATAACAATTGACATGATCTGCATATTAAGGTCTGCTTCCTCATTTGAATCATAATCTATAGTTATGTAAGATGTTAATATAAGGGGAAGATGAGTACAGAGACACTCTCTGTACAATTCTTACCATTATCTGTAACTCAGAAATTATCTAAAAGAATATTATATAGGAACTTGAGAATGGCAAAGAGAGTAGGGATATGAAAGGGTGAGAACCTTTAACTCTTGGGCAGGACAAGATTAGTTGGGTAAATGGGCAAGAATTTAACTACTACCTTACCAGTTTGAAATGTTCATAAAACCTGGAATTAAAATCTGAAATACTCACTGTTTGCTATCATATTTCATAGTTTACTATAGTTCACCTTTTATCTAACTCTTGAAAGCTGAAATTCTTGACAACCCTGAATTTCTGTACCCACCTTACCTGCTCAAAGTTTTATTAACAAGTATTAAGTATCTGTTCTCAATTGGATAATACAGTATCTTGCATAGTCGGGAGACTCAAAAGAATATTGGGTGTGAAAAAAAGAAAGCATTAGAAAATATGGGAACCATCAGGATTATTTGTGCAGGTAACAGATACCTACAAAATTCTCAGTATTCTCAACATCCCAGTCTCCATAATGCCTAAGCTATTTACTCAAAACTTTCAACACCAGAAGCTTAAAGAAGTTATAGTCCATTTTAAGCAATATCCACAAAACCTAATATAGTCCACTTGTGAGTAATCATTTAATTATGGTATTTTATCATTTTATTTTTAAAAAATACGCTGAGTACATAAAAATGACTAAACTATCAACAGATTCTTTCTTCCTACACACAGCCATTAATCTTAAGTGTTCCAAAGGAAGATATTTAAAAAGTAACCCTTTGCAAAACCAGCCCTTCTTAGGCCTCTCTTTTTCCCAACTGCCTACTTCTAGCCTATTATTTTATCTTCCTTGCCACCTTGCAGTTGTATTTCAGCATGTAGGAGTGGACTGTTGGGAGAAGGAAAGAAGAATTCATTTTGCATTCAGTTGTACATCAGCCTTGAAACCTGACTGGCAGCAATATTTTGGACAATAGATCTTTCAAACAAATAGACCCTTGTCAGTTGCTTCCTGCTGCAATTGTTGGCAGAGTTTCTTGAAACTTTGTTTCTTGTTTCTTAAAACTTTGAATGAATAAACCAGGACAGTAGTAATGTAAAGAACTGGCATCTTTGTTGACTTATTCGACAATTAAGTGTACATAGAAAAGAGAAATAAGCACTTTCAAAAGTGTTGCCTGCATGTGTTTGTAGAGTTTTAAACAATGTAAAATGCAATACCTCGGAAAAGAGAAAGGCTAGTCTCTGTAATATGCAAAATTTACTTTCTGAAGAAGGAGATCTTATTGGCAGTAAGTGAATGAAATATACGCAGTTGCATGTAGTATGCATACATGCTAGCATATAGACCAAATTTAGAGCAAAATACACAATGATGAGTTAAAAGTAACTTTCTTGAGTTGAAATGTGAAAGAATTTACAGCTAAAGTAGGTGAGCACCTCTTTGGCTTAGAATTGCCATAATAAAGGAGGTTACGTAAAAGTTAAGAGTTAAGATGCAAATTCACAACCTGGAGAGGTCAATCATTGTTACCTAAAATTCCTAGTACAAGGGAGTGATGAAAGAGTTATTTTCAATAAATTACTCTTTCTCAAATCCTTTTTTGTTGTAAAGGACTGTTGTCTGAATCATAGTGTGTTTAACAGCATGCCTGACTTGTGCCTGGTAGATGCCAGGACTCTCCCTCCACTTATAAAAGGCCAAAATTATCTTTTGATATTACCATGTGTCCCCCGCAAGTCAGAAATCATCCCTGTTTGAGAATCATTGCAGTAGATCAAGTTATGGCCCATACTGAGCAGAAAGAAGCTGTATCCTCTTGGAGATTTAATATTTGTACCAAATTCATAAAGTGTACGCCAGAGCAGTCTAAATTGGTGCCTCATTCATCACTGCACCTTTTGAGTTTCTTAGCCATGTGAGCAAAGAGTAAGAAGAGCAGAGTGGACCACTGACCAGTACAACAGCTCTTCTCCATCAATTACCCCTTGGAGACTTTGTAGCCTCATTTTCTCCCTCTCCATCGGCTTCTTTCCCCTGGCCATGAAATTGATTATCTCCTGCATCCTAAAGCAAACAAAAATTCCTCTTGACAATGAAAAAGTTTAAAATTACTGTACTTTCTCTTTTCACATCACGACTAACCTCCTAGAAAAGTAGTCTTCAGTCTCACTTTCCACCTCTTCACTGCCCACATTCTGGAACACCTCCAATTTGCCTTTCTTTCCTATTCCACTACTGAAAGTGGTCCCCCAAATGTTACAGTCCAATATCGCCGATAATCACATAAACTGAACCTTTCTTAAACTCATTTTCTTTGACTTCCAGGCAACTTTTGCTGCTCTTGACCAATAGTTCTCAAACCTTATCATGCATCATGATCACTGGAGGGCAGCTGAGGTACTGATTTCTGAGTCCCACATGCAAAGTTGATAATTCATTTGGTCTAGGGTGGGGACTGGGAATCTAAACTTCTAAAAAGTTCACAGGCAGTGCCCATGCTGCTCGCCTAAAGATTACATTTTAAGAGCCATGTCTTATATTCTTCTGAATGCTTTTGCTGGGTTTCATAATACTATAGTTTCTTATTTTTTAAAAATTTTCATTACCATTTTCTGTCACTTCTAGTTCCTTCTATTCATTACCTCTAAATCAGTGGTTCTCAGACAGGGAAATGTTGCCCTACAGCCCTCAAGAATATTGGCAATGTTTAGAGATACTTTTAGTTATCACTGATAACTGCGGAAAAGGGAATGGAGAAAAAAGGAAGGATGGGAGCAACTGCTATTGGCATCTAGTTGGTACAGGCCAGTGATCCTACTAAACATTTAACAATACAAAGGACAGCTCCTTACAGAGAAGTATTATCCATACCAAAATGTCAGTAGTGCCAAGTCTGAGAAATGCTTCTCCTTACATTTCCTTCAGGATATATGTCCTTCTATGGCTGATTTCAGACATGCTCATAGCTTCAACTCTTACACCTCTGAAATGACTCCCAGAGGTATTATCTTTAAATATGACCTTACTCTTGTGCCTGGTGTAGATTTCCAACTGCCTGATAAAACAGCACCTGATTGCATCACCAGCATCATAAGTTTAATATGCCCAAACTAAACTGATTCTTACAGTAAAAGACTTTATTTCCATTAATCATAATTATTTCATAAGATGTGTCTCCATAACTTTTGACTTTCAAATCTTGTACAAATGCTAAAAATGATTATTTTGAGATTAATATGAATTCAAATGTATAGTTCAGAAATAACAATCTTGCAGCCATTTGAGGAATTCGAAGATAGGAAAATCAGAAGAGAAACTTCCCATCTTATATGAGATTATATAGAATTCTAATTGGCCAAGAAAAATATGTCCTCTTATTCCATATAAAAGCAAATTTATCTGCCTGTCTAAAACTTAGTCCAGTATTTCTTGGAGAAAATACTAATCTGATACTTCAGGTTTCATACAGAGGAAGCATATGAGGATATAATCTCACAATTATGATGAGTCTTTTTATTAGGTTTGTTTACAAGAAGTCGTGGTATGTTTTATTCTTTTGATATAATTCCATGCATGAGGTCCTTGTTTTTGGTATTATAGTAATCAAGTAGTAGCCTTGTTTTTTTGAACAACTTACTAAATGTTAGAACAAGTACTTTTTTGTATGCCATTTTATGTACCATAAGCGCATATAATACATTTTATTATTCTACCTATTATGCCTTCATGGAAACTAGAGATTAAAGGGGATTAAGGATATAATCAAGAATACTTTGATCATATCTGGTGGTAAGATGTGAAGACGGTTCAACAGCCTAACTCATACTTCCCAATACTACTTCTATGGTACAGATATAAGATGACATGGAGTTGTGATTTTCAAGATCTTATCCTTTTAAGTAAGCAGAACCATGCTCTTCAGAATGTAAGACTTAGGTGGGAAAGGGAAGCCCATCCGAATTACCCCTCCTTCTCCGGGGAATGGCAGGGCTTGTCCTCCATTCCAGCACAACCGTAATGCTCCTTCAGAAGCAGTGCAGCTGGCTAATGGATGGAGACACGGGGGAGAGATTTTCTTTGTAGGAGCTCATTACGGAGACATCTGCAGACCTCTCACTCTCTCCTCCACACCCTTTCACTGTCATAGCTTCCATTTCTAGGCTGTAATGAATGCAAAAGTACTGTAGCACTTTGTTCTGCCAGGCTGACCCCATTACAAGTATCCCATAATCATAAAGTGCTGGCTTAGTTATTGTTTGCATATTCTAGACTCCTATAAGGCAGGGAGGTACGGGGTTTGGCAACAGTTCCAATCAGAGTGAATGGCTGCTTCATTTTAAACAAGGAGACCAGCCTCCTTTCTAGAGTGGATATTGTTTTCATCACCGATGGAGTAATCTGTTCTCATTTTCCTCCTTAATGATAATGTTCCTCTGTTATGTGCAGGATCTTCAAATGAATTTCAGGTAAGAGACAGAAGGAAAGCATCATTTCACATGCAGTAGTTACAGAAGATTGGAGAGACTTCATTTTCATTCCAGCAGCCCTTTATATTGATAATATTTTCTTTTCTTTTCTTTTCTTTTTTTTTGTGGGTACTGGGGGTCGACCTCAGGACCTTGAGCGCCAGCAGGCGCCTGTGCTGCTGAGCGATATCACCGGCCCTTTTTTCATATGTGGGTTCCGGGAGTCAAACTCGGGCCCTCGCGCTTCTGAGGCAGGCGCTTATGCCGCTGAGCCATCTCACCGGCCCAGATAATATTTTCTTAAAACACAGCAACAGGATGAACATATTACGGTTACTACAATATGAGAATTTGGGATGGCAGAGGTTCTCAGACTTGATTTTCTTCAATCTCCCTTTCTTTTCTTTGTGCCTTTCCAATGATTTCTGTAGCTCTTGTTCCACCGCATCCAGTAATAATCTTTAATAGAGAACATGAACAAATTGGTTTTTGTAATAATTTACATACATTTACCTACTGGGAGATTGTGATATTCATTCATATAGTCAAAAATTGTATGTGTTTGCTCTGTCCTGGGCAACTTTCTAAGCACTAGACATGTATTAGTGAATAAGCCAAACATGGGCCCTGTCTTAGAGTTTCCATTCTGGTAATAATATTTTTCAGAAAAGAGCTGCATGCGTATTGATAGGGTTGTCTAGGTTTCCTGTATGTTATCTACATTTTATTTCCTACCACAATTTCACACATTTTACAAAATATCTCTGTAGATAATTTTTTTATACTTTGTCTGTGACATTGTCTACAATGAAGTAAGGACTTAGATGAAAATAAAATACCACAAATGCTTACAGAATGTTTTGCCTTTTAAAGTAATTGGGAAAATTGGAGTAATACTATTTTTTCAAATGTAATTGTTAAGCTCAATTGCGTCAATTTGATTGGCTTTGGGATCCACCTGGATGGTTGGCGGAGCACACTTCTGGATGTGTCTGAGTGGGTAATGGAGGTGTGACTTTGGGTAATAGATCTGGTCACTCCTTCTTCCCTCTGGCACTGTTTCTCTGCTGTGCTTCCTGCACACCATAAACTTAGGAGCTTTTTCCACCAAGTCCTTCTGCCATGATGTTTCAGCCTTGGAGTTGGCTGACCATGAACTGTGTTCCCTGAAACCTCTAAATTGAATCTCTCCTTTTTTAAGTTGTGGATTTTGGATATTGTGTCCAGCAACAGTAAAGCTAATGAGTAGACCAGAACATGTGTGTATTTCATTACCAAAGTGATAAAAAGCACTATAGGCTCATGGACATGCTCTGGGTCCTACATTCATTAAAAGAAATTAGTATTAGTTGTCCTTAAAGACATTTTATTATATTTTCTTTAGTCATATACTTTTTCTTTACTTTTGAGTCTTTACTTTTGAGGCATGAATCTGAAACATATATGTAGCAATAAATTTATAAGAACATTTTAAAACCTACCCAAATGTTATGAGTGGAAGTAGGTGATAGGGATTGGGAGTGGAGGACTAGTAGGAAGAAAGCGTGCTTTTGGTATGTCTTGGGAAGCACTTCTCCAACATTTGTCGGCATCCACTTATTAACCTGTCAGCATCAGAAAGATTGAAAGAAACTCCTTTTTTTGAGGTCTTACCTTTAAAAAACATAGGAAACATAAGAAAAAGTCACTGTTGGGGTTGACAGAGAAATGATCCCACAGGGTCTGGGTTATGGGGAAATGAGACTGAGCCTAGGTTTGTGCTTTTAGAACAAGACATTTTGTGTGGAAAATCATAGGTATGGAGATTGAAATAGAAGGGAATTAAAAAAAAGCTTGCTCCAAATATTCTTGTGCAAAACAACAGAACCATTTCAAAGATGCAGGGCACAGATCTTAGTGAAAAAATTCAGAACTGACCCATGCTGAGACCCTGGCATTTCAGTGGAGAAACAGCAAATCTCCTCCCAGTGGGAAACCAAAATCATCCACATAAGTAAGAACTCTGCTCAACAGAAATCATGCCCTTATCTCTGAATTTGGCATCATTTTTTAAGAAGAAAACTTAGTTGGTTTTACAGCTCTATTTTATGTGTGAAAGTTGCAGCAGAAAAGAAATTCATTGAATAGTTTTGACGTTCCATATTCTAGGCACACTTCCTAGAGTGAGTGGGGCCACGTGATCATTTCTAGCCAGTGAGCCATGATGAGGGGTCACATGGATTCCCTGCAGGGCAAGCATTAAGCGCTGGTGTGAGACTCTCTGGAGCTTTTTCTTTGCTTTTTGCCTTGGCTACCGGGAGTTTTCAGGAGCGATTATGCTGTCCTAATCCTGCAAATGAGGAACCATGCTAACCTACAGCAAATTCTCCAGCCTACCGCAAAAACAGACCTCTGTTGTTTTATACAGTTTTAGACTTGTTATCAGAGAAAAATCTGGCTGTTATATGGGCACATTTGATTCAGTGAAAGTGTAAGGGATTTAAATTTTTTAATTCATAATAGGATAGAAGTTATATGATGTTATACACCTGTTTTCACAACTCACACTACCATTTCTTTGTACTCAAAGTCCTACTGAGGGGCTGCATTTTTGGTAAAGGCATGTTGTTTGTTCTGGTTTAGTCCTAGTAGGTCTAAATCCAGTTTAAAAAATTCAGTCATAATAGAGATGTGATAAAATGGAGATACTTCATTAGCAGATGCTTTAATATCTGAACGGCTTTTGTGTAGGGAGGAGAACAATTATTACTATATTTATGTTGTTTGATGGTCAGTCTATTAAAATCCTGTATTTCAAAAGCAAAAATTTGAAAATCAGTATTTCTTCATTTAAAATTTTATAGATGATGATGCTTTCCTCTTAAACATTTAATCTTCAAGTAGGTGTGGTGGCACATACTTGTAGCACTATGGGAAGCTGAGGCAGGAGATTTGCAAGTTCAAGCCCATTTTAGGCAAATTCGTGAGACCTCATCTCAAAATAAAAAGTAAAGAGATGCTGGAGATATAGCCTAGTGCAAAGTCCCCAAGTTCAATCCCCAGTACCTCCACAAAAATTTTTTTTAACTTCAATCCCAAATGTAGTGTGACTGACTTTTGCATTTGAAATAACAAAATACACATTTTACATTTAAAATTTTATATTTCAGTCTATAAGAAATAATGGGTGTGATTAATTTTATCATTATTTCTATAATTGTTTTTATATTTTTCTAGGATTTTATCAATGTTTAGCTAAGGTATTAAATAGTACAGTAGTTGCTTATCCAACATAAACCAAATCTCGGCTTCTGTTCAGGTTGAGCAGCTTCTATTCAGATTGAAGGATTTTTTTTTTAATCATTAGATTCATTTATTGTGTCGACATAACTTCCTTCACACAAAGCTACATTTTTCCTGTAGTTTACTGCTTTTGTGCACAAATAATGCATACTTAAAAGTCACACTTAATGACATGATATGACCCATGATCATTATTAGATATTGTAACTTATTTAGCATTGTTAAAAACCTATATTCTTAAAACACCTTATTAAAAGATAAGGGCCATCTTTTAATTTCATTTCCTAAGAGGGAGGATGAATCTAAGTGGTTGTTTCTCTTATCCTGTCACATTAATGTATCATATTTGAAGGTCTCTTGGGTCCCATTCCATTTCCTTTTCTTTTTTCAAGACTGATGTTCTTCCTCTTACTTTCGCTTACCCTTACCCAATATTTTATAAACAAGTACCTAAGAGGTAAACTAAAATGTACATGCCCATATATTTTAGCACGCTTTTATAAATTTACTTTATACTTTATTATAGTCATAACAATATACATACTTCTATATTATAACCATTTTATATTACAATATACTTTATATTCACTTTTTTTTTAACATCTCTATGAATCTTTCATAGATTTAGCTTCTGTTAATCAACAGCAGAAAGAGTGAATGATTTTTGTTGTTACCAAGCTTCTTTGGAATTCAAATTATCAACAACTGGCCTGTCGGAGCTCCTTTATATGGCTGCTTGTGTGTCCAGCACTTTCTTTGTATTTGTGAACATATATTTGTAGTCTAGAAACACTAGAAATTCTAGACTCACAGAGGTGATTTCTTGCCCCTAAACATGAAATCAACAAGACTCCAGAGAATATTGCACATAAAAGTAATAGTGGTCATGCTGTTCTGATACCAAAGTTGAAAAATCTATTTTCTTCTAAAGTCATGAGTTCAAACTGATTTCTTCCCAGGAGAAGGACATAACTTTAGGTAATTTCTCATAAACTAGTAGCTGGTTCCAGCTTATGATTTTTATCCAGATGGTCAGTAGCCTATAAATATCATTAGATTTTTATAACAGAAGCTGATGGAAAAATCAAATTATAGAAAAGCAAGTTAGAGTATGAGATTATATTCACCAAGGATGCACGCATACCCCTGAAGTAAAGCCTGAACAGATCTGCTCTAGAATTGATTTATTCTTCTCACTATGCCTTTTCCCTTTTTATATTATTCACCTTTTCTTTTTTTGAGAATATTTCACTTTTGTAATTAGAACAGAAAAATTAAATTTTTTAAATAATGAAAGAAAATTTTCCAGGAGGAAATAACTCTGTGTATTGTTCAACACACACACTGATTCTTGTATGCACAGTATATTAGTAAAATCTCAAAAATTGTTCATTCTTTATGACTAGGAGATATTTTTATTTTTGTGTCCATACTTTTGCTTTAGAATGAGGAAGATTCTAGGTACTCTTATTGTATCATATTTCTGCTTTATTGCATTGGTGTCTGGAGAAAATTAACAGCAGACAACTTGTCACTTGAGTTCTATTCATGACCCCTCTGTTGAGAGCATTATAGGAGGAATGTAGCAAAGAAGAGATACAATTCCAGGGGAATATGGTCTCATAAATCTTTCAAAGGAAAGTTAGAAGAAAATCTTTCCCAAGACTGTTATAGCAAATAATGCATTTAACTGTGTTAGAGTCATGATTGTAAGGGCATCGAATCCAGAAATGAGGAACAGGATTATATTCCAAGTGGCTTTTAAAGCAACAGAAAGCCTGCTCCAAGGCCTCCTTCCTATTGATATGTGTGTCATAAAATCATGAGCTCATGATCCCCTTCATGTGCTGTAAACCAGAAAGTAACATGTCTATTTGCTGGTATAAATGATAGATGTATGAGTACTTCTAATGGGGGGATCTAATTTTTAATTTTAGAAAGAACTTCTAGCCACAGGCATACCCTCCAGCCTTTCTTTTGATAGTTAGCTATTTCCTCTATAATCCCATTTATTTTTCAACTTGAATTTAACTTTTGGCATCTCCATTTTTGTCTCTTTGTTGGCCAGTTCTCTCTTTTGATGATCCAGTTTTGAAACAGTCACATAAATTTATCACTGAGAGGCCAAAAGGCAGTAACCTACATGCTTTGATGTCTGTGCATGAACTCAATAATAGATGCTCCCTGATCATTCACCGACAGGCATTGAAAGAACCAATCTGATTGGTCATCATCTATAATTTATACCATGAGTGCACACTAAAAACTGGCAGCAGAGTTTATTCTTCATGCAAATACAGTTAATATAGCATAGTAACCGAAATTAAAAACCCTGTTAGTAGAGATTAGACTTCTTAATTAAATCATGGTAGGTGAAAGTCACACTTATCAGAACCATGCTAAATGAGGATTCCCTAAGGGTACATGTGTAGTTAGTTTTATTTTATTGTAACTTCAGCACGAACTTAGTGCCTTCTAATGCTTAGCCTGAGTGTGTTTGAGAGGAGTACAGTATTATGCACTTTCATGTTTGTTGGCCAATTGACTGCACCGTGGCTTTTGTCTTGAAATGCGTTCTCTATTCTGATTAGGTATCTTGACCCACAGTAGTTGACAGATATGCACAGTGGTCATGACAGAAGGAGAAAGAAAACTTCACTATTGTTAACACAGTAGTTTATAGGGGCTTAGAGCACTGGTAGAGGAAACAGAATAATGAGTAACAGATAGGGATTGACAGGAATCCTCTGACATCGTGAGGAGTATCCTTACCTATTGCCGCAGCCTGAGGGGAGCTTGGCTGAAACAAACTGGCCAGAGGCATGTTCTGACTTTAGATGACTTGGATAGAATGGCAGTGCTATTAACAATGTACAGATATTGGAAGACTTTCCTCCCACAGGAACTGTGCTGTACCAGTCCCATACAATGTTGAGTCAGCCAGCTCTCCCATTTCCAGATACTAAAAGGGATACATGAGTAAAAGGACTGGGAATTGCTTTTTGAAGAGAGTCTTTAGTATTACTTGAAAATTAAACAAGGATAATTGCCTTCATTAAGATATATACACCCTGTATCTGTGTGTGTTACAATGAAAATAGTCTTTTACTTGAAATATCCAATACTTAGTTTTGAATTCGCAGCCCTGCTAATTATTAACTGTGTCTATTCATTTTTTCATTTGATTGTACAATTTTTTTTTATTTTCTTACTAATATTTGCAAATGCCTAATATGTACTGTAAGTATACACCAGTCAGTCATACACCAGGCTGTATGGCGTCAGGTTTAAATCACTTCATCTCTTTATGTTTCTCACCTGTGAAATTGTCAGACTTTTCTGAAATATGCTGAAGAAAAACACACACCTAATTTCAAAGGCAGGTCTGTAGTTTGAAAACATCTTTTTCTTTTAAAGCCAGAGAGACTCTAATGTAATTTCATGGAAGTAAATGGCAATATAATTTTTAGTGATGAAGTTCACAACTGAAGAGAGGGCAAAGTACTTTTCATTTTATCTTCAGTTTATGCCATGACTTCACCACGTATAGTAATCAAGAGTGTGTAATAATTTACCTTTATTTAGGATTCCAATGCGAGGGTGGGCTCTGCATAGAAAAAGCCCTTTGGTCCACTCCTGTCCTTTCAGATAGGGCTGCAACTAAATGATTCTGTATGGCTGTGTGTGTGTGCATGTGCGTGTGTGTGTGTGTGTGTGTGTGTGTGTTTGTGCACCCAGGAAAGAAGAGCCCCCACACTTTGTCCATTATTCATCTCAATGTTTACTGTCAAGATGAATTTTCCAATTTTCTGTTGTTTCCCCTAAATTGAATCTCTCATGTAGAGTTTAGAGCGGTCTGTCTGCTAGGAAATAGCTATATAATAAAATGCCCATGTAATAGTGCTATAATTCATCAAGTTATTCATTCCTTCCCTCAACAATAAGACCTAAAATGCATCCGTATTTGTGGGTTTCAGTTAAGCTCAAAGAAAAGTTATTGAGTGACTACTGCATGCAAGCTGCAAGACTGAGACTTTTGAGATGGATACAAAACTGCTCCTTCTAAAGTAGCTTGGAGTTTAGAAGAGAGATTGATGTATAAATACTGTATACCACTGACAGTTGTTGGTGTGATTTGTAATAGATTGCCCTTGGGGCTATGGAAATGGACAGAGGGAGAATTTAGTTCTACTTTGGAGGCTGGGGTATAGTGAGGGAAGAATTTTCAGTGAAGATTATTGTTAGGTGTAACAAGCAGGGCAGGCCAGGTAAGCAAAATTGTGGATAGGGAAAGGTGCACTGTAGCCAGCAAAATTTCTGCTCCTTTGAAAGATAATTTTTGACATCCTTAGCACCTTTTGGTTATATCTCTCTTGGTTTTCAACTATTTCTAAACTGTGTATTTAGGATCTAATCACTGTAATGGGATAACTCTGTGTTTCCGCTCCCATATGCCTCACCATAAGAGCAATAAATCTTGGTATTTGGAAAAGGAAGCACCTGGCTCTGATCAGGAATTCTCCTAGCAGTTCAGTGTAGGTCTGGGGGCTTTTGCTTGTTACTTCAAACTCATACTGATTGCTTTGGCTCCAAACATAATACTCAAAGGGTTATACTCATTGCTTTAGGTAAGGGATAAAAAGAATGCAGCCAAGCTAAGTGAAGTGAAGAAGCAAATGTACAATCGGAAAAAGCCAGTCCCTGTGGTAAGCCATCATTAAGTCAACAGGTTCTCTTGCTGGTCAGATCAGAGGAAGACGAGGTAGAGTAGGAGTGCTCAGGGGCACTGTGTTGCCTGCATGAGAGCAGGTGTGGTGCTCAGTGTAAATCACACTTTTCGCTTACTTTTTTGATTATTTGTCTTTATTCTGGCATACAAGAACTGGCTGGGAGCACGAAATACCCCTACATGTGTCTGCTCGCCAGAAAGATCTGCTGGGACTATTAACGTCTATCTTCCCTGGGTAAGGAGCAGGTGATTTAGAGTTACTGTAGCTTTTCTCCAAGCCAGGACACCATGGAGAGGGAAAAAGGACACTGTAAGCCATCTCGCCTCTATAATAGAACACACAATGGACATCTCTAGGCAAACTGGGACTCTTCAGGGATGTATGATCATTGTGCCATTTATTTTGTCTGAAGAGACATTTCCAAGAAGAAATGTAAAGAATATACAGAGTATGCCTTGAAAGTAAGCTAAGACTGAAGGAAATTAGTCATTATATCAGTCTATGAATTTATAACCTTTGGAAAACTTCAAATTTGAGCAGTTACTTCCAAAAAGTTTTGCTAAGACACATATAATACCCATCTTTCTCAAATATAGGACCCTCCAACAGGAATATCAGAATTATATGCTGTTCTTAGAAAGCAGCCTCTAATTATCTTGTTCAAGAAAACATTGCGAGTCAGGCTAAACAACATATGCACAAGGGGACCTTTCAATTTGATTATTTGGTACTTAAATTATTTAGGTATTTAAAATTTTGTAAAGAAAGGACTACTTGGCACACTACCCCCAGATCATCTGGCTGTTTCTTCTTTTTATATTGTAGATCTTCACTCAATATCTCGTTCTCAGAGCTACCTTTCCTGACTACCAGAGCTAAAGGGGCTCATTGATCTGTGTCATGCTCCATCACATGTCCTTATGTCATTTTCTTAGCATGTATTGGCATACAAAATTATCTTGTTTATTTACCAATGAAATCATGGTAATTCCATTAGAATGAAAGGAATTAAAGACAATGGTTTTGCCTATCTTCTGTAATAGTTTATCCCTAGCACGTAGAACCCTGTAAAGGCATGGCAGGTACTCAATAAAAAGTTGTTCACTGGATAAACTGACAGAAAATGGACCATTTTTGTCTTTATCGAATCTTCTTTGCAGCAGGCATTACCCTCCCCTCATGATTTTGGTGAACAGGTAGCTACCCTCTTGCTCTCAACACTTTCTACTAGATTGATGTGAATCAGCCTCAAAAAGCCTTTGAACATGGACTCAGCCACACCTTGCAACACGATTTTCATCAGTATCATTTCCACTATGTTTTGCCTTTATGTCCTTTTTTGCTTAGTTTTCTGATTTAACCTTAGGGCCTGGTAGAGTGACAGCTGAGGATTGTGCAACAATGTTGATCGTCTGGTCACACAAGTGAATATAAATATTTTTCATTTTCTCTTTCTTTGGTCATCTTTTTCATCTCTTACTGATGACTGTCAACTTCAAACATATTACACTTTTATTCAATGCATGATTTATATACTGTCATTCAGAAATGTTCATATTGCCAAATGAATGATTTTATATGCTTGTATAACTCCTTTCATTAAAAGCATGTCTTTGCACTTTGTTCCCATGATTAGCATAATACTTCTTTCAATTATCTTACTGCTTTTTCACTGACTGGATATCATAGCATTAAATGTTCAGAAATAACCTGAAAATTGAAATACAGCAAATGCCTAAGCTGCCCTGTACAGAAGCATGGTTAGTATGACTGAGAAACTCAATTTTTAATTCAATCTCATTTTAGTTAACTTAAATTTAACATTGAAAATTGATATTCAATTTAGTTATTGGAAAATACTTACATATGTTTGGAACTTGTTGGGTATGTAAATTATTTTCTCAGTGCTAAATTTTATGAAATTTCTATACAGACAAATATTTCCCAATAAAATTTGGTGTCTGAATTGAGGTGTGCTCTAAGTGCAAAATACATATCAGATTTTGAAGGCTTAATATGAGAACTGGAATGTACAATATGTTATGAATTATTTTCAAATTTGGTCTTCTGTCAAAAGGGTAATATTTTGAATATATTGAGTTAAATACATATATTGGTAAAGTTTATTTTGTTCTTTTTTTTTACTTTGGGGTGGCTACTAAAAATTTTAAAACTACATGTTTATTTTGCTTTGTATTTTTTCTAGGGCAGCAGTGACCTAGAAAGTTTATTGACTTAAGCTAGATAATGTTATGAACCATATGTTTCTATCTCTTTGTTCATCGATGGCATTCTCATTGATCACCTCTGTGGCCCCCACAGATGCCTGTGTTTGGTTTTGTAAGCCGAGACCACACTGATGTGAGCCCAGCTCCAACTGGAGACCATATTTAGTGCTCTCTATCAGTGGCAGGCAACATCAGTCAGACTTTGTTCTTATCTAACCATGAAAGGCTACAAGAAAAGGAATTTTTATATTTTTTAATTTGATTCTCATAACTACTTGTTATCTTCTTGAAGTTGGTTCACATGTGCATACAGGTGTGTGTGTGTGTGTGTGTGTGTGTGTGTGTGTGTGTTTATTCTTCTTAAAGCCTTGCTCAAAGACTGGTTTACATTAGAAGCTATACTTATACATTATTTACTAAAAATAATGCTTGTGATAGCCAATGATGTCTGTATTGTGTACCTCCCCCCTCAGTGACTTTTGAGTGCCATTATATCCATGACTTTTCCCCCTCACCACCCACAGCAGTAAGGAAACTAAAATTTTTTTTTTTTTTTTTTGTGGGTACCGGGGGGTCGACCTCAGGACCTCGCGTGCCAACAGGCACCCGTGCCACTGAGCGATATCACCGGCCCCTTTTTCATATGTGGGTTCCGGGAGTCGAACTCGGGCCCTCGCGCTTGCAAGGCAGGCGCTTACACCGCTGAGCCATCTCACCGGCCCAGGAAACTAAAATTTGAGACTAAAATAAAATAATGAATTGAGTGTATATGTTACCTATAGTTGGTTTGTAAGAGAATATCTGAATGCAATGGTGAGGGGGAATACATCCTATCAGCAAAAGAAAAGTGGACTTTGTGTTTGGTGTGTCCAGAAAGTACAGAAAAGTTTGGAAAGATGAAGACTTTTTCTCTCTACAGACTGCCTGCCTGTTTCCCCAGTTCTTTACACTGCTATGTAATTTTGTGGAATATAATTCTCAATTAGGAAACTTTAACAAAGACCAAAAAAATGAGAAGAGTCTGTCTTCTAAATATATCCTTAGCTCTTCAGGCAGCAATTTAATTTCAGTTAAAAGGAGGAACAAAGGCAAGCCGATGTTTTGGAATGAGGCTAGCCAGGGACTTTCAGAGGGGCTCTTTATAGAAATGGACCATGGGGCATTTACAAATTTATGTAACATTCTCCTCCTTATTGCAATAGAGAAGCTGCAGCTGATTTGAGACTTTAGAGAAACAGCAGTGGCTTGAATGAACTGTTGCTTGTGCCCAAAAAATTCTAGGCACTTTATCATTTTTTTCCCTCCATCTTCAAATGATCTTTTTGAAGGAGATGTAAAGGAATAATCTATTCATCTCTATTTTTGAGATAATTAAACTGAATTTCAGTGAAATTTGTTGTCTTGCTTCAAGTTATCTGTTTGAAGAAATGAGAACAGAATCTTGCTTCCTCAGTTTCCCAGATTTATTTTCTACTCTAGCTTCTCTCTGGCCTTCAATAAAATATCAAATATTTTGTGTGCATTTGAGAAACTTGAAATTTCATGCATTTTCACTAGCATTTATTGAATCCTTACCTTTACTTAGTAAGGTTAAAATTAATATATACAATATTTCCTTCATGGTGCTTAGCAAATATTTTTTACCATACAGATAGCTAATACACCAGTGATAATTTTCACTCCATCTTGTGTGTGTATAAGTAGTTGAGACACAACAGAAAGGAATCTGAGAGACACATATGTAATGAGGTACATCTTGGCTAAAATATTTCAACCTTGGGAGAATTAGAACAAATTTTCCCTTGATCATAGGTATCCAAATATTTATTAATTTGACATGTGTGTAGCCCTATGAATATATATATATATATATATATAGTCTGAAAGTAAAAGATATGACTTCTAGTCTCACCTCCAGGACTTTTTGACTTCCGCAGTTACAAAAGTTCCCTTTCTCACTGTTTCTCTCCTTTCTCTCTCTCTCTCTCCTCTCTCTCTCATATATATATATATGAGAATGTATATGTATATATGAATATATTATTCATAGTATAATAATTACTTAGGTACATACTGTCAATATCTCTCAAAGATGTTTGGAAGACAAAACAAAGTCATAGACATTAAGAAAGATAGCATTCTACAAATAAAAGTTGGTACTATTATTCCTATCCTCTAGGAGTTGCTAAACTCTATTTCAATGTAAATTTGATCTGAATGCCCAGATTCACATACTGGAGTAACCCAGAGCACCAAGAGGGATTTCTTAACTATCTGCAGTATCCTTCTTTTCCCATAAAAAGAAAGCTTGATAACATCAAGAGTACAATTAGTGACTCTGCACTTAAATTATTAAACCAAGTAAGTGGTTGTTAAATTGAAAGAGCAAAATTCTGAATAATCATTAACGATCATTTGCAGAGATAATTTAATTTCACTGGTGCTCTACATAAATAAATTCCTATGACAGATTTATTTTATCTATGAAGAAGTAGAGATTCAGAGGAGGCATGTCGATTGTCCAAAATCACACGCTTATTGTGACTGCTCCTGTATACAAGAAAACAGAGCTGTATTCAAATTGACCGCTATTTCTGCCATATTATCCTGTCTCCTTGTTACTTTCCTTCACTCCTTTTTCTTCTACTCCTCCTTCTAATTTTCTTTATCATATATTATCGGGCTGTTTTTGCCTTTCCTTTCCTCCAAGGGTACACTAACCAAGTCCTGTCTAGAGTTAAATTTATAGGGGATCAAAGCAGGATAAAAGCCTCTATTGCCAAGCCAGTGGGCTGTGTTTCCAGAGGCATAAATCCTAGGAAATAGTAATATCTCACATAAAATCACTGAAGGATGGTGTCCTGCTTATTTTGGTGGCCTCTATGATACTCCCTAGAGGTATAATTTATCCCACAGTCTCTGGACACATTTGTTCGTGCTCCCTGCAATGGGCTGTGCATTTTCTAGAAACCCTTCAACCTAACAGAACAAGGACATCGATGAAAGTCTGTCAGCCCATACCTGAAGTGTCCACTACAGGCCATGTTGCACTAATCTAGAAATATTTGGCAGTGTTGCCTGCCTTCTCTTTGTCCCTTTAAGAAACAGCCTGATAAGCAATCAAAGTGAGTAAGTGATACGGTTTTTTTCTTCTCCTTACCCCTCTGCTTCCCTTAGCAAGATTTAAGTAGGAAGAGAAAATCCATTAGGAGAAGTTGAATGAGCTAAAAGGTAATAGGATTTGGAGAACAGGACCCAGGGAATTATGAATAAATTCATTATGTTTGCAGTTGTTGCCATTGCCAGTCCAGGCTTGCTTTTCTTATGGTGGGGCCAACGTGGGTGCAGCATCATGGAGCACCTGATAAGAGCTGGTAAAAGAGAAATTGAGGCTCAGAAATAGAAATGTTAAGAGTCAGTGGTGTGTTCCCCTGCTGCAGCCAGCGCTTCGGTTACCAAGATTAGAAAAAAAATTCTTAAGGGCTTAAAGGCCGAGATAAGCACTGTAAAACATTGAAACCAAAAGAATTAAGCCAGCCATAGAGTCCTGCTCCCCGGTGTTGGTCACTCATACTATTGTCCCATGCCAGAAACATACACAGAGGGTCTCCGCAGCCACAGGAGCATCCAAGGACCACAGTAGAATTCTGGTGCTGGAAAACTTTTGTGGGGCCATGTTCTCATCACTATTCTTTAATCTGCACCGGTCATTAGGGTCATTTGGGGACTGTGAAATCCCAGGAATGTGTGGAAAACATTCTCCCAACCAAGTGAGAAGTAAGTTTCTTTGGTTCCTCTATGTCAGGGACTCTGCATGTTGCCTGCTGGGAAAGGAAGCCCGTGCTCTGGAGTTCTCAGGCATTTGCTGCTATCTCAATAGGTAGATTTTTCAGTTAGGCCCCACCCTCTCACCATCTGTTATTTCTGCAGTATTTTGGCCTTCATCTGGAGGAAGGTGACAGGAGCGTGTTCTGTTCCTGCAGCAGATTTGCTTGTCGTCGGAGTAACTGTGTACTTTCGAAAGAGCTACTGCCTACGTGGCTATGCCTCTTAAAAGCAAGCATTTTGGTGTGGATCAATTATGAAAAGAGAAGTGCACCACCCCTGCACACGCACAGACACACACACCCCACCCGAAAGCCTCAGACTAAGGTCTGAAATTGCGCATAATCTGTTCAACACTTCAGACTGTATCACAATGCAGCCACTCACTGTTGTCACTTCAGTGAACAATAACAAAATTTGTGGTTTTATCAACGGCTTCCAGTAAAATAATTCAGATCCCTTTGGTACTTTTATAATTTATAATAGTGCTTTTCTATTTATTTTCTCTTATCTTCCTGTAAATACCATGTAGGATATTTATTTCCTATTTCCTAGACAAAGAAAGTAAGACTCAGAGGTTTTTCGTAGGGTGGAGGTTTTTGTCCTATTGTTTTGTTTTCTATTTTCTGACATAAATTTCCTCTGGTATCAGGAGTTGGACGGGACATAGGATAATTTAAGACCCTCAAAAGATGAGGTCTAAAAGAGACCATGAGGCTTTGCACTTAGAAGTTAATTTTGGCATTTCCCTGCCTTTGGTGGAGACGGCAATGTCCGTGCATGTCTTGTGGAGGAATCCCCCCCAGCCACCTTGTACTTCTCTAGAAAGCAGTGGAGAAGCTTTGTCAAATGGATACTTTGAAAAATCTAGAAATCCCTAATGCATGATTCTTTTAAATATCATTCCAGAGAATGTTTTCTGAATAAAACATGAAAAGTATAAAGCTTGGATGTAGTGTATTGTTTTCTATGTTCTGGAAATTACTGAAGTCATAGAAAATAAGTTACTGTGAACTGCAGTGACTCTTGAAGGATGGGGTATGACAGAATTGTGGAACTTTATCAGCTAAATCATTAAGGTCATTGCCTAATTGGGATTTATAGGACTAAGACCTGACCCAAGTAGTAAATTTTTGGACAGAAAGTAAAAGACTGACTGTATATATCCTGTTAAAATCACTAGGGAACTTGAGGAGGCAGAAGGTACTGACTGAAATTAAAACTTGTCTGAAACATCAGTATAAAAGTTCTAGATATATGAAAGTGGTCTAAAAATGAAGCAAAATTGATGTTGCAAAGCAGCAGCTCAAGCTCATAACAATGGTTTTACTTTCTTTCTGAAACAGTATACAAAAGTGGGGAAAATGAGTGAAGTTATTGAGATGCTGCCAAAGCAGAAACAACTAGAAAATCCATGGTAGGGAAGAGCTTCCTTAAGAAAAGGCATGGGGGTGGCAGTGGTCACCTAATGGAAAATGTACAGGTGAGGTATCCATCTTTTCAAAATTTCTTCCCAACCTATAATTTCATAATTCATTCTCACTTTCAAAGCCAGTGGCATTTTCAACCTTACCTGAATTATGCCTTTGAATGAATCATGTTAGAATTGAAAACATGAGAGCATTTCAATATAACTTTGCTTTCCAAAAGTCTTTGCTTATGGACCTTAAGGGGTAGAAGTGTCACCACTGATTTCCATCCATAGGATTATCTGATAACTTTCAAAAATGCAAGTGTTTCGTTTGGCCCTTGTAATGCTGTCCTCTCTCATCGCAGGACTCTTCAGAGGGTGTTCTGGTCAGCTGGTCAGTAGAGATCTGTGCATATTCGCTGCCCAAGTGCATTCCCGAGCATCCTATCACTTGCCATCATTGATGTATTCTGTTGTAAGAGAAGGAAAAGAACCCTAATAATTAAGGCCATCCATATTCCAGACACAAGTTATGCATTTCACTTGTCTCAATTAAATTTTTAAATAAAATATTATTCTCGTGTCATGCTTAATATAAAGACAGAAGGTTACTGTGGCAAGCCTGGTCTATAATTTCACAAATATCAAATGACTATCTAGGAAATCTCTGGTTCATTACCAATGAATCACATAAGCCCTTATTAGCTATATGCATCTTTGCCCTCTACTTCAAAATGTGGCAAATTGAACATTATCTTTCAAAATACTTAATTAATGATTAAATTTTCAAGACTTTTTAGTGATACAAGCTAAATGTCCTGAGGATTTTTTTTTTTTTGACAAAAATTTGGCCAGCCTTCCAAATAAAAAGTCAGAATTACTGGTATTTCAAGTCATGATCTAAATTTAAATACACCTTTAAAGCTAAATGCTGCCAGGTTTGCACACCCAGAGTCTTCATTAGAAATATGGCTTATGTAAATGACATATGTAGATAATTGGAAATAGATGCACAGGAAATGGTGTGAAAAACTCTTTTGTTCAGATTGGAAATCTATATTTTTTGTCATTTTTGAGAAGACACTATAGTTGTTTGTCATTTAAGCCAAATCCATTTGTTTCATTATTAGTTTCTGCCTCTTCACATTGCTTGGATTGAAGACAGAGAAAACAGGCCATGAAAATGCCATGGGAAAATAATTCTTGTGCACTCTGTCTATAAGAATTGAGAAATTAATGATAGATGCTTGGTTTGGACATAGAGAGCTTATATGAACTGGAAAACATTGATTTTGTACTAATTCAAATTTTAATACATGTCCCTACATACATATATTTGAGAGACAGGTATATGGGGTTTGAGAGATTTGGAAAACATGGCCCTTCTTTGCCTTCTTGGAGCAAGTGGAGATGTATCCTGTTTGCCTCTGTACTCAGCATGAATGCTCCTAATGAGATGAGATTAGTTGCAACCACTTGGGCCATTGTTCATGTCCGATCACTCCCATTATTCCTTCTGAGTATAAGTGGATAATAATTGTCCTTGGCTACAAAAGTGACATGTTGCAACTATCATCACATCTTTTGTGTGTGTGTGTGAATTTAACTGATCTTTTTTAGTAGTTTGTTGTCAAAACAAACAAATTAACAACAACAACAACAACAAAACCAGTGTAAACACATGTCACCTAAATTAGCAAGATTGTCACACACAAAAAGAGGCAGATATATGGAAGTATTCAAAAATATAAGAGGAGTTGATGTTTGACCCTTTCTCTCCTTTAATGCTACCTTAGATGGCTAGTTCAATAAATAAAACTTTGTTCTTATTACTACAACTGTTAGAGTGCTTTTATTTATGCTTAATGTTTAGCCTTTCAGCAGGCATGTTGTTGTGTATCATGAATAAAAATACAAACTTATATACACATATACAAACACACAATGATGTGTACATATTTTATATATGTAATGTGTGCATATATGTATGCACATGTTTTAAAAACATATTAAACTAAGAGAAGCATTAAATAGTAAAAGAAAATCTGCAAACTTGTAATATAATCTGTAGCCATTTTACCTTATCAAAAGGAACAGGTGAAATTTTTAGCTTTAGTTGACACCTTTCATATGGACAATCTTTTTTCCCCAGTGCAGTGGCCTCAGTAATCAATGAAATGGCCTCTGTGATCAATGATCTCACCCTAGAGGTGGACTCTGCAAATACTAGAGTACACAAAGTGGGCCAAGACATCCATATTGATTTGGAAGTGTATTATAACTACATTTCCCAAGAGCCTTTGCTTCTCCATCCTCCTTTTCTGTGAATGGTTGTTCCCTTGTCTTGATACCACTATTGGCTACTTTCTTTAATATCACTAAATATGAATGAGATTATTTAGGGAATGTGTTTCACCCTGTGCCTGGCCCCTGATAAGCATTCGATATAGGTAAGCTACTATACTTATTACACTTTGATCCTTACCATATCCCCTTGATACATTTAGTGCAAATAATTTAATCACCATTTTATTGAAAGAAAACTGAGACTAATGGAGGTGAGAGGTTACCTGACTTTCTCAGGCCTCAGGATCAGTGAACATTATTATGGGTACTTGAACTAATAACTCCCATCTTTTAGGCCAGCAACTGCTCCTTAACATTAAACTTTAAAAGCAGGGAGCTTTTTGTTTTCTCTGAAATGCTTTTATATTTTCTCTCTGATTTTAAACCATATCTCATCTCAGTGGAAAGGCCGTGCATTTGTTTAATATTTCTAATACATATTAACTGAAGTGACAGCCTATGTATAGTCCTAAACAACCTCTGTTGGTATCCTCAAACTTCATACATATTCAGTATATTCCATAAGGTGCAGTCTTATGAAAGTCTTATGAACAAATCAATCGCTCTTGACTTAATTTTCAGCCAACATTAACATCTATTGACAATGTTAGCAATAAAAATATCCCTAACACTATTTGATGAAATATATTTAAAGTGCTATTTAAGCACATATGAAGAAGCAAAAATATTCTCCCTGGGAGTTCAAGGAAAACTAATAAGAGGGGTTACCACTTAAACTGAGCGTTGGTGATGTGGAGACATTTTTCCAGTGAAAAAGGCAAGAACGAACAGATAAATGTGGTGGGGCCTTTCAGACAGAGGAGGATAGTAGAGTAAAGATGTTAGAGAAAAATAAATATTAAATGATCTGGTACAGTTGAACTATATGGGTGGCCGATGTAGCTGTTGTCATGAAATGCCTTGCAGGCCTGGTTGAGGAGTTCTAGGATAATTTGGTAGTATGCAAGCTGCAGTAGGTGTTTTTTAGGAGAACTGCGCTATGCTCCAATGTGTGATTTAGAAAGAGAAATTTGGAAGCCATAGTATGGAGAAATTGTAAGAGTTGATACTATAGTCAAACTATATCTGTTTCACAAGGGCAATGTTGAAAATTAAGACAAGGAAATGGCCCAGGAGGTGAGGAGGACAGAAAAACTGTTAGAAAAGTATTGTGAATATGTTCAGTGTGGCTGAGCACATGACGAAATATACAGAGCAAATAAAATAGACAGAAAATTAGCTTGGATGGCTGGGTTGACTACTCTAGCCATAACTAAGGCAAGTATTATGAAGTGCTTCTTTTCAACTTGAGCATTGGGATTTGAGCGTATGAATAACATCTACCCATTTACCACCTTGTTACAGTAATAGATCTTTTCATGGACAAGCCGTCACAGTGGTCCTTTGCTTTGCCTTTTAGTGGTTACTTACCCAGCTGTCACTTGTGTAAGGGCAAAGACCACCAAGCCATTTCCATTCATCTTTTGAAAACTCCCAACACATTGGTGCCTAATGGGTACTAGATCTCAACAAACACTTGATAAATCATATTGAATTTACATATATCTATGGTGATGGGAAAGAATGCTAAAAGGAATTTCTTGCCTCTCTTCTATTCTTTGGTTTTGGCCAGCTTTTTATTTTGGTTCTTTTGAGCTTTTGCAGTGCTGAAAACACTTCTAGCTGACAAGGAAGAAAAAGAGGGCGAATGAGTGAAAAAGAGGTGGAAGCATTGCGGTTTCCAAATGGAAATCCGCAGGTTTGCCTCCCATGATTTTCACCTTTGATGGGGAACTGTCCCAGATTTCATCCCTCAGGCTAAAGTTCTGACATGGTACCTTCTTAAATCAAGCTTGAAGGGAAATTGATTGAAAAGAAAACACAATTATGGGAAAACAATTCATTCTCTTCTCCTTGACGGAAGATAGACTTTTGTCTATACTGTAGAATAAATATTAGCTGGCTGATTGCTTTAGGATCTGGACGCCTAGAGGAGTCATAGTGGCTTTACTCACTCTTTGCAGGGAGATTTCCCTCCTATTTAAAGACATTTGATACAAAGGCTATGGTTACCTTTCACTATTAGCATATTTCCTCCCCATGTGATTATTTATATTAACCAAATGTAAATGCATGACTACTCTTACAGATATTTCTGTATGCAGTCGTGTGTTCCTCCTGAAGTATTTATTCCTTCATAGAAGGAATAAATGGATGTTCCTTCATTTTTCTATTAATGCCTTAAATATTACAGTAGGCTTATGTCTTCTGTGTTAAAGTAAAAGTGAATTTAAACTCATAAAGGTGAAGTTCATGCAAAACTGTGGTGTAATAGCCACCTGATGCCAGGTGTGGTGGCACATGCCTATAACCCCAGCACTTGGGAGTCTGAAGCAGGAGAATTGCTGAGAGTTCAAGGCCAGCCTGGGCTACATAATGTGTTCAAGGCCAGTCTGAACTACACAATGTCTCAAAAAACAAAAACAAGAACACAAAAACCAAAACAACAACAACAACAAAAAGCCACCTGATGCTTCTTGTAGTAAAGATGATTTCATCATTGTTTAGAGGGAGCACAGTAGATGCCTACATTGTGAGAAGCTCATTCTTTGATAAGTGATAAAAGTTGGATTCACTTTCTCATGTAGAAGTTGCAAACTAGCATGCCCTAGGGCAGAATTTAGCCCTCAAAATATGTTTGCCCAATACTTATAAGCTGTTAGTTTGACATACCTTTCCCATTCTGTTACGGGCCGTGCTGTCCCCATTGTTTAATGACTGGCCTCACACATTTGTCAACTTCCTAGCTCCCAGAAAAGGTGAGTTTGACCGTCTCGCTAAAGGTTTCTCATGTAACTATGTTTTGCTGCCTTACGGTGAAGTTAGACTTGTGGGTCCCGTGAGTGGAGCAAGCCAGGAACAAAAGTGCTTGTTTAAGGCCCCTGCATCCGTCTCCCTAAGTCAACCGAGAAGTTTCAGAAGTCTTACCCAGAACCCCATGCTTGAAAATGGATTCTTCCTCTCCCATGACCCTGAACCATCTTCCCCTCAGTGCAGGTAGCTTTTGCTCTATGAGGTGACTTGTGGCATGAAAGTATTTGGTTGAGACCTGGCCGGTGAAGATGCTGTCCAAGTTCCAGACCTGTGATGCTCCTGAAATGCTCTCCTTCTGAGCCAATGCCAGGAACACAAGCATTTTCCTGCCCGTTTTAGTTCTAATGACATCACTTTTCTCCTGAGCTAGGAATGTAGTACCTCCTTGGTTGTTTCTTCTCCTCTCTCTTTCTGTCTATTCTTCTTCTTTTCCTTCTTTTTTCTCCTGCTTCTTGCTCTCTTTTCTTTTTCTCCTCCTCCCTTCTTGTTCTTTCTTTCCTTCTGTTCCCTCTCCCCCTGGCTCTTTTCTTCTGAAAATCTTAACATGAGTTAATGGACTTATGATCTAAAAATTAGGTTATTAGAAATCTCTGTCATAAAGCCTAGAGAATTGATGTTTGAATTCTCCTTGGCTTGAGTCATTCCTTTATCCTTTTTAGGTAAATGAATTAAGTCTCATGCAATTTCCTGTGTGGGAGACTCTTTTTAGATGAATCATTTAAATTGAAAGCCTTGTCTGCTCATCAAGGGGCACGATTTCAGAGTTCTCCTGAGTACTGCGTGAACATTGAGTACAGTCACTGAGACATAGGCAGCCTCGTGCCTTAATCTATGTGAGGTCTTGATTCACATGTGGTTATTTGGGTAAAGGATATAACTGCAGTTCTGTGTCCTTGGATCTCTTTCCAAGATTTCCCTTAGGGTGTTTTAAAATAACCTCTCTCTGTTCCTTTTAATATTGAAACTTTCTATTGGAAGAATTCAGACCTAACTTTGGCACCAGACCAAAAGTCTCATCTCATTTAGTTCTGCCATCCCTAGTCCATTGCTGATACTCAGAATAGATGAAATACTAAAAGTACTATTTTACCCCCAAATTGACAGAATGTTATGAATGCTATGATCCTGCCTAGTAATGTGCAGAGGTTTTAATGAACCATTGAAAGGCAGACAGGACTTCCTTCAAAGCATAACCTGATATCTACTTCTGTAGTTGTTCTGTGCAACTTGTTAAATCTCACAGTTCTCTAATCTTGTAATGAGAAACTCTCAATTAATATTTGGTGCTCTTTGTGATAAGAGGAAATTAAAAGAATTCATTAGTATTAGACAGGATCATCGTCATACTTGTATATCCATGGCATTGGAGTGTCATTCTGTTTTGTTTTCCCAAACTCTCCCTTGAAATCATGTGACAGGAGGGTAAGGGGAAGCCAGGCAAGATTTGTTAATACTTTCACCATGCTAGTTATCTGGATAAACTAGTGAGGTCTTTTCCAAATGTTACAGATGAGGAGAAGAGACACAGATACATTACTTAAGTAGTGCAAGTTTACAAAGCTAATAAACAACAGAGGAATAATTCCAAACCAATTCTTCATGACTCTAAAACCTGTGTTCTTTCCACAGCAAGCTGCCTCATTCATCCCACATACCTGTAATTCCTATCTGGGGTTGGGCTCATCAGGTCCAACTAATGGCTCGTGCTAGCATGCAAATGTTTCATGTTTGTAGATTATTTTATAACTTTCAAAAGATTTTCACATACATTACCTATTCAGACCTGCGCAGCAATCTGTGTGGTATAGTTGTATGTTTTATTTTACAGAGAACGTCTTTTGGACTGAAGAGAGTTATGAATTCATAGGGCCATTTGTAAAATGATTCTCTTTCTTCTCTCTCTTTCTCTGTGTGTGTGCATGCACATGTGTGTGCGTGTGTGTGTGAATTTGATCAAATGACAAATAATTCCTAGTGTGTTAAACTAGGCATTAAACTAGACATTATAGGTGATAAAAAGCAGCAACCACAAAATTAACATTTATTGAACTTTTGTTGTAGTTAGTTTGCACATATTATTTCATGAAATCGTTATAGCCTTGTGGTGTACATACTCCTTATCTCCATATTTGCTGATCCAGAGAAATTAAGTAAATTAAGTATTGTGTAATAGTTAACAGAAGATAGCTTTAAGATTGCAGCCCAGGAGCTTGAGCTACAAAGCCTGTGCTCGGAAACAACACAGAACATTACAGGCCTATAGGGTGGAGACCTGTCTTGTGGTGCTACAGTCTAGGTTGTAGGGTCACACCAACAGAGAAGGGAAGATTCCCTAAGACTTTGAAGCATTACTAGCCCTTTAGGTATGTGTGGGAGAAGAAAAAGATATTCTAGTGATGGGAATAACGTGGCAAATTCAAGGGCATAAGACTGGTCTGGCCAGGTTTTTATTTTTTTAATTTTAATTTAGATAGAGTCATAATATTTGCTAAGATAACATACAGAAGAGTGTGAAGTTGGCAGGAGTGAACTTTGGGAGGATGATACTCATGACATATAGAAGGTTTTGGAGGGTGGGCCTTGAAGAGATTGTGCTAGCAAAGCCTGTGTAGACAGCAGAGCTATCACCCAGGTAAACTGATGCTATAGTGGAATCCTGGGAGGAGAGGAGAATTCAGCGTAGCAAAGCAGAATCCATCTCTTGGAGCAGAGCCTCAGGATGTCCTTGCCTGAACCTAGGAAGGGAGCCCCCTGGACTCCAAGAAGAGGGGTGAAGAAAGGCACTTGCAGAGGAAGAGTGGTGCCCACAGCTCCTAGGAACTCTGGGAGAGGTGTCTCCCCAGCACACTTCACTGAACTAGAAGTTGAATACCAGGGAGTACCAGCAATTGCTGAGACTGAGGGGAGCAGAGACAATTGAGCAATTAACCTTTGGCCATGGGTGTGAAATTCTAATTAAGAGCAGACACTCTTCTGTCTTGTGGGAGGGGGAACTGCAGAAAGATATACAAGGAGGAAGTTAGCAAGCTAGACTTAAAATACACCCACATCAATGGAAAAAGGGTGCCAGCGAAGAAGGGGATCACAGAGCAACTAATTCCCCTGTTTCCTAGGCTCGTTCCCTCTTGCTTCCCAGTCACTAGGCACTGAGCGTTGTGTAAAGAAGCCAGCAATTCAGGGAGCTGGTGTTAGATGCTTATGCTCTTCTCTCTCATAATTCTTTGTTTGCTGAGCATCATTGTAATTTCCATGTAAATTTGCTCAGAGTAGCAATTTAGCAGGTTTGTTGTTGACAAATGAGGAACAACTTAATAGTAAAGTGACTCCATTTCACCACTTGCTGTGAGGTGGAAGTGGCATTTTGAAGGTTGCTGAGATGGATGCCAGAAATGGGTGGTCTTGGGAAAGCCTCATTCCCATAATGCTCTATTTAATTTTGTTCATTTTTAGATAGGAAGGACAAGCTTCTACATCAGTGAATCTGTTCTCCAGTGGAGAGATACTGTTCAGTCACTTGGTGACTGAATGTCTTTCAAATAGAAGCAAATATCCTCCAAAGTTGCACAGACACCTTCCAAAGCACAGGCAGAACTTGTTTTGTGTCACATGCTTCTCATCGTCCATCTTCAGAAACTGAGCAAAAGTATAGTCCTTTGTGATGTGGCCAGGGAAGGATGCAGGGAAGGTGGTTCCATAGATTTCCAGATGCCACCTTTTCTTTACTGTAGGGATCAAATTCCTTTAAAGAGGACTTTGAGCAAGTTTGTCTACTCAGTCCCAAAGAGAAAGCTCCTTATGCAGCTTTTCTCCCGAACTGCAAATCTTCCTCCTGCCACTGTGCTGCAAGTGGGAAAGGCAGGTAGACCTGGAGGAACTGTGGTCCTTCTTCCCCATCTTCAGCAGTAATTTTGCTCATGCATTGGTCACAACACTATGTATACACAGCAGTCATTTATTCTGTTCACTGTAGTGAATGTTTAAAAAAGTAATACAAAGTAATACAAGACTACTATTTTCACAGAACCTTTCTTTTACAGAGGAGGGAACCAACAATAAGCAAGTAAACAGATAAACAGTGTATTAGAGTGGCTGGGAGAGGAGGCTGACAATTCATGGAAACCCACTGTGCAGAGAGGATGTTAAACAGAAATCTGAACAATTGCAAGAGGACCCGTATTCACAGATTCAGAAAGAAGTGTTCCTTTCAGAAGGGACTGCTGGAAGAAAGGTCTTGAGATAGGGAAGAGCTTATTTTATTGATTAATCAGGTACAAAACCACACTACTGTTTGTATTCCAAGACTCTCAGATTGCATTTTGGGATCTATAGAACCGTAATGTGTCCTATTAAGCAACATTGTTAAATTCATTCCAATGCACTCAAAGTGGTACCCACCACCTTCTTTGTTGTCCCCATTTTTGCTGGGCTTTTGCAAATATATATCTTCAGTGCTTTTTCTTATTGGGCTTATCCAACCTTGAGTTCAAGATGGAACTATTTCTCTTATTTCTGTTGGAGCCTGGGGAAATTTGGGACACGTTTTCTGGCAATCAGGCAGACATCAACTCAATACTCTGTCCCTCTTCACATAGAATCCCTGGGCTGCCTCACTAATTCCTTAGCATTCTTCCCCCTTTTTCCTCTCTATAAATTGTTTCTTTAAAGAATTGCTTTCTATGCAGAGTCCTCTTTGTTGTCCTTTGTCAAAAACCAAAATTAGTTTCTTTATTTCTGCTCCTAAAATACACCATATACAGTTGGAAAGTACAGGAATTGAATATCCCTTATCTAAAATGCTGGGACCAGATGTGTTTTAGGTTTTATTGTTTTGTTTTTTGCATTTTTGAATATTTGCCTATATATAAGAAGATATCGGGGCCAGTGAGATAGCTCAGCGGCATAAGCGCCTGCCTGGCAAGCGTGAGGTCCTGAGTTCGACTCCTGGTACCCACATACGAAAAAAGGGCCAGTGATATTGCTCAGCGGCACAGGTGCCTGCTGGCATGTGAGGTCCTGAGGTCGATCCCCAGTACCCACAAAAAAAAAAAAGAAGATCTCTCACAGATAAGATCCAAGTTTAAATATGAAATTCTTTTATATTTCACCTTACACAATTGAATTAATTTTATATATTTTTATTGTAATATTTTACTTGCAAACCATCACCTGAGGTGGTGTGTGGAATTTTACACTTATGATTTCATGCTGGTCCTCAGGATTTCAGGTTTTGAAACATTAAAGATTTCAGATTTTTAGATTAGCGATACTCAACCTATACCTTAAAAGTAAACAACAAGATTTCTAAAATTCTTTTTTCTATCCCCACACCCTGCTCAATATTTTCTGTATCTTTGCTGCATTAGTGGGTAAAAACCATACATGTAAATTTTATATTCCAGGATTCCAGAGCTTATACCTTCACATGGAGGCTCAGCTGGGTGCACATCTGATCTGGCGTCACCTTTTTGTGGCCATTTGTTGGTGTCTGCATCTTGGGTAGGAAGACAGCAAAGTTGTTTTGTTTTGTTTTGTTTTGCTTTGCTTTGTTTTGTTTTGAAGTGTTAGTATAATAGCTAACAAAAAGAGAAGAAATGTGGGCCTAAGAAAGTGCTGGCTCTTTGTGGGCCTTGATTTTATTGATTTACTTTGGGGAGGAGAAGGATTAAGACACAGTAATTATTTCTGATATGCACTTCTAGAGGAAATCAAGCACCCTAAGATGGTACCACTTTTTTCCATTTCTTTTTTATGATTGTCCAGCGGGTTCCCACATAGGACACGTACAAGCGGGTCTCACACACACGATTCTAAATCTTGCCCTTGCATATGGCTGAAATGAGTGTGGAATCCCCATGACTAGTTGTGAGTTCTAGTGTGCATATGCCACTCATGAATTGATGCAGAAATTAGCCTTGGGCCCTACTGGTAGGTAGTAGAGACCAGTTCTATGTTACGCAAGGTCAGGTCCAACTCTTGAAATAGAATACTTAATGAAAACTCCGCAGTTTTTGCTCTGGTGCTTAACAATAACTGACTCTACCCCCATCCCTTCTTCCTTCCTCCTCCACCTCTATAAGCCGTAAAGAAAAAAAAAACATGTTATGGGTAGGGGTACAGACAAAAAGTCTTAGCATAGATAGGGTGACAGAGGTAGCTGATACCCCAACTCATTCCTGTACATGTTACCAAACAGTGATATGCAGGGAAAGGGGCAAGGACTCCCCACACTCTAACCACCACTTCACACCTCTAGCTTTCGTTCATTCAGTTCTTCACCTTCCACGCAAAGTTGCCATCCGACCTGGCTACTAAAGAGATGCAGCCTCCTACAGGAAATCTATCACATGAGCTAAAAATAAGCACTGCTATTTCTCTGCAGATACCATTAACCCAATTAGAGCAAAAAATTGAAGGAAATTACAGCCACATTAAATATAAGCAGGATAAACTCCCATAAGGCAAACTGAATCAGTTATATGATTTAAAACTTTACTCAAAAATCAAAATAATTTGAAACCATCTATCACCTAAATGAAGGCAGAAGCAGCATGGCAGCTATTAGATGAGCTGGTAAATCAACAGAAGTCCAAGACTCCAGGGCAGCAATGCAGGTGACAAATGATGGTTTGTGAAAGCACAAAATTAAGTGGATCTGGTTTTTCAGAGGCTTCCTTCTTCATGAAAAGGGAGAATATTCTGAAAGTCCTTTGGTTGAAAAATGTAAACAAACTCAGAAAGAGTTTCAATCTTTGATATTAATAAGTAGAAGGTGTGTAGTTCTTAAACTCTTTTAGCAAGTAGAGGTCAACAGGAGCCTGATTATTTGATACCAGTATTTGATTTACAGTATCTTCAATTGCAGGTGCCAGGCTATTAAGTCTCTATCACCCATCAATAACTATCTTGTATCTCATTATTTTGTTATTTGTGCTATTTAAATCCCTTCTCTGAGAAGACCCACACTCTTTTATTTAGTTTTATTTTATTTTAATTGACAAATAATAATGTTCCATGCTTCTGCAGTACAATGTGATGTGTTGAAACTTGTGTACATTGGGGAATGGTCAATAGTCTATGGATGCAGAGTCAGCTAGAAATCTACACTGTTTGTTTGGTTACAAAAATGGACTTCATCAAAGTTAATTTTTTTAATCAGCATGGAGTTTGTAGCAGTCCACGGTAGCATGGATTAGCTTCTTTCCTCCATACACAAACACACACACTCAAATGCAGATGCACACACAATTTTATGTATTTTGAAGGAAGAGGCAATGATAGGAAACTTCACACAAAATATGCAGTGTCTGACTCATCCGGGAGGGGGAGGTAGAAGGCCCGGAAATGATGTCGATGGGGCTTGCAGCTTATGCTTGAGCACTACTGGGTCATTAGCCATTGCCCTGGTGTGACATATCTATTGTCACTCTAGGGCTAACATTCGAGAGTTCACAAAGCAGTGAGACTGCGGAGCCAGCTTACTTTCCCTGTTTTGGAATGATCTGTGGTGTGATGGAGAATGCGCTTCCAGCTCACAGTTCTGATTTGCCAGAAAATCTTACCTTCTTCAAGCTGATTATCTCACCCGTGTCCAGCCTGACAACTGGCTAGAAATGGCTTAACTTCCACTTTCAAAATATTTAGCTGTGTAAAATGATTTTTTTAAATCCAAGATAGGTTGTCTTCTTTTTTTTTTTTTTTTTGTGGGTACCGGGGGTCAAACTCAGGACCTCGCATGCCAGCAGGTGCCTGTGCCACTGAGCAAAATCACCGGCCCTTTTTTCGTATGTGGATACCGGGAGTCGAACTCAGGACCTCGCACTTGCCAGGCAGGCGCTTATGCCGCTGAGCCATCTCACCGGCCCCAGGTTGTCTTCTTTTATCAGAAAAAAAAAAAAAATACAACAATTTTAGAAATATGATTCTATGTGCATATCAAAAAGAGAAACTATCAAGTGGAAGACTTAGAAGATAAGTATTTGTTATTATTTCAGAGAGACACGGAGATACAATTTCCATGTGGCTAAAACAAAATATTCCTAACTGTGTGTTTGCTCTACACATTGAGCAAATTCTTGAGCATTTTTAAATGTTTGCTCTTAGCATTGTACAAAAGCTTAAGAATATGGCCCTGAGCTCCTTGTGCTGAGAACTTTCAGCTGAGGTTTCACAGTCACCTCTACTGAAATGTTACTCTGAAGAAATTGGAGCCCCGGGTCAGCTCCCCACTGATTCTTGGGTTTGAAGGTTTCACCTGGGAATTTACAACTGAAACCCAGTGTAATCCTTTTCCTTGGTAGACCTCTGCTTCATGTCACCTTCTCAATGGTACTAGGACAACTGTTCATTGGTAATGTATCAGTGCTTTGCCTGCTTCCCAATGTATCTGTTAATTTTTTCTGTATATAAAATGCAGAAGCCCAAAGCTGTTGGAAATCCAGAAAAGAGAAAGGTAAAAGTCCAAAATGACTGTGAAGTTGATATCTGGAAGGAGGAGCAGCCTTGCAGATGAAGTTGGAATTGCCTAGGCCAGTGATGGTAAAACTTCTAGAGACCAGGTGCCCAAACTGCAAACCAAAACCCACTTACTTATTGCAAAGTGCCAACATTGCAAATAAACCTGAATACTCGGCTGCTGGGGTGACGATAAGGAGACTTGACTCGCATGCCAACAGGGAGGGCTCTGTGTGGCTGCTGCGGCACACATGTCATAGGTTCACCACCACTGGCCTAGGGCTTTTTGATAGGAATCTACCCCCATGTAGGCCTTGTGCATAGAGCATAGGACTCATCAGTCATTTGTGGACATTTCCCATTTCAATCTTCTAGCAATTAATACTCTCCTATCCAGCTTACCTGTCTTGATTATTCTACATATTCTCATCTAAGCTAGGATGTTCAGGGATGGTTGTGCAATTGTGCACTGCCAAATTAATTGTCAAGTTCTGGACTTTTCCTGCTCATCACAGAAAACCGGTGTGACATGAAGCATCCCTTCTTCACTGCTCTCCCGACTCAATTCACGCTGGAATGTCAGTGTCTCTTCCGAGGTGTTCAAGGCACAACCTCTGTAACCCTACCTGATGTCAGTGTCTAACAAGGATTTAAACAGTCACAGAGCAGGGATTATGGAACACAGGAAGAATTCAAGAAGTAGTCAAGGGACTCAACCAAATTGACAAAGTCAGGAAACTATCTCCAACCCCATAGGCTACCAGGAAAAATGAACTGGTTTCCCTTGAGTAAAATCTTCCCTACACACATGCATTGTTTGGCAAAGGTGTATTTTTAAAATGCTTGGAATTGTAATGCTTTCTAGTGGGTCTTAAGCTCTCAGGTTTTTCCTCAGGCCCCCTCATTCCTTGTTTTATTATGATGAACTTATTCAAATACTTATATACCTGCCAGGCTGCCAAAGGGATTTTGATGTGTGGCTCGATCTGTCTGGACCTCACCTATACTCGCTTGACTACAGTTTTCTCATCCACAAAATTGCCAGCTTCCCTGCCCCCTACATTAAGAGACCTCATAATGATCCAAAGAGGTGATTCAGGCAAAAAAGATTGCAAAGACTAAAAGAATAACCTAAATGGACTAGAGTATCATTAAACTAATTAATGGCCCTATGATTATTATATTTTAATGGTAATGAAATGGAAGCAAATTCAACTTTGTATATGCAACGAAACAAAACTTCCTGGATTTCATTTTATAAAACCGAATCTTTATCCTGGACCCATTGGCTGTCCAGCATAAAACTTGGAGAATCTTAAATTTCTGAGCACGTACATCGCTTCTTTTTTTATAGTCCCCTGTGGCTCTCCTGTGAGTGTACAAAGATTGAGAGGCCACCCTACAAGTTATCTTTCATTCAAGAGGTTGTAGCCTCCAATTAGTTGTCAAGTCCTGGACTTTTCCTTGCTCATCACAGACAACCGGAGTAACACGGAGCATCCCTTCTTCACTCGTGTCCCTTGCTGCTTCTGGGGTGGAGCATCCTCTGCAAACTGGAGAACAGAAATCTGAAACTGTATCTCAGAATGGAGGGACCCACTGCAAGCAACTTCCAAACCTTAAAATGTAAATATCAAAACATATGGTGTAGGTTTAAATAAAAAAATAATTTATCACAGTGAATGACACATTGCCATTAACCCCCCTCAGACACTTACCTTATTGCTCTTGGCACTTTCTGAAGTAATTCTGGAAGTCTTCTTTCTTGTCCTTATGAGGTGTGATGGAAAATATGGTGAATGCAGCTGCTATGTGCCATCCAGTAGAAAGGCAGCTTTGTCAAAATCCTACAGTGTCCTCATTCACCTTATTTATCGGATCTGACACAATGCAACTTCTGGCTCTTCCCCAAAGTCAAAATGAATATGGCAGGTAAACATTTGTGCATTCTGCAGGACATGGAAGCAGCTGTGAGAATGCAAATAAAGACACTCTTGAAAGGAGACGTCCAAAACTGATGCTTAAAATGGCAAGAATGATGGAATACATATGCTAAAAATGAGAGTGGTATTTTGAGGGGTTTAATGGCAATGTGTCTTTTATTGTAACATATTTTTAATAGGAACATTCACTGTACTTTTTGATCACACCATATACATTTAGATTTTGAACATAACAATTCATACCTGTACTTGGTAAAATAGTAGGCAAGATGATAGACAAAATTCAGATTATATATGAGAATCTGTGGAACTGATGTAAAGTAAGTACTCCTTTGGAGATGAGCCATGAAAAAGGGTTGTACAGGATTTTCTGTTCTTGTATCACTTGAATACCACCTTCAGCATTTTTGGCGTGGCTACCTACTCCCTACAGCAGTGATGGTGAACCTTTTAGAGCTTTCAGTGATAACAAACAGCCAGCTGTGGCACATGTGTCATAAGTTTGCCATCAGTGCCCTATATTATTATTTATTTAAGTCTTCTTTAAATTGATGTGTTTTACCTAAAACTAAACACATTAATTTTAAAAGCAAAATATATAATCCTATGGTAAATAGAAAGTCAGTCTCCTTTCTCATATATAAAAGACAATGGTAAAAATAAAAGCAATAGGGCCGGTGAGATGGCTCAGCGGCATAAGCGCCTGCCTGGCAAGCGCGAGGGCCCAAGTTCGACTCCCGCAACCCACATACGAAGAAAGGGCCGGTGATAGCGCTCAGTGGCACGGGCGCCTACTGGCGCACGAAGTCCTGAGGTTGATCCCCGGTACCCACAAAAAAAAAAAAGCAATAATAACAAACTTTGTTATTATAGTTTAGTTGTATATTGTACCTAACAAAGCTGAGATTTATTCTTTCCTCATTATAAAATTACAAAAAATAAAAATATTGACACTTTTAAATGTCTCTTAAGACCTATAAGCATTAATTTTCTCATAAGGAAATAAGAATCAAAAGAAAGCTGAGAAGTTATTAATTGTGTATATATGTGATTTGGCATGATTTAGCATTATCTTCCTTTTTATTTAATATCACTTAAAGTATCAAACATGGTAGGTACAAATATTAGAGAATTCTTATCAGAATATAGCATGTTTTGATCTCATAGGTAGTCACATAATTTCATTATAGAGCCTGCAGTCTTTTTTTAGTGCCTGCAATCTTAACCTTTCCTCAAATAATCTTACTGCTTTATAAAAATATTACTAATTGTGATAAAATATTTTATCTTATAAATTTTAGAAAAGTATGTTAATAATCTGCCTCATTCATATTGACTTTCTACAACTCCTGGAAGATGAATAATTGCCATCTTACCATTTTGCTTTATGTTCAGGAAGCAAGTCTTAACAAGTAAACAAGAATAGCCAAAAACAAAACAAATATGGATTTTTTAAAAAATAATGAATGATCAGTGTTCCTTCTTCTTAATGTGTTGCTTTATTTTTTAAATATAATCTTACTTTCTTAGCAAGAATGAAGAGTAAGGTTCTGAGAGATTTCTTAGAGCCAGTGGGAATTAAATAAAAAGAAAAATGCAGAAGTTTCCACAACACAGGTGCAGAAGATTTCATTTAACGGTGGCATCAAGGACTCCCACCAATATTTCATGCGTGCTCTTTGATCATAACCTCTTTTCCATGTCTACTCTGTGGCAGGGCTTCCAACCCTCAGCACTACTGATATCGCAGGCCAGTTGATGCTGACCTTTGCAGGGTAGGGGGCGAAGAGCAAACTCCTCAGGTTCTACCCACTAGATGCCAACTGAATTCCGCAAGTGGTGGCAATAGAAAAAGCATCCAGATTTTGAAAAGTCACTTTCAGTTAACCAGGCTAGTGGTTACCTAAGCTTGTGGTATTTTTCTGCCCACTCCTGTAACAGGCCCTGCTGTTGTTGCTGGTGATAATCTTACTGATGTTTCTTCTTTCTCTGTTAAGGGGCCCAGTTGGGAGAAGACATACTCAAAACTTTTAGGGTCCTAATAAAAACTTTCTTGATATTCAAGGTATAGCAATGAGATAGAAAAATGGGTGGGTACTGGTATATGGATTTAAATGTTTTCCTTTAGATTTCAGCACAGAATCAAAGTCTATCTGCATGTCTTGTTAAAGAAAGATGCTTCACGAAGGTGCTAATCAAGCACAGTGACCGAGAGGTGGGCAAGAGCCTCCACAGCCTGGGGATCGCTGTGGAGACCAGAGAATAAACGAACAACACTGAAACTGCTTTATGGCTGGTGTGAGGCTTCCAGGCTCTCAAGGGCCTTCTCTGTGAGCCCGAGTTGAGCTTGTGCCTCACTTTTGTGTTTGCACCATTAGAAGTAACAGCTCTTAGGTTGACCTACTCTGACATGACCTGAGCCAGAAGAGGTCGTACTCAGATTCCCCATCTCGACTGGAATAATTGCCTTATTACCGTTTGAGGGAAGCATTTCTGGAATCATTTTGGGAGCTCCCAGAGCTCATTTGATGAATTAATTATTCAAAATTCATATTAACACCATTGTTTTTCCTTTCCTGTTAGATAGGTAAAACAGCTGTATTTTGTTGGGAAGGAATTTGGAGAAGAGGAAAGTGGATGTACAAAGGAGAACTTGTAACGAAACTTGGAACAATGTTTTAGGCTTGTGATGGATTTTTATCAGGGAAACATGTTTGTGTTAGACCCTAGAACGTGGTACTTTTTATTTATTCGTACTTAAAAATCACCTGTTGCATACTATTCTCTCGAAATGCTGCTATGATGCTAAGGCTAAGATGAGAGAGAGCTGCAACTAGTAACAATCCACTCTTAGAGCCAGGTTCTGATTTGTAAATTGCTTTTGTTTGCATTAAGAAGGTAAGTTTTATCTCTGTTTAAATCACACCCTATTTCTATCTCCTTGCTACACTGTTACTCAAATGCAGGGATTTATGCTTTACGCCTGAAGATTCTCTCTCTCTCTCTCTGATAAGGTACCTCACACCTTTCTAAAACGCTTTATTACTTATTAGTAATTTGATATTTTCAATTTAAAGCATTGTTCAAGAGTACCTAGTAGTGAGATTAACTTGAAGTCTGCTTTCCCAGAGCGCTAGAACACATAGTCTCTCTTAATAGTTCACTTTTGTTCCTCTTTGCTAAGTGGAGCCACCTTACTATATGTAGAACACATGTTTGCAAAAGTATGGGAAGAAGCCCTGCCCTGTTTTCCTGGGGCACTAACTAGGTCTTTAAGGTCACGCATAACCTGGCTATAATTACCCTGACACCATTCTGCACTGACTCAATGATTTGGTTAACCTGATATAAATTTACGGTAGAAATCATAACTACCTTTTCTCATGATGACAGTGTTTACTGACACAACTCAAATATTCTTTGGAAGATAATGCCTAATGTTATTATTTATTAAAATTTACTTGTTTCAGTTACTTCTCAGCACTTTCATTACTACCATTACTTATTTCCATATTTTAAGGAATATGAATTTATTCTTTACCAGTGTTCACTTGGGAGGATTTTAACATAAACTGTTATATTCATCCACACATATGCCCTATGCTATATTTTAAGCTTTACAATGGGAATTCAGGACAGAAGTAGATTCCAGTAAAGAATCATCTATGGGTAACTTCAGCTTGGATGGAGAGTTCAAAGCTACGGAAACTTTGAAATGTCATCTATTGAGGCTTCAAAATCAAACCCCTTTAAAAGACATGGATTATAGGATACAAAACCTCAGGCAACTATAAGTTTTTCATACTGAGATCTCTTCAGAGCATATAGATACTCACTGGAGTACCACGGCAGAGGAAATTCTACAGCTGGTTAAAAGATGTTGAGGCAACCTCTTCCTCCCCCTGGATCCAGAATCACCCATGACACCTTCTCCTCAGCCTGTGACAACTGCTGGGTACTGTTCCTTCAGAGTTCCTTACAAGAGCACCTCAGTTGAAAGAATGAAAAGTATTTCAGGAACTTCTATTTCAACAGACAAGATGAAGCTGCAAGTTTTAAGCCTAGAACTTTTAAATACACTCAAGAGATAAAGCATAAAGACTCTGCAGAAATCTTTAACCATAGTTTAGTCTGTGGGTAAATGTATCATTGCCACAATAATTTTAGCCCTTTCTTTAACCTCAATTCCCCTGCCCACCACTTTGACTCCATTCTATGTAGCACATGTCAGAATTCAGCACACCATAGTTACACTTTTAGTTTTTGTGGGGTGGGGTGGAGATTGAACCTGTGGCCTTGTACATGCTAAGTACATACTTACACACTGAGTTAGTCCCCAAGGCCTGGTTTGATTTCTTTAGTCACCTGCATCCTCACATATAATATGACTGTGCTTACAGGGCACATGGGCCACACAGTTCTCTTCCTCCAAAACCTGTTACCACAAAGCAAAGCAAAATCATCCCCTCCTTGCTGAATGGATAGCTGTTCTTTGCACATGCTCATGTTGAGTAGGTGCGGTATAACATCACTTGTTCTTTTTCTAATGTGACTCACGACAAAAATTACCCCAGGTTTCAGCAATCTCAAGGAAAAAAAACACTTGCCATCTGCAATTTACTGCTTTTAACCTGAAAAATAGGATCCAAAATGATGTTCAGACACTTAAGAGGCTTCACGTGTTGCAGGCAGAGGCTGACAGGTGGCACGTGGTGGAAGGCTGGAGCAGCTTAGGAAGAGCAGCAGAAGAAAACAGGCAGTGGTGTGGAAGACCTTCTTGGAAAAGGGTCATAACCAGGCTTTAACTAGCGATAAGAGTCGTTTCCTGTATTCTCCTGCTTATATAAATAACCAGTGTACTGAGTAGCATACTGTAGTACAGCCATCAGGAGGAAACGTAACTAATAATGCAGTGGGGTGGCACATATGGCTATTGCTCAGAGGGCTGTCCCAGCAAAACTGTAAGCTGTACGTTTTGGAATTCTTAATCAATGTAAAATCAATGTAAAAGTCTTGTTTCTTCCTCTTTGTGCAGTGAATATCCTTGGATTTCTGTATCTGGAGTTTGAGTTTCCTGTTTTAAATAACAGCATAATTTGCCTTGAATTTAGGGGAGCAAGAAAGGTAAGCAGAGCTTTTCTCAAAAGTTTGCTCTCCCTGGGGCATCTTCTTATTCAGCCGTGACAACTAATAGATTTTCAGGAAATATTTGTAAAATGGATATTGGGAAGGGTCTCATATATCTTTCTTAATCCTAGACTCTGTAAACTTCTGCAGTCTGGGATTTCAGAGAATTTGGCTCTGTCAGTGTTATTCTGAGTGTAAGAGACATTTGACATTGATTGCCTCCATTAGCATTTTCTAGTGCAAGTCATGAGGCATAAATATACTGACAGGGCATATTTTTGATACATAGTGATGAGTTGAATTGATTTAAACAAAATCTCATTTAGAAAGATTAAAAGAAGGGGCAAATGCAGATGGATGTGCGATCGAGTATGTGCAGTATGAGTTTTGAAATACCTTTTAGGTTTCCAGGGTGTGGGTCATACCATTTACTCACTGCTGAAAATTTCTCAGTTGGGTAGACAAGTGTTGCTCTGTTCCAAGGCACATCCGCTGTGTGAATAAAATATCAGAGCCAAGCTTGTAGTCTGCTCTTCTTTGGGAGATGGGGAGCTGTCCTTATTTCTTATCAGCTTGAGAACTATTAAGGATGGAATTTTCACAGATAGTGACTGAGATCCCCAGTAATAAAGTTACCGGAATAATGATATCCCACTGAATACAAAAAAATAAATGTAGAAACAAGCAGGAAAGGGCAGCCCAGCCTTTAGTTCAAAATCCAACAACATTTAAGCTATAAAATTAGAGCCGCATGATATATCTCAGAGCAGCAACATCCAAAGGGGATTTTCAACAATCTTTCCAACTTCAGCTACATTACATGAAGAAATGGTTTTAAAGGCAAGGAGAGTTGGGTCTTATCATTATATAAATGACCAAACCTAATGACAAAACCAGTTGCTGTGATTCTATGGGTTTTCTTCTCTCCTTCCTTCTTCTCCCCTCCTCCTTCTTATCACTCTTTGCCCCTACTCTTTTTTCTTCTTCTTCCTGTATTTTTCTTGTCTTTCCTCAGTTTCATCCCTCCCATCTTCTCTCTTTCTCCTCCTTTCCCTTTTTTCCTCTTCCATTCTCTGTCTCTGAATGAAATATGAGTCAAAATTCAAACTTTGCAGTTCAACAGTATGGGTCCTTACGGTTTTCACCTTTGGGAGGACATTTTAAAGTGAGTTCTCTATCAGTGGTAGACCTTACAGTTACTTTGACACCTTTTACAAAAAATGGACTTACAAGGCCTTCCAGAGTCTGCCAATTTTGCAATTGTAACTGACCTCCACAGAGGCCTTGTCAACTTTCAACTATTTAACCTCTCTCCTCCCTTATTTATCACTTGCTCTATGACGGGTACATGCTCTTCTCTAAAAATAGGTAAATAGAGCTTTTGAAGAAACTCATTATGATAATAAGCAAAGAGTTCCTCCTATAGGGAAGAAAAACCTGGTGTCTTTAGTCTCAAGTAGATTATTTACTATTTCCCAAGAGAGGTGAACCAGAATTCTTAATGGAACAAAATCTAATGAAGTTACCGGCCATGGAGACATATATCTCAAGGGAACTTCAAATAGCTAAATAGCTAAATTCTTGTCCAAACACCAACATAGGATAAACAGTGATGATCTGCCAAGTCTTAGTTCCTTCTTGCCCTTGGTACACTTTGTTCACCTCCATTTTAATTTATCTCTTCCTCAGTTCCCCATATTGTTTAATTTACTAAGCAATGTCCCCTGGTATAAGCTGTGTAAATATTGTAACTGAATTACTGTCTGTTTACTTGACTCATTACAGAAAACCATGATAAGCTTTTTAATTACAAAATTACCTCTGCTGAATCAATTTCTTTCATTTAATGAACTAGACAAAATGGCACGATGAGGATAAAATCATGTGCCTTTATCATCCTTTTTAACAGTACTTTTTGTTGAAAAATAATTGTTGTAATAAAAATGATAATAATATTGCCATGTTTGTCTGGCCCCTGTGTGGCTCTGTGCACTGTGAGCCCATGCCATGCCATTCAGCCAACATTCCATGAAGAATATCTCTTCAACTGACACGATATTCTCCACCTTGTCTTGAACATTTTCCTGGGAACTGTTTGGCTCTTCGCTTACAACCTTGATTCTGATCTTCTTGTTAGGAACTTATGAATTTTTTTTTAATATAAGGTCCTGCATCACTACATAGACTCATCACTCATCAATTCTTCTTGGGGCATTCTTCTAAACTGTAACTTACGTGGCTGATTTACCTATGCATTTTTGGATTCTTTTTTTCGTATGTGGGTTCCGGGAGTTGAACTCAGGACCTCGCGCTTGCCAGGCAGGCGCTTATGTCTCTGAGCCATCTCACTGGCCCTGGATTCTTTAGTACAGCGATATGTCTCTAATAAAAGCAAGATCAAGCTAAAGAATGCCATACCTCCCACATAGCCAACAAGCTGGGTCATCCAGGGCTCTCAAGGAAGACATCGATAAACACTAACAATAAGTGACATTTATGAATATATATCTATATATTCCTTTTGTTTTTTATTTTAATTCTAAAGGTAAATATTTAATCAGTTCTATTCATGTATTTGATTAAATCATCTTATTTTAATTTAATCTCTTTAGGAAAAGTTATGGAATATGGCCAGTTACAAGATTATCATTATTTCCATGGAAAACCTCTGGGTTACTTTACCAAAATATTTCTGAAATGCTATCGTCACAGCCAAACACAGAGGGATGTATTTGAGGAAAAGGGACTCATGAAAATGAGAAATACTGTAGCACACATGTGGGAAATTCTTTTCATCCTTCCGTCTTTGTTCATGCATTTTTCCCACAAATGCAATTATACAAATCAATGATTAAACTTATTTCAGAATTGAAAGCTAAGAGAAATCAATGTGCCATTATTCAGAAAATGCATAGTAGTCACGAGTTGTCTGAGACGGCCACATTTGACCAACTGTCCGTATTAAAATTGGTATGGTTTCTTCTTCTGGACGTGGCCAGATGTATATGAAAATAGACTTAAAAATACTTTTTGCCCATAGGTAGAACATCAAGAGGAAAAACTGTGTATTATTTGTGTTATAGCACATCACATAATTTAGAAAGTATAAATCAAGAAAATCAGATATATTTCCCACTAATGTTGTATTAAAGCAAAATTCTCTTGATGTGTTTACAAATACATTGGTATTAACCCTTAAAATGCCTAGTGATCCATTTTTGGAACATCCATAACAACGGAACATAATGAAATGTTTTCTGTTCAAATTCTTGTTCTTCAATTTTTCTAGGAAACATGAATTTCATGAAATGGTTAAAAGAATTTCAATCTTCGGTACAAAATGGTTAATTATATAAATTTTTTTGTGTGTGTGTGTGGGTACCGGGGGTCGACCTCAGGACCTCGCACGCCAGCAGGCACCCGTGCCGCTGAGCGATGTCACCGGCCCTTTTTTCGTATGTGGGTTCCGGGAGTTGAATTCGGGCCCTCGTACTTGCCAGGCAGGCGCTTACGCCGCTGAGCCATCTCACCGGCCCTGAAATTTTAATTTCCATATTCCACATTTTTGGCTAGTACCTTGATGATTGAGTTGAAAATGGTTATTGCCTAGTAAGAGATGATCTGAGAAGGGTAACACATTGGTGAGGAACTCAGCCTTTTTTTGTCCATCCCCTCCTTTGATGACCACAGACTGTTGGATTTTCTTACTTCCTGAAGCAGCATAATAATTAATTCAGAAGTTTGCAGCTTTCTTCTAGTATGTTTTAGGGCAATTAAGTCTGTAGAGGAATGAGAAAGAATCTTTGATCTATTTTGGGTCTAAAGATGTCATAACTATGACTCACACAGTTGTGACACCCTGCACTCACCTCTGAAAATTGTCTTTATGGAATTACAGTTGCATTTCTTACAGAAAGATTCCACTCTGATGCCCTTTTGTATGTCTTCATCAGAGAAAGAATCCCCAAGTCTCCTGATTTAGTTACTGTGAATTTACACACAGAAACATAATTCAAACTTTGGGGCCTCTTTTATAAGTAGCCTTTATGTTATGGCTGAAAGCACTGCATGAGAAATTTCTCCTTGAACTGAAATCACTGCTTTTGACAGTTGTCTTTTCCCAATGCAGTCATAGAATTGCATGTGACTGATGTGTGCACATGTGTGTTGAGGGGTCTTCATTCCCTGGAACCATACTGTCAGGTTTCATATTGTCTAAGATCAGCATCTCTTCAGAACCAGCCATGTACCACTCTCTCTCCAAGCCACTTTCCCTGCTGGCCATAACAGGTTGTATAATCCTGCATCTTCTATTATCCTGATTACTGATCCGTGCCTCATGGCTATGCCAGGTCTCACAATGCCACCCGCTTTTGATTGCCGCACTCTAAGCCACTTAATAAGACAATTAAAAATGATTTACAAATGGCCATTGCAATGCAACTGGGGATTGAAGAGAAAACGTTTTCTGTGCTGCATATTAAAAACGCATGCCCTTCTATAGTTCCTTCTGCAGTTGCCCTTAATTCCAATACTGGTTTACTTCTTTCTTAGACTATATTTTGTCAAATATTATTTGAAAATTTAATTATTTAAATTATGTATATCTACAAAGAATGGAAGAGATGTGGTACTGCACTGGATTGATCTCAATACTTCTTCCAAATAATGGGGAGAGGAGACATTTCCTAGAATTCTGGAGCAGTTAGGAAGTAGCATAAATGCTCTGTCATCAGGCTGGCTCGTTTTCAGTATGAGGGTCAAATCTAGTTTAATCACTGACATCTATCTTGACATCTTGATCATTTCCTCTTTTCTCCTCACTCATGTTGTCACACTGATTAGAATGGGCAAATTTTCCAAAGATCCAGTTGTGAGTTGCTCACCATAAATAATGACCTAGATGTCTGGCTATGATAACTGAGAAATCAAAGTGCATTTCATCTCATCTTGTATGTATTGAACATGTTTATTTGTTTTTAGGATATTTTTTTAAAATCCAAAGGAGTGAAAATTGACGTTTGTCCAAATGTTAAGAAGATTCCCCTTTTGTGCTGAGATCCAAGGGTTAATGTCTCAATTAATCTTAATTATCAACTTGACTGAATTAAGAGACACCTGGGAAGGTGATTGGATCGCAAAGATGCTATATTTAGTAGATTACACCTATTTGAGCTTGCATGTTCCATTGGTAGATCTAGTACACTAATCTTGACACTTAGATTTTCTGCGAAGATTGCAGAAGGCTATCTTTGTAAAGTGCTTAGCACCCAGTAGGATCTCAGAAAATATTAACTTCTTTCAAAATCCTCTGACTCAACTTCAATATCCTGGATGATAAAATGTTTATGGCTGTTTGCAGCAGTGATATAGCCTCCCAAATGCTGTGAGATGCTGAGTTTTTGATGAGGAAATTACCATTTCAGCACTAGATCATAACATTTTAAGATGTACTTTGAAAATTAACCCTGCCTGTGTGAATCAGTCTCCTAGTCTTAGGCTATTTTCAAATGATTTGAATGCTACTGTGATGGTGGCCACATGATAAGTTTTGAAGGAATTTCCTTTTTTACTCACATAGAACTTCCTACAATATTCTGCTTATTGAACACTCAGCAAAATAAAAACAATAAACCTGTCACTGGAAACCAATGGCCACTGATCCACTTATGTTATATGGGTGATTATACAAAGTCACTGAGATTAGAGGTAAAGAGGAGATCAGCTTGATTTCCTTCAAGGATTCCCTTAAGAGTTTCTAATCCTTTTACCTCTCCTTGACTGAGACTCCCATTCACATCCAGGAGTCTCCATGAGTTAATATTTCACCCTAAATTACCACCCCACCATGAGATACAGCTCAGGCTCTGTACCCAAGAAGGCAAATTCTTGATAAATGGTTTTGATCAAAACAGTCCGATCTGCTATCTTCATTTTTTGTTATTTATTAATCCCAGCAGATTTTAACACTTAACCTTTGACCTCCTTAGTGTCAAGTAGCAGACTGCCATGTGACGTGTTGGATATATTTCTTGCCTTTAACCTGTGTCTTGCATTCATTTTTCTCTCCCACTGATGTTCATCACAAAGGGTTTTCTTAATTTAAGTATGGTGCATTCTCGCTGATAAATCCCAGCTCTCTGGAGATGTCAGATTCTCCCTAACTTCTTTAGCTGGCATCATCTGAAGATTTGCAAGGTACCATATGTGTCCTGCCTTTCCGGTACAGACCACATTCAAATGTGCCCTTCTTCTGTACCTTCATGGGGTTTTATCTTTTTCAGAGAGAATGAATTTAGAGATTAACCCATGACTTGACCATTTGAGCTGAAACAGAAGCAGTGACATGGAAAATATTGGTCATCTTTAATTCAGAGTGATGTAATAGCACCCAAAGAAAGGTTACAGTGCTATCTACATCCTGTACTACCCAGGCAGTAGATCTGCTGTTTTCCCTAATGTACAATTAATGGACAGTGACTTAGAAATGGATGTGGTATGTTGAGGATTGGGAAAAGCCCAACACGTTGGTGAGATAAAAAGCGACTTCATAGTCCGAGATTACAGGCCTCACTCAAAAGTATCTGGTACTTCAAACATATGAAAAAATCACATGCGTTAATCTTTTAATCAACACATATCTGAGGACCATCTATTATGGAAAAGTTATTGGCTGAGGACCATACAGGGACTCCAAAGAAGGGTCAGATCTTTATTCTGCATTCTAAATGTCTGAAAAATAACTATGGAGAAGAAACTTCCAGTAAAAGTTGTTACCATGACTTAAACAAATTATTCAACATATCCAAAATGCAGGATTGCTTAATATGCAAAATGGGAGATTGCAGTTGGTCCTTTAGGTTTATTATAACTGTAGAACTCCAAATAAACTAGACATTCCTGTGTGTGTATTTATGTCAGAGACTGTTATCTATAATTAGTCCTACAGATATGCAGAAAAGAGAGAGATGTCTGAAAAATCAGAAGAGGTAGATTCCACAGATGTGTGGAAATTAAGCTGAGCCTTAAGAGGCTACATTTATTTGGAAAACTCATGCTCCACTGGCCAGAATGGACAAAGAAACAGGAAAAGTGTACAATATGAACTTCGTGATGTGAGAAGGGTTCAACTCAAAGGGCATCTAGGACTGCCCTGCTTCCCCTCACCCCCATCTGGATTTCTCCTGTCTTTGCACATTTTCAGAATCTAGCTATTTTGATAGTACCAAATATCTTAAAAGAACCTGTATGCATTGTGATACAACCCCTAGAGGAGTTTGAGGTAGTCAGAATTTCAAGAGAAAATTTTACTTTCTTGGTGCCTGTACTGACCCACCCTCATGGGTTTGGGATGCTGATCAGTGGCTCCTCACATCAGCTCTCTGATCCTGTCACGAATCAAAGACTGTCACATCTCAAAATATTATTTCAGGGGTATGATTATTTCTCTTTTAAAATACTTTTTTCTGAGGAGGTGGAGAATACAAATAACCCTTTAAATATACTGTCTCCTCACTTAGGGCCCAATTAGTGGGAAAAACGCACCCTACAAATTTCACTCTGCCCTTGAACTTACTCTTCAAAAACACATGCACTGACTTCCCCCCAGGCACAGAAACAGGATCCGTGTTTTAATTCTGACCTTAATTAAACCTTTATACAAGCTGTGTATTTGGCTCTGCAGTGAAGAAAAGGCAGATAGAGAGAAGAGGGTGAAATGTATTTGCTCTTTACTCTTTCTTAAAGTGGTCCAGCGCAAATTCTCTCTCTTAGAATGGTGAGAATTGGATTTAGGATAAACACATAGGGAGGTGTTATAGCAGTATTTGTATTAAGTAGTTTAAATGAATGTGAATGCTCAGAAATCTTTCTGGTTTCTTCCCCACCTCTCATTGGAGTCTCCTATTTCCTTTCACTTGAGACAGCTAAAGTCACTTAGAAATGCTATCCCTGGCCCATAATCCCATAACCGATCTTGACCCAATAATTTCAATACCATGCATGACACCGTCCTTTGGGAAACAGGGAAGTAGGTTCCAAATGACAATCTATCTTAAATGTAGGCAATGTTTTTAAACACAAGCCTGAAGATACAAGTGGATGGAGTGTTTGGGTGTCAGAATTACATTTTACTCTTCTACCTTCCTTCTTTTATGGTTGTCGTATAGAAACAAAATTTTAGCCAAGAGAAAATAGGCTCTACATCTGAGTTCTAAGTTTCTTTTTTCTCAAAAGGAAGGAGTTTTTAAAAATTTTTTATTTGGTTTTATTTTATGTCCTATTGGGAAAATAATCTCAATTGGAGTAAATCTCATTGGGCTCTACTGTGTACACCTCTGAACTTCAGGAGTAGAGGAAATTAAGTACAGTGTCTCAGAACATCTAGAATCAAAAAGAAATACTTAACTTTACCTTGCTACAGTCCTGAAAAGAAAAGGACGCATTCTAGATGTGACTAGATAAATACCAGAAGGATATCTTTTATTGATGGGCACATATTCTAAAATACCTTCTCACCTTTAGCCTTTAATTATTCTTAATTTCTCTATGTGGGAAGCAAGTATTAAATGAAGACATAGTTTGGGGAAAAATGACATAAAGAAACAATAATTTCCCTAGGAGAAAAGTAACAACTCTGGAGCCACGCAGCCTTGAATTTGAATCCTGACTAAAATATTTAGTAGATCCCCAGCTTTGTACTTTCATTGTCTTATCTGCATAAAATAGAGGGAAAAATTTTGCCTCTCATCAGTGAAAAAACATAAATATTTATTTTGGTAATTTTATCTCTTTGTCCTATTGCATTTACCTTTAACAATGCTGAACATCTCCAAAAGAAACCAAAGATGGAAAAAGGGAAAGAAGAGTAGAAGAAAGGAGGGGAGGGCAGGAGGGTGGGAGGCAGGGAGGGAAGGAGAGAAAGAATGGTAAGAATAATACTTGTTTTCCTTGGCTGGGATAATCAGATGTAGGAAAATCACAATAGGTAGCATACATCTAAAATACCTAGGAATGTATTCAATAATAAGCCATGTGTTTTTTAAACCATAAAAATGAACAATATCTTACCAAGTGAAAGTATATCATCTTGGGTGAGATGATATAATGTCAAAGTGATTCCCTACTACATTTCTCAGTAAAATCTCCACTACTGTCTTTAATTGCCCAGCATAATTTTTAAAGTTTATGTGAAAGAATAAATGTCTGAAGAATAGCCAAGATAAATACAAGAAGATTTTGAGGAAGGAAGCTACTTTACAATGCTAACATAAAATCATTGTAATAAAAAGTAATGCATGATCCTGATATAGAAAGTGGCAAATAAGTGAAAAGGATAGAAACAGTAGTTCAGAAATTGTCTCCAGCATATGTAGAAACTTAGTAATTTACAAAATTGTTATCACAAGTTAGTGAATTGATGGAAAGCATTTATTTGACAAATGATAGAAACACAACTAGCCATTCATATAGAAGGAAATGACGCTGATATCTATTTCACTTCACATACAAAAGTAAATTCCAAAAGAATTTAAGACTTAAATGTAAAAAAAAAAAAATTGGACCGGTGAGATGGCTCAGCGGTGTAAGCGCCTGCCTTGCAAGCGCGAGGGCCCGAGTTCGACTCCCGGAACCCACATACGAAAAAGGGGCCGGTGATATCGCTCAGCGGCACAGGTGCCTGTTGGCGCGCGAGTTCCTGAGGTCGATCCCCCGGTACCCACAAAAAAAAAAAAAAAATTGGAGGAAAATTTGGACTCGCTAAACATCCTACTGATTGGTTGTTATATGGCTAACCAAAACAGGAATACCAGAGACTTATAACAAAAAAGAAAGAAAGAGTCAATCCTAAAATCTTTAAGAAAACTTTTAGAAAAAACTATGAACTATAGACTATAATGGTTTTATCAAACTATAATGGTATCTTTTATAGTAAAATGTACTATTAGCAAATTCAATATGCGATTGATGTTCTTAGAAAATGTTATAAAGTGAAATGTGTTCATGAGGATTGCAAACAGTTATAACTGAAAACCCATATAATTGTGCCTTAAACAAATTGTCCCAGTTATTTTCAGGTAACAAGAAGTCAAAGCTTAAACGGTCCAGAGCTCATACAGCAGCTCCATGCAGGAAGCGCAAGGTGTGTTCATTGTGTCTCTCCATTTAGCCGTCCTCACTATGGACTTGTGTCTTTACCTTTGTCACTCTATGTTCACCAAAAGATGGTTCTACCTTTAGGATTAGATCTAAGTGCCAGGCAGGGGGAAAAATAGGACGGTGAAAGGAAAAAGTACACACTGGCCAAGTTTGTATTATTTGAAATAAGGGACCCAGAGGCTTCTTCCAGAAAAGTGTCTTAGACTCTCTCCCTGTAACTTACGTTAGCATTCCTTTAACCATAGCTGTGTCCACCTGCCCCGGTTGCAAGGAGACTGGCTAATCCCTTGCATTTTGTAATTGTTTTTGTTTTCTTAATCTTTCAACCTTAGCATTTCAACCTTAACATTAGAGTTATTTTACTGTGGTGAGAGGGACACCATTATCCTGGATAGGTGGTTAAATTATGTCTAGACTATACATAAAATTTTGCAAACTGGTAGCTAAAGAAAACAACTCGTCAAAACTGAATGATAAGTATGAATAAGTAATTCACAAAGGAAAAATTCTTAAACCTATGAAAACATGTCCAACCCCCTTAGTGGTCAGAGAATTGCAAAATTAAGTAACAATGTTTTGTATTTTCACCCTTTTGATAAAAATTTCTAAGTGGGCTGGCTTCTATTGATGTTTCAAATGCAGAAAAAAGTTATTACAGCTCTTTTTAAAAAAGATTAATTTTGAATTGAAATTTCTATTGAAATTTAAATAAATACAAATATATACACATGCACACATTTGTATATACTCAGAAATCTTAGTTATGAGAACCTATTTCATCAAAATAAAAATATTAGTATCCAAATACACATACACAAGAATTTTATTGCATCATTTTTAGTGATTAAAGAGAGAAGAAATACTAAGTAAATGTTCACAAATAGAAAAAATGGAATTGTTAAAGTAAATCACAGTTAATCCCTACTAGGGACTATTATGCAGTCATTTAGAAAATTAGGCTTGATCTGTCTTGCTCTAAACTGGATGACTGAAAAGAATTCCAGCCATATAGTATTAAGTGAGGAAACAAGATCATAATGGAGAAAGATAAAAAAGATACAAGTTGTTAATCTAAGTTGCCAAGATTTGGAGAGAAGAAGACAATAATATGCAAATATGGAATAAGAAGAGCAAAATAAGTCAAATTTAAAATGTGTGCATAAGAAAAACAATTTAGAAGACTTTTTTTTTTTTAAAGAGATGAAATGAAGACAAATGACAGTATGAACTGGAAACAAGGTCAGTGTAGGATGGAAAACACAAATTTGCTTGCAGCTGTTACTCATTAGATGTTAGAAGATTTGGGTGATCACCAGTTGTTTTCGGAGGAAAATTTATCAACTTATAAAGATCCATTGTATGTGCTTTATATTTGTTGAGTATAAATATAAGTAGTAAACTCTGTAGAGTTCGTCTTTGTAATAAATGAATTAAATATCTTATTTTAAAGCAGGTGGTAAATGTGCGTTTTCTCATCAAGAAAATGAATCGTATCTACAGGAGGGATAATGAGAAGGCTACATGATATCGTGTCACATGCATACTTGAAAAGCGTCGGCTCAAAAGCGTCCACTGGGAAGAGGCTCTGCTCCTTATAATTGGGTTCCAGAATTTTCCCAGTCGTCTGATTCCCAACCTCAAAGTTTTGGCTTCTGGACCGTGTTGCTGGCAGTGAGGAAGTGGGATAGTGTGTTGTTTAAATCACAGTACTTCTCTGTTTCCTGGCTAAGTTACAAAACAGTGTTGTAGTCGTGAAACTGAATGTCGTCAGCATACATTTGTGGCACGTACAGAGCATGCATGGCACGGTAGAAATAGTGCTTCGGGCAAGCACATGATTGCGTTTAAAATAGGTGTTGCTGCTTCATATAGAAAGTTTACAAACTAAAGGAAGACACAGAAACTACTAAACAGATAACAGCTAGGTAGATTTTCCATGACAGTAATTACAGTATCTGATTCTGTGCTTATCTGAAGGCTTTGCACATTTTAAATATTGAATAATATAAATTGAATGAATGAATGAATGAATGGATGGATCAACCCTATTAACAGAAACTGGACTATTAACAGCAGTGCTTAACTGGCCATTTTGCCTTTTGCCTCACTCACCTAGAATCTATCTTCCATCTCCTTAAATGAAAATTTAAAACAGGTAAACTATGCTTTTTTCCCCCATGATTTCTGGTTAACTTTAGAGATCCCAAGAGTCACTGAACCTGAACCTGAGATGGTGTTTGTTGAGCTTTTGTGATGTTTTGAATAACTGAATCAGAATGCCTCTGCATGAAGCACTCACTTCCTCTTTTTCCTGTGTGAATTCTCTACCCCTGGTGTTGAGTAGGTAAAAGCCCTGTCTACCAGCTAAGACTTAAACTTCTCAGGATGGTACTAGTGGGTTCTTCCCACTTTGTCCCTTGCCTATTATTTCAGTATGAATATTTCAAATTGAGTCCCACCGTTCTGCCGTGTTAAACCAGCACTCCAGCCAGGCTGGGTAACTTGCTATTTTTTGGCCGTGCTCTGTTGGTCCAGTTCTCCGAACCTCTTCAGGCTACTTCTTTCCGCTGAATTGCTGATTCTGCTGCATTAGCTAGTAAACTATCTCATCCTTTGATGTTCAATTTAAAGGTCACTGACTTCATCCTATGTGTGTATGTGTATGTGTGTGTGTGTTTAATCTATCTAGAAGAAGTTAGGTCACTTCTTTGTTATTCCACCGTTTATCAACTGTGGCCCTTTTCATAGATACTCATTTACTTATCTGACTCTTGGCACATGAGAATAAAGGAGTTCGCTGTACCCTTTGGGCTATCACTGGCTTTATCGTGGGATCCTTGTAGTGAATATTCTTGGCATACAGATAGATGGACTGGCTGACAACTGAGCCATTAAATGAAACCAGGACTATTATAGACCTGGAAAAAGGAAAGTTGCTGTTGAAATAGCTTTAGGGGAAAAAATATCTTTATAAGAAATTGGTAGGATAAGATGAAGGTTAGAATGACTTATCTATCCTTTTATCTTTGGAAGTTATGAGTTAACATTTGTAAACAGGGTGGATATTTTGGACAGAAAGTGCTGCAAAGCTATAGCACACTTATTTATTCTCCTCTAAAATAGTCCCTTCCTTTAGCATGTTTAAAACCTGAAGTCTGGTTGGCATTATAAATATGCATGAGGTGTTGGGGGAAGAGAACATAAAGTGTGAATCACACTTCAAACAGACCCACCCGCTCACTCCTGACTTCAAGTTTCTCAGAAGTGTGAAATGAAAATGGTTTTAAAATTAGAAAATGTGCCATCAGGACTTTTATCAGCCCTCGGAGAAAATAAATAATCTCTTTAAATGTGGGGAATGCTGGAGATATTTATTTAGTTAGTTTCACAGCTAAAATGCTTTGATAAGTTTTTGTCATAAAATGCACAAATTAATTTTAATGAATGTGGAAAAAAATATGTATCTTCTAAAAGAGCCCAAGTACCCTATGCTGCAATCTAGGGTTTCTGAGGGATTATTTAAACCTAATCTCTGAGCAAATTGTTTCAAATTGTTCATTAGAAGAGTGGTGAATTTCTGGAAAGAGACACTTGGATCTTAAATTGCTAAATTTTAACAACAAAAATGAGAGCTGTTTGCTTTCAAGTGTGGGGAAAATTGATTTATTTATCACTGTTATTCTTTATTATAAAAGCAGATATAAATTGAATTGAGTGAGATATAGAGTACAATCATAATAAATAAAGTAAAGAATGATAATCTGAGATTTAAAAAAAAATTATCACTAATTGATTTCAAGAATGGTCCATCAGGGCCAGTGAGATGGCTCAGCGACATAAGCGCCTGCCTGGCAAGCATGAGGTCCTGAGTTCGACTCCAGGAACCCACATAAAGGAAAAAAGGGGCCAGTGATGTCGCTCAGTGGCACAAGCGCCAGCTGACAGGCGCGAGGTCCTGAGGTGGACTCCCGGTACCCACAAAAAAAAAAAAAAAAAAAAAAAAAGGAATGGTCCATCATTTCCAGAAATTGTGTGACTAAAACATGGGTCTTTGGATGTTGTTGACAAGTCCAGTAATTGCAAACAGGGATAATGAGAGAGGAGTTCAGTTAGTCCTCAACCTGGGATACATCAGCATCACCTGGTGGGTTCCATCCACTCAGGATGACGAGCCCCATCCAGCCTCCTGACACAGTCGGTCGAGCAGTGGTGGCGAAGCTATGGCATGTGTGTTATATGTTTTCCTTTTAAGACAAACGATGTTAACGTGCGAGTTGTTTTCTCTAAACTAAAACCTCAGTATTCAGGTTGAATTGCGGTGTTGGCACTTTGTGATACATAAGTGGGTTTTGGGCTGGAGTTTGGGCACTCAGTCTCTAAAAGATTTGCCACCACTGGTCTAGGGCAAGGCAACATTATTTGCACTTCTAACGAGTTCCTAGGTTTTATGGATGGGTGCTACTGGCCCAGAGGCTACACTTTGTAGAACACTGCTCTTTTCCAATACTTAAAACTGAATTAAAGATTACACAATGGGGCCAGTGAGATGGCTCAGCGGCGTAAGCGCCTGCCTGGCAAGCACGAGGGCCTGAGTTCGACTCCCAGAACCCACATACGAAGAAAGGGCCGGTGATATCGCTCAGCGGCACGGGCACCTGCTGGCACATGAGGTCCTGAGGTCAACCCCCGGTACCCACAAAAAAAAAAAAAAATTACACAATGACCACCTGTGGTTATATATGGAGCACGTTTTGTAAAGCTTAAATATCTTGGTGAATTTTTTTAAAACTGAGATAATATTCAATGACATTTTTATGAGCCTACTATTGTGAGAGTTGAAATCCAGTTATATTTACTCTGTTATTGTTAACTACATACATTTTCTGTGGCAGCATGGGAGAGATATTGTTTTAAAAAATGGAAAAACAACATTTACATTCATGTAATCATTGTCTAGCCTTTGAATTGTAGCTTTTGTCACTAATTTATTGCTATTATGTGAAACATACCAGTGATTTTTCTCCATAGTTCAGATGGGAGTAAATTTGAATAGATGAAACTTGATTTAAGTAGCTGTTGTCGGAGTCTTTCCTTTGGAATACATTAAAAATGCAAGAAAAAACGCCTAAGATAGCATGATCTTTTATAGGTATGACTGTGTTCAAGCAAGTGTTTTTTATGGGTATCTCTCCAGAACATACATGCTTTGATTTCAGTACCATTCCAGACACTGAAATCCAAAAGATACAATGACTTTATTCTGAGATGTGAATGTCATTTAGCAGCTTCCTGCTAAATCATTAATCTCTGCCGAGGCTCAAACTGCTTCAGTGATTTTTCTACCACTCAGCATTTCCCTCTCAAAGTTTTAGGGTGCTTCCTTCTTCCTTTCTATCAGAAGGAAGGCTTTCTCTTAGCATCTCTTTCCAAAGTGAGGTTGAAGGTAAGAATTTATTGAACTCTGTCTGGGAGCTTTATTTTCTCCTTTCATCTGCCGATTGCTTTTGTTCTTTATACTTAAACAAACTATTTTTCTTTCCTTTCCATCTTATCTGCTGCTCTTCATTCTATTTACAGAGAGATTTCTCAGATCTTAAGCTTCTACACAAGACATGATGAACAAAGAAACAAACACCCTCTCTTTCCTATGACTAAGGATGGAAAGTTCAACCAATATTCCCATCTCAGTACTAGTGGAAGCTTTTCACTACCCTCTCCTGTTTTGGTCCTAAACATACAAATGTGTTAATCTACTGGTATTGTTGATCTACTTGGAGAGAGATTATTATCATTTTTTAAAATAAGATGTATCTTCAGAGAGTAGTGTCGGGCGGTATCTCAAAGCATGCTCAATAGATCCCCAGGCTCTACCTCAAGCCTACTGAGTCAGAAAGTCCGTGTATTTTAACACGTTCCCTCGGGTGTTTCTGGGGTACGCGGAAGTTTGAGAACCACTTGTTGGGAAGTATCGGGATGAAGGGTGGGACTTGGTGGAGAATTGAGTTCATCTGGTTCTGTTTGTGTTTGCTACTCACTTAATCCCACCTGAATTCGGTGTTTTCAGGGGACACTTTTATTTGATTGCTGCAGAGAACTGGCACTTGACAGTGGTGAGAGTGCAGCAGGAGGGCATTAAACACGCGTACTCTGTTCCCTCAACCCCACAGGCCAGGCGACTTTATCCTAGACTCCTACCTGGGCAATTTTCCTCAGGAGGGCTGGCGGTTTCTTTTTTCTATGCATCCAACCACAGCTACTATTGCGTAATCTGGTTGCTATTCAATCAGTGCCCCTGGCCATTTAAGGCTTATCCTTCCTAACTGTAGGAGGGATTTAGTCCAGATAATACAATCCAGGTTTGCCTGCCTTCCGTTCTAGCAAAATTTATTGCTTGCTACAGTATCCTCTGTCTGCCCCAGACCACAATTATAAAAATTGTAATAAATTACCTCTCTTTCTCTAAATTTTCTTTCAAGCTCAACATGTGGCTTGTAGTTCACAGGGTATTGATTGTGCACTATCCGTTTAGCTCACACACTGACAATTACATGTAGCGCCAAGGTAGCCGTGACAATGTAGTCCAGTTGCCATAGCAATGAAAGAGTCCTATAGCTGCTACCTACAACCTGCTTTATGGCGATAAATGTGCTGCTCACTTCATTTTAATTGAAATATGAAATTAAAGTCTCTAGGAAGAAATAAATGGACTTACTCTCCAATTTTCCCTCAGCTACACAAACACAAGTATAAATGGGAAATATTTAAGCATTTTCTTAAAGGTATCACGTTTTTGAGAGTATGTTTTTCAGTAGTCTTATGGGTACTACAAACAGATGAAGAATGATATTTTGCCAAATAAAAATAGAATGGCTCCAAGTTTTTGCATTTTTAACTAACTGCTACATCCTTTTTTCTCCAAGTCACTCACCTTACAACCTTGCCCTGCATGGTGTAGCTTATGTAATAGAATCTCTAATGGATTTACTTGACGAGTTTAGTTTATGTCTAAAGACTCAGAGCAGATATCATTAGGTATTTTTAAAATTAACCTCCCAGGGCATTTGAAAGCTTTTAAACAATTGAAAAATATTAATGATAATAATAAATATTTAGTGATGTATGGTCCTACTTCTGTGCTAGTGCCTCTCCTGTACCTTAGATCTAATAATCATTACGTGGTGGCACAACTGCATTCTATAGTCATATATACACTAATACTCTCTGTAACACAGGGGAGACATGGTGTAGTCAGGCATAAAGATATTCTACACTCCTAAAAAGAACAGAAATTTAATATATAAAACAAAGCATCCAGCTATCAAAATTGAAAATAAGTTAGCAATTAAAAAGAAAAATAACAGGGACTACATCCTAACTATACAAAAAAAGACCTTGGTCTAAAACTTCTAAATATATCAGTGGAATGATGGGTCAAACCTGAGATTTTGCTTTTACCTTTTGACTTTAATTTAGTATTTTTCCCTAATCTGATAAAATGTTCTAATCATTTTATTTTCACCTGGTTCCCTTTTGAAAACTTAAAATCTTAACTTAGTGGTAACTGCCTCCTTTTTTCTCTTTCAATCTTTTTTCTGGAGTCAGGTGATTTGCTTTTCCTAGGACAACCCTGCAAGTCAGCACACTTTGTTTCCATGGATTTTGTGGAGGGTACAATAGTATTTAGGTCGAGGAGACACCTGGGAAGGGGTTGGGGGATGGGAGGCTGAGCGTGAGCAAGATTTAACCAAGGGAACAGAAACCACAGAATCTCTCCTTAAAGAGCTTACCGTAAAATGAGAACTTATTTTTTATGAAGTTGTCACTGGACAAGGTCCAAGGAGGTCCCTCAAAGTGATGAGAAGGACCTCAACTCACCCTGCCCAAAGGGAAGGTTGTAAGTTCCCTGACTTCCATCACAGGAAAAAAAAAAAAAAATTCAAGGTGCATCAATGAGAGACATAAGGAAGTTTATTCAGCCGAATTTTTAAAGTACACAGGAGAGAGAGAGAAAAAGAGATGGACGGACAGACAGACAGACAGACAGAGAGACAGAGACACAGAGAGAAACAGACACATTCTGGTCAGGAGTTGGGGTTTTTATGTGGACTTGGGCGAGTCTTCGAGATGGGTAATCTAAGATAGGTATTCTTAGTGTCTGTCAAGCGACCTATCTGGTGGGCTATTTTAGACTGGAAACCATTTACACATGTTTAAAGCTGAGATATGCTTAATAGTGAGCCTTCTTGGGAATGGGCTTCTGCAGGAAGGAGTGCAGCTTACAGGTGAAAGGCATTGGCCCAGAGCCCACTTTGCAGGCGTATTGTTTATAAGACAAGACCTGAGAAGTTTTTTATTTTTTCAATGAGTTCCCTGGAATAGAAAAGTCCTGAGTAACTTGTGTCCCGAAGCTATAGTTTTTCTTTGAAAAAGTGCAATTTTAAAATTGCAATATTTGGTTTTTTGCCTTTCTACCTATAATTATTTCTTCTATCCTACCTCAAAGTGACTTAAGAAAATATGCATTCATATTACTGGTGCTACCCACAGTGTTGGGCTACCTTAGGCAGAAAGCATGGCAATCATGGATTCCAAAGTTCAGCTTTTAGATGGAGTAACATGATGATCCCTTTCTATAAAAGCGGATTTTTATCAGAGATGTTTCTTAGTTGTGTTAGATTATAAAAGAAAAGATTCTTTTGCTAATATATTTCAATCATTGTTGTTACCTCAACTTACAATTCATGGTCTTCTGAATAATTATGACATTGATAAAATGATTTATGTAATGTTCACTTATTTTATTCCCTTATTAATACTCACTGAATGCCTACAATGGATGAAGGCCATATTCTAAATGCTAAGACAAAGCTTGGACATTCATAGTCTCTACCTTCATGTAGCCTGTATTCTAATAGGCTCAAAACATATTATAAAAGAAATTACCTGATATATAATATTTAAGTTTAGTATGATGAAAAGAAATACTACATCCTACAAAAGACAACCCTCTAAATTCTACTGCAAAAATCTGAAGTCTTATCAAATAATGTACTTGCCACTGAAATATAGTATCATTGACTTAATCAATTTTAAAATGGAAAGTGACTTTGTAAAACAGACTCACTACAAATACAAGCATAAAGAAAATTCTACGACATGGTAAATAAAAAATATTGCTATATAATCAGAATAGATATTGCCCAACCTATCTGAATTTGAATTTTGGGTTTGAATTTTACCCTTTCATGCTTTCTAAGCATATATTTCTAAGATGCAATTATTTATTGTTTTGCTCTTGATATACTTTTCTTTTTCATACCATTAATTCTAATCCTATAATTTTTATTCATTCAGACTGAAAAATTGAACTTATTAGCAAAAACTCATTATAGCTTCTCTCTCCTATACTTCAGTTATTCATAAATTATAGTAAGATTTGTGCTAGAATTTGCCAGTTTGACCTGAACTTTTATTTTTATTTCATCCTTGCTTTGACCCTCACATAAGTTAGTGGCTTTCTGTTTCATGTTTGGGCTTATTTTCCAATTTTCCAATGTGTCTTCATTAAAATGTCACATGATTTAAAAAGACTAAATCCTACATGGCCCTATAGCAATGAGGAAATTGCCACATATCCCACAGATGTTCAGTAAACATGTGCAGGGTAAAATTGTGATTCTATGCTCATTAAATAATATTTAATGTTTAAATTAATAAGTTTGGTACCCAAAATTACAGCAAAGTTCTGAGTTGGACCAACACTAATCTCTAACCACAATAGTGGTGTTCCCTTTCCTCCTCTGTGCTCTCATAATGATTGTGTTTCTCACCACCAGCACTTGACTCGCTGTCTGCAATGGCTTCTCATTTATTAACTAGGTTTTCATTTACTACATGAGACTCTGTGACAGCCAGTTTATAAAGTTTCAGATGAATAGGTTGATTTCTATAGTCTAGCCAGGTTCATCTGTCTATGGATAGATCTGGAACCATTAAATGGTTTTGAAGCATTATCAACAATGGGTCTAAAGTTATAGTAAGTGAGAAAAAAAATCGAGGCAACATAACTAGAGAGAATATCTTTCTGTAAATTCAAACTAACATCGAGACAGTCAGAGGTTCTGAGAGGTCATGATATGGGAAATCATACAGGACCTCCAAATGATATAGGGAAATATTGTAACTCCCAACCTGCTTGATGTCTGATATGACAAGTTCGTGTTCCCCAAAATTGAAGAATGAATTCTAAGGAACAAAGGAGTTTAAGGGGGAGAAATACAGCTCCTGACAGGTAGGAGGGGTCCTGAGTGGGTTGCCAAGTGGGTTTTCAGGGAAATTTTTATAGAGCACAACCATGTGGGTACAATGTGGGTTAAAGCTATGAGTAACCAATAAGGTTATGAGTATAGACATTTAGGTAATATTGAGCCAATGGGGAAGCAAATCATGTAGCAAGTGTACATGGAAAGAACAAAGAACTTTTCAGGAAGGGATGAGTCTGAGGGTCTAGGTCACCCACTGAGACTGATGTATAGCTAGACTTTATTAGACCAAGTGTTACCACTTATCACAGGCCTGGTCATTCTGTCTTTCTAGTGAGGCTTGGCCTCTAACAGATGTACCTCCAGCCACAGTTGTAATGAGTTTTACTTTGCACTGACTCTCTTGAGGGCCCAGCCCTATCTGACTGCCTATAATATTTCTACCTAACTCAGCTGTCTATAATAATAGGAAATGTGGGCTTCTGATTACCAGAAATTTTAAGAATCAATCTCCATGCACAAATCCTGTTTCAGGCTTCAGATGCAAACACAGGTAGAGTCTATGATTATATCAAAAGATTGATGAAGACAATTTCCCAAATGTGAGCTCATTAATGAAACTATTTCATTAAGCTGGATGAATCAGTTAGCCATGTTAAGTTTGGTGCAAGTAAAGGCAGAGAAAAGAAATTGAGAAAAGCCTTTAATGCCGGCGCGCGAGGGCTACAGTAGAGTGCAAGAGACCCTCAGAGGAGGAGGCTACTGGACAAAGAATTTATTGGGTTTAGCTGCAGGTGGAGTTTGGAGGGGCATGCAAGGTGACTTAATGGAAGGGGATTGGGGGAAGTGGAGAAAGGAAGTTTATCTTGAACTGGGAAGAAGAAGGAGGAAGTGGGTAATATATTGTTGTTTTGGGCTTGTTGCCATGCTGGAACACCGCCATGATGGCCAAGCAGTTTTCATATGGGCATGGACCTATCAAGCCCAAACAAGATGTGAAACCTGCAGTGACTTGGGCTACTGGCCAATAATTTTTAATTTTGTAATAAAAGAAATAAAGAGACAAGGAAAGGAAACAGCAGGAGAAGGTGATTTCTGCTTATCTGTGGGAAAAAAAAAAGTTAAAAGAAGAAAAATTCCAAGATAACATTTGCCAGAGATGGAAAGTAGCTTCAGTTTTCTGTTATACATCTCAGAGAGTGGCACTTACGAAACATGTATTTTCTCTAATTTTATGAAAACGGGTGCTCTGCTAATAGTGCCTTTATTGGATGCACAAAGATTCCTCAAAATAAAGTAGAACCATAGATCCCAAACTCTTCCTAAGTATTCATTTAAGAAGCATTTTCTACACAGGGTAATCTGAGTTCTCCAGAGGACAATAAAGAAGATCTAAATCACAAGGTTTTGCTAATGGCCAGAGCCAGAAACACATGGTGTAGGAATGAGTGCCTGAGGGCGATTCTAAAAAGAACATGTCATGCTTGGGACTTCACTGTTTCCTAGAAACAAGTAAACAAAAAACACATTTTCCTTAAAACTTCACTATTTTCCAGATTTAAAAAAACAAAAAGAAAAAAAACCCATGTATTGTCTAGATAAAACAACACTTTTCATCTACCTCCAGGATTTTGCAAAAGAATTTCTGGCATTTCTGTAAGTTTTCTATCTATATACTGGTTCTGGACCACCTGGGGGCTGTGTACCCAGGCTGACCATGGACCCCACCATTACCATTTATCTGTATTCTCAGTAGGGATATAAATAGTATATATCTTATAGGGTTTCTGGGTGGAAAAACAGTATTAATGCACACAGAACAGTATTTGGCTGGCACATTCTAAGAACCCTATAAATGCTTGGCTACTCTATTTTATTATTCCCTTGCAGTAGGTCAGCATGAAATTAATAGGATGGCCATTAAACAATTCTACCAGTACTTCAAAGGTGTTACCTGAAAAAAAAAATTGTTTCTTACTTAAATGTATTTGGTAGGTGTAGCATGGAAAACACATTTTAAAATTTGCTTTACTGTCAGACTTCTCAGACATTTTAATATGCAAGTATTAAACATAATGACTTTGCTTATATGCCATTTTTCTACATCTTTTTTTTTTTTTTATCAAGGGACCTTTCTTTCCATATAGCACCTACTGATGTCTTCAGTGAATCTCACTTGAGAAGACATAGGGCTGTCAGGATAAGACATATTTCTGAAGACCCCAAAGATGGTCTTTCCTGCTTTCAGTAGTTACTTTAGGAAGAGAATAGGAGAAGAAATTGGCTCTACCATACTCCTTTACACTTTAAAAGAAAACACAAAACTCCTACCTTATTTGTGAGGAGTGAAAGCTCTCCTTTTGATGATAGCTGCCTTTCTGATAAGATTGCATCAGATTTCTCTAATGATGACCTCCCAAGAGAAGAAGGGAAGGGTGATCCAAATCTACTACATTTCCCAGCCGCGTCTATTGGCATCGCAGATTCCTCTCCTCATGACTCACGGGGAATCCATGATGTGGATTTTTCTGTATTTGAACTGGCAAAAGATATACACCAAATGTTAAAGGCCATTAACAAGAAGGTAAATCAGGAACAACGTTGATATCAAAGCATTAATTCAGGGTAAGCACAGAATGTGTTGCACCATCGATTCTGGCATTTTTGTCTGCTCATAATAGCTTTGAGCACTTTATCTATATGTTGTACAGACCTAAATGAACAGAAATAAATGTATGGAAAGATTCTCTGTTATTGAGTTTCCCTCTCATCACTTTTCTGCTTTAGAAGTGAAATAAGGGCAGAGGCTTCATTCGCCTAGAACCATTATGAAATGGAGGATGCCAGCCAGGGTACCAAAGTGTGATGCTTGCAGTTTTCAAGCATGTAAATGATTTCTTTTTGAACAATTCCAAGTCAGTGTACCATGAACAGAGTTGGAGTACCTTGTCAAAGCAGGTTGCTCAATTTCCAAAGCCACTTAGCAGTTTTCATAAGTGGGAAGACACTGTATGTTTAATTTTTTTATGAAGAGCTAACATTTATTTCCTGGAACTGGGCAAAACAGTTCAGATCTATTATGTTACATAATTCTCACAATAAATGTATGAGGGTATTCCTCAGACTCTAAGTAAATGTCATATTGCCTCCCCCCACGTAATGAAGTCTTCAGGGATTTTTCATTCTGATTTAAGGAATATACACACGAGGGGGGAAATGGCATATTTTTCTCAAGGATCACATTAGGTTTTCCCAGGTCGTTTATTATTACAATAAATCCTCCAGAAATGTTCCATTGTTGACTTTTGGGAGGAGACTGAAAATCACTCAGATGGTGTTACTGTGATATTTGCTCTTGAAGAGCCAAGCCACCACTCCCCAAATCTCTTAGGATGGTGATTGGAATAAAGCAGGAACTCAGGAAATATTTGCTGAGCACGTGGATAATGATTCACATTGTAATCTACCAAGTTTTGTCTTAGTGGAATATTGGTAGCTTCTGTTTCCCTTTGTACAAGGTTTTTCTATTAAGAGGTTGGCTTTTTACACAGGTGAATATACAAGTCTCCCTCTTTCCTTCATTCAATATCACAAAGAAAATACCTATAACATGCATTAAGTCACTATTAAGAAGAGTTGTATGAAATAGAAAAGTGGCATGAATTGGTTAAATTCTGTACTTTTTAAAATTAATTCAAAATAAATATATTTTGTAAAATTGACAGTGGTGGTACAGAAGCTTTCTAAATATAAGGCCAAGCATTAACAGCTATTTCTAAGTTTCTCATTTCAGATATATTAGATCTCTAAGGTAGAAATACAGGAAAAAAGAGCTTTTTGAGACAAATTTATACTGCTGCTAGGCTTTTAAAATATAAATGCAGTCTTCTTTTCCTTAGAATATATATATATATATAGAAGATGAAATTTATAGGAGGCATCTTTCTGGAGGCATGCCTTCTGTTTTGGTTTAGATCTGGAATGTCCCCCAAAGACTCGTGTGTTCAGAGGTGGGCCTTTCAGGATGTGATTGGATCATGGGACCCCTGTGTTCATCAGTGGGTAACACTACTGATGAATCCATAGCTGAATATACTGTAAAGAAGTGGGGCCTAGTCCAAAGAGGTGAATCATTGAAAGCATGACCTAGAAGAGCACACTTCCCAGTTCCTCCCTTCTCTCTCTGCTCCCTAGCTGCCGTGACATGAGCAAATATCTCCACCAGGCTTTTCCGCCATACCATATGCAGCTTGGAGCTGGCCAGCCATGCAAGGATGGAGACTTCTGAAATACGAGCCCAGATGAACTTCTCTTCTTACATGTGTCAGTTATTGTGTCCCAAAGGCAAGAAAGTTATACACTTTCATAGAAAGGTTTTCTTTTCGCAAAATACCCACGTACATGTGGTTAATGGATCTACAAATACCAATTTCTTCCCCAAAAGAAAACTATGAAGGCAGTTAAGTCAAATAAATTCAAACTCTGCAGGGGGAGCACCGGCCACCCTTAAATCTACCACACTTTTGAATTACTTACGGGTGGTCATGATGTTCCATTTGGCTTTGCCAAGTACTCCTTCAGCCTTTGTCCATGTGATTGCTCTTGAGTAGGAAAGTAAAAGAGGCGAGGAGGAAGAGAGAAAGGAGTCAGGGTCCATGTCCCCATTTCAGTAACCTGAAAATCAGAGAATTTCCAAACCAAAGTTCAACTCCAATTTTACTTTTGTAGCAAAGACTTTTTCCTAAGTCCATTCCTAGCAAGATATATGCAGTGTAGGTCTGAATGTAATTTTCTTTAATGACGAAACTGTAAGTCAATTCATGGTGAGTACAATCCCACATTATTTTTTGCATAAAAAAGAAGTCATACAACTATATACATATATAACCTATTCACAGTAACAATAAAAACATATTCACCGATTCATCAAAAGAGAGACAGGTTTGTTGTGTCTATCCAAATGTATTATACTGTGATTTTTCTCTTCCTTGAGAAAGATTTCCCTGAAGACAATATTTATGGCAGGAGCAGAAATTTACATTATACTCAGGTGGATGTTCTGACTAGGAAGCACATTGCGTTTTGGAGTAGGGCTTTATTGGACATTCCTTGAAAAATCCTCTGAAGGGAAATAATGTTTTGTTTTCTCATTTGCTCAGATTTCCCTATAATTTTCTGTGATGGCTATAGCCAGTAGTCCCTTATGGAACACAGGCTACATCAGAAAGGAAGGAGGAAGTACTCTTGTCATAGAGATATTTTCAGATTAAGTTGGCAAGGCCCGTAAGCTTTATTGAAAAATTTTCTACATTGTCATCCTTCTAATACAGTCAGTAAAACATTAGCTCTTTCTCCTTTCACTGACACATTTTTTCCCTTTTTTCTTTCTTCATCTATGTCCACTCACTCTTAATGGATTCTTGATGTTTACCTCTTAATGAAAAATGACTTGAGTTCACTCCCTTATAATAATTGTAAAACCTGGTTTTTTTGGTTTTATTTTGTTTTAAAGGCATTCTGCTTTATAATGTAGGTTAACATCTAATTATTTTGTAATGGATATTTAGTGGTTGCTTTTTTTCTGGAATGAAGGATTTATTAGGAAGGTCCTTGATGGAATTTGGCTATCTCCATGAGTTTGATGTGGTACTGAAGGTTAGTGTCCAAATTTTACTAATTCTCCAAGGTTGTAGATTGAAAGAAGATATAGTCGTCACAGTTACCAACTCGAAGAATCCCATGTAAATGCAAATTATTCTACAGTCCCCTGAAATTCTGAATTTGTTGATGGAGATGCCTAGAAGGGGAAAGGGACACTTCGAGTGGTTGATTATTTGTAAAAATGTCCGCCTTCTTGTCTGAACCTATTACTAAGTCACTTAGAAACTGTCAAGAATACATATAAATAGGCATTACAGAGGAACTGTGCTGTAGCAAGAGTCTTCAAAGTATCAGGGCTTGCCCTTATAAAAATTGCACACAATCTAACACATATTAGCATGAATCAGACTTACATATGCATGACTACCCCATGGAGCTTCCTGTCTTCAGTGAGTCAGGTTCTCTTCATGAGTATAGCAACTAGCTGCCAAGAGAGGTCAGCAGAAAGGTCCCTGGCAGGAAATACTTTCTGTGGGCTTTGAGCAAAGACCTGTGTGTTCAGTGGACTTTGATTCCTAAAGAGGCTGCTGTGCCCATTGCATGAGATACCTAAACGGTGGAGAAGTCACCATACTAGAATTTCAGAAACTGGTCCAGACACCAATAAAAAACTTTGGAAGCAGGAAGAGCAAATCAAAATACAAAGGCGAATCCTACAGCCAGAGCCAAAAACACATCAGTTTCACGATAGGTAAAGGCAGTTTACCTGATGGTGGCCTAATGGCAATTCTTCCGAGAGGCAGTCTTTTGATGGCAGTGGTTCAAGCTGACTTCAGGTGTCTGCTTGATCTTAGAGGAGTCATTAACTGCTGCAATTGAGGATCAGTCCAGGTTCTTTGCATATCACCATATACTCACTTTGGGGTCAACCGACAGAGAATATCCAAATATTGTAGGCTCGTGGCAGACACGATGGACAAAGACAAGAATGTCCCCTTTGGCAAAAATAACAATATACATCATTTATTGATAGCTTTCAATTTCCAAGAAATTGACATAAGCCTTTGAAACTGAGAAGCAACCCACTCCAGGAACAACCTAGCGGGAAGGACAGAAGTCAAGTTCACCAAAAATTGCACAGTGACTAATTAGTAGAACTTGTATTTGACTGTCATGTTGTTCCAATTTAAGGGCCCTGGCCTTCCTACTGTGTTACAATGCTACACATTAATATTCCACTGAAAGTGGGTAAGCTGCCTTCCCACTTAACAGATTGAAAAATTGATTTGTAAAAGAACTTCAAAGAAAGGTGCACCATCAGTTGAAGGACCAAAAGAGACCCCGGAAAGGACTGTACTTACAGATCTGGGTTATTTTCCACCTTAAAAATACAGTGGGTAAAACTTGAGAGCTGGAGTCCAACAGAACTGGGTTGGGATCATCGTCCTGCCATTTACTTGCTGTGTTTACGGGCCTCTGTGATTCTTTATCAGTGAAATATAATAGTACTAGGGATAATAATAGTGCCTACTTTGGAGACACTCATCAAGATGAAAGCACTTAGCTTGGTGCATCACACAGGGTAAAAACTGAATATGTCACTAGTCTTCTTCATTATTGTCTCACCAAAGAGCCAAACAAGAGGAGCTGGCTACGTGTGGCACAGAAGTAGAATATATGATGTGGCATAGTGGAAGGCAGTATTTGGACATAGTTTAAGTATTTTTTCTAGTATACTTACACAATATTATACAATATTTACCAAACCAATGCTATGCAACCTCTAATCCAATGCAGTGAATCAATTCTAAAAGATAAATAAGTTACTTTACTTCTCTAGTTTTCAGAAGGACTGCACAGATGTCCCCAAAGGTATCTTCTAGCTCTAAAAGTCTGTGACTGCTCTTCTTAAGCACTTACTCTGGGCAAAGATTGTCACTGGGAAGGATGGAGTTGGCATACTTGGAGAAACACAATGTAAAAAGCCTACATAACATTCTTGTGAAGAATTAGCTAAAATGAAAAACCTTTCTTTTGGCTTTGTCATAGAAAAGCTTTAGCGAGGATAATTTAAGAACTAGTAAATATTTATAGCTCCAGCATGGTTTGATTTTAGTGAAGTCTATTCAGAGGCCCTGTAAAGGTGAGAGTCCTGTATGTTGAATTCCAGGTGGTGGTCAGGGGCCTGTTGAGGCCTCAGTCTTCGCACAGGTTTAGCATCTCTGGCTGACGGCTGCACGGATTGCTGTTAACTTTGAGATATGGTAATAATGACTCAGGAGCTGGGCCATAGTAGTTTTTCCTCCATGTGTGATGTCATGGTGGCATTTTACACACATGTAAGCTAACTCCCTCGGGATGATCATTTGATCATCCCAGACACCGCTTGGTTCTGTATGGGCTCCTTCTTGTTGTGCCCATTTTATTTCCTCTTGAGTGTAGTGAAGAGGTCCTTGCTGGAGATTGCTAACAGTTGTTGGTGGTATTTCATGTAGAGCTTCCAAATTTTGGACTAAGTCATTGTCTTTCCAGGTAGAGCCCTCAGTGACCATCTTAGTGGCTTCATCTGCCTTTTGGTTTCCAAGGGTGATGGAGTCTTTTACCTTTTGATGTCCTGTGCAATGGAGGGCAGCCATCTTTTTGGGCTTCCATACAGCAGCCAAAAGTTGTAATATTTCATATCTATTTTTAATTTGTTTTCCTTCAGCTGTCAGAAGGCCACGTTCCTTGTATAGCATCCTGTGGACGAGAACTGTGGCATAAGCATACCTGGAATCTGTGTAGATGTTTACCTTTTGTCTTTGCCCAGTTGAGGGCTTCTATTAGTGCCCATAGTTCATCCCACTGAGCTGATCAGTTTTGGGGAAGAGGTCTGGCTAGGAGCACCTCTTCAGTGGTATTGATGGCATAGCCAGGCCGACGTTTCCCATTTTTGACAGAGCTACTTCCGTCTGTAAACAGGGTGTACTCAGCATCGGCCAGGGGCTCCATCTGCAGATCAGGTCGGCTAGCAAATAGTTCATCAGTCATTGTAAGACAATCATGGTTTGGTTGTCCAAGCTCTGTGGGCAAATAGGTGACTGAGTTCAAGGCTTTGACTGGCTGGAATGTGAGTTGGGGATTTACTTGGTACTGAGTAATGTGGCTATTCAAGAGCCAATGGTGTCCCCAACTGTTGAGGAGCTCAAGAACAGTGTGTAGCACCTGGATAGTCAGATTTTGTCCCAGAGTCAATTTGTCTGCTTCCTTTGACTAGGAAGCCTGTCACGGCGAGCACCCACAGACAAGGAGGTCATCCTTTTGATACTGAGTCTAGTGTCTTAGACAGGTAGGTGACTGGCCTCTCCCAGGGTCCCACTGTTTGAGTTAGGACTCTGAGGCAATGTGTTGTCTCTCGTCGACAAACAAGTTGAAGGGACGAGTCACATCTAGGATTCCTAAAGCTGGAGCTAAGGCTGGGGTTCTTTTAATCTGTTTGAATGCCTCAGTTTTCTGTAAAGTCCATCTGATTACATCTTTTTTGGTTGTGGGCTTTTTCAGCCGTCATAAAGTGGCCTGGCCTTTTCAGCATACCCAGGTATACAGATCTGGCAGAAACCAGCTGCCCCTAAAAACTGTCTAAGTTCTGTTTTACAGTCAGGCCATGTGATAGAGCAAATGACTTTCTTTCTTTCTGGGCTTAGGTGTCAGAGCCCTTTTTCTAAGTGAAACCCTAAATATCTGACCTTTTGTTTACGAATTTGAGCCTTCCTCCATGAGACTTTGTACCTGGTATCATACAAGTGGTGAGGAGGGCTTGAGTTCCTCTCCAACAGCCCTTTTCTGTGGGGCTTCCAATTAGGATATCATAAACATACTGCAGGAGTATGTGGGGGAACCTGGCCAGATCGGCAACCAGGGCTTCCCCAGACAGAGTGGGAGAATTCTTAAACCCTTCAGGGAGGCGAGTCCATGTGAGTTGTCCTTTTCGTCCTGTGTTGGGGTCCTCCCATTCAAAGGCAAACAGGAGTTGACTGGCAAGGGCCACTCACAGGCAGAAGAAAGCATCTTTTAAGTCCAAACAGGTGAACCAGGCAGCACTGGGAGGAAGCAAGCCCAGAAGAGTGTACAGGTTTGGGACTGTTGGGTGTAGGGTCACAGTGGCCACATTGATGGCATGGAGGGCTTGCACCAGGTGGAAGTCACCATTTGGTTTTTTTTACTGGGAGTGTGTGGGTGTTCCAGGGAGACTGGCAGTTCAATTACCAGAGGGGCAGGGTTGATGGCTAGCCCTGGTGGTGAGTACTCTGCCCATACACCTGGAAATATGGTTTTTGAAACCTCAGGGTTATCGTCTTTGGGCATCCCAGGCAGTGGAGGTCTCTGCTGGCATACAGGGGCTCCCTCCCCTGATGGCTGAGGAGACTCTGAGAAAGAGACGGGAGGGCGCACCTTCTCGTCCATGAAGCAGAGAGCTAGTCCCCTCAGCAGCCAGCAGGCCTCCACTGGTGACCTAAAATGGTCAGCACAGTGTCTTCCCGGCCAATGCACTAAGAATGTTGCAGAAATCTGATATCAAACTGAATGGAAGACTCTTTGCACCAAGGAGTTGGAAGGCAACTTTTATTAATGCTAGCAGGCTGGTGGGAACCAGGATTCCAAATCACCAGCCCTGGCTCAGAGCAAAATGGAGACTTAACATGTGTTTCTAAGCAGAAAGAACAAGAGCTAATAACAGGTTATTTTATAATTGGTTACACACATTTGGTCATTAGTTGTTAGACAATTTCATTCTGAGCAGGTTTTGTTAGGGACGGGTTGTTTATCATAAGGTGGGAAAGTTTAGGGAGGGAACTGAGCCTGAGTGAGTGAGTAAAATCAAGCGTGTCCTTGGCTGGGCTAGTCTGTCAGAGCAGAAAGTCCTTGAAACAAGATACATTTGCAGGCTGGGTAGTGCAGCTGGACGAAGTTATCTCTGAATTGTAAAAAAGACATAGTGTTTTATGGCTGACTGAGTCAGACAATTTAACCCTGAGATAGGCTGAGCCTGCACAGCCCATCTTAACATAGTGTCAGGCTATTAACCCTAAAACTTCTGTCACAATTCCAACCTTTAGTACTGTATTAGCAGTGTCACAGGACAAAGGATATGGTTAAAAGAAATAGGTGGAGAAATATGAACAAGACAGAGTATGCCTTAGAATCTAATTTATGTAAATTTACATTATATTGCTATTGTATTAATCTTAGTATAAATCATAGTTCTAAGCACTTTAAGTAAATTTATATGAGTCAATTTTTTATTTTGCAAACCTTTAGCAATGTTTATTAATTATTATGAGCTCTGAACAATTTTAAAATCATGAATCATTCATTAATCAAATGAAATTGAGTTTCCTAGTAGCCAAACTAGCTAGTTGGTGGAAGAAAACCTGTTTAAACATACAGTTCAATCACAATTATGTGGAAGCATGTGGAAGAGATTAGAAAAGAATAACAACATATTGGATGTGGATAAAAACAACACATTGGAAGAGCAGAAGCCTGAATGAGTAGTTTCTTAACATGCGTTCCTTGTGTAAGAGGGGAGTTCCGTTACACTCCTACAACATGATTGACCCCTGGGTATTGCTGCTCCATAGGACAATGTCAATTAGTTCTTGGACTGCAGTTTTTCAGAATGCAGATGGGACTGATCCAGTCCACATGACACGATCTTGTAAATGTACTAACAGGCATAAGTTTTTACAGATTTAAAATCAGAAGTGGCATGTCTCTCTTTTTTTTTTTTTTTCTTTTCTTTTTTTCTTTTTGTATTGAGGATTAAACTCATCACTGAGATATATCTTCAGGCTTTTAAATTTTTTAAAAATTTAATTTTATTTAATTTTTTAAGACAGGGTCTCACTAAGTTGGGCTTGAACTTGTGATCCTCTTGGCTCAGCCTCCCAGAGTGCTGGGATTACAAGCATGCACCACCTCACCCAGTGTACTCTGTGTTTCAAACCCTTGGACAGTGGTATTTGCATGATCATGTAAAGTGATTAGCACAGTTTTCAGAGGTTATGTTTACACAGACAGTATTTCTGCACAAGAAGCAGTACCTTTTGGGGGGCTGTTTCTAGGCTCCTATGATAATCAGAACTGCTGCTGCTTCTTCCCAGAATTATTCCTGTCCTCACCTTCTTATCTTTCCAGTGGTTGTTCAGTTTATTTCAAATGAAAACATGCCTCTAATTTCTTTGGCATACAAAAAAACCAGAAACATCTTTTCCCTCCTTCTGTTCCAAGAAAGAGGAGGGAAATGCCTAGCCTTGGGCTAAACTGTGAAGCTGACATAATTTGTTTGGGGAACTTCCAAGTGGACATATTGGGTGTTTTATCTCAGCTTCCTAGGAGCTGGAATCTCTGACCTAAAGAATTATTCTACTTCTGGGAATTTCTAGCACACCAGAAGGTTGTTGGAGGCCATTTCTGTGTGGGAAGCTGATGCTGTGGGAGAAAATAGGGAAAGGGCCACAATATTCTTTAAAAGACTCCTATCAAAAAAACCGGAGGTTATGTAGTTTCAGTCAGCAGGTGGGCTGGGCAATCAGACCTGCGAGGTCATGGTGTCTCTGTGTTGGCTACAATTACTTTTCATCTTGGGTACAGGTTACAAATGAAAGGTGTGAACTCAACCCGAGCCTGGCTTTGGTTTTCAGAGACAGTCTTCCCATACCTCCAAGCCACATACATGTGCTGGGCCTTCCAGAAAACACATCTTGGGCTGTATTTGTTTATTTATAGTTTCCAAATTCTCAGATTCTGCCTGTAGGACATTTGATGTGATTAACAGATTTTTCTAAATTAAGATAGATACTTTCTGTGTAAGAAGAGATTAGAAAGTTGTCTTTTTTCTTTATTTTTCCTTTGCTTCCATTTTTTTTTTCTTTTTTATTTTTTCCTCTAGTCTTTCTGCTCTATTTTCCACATTCCTCATCACTGTCAATCCTGGTAATTAATCAAGACTCAGTCATGGATGGCTCCTTTTCCCCTCCTCTTCTTATCCGTTCTTTTCCTGCCTGAGTGATTAAGAATGATAACTCATGCCCTGTATCACTGACTCCCTGTCCTGCGAGCATGGAAGCCAGGCCCCATAACGAGAGTTTCCACCAAGAGAAAAGCACTGGGCTGACAAATGTGACTCCCAGACCCCAGCCATCAAGAGGTGGATCTCCTGATCCCTAACAATGGACACCATCTATTTCTCCATGTCAGGAGACCTTTGGTGGAAAACAGAAACAAACTGGGAAAAAAATTCTCATGCCTGCAATTTATTGTTTATAAAGACCTAAATCTTAATGCTATGAAGAATCTGCAGGATGCCTTCGTAGTGGTTGTAGAAAGTCATGAATCTTGAGAGTTTCTTAGGGTTTTGGTACCTACCAGCCCAGAAGAACGTGTGCAGGCACATTCCTGCTTACTACTCTTTTTCCAGTTTTATTTTTCCCAGTGTTTGGAGGGCAATAGAAACAAACAAGCTTTGTAAAAGAAAAATACCAACACATCTTACTTTCCATTGTGTGATTGGTTCATGTCTCTGGACACCTTAAGATTTAGTTTAACCACTGATTTAACTGAGGAGATTGGGGAAGCCACTTCTCCATCCATCACAGGATCTGCGATGCTTCTTTTACAGATTCATACTTTTGGGATAATATGTCACTTCTCCAACAAGCTCCATGCAAACGGAAGCGATTCTAGGGAAAATGGATGAAAAAGTATGACATAACCAACCATATCCTCCCACACATTTCATTAGCAGATCATTTTCTGTAGAGATGGTCAGTTGACAGAATGGTCCTGAAGGAGTGGAAAATAAAATTATTAACTTGGGATGGTTACAAGGGAAAGTAACTTCTAAGAAAGGAATGCCATGCTGCCTGAGAACATGAAGGACATGCTGTTCTTCCTCCTATGAAGAATGATGAAGTGGAGGGACTATGGACAGATTGAGGCAGAAGGAATGAAGGGAACGGCATGATAGCCTGGACCATATCTGTGTGTGGTTTCCACAGGAACTCCCTAAGTTATAAGTACATAGAATGTTGACTTTGAAATGCTGTAGTGACTTTTTCCTTTTTAATGTGTTCTAATATATTAGTTAGATTTTCTTTTCTTGCCTGAACTGCTTTATGAAAGAATTCTATTGTAAGGCTATAGAAGTATCTTGTGAAATTCATATTAGGTCAGCAATACTATTAATTAAATTCAATCAGCTATTTACCCAACTTTCTGCATGAGAAACAGCCACAATATGTCAACAACATAGTGAACATTTATTTCTGGTGGCACCATGGGCTGGTAACAGGGCCACCTTCTGTAAGCTGGGATTGGCTGAATGGCCCTGCCACCTCAGCTGAGATCACTTCTGGGCCTGAGGTCAGCTGGAGCTCAAGTGGTAGAGGCATTTCTCAGCTGGGTAGCACTGAGCTACTACATCTCTCCCCATTTTCAGGTATCCAGCCAGCTAGCTCAGAAATATTTTTTTCCTGTTTTAACCATTTATTAGTTCAATTATTTAAGTACAGAATGACCAAAAAAATTGCCTATTTTTCATTCATTTTTATAAGATAATATAATAGGAAATATAAAAACTACAATTTTATCAAATTTATTTGATATAAGAATCAACTGGTTGAAATGACACCTGCATGAGTGATGCTTAGGATAGTCAGTATGTAAACAAATGTGCTGCCCAAGTGACACTTGGAGTAAACCGTTAAGTTGTTAAGATTAGTCTTTGCTGTTTTCTGATCTAAATGGCTATGTGATAATTCTACTTCTCATATTTGTCTCATATTCATGTATCAGAACAGTAAGATTGGTATCACCCTGTCATGACCTAAAATCCTCCTCAAGGAAGGAGTTCATGTTTGGCAAAGGTGACTGCATGGAATATGCAGTAATCATCTGGAAAATATGAGAATGGGAAAAAGACAAAAATAATTTTGTACTACATCAATGACATACTGATAATTAGAATTAGTTAATTTTGCTGAGGGTAGAGATAATGGAAGATGGTTCTCACCAGTTGCTTCATAGAAAAAGATTCTTAGTAAATTGGTCAGTGTAGTCCCCCTGAATATGATTATTGATAGGAAGATTTTGGATAGTTTATCCAGAACTTTCACTTTCTTTTTGTCCTATATCCTCACTATATCTGCAATTTCTTGGCTTTCCCTCATTCCATAATTTATTGGACATCTCAAAGAATGTTTGAATGAACTGATTAGTCATTACCTTTGCTGCTGCTGACTTCACAGTCAAAGACCCAAGCCAAGCATCAAGCATATCTTGGCGGCTTTAACCTCAGGATCATGCTGTCTTTCAAGTTCCTGTCTTCAAGTCCATCCAGAATTGACTTATCAATACTAATATTTGTCTTCTGCACAATACAGAGTCTCTTCTCTATTTGTGACAACGCCTCCATGTTTCTTATGTTTAAACACTGTATCCATGCTGTTTCTGGAAGATTCCCTTCAAAAATGTCTGCTCACTTCTTCTAAACGCTGAGTCAAGAAGTATTAGTTCCCTAATGCCCATCTTTTGTCCCATATTCTCCATAATCCCTTTATAAAGCCACATAAATACTTCTACTGACCAAATATATGTCTCTTCTCTGAATTTCTGTTATTATCCTTTTAGCTCATACCAGTGATCACATTTAATCCCACACTGCCTTGTATTCTACCATCAATTTCAGCTTTGCATTGCTCTCATACCCCACACCAGACTGCTTGCTTCTTCATTAGAGGCACCGAAACTTGTGACTCTTTTTCATATCTCAAGAATCAGAGTGAGAGAGAATACAGTTCATAGAGTAGGTGCTTAATAAAAACTCAATAATTATCTGATTTTGGTACCCTTATTTGATATCTGTAATTAGAAAGCTCTCATCATTCCCTGAATTATCCTATTCCTTACCAAGTTGTACTATTCAAGTCTTTATCTCTTTGTTTCTATTGATCATTTTTCAATATAAAAGCACCTTCTGGAAGTGGGATTCTCTTCTTTCGCCTGGCCATACATTTCTCTCTGGGTCTGTTAGAATATAGATGATACAAATAACTTCTTTCTAATGTGATTTATATGAAATGGAAGCCTTTTCTATTTCTACTTCAGATGTTCTTGTTTTGAATTGCAAATATTTAGTTTCATGTATATTTAAAAGTTATTTTGACAGCATGTAATGTAGATTTAAAACATTCTGAACTTGGCTGTTTTCCCTTGATCAATTCTTTTTTTAGTAGAAACACTGTAAATACACCAACAAGTGTCAGAACATACAGTATAGTGAACAGCTAAGGACAATCTGTTATGATATTCTGTGTATTAAAGACTAGTTTGTTTGTGCCACCAGGAAGGGTTTATTTTTAGTATTTGGATTTGATAGATTTAATGAGAATGATATAATTTGCCTCACTAGACAACAGTGTTGCAGCTTAAAGATATGCACTACTCTTAATTCAGTGCTAAAGGCAGAGTAATGTAATGAGAGCTAAGGTACCCAAGAAGGCAGCATTTCTAAAATTAATAGATAAAAATTCAACCATGATGCATAGAAGTTAAACAGCAGTTAATTCTATTCAGGTAGATCAATGGAGTGGGCCAGGAACTTGTTTCATTGTAGCAGTGAAGGTGTTAGCTGTTTTACCTTGAAACCTTGAAACTGAGGAATAGTCCCCAGAGAATAACTGATGTGAGTTATAACCTTCTTGACTGATTCTTTAAAATGAGAACTGAACTGTGAGAAGAATTGCAAGTAATTCTGAGTTGTCAAATTTAGAGGAAGCAAAACCTTCAGACTTATTTCTTTTTAGATTTTCAACTATTTTCATTCCTCCTTTTCTTTCTACTTCTTTCTTCCTCTGTCTTGAGCCTCTTCTTTTCTTCTTTGTCCCCTCAGTTTTCATATCAGGGATTAAATTAAATGAAATTAGAAATTGAATTAAATTAGAATGAAATGGTTGGTTAAATGTCATTAGTCTGATAAGAAGGACAAAGTTAAGTGTGTTGGATCTTGTTTGTGCCTATACTGATGACACATAAAAAGACATAATATTTTTTAAAAAGGCCGCAGCATTCAGAATTAAAGATGAAACACTCGGTTATACTCAGCGTTCATTCACATGTACTTTCTCAGGAAGAAGATACACAGCCATATGAGTTCATGCTTTCAAGTTTTCTGCATTCAATTCAAAGTTTTAAAATGTATGTTGAAAAATATACAAGAGTGAAAACAAGTGATAGTTTAATATCTGTTAAGAGCAAATGAATTGTGATTGATAGCAGTGTGGATGTGGAAGACAATCACTATTTACTGGGGCCGTCATAGGAAAAGATTTGGGATAATATTACATAAGATCCAAACAGATGAACCGCAGCTGAGGCTGAGTTTATGCAAAATATCAGAGGCAGCATGTTCCAGGCATGGTAGGCAAGTTTGGCTCAAGTAGAGGATTTCAGATAGCAGATAACTAAGTGATCGTGGGAGGCCATGAAAGCTAGGATAGAAAGCATGGACTCTCTTCAGTATATACATGAGAGTCATTTGTGGTAACTGTAGAAAAGGAAGATGTGAGGAAAGGAATTGGGAGTCCCCTGACAAGAGTGGAAAAGTAGCAGTGGGGGGTTGTCTAGACCCAAAAGGATAAAAAGGAATGCATTTTGAAGGTAAGCACTTAGAACGAAAGTATAGATGAAAAATGTTTTTAAAAGCCAATGGAAGGAGATGATGGTGACAATTTTTAGTTGTGATATTGTTGAGTGTTCGAGGTGATAGTTTTGAGGTTTAGTGACTATGAAATAACCAAGTGAGAATATCTATTCATCAGTATGAGAACCTGAACTAGATTTTAGGGAGTAAGTACTCAGCTAAAGTTGTAGATTTTTGAGTTAGCCATGTAAAGGTGATGATTGAATCTGTGAAAATGGATACTTTCCAAAAAAGAAGTGTGTTTAGAGGGGGTGACATGTTCACGATACACATGTAATAGCACAACTGAAAATGTTAAAGAGGGAAGGTGCAGTTGTAAGAACTTGAGGACCCAGACAATGGATGGAATAGTGATTGTCTCTGAGAGAAAGGAGGTTCTGCAACTCTAAGACCACACAGGTCACCTTGACACTAAGAGAGAAGAAAACAGATCATCTGGGATGAAGTACAGAAGAGTCCTACATGTCTTTTGTAGATCATATGGTTGTCTGTAGAGTTATATCCTTGGGAAGGAAGGAGTTAGTTTTTTCCCTTTTTCTTCTTTAATACAAATAGAAAAACAGGTGGTGAAACAAATTAGAAAACTCTGTACTTACAACTAGCACTCCTAGCAAAAGATATTTCACACTGTCTCCTGCTAACCTGTTCTGATACTCCATGGCACTTGTTACCCAGGAGTTCTTCTTCAAATCACTATCTAAAATCCCCATTGCTTTCATTTAAACTGTTTTTTTTTTTTCTGCTTTTCCTTTGTTTATCCTCAGGGGACATGAAGAACATATGGCAGCTATCTCCAAAGTAATAATCCTTTATATTTTTTGAAATAGGCATTACACAAGATTTTTTTCTCTCTAACCTTTTATTCTTCAGGCTAAATAATACCAAGAAATTCACCCTTTTTATGGGCCCTTATTCCTATAGCAATGGCTCAGACTGAGTCAAAATCAGGTCCTAAGATTTGGATAAAAATGTATTAAAGTTACTAGTGTGTATCAGTGAGCAATATTGAAGTCAAGTTTCTCTGTTAGGTAGAAATTCAAGAATGAAATGATGATGACTCCTTTGGGAACAAGTCTTTGTGTAACATCTGTGTCCGGAAAGTACTTATCAAAATGAATAGGCTCATAGTAAATCTTTCAAAAAATAAAATTTGTGGACAAATGGTGAAGAAAATTCACTTTTATCTCTTAATCTTGAAGTCTGGCACACATTAACTTAATTCGTGTTTGACTGAAAGCAAGGATCAAAAAATATGTTTGAAGATATGAAATCAACAATATTATTTTTAAAAGGTTGGTAAAAGTGAGGGCCAGATTGTTGAGCTGCTTATTAGGGGTATGATATTTTATTTCTTTTAATATATTCAGAAATACTCAATGGTATTAAAAGCCCTAGGATTGGCAGGAATTGGCCTTATAATAAATGCTTTTTTCATTACCTTACTCTGGAGTTCATGCCATTTTTTACCATGTCAGTCTTAATTAAGATTACTTAAAGACTGAATATTTTATCACCAAGTATTTGCTGGAGACCAACCAAGAATTAGGCACTGTATTGAAGGAGGAACTCAAGTAAACACAAAATCACAAACTATTAAAGTTGATAAACTTTTGATTTAACACAAAATAAAAATTCTCTTTAGAGAATAATAAGAGTGAATATTTACATAACATTGACCTTTTGCTAGGCGCTGTTTTAGCTTTTTCTAAATCACTATATTATTTCTTTCAGTACAAGAAGTCACTGAAGTAAGTATGATTATTACCCTCATTTTGCACATGAAAAAACTGTTGAGAATTACCTAGCGTCATGTAATTAGTAAGCAACTGAACTAGGATTTGAACCTGGGTTCAAATTTGGTACATTTAACCATACTCCATTAGAGGCCTTAAGGCTCTCTTTAAATAATTTGAGGAATAAGAAGTGCACTACCTTTTACTAGCAAATTCCTCCAGCTGAAACAGAATCTTCCTCCCAGTACCTCTCCTTTGTTGGTTGAGTTTTACTCCCTGGCAGAGGATAGTCTCCTGTGGAGCACACTTGGGGCCTGCAAACAGTCTTCGCACTCTGCTAAGAATATTTTTTCTAGTGATTAATATTCTCTCTTTTAGCTGTTGCATGTGACATCGGTACTAGCTGTGTCGAGCTTTTCTATTTCAAAAAAAGATATAGATCACATAAATACATACAAGTCCATTGCTAACAAGACCGTCAATTATTCCAAGTTTTGTGCATCCATCAATTTTTATAAACATACTTTTTATGTCTTTATTTGAGTGATAAACAAGTTAGAGCAGTACAGAGTATAGACTCCTGCAACACACTCCTACACACCCCACTCTGTTCCAGGATTCTCCAAATATTCAGGGCACATCTTTTCATTCTAGTTGTACTGTGAATTGCTATTTGGCATGTTTATGCCAAGATTTCCTATGACACTGATTTTTCTCCGAGATGTTATAACCCATTATTTTTGGATGATAGTATTGTATAGTAATATGAAGATCCATTTTAGATTCACAATATGTCTTAAAGCTTTGCAATATTGGATAATTTAATTCTAAAGCATAGTTTCCTTGTCTAGCAGTGATAAAAATAGGTACCATGCCTCTTATTAAGAATAGCTGTAAAGATTAAATATGATACATATGTAAAATTCTTAGTACATGATAATCAATTATGAGTTCAGATACATGTTGAGAAGGCCGTTTATTGCCAGTGGAGTACTGGTAAGTGTTTAGTTGATAATTGGCTGTCTGGGAGTGCGGAGCTCTGCTTTGTAGCAGTTGTTGATTTTTATGATACAAATACTCTCCCCTAAGCTGATTTAAAGCTGCCATTATGGCATCATGGAAGGCAGAATTTGGAAGCAATATGTACAATCACATAACTTTTGAGAGCCAATGCAAGCCAGCCCCAGAATGCCCCTGGGTAGCCCATGTTCCGCTCCTACTCTTGCTCACAAATAAGATTTGCAGCATTAATATTTGAGTAAAAAGTTAAAGAGGAAAAGTTTTTTCTATTACAAGGAACTCACATCAGATTCAAATATTGCTTGAAAAAGAGAAGTACTCATTTTAGTTACATTTATAATTGTGAAACTTCCTTTGCTCACTCTGGTATGGGGACACTAGATATTCTTTCCACATTTGCTTGCTTTTTGTCTTTCTTTACCTGTGTTTATGTCATCTTCCCTCACTACCACTCTCTTCCAACAAATTCTTTATATGGCAAGAGTTGCCAAGGAAAGTGATAGGTTTTATGAGAAATTCCAAGTTTCAGGTAGAAAACTGAACACAAAATACTCACATTTTGTCATTACTGGTAGCACCCAGCTAAGAGTTGGGTATAAAATGAAACACTTGCCTGCCCAAAGAAATCAGCATCAAAATCTTGGCATAAGAGAAATGGACTTTTCAATGTGGGGCTTTTTATACTTTCTGTGTAAGGACAACTGTCGGAATATGCTTGTTGTCATATTTTTAATTCATCACACATTTGCAGGTGCATTTCTTGCAGGCTGCCTCCAGTGGCTGTCAGTGAAAACCAAGCAGCTGTTGGGTAGATATGGAAGAACTGCAACCTGCTGCTGCCCTGTCGTTTCTCTTCTCCTAGTGCAGATGGAGATATTTATGCATGGGGAAGGAAATGAAGGGCATGCATCCAAGTTCCTTTCTAGCTGTCTCCTTAGAAAGCACTGCTTCTTGGACAATCCTCAAAGCATGACACAGCTGAGACTTGGTGTAGCTGCACACACAACATCACATTTTATTTTGCTGGTTGCTTCCTTCTGGCAATTCTTTGGCAGGTGGCTTCAAATTCCTCTTTCTGAACAGCATTACCAACTGAGATTTTTCTCTGTGTTTGTAAATATTTAGGCATTGTAGATTGTGTTAGTGACGATTTCTTTTAGGCATAAAAGTTTGGGAACTTTTTCTTGTTTGACACTTGACTGTTGCTTGTTTGGGAAAGTAGTCATAGCCAGGTGGATACTAGACAAACAGGTAGGATATATAATTCCCATTACTAACAATGTTTCTTCAGCCTTTGCTTCATACCTGAGGACTGACTACCTAGTAATTTGGAAACCTAATTTTATAATGCATCTTCTTTCGTGATGTTTTACTTACACTATTTATGGAATAGTTTTTATTTTTCAACACTATTAAATGTTGATTTTTAGTGTATCCCTAAGGCTGTAATTTTTGAGCTAAAGGGCCCTTATCATAGACGCTAGCAAAGATAAATAGAGAGATATAGGAGTACACTCTAAGTAGAACAACTTTAGTGGACTTACTCTTCACTTGCTATTCAAAAAGTTTGTCACTCACTCTTGTATCCACAGCTTAGCCCAATGGTAATGAAAACAGGACTGTGTGATTTTGATGTAAAACATCAAGCACATTGTAATGATCATCATCATTTATCTTTATTCACCATCATCCATCACCATTATTACTATATTTTTACTGCTTGGATTAATCCAGTCTTAATAGAGCATAATGGTATGGTAATTATTTAATTACATTATCAGTTCAAACTTTGTCAAGCCAGAGGTCATGTAGTCTTACGATGGAAATCCAGAAATAATGTTTCCTGGAAGAATTAACAATATATGCCTTTAAGATATTTAATTTTTACATGTAGAAAAATATAGAGTTATCTGAAAGCTGACTGTTCTTCTGTTTCTTCATTTTCCTACATTTGATTTTGCCAAGGAATGTCAAACTCTAGAAGAATCACTTCAGTTCCCTGTTAAATATTCAAATGTTGGGATGTCATCATTTTTGGTCACTTGTATAGTTGTCTATTTTTGACAAACATCCTAGTTTCTTCTAACAGGTGGTCTGGACAAACACAGAGAAGGATATGCCTTTCTGCCCTTGTAAAATGCATTCAGGTTTCTGTCTGTGTTTTTGTTGTATCCCTTTCCAGTGGAATATGACTATTAATAAATAATCATGAAGTTACATAGCCAAATTCAATGGCTATCACTAATTAATAATAATAGTAGTGAATGATACCAGGTGCATTAATGGTGCCTAGATATCTTTAAAGGTCTTGTGTGTAGTAATCCTAACAATGGCTTTTTGAGGCAGGTAGTACCATGTGCCCTTTCTCTGGGTGAGAAGGTGCATCAGAAGCAGGCTGGGCACTGAGTCGTAGAGGTGAGAGAGCAAGCTCTACAATCAGATGACATAGACTCAGTCTCCCTCTGCCACTTCCTGGCTGTGTGACAGTGACTAAAGTTCTCCTCTCCTTGTGAGTGAAAACAGGAAACAACTAATAGGAAGTTCACCTCTGTGGGTTGGTGATGACTGCTCTGCCTTTCCAACTCTTTTTCTAACGAGTCATTGTCATTAAAAGTTTTTGGGCTGTAATTGCCTTTAGCTGGTAGGGCATATTTTGGTGTTTTTATAATTTTATTTTATTCTTGAAATTGAAAGACAAAAGAGACTGAAGTAAGAGTAATAAACATTTCAAAAGAAAATGAGGCTGCCTCCCGTAAGGGATTCATAATAACAACTGACACAAGGGTATGATCTTTATGGACACAGTTCAGAAAGGAGCAGGGAGGGGATGGAGTTGAAGCTGGGAATAAAAGTGAGGAGACTCTCTGAGAATGGGCAAAAGGAAAGTCACTCAAATTCACCCTTTTCTGCTTCTTCTATCTATTTCATTGACCCAATCTCCCTCCCCTAACTTGTCACTAAAGATGCAGTGAAGATCCTCCTTAGGATGGATCAGAGCCACACAGGATTGTTGCGTATTGATGAAGGTAAGGTGTCATCCATTGTGCACTGTATATGTGGGGATAGGTAGAGAGAGAGAAAGAGAGAGAGAGAGAGAAAGAGAGAGAGAGAGAGAGAGAGAGAGAGAGGATTGCTATCTAAAGACAAGGAGCAAGGATGGAGAGTTATCTTAAACCAGAGCATTAATATCACTGACCCTTTTGTTACAAATGTAAGTGAATTTTCCCTTGGGTTTACCCTACAAATTTCTGATTAGTGGTATCGTGTTGATGTATGTGAGTTTGGTAGAGCTTTTCTCTTTGTTTCCTTAAGCACTGTACCTTTTGGATGCCATATTTATTTTCTTGGTCCCTGTAATCCATGGATAAAACTTCTGCAGAGCTACTAAAAATCCTAATATCAACTTCTCTTAAGATTAGTTGGTTTGATAAGGGTTGTTCCGAGACACACAATTTTGAGAATATCTAAAGATTTAGTATATACACCTAACTAGGAAATCATGTTTATTTTAGTAGGACAGGTATGGATTCTGTGTAGTCCCATGGTAATCCCAATACTTAGGCAGTGACTGGTGCTTTGGAAACATTCCACAATAATGTTGAGTAAGTAAACAAGATAATCAAGTCTATTCTCTCATGAAACCCAGTCAGGATCTATTGTGTGTTTTGGGTAATTCCTTTGATCATTGGTGAGTATCTGGGTTACTAGCTCTCTCTTGCTTATATCTACTTTGAACTGCTGAGTGTAGACCGTGGATATTATTTCACTTACCTAGCTTGAATTTATGAAATGTGATTTTCCTCATTGAGAAGAATACCTATCAACTTCACTGATTCCCTAGAAAGCCCATGTCGTGTCTTCAGTGAGTGTCACTAAAACTTCATGGAAAGCTCCTGATTTCTGTGTATTTTCAGATTATGTGAGCAAAGATATCTGGGTCAAAGTTATCTTGTTATGTCTCAATGTGTTTATTTTGATCTACTTAGCCAGTATAAGACAATAAAGCCAGGTGGATGTTGCAGAAGCTCTTAGTAGCATTTGTTTGATGGCATGGTCACCTCTGTCCAGCTTGGAGTAACACGTGATTGTTTAAACTATCCTTCCCTCATTTTGGTTTTAAATTTTGTCAGTTGGCTATCTTTACCACCCGATCTGATTCCCTCCTTACCTATCGCTAATACTCACACTAAAATAATCAGGAAATATAGTCTCTAGTTTTCCTTAAAATTATAGCTACATTCTCATTCCTTTGTACAAGTTAATTTTCTCATGTCTAGAGGTAAGGAGTTTAGTTTACAGAATCAAGAAGCCTAGATTTATATCCTGCCCCAGCTCATTGGGCCTGTTTCCTTATATTTAAAATAGGTAGGAGTAACTTCCTTATGTTGTCATTGTGAGTTACGAGTTAACACACAAAATGAGGTCAAGGGGTAACTGGCATATCGCTAGTTCTTAGTGTTAAACTGTTCATTAGGGAGGAATTGCAACATTTGTCTGGAGTCAGGGAAAGGAATCACTAGCCCATTCTGTGTTCAAGATAATGGCGATGTTAATAATTTCAGTTAACATTTCATACACACCGACCATGTGCTAGCACTGAACTAAATGCTTTGTCCATTTTATATAGTTTAAATCCAACAACACAACGAGGAACATGTTACTATTTTTCATGTTACAATGAGAAAACAGGATTTCACAAAAATTGTGTACTTCTCCAAAGCTAAACAGTTTTTATATGGTAGCATTCAAATTTAAATCCAGTTCTGTCTAACTTCAAAACCTATCCTTTTAACCACTATGCCAATGCAGAAGATTGTCACTTCTACAATATTCTTTCCCAGGTTCCTAGTCTTCCCATAGCTAAACTCTATTGGGTATCCTAGAGGAATTAAAAACCCTTGCCTTCATCGCATTCAAAAGCAATCCAAGTCCTGAAAAAAAAGATCTTTGTGAACTTCATCAAATATAATCCAAAGTAGATAAAATCTTTTTAAAGATATCTGCAGCTAAAAACAACCACTCTACACACACACTACCACAAATTTAACACTAACTTCATCGTTTTCCCTGGTAGTGGTCTAGGCATTTAGGAATTAAAATGCTTGAGGCTGGATCTGTTAAGAAACAAATATTGGTTTTATTTTGTTTTAGGAGCTGTTGTTTCTGGTATTTTTCTTTCTCCTTCAATCTGCTTTTCCTTTCTCCAGTCTTGGCTTGAAGGGTGACTTCCCATGCATGTTCAGGAAACTGTGGCAAAGGGAACAAGCTTAGTAATTTGTCTGCCACTCTTTGGATGTTAATGTTGCCTCTCAGCGGCCAGGAAAACAGATAAAGTCCCTGTGAGCATCCTTGTGTCTGGGCTGCAGCTATAGTCGCGGAAGTGCTGTTTTTACTGTTGGCGTTTTTGCCACCTGCTAAAGGTAATAACCATCTAAAGGACAAATCCCCCTGTTCGTGATTTTTCTTTCTAGGCTTCACTAGAGAAAGACTGTGCAATGATTTATTGCTCTGTACATATAAAGCTACCATGTATTCTCAGGTGCAGAGTCTTGGCCTCTGATACTTGGTGTTCTTAGGTTAATCCATTGACTCGCCTGGGGGGAAAAAGAACAGGAAAGATGGATGAAGGTGTTATGAAAACAGAGATGAGAGGATCTCATAAAAATCCCAAGGACCACCTCTTCCTCTCTGTTTCCATCTGCTCCTGGGAAATCCTTTATAGGGAATTGGGCCTATTAATAGCTATCCTTGGTACCTGTAATTTTAAGACCAGTTCTTTCTCAGTATATGGATATAATGGGTAATTCATCTGTCTTCCCTTCACTACCCTCAAAAGAAGAGAGTGCACACAGTAATGGTTTTGTACTCAAATGATTGTGGAAAAATAAAGCTATGTAAGTGTTTCTACCTCAGGTCTTCTTGGAGCCTTAAAAAAACTCACTTATGAATTTCTAGGAGGGACATGTGGTATGCAACATTCCCCAGATTTATTTGACCTTGAAATGCCTATTTAATAGCATTTTGAGGGGCTAAAATCTATAGAATACCTTTTGGAGAGAATTGGGCTAGGTTACTTTCATTGTAGTTTTGCAATTTAGCTTATACAGTTATCTTGTTGCTTTAGTAAATTGGCTTATTAATACAGGTGAAAAATTGTACATTTTTTTAGGATGCAAGTATAATTTCATAATAACTATCAGAAGTTGTAGTCCCAAGATACAAGAGCATTATCATATAGGTACTCTATTTTCCTCCTCAACTTTATTTTCCCTCTGTTCTTATAAGGCCGTGAGTATAGCTAAAAAGAAGAAAGCAAAATAATATAGATACATGTTACTGTAAGTATAGGATAGGTGTGTGAGTTGCACTGTATGCAAGAAATTTGCAGTTGGGCCTTCTTAATGGGATCACAAAATAACTATATGCAAAATGAACATATCCTGGACTTATCTTTGGGTGATTTTTGGAGGTATTTTTCCTTTTCAATTATCTTGTGCAATTTGTTATGCTTGTGGAATCTACATGAATGTATGGAGTCAGTATCTAGTAGTAAAAATACAATGTAATTTTTTTGATACTGAATATTGAAGTACGGGACTTCATACAAGGCTTTATTCCCAGTCACTTTTAATTTTTTTTTTTTTTTGAAACAGGTTCTTACTAAATTGCTAACCTATCCAAAATGTGCTGGAACTTGGCGATTCTCCAGTCTAAGCCTCTTAGAGTGCTGGGATTACAGGTGTGTGCCACCATGCCTGGCTCACAATGTAATGTTTTTTAATGTATCATTTAGTACACCATGTCACAAATTACTTTAGAGAATAAATGAAAAGCATAAAGAAGTGCTTAAAGGAAGATTCTTCTATTCTTATAGGTAGCATTATTTTAGAGTCCATGTGACAGGAAACAAGAGCTCCTATGAGAGGCTTCCTGAATGGTACCCTAGTTGCCTGAATGAGAGAAATCATGCTTTGTCACTCAGAAGACTGAAAAATGAGGCTTCCTAGGCAAAAATAGTATTTTGTTCATCGTGGGGTTTCCCTCACTTTTCAGTAGAATATTTCTTGAGTGGTTGTAAATTTGCAATAAAATTGACTAGAAAGTGCAAAACATTGGTATATCCCACTCCCATGCCATTGTACATGCATTGCCTCCCCCATTAGCAACATTCCACACCAGAGCTGACCATTTGCTACAACTGATGAATCTACACTGGCACATCATTATCAGCCAGAGTCTGTAGCTTACGTTAGGGTTCATGTCAGGAGACGTGATTATCTGTTTTCTGTGTAAAGAGAAAGAGAAGCAGAAATCAAATAATGAGTAATATGACTTTACCTAACTGTATGTCAGAACCGGGGTTTCTCCTACTGAATCTATTTTATGGAGTTGGCAAATACATAATGACATGCATCCACCATTGTAATATCATACATAATGTTTCTACTGACCTAAAAATTCTCTGTTTTGCTTGTTCATCTTTCCATCCCTGTAGGTCCCTGGCAACCACTAATTATTTTTCTTTTTACTGTCTCTATAGTTTTGGCTTTTCTAGAATGTCATCTACTTGGAATTATACAAGACATAGCCTTTTTATATTGGCTTCTTTAACTTTGTAATATATATTTGTTTTTCTTGTGTGTCTTTTCATGGCTTGATAATTAATTCATTTTTAGCACTTAATAATATTCTATTGTGTGGATGTACCAGTATTTTAATCCATTCACCTACTAAAGGACATCTTGATTGCTTCTAAGTTTTGTCAGTTATAAATGAAGGTGTCATAAATATCTATGTACAAGTTTTTGTGTGGACATAAGTTTCAACTCTGTTGGATAAATACCAAGGAAGCACATGTGTCAGAAATTGCCAAACTGTCTTCCAAAGTGGCTATACCTTTTCCTTTCCATTAGCAATAGATAAGAATTTCAGGTTTTCTATACCCTTGCCAGCATTTGTGTTGTGGGGGCTTTGGTCATTCTAATAGGTACTTAGAGATATTTCATTGTTATTTCAATTTGCATTGCCCTAATGCAAAAGAATTCTTTTCATATGCTTATCTGCCATCTGTATATCTTCTTTGGTGAGATGTCTGTTCAAGTCTTTGGCCCATTTTTTAATTGTTTGTTTTCTTATTGTTGAATTTTAAGAGTTCTTTGTATATTTTGGCTAAGGACCTTTTATCAGATATGTCTTTTATAAATATTTCTCCAAGTCTTTGGGTTATCTTTTTATTCATATGACAGTTACATTATGCTTTTTAACTATACAATTAGACAAAGGAAAAAACCAGAGCCTTAGTAATCTAATTTAAAGAACATATTATATTTTATTTTCCAGGTTTCATCTGAGGTAGAAAACTGACCTGTCCTGACTTACTCTGTCATAATAATTCTAGTGAAATAAAGTGAAAGAGACTAGGAAGCCTTGAGAAATTCTCTAAGAGATAGAGCCAGGAGATTTACATCTCTACTTTCTACCCAAAGAGAAGGAAAAGCACAAACCAAATATGTGAAGATTTTATCTAACAATTCTATAGAGCTGGGAACATTGCTTATTGTTCCTACTGAATCTGTATCACAGATTTTCTTTTTTTTTTTTTTGTGGGTACTGGGGGTCGACCTCAGGACCTCGCGCGCCAGCAGGCGCCCGTGCCGCTGAGCGATATCACCGGCCCCTTTTTCGTATGTGGGTTCCGGGAGTCGAACTCGGGCCCTCGCGCTTGCCGGGCAGGCACTTAAGCCGCTGAGCCATCTCACCGGCCCCCGTATCACAGATTTTCCCTGGAACATGAAAGTTTCAATGATCTAGGTCACATTGTTGAAATATAGATTTTTGCTAGACATTTTAAAACTTTTATTTTAATATTTTTCCACCTGTTCCTTTTACTCTAGTTAGGCCTTTTAGAAATTTACCATTGTCTTTCCTTTTAGGAATTCTTTTTCCCCTAAAGAAATTTATCTCTATGAGTGATGTCATATTTTAATGCAAATGTCGTGTTTCTGAATCACATTTCTTATAATGAAAAAAAGAATGGTGTTTACCCAAATGAACGTAGGCTTATGATGTTTTCGACCCACTAGAAATAGTGGAGATGATGGGGATGAATTGAGAACAGCTAGTTTCCTGTCTCTTTCAGGAATCAAATCTGTGGTTTATATATTGTTACCACTTTAGCTGGCTATAGATAATCAACATTATGCATGGCAATAATAAATGCAGGCACTATTTTAGAACACAAAAGGACTGCTTCTTAGAGGTATGGAAAACCCAGCATTTTGTGCTCGTTTATGTGACTTGCATTTTTAAGTAACTACAGTTTAGGAACAAATTACCTCATGTGGCTTTACTATGCCCAGATATATTCTACTTGTATGCATGAAAGAGGAAGAGGGATACTGTTATCCTATATTTATTCTGAATTTTTATTTTATTTTATTTTATCTATTTTGGGGTGAAATAAAGAACAGAGCCATCATCAGTGGGAGAGCTTAGAGAAGACATATAGATAGTATGTCAGTGGTAAGTCACTATAGACCATGACCTTTGAAACTCTTGGGAACACTCCTTTAAACAGTTGTGGACGTGAAGGAGATTTGCCCCCATTATGGTTTCAAAAACAAGAACCAGAAATTGGGATTAGAATTGAGGAATTCTTTAGCTGACTTGGTTCTCAACTAAGTGTGCAGTTTTAGAAAATACATTGTCCTTTAGACAAGACTCTTTCTATCCCTTATATTGTATGCAGGCTACCTGCTATAGGGCAGGTGTAGCACTCACACCTTAATCCTAGCCAGAACTATGCCAAACCAATCAGTAGACTGATTTACTAATCACACACCCTTAATCCCAGCATCACACACTCTAGGTTCAGCCACATCTAAAAAGCCCACCTTATCTAAGACTGCATGAGGCTTTTGGGGGACATCTAGACACAAACCATAACACATGACCTTTGTTGGAGTAGGATCCTTAAAATGTAGTTAAGAGGAGGTCATACTGGAGCAAGGTGGACTTAGTCTACTATGATTGATGTCCTTAAAATAAGAGGAAAAGACCAAGACAGACAGACAAGGAGAGGGACATGATGAGAAGACACAGACACAAAGAGCAAAGGTAACCATGTAATGATGAAGGTAGAAATTGGGAGTTATTCATGGACAAGCCAAGGAATACTATGGATTTCTGGCAACTATCAAGAGCTAGGAGAGAGATTATGGCCCTGATGGTCTATTTCAGAATGGGAGCCTCCAAAATAGGGAGACTACTGATCTGCGTTGTTTGAAACCACCCAGTTTATGTTACTTTGTTATAGTAGCCCTAGAAAACTGACACAGGAGTCACAGAGGCTGCTGAACACACCTGGACACTGAGGAACTTCCATAGAGGTCACCATCATGGAGAGGGCTAACTAGATTTCAGAACCCAGATAGTGATATAGAGATCCAAGAGCCAGGGAGACTAATGAAAAATAGTCATAAAGACGTCTTGGCAGTGACCTATTCCAAGCATCACTGTTCCTGCCAATTTCTCTTGCCTGATGCCCAAGCCACTTTAATGAACTGAAATGAGTTGGATTAGTTCTGGTGTAGAAAACCTTTAAACATGAAGATATAACCAAAAGCGCAGGGGCCATGCTTTATATTGCCTGATCACATAGCTTCCCTCCTCTGCCACAGTGTGCATGTAATGCAGCATTATTCCAGTCTTCACTTTCCTACTCCATCTTTCTTGATATAATCTTAGAAATTTAGCATTCCCAGGAATTATCCAAGACATGACTGGGCTATGTTTTAATGTCTGATTGCTGCTGTAACAAATCATCGCTTTTGTAGTTTAAGGCAAGACATATCTATTATCTCATAGTTCTGCAAGTGAGAAGTCCATTAGATTTTGCAGTGGTCTAAAATCAAAAGTGTCGACACCCTGCATTGCTCTCTGGAAGCTCCAGAAGTGAATCTGTTTCCTGCTAGTTTGGGTTGGTGGCAAAATGTAGTTTCTTACATTTGTAGGATGGAGAGCTCTAATTTTTTTCCTGGCTGTAAACAAAGAGCAATTGCCAGTTTCTGGAAGCTGCCATATTCCTTTTCATGGCCAATTTATTCCATCCTCAAAACTAGCAATAGCTGATCATGTCCTTCTTTTAGGGAATTTTTCTAATCCATTATTCTGTCTCCTTGTCCACTTTTGAAGACTCATATAAGTATTTGGTTACATCCAGATAATCCAGGATTATCTTGCTTTCTTCAGGTCAGATGATCAGCAACCTCCATTCTATCTGCAATCTTACTTTCCCTTGCCACATAATCTAACATCTTCCTAAATTCAGAAGATTGGGGTGTGGCCATCTCTGGGAAACCATTATTCTGCCTACCACAGTGTATCTACAGCACAGCAACATAACTTCCTGCCAGAACTGAATAAGGTAGAATATAAACAGTGAGAGAAAAATTGAGCTTTATTAAAACATGACAAATATCAATATAAGCAAAAAGAAAGTCATCGTAAATGCTATATGCCATAAAATTTTTAAAGTCTACCGTTTTATGAACTTGTTTAGTTGAAAATTAAAACTTAAATTTATTTAATGAAAAATATTTCACCATTAAGAATATCAGCTATATCTTCAAAGGCAGGAAATTATAAAGTCCATTATGGGCAGTGGATAATTGTTTCTTGTTCTATCTTCAGTACTATTTTTTGGCCTTAACTTTGACAACATTAAATATAAACCCCTCATTTCCCTCTGATTGTTCCTTCCAACCCAGGGAATCTCAACAGAATGGGAATTATTTTAACTTAATTTTTTTCTTACTTAATTGTATCCTCTTACTACTAGAATTGTTTCATCTAATGCACTTGTTAAATCATTTACATATCACCTTTTATTTTCCTACTCTTTGTAAACAGCCCAAGAAGCACATTACTGATAAAGTCCCATGATAAACTGGCATTACTTCCTGTATTGGTTTCATCTCTCTTTAATGACTTTACCACCAAATGTGGACACTTACTCTTTTTAGTTTTCTAGTGCATATATTAGCTGTATTTTGGCTTTCTTTCTTCTATGCACTTAAAAATTAAAAAATATAAAATATATTTTTAAAAATCTTATTTAAAAGGAATTTATCCATTTATGTAACAATTATCACTGATCACCTGCTATGTACTAGTCAGTGTTCTAGGCACTGGAAATATACCAGGGATTCAAATTCTCAAGAGCCCTGTTGAGGTCATTGCCTTCAGCACATCCTTGGTTTTATTAAGTTTGCCCCCTCTACTGTCTTTATGGTAATGTTTGCCCACGTAGATTTGTGTGTGTCCTCATCTTAGAATATATACACTATTAAAAACCTCTCTGTTATCTAAATTCTATATCCTGAGTGTCATTTGACTAACTGTTTGGCTAGCTCTGTTTGGAAAATGTCTGATTAAGAAAGTGTCACCAGAGGATTAGATACGGTAGCTCTGTACATGTTTGCTAGTCATCATGAGGTTTTATTTTAACCAAAATGAATGACTATCTATGGGTGGGATTACAGCTACTCTAATCAGACCAGGAACAACAATATGGCCATAGAGCAATATATGCTTTGTTAGAACCTCTCTCTGGGTTCCCTACTGGTTTCTCTTTTTCAGTTCTCTACACTAATCTGTCAATTGGTTAAACTATCCCTGATTTTTAATGTGGCAGTTAAAATCAGATGCTAGTGGCATCTTCCTGCAAAGGAAGAGGAAGGTCATTTTTCAAATAGATTAAGGTGAAACAAAGCAAAGAGGATATTTACATTAAAGGAAGAGGAAAGTGTGTACTTCAGAAAGACCTATGGATTTCAATTCATTTGCCTTCTCAAATATTCCATTAATCAAATTAATATGCCTATGAGGTGAGGATTTATTCAATGAAAATCATATTGGTGAGTTCCCAGAACATATTCAGTTCCTTGAGATAGCAGAAACACTCTTTGAAAAATTAACCATGTAACATCCCTTTAGGGTATATTAGTTTGTATATGTCTCACTGATAAAGATTTGTGTACTAGAATTCTTGGGGGTGAGGAGGAAGAATGAACACTTGGAAGACAGTCATTTGAGGAACTCACTTATACATGTAAAAGTGAGCATTAAATTTAGATATGATGAAGAAACAGAAAATTTGATGTTCTGGTGCCAATAAGATACTTGACTGATATAAATGTTCAACGTCAAATCACTTAATCAAAAATAGCTTCTCATAACATATCAGAGGACACTGAATTTTGTGTTGAATTGTGTCTTAGAAAAGGGGATTGGTAGGAAGGGAAGGGGGGAGAAAAAGAGAGAAAGGGAGAGAGAGAGAGAGGGAGGGAGGAAGAGAGATTGAGATTTGTGCTAGTTTAGCCCACCTGGTGCTTGCCTGAGGTCTCCAAAGAGAGGAGATTTACACTTAGGAGTGGAATTTATAAAGTTTGAAAGCTCTTCCTATTAAAAATTAGATAGACATTTAGAAACGTAAATCTACTATGTTTCTTTGTAAATTACTCACTTTCTGAAGTTCACCTCTAGTTTTAGAAGTGAGCAGTACTGGCATGCATTTTATGACTTTTGTGTATGTCACTTTTGAGATGAGATCCCAGATGCATTTTCAGCCCCTAGAATGGAGCAAAGGGATCATCTGTTACAAGTCTCTTCTTATACATTAGCAAACTAAACCCCAGAGAAGATAAGGAGGAGACTTAAAAATTGCACAAATATTTAGCAGCCTGGCCATAAGTAGGACTGAGATTAATCTAACTTCCATTGTGGTGTTTTTCTTTTCTTCCCTATATCGACATTATTGTTGCATGAAAAAAATCTTAATTATAGAATAATAGAATAATTCCTCCTTTTATTAAGATATCATCCCCAGGAAGCATAGTATAAGATTTCTGTGCTTTAAAATCTGTTTAATTATAATAAAATTTAGCACCCAATGGACCATGCTTCTCCAGAATGGAGCATCCATTGTGTTCTGAGGCTCGGCTTAGGCTTTTCACATTTGTTTGATTTAAAGTGGGGTTGAAGGCGCAAATGGCCCTGGGAAACTTCAATAGGAAGTGGCGTCCAACTCTAACCAGATGCTTTTATCTAATCACTGCAGTCCCTCAAGTCTTTGATAATTATCAATAAATTGGATGGCAGATAAATAGTGGTGTCATGAGAAAGGGAAGTGCTGACAGCACTCTAGGGGTGACTCTTCCGCTTGTCAGCAGGAGGGAGGAGTAAGGACAGATCCGGCCTGTTTGTCAGGAGCAGGGAATGTGCTGGAGAAAACTAACGCCTGGGCAGGGGATGTGTCAGGATGATGGATTAACCCAGGAAGCCAGGCCTGCTCTACCCCTGGGCAGTAGCACACTTGGATGTAATGTGCCAGCTGTCTGTCTTGTCCCAGTGTGTCAGTCTCTTTCCTCCTCTGTGCTGCCGGCCACCAGCCTGTGCTGGGTAGATCTAATGCAGCCAGAGCCTTGAAGCAGCTAGAGAGCTGCTAGACCAAAAGGGGAGGGGAAACTGTTTGCAGTGGTGAATATTCATCATGCACACTCTTCCTATCAGCAGTCCTAGGAGCTCTCAGAGAGAGCAACCCTGTGGGGAAACCTCTTCAAATGAGCACCTCATTAGAGAATGATCCTGTTAGATGAATGAAAAAGGCTGATTACATACCCAGAGGTGAGCCATTATGAGGCCCCAGTAACTAAATGAAGAAATCTGCTGTACTTCGTATCTGCACTTGGCCTGAGCATTTTAAAGTAGCCTCTGGAAAAGGAAAAGGCTCTAGGGAAAGTCACACAATAGACTGGAAATAGTTCAGTTTCCCCCACAAAGGAATTTAGGGAAGATTTCCTGGGTCAGAATTTTGAAGAAAGAAGTCTGATGTGAGAAGGAACTGTGTGTTGGTATGACCACCTCACGTAACCAAAACCAGACACTCTGGTATCTTTGTTGGAGTCTGAGCCTCCCAGTGGTCCATTCCTATCTCTTGAAAGCCACAAGGGTTGTCTGGCCAAGGATTCTAGCACAACATCTCAGCTTTACAAATTGAATATTTGGGATGAAAGTTGGAGTGATGGCCATTTTATTCCTTACAGGAATAAGTGTAGCATGAATTTAACTTCCACCTTGTGAGTTAGCCACTGAGAGCAAGAGCCATGAGTTGAAACCTTGAGCTTTGGCTCTCACCATCTGGTCTTGTTTAAAGTATTTTAAATCCTTCATGGGAGTAGTTGCAGCCCAGAAGCCCACTTCATTAAAAGTTCACTGGCCATGGCAATTATTGGCCTAATTAATTTGTATCATAGAGCCAGCTTTTTTGATTTTCCCCTCTCCTACCTGCTCTCTCCCTCCCAGGTACAGGTAGGACACTGAAACCTAAAGAGGATTTTTGCCTTGGAACCAAAAGATTGTGTACTCATGAAGCCCATGATACTTGTCAGCAATGTGAGCTTCTACATTCAATATTTTTGAATCTCATTTACTTATCTGTAAAATGAAATGCCAATAGTTGTCCTACATTTTACCCTTTCCTTAGCAGACAACAGATATTGAGAGTGTTTAGGCACTCTAATGAGCATTGTAGGGTAAGCTATGTTTACTTAAGGCATCCGATTTGTATTTTTAAATATTCTAGAGCAGTGATGATGAATTTTTTAGAGACAAGTGCCCAGACTACAACCCAAAACCCATTTATTTATTGCAAAGTGCCAACATTGCAATTAAATCTGAATACTGATGTTTTAGTTTAGAAAAAAACAGCTGACACATTAACATCTTTTGTCTTAAAAGCAAAACAAATGACATAACATGTGTGCCATAGGTTTGCCATCATGTTCTAGAGTAGTTTATGATTCCTAGGTAATTATAGCTAAGGAATTTCTCACTCTTTAGGTATATAAGTAATGTTCACTTCAGAGCAGGATGTCCAAAAGGAAGACCAAACAATTTGATTTCCTGGATTATGTCATTGTGCTATCATGATTCTGTAATTACTTTATATATCTTTATTGCATTGGTTAAAAGAACAAGCTAAAATTCTGTCCTGAGGCTGGAGAGAGCTCTTTGAAATGACCATATGGATATGAATAGACCAGTTGACACTCCTTCCTTTAATATGACTACTTTTCCAATTGTAAAAGGCTGAGGTAGCATTTGTTTCTCCTAAGTTTCAGTCTAAGCTGTTGTGGTGTTTGTTAGTGTCAGAGTGATGGGTGATACAGAAGGGCAAGCCAAATATCCTCCCTATATCCCACCTCGTAAGCACATCATAGTCAGGTTTGCTGTAAAAAGGTCCCACTGTCTCAACAGAATGGTTAGGTGCTCATCTGTCAGATGGAGGTTGGCAATGCTCATTTGTTCCTCCAGGCATGCTGCCCTCAGACTAGGGCTTCCATGCAGCTCAGATCTGCAAGATAAGAGGCAGGGGAACTCAATGATTAAATACTCAATATGTTTTGACTTCTCTGATAATTTACCAAAGGAAAGAATAGCTTCTCCATTTTGTCACTTACTAGCCACTGTTTAGCTTGTCTTAGAAGCATGCCTTGATTTGAAGAGATAAGCCACACTTAAAGTATAAGGTAGCAGGCTGCTGTTTTATGAACTGGTAGTGCTCTATTTGAAGTAAGTAAAATTCCTCTTCCATTGGAAAGAAAAGTTTAAACTGGTGGTAGTAGCTTGAGGGCTGGGGGTGATAGGAAAGGAAAATTGACATTTTGGCAGCTAAATAAAAAAGAAAACAGAAACCCCTCAACATTAAAAATAAATTAGCTACTAATTTGTTGAACTCAGTGAAGGCTATAAACACTTAGGGAAGTAATTGGAAAGAGAAACAATGTAAAGAGTGTTTTATATACTGTAAGGTGAAAACTGAGCCCAAAAGAGATAAATAACTTGGCTCAGGCCACATGGCAGGAGAGCACTAGAGTCTGGGTCACAGCCTGCGTTTGTGCCTCTGAAGAGGGAATAGGTCCCCTTTCATCTGCCATCTGGAATTGCCACCCCTTGCTACTCTTTCCACCCTCTTTCCTCTGGTTTTTATGAGATATTTTAAGATCATTATTAAGGCACAAATATTGTTGAGTGTATTGATATCTAGGTTTCTACTATCTTGAATTCATTTTCAAAGTAGGACCTCATTCTTAAAAGCTTAAAAATCCATCTTGATTACACATCTCCAGGAAGAGTTTTTTCTTTTTTAAATGACACAGAAAAATGCTTCCTATTTCTTGGCTATTGAGCGTCTCAACATAAGACTGCATCTCTTCCTACAATTCCCTTATGGGTTGCTCACTGCCAATGACACCTGCTTTCTAGCTGAAGAAATTCTTTAAATCACTGTAGCGCATCAGAGTGTCTCAGTCAGGATGACAGATCCAATGTTCTGCATGTGTGAAGTACAGATAAGGGTAATCAGATCTCATGCTTGAGAGAATAAACTGATCACCTGCAATGGTCAGGAAGACATTTTCCCTATTAGCATCCCACTGATACATAAGTCAAATGCAAGATCCAACTTTCCATTATCATAAACTTGTCTTATAGAACTTCATCAGGGACAAGGTATAAAATATGAACCTACGATATAATGTACTATGCTTGGATACTATTGAATATACAGCAAAGTAAATAACAGTTGGGACAGAGTTGTATTTAGATAACTGAGATGGTGATTCATTAAAGAAAAACTACTTAAAATCTTTTCATGCTTCCTCCAGGGATCACAAAGTGCCATCCTAAAATGAGCTCATTAATCCTCATGAATATTCTGTGGCATAAATTTCATTACACATGTCCACTCTGAAAGCAGAGTTCCATTTTAACCAATAAGGCACCCTTATTGCCTTGAACTCTTATTAGAGATTTTTCTCCTGAGACTGTTAATCGAGGTGGAATTTTGCCATCCCTAGTTTATGTATTACATTAATTCCTTTAACAAATATAAGGTGAAACTCAACTATGTGGTTAGTGGTAGATATAAAAGATAAATAATGCTGAGGGCTCAGTGGGAGAGAGCTGGAAAGTTCATCAAATAAACTTCAGCACCCCTCAGTGTACTCATTCCTGTCTCGATGAGCAAGATTCCTCTTCATTTACTGCCACTTTATTGTACAGGTCTTCATACCACCTTGCCTGTGACATAGACAAACTTGATTCGTAGTTTGGTACTAATGCCCTACATTGGATTCTAACTACTTTGGTTGGCATTCAGAGAGACCTAGTCATTTTCTACCTTAGAAAACCCTTGGGAAAATTTTGGTTCTTTTTGAAAACTGGACTGGTCCAGAGATTTCTAATGCACTAGAGAGACAAGCCCTATGTTAATCACAGAAAGATAAGAGAAAATAACAGGAGGTACTTTTGAACTGTCACCTCATTATTATTTGTTTGGACTCATGTTTTTTTTTTTTTCTTCTTCTAAATATTCTTTGAATCAAACCAATTTTAAAGTTGTTGCTGTTTGTCTTAATGCAAGATCTGGTATGAAGGAATAGTCTAAATAATTTTGAAGGAAAAGATTTCTGAAATATTTAAACATGTCTTTTAAGGAATATTGCTGTGGTTACAAAAGAGGGAGTACTTTCAACTCTGGCAGTGAAAAGGGGCCAGTTTAGGACCTAAAGGTTTATACTATCATAAGAAAATGATACAGACAGTTTTCATCTTCAGTCTAGCATTAGATACACTAATAGCTGTGGGTGGCCTCACTTAAAGAAAAAAAAGTCATTAGACTCCCATTTTCCAAAATACTTTCCCTTAAATATTAGTATTATAGTATGGTCCTTGAAAATAAAAGCCAGGAAAATACTCAGTGTCATATATATATGTTTTTTTCAAGAGAAAGACTATATATGGGGGGAGAGTTGCCCTTTAATACCATTTTCTATCTCTTAGGTATTAATAGCACATATTAGTAGATTAAAATTTCTGCACAATCTTGTAATAAATATACCTTTTTATTCTTATTTAATTCAAGGCTTCCAAAATGCATTTGACATTCACTTGTGTAACATCAATTAGTAGAATACTTATTAAATTACAGCTCCTGGGAACACACTTTAGCAAATGCTACACTAGAGGATAAAAAACCATTCTAAGATGAGGGAATCCGGCTAAACAGGGTGCTCATTTGTATTAATTAGTTATACAGTGTTTTATGCAGAGTTCCTTTAAAGTCAGTTTATCAAGTGCATTAAAATATTATTTAAACAATTTTTAAAAATGTAAGCCATTTCTGCAAAGGTATTAAATATATCTTAAAATTATAAACTGTAGTAATTTCCCTCTCCTACTTTGTCTTCTGGTTCTGTAGCTCTTCTCTTCAGTATTTGATTTTTGAAAGATCAGTTTATATTCACTTGTTTGGGATGTTTTCATGTCTTCTGAAAGATAGTGTACCTATATTTGTGCAAGTAGGGGACAAAAACCCCTACTTTTGAGTATCCAATAAAAAATACAGTATTTGACAGTAGAAGATAATAAGAGGAAAATAATGGGAAAATGTAGGCAACCTTTATTGTTTTTTGGCTTGCTGTGAGATTTGGCCATGAAGCCATTTTTCATATTCTTACTGTATTGTTGATATGGCCATTACTTTCCACTACCCGAGAGTGAAGTCTAAACTTTGAATGAACTCCTTCTTGTAATGTAAAAGAAGATGACCTCATTTCTAGCCAGTATCTCTCATATATATCTGATCCTACTCAGTAACTAGTTCTGATTTGATCTTGTCATTTTTACATCTACTTCTCTGTCACCTATTTACTTTGTTCTCTATAGTAAGAACAATGTCAATATTGGGTGCGTTTGACCAAAAAATCCATCAAGAGAAAAATAATTGTGAACCAAAAACACAGGTCAAAAGTAAAGACACAGAGTGTATCTTTAGCCCAGTGTGGATTTATATAAGCCATATTAAAAAACAATCATGAGACACAGTGATCCAGTAGGGAAGTATAACTCTGTAATGAAAAAATGCCTAAGAATAAGGATTATACTCGTATTCTCCAGATCTCCCCTTCTAAGTGAAGTGCTTTGAGGGAGGTCAAGAATTCCTTGAGATCATTTAGAATTCAGTCATAGGATTCTACTCAGATACTGTAGAATTCTTGGTTCTATTTCATAAAGTCCTATTATATCTAATTATTGTTTGCTATTTGACAGTCCCAAATACCTACTCCTCAAAGTAATAGTCTCTGAAATTCCCAGCAATTATATAATTGGAAATTTGCTGTGCATTTGGCTCAGCAAAATAATAATAATAATAATAATAATAATAATAATAATGATAATAATAAACATACTTTATTGATATCCTCTCACGATGCCATGAGAAAAAGTGGAAAAGAATATCTAGTTGAAGCTGTGAAAGATGAGATACATTTATAAATCTAAGATGTTGACTTTCCAAATTGTGGTCCAATCCAGATACCACATACACACCTGCTTGCCCTCTCCTTCCCATTCCCACAAACTTATCCAAGAAAACACTCTGTGTGTTATTTCTAGGCACTAAATTTGTGAAACAGAGAGAGTATCTAAGGTTTGTCCATACTTATATGTGTATATTTATAAATGAATTTGTAGCCCACTGATAAGTCAACATTGTCTAATAATAGCCACTATTACTATAGTTTTTTCCTTAACATATAAAGCACTCAATGGTTTAGAAGAACATTTTCAAGCACATGAAAACTCTCTTCTTTCCATCAACATTGCTGATAGCAATAAACTACGTATTAAGTATTACCTGGGGTAGAGAAATTTATACCTATCTTTTTGCCTGGAGGTTGCTGCTTCTTGTTAAATTGTGTTAATCTGTGTATCATAAAATGACACGAACCAATATTCCTCCTCCCTCATTTATATCTACTAAAAATTCACTGCTTGCAAACATACACACATGTATTTGTAGATATATATGTAATTTGCTGCACACTAATTATACTGCAGGGTGTCACAAGGGTGTTGTTATCTGCCTATTTTACTTGTAATGTTTTGTTAAATTTCAGTGGAAGCTTGAAAAATTAATTAAAATCAAGTTGTGTCTCAACATTTCATTGCAATAGAAGAATGCAGAACAGGGGAAAAGAGAATAGCAGGGAGCTGATTGGATGAGACTCAGATACTTGTTTTAAAAAAGGATCAGGGCTTGTCCAGATTCTGTTTTGAGTATTGTAAGGGCTTAACAGCTAGCTGCAGTGATACACTTATTAAGATTACAAATTGCAAAGTTGGTGGCTGAAAATAACAAGGAAGATGACAGATAACTTGAGATGTTAGACACAGAGAGCTATCTAACTTCAACACTGCCTGCAAGAATGCAAATGAATAGAGCCAAAGGGGAAGAAATAATAATCGGAGAAACAGATATCCATTAGATGATATGTTCAGACAGGCAATGGGTTTGACTATAAGATTGGGCAGCTGAGGAGGCTGTTTTTGGCTCCTTTTCCTCTCTTTCCATTGGAGATCAAAGAGAGACTGGACATGCCCTCATTTATTCACTCTACCAAGAAGTGCCTTTCTTTCACATACCTCTATTGAGCATCTGTTGTAGCCCAAGAATTAAGAGGTGGGGGTAAACAAAGAAATATATAACTTATCCACTGCACCCTGGAGGAGTTTATGGCCAATACAACTAAAAGGGAGATGTGAGAAAGAGAGTGAGATCTGGATTAAGAAAATGAGGGCTTTATTCATGGACTGAAATCCTTACCCTGTCTTTTAACACACAGGTCCATTAACCTCTGTGCATCAGTTTTCTCTTCGTAAAATGGAGATAATGATTATGCTTGCTTCATGTGGACATTGTGATGATTGAATGTGGTGGTTAATGGAAAGGTCCTCAAAATTATCCAAGAGATTGAGCCAGTTAATCTTAATTGTCAACTTGACTCAATGGATTCCTGGCAAAGCGACTGTATTGAGGGCACTGTTCTCATAAGTGGATTAATGTGCAGAGCTGAATGCACTGTCCAGAGGTAGGGTTGGTTAGAGTGGTGGGTCACAGCAGGCATGGGTACAGTGGGCATATCTCTCATTGGTGTTCTTCCCCTGTGTTCTGCTTCCTGGCCACCATGAAGTGTGCAGTTTTGCTCCACCATGATTTTTTTGTTTTGCAGCCAGCTGACCATGAACCGAAACTTCTGAAATTATGAGCCAAAACAAAATTTCATCCTTTAATTTGTAGGTTTTAGGTATTTTGTCCAAGCAAGGGACAGCTGACCAACATAGTGCAAAAGTAACCTAGTGTGAATTATGAGATGTCATGATTAATTCCATTTCTATACTAGAGTCATGTTACAAAGCACTCAGAGAAATAGAATGAAAATTGTATCAAAAGAATAATAAATAGAAGGAAATCGTTGTATATATTGTAGACACAGTCAGATTCATGGGTGTGCAACCTGTGCAGGTATAGGCTCTTACACATAGAAGGAGTTGTACTTTGGCTAATATTCTGCTCTCACCATCTTGAAATATTCCACATCCTCAAACCCAGCATAATTGTCATCCTCTGTGGTATTTGGGCCCTGTTTAAAATTGCTGTAAGTTTTGCTTCAACAAGACATATTCCATATCATATCTAGGCTCTATTGGAAGCCAACTAACTTCTTAGTATATAGTGTTCACAAATTCAGCTAACCGAATTAGAGAAGAGTACATTTTGGAAATAACTTACAGAAGTGTCCTCTGTCACATATCTACTCCATAACAGAAAAATCCAAATGAAAACAAACTTAAAAATATAATTGCATACCTGTTCAGAAGGATATTCACCGAACATTCCAAGTTTTTACTCCTACTTATATATCCTGAATGTTAATACTCTCAGAAGTCAGAATATTTTATTGTATCTATCGGATATTGTTTTCCCTTTTCTGTCTCTTCCTCCTGTTCTGCTTTTTTTTTGGTACATGAAATCGAATTCAGGACCTTGGGCTTGCTAGACAGGCGCTATGCCACTGATCTATCTCCCCAGCCCCCTTTTTCTGTTTTTTTGTGCTTATCTTCATATATATATATATATATATATATATATATATATATATATATATATTCAACATTTTGTCTTAACTCTATCAATAATTATTTACTGAACATGTATTATATGCCCTGTAAAAGATAGTAATAGATACAGATATCAGTAGTAGATACAAAATTCATTCAGCAAACATTTACTAAGGGCTACTCTGTGCCAGGTTCACTTTTGGACCCATGACTGAGGATGTAGACTCTGTCCTCATGGATCCTGCTTTTTATTACCTATACACAAACAACCATTATAAACATTTAATATGACCCATTGAGATATAGGTCAAATATGGAATCCTAGAAGCAATGAATCCTTCAATCCAGAGTGATCAGAAAAGGTCCATGACAGAATTTTTATTTTACCCAGCTCTTGGGGGATAAAATGGGTTTATACAGGTGAAGAAACAAAGGAAAGCATCCGAAATAATGGGAAATAGCATCAACAAGCACAGTGCCGAGAAGGTGTGGGGTAAGCACTGGAACGTAAAACAGTTTACTTGGTTTGAAGCATACACACATATGAAAGAATCATTGTGGATAATAGGAAAGCAAATATTCAATGCTTTAGGCATTGAATGTTAGCTGGAGGAGCTGAGATGTTTTTCAGAAGACAATAGTCAGCGATAGATAGGATAAACTTCACCTATTTAGCAGACAAGAAAAACAAGACTCATGTAAGTCCAGTAATTTTTCTGAGGTAGGACACGCAGTAATTTGAACCCAGCTCTTTTTGAGATCTTAATTTTTTGAAATTCTATATCATTATATTGAGCTAAATCTCAGATCCTGAAGATAAACTGGACAAACCAGCAGGCCAGCTCAAAGGCCAGGCTGGCAACAAGAAAAGAGGTGCCAGACAGGTGACTGTGTCCACTGGCTCAATGGCACATGTGTCTGGGCCTGGACCAGTGTCAATCTACTGTCTGCTCACTCTTACAAATGTCAAGGATCTTTCAGATACCCAGCTGAAGCACTTCTGTGGGTTTTTTTCAGGTGAGTTCCTTCTGGATTCCATGGGTGGGGTTTACTTATAGTATACTACCCTGAACCTAGAGTGGGGTTGAGACATGTCACCCTGAGGTAAAGAATACTTGATGTTCCTTCCCCAGAGGAGTTGCATGTGAAAACTCTTCCCAGAGGAGTTGCAATTTTGCTCATGGGTGCCCATGGCATTTCTTCTTAGTTCGGTGTTTTTCCTCTCCTTGTCTTCTCATAAGGTCATTAAGAATTGTGAGGTACACAACTGAAGAACCAAAGCATCATTCAGCTGCATCAGCACAGTCTTGCAGGGACCTACATACTAAAGTTTTTTCACAGCATCTGCCTGGAAGGAAGAATCTTTCAGAAGGAACTTGTGGTTTGCTTATTACATCTTCGTCCATGCTGAGATGGTGACAGTGGAGGCTCTTTACAGTGGATCGTGACCCACCTTACATCCACTGTTAGGAATTACATCGTTAACATATGAGACCTTAAAGTTGCTTTTTTTCCATAATTTCATTGAGAAAAAACAAATAAGAAAAATCTTAGTTGGCATTAATATGACAAAGTTGGCCTTTCAACCTAGAAATTGGAACATTAGTCTTTCTATATTCCAGAAAAAACAAAATGAGATAATACATTCATTGGTTCATTCGGGAAACATTTATGATGACTTCCTACATACAAGATACTGTGTTGATCTAGAAGGTGAATACAGTGTAAAGACTCAGATTGTTTACATTTTAATATTTCATAACCTACTGGAGGAAGTAGATACAATGACAGAGTCTATAATAGAGTTTACTAGTTGTGGAGAAAGAGGCACACACAGGATACCAGCAGAGCAGAGTGGATGAGCAACTGGATCACCTGGATTTGGCAGGTCAGGGATTCCTCAGAAACGGAACCCCCAAGCCAAGTATTAATTCTGAGTATGACATATATGAAAGGCTTTACTCTATGTTCAACTGAATGCTAAGTGCTTTATATACATTATCACAATCCTATGCATAATGCAATCCAATGGAATGTGTACTGTCATTATTGCCATACTATAAACTTTCCAAATGAGAGAACAGAGATTTGAACTCATGTTCTCTGGCCCTAGAACTCAGCTGTTAAAGATGCCACATTATTGTTAACTATGGTTTATTGCCCTGGAACATCCCCAAGCCAAACTACTTCTTGAAAATAATGGAAATAACCACCTCTTGCCCTTGGGCAATGAGCTTGGTCCTAGTGGCTGAAGATTTGTTTTTGGCAACTGGAAGTTAATTATTTCAGTAGAAAGTAAACTTTGGTATTTACATTCCAGTCCCAAGATCTATGCCTTGGGTTTTATAAGGGTTTCTATCCAAAGCACATTCTTCTCCAACATAGCACTGTATTAAGAACATAACATAGGGCCATGACCTGATCATTTTCAATCCTGTATTCCTTGGCATTTCAAATGGGCCCACTAGCAAAACATTTTGTGTGCCAATTTTGGTGCTTTTCTAAAGGCAAGCATTTTCTTTTATATTGGGTGGAGGGATTCTCTCTCATTGACTTGCCAGAGCCTTATGGAAATTCTGAGAAGTCAAGTTCAGCCTCATAATGCTTGTTATTTATCTTGAATGCTGCAAATTTGGCATATTGGAGGGTGACAAGGTTAGGTAGATTTATTAGCATCCTGTCAAGAAATTTCCTGTGAGCAGTAAAGTTTTGTCAGAATATTCAGTATAATTGATGGACTAGTTCTTAGCAAATCCATGCTGGCTCCATTCACACCTTTCCTTTACAGACAACAAAATGTAACAAGTAGAGTGTTCATTAGAGAGACCTTCCTGCAAACACACTCTTTGCATGAAATTTCTTTCTTCACTTTCTTTCCTATAATTATTCCAGTTACTTGAGAAGATGCAAGTGCAGATTGGAAGCATTGCTGAATAGGTAATGATTTTTGCTCATTTGTATGTACCTTTTAACTCTCCAAGGGAAACCTCATACTCCAGGGAACAGGATTAACAAGAAGCTGGTATCTGTTCTGTATTTCTCTCTGCTTTTATTACTCAAGGATTAGGATTTTCAACCTTTGAATCTAAAAGCCATCAGAGCAGAGGTAGTACTGTGGAAAGAGGTTAGTCTTTGAATTAGGACACTTAGGTTCCTGTCTCAAGTCTCTAGCTTGACAGCTCTTTGGCTCTTTGCCAGCTATTTAAACTTACTGCGCATCAGTTTCCTTGTTTCAAAGGGGAGGTAACTGAAACCCATCTCACAGCATTCCTAGTAAATAATCAACAAAATGAAAAATGTCACAATTATTTGACCTGAACATCTTTCATTCTCCAGTTCAGGTTCTACCTCTCCTAAAAAGTCTTCTATGATGGGCCAAAGTAACAGCTAGCACTTACTTAGAAGTTACTGTGTCACCAAAAGATATGCACATACTTTGTGTATGCCTATATTAGTCACGTATCACTAGGAACAAATATCTGATACCCACTACTTAAAGGAGTAGGGGTTTATTTTGGCTTATGGTCTCATAGGATTCTATCTATGGCCAGCTGACTCCAAGGCAGAAATGGCATGACAGAAAGGTGTAACTGAAGAAAGCTATTTAATTCATGGACACCAAGAAGCAGGGAGAGGGACAGGGAGAGAGAAGAAGGGAGGGAGGGAGGAAGGGAGAGAGAGTGGAACCAGGGAGAGATAAAGGGGTTGAGAACAAGAATATATCCTTCTATGTCACCTCCCCCACTGACCCAGCTCCTCCAACCAGGCCCCGCCTCCTAAGAGCGTATTCAGCTACGAACTCTCAGTGAATTAAGCCACTGATCAGTTTAGTGATCTCATGATCCAATGACCTTCTGCAAGTCCTACTTCTGGGCACAAGACTTTTGAGGCACATTTTAGATCTAAACCATAATAACTTCATACCACTGAATTGTCAGAATTTACAGAAACAGGAAGAGAGAAAGCAAGAAAGGGGAGATGAGATAGAAAAGAGACAGGATAGAAAAAGTAGAGAGTGAAGATGAGAAAAAGAGAATGAATGAGTTCCTATGTAATTTGGGTCAAGGTATCCATCCATTCCAAACCTGTTCTCCATCAGCAAAACAGTGAGTAGAAAAGCATACATGTTAACTCAGTTTTGATGACTAGGTGAGCTTGTGCTACATGCAACCCACAGTGCCTAGCACATAATGAATACCTAATGAATTGAATCTATTAAAATTATTATTTCTGATGATGAGTTTCACTTTTGTTGCATGCATACCTAGCGCACATTGTGTTATAGATCCTACCTTCTCACTGGCCCTGGTTCATTTTGATTTCCACCTCCTGTACTAGTTTGCATGAAGGACAGGGTTTGTGGTTTTCCACCTCTGGACAATTTCCATCACACAGAAACTTACACGGATTGTTTCTGAAGAAGTAGAAGAAGGAGTGATAGAGGGAAGAAAAGGGAGTACAGTGCTGTACTTGTAAAGTTTCAGGGTCTGTCCCATGTGGTAAACTCACATAGGGAAACACTGCAGGTCTGATAGGTCCTGGGGTTCTGGTCCAATGTTTCCTTATCGAGTTGTCATTCTGGTTGGAAAGTGACAGCTCTGCCTTTCAAAGCATTTCACAAAAACTAGAAGAACACAAACTTTTGCAAAATTATTCACACTATAGTATGTGAACGTTAATGCATTTTTCTCATTTCTTTCCCCTACAGGTGGAATTGACACTCTAAGGGAAACTTTTCAGAAATTAGCATATTCTCGTGGCTAGAAAAAATAGCCAGCATTGCAAGGGAGGTTAAATTCCTTCCATTCCTTTCACAGCCAGAACAATTTGGCCAAGCTAGGGATGGTTTTGGCCTCAGGAGATTAGATTTTTCTTCCAGCCTGACTGGTTGCTTCCCAATTCCAGAATTTCCCACATGCCTTTTTTACTTACTTATGGAGTAATTTCAAGAAGCCAGATAAGTCCCCATTAGTGGGATTGTTTGGCACAAACCATGGTGGTATCAACTAACTCTGTGCCAGGCTATGCTTACATTCTCTATGCTTGAGCTATAAACAAACTCACCCTCTGCATCTGGTCAAATTCAGCCATTTCTTTGTCCAGCACAGACCTCACCCTTCCTTTGTGATCTACAAATTCCCTAACAGCTTTCCTTGATGCACATATTCCTGGCTTTTCTCACCTCGTGGACTTCTCTTTCAATATCAGGTGTTTTGAAAGGAGGACGAGATTTTAGACAGGGAAGGACACAGGTTAGCTCTGTCCTGAAGTTTGTGGCCAGGACATTTTGTGAAGCAGAACTGGATCAGACTTACAGCTGAGCTTCGTTTGCTCTGCAACAAGGTTAGAAAGTGATTTTGAAGCAACATTTGTAAATGGGACAGTTTGCATTGAAAGAAAAATAATTCAGCTGTTTTTGGTAAATTGGAAGACATTGCAATATTAAGCCTGAATTCCTATATGACAAAAATTTATGGTAGTAGATCAGTGGTTGTTATTTTATACCCTCTTTGGTTAGCTCCAATCCCCACCATTTCCTATTATCATATGAACACCAGAATTCTTAAACACAGGAGTTAAACACCAGGAGTTTGTATTACCTACTTGAAATATGTAGGGATTCTACATTGCAAACTGTGCTATAAATGAAATGAAAAGGAACTACCAGATTAGCTATGTAAAATAATGCTATTTTATTTTAATGTTTCTTTTTCTTCCCTTGATATATTCTTCTTACCATTCCCCAGCCCCTGCTACCTAAATGTCTTTATTCTCAATGGAAGATGCTTTACTAAAGGATTGCAGTTTATGGACCATAAGAAAAACTTTTCTTCTAAGCCTTGCGATTTTATTTTTTCACTTCTGCATTGAAAGTCACTAAATCGAGCAATGGTGAAGAAGAAATTAATGAAATATTTATTAACATACTAACATGTAGTCGTAAAACAATCTGTGCTTGCCCCCAGTTGATGAGACCACTTCCCAAAATTCACCAAACTTCCATCTGTGGAAGTTTCCACAACAGGTCTTTTTCTGAAAAGACAGAGCAACAAGGTTCCCCACACATATTTTCCCTGGCAGAAAATTATCGCCTTAATTTTTTTCCATTTCAAAAATACATATGTTCCCTTCTACCTTTTCCAGTCTTATTTTAACGTGGAAATAGCCCTAAAATAGGTAATTGCCTTATACTCTTTTGTTTTCAATCTATTCTCTGACCCCTTTTCATATTATGTATATATTTTTGTATAAAGTTTTATTTTACAAATAAGTTTCTTGATTTTTTAAAACTCACCAGTCCCGTGTCCTTAATCTTCCAGAAATCTGGGAATTTTTCACCTCTGTTATTGTGTATTACAATACCTTTATTTGTGTGTGCCTGTGTTTGTGTGTGTGTGTATGTGTGCACATTGTCCTTTATGAAAAACACTGCGAAGTCACATCTCACCACTTCCTACCCAACCCTCTTCCTCATAGCTTGTGATATTTTCAAAAGCTTATGAAGTATTCAGTCTTCAGAGTGAACTTCCTTAAAGTTCACATGACCTAATCATGTCCATGTGTTCCAGCGACCAGTTTCTGCTTCCATATAAAGCGTCTGAAATACCCTTCAAAGACCTCAGGTTGAATACAAATGTGTTACAAGGTTTATCCTGACATGCTTTCTGTCTTGTTTTCTAACATGATCCCATTTCATTCCCCCATCTGGATTTTAGCCATACCGAATGACTTACAGTTCCCCATCAAGGCCCCACTGTACCTGCCCTCTAAGACCTTGCACATGTAAGGCCTTATTCTTGACATGCTTTCAGTGGTTTGTTCTCTCTTCCCTTCTCATTGCCATTTCTTCATTTGGACTAAACACTCATGTCCTTATGTTTCAGTTTTTCTGGAATACTCTCTAATCCTCGACCTCCTTTCTTCCCTTTCCTGCAGTGCTCCTGTTTTACCATGTTTCCATTATAACTTCTGTATCCTTTCTGAAAACTCTATATACTGAACCATAATAGCATATTTCCATGGATCTCTCTTCTAGTAGATCATAGTTACATTCTCTCCTTTAATTTTGGAAGTAGGGCTTGTTTATTGTTAAATAGCCAATGCCTGATACAGTGTCGGGCATGTAGTAGATGTTCAGTGAAGTTGACTGACCAAAGAAAGTAAAAATCAAAAACTTGGAAATGGGAAGATTCCATAGGAAACATGTGGTACTCTAAGGGATAAGAAGATGAAGAGTTTAAGGAAGTGACCCCTTTCAAGGTAAGAAAATTAGTAAGGGTTTGTGAAGCAGTGGGGATAAGAAAATGTGAGAAGCATTAATTATCCTTAGCTCTGAATGGTCAAGGAGGGAAAAGAGATTACAGGAACATAGGTAGAGCTGTAGCAGTGTAAGAAAGGGCCACACAGCATTGTTTTGGCTTTATATAAAATAGTTCAGCTACTGGCACAATCACCATTAGAGAAGGTTCAGAAGAAGGACAAATAAATGCCCAATGTCTCTTAGGAGATGTGATCAGTGAATCTTTAAATTAAAAAAAAATTATTACAGTAAAATGTTGTTATGGATTAGATCTAGCATGTTCCCCAAAGCTTCATGTGTTCAGAGGTGGGGCTTTTGGTTTTTTTTGTTTTGTTTTGTGGGTACTGGGGGTCGAACTCAGGACCTCGTGCTTGCCAGGCAGGCGCTTATGCTGCTGAGCTATCCCACCGGCCCTAAGGGCTTTTGGAAGGTGATTGGGTCATGGGAACAATATACCTGACTTTCTATTTAGGAAGCAGGGCCCGGTTGGAGGTGGGTCACTGTGGACCTGACCTGGATTGGTATATCTTCCTCCCAGGGCTCCTCCCCTTTCTCCCTGCTTTGTGGCCACCATGCTGTGAGCAGGTTTCCTTTACCCAGGACCTTCCACCATGCCATTTTTGCACTTGAGAGTGCTGACCATGGACTGAAGCTTCTGAAAGTGTGAGCAAAAATTATCCTTTCCTCCTTTAAGTTGCAGTTGCCTACAGGTATTTGTCCCAGTGATGAGGAAAGTGACTAAGATAAACATACATTGCAATTAATGCCCCCCAAAATACTCCCTCTCTTTTTTCACACATTTAACCCTATCATTCTTGCCACTTTCTTAAGCAGTTCTGAAAGTCCTCTTTAGTGAGGTTTTTTTTTAGATGCACTGTTGTGGCTCCTTCTATGTCCCGAGTTAGTTCAAAACTTTTACCTTTCATGGGCTTTTTGACTTTGGGGAAGAGCCAGAACTTATGTGCTGACAATTCTGGTGAATAACATGGGTGAGGACACACCATCATGTTTTTACAAGTCTGCATTTCTACTTGGCAGCAGCATTCACTGTATTTTTGATCACACATCTTGAAGACATTAATGAAAGAGGATTTCCAGGGCTGCTTCAGAAAGTGGCAAGAATGATGCAGTAAGTGTGTTTGAAGTGAGAATGGTATTTTGAGTGGGATTAATGACAATATATCATTTACTACAATAGTTTTTATTGAAATACACACCATATTTTTTGATCAGCTGTTGCACAGAGTCCTTCCCTGGCGAAATACGCCAGAAATCAGGGAACGAGACAATCTCATGATGTGGTCCATGTAGCTTACAGGAGTCAGCCTCTCTAGCAGGGCAGAAAAGAGGACACGATGGACCTGGACAAAAGCAAATGTATCCAACCCAATAAGCATGCCCAACAGGTGAGGGAAACCTTGCAGTATAAAAGTGTTTTATTTTTAAATTTTAATAAATGACCATAAACTTTTCATAAAGATCTACCTATATGATGATTATTCTTATGTTCAAATTTTCAGTTAATAAAAAAATGATGTGTGCATTAATGACCAAAGAACACACAGAGAGGTAAGTGACCTTCCTGTGAGGGAAATGCCAGAGGATCGTAACACAGTAAATGAGTGTGTACACACTTAAGTACACACAAAATGAGTGTGAAATCATAAATGGATAAATGAGGTGGAGGAGCTTGGTAAAGGGAATAAGAAATGTGAAAAAAATGAGAAATTTGAAGTATGACTTGGGAAAATGAAAGTAGAGTTTGCCTCCACTGAAAGAAGGGAGAAAAAGGGAGCAATGTGACAAAGAAAAATATTGTAAGATTACTGCTCTCAAAGAAGGAAGGAGGGAGGAAAACTAATATTTCGAGTTCCTACATTTATGCTCAGAGCTTTCACAAGTAACTCTTGTTTAATTCTCACAAATCACTAACAGTATTAGTATCCTGTTATTAAAGAGAGACAACTGAGATGCCAAGTAGTTAAGAAGCTGGTTAGTGGTATAACCAGGGAAAGATCTCAGATTTACCTTTCAAAAACCATGATTCATACATGTACCATGTGATGTTTTAGTGGAGGGACAACGCAGCTATCAATAATTATATTGCCAAGACAGAATGTAGAATTTCTATTAGTGAAGTAGGCTGTGCTGTAGGAACACACAGAAGAGAAATCCTGATTGAGAATTCTGATACAATTTCATGTAGGTGGTAGCAGTTGAGCAAGCTCTTGAGAGATTTCTAGCTATTTGTATGTCTCTTAGACTTTATGTGGTTTAAGGGAAAGAACCTTTGATTTATTTTTGACATCTGGCACTTGATATAATGTCCATCATACACTAAGTTCCAAAAAGGAAGATGGGCCAGTGACATAGATGGTGTGTTCCTGTGAATGGTACATGGTCTGGTAGGCAGTGTGGGTTAAGATGGAGTTAAATTGAAAGCTATAGTGAAAATGATAGAAGCAGACTATGTTGCAGAAGATTTTCAATACCATAAAGCAGAGTTAGGGCCTTCTATATGTACTCACTGAGGGGCCACTAAAGGGTTCTATGCAAAGAACTGAACTTAGGTGAATCGTGCATTAGTAAGATTTCTGTGGGGAAACATTTAACAGGCCTTGTTCAGAAAAGGGTTGGCAGCTAAGAACTGCAGTAATGTGCCATTGTATTCATTCCAATAAAAATATATTGAGGCCTAAACTGGGCTCTGAGGTTGGGAAAGAGGAGCCAGAGAACAATGATGCTGTGCATATAGTCAGTGCTATAATATATAGCAGCAGAGTAAAGGGAACCTACTGAAGAATGACTTTAGAGTTTTGAACCTGAGTAAATGAAAAAAAATGATGTAATTAACTAAAATACAAACATACAAATAAAATGGGGGGAGCTGAAAGTAGTCCAGAAAATGATGAGTTTTGGTCATCTATAGAAAGAGATTCAGGAGGTCATGATAGCAGACTATTGGATGAGGTCAGGGTCCACTTAGGATTAGGAGCTGATTCCATGAATAATTCACATGAGGTCATCGGGGGAGAGAATATGGAACAATATAGTTAAGGGTAAAGCCTTGGTGAAAATATATTTCTAAGTGGATGGAAAAAGACAAACTAAAGAAAAATTTGGGAATAAGAAATTTTCATTGCACCCTTACGCTTATTTGTTCCTTACTGACAACATCTTTATCTAGAATTTATGACACTTGGTAGCCAATTCCTTCTTCAAAACAAAGAGTGTTTTATTTCCTAATATATCGACCAAATGTCTTGCCCATTTAGAGCATGTAAATCAGATGCCTGTACCTCCACCTCTTCAAGTGAGGTTTATTTGAATGTCAAGCTGATTGGCATAACATTAACGCATAATAACCAGAAATTGAGTTTATCTTCTAAAATCTTAATAGAGGATTCTCCTCAGGAGGAAATCTTTCAGACTTATCAGGCATAAGCTGAAATCTATTTACTTTTCATTTGTTTTTCACCATATCTATGTCTGTCATTTTCTTTTTTAATTACCCAGGATATTTATATGGAAAACAAAGTTCTCTGAATTCTTTTAGATCTAGTGATTGGCATCTTGTTTCCTGCCATTATACCAATTATTACCTTAATACTGTAGTAGAATCTCCTTTTAGCATAATTGGTTTTTCAAAGATCTTTTGGGGGGAGATTAGGTTTTAAGAGAGGTGTAAGTAAATAGAAAGAGACTATTCGTGTGTGGAATACAGAGTGAAGAAGGGGGGTGTCCAGGGATCGTATATAAGGAATTGTTTCAGGTCTAAGAGGAAGCTGACAGGATTTCAGGAGGCATGGGAAAAATAAGTCACTGAAAGAAATGAATGAGACCTCCCAAAGCAATGACGAATGCAACAGGTGGGTGGAAACTGGTGAAGTCAGCAACAAGATTGTTCCACTTATTGTGCATCTAGACCATACTTTTCCTCTGTTCTCTGGAAAAATGACCCTCTTCCCTGTCATAGAGTATTTAAAGAACTTCTTAACTGTGAAGAAAATGTTCAGGACTTAACTACAAGAGTTGACCAACACCATTCATTGGTTTACACAGGACTCATGATGCTCAGTCCCCAAATAGTCTATTTGAAGGCCCCAACGAGCTTAGACAATGAAAGAGGATGGACTCCCCAAAGGAAACTCACCGTGGATGAAGACAGGACCTGGCCACTGGCTAGACCAAGTAGCATGACTTGGATATTGAGAAAAATGAGGTGCTTTCAAGTCAAACTGAAGCTATTTCTGAACATCCCGGGATTGTCTTCCCTTCTGTTATCTATATGTTTTGTAAAGAGGTTGTTTACAAAGCAAAGATCCCTGTCACTTGGTACCTTTCTAGTCTTCCATAGGAAACACCTCTGAATGGGCAGTATTGTGACAAGAGGAAGGTGTTTTACCACTGGCCATAGAAAGAAAAGAACCCTTCAGAGACAGTAGTTTAGATACGTTTGCTCTGTGGAGTACAGAGTGAAAGCTTTTAGGACAGTCACACATGTGCCTTGTAGAGCTTGCAACTAGCAATCTGATAGAAGTGAGAAGCTCCCTCCCAGGAATTTCTACAGAAAATAACTGGAGAAGGAGATCTCAGAGCAAGGGTAGACTTCTTGCTAATTTCCTGGGTGGATGCTCAAAGCATTTAGGTAAATTGTGGAGTTCCTCTAAGTGTACTTTATTGATAAATTAATAGTTTTAGCTCATTGACTGGCTCTTATTTGGTCACTATGAAATCATTTCATCACCATCATAACATCATTATCATCATCATGATTAGAAGAAGAGGAAGAAGAGGAAGAAGGAGGAGGAGGAGGAGAAAAAGAGAAATAGAACTTTCTCTCATCATTTCCATTCCATGATCTAAATTCTTTTTTGTCTGTCATCCTTTTTCTTACAGGCAAGTAAAGGAGGAAGGTCTGAGTATCATTGTGTCCCATGACATCCTAGGTGCTATCTGAAGACCTTCTTCCAGAGTTTCTCTGTGCCGGGCTAAATGGCTTATGCTGTTATAATGCATAGTCAACAAGAACGCATAGCTTGCAGTGACTTGCCAAGAAGATTTTGTTATCTCAGTTGATCCTAAGGATTGTGTGACAGAAACACACTTTCAGCCGTCTGTTATCTGTTAAAGAAAAAAAAAAGAGCAATTGGTCTCAAGTGATGAGGAAAATCAGCTCATTTGCAAAGACTGTCACTTAATGAGGATGCTTGGTGACTTTTCAGAAACAATTTTAGACACTGAAAAGGAATATTTCACCTTCTCACTCTGTGGGTTCAAGCCGAAAAAAGGCAAAACCTTAAGCATGTCTCTTCATTTGCTTCATAGAGAGGCTTTGCTTGCTTTAAATTTTGCAAAAGAGGAGCACACAGCCAGGCTAAGAGGGGAACTGCCTTAAGATTGGGCCCTTCTCCCAAGCAAAGTTCATTATCCTGCTGGCTTCAGAACATGTAACCTGGCATCAGTTGACGGGGAAAGAAAGAGCTAAGTGAGGAGATAGTTGTCTTGCATTATTGGCTTCAGACGATGTCATCCCAGTGAAAATACTGCTAGTCCTTTGGGAGGCTCCCTCTCCCTCCCTTTCCTCTTTCCTTCCTCCCTTCCTTTTTCTCTTTTCCTTCCTCATTTCCACATTCTTTTCTTTTCTTTTTCTTTGTATATATCTCTTTGATGTCACTTCTCTTTCACTTTATTCATGTACTTTTGCTTAGCAAGTTTGCCTTAGCTACCATATCTGAGAAGGACACTGTTGATTTAAGACCTGCCTCATTGAAAAGGAATGGCATTTTTTCTTTAATAACTATTTAAAGATGCAACTCAATTTTTCTTCTCTCTGGAAGCTTTCCTGGATACTTTGACCCCATTTTGAAATTAAACTCTTCTCTTTCAGTCTTCCTAAGTTTATTGCACAGAAACAATCACAAAGTCACACTATTGGGAAGTGGCCCAGGCCATCTGGTTCTCCAATGTTGCCAACCTTTATGGTGCTGGAAAGGAATTTTCCACAACATTCAAGAGATACTCTGAACCTTCTCCATAGTCAGTCAGATCTTCTTAGCACTAAGGGTGCTAATATTTCACTAATATTAGTTAATATTTCACTATTAGCTGAAATATTAACTAATGTGTACCAGTTGCTTACCATACCTGGGGTTCATCAGGTAATGATTAAAGGGCAATATAGAGTATAGGATTAGAGTGTGAAATCCAGAACTAGAGGTATTAGGTTCAAATTCTGCCATCTAATCCTTATGTGACCTCGGGCAAACTACTTGATTTTTCTAAGCCACAGTTTCCTCCTTTGTACAATGGGCATAATATAGCTACTCTAAGTTGTTGTCAGGGTTAAACCAGATAAAAAATGAGATAGTAAAACATAATGCTAAGTATTATACTTGTTATTCATTGCCTATCTCCAGATGCTTAAGTGCAATCTTCAACACCATTTTATATAGCCTGGATCATAGCCTGTGAATTTGATGCACAGGGAGATTGGTGGTGGCTGAAGACCAATGAGATGGTCATTGTAGTAATAATCAGCACATTTTCTTCTCCAGAAGATGGATTTTAAGTCTCTATTCCAGAAGCAGACTGGCAGTGCTGCCTTAGATTGGTACCCTCTGTTTTTGAGGCAAAAAGTGATTCTATCAGAGTTCTCCAATTTTGATCTTTGGCAATCTAGGGTTGAATATTTGCCTTAGGAAACTGTTGCCCCATAAGAGAGTCCTTAATAAGAGTAACTCTTGGAAAAGGGAAAGCTAAGTCTTCTTTGGATAATTAGAGGCTGAATATTATGCTGCCCTTACATTACATGAATACCTTTATATCTGTCACCCACTTTCACACACACACACACACACACACACACACACACTCCCCTCTCATAAGAACAGTTTGGCCACTTAAAGGACTTGTACGAGGAATTACAGAATTTGATCATATAAACTGCTATGAGTGTTCCAAGGAAAGGTAAAATCCCTAAGCTGTTGGAGTCATTTTCACTAGCACTACTCCTAATAATTACTGTTGTCATTAGAATGTTGGGCATCTCTACTTTTTGTAATGCCACTTAACACATTGTTAGCAATTACAGAGGAACTCCCTAGTTCTGCCAGCTCCCTGCTAAACCCTCCCCCCGGTGCCATTTTCTGTAGCAGAGCTCCCCCTAGCACCTCCACACACCTTTCACTTGTATTTGCTTTTTGAGGCCCAAAGACCAAATACTAAATATTAGGGGCAGATTTCACTGTTCAGGGACATCAGCTCTCCAAGGGCTTATGTGCCTGGCATTAACCTCAGATTTGTGCATCTGACTTCACAGCAGCTGAAATGAATTGGGAAGGAACTCTTTTGGACAGCCTATTCTGCTAGAAGCAGAGCAGGTAGCTTTCTCTCAGGTCACAGCTGAATTAAAAAGTCCCATTAATTTTGTCAAGTCAACTTAATTCTCTTAACTTGCTAATAGTCTTACTTTGGAGGAAGAGCAGTAAAAAACTGGGAACTGTTTTAGAAGCCAAGATTTAAAGCGTGTGTGTGTTTGTGTGTGTGCGTGTGTGTGAAAGCAAGTGTTTCGGAAGCCAAGATTTAAAGCATCTGTCTGTGTGTGTGTGTGTGTGTGTGTGTGTGTGTGTGTGGAAAGCAAGTGCCTGCCTGACTGATTTTAGCTTTATGAGGTTCATGTCTTGGTTTATGTCTGAAATGAAGAGTTTTGGCAGCTGTCTTGTTTGTATTTCATTTGGGTGGCCCACCCTGGCATTAGATCAGAGCTTCAAGCCCTCTTTTTAAAGTATTTGCATGTCTGGGAAGAAGGTGGTAGGCTCATGCAGCACAACTCCAGAGCATTCTGCTGAAAACCTTCTCAGAAGATGGTGAGGGTGAAGAGGAGGTGTGAGATATTTTAAAAATAAGACGTGCTGCTAAATTCCCTGCCAACCTCCGTTCATGCTGAGTGGAGTGTAAGTAACAAGTATTAGATAGTTCCTCCAGATGTCAGCTATTTAAAGAGGCACGACATGCCAGAAGTTCCGTGGACAGCGATTGTCTTATCTCTGGTGTGAGAGCTAAGGCGTGGTAGTGATAGTGATGGTGGCATTGGAAGGTGGAGGGAGCCTCACAGAAACATTTATTCACAAGGCAGTATGAGAATGTGTTTTGTGCATTTGGATACTGAGAAAAATTAGGAGAAGGAATGACCTAATAACTCAGGAAGACCATCATATCAAACTCAATGCAAATAATTATTAGCTTTTCATTCTGTGAAACAAGAGGAATGCCAAAAAAACCAACAATCCTAACAAAATCGTCTTCTTATCCTTGAGAAATTGGCAGAGTCCAAAGAGAATGATTTTTTTTCAAATTCAATGTTAAAACTTTACTGTTTTACCTAAAACAGATGGGAGAAAAAGTTGTGACCATTCTCGTTTGTTATGTTTTTGAATCCCGCCATGAAAGACTTCTTGCAGGCACAGTGAATTGGTCCGCTTAAGATGTAATGCCTGGGAAGAAATGGTAGAGTCAAGTTTGCTTCTAGTTTTCAAATTTGTAGCGTTGATCTTTTGATGATGGTAAATTACCCCCTCCACTACCAGATAATATGTTTTCCTATCATGCTCATGCTTAAAACATTCTACATTAGGGTCATAAAATTTATGAACCATCATTTCTCATATTTTTGAAATAATTGGCTTTCCTCAAGTTTCTATGAACACAGACTTGATTTCTTTTCTTCACTCAAATCTCAGCTGATACTTAATAAATAGAGAATTTCCAAAGGATGTAGTTTCATAATTTCTCTGAGGGTCAATTCTTCTAGTTTTATGAGTTCTCTGATCTGGGCTAATTTTTGGTAACAAACTTAGTTAACTAGCCCTTTATTCAGGTTGGAGATGTCACTGGTCTCAATTCATCCCAGTCCCTTGTGTGAATCAGACACCTAAATAAAAATATTTACCTCAGAAAGAAACAAGCAGAGAAAAGAGGGTGTGTGATTAAGAGAAGTAATAGCCCAAAAAAGAAAGTTTGATCTTTTTCTTCAACCTCCACGTCTGTCCCTTTTAGAGAGCAGAACAAAATGGAGATGTAAGTGATGTCAAACACAGTGGAATCAGATGTTCTTCAAATGGAACAGGCACTTGAGAGGCACCGTGATCATGAGTTTCATTTTGTCCTCAGCTTTTCTTCTCTGGATTCTTCTGCAGGCATCCCAGGTTGAGATACTTGCAGAAAGAGATAAGAAGCAACTGTGCAGAAGAGAATCACCACTGTGTAGTCACTGGTGGCTACTTGTAAAATGCTCTCAGCATCCTATCGTTAGCTTGTCCCTTGTTGGGCAGGAGAGGCGGCGAGCTTTTGTTCATGATGTTGAATAAGGAACAGTGTGTGTCAAAAGGAGCAGACTTCCTTATCTGCTGTTTGCAGCTACAGGAGAGAGGGTGTTGATTTTTCTTCCAAGTTCTTCTTTCTAACCTTTTTTTCCTACCTTCTGTTTCACGTGATCCCATATACAAAACTTCTGTCTTTCAAGTGTAGAACTTTTTCTGCGGCTACTATTTATAGCTGTAGTGTTTTTTAAAGACCTTTCTCTGCAGGAAACATCACCATGGTTCTAACATAAATAGAATAATGCTTTAGTTTTTCCTTGTGTATTTATACTTAGCTTTTCTTCTTCGACTTTGAGTCATAATGGTGCATAAAAATGTAGTCCGATATTAATATTCTTCTGTCTTCTGGATAAAACACGGGAGTATCTTAGATACATTACACGGAAATATTAGAACTTTGTAAGAAAGACAAACTCACTTCTCCATCCTGTCTTCCATCACTTTCTCTTTCCCTGCTTATGATGTGCAGATGCCATTCACTCAATTGGACCAGAGGGAGTTGATGTATTTGAGCTGTGGAGTGGTACTGGTCATAGGTTGCCCTGAAATTTACCTTGTAAATTTACTTTCTATTTCATTCTTGTCTAATATTGTTGATACGTAAAAATATATAACTACCCTATAACATTACCTTAAAGAGATGCAAGTCATTTTTCTTATAAAGAAATACATATTTTCTTTATATTTGAAAAGAATTTGTATCTCTATTATTTATAGGACTGTAGCTACACTAGCGTAATGTGGTAAGAACTGAAAAAAAGACAGACAAGGCTTGGGGTGCTGGCAGGGTAGAAAGATTACATCTCTTAAATAGAACAGTGAAATAAAGAGATTAATTTTTAAAAATTAAATGAGAGAAAACTGTCTCATGTTTAAGGTCCACAAAACTAGGCTAAAGCAGAAAACAGAGGCCTGTGCTGGGGAGGACTTTTGACAAATCCCTCATCCCACCTCCACAGCCTCCCACAACATAGGTGTACATTGTCTCTGCGTGATTTAGGATCTGGTGTTATTCTGTATTTCTCAGTTTGGGGGCTGAATTCCTCAGCATCCTTGACACATTACAGAAATACAAGCCCCAATATCATAGTCACATCACCACCCCGCTTCCCACCCACAGCGAACAGGGGAGAAGGCAGACCTCAGTTTTCAAGAGGGTTGGGTTTTAAAGTTACTTCGTAAATTCTCAGGCTATGCATTACGTTTGCCCAGAGAAGTGGTGCATTCTATTTCCGGAACTCAAGTACCTACTAACCCAGAATTTTCCCAGTGTCCTAGTGTAGAGCTATTATCATCAAATATCCGGCCATATAGGAAATGTTTTCTAAAGGGATGTACACTGGGATGCCAGCAGCACACTTATTACCACTCCAGCTTTGACTAATAAGATCTGGACTACCCAACTACCTATTTGCTAGCCGCAGAGATTCCAGCCTGAGTAGTACTTCAATCTCCCACAAGATGGGGTTTAAAATGGGACTCGGGGCAAAATAAGGGTCACCTCATGGAAAATGATGTGGCAAAGTGGTGGGATAGGGTAAAGAGGAGGTTAATGCATATGAGGGAACTAACAGGAACACTGGGAACAAGGATAAAAAGGGAGAAGGGGTAAAAGCTGAATAAGTGGAGCTCTGATGGTTAATAAAGATAAAAAGCAAAACATAATTCCTTTTGGTTCAGTTCAATGCCCTTTATTAAGTACCTGGTCCTTCAAGGGCAAGAAATGTGAGCAAAGTTGTATGAATTTTCATCTCCCCAGTCAAGACCCTCTGTGAGGAAAGAGAAAGGTGTGTATGCAGATTTGCATTCATGGCCCACACCTGCTTGATTCTAGACTAGAGATTCAGAATATGCACAGCAAAGCAGAGATTTATTCTGACTTGAGGATTAAGGGGTAGTTCATGGACAAGGAAGCATTTATGCCAGGTTGGAGGGCATTAACTGCCTCCAGTAGGAGGCAGGAATATAATCACGTCCAAGAAGACGGTAAGGGAGATCAAAGTCAGGAAGCAGCAGAAGTGATTGAGATATGTGAGAGAATGACAAAATCTCTGTAGAGTAAAAAGGGGATGGGAAGTAATGATTCACCCTCCAGAACAGATTTTCTTCTTCAGCACCATATATTCTCTTTGGCTACTAGTGAGGCCACAAACCTGGGGAAATTGTAACTCTACTGGGGCAGAAGAATTGGGCTGGGCTTTGAGAATTTGGCAGTTTGGGTCTAATAATCAGAGAATCTTATTTTCCAGTTCTGCTTCTGCTCTTGAACAAGTGCACCCAGCCCACTGTATGATTTTCAGATGCTGATAGGTGGGAGAAAGGAGGAAGGGTGACCTGGGTGTCACAGTAAGTTTCAGGGTATCCCAGGCCTCGGCTACAGGAAATGCCTTCCTGTACGTGTACAGGCCTTCAGGATGAATGTTAAGAGCTGGTCTCTGGTCACTGAATTCCGAGACACCAGGAAAAAGAAAGAGAAGGGAAAAAGGGACAGGAGTAGTGAAGGAAGAGAAATAAGAAAGGACAAAGGATCATCTTTTTCATAAATGATCAAAGGCCTAGGGCATCTATTAAAAGTTGAGATGCTTGTTGGCAAAACAAATGCCAACAAAGAGGAGCCACAGTGAGGGCAAGTGCTGCACACAGGGAGGGCCTTTGGAGCAGGGAGGAGCTCTGCCCCCCAGAGAAGGCCAAGGCCCTTTGACGTGCCCAGAGAACTGCAAAACTCAGGGTTCCTGGGTCCATATCAGCACTGATAGGTGTGAGGTCAAGATTCTCAGCCTCTACTGGCTTTTAGCAACGGCCTTTGTGACCTGCTGTGACCTGCTCTGCTCAGTCTTTGCAGGTAGAGAGTAGGATATTTGTACACTTTAGCTATGTATAACTATGGGTGTGTGAGTGTGTGCATGCATACTTTCTCTGACCAGATGCTTGACCCTGGCCTTAATGATGAGCTACAAAGCAAGTGGGATTCAACTCACTCATAGCCTCTTGACCATTCCTCAAGTGGAAAGACACAAAAACTTCATATTAGCATTCATTGCAGCTTAGAAGCTATATGTTAGAGCCTTTAACAACATCCGTTAGTAGTATTCGCTTGCTATTGCATGTCTGAAAATCTCCATGGTTGGACCTTCATTACAAAGTACCACAAGCTTGGTGTCTTAAACAACAGAAATTTATTTTCTCACAGTTTTAGAGCCTGGAAGCCCAAGATCAAGGTGTTGGAATGTCGCGTATCCCGAAGCCTTCTTTCTCCTTGGCTAGATGGCTGCCTTCTCTGTGTCCTTATGTGGTCTTTTCTTTTTTCTTCTGCCCCATATACTCTTGGTGCCTCTTCCATTTTTCTTTCTTTCTTTCTTTCTTTCTTTCTTTCTTTCTTTCTTTCTTTCTTTCTTTCTTTCTTTCTTTCTTTCTTTCTTTCTTTTTAAGACAGGGTCTCACTCTGTAGTCCAAGTTGGACTTGAACTTACTGCATAGCCTATGCTGGCCTCAAACTCATGACAATCTCTCTGCCTCAGCCTCCCAAGTGCTGGAATTACAGTTACGCACCACAATGCCCAGCCTCTTCCATTTCTTATAAGGATGCCAGTCCTATTGAATTCAGGTCTCACCCTTATGACCTCATTTAAGAGATAATAACCTCATCTATCTCTTTAAGGGTTCTATCTCTCTTGCAACACAGATATTTACATTGGAATTGGTCATCAAGGGCACGGGTTAAGTATGTGTCCTGAGAGATGGAGTAAGTTGGAGGGAAGATATTTTAATAACTTATATTTAGTTTTTGTTTTCTTTTGGGCCATGCATGTAATCATCTTCACATGATGCGAATCAAGCCACCGAAAGTGTCTTCCACATCTGGTAAGTGGGGTAGGGGCAGTTGGGGGTTGCTATTTCTGCTATTTCTGACTTTTATTTAACTGTAGTGGGAGAGTGGGGGCTGAGAAGGAAAGGTGAAGAGTTTCTTGTAGTTTTAATATATTTATTTATTTCTGCTCCCCCCAGCACCACATTTAGTTCCCACCACCTGCTGAGTAACTCCCAAAGTAACAACCATTCTACACCCCACCCCCAGCTCTTCTAGTACCAGTGCTAGAGAAAAAGAAACTTTCAAGGAGAGGATTAGAAAATTGCTGGCTGTTCTTATTCCTAATCCTTCACCATAATTCTCTGACTAATTTGTTTAGTATAGGTTAGTAGTCTCAAAGACCCACCTACCAAGAATATACGGCACCACCCACCAGCACACTGTCCTTGTGTCCTTTTCACTTCAGATGTGCTGACCTTTCTCTCTATTCATCTTCTGTACACTGACAAGGAATACATTTTAGGAAATTACATCTATCAGGCAAAATGACTCCCTCTGCGATGCTTTTACTCCCACATCACACTCCCTGGGATGAAAAGGCTCATGCTCTGCCTGAATTGGGCTAAGATATATGCTGCTGAGGACTTCTGCCCTCCCATAACTCTTCTACCCCTCCCTTGTGCATTCTGGGGTTTTTTTTTTTGTTTGTTTGTTTGTTTGTTTGTTTTTGTTTTTTTCTTTATTCTTGGGGGATTCACATTAAGGACTTTGTTATCTGTATTTATTTGCTTGAAATTAATAGGAGAGTTGTTGGTCAAGCCAGGCAGGAGAGTGGTGTAGCAGAGGAAGTAAATAGTTACAAGCACTCTAGAAATTATTATTCCAAAATTATGTAGCTCTTTAACTTCAGTTTTTATTATTAAAAATTTAAAAACCTATGAATCTACATGAAGCAGCTGATGATTAAGTGAGTTGCTTAATCTCTGGCAATTAATGTTAGATTGAAGGATTAAAATCCAGATATTTGCATTTCTAAAGTAGGGTGAGTAGTTGTCTTCTGACCCTACCATATTTAACCATTGGAAATCCTACATAATACAGTCCTTTTTTTTTAGTTGAAAATTTGGTTTAGAAGGACGAAAGTATGGGTTTTCTCTTATATGACTTTTCCAAAGCCTTCTCACTTTAAGTCTTCTACACACATGATTTTCTTTTTCTTTCTCTTTCTCTTGTAGCTTAAAGGTAAAGTTTATGGTTACCACTGTTACAGATGGTATTAATTATATCAAAGTCCTGTTTTGGAATATTGTTCCTCGGTTCGTCACCTTCATAGGATCATAACCCAAAGAGCATCAGATGTATTTTTCTACATCCAGTTTCGAGGTTAGGCAGTGCATTTTAAAGTTATACTTGATTTTCTCTGTGTCATGGGTTTGGAGCACAGACTGGAAATCTCAAAAAATGAACATCTGTATTCATAAAATATTAACAAGAATGGTGTAAATGCTCTGAAGATACACTCTGACCTACAAAAAGATAGAAAAAACTTCTGGTAAAAACACAGCTTTGGCTTCAATTGTAAGAGAAACACAAGAGTAAACTTATTTATATCTTGCATTTAGATAAACTGCTAAAAGTTATCTAAGTATGGGATGTATTACAGATTATGCATTAATTTAATGTAACCTCACATTACATTTCTTATTTTTAGATAGTGAGGACATGCATAATACAATAAATATCAATATCTAATGCAAGTGCTTTGAATATAATTTAATTTTAACATATATAATTAGAAGTTGTCCATATGAGAGCATCAGGTTTGTAAGCCAATTATTATCTAATAGACAACATTCTGAGAGAATAATTCATATGTCACTTTATTTCTATTTCATCCTAGAGCAAACATCTTGTCATGTATGTTGGATAACCTGCAAAGAACATAGTTAAAAAAAACAAAAAAGAGAATGAGACAGAAATATTTGACCACAGTATCTTTCTGAAAATGTCACTCTAATATTCCATTATTATGCCAGGAATGATAATTAAAGACATATATGAATTTCTATTTAAGAGAAACATAACATTTCATTTCATTGATAAAAGTCATCATTTAATTTTTAATTAAACATTGTGTTTCTTTTTTCTTTTCCTAATGCCTTAGGCTAGCATTGCATCATGGACAGATGATAAAGACTATAATATATTCATTGTATCACATAATACATGGGATAATAACTGATTCCATAGTACGTGTGCTTTTTGCACTGTGTTCCATGTGTTCTTGGAAGAATAGGATTCTCTAAGTGTTTTGTACATGGTTGCAGGTATGTCTCCTATTTGTGGTCTGCTAATAATACTATTTAAATTAGGTATGGCCCTATTCATTTTTCTAGCGTATCTTGTTAGTTTTAAGGAGAATATAATAAATCTATTCAACAAATTGTTATTAAGCATTTAAGCTTATTAAGCATGTGTTCAGCTTGTTCTACCTCCTAGAGAATGAAGAATGATTAAAGAACAAAAAAATTTACCCCAAGAAACGTATATTTTATATTTTAGTCTAGTTTTTGATTATGGATTTGTCTTTTTTATCAGTCTATGAATATATGCCTTATATATTTGGAGGCTATATTACTGGTTGCATTCAGATGTAGGACTAAATGTTGCATGTCCTGGACTAAATGTTTTCCTTAAGAAGCCATGATATTTTTGGCATAAAAGTATATTTTGTGTGAGAACACTCTCCCTCCCTCTCTCTCTCTCCCTCCCTCTCTCCCTCCCTCCTCCTTCCCTTTCTCCCTCTTCCCCCCCCCACCTTCTTTATTTTTATTTTTGACTAATACTGCCAAGTCAGTTAGTTAGAATTTGATTTGATAGTATGGTAATTTTGTTTCTCTAATGCATCCACAGATCCAAGTTTTTTCTCCCTGGTTACTAAGACATACTACTATCTTCAGTAGGCATCAGGTGCAGCTTCTTATGAGGGAAATCACCTGTGTTAATCAGCTTCATGACACTGTAACAGATGTCTGTGATAATTAACTTCTGAGAAGAAAAGGTTTATTTTACCTCACACTTTTACAAGTTCCAGTCCATAATGGGACAGACTTGTTACTTTCAGGCCTCTGATGGAGGTGTTTGATAGTGATGGCAGGGAGTGCCTGGTGGGGCAAACTGGTCACCTCATGACCAGGAAGCAAAAAGGAAGAGGAAGGGGTCAGGGTCCCACAGTTCCCTTTGAGGACACATCACAGTGACCTAACGTCCTTATACTAGGCCTCATCTCCTATGTTTCCACCACTTTCAAAACTGCCACCGTGGGGGCCAAGCTGTAGCACATGGGCCTTTGGGGAAACATTTCAAATCCAAGTTATAGCATCACCTTCTGCCTTGTTTAAGCATAGTTATGTGATCTCAGTTGAAAAAAGAAAAGCCAACTTAATATCTTGACTAATATTTGTGGCAAATGTTAATTTAAAGGAAAAGATATGGAAAGGTCCTCAACCTCATGGTAGAAGTTGGGTCACATTCACATCCATATTACAGAAAATGGCCAAATAAAAAGTAAGATGTACACATCAGCCTTTTAAAGAATGACTTGGAGTGCACGTACATTAATTGTATAGAATTTAGCAATAAAATAGTAAGGTGATTTAGACCATAGACTCAGGAGACAGGAGGCTTGGGTTCAGCTCCTGACTAGTAGCTATGAGCTATGTCAATATGGACAGATCAAAACCTGTGTCTTCTTTTTCCCAGTTGTAAAATAGGGGTAATAATACCTGACTTATAAACATTAAGCAAATGTTGGCTGTTATTTTTTTTTAAAAGCCACCACAAGTTGGTTGTTATTAGTGGTGGTGTTTGTAGTGCTGGTAGTTTATACAATGCTTGTTTACATTAATTGACATCATACCAGTTCCTTTTCTCACTTTGTCATTTCTCTGGGATCATTATCTTCATACAAAAATTCATCCTTCACTCATTCTGCCAGAAATAGTATCTCTCCACTTTTAGAAGATTTGCCTAGATCTATAAATCTAGATTGACAAGAATTTTCTTTCAACAAAAAAAACACTATATCCCTTAATTTCTGAGCTCTATGAACATTAATACATTGATTTACAGATTTTTAAATTTTATTTTTGGTTGTTCTTTGGTTTCAGTATTGTGGTCCAAAATGTGGCTCTTTCTTCCTGCTTAGGAGCTTTAATATAAAATCTCACACTACTTAAACATGAACAATTGCCAGCCATTTTCTTTTTGAATATTTCCTGTCCCTCATTTTCTCTGCTCTCTTCTAGAATTCACCATAATAGATATATATTGGAGTTTCCTCTTGATCTTTCATAAATTTTAATCTCTTTTATTTTTCTTAAATCTCCTCTTCTCCCTGTGCTATATTTTGGGAAACTTCCTAAGTTCTGTCCTTAAGTTCACTAATTCTCTCTTCAGCTACATCTACATAATCCAAGTACTGGTTTAAAAAAAAAATGAATTAACTGTGTTCCATTCTCAAGAAAGTTTATCTCTTTCTGATGCCTGTCCTTTACCACATATCTTTTTCTCTCTCTGTTTTCCTATGATTTCTGTATTTAATCATTTCAACTGTTTATTTTGGTAATTGATTTCACATTTTTCTGTTATGTCACATTTTTGGGTTTCTTATTCTCCCATTGTTGTGGCTATAACCCCTCTCTCATGGTGAATTGTCTTCTTGACATATTATTATTTTTTCTCAGTGATTATTTTCTATTGGTATATATGCTGCTATAGGAGCTGTACATAGAAGCTTATTGTAGAATCCAGAGTATTCCAACCTTGTTCTAACATTAACACATTATGTAGTGTTCAACAAGTTTCATTCTGTCTCTGTATCTCAGTTTCTCCAACTCAAATGTCTCCTCAGTTCCTAACTTAATTCTTTTCTGCACCAGCTTCTGAGAACACGTAGCCCTGTATTGGTTAGAAAGAACAAACTAGCTCTGTTTTCTGTCCCAGGGTTCTCAAGCCATATGTCTTCATTTAAATGGACTCATTTTATGTTTAGTCCATGAGGATTTCCTGCTGAGAGGTAAGGGACAGAAGGGCAAGCAAGCCATCACACTCTTTCCACAGCAATGTACTCCTTACCAGTGAAAAATGCCCTCTTAGATCACAGCAACAGCAGTTGTGTAGGTGTTGCTAGTAGGGAAAAATGTTTGGTTTTTAAAATAGAAATATAAAATTGTTAATATGTCTAGAGATAACTTGTACTGCATGCAGTAATGAAAAATGAAGTTCTAGTGCAACAATGCTGCTTAAATTTAGATTCACTTTATAGAAGGCCAACAAGATTCCTAACCTTAGTATATAAAGTTTCAAAAAACAGGAACATGCTGCAGTCTTGCAACATCCAGGTATTGGGTTTTAGCTTCAAAATAAGGCCAAGGGAAACATTTAAGTAAATGCAAAAGTAGAGGACACAGAGAAATTTCAAAGAAAACTTTAATCAGTCATATAATCTTAAATTTGAAAGTGAAGCTAGATACCCCATCCTTTTGCTTCAGGGTTTCTTACTAGGCATCTACTACTTGAACATTTCCTGTAATGGAGAAGTCACTGCCTTGCAAGTCATCCCTTCTGATTCTGTTACAGCTCCAAATGTTGGAATATTTTTCCATATAGTGAGATGCTTGTGCATGTTGGAGTTTTCTACCCATCCCCCACCCCACTTATATAGGAAATGTTCTTCGCAACAGTAATTAAATGTATCCCAGTAGCACTCCATGAACATTCATAATGCCTTCTCTAAGTCTAGTACTATCCTAAGTTATCATATGTATCTTTCCCATTAGTGGGCACGTTTTCAGAAGCTAGGTAACTTACCCAAGGTCACACTGTGAGTAAGTAATAGAGGTTTGAATTTCAACTCTCTTGCCCTAGATCTCAAGCTGTTTGGCCTTCGGATCAGACCCTGGCTCCCTACATAATTTCTCTATGAATTGCATAGGGAACATACATGTAAGCCAAATGATAATAACAGAATGTGACAAGTGTTACAGAATAGTGCTTTCTGAAGATAGAAAAGACAGAAAAGAACAACTAATTCTGCCTGTTCAGATTGGAAATGGTAGATTTTGAGGATATGCATATCGTTAATGCTAAGATATTATATCAGTGTTGTACCATCTACTCTAAGAACAGCTGCTCGTCCTGCTTATGTTATAAACTCACTCCCATCCCCGGACGCGCCATTTTAGGAGGTGCTAAATTCTTAATATCACTGAGAAATGCCCTTATTACCCATCTTGCAAACATTTCTGAATCTGTGTAGATAAAACTTTGTACCTTCTGCTAGGAGGACATTCATCTCACTACTCCGTGAGATTTCTCCGTTAAGTGAATTTAAGACTACAGAGTGCCAAGTGGAAAGTGCCCATTTACTTTAGGTCTTGGTCCCTCTATCTTAGATGGTGTGCTGTTCATGGAATAGTAAGATAGACACTTGGTTCTGGGAGGCGGGAAGAATACCATACAGATAGTTTCGGCTGAAAAGGGTAATGAATCATAAGGCAATCAATACTGACAAATCCTAGCTTGCACATCAAGTACAAAATGACAAGTACCAAGACAAAACTTTCATGTCAGAATATGTCCACTACCAAATTTGATGAGTTTCAAAGCAGTCAGGTACCAAGGTGTGAATGTATAGCTTTTCATTGAGTCCTCAAAATCATTCCACTGTGAGGATTATTCATTATTACACTGTTGAGGAAACACATTTAGAAAATTTAAAGAAGTTGCTGAAGGTCATTCAGATAGTAAGTAGTGGTCCCAGAATTTGAACTCCAGTCTTCTTACGCTCAATTCACATGTCACCTTGTGAATCAAATCCTTTGTGATAGTTCCTTAGTTCCTCCCTAAGCAGATTAAGTCTATTTGCTACTCTGCATACTTTAGTTGTATCTTTATTTTAGCACTTACTATGTTTGGGAAACTATATATATAGATGGAATTCATGGTTTGTTTTTATTTCATTTGGTAGGTTTTCTTTTTCTGCTATAGCATTTACTTCTTAAGGCCTGACATCTCTTCTTTACTACCTGGTATCCTGATCTTCATCCAGTGTCTTGCCCATAGTAAGCATAAATGTAATTTTTACAAGGTAAGTGCATTGATGCACCAAAGTGAAATTCAAGGAACATAGTTTCTTTCTACATTGAATGAAAACTAGTTCAGAGATACATTCAAAATTACTTTTAACAACTGTTAAATAATAATGAAATCCTACAAAATTCCAATGGCAATTATTAAGGATTTCTAACATATGTCTTCTAGGGGGAAAGGCTAACTAATTAGAATGTATTTTTTATTTGAGAGAAGAAAGTCAGAAAATGAAAAGATTGGAAAGAGAAGTAGCAAGAGACCCCTTTCAGATCCCAAAGCAAATCAGGATTCTGAGAGTTCCAATCTACCCTGAAAAACAATTAAGAAACAATGCTGGATTTTGATAGCCATTATTATCAGTTCTGGGACCAATTTTGAGCTATACTATCATGGGGTTGACTTGAATTATATTGTAAGAAGGACGTGATGAAGCTGTCCCCCTTTTCTGCAGAAGATTTGCAAAGAGAATTGGAATTGCTAATGAAGCAGTTTCTTTATTAATTCTCCTGGAAATTTGTATAAACAAGAAGAGGATACTGTTTGCAAGGATAACTTTCTCATAGTTACATGGAGAAAAAGAGGAGGATAATAATAAAATAATAATTATTATATTTATTATGCACAGTTATTGAACATTTTCTGTGTGTCAGGCATTGTTTATACTACTTTACATGTATTGTTTAAATCTTCACAACAATTTTACTGTGGAGCAGCTAAAGTATAAAGAGGGTAAAGGCCTTGTCTATATTTTCACAGCAGCTAACTGGTGAAATCAGAATTTGAACCTAGGCAGCCAAGCACCAAATCCCAATATGTAATTCTGTGTATACTCTTTGAACTATCTCCCAGATCTTTGATTTGATAATTTATCCTATTGATACAGAAATGAAATTATTTTTTCTGCTATTGTATGATGATAATGCATTTTATTAGATTCCTCAAAACTGCACAGAGATTTTCATGGTACTGAGGATAAAATATTTAGACCTCTGATATTCAGTGTAAGCTTAGTGAACACTAATAGGGGTACAAAGGCCAAATCTATCTTTGAGGAACTGACTGAGCTTTCTCTTTGAGTAAAAGAAAAAAGTATTGTTTCTTTATCACAATAACTTCACTTGGCCTTCAAAGGAGGCTGGCTAAAGAACATTTCACATTTTTCTTCTCCTTCAAGAAATGTATAGCGGGGCATGGTGGTGCATGCCTGTAATCCCAGCACTCAGGAAACTGAGGCAGGAGGATCGCTGCAAGTTCCAGGCCAGCCTGGGCTACATAGTGAGTTTAAGGGCACCCTGGACTACATATGAGACCCTGCCTCAAAAAAACAAAAAAATGTGTAAAAATTTAATGCAGTAAATATCTCAACCCTATAGACCAAACTTGAGAGATCAGGAAAAATCTCTTGGAGAGATTTTTCTTAACATTCAAACTATCCCTATTTCAGCCACAAGGAGGATGCAGGAATAACTATGGATGTTTATAAGAAGAATAAGTTAAAGAAAGGGAAGTAACATATACATTCGTTAAACTACAAATTTATACAAGGATGCCATTGTCCTTTTTCTTAAAAAAAAAAAATCAAATACAGTAAGAATTATGTTTAAAAGGATGAAGCTTCTCTTTTGTACTCCCAAATGGAAAATATAATCAAAATCTGCTTTTTTGCAGGATGGCTTTCTTAAATAAATGAGCAGAAGGATGAATTATGTGACTATAAATAAATCTACTGACATAAAATAAAGCAAAGTTCGACTGTTTTATGGTATCCCTGGAACCCTTAGGTATATTTATAGCCATGTTAACAGTCACTTGTATTTTTTCGGGATTTTTATTTCATTTCACATTATGAGAGTTTAGTTGTGTGTGTGTGTGTTGTGTGTGTGTGTGTGTGTGTGTGTGTGTGTGTGTGTGTCACCCTAAATGATCATTTCAAGCCCTGTGTGGAAAAAGAAAGTAAAGATTTATACTCCTTAATTTTGGGGTAAAGAGGGTCATCTTTACCTAACAGCTTGTGCATTCTGGTCTTCTTGAGTCTGTGCAGTCACATTAGAAGTGGCTGCAACAACGAATTTGACAGCTGTCTACTGCTGGCAGTGAAGTGGCAGGTCAGAGTCTAACCAAGGGAGAAGAGGCAAGTGCGGAGATAAAACGCACTGTGCGGATGACGACAGGACAACATTGCATTAGGTTGTGACGCCTGACGCATTTAAGTACAATCAAGGGGCTTATTTTAGAAGCCCAAGGATGAACTCCTTAGACTACATAGCTGAGGCACAGGACAAAACAAGTTGAAGAAGCAGAGGCTACAGCTCCTCATATCTTACCTTGGGATATTCTCCTAAAGGGGAAAGAATAGGAAAGATTAAACGAACAAAAAGGGAAGTCCATGATACCACATTCTAAGTCTGAAGTAACAGACAAACGCAGCTATGGACCTAGTGGATCCAGCTATAGGGGTTTTTAAATCTGTCTTCCATTCAGAAATGTAAGGCTCCAAAGAGGATGGTTTGGATTTCATGGGGTTTATTCAAGTAGAGCTAAGCGTGGTTGTTCCTGTGAAATTATTTATATTTTCAACCTTAAATCTGTGCTTAGCATTTTTAAATCTGTTTCTGTTCTATCTTAAAAAGTGGACTCTCATTTTCATCCTGTCGCTGCATACATGGTCCCCAAGTGTTCTCAATGAAGGGACCCAGTAGAGAAGAGAACTTTGAGGGAAAGAGGAAGCATTTGATTGGGGAAGACAATCCTTCAGCTAGAATTGTAGCTGCAGGCAGTGTTTACAAGGTATCTCTGGAGATTAAAAAAATCTCATAAAATGTATTTAAATATATCAGCCTAATATAAACTCTAATAGACCTGAAGAATGGGGCTTAGGAATCGAAAAAGGAATTTGTTGACTAGAGAGCAAGGGAGAGATGAAAAATACTATATTAAATTGGCGAAGGATGTGCAGTTTATCAGGATAATTTTGAGTTAACTCTTTAGAATGGAAGCAGTAAAATAAACTAGTCTTTGTCCTCGGATTAATCTTAATATTCAATGATGACCATACATGAAATCAATCTTTCTGGAACTCACAAATATCCCTTTTGACATTTTCCAGAAAGTAAATAAATGAATTATAAGTATGACTAGTAAAAAGAATAGTTCCAACTATGACATACCAACCACATTTGCAACTTTCGTATGACATTAAGGATTTTTTGTCACTTTACTCCTAGCAGAGAATTAATTGGAAAATCCATGTAAGCTTCCCAAGCTTCCTTGGGATGAAGTTGAAATAGAGTCTCCCATGCTCAGCGCCAATTTAGAAAAGAAGAAAAACATCAAAGAGATAGGTGTTCTGCATACCAACTCCGGAGAGCTTGTCTCTGGGGATTAGTGTCACTAAAGCCAGATAAATGGGTCAGTGAAACTAACGTCATAAAAATATATGGTCATATGACTGGCAGTGGGTTTGCTGGATTCATTCACTCAGCAAGCATTTACCACCCATTGCTCTACACACAGAGGATACGTGGAGAACAAGATACAGGCTCAGCCATCAAGGAGCTCACCATCTTTTTAAAGGAGAGTTATCGTAGACAAAACAATTTCAGAAAGTAGAGAGTGCTGTGAAAGATGAGAAACAGGGTAATTGAGTAGAATGTCCTTTAGGGTAGAAGTAGCTAATTTTAGAAGAGGGCCAGAGAGCACCTCTGAGGAGATGACATTTGAAATATGCTGATTACATGAAAATATTGGGGGAAATGCTCCCAGACAAGATGAACCAGGAAGACCTTAAAGGGATTGGGTTGGAAAAGAGCTAGGCATATTCGAGGAGGAGAAAGAAGCTCTGAGGACCAAAGGGTACCAAGGAAGGGATATCTGGCTGGTGATAAGTTGGGATATTAGGCAGAAGTATAGGGCCGGTGAGGCGGCTCAGCGGCATAAGCGCCTGCCCGGCAAGCGAGAGGTCCGGAGTTCGACTCCCGGAACCCACACATAAAGGGAAAAAAGGACCGGTGATATCGCTCAGCAGCACAAGCGCTTACTGGCAAGCGCAACATCCTGAGGTCAACTCCTGGTACCCACTTAAAAAAAAAAAAAAAAGAAGAAGAAGAAGTATAGTTATTTAGGTCCCTTTAAGACCATGATAGGAAATGAGAATGAGTTTAGAGTTTAGTGGGAATCCTTCTGGCAGGATTAAGTCAGGGCTGAATCCAATGGAAATTACCATGTATCTTAATGGAGGATATTTAGAATACTAAGATTGTTTTCCTGACCTTACCAAAATAGCCTAAGACCCTAAGCACGTACTACTAAGCTTCTTGGAGCATCAGTTTATTTTCCCAGTGGATAAAGAGTACCACCACTATTTGTCCGGTGCCCTCCCAGAGGCTGTGTCTCATTTAAAACCCCTACTACCTATGAGGGAGGCAGTATCTTGTACAGTTTGTAGAAGAAGAAACCGAGGTTTGAGTGTCTGTGTGCCACCCTCACCCTCATTGTTGTGCTCCTGAGTATGTTACTGGTTCAAGGCCTTGTGTTTTAAACTTCCACCCAAAGGCATGAAAGACCTTGTCACAGGACTGTTTCCCTCAGAGAATGTGGGTCCTGGATCACCCTGGACCTGAGAACCGGGATAGTACAGTGGCTCCACCACTGACCATGGGCAGCGTGGAACTTGAGGACACCGGTGTCATAACCAGAGTCCAAAGTGACCGCCATGAATTCTGCAATGGGCTTGATTTCTGACCTTCAGGAGAAATCTCTTGTATGTTTGGTGTCTTTCATCTACTGGAAAGACATAAAGCTACTTCCTTGACATCTCCTTGGGGTGTCCCAAGGATGAATAGTGCTGTCATAATCCCTGTTCTTTATCTCTGGTTAGGGAGTTTGAAAGGAAAGCAGGAGGCACTGTAATCACTTTTAAAAAGCAGCCACCTAAATGCAATATATATGGTGTGTGTGTGTATATGCATATATGGTGTATATATATATATATATATGGTATATATATATGCACATATGGAATATGATTTAACTAGCAAGTATTATCCCCACAGCCTTCACCCCTTTCTCCCTCCAAATGTAATTAATGGGCTTTTAGCCACGGTGAGTACACAAGAGGAATGCTAGCAAGGCCCGGCTACAAAAGGGTCCCATCCAGGAGGGTTGCTGCTGGATGTGCATCTCCCATTCAGTGCATACTGCCAGGGAGGGGCCACTTGATCCAGAATGGCACTGTTCCCTAGCACAGTCCTGTGTAAGTCCCCTCCGAGAGCCCTAGATGGCCACGACAGCGGCTGCCTCCTCGGGCTCACCAGGTTCAGCCTTGGGGGTAAACCCCTTATTCTTTAGTGCCCAGCGCCTCGCCTCTGGGACTCTACCCTCTTGGGGTAGCAACAGGTCTAGCATAGGCCAGCCACCTCTAAGAGGGAGACGCGGGACCCTTGCTCCTTCGGAAGCGTTTTGACTAGGACGAGCCCGAGCAGGCGCTAACCTCTGGGTGTTGAATTCCAAGAGCGTCCTGTCCGCCCGGCGTGGAAGCCACCTTCTCGGATCCAGTCACCTTCTCGGATCCAGTCACCTAACCCTTCACCCTTGGGAGTCTCTGGGCCACCCCATCACCTTCGCTTTTGAGAGCCAGGACGCGGATTCTCTCCATTCGCCTGCGAGGGGGTTCACGGGGGAGACAGGCCAGGGGAGTGGCCTCGGAAGCCGGCTACCAGCCTGGAGGAGGCTGCAGCCGCTCCTGCTGACTTGGGCTTATTTTTATTCCTATTTGGGGCTACTTGGGCCTTAGCCGCAGCCTGGATTTCTTTTGCGAAACTGTAAAAGGCGCCTTAATCGCTCGAGTTTGGTTTAACAAGCCTGGGAGAGGAGCCGGCCAGGGCGCGAAGGAAGGCGCAGCTCCGGTCTGTCGGTCGCACTCACACGAGCGCACGCACACGGCCGGGCGGGAGGCGAGCTCGCCGGGGGCGCGGGTGTACGCGAGCGTGTGCTTGAATGGGGGGGGCCAGGATTCCAGGGCGCTCGGCCCCTCCTTCCTCGGGAGCCAGCCAGTCCCTCGGCAGAGCGCTCGGGCTGCACTGATTTGCTCTCGGGAGTGCGCTATTTGCATATGACTTGCCCATTTGTGAATTTGGCTCCCCAACTCCTCGCTTCACTTCACCTGTGCCGCCCGGTTCCGAGCACTTCACAGGCGCCCGCCCGCCTCGGCCTCCTCTCCCGCCTGCTGGGCGTCTCTTCTCGTGCTTGCCCTGCCTGAGCCCACCCACTTCCCTCCGCCTAGTGCCACCCTGGTTTAGGTGGCTGCTCCGCGCTTTTCTTTCAACTCCCATCCTTCTCGCTCTCTTCCCCTGGCGGCGGCTGCTGTCTTCGTTCCATCCAGTTGGGAACCCGGGGAGCCGGCGGCTGCTCCGTGGCGCTCGTCCAGAACACGCAGGGTTAACGGCCTCCGCGCCCTTCCGCCGAGACTCGCAGGAGCACGCGAACTCTCCCACCCGCAGCCCGACCCGCCTGGCAGTTCTGCATTGCATCGCGTGGAAGTCGAAACAGGAAAAAACAAAAATGTTCAAACTCCTTGGATGTTGGAATAAACTAGCCTGAACCCAGTTGGGTCTCCTGCCGCTTCCTCCTTTTTCTTCGTTTCCACCTTTCCCCGAGTGGCTTCCCGGAGTGTGTGCAGCTTAAGTCATCAGGCCCGAGGTGCCAGAGACCAAGAGGCAGCGTCCCCCGACATGTGTGGTGTGCCGGGGCTGCCCAGGAGGCTTGCTATTCCTGGGCGGACTCTGGCATCATAAATTTCAGCTGTGGAAGAGAAAGAGGGGCTGTGCCTTTTTTTTCCCCCCAACTCATTCATCGTTGTCTTGGAAGCTCTTATTGCTTTCCTCTTCCCCAAATCCGGCAACTCTTCCTCCTGCTATGATGGGCCCCTGGGCATCATGAACTTCATGAGTCCTCACTGGCTGGAATTTAAACTGCCCATTTGTAGTGGTCCAGTGCGTTGACCATGCACCTGAGAATCCACGCGAGACGGAGCCCTCCTCGCCGGCCGGCCTGGACGCTTGGAATCTGGTCCCTCTTCTGGGGATGTATCGTCAGCTCTGTGTGGAGTTCCTCTCATGTAGCCTCTTCCTCCTCCTCTTCCTCGCCGGGATCTCACTCTCAGCACGAGCACCATTTCCACAGCAGCAAGCATCACTCAGTGCCTATTTCTATCTATCGCTCCCCTGTTTCCCTTCGAGGAGGGCACGGTGGGTCACTCTACTCTTTATCCTTTTAATGGGGCATAGCGATTCCTTAACCCACGCGGTCTTTCAGCCGGTGTCAAGGGTGGGAAAAGCATAAAAAACGAGTGCAAAATGATGAAAAAGCCATGCATGTGCAGGAGAGAAGAAAATTTCCACTTTCTCCTAAAGGCTTGTGTTTTTTTGCCCTCCGTCCCCCACTTTTAACAGGGTTCTCCTCTTCTTAGCTCCCTCATTCACAGCAGAGCAAACACCACACTCTCCCCTTTGCAACTTCCCACTCCCTCCGTCCTCCTTGAATGGCACGCAACTTATCAGATAAGTCCAGATGCTAAATGTTAAGAAATCATTCCTGAACCTTGTTTTCACTCTTCCTTCCTCTGGTCTTGTTTGGGAGCCAGTCATGGGGAAATAGCAGACAGTAGGTATCTCTGACCCTCAGCCCAAAGTTGATTGGACTGCTGTAAAGTTGTCTGTGTAGAAATGGTCAGGGGAGAGCAGCTGAGACTAAGAAGGCAGAAAAGATAATTAATAACCAGTGGCCATTATTGTTCATTTTGGCAGCTTCTTCTTTGCCCACATGTCTGGTAGAAAGACAGCTATCACTAAAACTGAACATCTGATGTTCTTAACTATTAGAAAGAAAGCAGTAGATAAGACTCGGCTAAGTTCATGTGTCATTTACCCAAGTGGAAATGATAGTAACTCCGATTGCACCATTTATGCAAATGTACTTTCAATGAAAGGTAGTATGAATGGGCTTGTTCACACAACAGAGGTGTAATATGTTTTGCTTCAAATGATACCCCTTTGCATGGCTATTGAAGGAAGAGACCCATGGCATTTAACATATTCCTGGCTGAGGAATGCTCACATTCCCTCTTAGGAGTGCAATGTCTGCAGCTAAGGTGGGGGCTTGCTGTAGTGCACTGTTCTAAGGGAAGGAGCCTCATGATTTGTTTACTATGCACTCCCTCTGACAGTGAGGGGAAAAGCTAACACGGAGTCTGCTACAGACTGCAGGAATGGCCCTCCCTCCAGCATAAATGTGAACCGCACAAGGGTCCCTGCCCACGCTTGTGTTTTGAAGACTTATAATGTGCAGACCGCATTTGGAAAGTTGATTCTTCCCACTGTCTCTTGGCTGCGGGATTCTGCTCTGCGGGACGTACAGTGTTAAGAGAAAGCACACTGTGAAAATGCCAGCGCACACTGGCTTTTTTGGAGTCTTCCTTTAAATGTATTTGATGGAATTGTCAAGTAACTCGGAGCTTGTGAGGTCGGTAGAGAGGTTTCTGGAAGACAGGGAAGACTTGAACACTTGATTCTCATCTGGTTGCTGTTTTCTCTGTGGATGAGGTGTGGCTTTCTTGCTTAAAAAAATAAATAAATAAACTAGGAAAAAGTCATACCCACCAAAAGAGCAATTACATCAAAATGAAAACGTGTCTCCTAAGAGGGAGGTAGATGAGAGCAGGGGGTAGGGAAGAAAAAGAGGGAAGAGGGAAGGGGGTGAGCCAGATAGACTATTACTAATAGCCATAATTAAACACGGAAATGCTCAGTGATAATTAGCTAAATTTTGCTAATTAGTGTAAATGATCAGCAGGGAGATGAACATTATGCATTAGTTAGAGGTTGTAGTCTGGCAGGGTCTCATTATTTTTTTGTTCAGGATGTAAACAGTTAAAGGCAGCCGCTCGTAAGTGATGGAATTTAGAGAACAGAGTTCTTCCCTTGGAGGCTCCTGAGTGAATGCCCCCCCATACACAGACACACACACACACACACACACACACAAAGGGGTTGAGCTCTGCACAGGTTAAATATGCCTCTTTTGTGCTCCCACTGTTTCTTTAAGGATCGGTTTTTCTTGACATTCCACAGTAAACCTTTTTGAGTAGTTCCCAGTCTAATTTCTCATTAGCCGGCAACTGATAAGATTCAGTGTGATGGCAAAGGAGAACAAAGTAAGCAAATAGCCAAAAATCCCAGAAAAGGCCGTCACATCCACCAGAGCTGCAGAATACAGTGAACTCCAGGGTCTGACTTGGTTAAGATAAGAAAACTCATGAATTCAACTCTTCAGTGTCCTCTTTCAGTAAGTCCCACCCCATTGATTTGGGCCTTGGAGAGTAACTAACTGCATCTATATTAAGTAGGCGCCTTGCATATGTAAGTAATGTTTTCCAACTCGAAATCAAGAGAGGTAGCAATTAACAAGACACCCCAACCTCTGGCTCCCCTCCTGCATCCCAGCTGTGACCTTTTGAATGCATACCTGAGAAGACCAAGAGACCTCACAGAGATTTGCTAATACATCTCTCCTTCTTACTTGGAGAACACTTGCTTTCTGTTAGTCCAAGGCAAAGGTCTAGTTAATAGGACTTTTTTTTTTTTTTTTCTTTTTTAATGTTTTGGGTGGTAGAGGGAGGAGGCAGAGCACCATGAGTCTGCTGGTTGTGTTACTGATGGTTTACTGCCAACCCCTTTGCAGAATGCTCTGTATTGTCTGCCCTTCATTCTAGTATAAAAGTAAAACTAGATCCTTGACTCCAACAACCTTCTTTGGACTGCAGAGGTTTTTTGTTTTTGTTTTTTAACTACCTTTGCCCTTGGCTATTTCCTCAGAGTTGGAAAGTCTTCAGAGCTGCTGTTAATCAGTGGTCACCACCATTCCCTCTTCTTCACAGTCCTGTCCTATAGTGGGATCCACATTGAGACAGATGCAAGAAACTCAAATCCTCCACAGAGCTGGTATTCCCCCCATTCTCTTCTTACCTATGCTTCGTGCTGATCTTTACAAAATTGATTATGTTAGAGATTTGCCCAAAGTCTTTATACCAGGGCAGCCTAAAGAATGCTGAACTCCTTGTTAATTGGGAGCACAAAGAACACAACTGCCTGTGGTACCCAAAGTAGTCTCAGGTTAGAATTGTGTTTCAGGATAAAATTAACCCTCTTCTAATACCTTTTTCCTCTTTGGTCATTCTCTTGGGTTTCCTCATCCTCTTTTATACTATCTTCTATTCAAGTCACTCATTTAACACTTACCCAGCACTCCCTGTGTGCCAGGCTGGGTGCTACCTGCAAAGGATACAGACCTGCGTGAGGTACTGTGGTGTCCATCTGAGGATAATTTTAGAAGTGTGTTGATCACTATGAATGATAAGTGCTTCTGTATTTTAAGAAGTACAGGGGGCAGGTGGGAATCCACCTATCAAGCCCAATTAATATAAAATCTAATATTCTTTATAAAATGCATATTTACATTCTCTTGGTATTCAGCATATCCCTCCATATTATTTTCTATCTTTGGCTTTATTCATACACTTAAATATTAGGATTATCAAAGTGCTAGGCAGTTTAGTGGTAGGGAACATACAAATGGTAAAATATGTATGTTTACCAGACTTCATTTTCATATGGGAGCTTTATGTGCTTTTTTGCTTTTTTTCCTTCTCTTCCACTTTTAGTAACTCCAGGGTTCTTCTGCCTGAAAAATGCTTTTACAATTATCAAGTGGGTTTCACTGAGGATCCTAGATTTTATATATAGCCTACATTTTATCTTCCATTAAATAATATATATTTCTGACTTTTTTTTAAAGGGGTTTAGATGAGGACATTTGGGAAACTAGATAAGGACACAGACCTATCAAAAAGCTTAATTTTCAAAGGGAACTCACAGTCATATATTTAAAGGAAGGAGTCCTGCTCAAAAACCAGGGTTTGTGTCTTGGGTGTGGGGTGGGTTATGTGTGTGTAGGGAGCGTGGGAAGCACCTATGTGCACTTCGCACCATATGCTGTGGCGGTGTCACTCTCTTGTGTCATCTGAGTCAGGAATGCCTCTTTTTTTTTATTTGAAAGAGAAAACAATAAAAATAATGGTACAGAATTTCAAAACAAGCTAATAGAGGATTCTCGAAAGAAATTCCACTGCTCATTCCTTGTCACAGAGACCCACCTTCAAAGTTTCTCTAGCCGGGGGCTTGTTCTGTTCTGATCTATTGCGCACTTTCTTCTGCTCAGCCAGGTGCTGTCTAACCACTTTCTCTCTGCCTTTCTTCTGGGGATTTGTTACACTGAATAATTCAGAGTGTTGTTTGACAGATAAAATGATAAGATTTATGTGTCTTTGGCCTTCATGATGAATTAATTAAATTGGTTTCTCCTCTTTTCTTTCTCTTCCCTCTATATGCATTGTTTTCCTTCTCTAAAATTTGCTAGCTTTTAATGGGTCTGGAAATTAACTTGTTCTTGAAAGACCTTTGTGAGAATATGGTAATATCCTAGTGTAAATTTCTTCAGGTCTTTCACCATGGTCATTCTGTGGAGTGGAGGTGACATATCAGAGGGAAAGGAGGTGAGATATTCAGAACACGTCTATTTAGGGGCAAAAAATAAAATCCCCCACCAAACTGGCTGATAGATAGAATTTCATAGTAAGAACTATACTGTATTGCTTTAATGCCTGATTTTGGATTTCATAGAGATCATAGTGAACAAATTTTTCAGATTTCAGGAAGTTTGCTTCTCCAGGATCCTGGGTAGCCTGAAAGGAAAGCGTGTCCCTGAAGGTACATCTAGAACTTATTGATCCCTTCCTCCTTGTATTAGTTTTCTTGGGCTGCTGTAACAAAATACCATGGACTGGTTGATTCAACATTCACATGTCAGCAGGTTTGCTATCTTCTGAGATTTCTCTCCTTGGTTATAGATAGCCATTTTCTAGCTATGTCTTCATATAATCTTGACTTTCTGTGTGTGCGCCTCTGGTGTCTGTGTGTACCTAACTCTTTTCTTCTTGTGAGGACATCCGTTCAGTTGAATTAAGGCATACCTTAATAGCCTCATTTTGTTTTAATTACTTTTTATAAAACCCTATCTCCAAATATAGTCACATTCTGAAGTACTGGAGATTAGAGTCTCAACACATGACTTTTGAGGGGACCCTACAATGTTCCTTCTCCCTCAGTCACTGGGATAGAAGTAAAGCTGTCAGGAAATCTCTGTCAATGGAAACTTCCAGAATGGAAAATTAAAACCTCATTGACAATGGCAGCAACTTACAAAATTATAACATGGTGACTCAAGAAGAAAAGACCTATGTACATATACGGGGAAAATGATACCAGTAGGTTTAACTAAGATGTATATTTGCTTTCTTCTCAAGTTATCTGCTGTTACAGAGTCAGACCTCGATGTGCTTGTAGACTAACTCTGACTGCAGTCACACGCTCTGCACAGTGTAGGCCCACAGGTTAAGGCTTTCTTACGGACACCTGCTGCCCTTCTATGCCAGACTCTTTTGATTTCTTTCATGACCTACACTTGCTCACTCTGTTCCTTTCCTGAGACGTGCACCACCAACTCTTTTCACTTCTTATCCTTCAGTGAAGAAAAGCAGGTTAGCTTAGTGTAAATGACTACATGTTTGACAGCTGAAAAATATGTCTTTTAAAAAGTACTGTATCGATTTCACTATTTTTCTGTTGAATTTGCATTTTAAGGCAGAAGTTCATCTAAAAATATAAGCATGTGTAGCTCCTGACAGAGTAATGATGCTTGAATGAAATAATTAAGAAAGTATGTTGTAAAATTATAAAGCCCTGGTTGTAATAAATTCCAAACAACCAAGCAAGTTATTCAACTCTGGAGGAAAGAAGGGACTTTTTGTTTGTTACTTTGTTTCTTGTTTAGATTCTTCTGAAAAAAGCAATTATGAGAATCTGTGCTAAGGAGGATAACAGGTGAATGATAATGAAGTTTTGTAATGATAATGAAGTGTGGGGTTAGGTGGGGTGGGACCAACTAACTGCAGGACTTAGAATTGGAGGGAATAGATCTCAATCTTTATGCACTGTGAACCTGGGTAAGTCACTTACCTTGAGTAAGGCTCAACTTCTTCATCTTTACATTAGAAATAGTAATAATAATACTATGATTACGCACAGAATGACATGAAAGATTATACAAGTTGTGCTTTGTACCTTGTAAATCGCTCTGTACAGGTTTAATATTTTATGAGAAATATTTTAATGACAATACTGCCCTCTTTCAATTCCTTGCACAAAGTTGAGCTTCAGTGTCGGATGTTTGCTGGTTGGAAAATGGGGGTTAAAAAAAACATGCATTGGGCCGGTGAGATGGCTCAGTGGCATAAGCACCTGCCTGGCAAGCGCGAGGGCCCAAGTTCGACTCCCGAAACCCACATATGAAAAAAAGGCCCGTGATATTGCTCAGTGGCACGGGCGCCTGCTGGCGCATGAGGTCCTGAGGTCAACCCCAGTACCCACAAAAAAAATAAAACAAAACAAAACAAAAAAAACATGCATTTACTAGTTCCCATTTATCTATCTGTAGCAGTACTTTTTCCCTCTAAGGGGTTACTTCATTTACATACTACTTCTTAGGGGAAATGTGGATGAGAAAATCTTAATCATTATTTTCTTGTTCATGCACTAGAAGAAAATAGCATGTGACCAAAAGTCAGCTTGTAACTTATGATAAATATCTCCTCAGATAAAAATTCATGCCTGGCAAATTTTAGCAAAAGGTAACAAATTTTAAATTTATTTTTATTAATATTTTAACTTTTAGACATTCTGTAATGTCTTTTAACCCACACTCTTTCTTTCAGCTGTAGTTTTCTGTGTGGTGTAGAGTGTGTGTATGCCTTAATAGTATAGCCGGGAAGAACTTTGATTTCCATTTCTTTCGCATTTGCATGATGAGAGTATTGAATGAGGTGATCTTTCCCAGTGTTTCTCAGTACTAGGACTGTATGACTCTCTGATTTGTAGGTCATTAGAGACACCACTGTGCATCTTAAATCTATCTGAGTTCCATAGGTCTATCACTATTTTGTAGGTCTATTTTCTTGACTAGCATAATAACTTTGCCAAAGCCACAAGCCAGATTTTCTCTTTTCTGCTTCAGACAGAAGCAGCGTAATGTACAAGAGTGGTACACTCCGATGTTTTAAAGCCCTCAATCCAACTTGCAAAGTCACGCTGAGATGGGAAGCATGCAGCTTTCACTTAAACACACCTTATTAATACTAGAAAGGAGCTCTGTGTTGTGCTTACAATGCTCCTCTGTGTTTAGCTATACCAGGGCAGGAAGCAGAATTGCAGCTTTTATAAAGAGCAAGCAGTTTCTTTCTTCTTGCAGTAAGGGGATCACGCACCAACACATAATGTACACCTACTGTATATAGGGCACTCTGCCAAATGCCTTACATATATGATTTCATTTAATACTTACCAGCTTGGAAGCTAATGAACTTACTACTGTTTTATAAATAAAGGCTCTGTGACTCAGAGACGTGAAGTGGCTCCACCAAAGAATGACTGTGATAAAGCCGGGATCAAGCCCAGTTCTGACCACAAAGCTCTTGGTCTTTCGGCTGTACTACTTGGTTCATTAACTCAGGAAATAGTCGTAAAAAGAAACACATCTAGCTCTCTTTTCAGGAACAGAGCACACAAGTTAGCACAGTATTTTGATTAGCACAGTTGACACACCTTGCTATGCAGCTACAAGAGTGTCCAGTTCGTAGCAAGTGTTTGCATGTGTCAGTCTGCCTGAACCCTTTCTGAACCAAGGCTGTAGCAGGTGCCACATAGTCAAGTTTTGTGTACCAGGAGAAAAGGGATGCTGGTTTATAAAAGAGGCAAAGGGCAAGGGAAAGTCGTGGGCCCCTCAAAAGCACACCAATAGTCTCCTAGAACTTTAGGGATATAGTAGCTCAGATGGACAAAGTGAGGGCCCAGCTACTGGCATCCAGTTAGCATCAGAATCAGTGAAGAGACCAAAGTACATTGCCTGTGTCTCTGCTACAGTAGAGACAAAAAGCTTTCTCATTCCTTCAAGACTCTTTCTCAAATTGCAACCTTGTTCTCCAGCTCTTTCTACCAAGAAGTTTACTCTTAACTAGGTGAAATCCCTGCAGGCATGGATTCTGCCAGCATTGAGCTTTTCTGACCTTATGTTTAGATGAATTCATTGTGAACATCCTTCTAATAGGTACCTGGCTGAGTACCTAAGAAGTAGAATTTCTTGGAGAAGCCGAAGACTTCCTCTATATAGACACCCCAGAGTGTGAAAATGCTCACATTCAGGGCCCTATGCAGTGAGATCCTGTTCTGATTAGGTTTCACTCACCAGATAACAGGCAAGAAATAGCCTTGGTTGCACCTACTGCGGCTTTCCCTGTGGAAACTATGCTGAGTTACAGTTCAGTGATATGTCATCAGCCTCAATCCATACCCTTTTCTTGTACCAGCTCTTGAGTGAGTACCTGTATACAAATAAAACCTCTAGAAACCAGCAAGGCACATTTTCTGAGAAACCCAGTGATCTTCTTTCATTGTTTTGAAATACTCTAACCCTCACATCAGAATCACCATGTGTACTCTTAACTGACTTCCCCCCAAACTATGAATTTCAACTATTTCTGATGCAGTCTTTCAGAATTTGAATATAATTACATGCTTTGGGTGCAAATTGTGGTTTTGGCTACATAAGAAACTAATGGAAATGATCCACCTATTCCTGTAGTTTACAGATTATATGCTTCAGAACTGGAGATATATGTTTAGGCTGCTTTTCTGTGTGGCACATTAAAATAAAAATGAACTCAGGGTGAGCCACCATAGTTGCTAAGCAGTAGAGCAGGTTGATAGAGCACAGCATTCAATTGAACCAGCGTTCCTGTTTTACTTAACATCTATCTACTTTACATTTATGAAATGACATAGAAGAGGAAGGGAGAGGAGACAGGCAGGGTTGTCTGCAGAGACTTAAACAAGGAGGAAGAAATATAATTAGTCCAGACACCAAAGTGAAATGAACATTTGAAAAAGAATCAGAAATTGCTGCAGAAAATGCTCTTTTCATGAAAAACATACAAAACTTGAACCAGTGCACAGAGGTAGCTGACACCTCCAGGGACATGGACTTGGGCAGTCATTTATCGTCCAGACAGGAACCATAGACCGCAAAGAGAAGCTACCTAGCATCCCCAGGCTGGTGACCTCAGCAGCTCCACATAAAAGGACAGCACTCTGGTTGAAAATTTTAAATATGCTTCTACAGTTCATTTAATTTCTAGCCTGAAATTCTGGACTTACCATGCACAAGTAGTGACAGGAAGCAAAGACTTTGGGGCTTTTTCATAATTGATAACTAAGAGAATAGCTCAAACTGCTTTAAAACCTGGATTTTAATAAAAGCCTAAGGACTCTGAGAAACAATCAGATCAAAGATTAAAAAAAAAAGGCCGGTGATATGGCTCAGTGGCACAAGTGCCTGCCTGGCAAGTGCAAGGTCCTGAGTTCAACTCCCAGAACCCACATAAAGGAAACAAAGGGCTGGTAATATCACTCAGTGGCACAAGCGCTTGCTGGCAAGTGTGAGGTCCTGAGGTGGACTCTGGTACCCATGTAAAAAAGAAAAAAAAAAAAAGATTAAGAAAAAAAATGAAGGAAAGAAACCTTCTCAGATTCTTGGGGTCAACTTTAGTAGCATTCTAATTACTTTAAAAGTTCCAGAAATTGACTAGAGGGTTAAATCTCTGCTATTGGGAAAATTTGGCTCGCTGGGCAATTTGGGTAGAGGGACCATCTTTTAATTAAGATAGTCAAGGTTGTATTGCCTATCTTTTTCCTGTGAGCCAAATATTGAATGACTTTTTTCATGAACCAATATTTCTGCATGATTGCAGAGGCATGTTTGACCATTTCCTTATGTTAACTCAAACTTCTTAAATAAATGAAACCCAAGAAAGGATATTTCTGCTTTCACAAGAATGACAACAATATCTAATTTCCTCACTAATAAGTATGATAACATCACTTTTTTCTCTTACTTCTTATGTGCCTGGCAGTTTTCTAAAAGTTTTAGTTCATGTTAATTCTCCTATGAGGTAGGAACAGATATTTCCCGCTTTAAACATACCAACACCAAGGCATGGGGAGTTTGAGGTGCTTCCCTAATTTTATATGGGCAACACATGGCAGAACCAGGTTGCGTTTTGAAGCAGTTTTAATACAGACCTGTGTTCTTAATAATTACATAATGTTACCTGGGTGCTGTCAAAAATTCTACATGAGATTCTGAAATGGAACACTGGACCATTTTTAAAGAGAGATTTTATGTTCTACCTAGGGCCATGATAAATTCTAAGGAGTGTGACTATTTTCTGCATTTACTTTGTGTCAAGTATTGAAACAAATGCTTCAGCTTACCTCATTTAATCTTTACTGACCACCCTCCAAGATAGTTACTCAATTTGTGAATTTACAAGAAGAGAATTTGAGCTTCAGACAGTTATTTACCCAAGTTCTTCCATTTTGTGTGCATGCAGCCTCTGCCTCTCCTGAACATTTAGGTTAAGCAATCCATGCAAATACAGACTTATTCCCAGATACTAGAGCAATTATCAGAACATTTCCCTCTACTTACACTTATAAGTCCTACTGTTTTATAGGAAAAGCCTTCCAAAAACACCCTTTCCAAACACACTGTAGTTTCAATGTCTACTAACAAAGAATGGTTATATGATCAATCAAGGATCCAAGTGTAAGGGACCTCCCTCCATTGATGAGAGCCCACTGCTACCTCACTCTTCTCATTTTTGATCTATAAGAAGCATTTTTCACAGAAAATTTAAGGCTCAATACTTGTGAAAGGCTTGGTATTCATCCTTTTATCAGGGTTTATAGGCAAAATTTTAATGAATTTTAAAATACTTTTTTACTCTTACTAGATCACCTTGAATGCACTGTACTTTTATTTTGACTTTTTGTACATACAGCAATAGTTCATTAATTATGAGGGGAAAACTAATGAAGTGAATATTTTAAGAGTGTCAGTGGCTTCCACTTTGGGCCTGTGTGTGCTGTACCTTCACAGGTAAGTGAATGTGTGAGCCAGAAAAGATAATGTCGCATAAAGCCCTTAATAGCATCCTAAGTAGCTCCTGGCCCAGAACATAAATATCAAACTTGAGAACTAAATCTGCTGTGCATTATGGATGTAAGGATGCTTCAGTACCTGCTTCTCCTCTGAGGTCCAGTGTTGCCACAGGCTCATGTCAACATGTCAACAATAATCTGAGAAGGGGATAGCTTTTATGTGAAATAGGAATGTAAATCTTTGGGATGACTGAGATTTTTTCTATGCCAGGGGGCTATTCTTTGTGTATGTATTGCGGCCCCATCCCCTGTCAGCGCTTAAGTGCCTATTAGTTATCATAAAGAACTCTCAGATAATCGTGGGAACAGTGCCTCTTCATTTTCCTGCACAAGGTAACTCAATAATGGAAACCCACAGCAAGACTCACAGCCTGACCCCCAAATTCTTCAGGGCGATGCCACTATGTTCTGATGCAGGGCTTTCAGTGATCTTGAAAGAAAGCTGCTTTGCATTTGTGGAGTCATCAAATGCTAAACTTGGAAGATGTCTTTTTTTTTTTTTTTTTTTTTTTGTGGGTACCGGGGGGTCGACCTCAGGACCTCGCGCGCCAGCAGGCGCCCGTGCCACTGAGCGATATCACTGGCCCCTTTTTCGTATGTGGGATCCGGGAGTCGAACTCGGGCCCTCGCGCTTGCAAGGCAGGCGCTTATGCCACTGAGCCATCTCACCGGCCCAGGAAGATGTCTTTAGAGATCTTTTCCAATCAAATTATTTTTCATGTGAAGAAACTAACAGACCAGGAGTTTCTGAATTTTTCCCAAATCACACTTTTCAAATTATGGGCAAGTTGAGGTTAACAGACAAGTTCCCAGCTTTTCTATTAGGTCCTCTTCCCACTGCGCTCAGTGTTAGGGCTCCAGGTGTCACCTGTTGTTCTGTGGCCTGGAGGACTGGGATGCTGTCCAGTATAGCTTGAGTCACAAATCAGCACAGGAGGAGTGGAGAACGGTACAGGGGCCTAGAGATCCCAATCCTTGGCTGTTTCCCTTAATTGCCACCCTGGAGCACAGCTCCTCCTCCAACCCAGGCGTACCCCTCCCTCCGAGGGTCCCACTTTCACTGTGCCCCAGCAGCCTGGAGTGGGGGGGTATTCAGTGTGCTATAGTTCAATCAAACTGTTTGATGAGAGCTTTGGAGCCTAATTACATGGAAGGTTTCTTCCAGGGAAAGGGAAAAGGAAATGAAGGGGAGAAATTAAATTGAAGTGTAAATCAGTCAAGGGCTCAGATCCTGCACTTTCTTTTTAATCAAGAGTAAAATGAGAGGAGAGTTTTAAGGATCATCAAAAGACACCATTAACTACCCAAGGAGTTCTTGACTGAAGATGATTTGTCATGAGAAGAAAAGTGTACAATTTGTCCAAAAAAGGAATTATCCAAATGTCCTGTAGTAGTTTAGGAGCATGCTGCTAAGGGAGGGACAGTTGGTTTTTCTGTGATTATTTCATCCTTCATTCCCCTGGAGTGATGGCACATTTTCTTACATACTTTATGTGTTCAATAAATATTTTAAGTCAACGACTTGATAAATAGATAAAATGCAACTAGGATAACTATATTATTGTGTAAGAAAGTGTAATATGCTTTCCAGTATTAGACATTATACCTGAAACCAGTATTCAAAATTGTGGCTAGTTTTCTTTTGTGGTTGGGTATTTTCTTTTATGATTACAGCTATTTGTAGAATAGTTTACAATGCTACAAAAATTCATAACTTCATCCCTACAGCCTTGTGAGGTAGGAGGGCAGGCAAAATGATTGTTATTTCTCCCAATTTTTTAAACTGATGTAATTAAAACCAAAGAAGCATAAATGACTTGACCAAAGGCATTGAAGTGTTGAGTGATGGAGCAGAAACTGATACCCAGGTTGTGTGACCTAGTATCTTGTGTACATTTCTGGGTTTTCCAGTAGAAGAAGGGTAGAAGAGCACTAAAGAATAGTGTTTGCAGAGAAAATGCAGTGGACTTCACAGTTAATTATTGAATATTTATAGTGAGCAAAGCTAGGCATTGTCTATATTTTAAAGTGGAAATTGAAACATGAGCTTTACCCTCAATGATTTTCAGTGTAGTTACAAATTCCTTAAAGTGTTTCTTAGGAGTACCTTTTGCACCCCTGCAGTATCTCTAGCTGCATCACCTAGGAAGTTGCAACACCCCCTTTGAAGATTCCCTAAGCCTCTGACCTTCCCGTGGATGCCTCACCTACCACTGGAGCTGCCTATCTGAAATACCAGCCTCATTATGCCACTCTCCCATGAGCTCCTTCTGGCCTGCAGGATGAAGTCCAGGCAGAGCATGGTAGTCCTCTGTGCCCAGGGTTAAAGCTTACCCCTTAACTTCATTTTCTACCCCTGCTTATCTCTGATTTTATCTCTCAGCATGATCTTTGACCACGTTGGCCTTTGTCTGCTTCTTCTTTGACTCCTTGAACATGTCAATCTTGTTCCCACCATATGGCCTTTAAATTATCCGTTCCTTCTCTCTGGACTGTTTCCTTCCATATCGTCACATGGTCACTCCTTTTTATAATATCAGGCATCAACTTCAACGTCCTCTCCTCAGGAGCCCTTCCTGAATGACCCAGTCTAAAGCATTCTTCCTGATCTCTCTCTAGCAAACCACCTTGTTTTCTTTCCTTGTATCTCCATGTTTTTCCTTAGGAATGTATTGCTTCCATCAACCTGCTAGAATTTAGCTCTGAGAACAGAGACTATTTCTATCTTGTTTATGGTTATTTCTTCAGTGCTGAAAACAGGGACTAGCAAAGACTGAATTTCCATGAACATTTGCCAAATTATCGTATACGCAGTTCCCACCCAGCATGTTAACCTCAACATTCACTAGGCTCTTTAAAAACTCCATGGCTTTAGAATATGCTGTTCCTGTGCTTAAGGATCTCTCCTAGTTTGTACGTTTCTATTAATTTTTCACGAAACAGATCACTCCCCAGTATTTGGTCTACAAAGTTTCCTCTGTCTCTCAGCCGCACAGTGAGTTTATTAGCCTTCTGTGCTTTTTTCTCTATAGTACTTTTCTTATTGCATAATTACACTTATTAAGCATATATTAAGTCTTCTATATTCTAGGCACTGTCCTGGGTGCCATATAAGATTTGGGCCTTGCCCATAAAAGTTTCATGTCTTAGTGGAAGAGCTCACTCAAAATTTATAAAATATACAGGACTGTATTGTGATTATTTATTGATGGTGATTGTTTTTCCATTAGACTCTTTCTTAAACATAATAAGTTATTCATTTCTATACTTTGAATGGCTGACATAGTTCTCTTATAAAACATGTGCTTGATGATACTCATTATAATGAAAGAACTTAGTGAGTGGATTCAAGATGTTAAGAACATAGGATATTTTAATAAACATAATATGGCAAACATCATTAGATGAGTAAAAAGACTATAGGAATTTAGAGAAGATGTCACAATTAGGACATTTAAAACTTCATACTTTGTGGGAGAAAGAAACTTTACATCATGTCTTGAAAAGTAATTTCCACAGGCAAGCATGAGATAGGGTGGAATATATTTAGGAAAAAAAGACAGAGAGATGTTAGGCACTCAGTGGCCCAGTCTGGTGAATGACAGGCAGGTAGGGGATATGGTGGAGAGGGCTGGCAAAGAAGGCGGGGGCTGTTTGACAGAGGACATTGACCAATAAATATAACAAATTACACCTTTGGCATTTAGTGTTTAGGAATCAGTATTAGAAACATTATGTACTATATTTCTTTCAATCATCCTGTAATTCTTTTATCATTATAACCGTTAACAACAAAGAAAGAAAAAAGCTGAGTCTAAATCGGTGTTTAGCTCTTACAGGAGAGTGTTGCATCTTTCCAAAATGTAAATTTGGTTTTGTAACTCCCCTGCTTAACAAAACAAAATCAAGGAAACAAAAACTTTCTTCCTGGTTTATATTGCCTTTCAAATAGTGACCAAACTTGCCCTCTTCAGACTGGCCTTCTCTTTTCACATGTAAACAATTTCCTCACCTCTTCACTGATCGACCTCTACCTAGACCTAAGGTCTCTACTTTAATATATCACCTCCTCTACAAGGGCCCCTTCCACTTCCTTGAGAGGTTCAAATTCCTAGAATTTGTTCTCATAACCTTCTGGAACTCTCCCCACTTACATATTTAGAGTTGTTACTTTGTACTTTGGTAATGAGATTTTTAAAAATATATTTCTTAAATATATTCCATTGGAATCAGATTTAACAGATTTAGCAGATAAAAAGACATCCACTTAAACTTGATATTTAGAGAAACAACCTATCTTTTTGGTTTATGTCCCATGCAATATTTGGGATGTACTTGTGCTGAAAAATGTTTTTCAATTAGAATATTAAATTTAACTGGGCATTCTATATTTTATTTGGCAATCCTTGAAAGAAATCATATCTGATTTTTCTCTTACCACAATACAGTAGTTGGAGGTCCAACAAACAGGTAATCATCCAATTTTGATGAATAAAATGAGTTTTAAAAATATTCTGGCCAGGGATATAGCTCAGCAGCACAGGGCCTGCCTGGCAAGTGCGAGGTTGTAAGTTCAATTCCCAGTACCAAATAAATAAATAAATAAATTCTGGTAGTGCCCTGGAAGCCCAGTTGGGATGACAAGAGACTAAATTTGGATAGACTAATCAGGCAACTTTCAAAGTCATCAAAGAGAAAGGTAGTAGACAGGTTGCAGCATTAAGGATGGAAAGATGGAGATGTGGAGGAGGAAATTTTCTGAGTTGGGATCAGAATAATTCTAACCATCACTGTAGCAAAACCAGCGCAGTGCGAAGTAGACAAAAGAGCCATTTTAAATTACTAGTGATCAGAATCATAAGAAGCGAGATAAAAATTAATATAATGTAACATCTTACTTATATGGTGCTTCACAACTTTTAAAATGCTGTCCTATATCCCTGCATTATGCCTCTTTATAGAAGAGGGTTGTTTCTGAAAAGGTGGTCATTTAATTATCCCTTCTCTTTGTAAATTCAATTAATTTCCCTATCAATGTAGTTTCTCAGTGCAAAGATGTTTGTCTTCATTTCTGTGCATTTTTAATGGGTTCCTTTTATTTCAGGCCCACGTTTCTCAGTGCTGAATCCTGTACTTCTGAAGAACCAGGTGATTTTGCATTATGCATAACAAACCTCAAATGCATTTGTATTAGTAGGTTGATTTTGTATCCATCAGATTCTCTAAAAATGGACCATAACTGGCCTATAATGAGCTGACCAGCCGGAGGCTAATTTCTGTGGTGTTTCTTCCTGATGCCAGAACAGGTGAAGACAGACAAGCCGCAAGTGCCCACTTCAGATAATAAAGATGTAATTGTAGTCATTCAAATTTGTGTTGAAAGCAAATCTTTTCATTCCTTATTTTTCAATTAGTGCAGAGTGTGGCTCTCTGGCCTCTAGCTACAGGAGACCAGACGATCATGTATTCCTAACTAGATCTGTGAATAGAGACACATGGGTAGGCAGTTGACATTTCCTCAGCTGCTTTTGTATAGGTCTTAAAAATTTTTGTCAGCACAGACTTGCCTGTGATTAGCTATCTGAAAGATGAGGGGCAGTGAGTGCACGATTAAGTGGGTGAGGCACTCAAAAGGCAGCATAGCCCAGCGGACGGAAGGTGGCTTTTTAAATGCACACGCCTGATTGTGAGTGATCACACTTGGCTCGCCAGCCTACGGGATCCCAGAGCTCAGCAGATTTGCTTCTAAGGGGCTTAGTAGCAAACATGTTTGGCTTTGTCGGCCGTGTAGTCTCTGTCACATCACAAGTACTCAACTGCCACTGTGGTATAAACGCAACCACAGACAGTATGCAAACAAATGGTTACAGCTACAACTATGTCGCAGTACAAATTTATCTCCAAAACCGCTGGCCTAAGTTTGCCACCTCCTGCCCCTGAAGCTTCCTGATTCCCATGGCCTGTCAGTGATGGGGAACCTTTTAGAACTTTCGATGATATAAACAGTCCGCTGCAGCACGTGTGCCATAGGTGCGCCACCCGTGGCCTAGGTTGTTGTGGTTAAAAATTTTTGCATACACAAGGAACCTAGCTCAGAACTCACCCCTAAGTAGGTGTTCACCAAATCCTAACTGGTGCCATGATTACAATAAATGAATTTTAAGGCTGCAGGGAATCCTGGGTGTCACAGATAATTTTTACCTTTTAAATGACTAAAGTTTCAAGAAGCTTAGGGACTTAACCAAAGTTACCACAGTCCGTTTACTTACGATCCTGTTTGTGTACCACTTCTGGGATGCCAAAGAAATATGGCAGCATGAAGCCAAGCTGTACACTGTATTGGAGGGTACTTGAGCATCCATTAAAAATGTATGTGTTGAGTACCAACCACGTATAAAACACTGTGCTATTTCCACTGATGCAAGGATCAATAAAGTTCTTGCCTTTGAAGATCTAATAACATATGGGCACCCAAATAAATATGAGGTAGTAGATGACAGGTTTCAAGTACTTATTACAGGTCAAACACTGGACTTATGTGCTTAAATATGTTATCGCATGTAGTCCCCTCATTAGTTCAGTTTTAAACATTTTATTGTAAAGACACTGAGACTAAAGTGTTAAGTTATTTGCTTAAGGTCAGGAGTTAGTGCTAGAGCAAAGATTTGAAGTTGTCTTTCTAACTGTACAGTGTGCTTTTTGTCAGTCATTGAGGAAAATGTCATGATGGAGTACAGTTACGTATTGTTTCATTACCAGTTACTCTAAAAAGTTGTGTTCCCAAAGGATGGGTGAGCCACTCATAATACTGTGTGTCAGCAATTTAGGATTGAGTTTTTTGGACAGTTCTGACTGTCTCACTTGGGTTCTCTCATGTAGCTGCAGTTATCTGCAGATAGGCTGGGGTGATAGTCCCACTCGCATATCCGAGGATGAGTTCCAGTCATTATTCTTGGGGACTCAGATGGAATGATTATCCCTGCTTCATGTGATCTCTAGTCATCCACTTGACTGTCCCACATTTCTTCACATGGTTGTCCAGGCTGCCTTCCAAAAAGAATGATGTAACAGGAGCAGCAAGAACTCCTGAGCTTAGAGGTCACTCTGCAGCACTTTCACTGCATTCTGTCAGTCAAAGCAAGTGTCAGGGCCAGGCCAGATGCAGTGGATGGGAATATAAATTATATGTTAGTGGAAGATGCAGCAAAATCACACTACAGAGGAGTAGGCATGCCGAGATGGGAGGATTTCTTATTATATTTGCGATCTACCACAAAGGTTGAGTTGGACTTTAACAAAAATCTAAAGATTTGAGAAGTAGGGACTTTGGCAGTAGAGGAATTATAAAGAGCAGTAGTTCAGGGAAACTGAGAAGAGGGCTGGCCATACAGCTATACTACATTATCCAGGACTTTTCTACTTACCTTTGCTCTAACAAGAGAATAGCTATTACTGTTTGTGAGGACATAATTACAAGAGTGGTTTCCAGAGAGATGATATTTGAAACTTTTCAGAGGATTTTTATTTCTGTTATATCACCTTATTATGCTATATAATTTTGTCACATTTTCTTACTCAGAGAAAGATGAGAAATCTACTAACTCCTTCTTTGTCTTTCATTTGGCATCATCGTGGCAGCAAAGCCTGTGTCCGGAGCTCACTTTCCACAGACAATCATGTGGGCCTGCTGTGATTGACTGGAGCTGAGTGTTTTCCTCAGCAGCTTTTTGTTGGAGAAGATGAAAGTTTGATGGACTTTAAGACGGAAAGGAAGGAAAAGGAAAATTTGATTTCATTGGCAGCTATCTTACCTATCTTCATTAAGATGGGCTGTGGACACTGAAGGCCGTTGGGAACCAGTGTTCATAAAACTAATAGACGCCACTCATCCTACACAGCTCATATTGCTGCTTGAGATCTGTCATTTCGGTGGTTATTGCGGCAGAAGATGGAGTCTCCTGTAGGGAACACAACAGTCCTTGTGTGACAGAAAAGAAACTGAAAGAAATAGATTTTTCTATTAGCTGCAAATCAAACCTTTGCACATCATCCCTCAGGGTGACAGCACCTGATTCTCTAAGGCAGAGTTGGGACAAATTTATTCAAGCTTGCAGAAAACAATATGTGATCAATATCACTGTGTGTGTTTGTGGGGGTGTGTTGTTTGTGTGTGTATGATGGAAAAGCGCATGGCTTCTCATTTGAAGTGTTGGGGCCGGCTGTATGCATATGCACAATGGACGCATTTGTGGATATGAAGTTGAAGACAGAATCCAGTTTTGATGAGAGTCATCTTAAAATGAGTGAGCAAATAATACTCCAACTCCCAAATTTCTGGATATGAGCTCTTTTTCCCCAGGAATGTTTGCTGAAGGGAGGCAAGAAAACATTTCCTTTTCTTCTGACAAACATTTCAAATGTCAGCCTGCATGGGTGTTTCTTTCCATTCCTGTGGCTTCTTTGTGTTTCAGTCTAAACCTCATATCCTGTGTATTGTAGTAATAATGGTAGCAGTTACAATCTAATGAGTCTATGTCGTGTGCTATGTGCTTCACATATATTAGTGTCTAATCTATATAAGAATCCTTGTAAGATAGATATAATTACCCCCAGAAAACTAAGCTTCAAGGAATATAAGTAACTTGCCCAAAACCATACAGCTGAAAATTTGCAGTGCAGGCTTCCAAATCCCAAAGTCCACAGCCTCTGACTATACAACTCTACCTTTTCAAGGCCAAGAGTAATAAGTGTATAAAGATTTGTTAAGGAATCCTTAATTTAATTTTTATCTAATTCTTCTTTGGGAAGTCATTTTAGTTGCCCACAGGTCAATTCACCAGCTACCTGATCTAACGGTATTATCAGGAAGATCATGAAGTAGAACTTTTGGAATCAGAAGGGACTTGCCAGATCATCTAGTGATTCTAATTTAACATCCTCTCGATTCTGTTGCTGCATTATACAGAAAATGAGGTCTGAATAGGTCATGACCATAGCATTGCAGCTAACAGAAAACCTTCTCTGCTCTATGTCTTTTCTCTACAACACTGTACATCTCTGGTGGAATCATTAAATATTTTTTAGGTTCATATCAAGGACTAATGTAAAAGTTGTTCAGTTGTGATCATTTTAGGCCAATGTTGACAAGCTTCTTTTTGGTCAAGGGCCAGGCGGTACAAAATCTTTGGCCTTTTGAACCAGAAGTATGTGTGTTGAAACTATTAAATTATACCCTTATAAATGATCAGGCATCATTACATCCAATACAACTTTATTTACAAAATCTCAAAAAGCATTGGATTTGGCTGGGGATCTCTGCCTTAGATCTTTAGTGCTACATAGCTATCCTCAGGAAATGACAATCTCTCCACCTGAGATTTATGCTCCAGTAGTAATAACATAGTAATAATATAGTAGTAGTAGGATAGTACTAATATATTACACTAATATATTGTACTACTAATTAGTATATTATTATTAGTAGTAGGGTAGTAGTGCTGCTGATAAAAGCAGTAATATCACCAGTAGTAATAATGCTTCCTCTTTGAATTTGCTTCATGTTTTAGGCTATACATCCTAAAAAGGAGGAAATGATTCCACAAGAGATGTGCAGTATTGTAGAGGAGAAAAGGCAAGATTTTTCGCAGTGATCCTCTCTCATGACCTTTCTTAACTCCTGCTCAAAACCTACACATACAACAGAGAATTACCAGCTGTGTGTAGTAAAAGAATAATAAGATTAATTGTGCCAATTATTGAAATTGGGGGTATGGAAAGAAAAGGCCTAGAGAAAATAGTTGTGTGTCTCTAGTCCCCATTAGGAGGCAGCTTTTTTGGCTGAAAAGTGAGTGTCAGAGTTCCTCAAATGCATGCCTATCAGTCAGTACCTTCATCTGTAGGCACTTTGCAATTAATCTGTACAGAAAAGAGAGATTTGACCTAAGAGGTTGTACTATGATGAAAGACTTCATCATTACCCTATCATCTTTTTAAATCCCAGTATCTTAGTGAGTACCTGTGAGGAGTGATTTGTGTTTAAAAGGTAAACTGAGGAACAATAAAAATATTTACGTTTATTTAATCAGCAAATCACAAACAGGCAAGTTGAAACAGGAAGTGGTCTAGGGCTCCACTGACAAAGCATAGGGACAGGCTTTTGTAATGTGAATGCAGAAGAAAAAAGTACAGTAAAACCTTGAGAGTAACTTATTCTGCAAATGTTCCACAAGACAAGCAAATCAATCTAGTAAATTTTAATTTGATAAACAAGTGAAGTCTTGCAATATGAGTAGCATGTGACACTGAACATCACATGACCACCACTGGGGCAATGGTTCTTCCCTCTCTCTCACTGAGGGATTATGGTTCATCATCTCCCAACAATAAGAGGTTGCAGAGGAGATCTCCCCAGCAGAGGAGAGAAATGGTGGAGGAATCCCTTGCTTCAAATGATATTACACAGATATAAAAGATGTGGAGGACCACCTGGATGACTCTCCTTGAAAGAAGAGCAATTATCTCCATTTTGGCTGAACCTGGCCCTATTTCCATGTATTGATATGTACAGAGCTGGCTAGGACTTTTCCTTATCTCTTTAATTGGCTTTAGGCAATGCAAATTGGTCCAGCCGAGGTCCTGATATGTAGTCTTTGAAGCAAGGCGTTTCCCCGCCCCTTTGCTCCCAATACATGGTTGAGCCTGGCGGGATGGAGAGCCGTGCTCCATGCTGTTGCCTGGGATCCAGCCTCGATAAAGAGGCTATGACTTCTCAGGGCATAAAAGATTACACATCAGAGCTGAAGCACTGACCCCAAAACATTAGATACTATCTTGAATTGTGTTATGCAGATTACTCCTTCTGCGTATCCTTCCCTCTGCATATTGCAAGGGTGATTTCAGGCCACCTACCTAGCCCAGCTCATGGTGCTCAGTACTTCCCGCCACTCTCACAGTCACTCATCCCTGAGCCACTCCCCTCCCTGAGAATTAATAAAACCTGGGTTTGGCCCTGGGTCAATGCCTTTGTTCCAGTAGCCACCATCTTGGCTGGACTTAGGACCCCTTGGCTCCCCACAACTATAAATATGCCTTAGTGTCTTTATTCTCGCCATGGGTTGCACTGGAAGTGGTAGACTGGAATTAACTCGCTAGAATTCCAATAACTTTTCCATGGTATTACAAGTATAAAGTTCCCGGACTGCGATGAGGACTGGGAAGGGCTCACTATAAAAAATGTGGAAACAGTGTAAAATTTTGTAGAAAAGCAACACCTAAATAAGGCTGTAAGCAGTGCCAGCGATGAATCCATTTAGGAATAATGTGATATCACATTTCTGCAAAATCCTCAAAGAAGGCAAAAGCAAGGGTGATTGGATAGGTTCTTGTTAATTTGCACAAAAAGAGAAAGATTCCATTCGTCAATAGATAGCAGTGATCCAATTAGTGACAGTGAAACTTATCCTACACAATAACCCTCCTCTCTTGTCTCCCTCACAACAACCATGAAGGTTTTCAAATTAACTGCTGGTTAATTTATTTTTCTTTGTATTTTGTATTTTCTTTATCATTTTGTATTATATTACAGTATTGTAATCACTTTTATATGAATATTTTTATGTTGTGGAACAAATAATCTGTTTTCATTACTTCTTATGGGGAAATTCACTTTGATATATAAGTACTTTGGATTACAAACATGTTTCCAGAACGAATTACACCCACTAACCATTTGCTGTGTTTGGTTACAGTTATAATGTGGAATTATTTGGTCTATCCCACCAGAAAGTCCCAAGTTATAATTATGTGTTTATTGGCTTCTTCTGATTGGTTGAGCTTAAATTCTGTTTCTTCTTCTTTTTTGTTTTTTTTTTCCATATACACAGTAACAAGAAATAGCTCAAACTTAGCTTTGCATATGCTTGCAAATCAAGTAAGGCTAAGGTCACTTATGAGGCCTCCCTGACTTTATTTGCTCAGGAATTCTTTCAGGTATGGTCTCCATGTTAATTTACTTTAACATTATTGTTAAATCATTCATTCAATAAGCATTTATTTGACACTTAGAGGTCTTTTCTTGTTGCTAAAGGCAAATAGATACATGAGAATCTAGCCTTAAAGCATCTTGAGTTCCACAAACACACCTGTAGCATCATCCTGCGGAGCCTGGTCCTCAGCCCTACAGTGGGACAGAGGCACTTCGGTGCCCCGGGTTTTGTAGGCAGATGTCTGGTACTGAGCTCTGAATCTTCCACTCATTAGCAAAATCTTGGTCAAGTACTTTTAATCTCTTTGTCATGTTCCCATGAAATGGGAATTGTTTCTTAAATGTTATTTGTTGAAGATTTAAGAGCTAATATGTATAAGTGTGTACATTGCCAGGCTTTAGTAAGTGCCAGCATAAACGCCAGGCATTATTCCCATTACTATGATCACTGTTACAGTGGCTGCTGAGGGATAACTGCCATATGAAGTTTCATTCAAGCCTACTCTCATCCCTGAGAATTTTCAGAATACATTTTCAGAATCCCAGCTGCTTAATTAACAGGACATTTTTCTGGTACCTAGAGATTCCATGGCTAATATATCTTTTGAAACTTGTTACTGAGCACCAAGTTTAATGAGGTAAGCAGCATTTGTCCCTTGACATTTTACAGGTGGGAGGAATCCTAGAGGTTATGTAAATCAGGAGCACATTTGCAAGATAAGGAACTGGAAGTAAATGACTTTCTCAAAGTACCACTCAGGGCAGAATGAGGGCTAGAACCTCAGTGGTTGTTTTCTCTGGACTCAAAACTCCTTCCTCTGCAAATTTGAAGTTATTCCATCTCATCTAATAACTTCTTCATAATTTTGTGATTCTTTTGAGGTTTGCACTGGCATTAGTCAATAAATTAATGAAGCAGACGTATAACTCCAGCCCAGTGACTTCTCCTTACCTGCTGTCAATGTCCTCATCTTTTTGATGAGTGGAGCTTACAACCAAAGATCCCTATGGCAGCTTTCAGGTCAGCTAAGATGCAACCATAATGAATAATACGGGCTTGAAGTGGAATGTATTTGAAATTCTAGTGTTAGTGGGACTTAGATGTTGCTCTAAATCTGCAAAAAGTGTGTGCCAGCCTGAAATAGCCACTAGGCCACACAAAAATGTGCAATATGCTTCCATCATGAAAATGAGCTTTTGTCGACCCTATGTTGGTTTCTGTTTCTCTAGAAGGTTCTGCAGGGCTGCAGAGTTTGTCTGTTAATGCTTTTTCAGCTGAGTGTCTTTCCAGAGTGATTCTCTTTTATTTGGCCCATGGGTGGGGGATTAAAAACAAGGCATCACAGCCATGCTAGACCATATATTCCTTCGAAGGACAGTACCCCACCTTTGTTGAAGGCTCTTCTTTCTATGTTTCATTATAATGCCTCTTCTACATCACTCCCTTTCAACTTTATGCACCTTGATACACATCAGTCAACAGAACACTGTTTGAGGGCAAATCAAATTTAAATATAGTTCATCCCTTTTAATATACTCACCTTTAGAGAGCCTTTAACTTTAAAAGTATTGCTAGCTGCTTTGGCAGAGATTCAGGCTATCTATATATATAATTTTATATATATATATATATATATTCCCTCCAAGGTTATTTGTTTGCTTGACTGTTTTTAATGGTTGTTCATTAACACCATGATCTTATCCAGAAAACTAATTTAATCTGCACAGAGCTTGGGAGTTGTTCGTGTTCCTTGTTGCCAGCTTTCCAAGGTCTCCAGGAGGCTAGTTTCTTGATTTTCTCTCTGCCCTGACATCTAGTTAATCAGAGATAAGCCCCAGTTGTCTGCAATTGCAATCTCATCAGGTCTGCAAGATAACATCTTGTTTGACTCTTCTCTCTCAGCATACCTTCCATTAATAGTTCGGGATTTGGGCTTTCAAAAAAGCCAGACCTCACCCCATGAACAATTGTGGTTGATGAACAGACCCCGCTGTTCCCCATTATTTGCTTCATTAAACTTGATAGACATTTTCTTCCCCAGATATGGTGCACCTCTTTCCACTGACACTTATTAAGAATTGTTTCCTTAACAAGGGTCACTTGGAAAGGGATGCATGGGGCCAATCCTACTTTCAGAAAGTAGTTGATTTTGCTAGACAACTTTATTTAGCTTTTAGTGTTCTTTCACTTTGTAAATATGACAGCCACCATTTAACAAATGTTTATAAAGCAGTGAGTCATAGGAATAATCGAATTTATTCCTCCTTATGCATGACAATTATTATCAGTATCCCCATCTTTTTTATTAAAGAAAATGAGCCTCTGAAACACTAAGTTGTTCCAAATCTCATATCTGGGGACAGAGCTGGGATTTGAGTTTAATAAGCCTGCATTCAGAGCTTGAGATTTTAACTTCTATGTTCTATCTTCTTCATACTGCCTGAGTTACTCGATTATATTTGAGGCACAATCCTTGTTTGTTGGGCATTGAAATCCATGCATTCATTCTAATTTTCTCAAGTTTATTACAGATCTGTTGCTTCACAAAAACTCAACCCAAAACTTAACACCATAAAGCAATAAAAATGTATTATCTCATTTAGTTTAGGGGGAGGTCTGGTTTCCACACCAGCTGTGGAATGCATGGCTTAGCTGCATGGTTCTATCTCAGAGTGAGGTTGTAGTCAGGATGTTGACTGAAGCTGCAGTCATCTGAGCCCTGTACTGAGCCAGGGGGACACACTTCCAATGCTTACTCCCTCACACACCTGGCAAGTTCATGTTGATATTTATAGGAGCCTCAATTTTTCAACACCTCCACCAATTTCTGTCCTAGCTTTATTTTATACACAAGTCAGTTAAGTCTTCGTTGAAGTTTTAGTTCAGATCTGACCCCCTTCTCTCTCTCTCTCTCTCTCTCATTCCTCAGAAGTATTCTTCAGATCAGGCCATCTGTATTACTTTCAAAGGCTTCCATATCAAAGTACTCAAAGTACCAGAGATTGAGGGGCTTAAGCACCAGAAACTTATTTTACCACAGTTCTGGAGTTCACAAATCTGAGATCTAGGTCTCAGGAGTGTTGGTTTTTTTCTGTGCCCCCTCTCTTTGGTTTGTGGATGGTCTTCCTCTATGTATGTTGGTGTCTTAATCCCCTTTTCTTATAAAATCATGCTATGTTGGATTGGGGCTCAAGTAGCTGATCTCATTTGAACTTACTTAAAGCCTCCATCCCCAAATAATCAGATTCTGAGGTTAGTACTTCAAAATGTGAGTGTCGGAGGGTGACAGTTCAGCCCACAATACCATTTTTGTCCCTTGGATGTTTGGGGAATTTCCTTTTACAGTTTTTTATGTTTCATTTCTCCATTGTTAACCTCTTTCTACCTCGTGTTCTCAAATCTTTTGTATAGCCAACTTTAACTGTTATTTGTCTGCCTTTCTGGGTGCCCATTACATGAGAAGGAATTCAGATGCTGTACTTAAAGTCTTTAAAGGTTAGACTGATCCTTAGAGCTTCTTAGGAATTTTTTTGGAACTTTTAAACTCAAATAGAGTGTTCTCTGAAAGAGAGTATGGGCATTGTCAGATGTGCTTGTATAAATTACTTTTTGAACACACATGAAGTGCTAAGAAGAGGGATATATAGTAGTTTTCAGGGTAGGTTTGTGCTTCTTTCTTAGGCTTTATCTTAATGCCATGTGGAGATTCCAGAAAGATAGGATACCTTATGGAATGGTCCAAGAACCATGTAGAAGATGGTGAACAAAAGGAAAAGTGTTTCTCTTATCTCACAAGAAATAAGCTATTATCACTAAGAACTCAGTACAGAATATATTATTAAGAATATGCAGCCATCTCAGAGCCTGTGCCTACTGGGAACAGGGTTTCTAAAAGGCACACATGTCTGGAAAACTGGGTGCAAGCATCTTTCTGGCTAGAAGCAGTATCTGTGGAACCAAAGGGATCACATAGCTCTTGTTAAAACTGAAGGTGTTTGTGCCCAAGGTGAAATTGAATTCTATTTGGGCAAGAGATGTGCTAATGTATACAATCAAAAAGCCAGACAGTGACTCCAGGCGACAAACCAAACCAAACCAGAGTAGGCTGGGGAAAGGTAACTGGGGCCCAAGGAAACAGTAGCATTGTTCATGCCAAATTCTGAAACTGCTAAGGCCATCGGACACAGAATCTATGTAATGCTCCATCCCCCTCCCCAAGGATTTAAACTGATGAAAAGTAAGCAAAACAAACAGACAAAAAATATTCACTACTGGGTTGGGGATATAGCTCAGTAGATTGATTGCCTGGCATGCACAAGGGCCTGGGTTAGATCCCCACCACAAAAAAAAAAAAAAAAAAAAAAAAGAAGAGGAAGAAGAAGCAGGAGGAGGAGGACGAAGAGGAGGAGGAGGAGGAGGAGGAGGAGGAGAAACTGACAACACCATAGAGCTCTGACTGTGTACAATTGCCAGTCTTTGTTTCTCATTAGTGCAAGGGAAGTGTTTGAATCTTTTGCCAGGATGTCCACACATTACCTGCCTATGGTCTATCAAAATTCTATATAGCTGCCACCACAGCTGTTTACCTTTGACACTTGGCAGCCCATAAGTTATTTTGGAACTCCCAGGTGACATTAATGTATCCAGTTACCTCCACTAGATTTCTCTTATCCTGTAATCGTGCTGCTGATTCCAGTTATCTAAACATGATGGGAAGCAGCCAGAATTATTGTAATGGCAGCATTCAGTCCATTATGCTTAAAATATGTCTAGTAAAAATAAGGAAAGCTTACAGGTCTTCATAGCAATGTCGTTATTAGTCTTTTCCTTGGGTAAAGTTTGATAGGTGTTTGGGAATAATTCTCAAAATCTGAAGTGTTTGAGGTATACTAAATACTGTTCTGAACGCAGGACCAATATTCTATTCTATTGGAAAAAAGAAAAGGGATCTTTGTGGAGAAACTATTTGAAAGATTAAAAGAGGCTTTACTGAAACATGGTTTGGTGGCAAAGAAAGGGAAGCCATTCCTCTTTTCCAAAGTTCACCAGAAACAAAGTGGAAAATAGGGAATAAAGTAAAATTAGGTATAAAGATATCTCCAGTAAGCATTGTGCAAAACAAGTACCAAAATACTCAACTGCTGAAGTGCAGAAAAATATTAAAATAATACCAGGTTCTCTAAACCAGGTAAAGGCTATGTAATTTCATTGCTAACCAGGTTAGTTATATTTATGATCTCATTGTCCTTTAATACAAAAAATGACATAAAAAATCAAATCTGAGTGTATTGTTGTTAGAGCTAGTCATTATGTTAGCCCAGCCAGAACGAGCTACAATAGAAGAAAGTTATGCCTTGGAAAACAATTTATTTAGTATATTTCAATGCTACACCAAGTTTTATTTCTTAATATGGGCTATTATTTCTTACTGGAAAGAAAGCAGAACAAGATTCAGTCCTTTGGGGAGAAGGTTAAGTAAGAAATACATTTCCAGGTGATATCACATGCAAACAGCACTCTGAAATCACTAGACATCAAAATTAATTAGGCAGAATCTATTGTTTTGTTAGGTGTAAATCTCTAAACCTACCACAGTGCTGGGAAGAGTCACTCCTGAATCAGGAGGAAAGTATGGTTTCTTTTTCATGTATCTCCCACCCTCTGTATTCATTTTTTTTTTTTTTTCCTATGTGGGTACCTGGGGTCAAACTCAGGACCTTGTGCTTGCCAGAAGGCGCTTGTGCCACTGAGCGATATCACCGGCCCTTTTTTCCTTTTTATGTGGGTACCGGGAGTCGAACTCAGGACCTCACACTTGCCAGGCAGGCGTTTATGCCGCTATCTCACCGGCCCCACCCTCTGTGTTCTTAAGATGCATGAAGGAGAACCCTGGAAAAAAACGTTGTATTTATCTGGATTGCAAGAGCACCATACAAACATTCTCTGCTTCAAACACCTTGTAATTGCATCTCATTTTTGACTCAAAATGAATATTTGGTATTGATACTGAGAAACAGAATGAGCATAAAACAAGGGTCCTGTCATTACTCCTTCAAGTATCTTAATGGTGGAGATTAATTAACAAGAAATCCAGTCTTCTTAGGTATCATGGCAGGTATGATATTAAAAATATTGAAAAAACAATAGGCTGTGGGGCCAGTCATAATCAACTCTCTTAGGTCTCCTCTTGAGATAAGCATTCACCCTTTAGTTGCTGAATCATTGACAGTGGAGGAGGGGCATGATGAACAATGGGAATGTTTGAAATAATGAACTTTTGCCATCTACTTATGAAATATTTTAACATTTTAATATAAGTAGCTGGGTGCACATTGATTGATATTGGCCCCACATGTTGATAATTTTAAGATGCAGACTTCAAAGGTAACTGTTTTATTATACTGGACTTTTATCACCATGTAATCTATTTTTGCTCTTTTTTCTGTCTGTATTTTTCTTTCTTTCTCTCCATCCTTCTCTCCCTCTCTAGTTATTGAATTATGAGGGTGGGAAGATTCAACTTGGGTGGCATTTATTTATCATGGTCTATTGTTCGGATGGAATCAGGAAGTCTTTCTGTGTTAGAAAGTGTGCCTATTTTCCAGGCATACTATTACAAAGAATCAGAAATTGAGTGGTTTAAAAGGTCAGAAATTTATTTTATCACAGTCCTATACGAGGAAAGTCCAAAGTCAAAGTGTCAGCCGGGCCATGCTCCCTCTCAGGTTCCAGAAAAAGACCTTTCTTTGTCTATTCCTAACTTTCTGTGACTTTCTGGCAATCTTTGGCATCCCTTGGTTTCCAGAAGCAGCATTTCCGTATCTGGCCCATTGTCACATGGTCTTCATTCTCCCCTCCAGAGTCTGTGTCGTCTCCACCTCCTGTGAGGACACCAGGGGCCTATCTTACTCCAATATGACCTCATCTCAACTAATTACATCTTCAATGACCCTATTTCCAAATAAAGTCATGCTCTGTGGTACTGAGGGTTAGGACTTCTAACATACCTTTTAGTAGAAACACAATAGAACCCATTCAACCCGTAACAGCAAGGAAAAACCCTGCGGACAGCATTGTGTCATTCTTTTTTTTATGGGAAAAAGGTAAAACAAAATTTCATAACAAAATAATAGGAGAATAATAATACTTAATACATTACATGTTGTTATCTTTAAAGTAGTTGCTTAGGGTACAAGATATGGGCATAAAAATTTCTCCAATCGATCTTAGCACAAACCTTCCTTTTCAATGAACTAAGAAACACTAGTAGTATAACTGACTTGCATTTTTCCCTTCTCCCTTCTGTCCTTTCCCCTTTCACCCATCCTAGTTCCTTTTTCCTTTTCAACAATTTCTTCCCAATTCACAATATCTATTGTACATTTTAGATCTTATTTGCTCTTTCAGTTTCTCACACCAGGGAGACAATACGATGTTTACACATATGAGTCTGATTTATTTCACTTACGAGTATGGTCTCAAGTTGCATCCATTTACTTATAAAAGTTTCAAGTTTATCCTTCTTTATGGCTGAGTAGTACTTCATTGTATAAAAATACCACATCTTTTTTATCCATTCCTCAGTTGATGGGCATTTGGGCTGTTTCCAAGATTTAGCTATTACAAATTTTGCTGCTATAAACATGGGTGCACATATATAGCTGTGGTATGATGTTTTTAATTCTTCTGGGAAGATACCCAGAAGGGGAATAGCTGGTCAAATGGATCCTCTACTCCTAGTTTTTTGAGGATTCTCCACACCAATTTCCATAGTGGTTGCACCAGTCTACACTCCCACCAACAGTGGAGAAGGGTTCCTTTTTCCCCACAGCCCCTCCAGCATTTGTTATTGGTTGATTTCTTGAGGATAGACATTCTTTCTGGGGTGAAATGAAATCTCAGTGTTGTTTTAATTTGCGTCTCTTAAATGACCAGTGATTTTGAACATTTTTTCATATATTTATTTGCCATTTGTATTTCTTCTTCTGAGTATATATTCATCTCAGTTGTCAATTTTTTTATTGGGTCTTTGAATTTGGGGTTCTGATTTTTTTTCAATTCTTTATATGTTCTAGATAGAAGTCCTTCGTCTTAGGGACAATTGGCTAAAACTTTTTCCCACTCTGTGGGTTGTCTCTTCACTCTGTTGGTGATTTCTTTTGCTGTGCAAAAGCTTTTTAATATGATGAAAGCCCAGTTGTTGATTCTTTGAAGTATTTCCCGTGCAGTCTGGGTTTTTTTGTTCATGAACTCTTTACCTACACCTACGTCTTCAAGATTTTTACCTACTTTCTCTTGTAGTAGATTTAGTGTTTCTGTTTTAATATTTAACTCTTTGATCCCTTTTGTCTTTAGTTTAGTGCATGGTGATAGACATGGGTCTAGTTTCAGTCTTTGGCATGTAGACAGCCAGTTTTTCCAGCACCATTTATGAAAGAGGCTATCTTTCTTCCAGTGAACATGTTTGGTCCCTTTGTCAAAGATAAGGTGTGTTTGTAATTATGTCTGCATCTTCTAATCTGTTCCACTGGTCCTCAGGTCTATTTTCTTTTTTTCTTTTTCTTTTTTTTTTTGCCAGTGCCTTGCTGATTTTGTCACAGTTGTTTTGTAGTATCATTTCAAGTCAGGGATTGGGATGGGATGCCTTCTGCCTTGCCTTTGTTGCCCAGGATTGCCTTTGCTAGTCTAGGACTCTTCTGGTTCCAAATGAATTTTAGGAATGTTTTCTCTAGTTCTGTGAGGTATGCTAATGTTATTTTGATTAGGATTGCAATAAACATGTATAGCAGTTTTGGGGTGATGGCCATTTTCACTATGTTTGTTCTTCCTATCCAAAAGCAAGGGATATCTTTCCATTTTCTGATATCCTCTTCGATCTCCTTTTTTAGTATACTGTAATTTTCACCGTACAGATCTTTTATATCCTTTGTTAGATTGATTCCTAAGCATTTCATTTTTTTAGATGCTGTTGTGAAGGGTGTGCTTTCTCTAATTTCTCTCTCTGTGAGTTTGTTGCTTGGGTACAGGAATGCTATTGATTTTCGAGTGTTGACTTTGTATCCTGCTACACTACTGAATTTGGATATTAAATCTACAAGTTTTTTGGTGGAGTTTTTGGGGTCTTCTATGTAGAGTATCATGTCATCTGCGAATAAGGATAATTTAACTTCTTTCTTTCCTATCCTTATTCCTTTTATTTCTCTCTTGTATAATTGCTCTGGCTAGTTTTTCCAGAACTATATTGAATAGGAGTGCTGATAGTGGCCATCCTTGTCTTGTTCCTGATTTTAGAGTGAAAGCTTTCTATTTTTGTACATTTAGTATGATGTTGGCTGTTGGTTTGTCATGGATGGTTTTTATCAGATTGAGAGAAAGACTATCTATTCCAATTTTCTGTAGGGTTTTTATCCTAAATGAGTGTTGGACTTTGTCAAAGATTTTTCTGCATCTATTGAGATGATCATGTGATTTTTGTCTTTGGTTCTGTTGATATGGTGTATTACATGTCATTCTTTTTGATGGATGAGAAATTAATATGAGGGTTGCTTCAGAGTGGGGTGCATACATTGGAAGGTAGTGTATGATGAACATTTCAGAATGTCTATTTTTATTGTATTATACATTTCTATTATATAATGTTTTATGAAATATTTAACACATTAGTATGTAATAAATGTGTATATGTTATAAGAAAATGAATATACATACATTGTGGGGGTTGGTGGTCAGAAAGATTTATTGATGGCTTTTGAGCCCACATTAGCAAAATGTTTTCAAACTTAAAAGTGCTAGTAATAGTATGATGTATTAATAACATCATAGTTTCAGAGAAAATCTCCTGGTAGGATTTTCATACGCCCACTTCAAATTAGGCTGGGCAAGCCATGACATTATTAAGGCCAAATAAAGTGCAAAAACTAAATTCACCCACCATTTGCAAAGCTTCTTTCATGCCACTGAAGCTGTCCTAAAGCACCAGATCCCTCGCTCAGGAGCCCTCAATCACGCAGATGTGAAGTCAGGCTCTGGAGATGTATGCATGTGGAGAAGCAGGTAGAGAAGAAGGGGTAAATTTGGATTCCTGATCCTGCCCTAGACACAACAGAATGGATGGACTGTTTTTATGTCATGACCAATGATTACTTTGTCCACCAGGTGAGGAAAGCTGTGATGTGCTTGCTATCTTTCGAATGCCACAAATGTATTATCCCCAGTTAAAATTATCACCAAATTTAAAGAACAAAGCAATAACACTTGTCAACCTTGAGCCCTTCTCAAGTTGTTGCCATATTTCAGGCAAAGGGGCAGTGGAGCTGAGTAATACAGTATTTATTAGGAATGCCCTGTTAGGTAAGTCCAGGAAATTAGAACTAGAGATGAGTTTAGACATCTAAAAATTTCTGTGGGACATCCTTTGGGGTAAAATCATTGGACATTATTGTATTTCTATCATTATTTTTGCATATTATTATGACTGTATGCTAGGGATCATTTTCTAATATTCATATTACATTTTTCTTTTATAATCCCTTGCTTCAGTAGTCCCACTTACGTTAGCTTCAGCCTCTGTAAGCATTACCTTTCTTTCATTGTGGTTTATGCTCTAATCATTGGATATCTTTTTCTTCCTTGCTTTATTCTTTTTTTTTTTTTTTTTTTTTTTTTTTTTTTTTTTTGTGGGTACCGGGGGGACGACCTCAGGACCTCGCGCACCAACAGGCACCCGTGCCGCTGAGCGATATCACCGGCCCCTTTTTCGTATGTGGGTTCCGGGAGTCGAACTCGGGCCTTCGCGCTTGCAAGGCAGGCGCTTAAGCCGCTGAGCCGTCTCACCGGCCCCCTTGCTTTATTCTTGACCATGTTATATGGCTATTTGGTTTTCAGATAATATTTTCTTATTGTCACCCAGGAATGTATGCCACAGGAATGTTGCCTGTACAAATGCTTAGAGGCACAAGAGTATGTGTTCCCTTGTTTTCCATCCACATCATAGTCATTTCTGAAAAATCTTCTAAAAGTAAGGGAATAGAATATACTGGGCTTCAACCCACTCTTTCATGTTTAATTCTAAGTATGACTAGATTTTCAAATTTTACATTCTTTAATATGACCCCTGTTCTGTGAAGATAGAAGGAAAGACAGAGAATTCTGATTGGTGACTTTTTTGTGCTAGCAGGAGCTGTGTCGCTGCTGTTCTCCATCCCGTGTAATTACTTTCTCATAGATACTAAACTACACCCTGAGCACTGAGAAGGATTAAACACTGATCAAAGGCAGGTTTAGCTCTATCCTCAGGACAAGCTGATTCAATGAAGAAAAGCTGAGGCTCTGGGAGGGCTTTGGGAAGGAGAAAGAAATTAACAATTAGTATTGAATAGCAGTAAAAAACTGCTGAGTGGAAGCAGATCCAATACTTTAGGGGACTTGAAGTAACTGAAGGAAAGAAAAAGTGTACTGCAATTAGTAGGACACAGTGCAAAAGGGTGGGATATGGTCTTCTACTTCTCCGTTCCATTATAGCCTCAAGCATTTCTTAAGACAGGCTTTGACCTTTTCTGAGTTATTATCAATTATTATTATCAATCTTATAATTTCATGTGTGTTGTTTCTAGGTGGGCTCAAGGTGATAGTTATGGCACAAATCAATTATGAATATTTAAAATCTTCATTGAAATTGAATGTAGTAGTAGCATTGCCCTTTGCATGAACCGCTTTCTCTCTTAACCAAGACTTTTAATGAGTGTCCTTATTTAAGAAACTGATCTTACTGTGTGGAAGGATTTTGTCTGGTTAGGATGTGCTCTGAAATGCCCAAGGAAGAAGTACGCTTCTTGTAGCTTTTGTAGTATATACTGTGTCTTAGTTAATTTTCTCGTTGCTGAGACAAAATACCTGATACCCAAAGTTAAGGAAGGAAAGGTTTATTTGTCTCACAGTTTGTAGAGGTTTCAGTCCATAATCGGCTGGCTCCAAGGCAGGGTGGTATGGCAGAGGGGCATTGCAGAGGAGAAACAGTTCATGGCAGGGAGAAGGTATCAAAACAGACAAAGGATGACCCCAGCTCTTTCTATCCCTTATATCTTATCCAGGCTACTTAGGACAGGTAGCACTGGCACCTTTAACCCTAGTGCCCTTGATCCTAGCATTGCACCATGAGTCAATTCCAGCATCACACACTCTAGATCCAGCCACCTCTGAAAAAGCCCCACCTATGACCACATGAGGCTTTGGGGGACATCGAGACACAAGCCATGACATACTGTTTCCTCCTCTCTATATTGCACGAGAGCATGTCCGGGCAGAAGAGAACTGTTTGGTTTGTTTTTTGTTCCAAGGATAATATATTCCTCTGCTCTAGATAATAGTATAAACTCATAGCCATACTGACAAAATCAGATAAGACATTAACAAATAATGCAGATTAAAACATAAAATTCAGGTCTTTGACAAATACATAGAGAATTGTGGTTTTGCCCAAGGTGTCTAATTAACTACCACAATTCTCCAATTCCCTGTGTTCAGTAAGAACATGCCTTGGAAGTGCTGTTCATGAAAACAGGACCCTCTGGTCATTCAACATGCAAATACCAAAGAGTGAACAGATAATTCAGTCCTGCTTATATTAAGTGCTGTGAATACATTAAGTAAGCAGTGTTCCGCTTTTCTACACTAAGCGCTCATTTTATTTGCAGTTTGATCATAAAATACTACAACTGGCCAGGGCCTCATGAGTTTCTGGTGTAGTCTCTGTATTGTTAATGAATAAACCAAATTCAAGGGAGATAATTGAGCTCCATAATGTGATGCAACTATTAGAAGTCTTCTGTACTTCTCCTGTCCAACCAACTCACCTAGTGAATATGTGAGTAGTGCTTATTTTGGGTAGTTTTAAGGTCGTCTTTACGAAAATCAACATCTGTGTCATAGGTGGATAAATCATGACTCTATAACCATCAGCAGGCATTTTTGTTTTTCAGTAACATCCACCTTCCTAATTGCTCATTGCCAAGCATGATTTCTTTATTCACTGTTAAATTCCTACATGTGTCACAATAGTTGGTGCTTAGTTAGTACTCGATAAATATGTGTTCAGTGAACTCATTTTTATACTTTGTATTCAACTCTGATATCTGAATGATTATGTGAGTTTATCTAGGTTAGTGATATTCCTTTATATCATATCAGAACTTTTTTCTTTCTTTGAACTCTGTAGTAGTTCCCTGAATCAAAGTGTTTATATATGGCAAAGGTCCAGTTAGATACTATTTTATAGTCTTTTTTTCCCAGAAAGGTAAAAAATGAGTTTATTAGATTTCAAAACAAGTCCTAACTGAAAACCACATCCTTGTCAGATGTTGTAACTCGTATTTTTTGGTACAATTTGTAACTTAATGGAACATTGTTTTTCTGAATAAGTCAGATGTACATGAGCAGATTTTGTAAAGGACATTTTGTTCCTCATTACAGTATTAAGAACCCTAGGACAAAACTTATGAGTTCATTTGAATTATTTTAGTGGATATTTGGGAGGTGACTTAGAACATTGTGGGAATATTGCAGAATCACTTCTCTTCTTTCTCTTTCTTTCCTTGTTCATTGCACTCTCCCTTCCTTTCTGCATCTCTTCCTCCCTTCCTTCCTCTCTCCCTTCTCTTTTTTTTCCCCCTCTGCTACTGTACTGGGGATTGAGCTTAGAACTGCTCTACCACTGAGGTACACCCACAACCCTTTTTATTTATTTTGAGACAGGAGCTTATTAAGTTGCTCAGGCTGTCTTTGAATTTAACAGTGTCTGGCCTCAGCCTCCCAAGTAACAGGGATTACAGGCATGCACCACTGTCCCTGGTAGAATGACTTTTCTTTAGTGAATTAGGAGCTTATGGTAACTTATGTATAATATATTTAAAACAGTACTATATGACATCACCGTTCTCACATTTAGCAAATTATCTGTATGGTCCAGTAATGAAACAAACTCAGAAGGAAGTAAACAAATCAAGGATTTATTCATGGTACCTTCTGAATCCCCCCATGTGGCTTTGGCAGGATTTCGATTAGAAGTCTTTTAATACTCTGGTGCTGGCCTATTCTCTACTGATTTACACAGTTCAGAAGAAGGCATTGGACACATGTTTGACCACATTAGCAGATGGCACAAATGCCAGATCAAAAAAGTTTTTGATAATCTAGAGCTATAAAGTGAAAGGAACAGGAAACCAACATTTCTCCCTTATTCTAAGCATTTTATGTCTCTCAATTCTTTAACAGAACCTAGAATGTAGAACTATGAATTTTTTCTAGATAAGAAGTGAAAATGAAATACATTAATTTTAAGATCCTGGCCTTAAAAATACAGCTAGAATAGAATTTTAATTTTCCTGATTCCATAGAGTAAGGAAAATAAACAAGTAAATAAACACAATTAGTTTAGAGAAGATCTCTTTTCACAGAAATTCACAAAAAGCATGCCACTGGATTTCAGCTGATCACAAATTCAATGTGAATTATCAGCTACTAAAAGAAATGTGTAGTACTTAGTGTAGCACTTAGTCCATTGTACTTAGTGCTAGGAAAACCCTCAAGGAATCCACAAAGTAGGCAGCATTCCGAAGAAGAAATCCTGAAGACCAGGGTCTTTTGCAACCTCTATTGTGTAAATGACAGCTGAAGAAGTGTAGGATGCCCAGGTAAGGAATGGCTGTGGTGAAGGCAGAGGATAGATACCGGATACCACATCTGTTGCTGTATAGTAGCTGTGTAGTTATTGTGAGTGCAGAATTACTTGCAGAGAGTACATAGTTAATAGGAAGAAATGGGGCCGGTAAGATGGCTCAGCGGCGTAAGTGCCTGCCCGGCAAGCACGAGGGCCCGAGTTTGACTCCCGGAACCCACATACGAAAAAAGGGCCGGTGATATCGCTCAGCGGCACGGGCGCCTGCTGGCGCACGAGGTCCTGAGGTCGAACCCCGGTACCCACAAAAAAAAAAAAAAAAAAAAAAAGGAGAAATGGAATCCATGCTTAGAAGTTGAAAGGGCAACTATTGTTCAGTATAAGGGAGTTCTTTCTAAACATTTCAACTAAAAGCTACTGAGGCATGAATATCAGGGTTCTAATATTTAGTTCAGACATATGTGGCACTCTTCTAGGAGGCTACAGTGTTATTGATATCTCACATACCATCATTCTAATAACAGGATGCCCCCTTTCCTCACAAGCATTTGTGCATGGAGATGTTTGTTTCCCTGGTGTGGAGATAGAGTAAATTAAACTGTCTTTATAATTTCTACTATCGGTTAATGCAGAAAAGAATTTGTTAAGCAGCGAGCATGTGGATGTGTTTCATCAGTGTGGGACTAAGGATTTCTTTAAACAAATCAATAGACAAATCTATGGTTAGGTGTGGAGACTCTTGCCTTATTTGTACTTTGCTTTTGCCCAGAAAGAACTTGCCCAGGGGTTATCAATGTTATTGAATTAAAGCCAGAAGAATCAGGCCTACAAGAAGAGCAGGATTTAAAAGGGAATAATTCAGTGAAAACTTGAGATTTGGTAACTGAGAAGGGAGTCTTTTACCTTCTTTTGAAAATCAGATGAAAGTGTTGAATAAAATCTATACACATGTGCCTACACAGACTTTTGTGCTCAATTTCAGGAAAGAACTCATCTCCAAAAAACCCCAAATATTAATTAATCAGATGAAGAAACAGGTTTATAGGAGAGAAAGTATTCAGTTCATTTAGATAAATTGTATTGACATAGAGATCTCAGATGTATTCGGTAATGTAACCATAAATCCTGCATCACCTGATGAAATTTGTGATTTTTGTCATCTTTACTTAGCTTTCCATGAACAAGAGCAGACAAAACATGCACGAGAGGGGATATCAGAAAGAACTGAAGCTGTGTGGCAGGTAGATCTGGTGAGGCGTATTTGGGATGGGGAGCCTTCAATTTGGGACCAAATACGGAAGATGAAGTCAGAAAGCCATCAAAATCAATGTGCCCGAAAAACAGTACATTTAGGGAATTCTAAGTAAAATTTTCTAATGTCTAATCTAATAGTTTTGTACATTCCTTGGAAAATAATCTTGCTTGTGTCAGTATGAAACATACGGATATGTGTCATATGTAGGTGTGTCATAAATGTATATGTGCATGCACATGTATAATTAAGAAGAGAAAATAGCCCTGAAGAATCAGCAATGAGTTGCCAGAGGTCTTTGTCCTTTAAAATCTCCAGTTGCCCTCCTTGTCTAAATACATCAGTGCAGTGTGAATCTTGAATTATTCCTGGGAGCATAAGGTCTGTATTTGTCTGTATACATTTATCTGATTTTTTATTTCTATCATCTCAGCCCCATTCTCTGGCCTGTGTTGCCTGTCTCTTTTTCTATTTTTCTTTTTCTGTGGAAATGTGGAAAAGAAACATTAGAATAAGTGATTTTATTGCTTTCTTCCTTCCTTTAACATATGGCATTTGCTTAACCTCTTGGAGAGTGACGATTTCCTGGGCCTGGAGTTCTGATGCTGAAGATAATGAGAAATGTTGATCTCTGCACTGAAGCTAGGAAGCTAAGAACAAACACTGTTCCCGGCTAGCACTGGCGAGGTGACAGAGGGCCCATGCACGCCTCACCTGTTGTCATCTCCAGTTCTACACCCAATTTACTCTTGCTCAAGGAGTTACCTTATTGTTTCCTTTGTTGGAGTCCGGGTGTAAGCTTGGTGGATTCTAAAATGTGTAATAAACAATGGATGGGTAATGTGTCCATAATTATGTGTGAACAACAAAGACTCAAATAGTAAATGCCTCGCTAATCTCCACGGTCATTTAGTGCCCCAATAGCAATTTTCAATTCTTCTTGCTTTGTGCAGGACTCTGTAAAAGCAAACATTCTAAGCGTTTTGCCCCAGATGAAACTGTGTGTCTGTTTGTGTGTGTTTGTGTGTGTGTGTGCATGCATGTGCACGTGCTTGTTCAAAAAAGTCTCCCTCTCTGTTCTTGTCAAGACTGCAGCTGTGAACCATCCCCCAGGGGTGTTGCCTAGAATCGACATGCAGGGCTGTGAGCAGACTGCTGCTTAGATGTGGCACCTTGCATATGTGTTACAGTTCGCACTCTGACTTGTCTGTGTGCACAATGCTATCTTGTCTCTAGAGGACTGGGTGATTATGAAATACGATTTCTCTTTGAGATGCGTAGGTGTTCTTCTCTCTCCAAAAGGAAAAAGAGCTACCCTCCTGGAATGGCAAAGAAAGGTCTGAGTCTACCCTGTCCCATTGTGGTTTTGACATCTAAATCTTCTAGAGTGGATTGCTGCAGTGATGAGATAAAAGCAGCTGCCTTTCCAAGAGCTGCCCATTTGCATTGATATTTACATTCTTTGCCAAAGTGACATCATTACCATTTGCTTAGTATTTGCACCACAGGGATGTGTTTTACATAATTTAAGAGTTGGAAGTGATGGTAATGTATTTCAGATGGGCAGCAGAGGCCACAGGGTGCTGAATCTCATCCCTTTCCTCCTCTAGGACCTCCGTGCATAAATGAGTCCCTAGTCCATCTCCCTAAATCATATCAACAGTATTGCTTATCAGGTGCCAACAATGTGTCTGGCACTCGGCTAGAAACATCTTTCTACATTTTTGTTTAGTCCCATGACAGAAGCACAGAACATACACCATTATCCCCATCGAGTAGTAAGAAAACTCAAAGCTAGAAAAACAGGTACCTTGAACAGGTGTGAATTCAGAGGCCCAAGGGCGTTACCAATTAGGCTGTTCTATCTCCTTAGAGCTTACTCGTTTTTCAGATTTGAGAAACAAGAAGCATTGTGTGCTTTTCTAAGAAATGACATTTGAAATAATGTGAAAGAATATTGGGGGGCTCTGACTTTGGTATGCTTCTGCCTCTTTCATTCCCATCTTTATTTCAGGCATCCCCAAATCCTTGAAAAGAGTATAGAAGGTCCATGTTTGCCTTGAGATAAAGCTACGAGGCAATATTGGAAATGAGATGTGGAACCCTTACCAGTTGGCACACATTTAGCTGTGTGTGTGTCTTCTTAGTTTTACCCATGAACGGAGGTTTTAGAAATATTTTTTAAAGCAGTTTTTTAAAATGTCCTACACAAGTATAACATCTTCTGCTCGATTTTCAATCAGGTCTATCTACCTGTACCTCCTCCTGACCACTCTGTCCCCACCATCCTCCATTACCCTAAAAGCAACTTTGCTCTTGCTTTCCTTCCCTCCCTGCATCCTTCTTTCTTCCCACACCATATGCCTCTGGGGAAGTAGGTATATTATAAGTTGAATAGTATTTTCCTTGATGTCCTTCCAGAGGCTTCTTGTTTTTAGAGGATATAGCACTGCATTTGTAACTCCCCAGCAATGCTGTAGCTTGGAAGAGTCCATTACTCTGCTTGAAGTTCTTCGACATACACGCCTAAATATATTCTCACCTTTTTCTTGTAACACCACAGAGATTTTTATTTAAGCATCAGACTTGGGGAGGTGAAAATTTAAGCCTTCTTAGAACTTGTTCCCCTTACAAATACTACAGGGCATCGTGTACATGGTCACCTGGGTCTTCTCAGCTCAGAAACACCCCACAACAGAGGGTGAAGGTAAAACAATTGGGAAGGCCCATTGACTTATTGTATATTCATACAAGCACAAACATCCCACTTCCAGGCCTCTCCTTGTCCTTTGTCCCATATTTTCTACCTATACTGCTCTTGCCACATCTTAGAGTCAAATACTTCAGATGTTGTCCCTGTCCCATGAAGTCTCAGTATTTTCAGTTTAAACCTGTTAATGTCCACAGTACTTTATTCTGCACTTATTATAGCGATACCATTTACCTTACATCATTACATTGTACAAACATTTGCACTCCTTATTAGATTACATGTACTTAGAGGGCAGTGGCTTGGTTTGATCCATTTGTAAGGACTGCACAGACTTACAGCACAGCATTTGTGTTCACACGTGGTGAGTTCACGAATGTGCACGTAAGAAAAAACTTTATTTGCTTTGGCTTTATTTCTGTTCCAACAACAGTGACACTCTTTGGTTTATCTTCATATCTTTCACTTGTTTATAGTTGTTTTTCTTGAATGGTTTATAATTAGTGGTGAAAATAATCAGAAAAGCTAAATGATTAAGTGTTGTCCAATAGATACTACAAAGATACTTAGTTCTCTAATGAAATGAACAAATAAAATTTATAAGAATAGCTGTAGCCTTAGTAATGAATTAAAAAGTTCTCGATAGGAAGCTAAGTTTTGGTAGAGACTTCAAGGAAAGCTGTGTTCTTACAGGCAGAAAGGAGATGGAAAGGCTTATCATGCAGGTAATTACATTAAGATCAGGTAGGCAGCATTAAAAGATTTTTCAGTAAAGGTCCTGAAAGTAAATATTTTAGGCTTTAATTTAGGCTTTTTAAGGACAGATTACATAATTTACAAACATATTGCTGAATGAAACTAGGGAGTACTTACTTTAAAAGAAATAATTAAAAGTATTAAAGCGTAAACCATTTTTCTTTCACTTTCTCTGTGTCTCCGTCTCTCGTCTTTCTCTCAACTTGTCATGGGGTTTTATATTTGCTATTTAATGTCATCCTGACAAAAGAGAAATTTAAATTTTAAGTTTTAGCAATTTTTTTTCTATCCATCTTTATATTCTGCAATGCTAGTCTTAAATAAGAAATTTTAACTCATATGCAGAATTACTAAAATAAGGGCTTATTTCATAGCTCATGGAATACATATATACTTTGTTTTTTATCTCATTTTTGACACACACACACATTTTATATTCTCTTCCTGGCTTACCAACTGGTAATAAAGAAATGTAATTTTTTTAAAATGAGGAAAGAACTACTGGGTATTATGTCTCTCTTTTTCCTCCTTTGTCATAATTTTCAACTTAGGTGGTTGGCGAACCCAAGAAAGTAGAAAGTAAGAAAGAATAAGGTCAGTTTCCTTGATCATTCTGCTTCTTAGGATGCCCTTTTCTTTCTTTGATACAGGTCTGGCTGTCAGAGTTGTAGCTTTCCTAGTAGCTAAAGCAACACACTTTGCACTCAGACAGACTCACTAACTGTATCATAAACCTCCCACTATCCAGGGCTCATGGGGCATTGCTAATTCTTTGGGATGGGGTGGTAAAATCAATGAATATGCATAGTAGATATCTATGTTGATATGTGTGTTTCTTTTGCTTGTGCATATGCTTTTTAAAAATTAAGATTCACTTAGAAAATACAAGGTCAAAGATAAAAGTATGATGAGTTCCAATCATTGTAGAGACTTGTAGACTTCATTAATTCAGGGAAATGCTACTTGTGTTCCATTATATTCTTCAGTGAGGGAATGTGCTGGTTAGATAGGAGAGCATATGTGTAATTTAGAGGAAAATAGATTGGCATGGTTTTTGTTTTGTTCCTTATGTGCATGGCTGAATTCAACTGTGTTTACTTTACCTGGGTGGACATGTGTTAATGACATAAGAATCTGCAGATCTCTGAACGGAACTGCTGAAAGAGACCTTAATTCTAGGACTCAATACTTTCTGTCCCTTCTTTTAATGAAGGTTTCTAACTGGTTTGCTTGCCTTTGACCTCTTCATTCATTCATTCATTCATTCATTCATTCATTCATTCATTCATTCTTGGTCATACCGAATTCTGCTTAAAAATTGGCATGTCCTCTCATTTCCCGCCATTTACTAGTCCACAGGATTGGCCCCAGCCCGCACCCAGCACTTCTTGAGACCTCAACATTGTGAACTTGCGCACCTTTTTCTATGCTGTTTCCTTTGCTGAGAGACTCTCTAACTTCTACTCATCATTCAATACCAGACTCAGATAGAACCTTCCTTACAAACGACCTGATAGATCTATTGCTTATCGATCATCTCATTTGGAAACATTACTTGAAAGCCTGCTATGTTTTGGGAACCTGACTCTAAAGGGACTCAAATATTCCTTCCTCTGGGTTTTCTCACCACCTGGTAATCAAAATCATTACTCATCCACTCTGGGTTCTACTTCTCTGAGGTGAATCCCTCCAAAGACTCAAGTCTTTGTGAGAGTAGAGCTGATTTCTTCTTTATTTTCGTATCCACAGCATCCAGCCTAGTGTGGGGAACACAGTGGGGGCCCACTAAATGTTAGTTGACTAGAGGAATGGTTTGTTTTATCAGGAGACCTTAGTGGGAGGTACTGAGTGGGGTGTCTTCCTTACATACATGATGACCAGCCTTTTCTCTGTTCTCAAACACTGCATCCTGAAGTAGGTAAACTATAGTCTGATCCGTACCAACCATCCTTCTCTCCTCCCCATCCTGCTTTCCCAGCACTCCACCAAACCCTCCTGCTGTGTGCAAAGTTCCAATCCTGGGAAAATACCATGCAGTGCTTTCATTATAAAGGGGAGCAATTGAAAGCATTTCTCTGGTAATTTAAGCACACAGCAGCTACCTTTGCAAAAGCCCAGTTGCTAAATTATCCCCTGGGCTACTCCTTTTACTGGAGGAGGGGAAAATAATCACACAGTGCTAGAGGAAGAGGGAGATTCTAGTATGAAAAGAGACTGTGTTTTCTTTGGGTTCCGCTTATTTCTTCTCCCTCCTCTCCATTCAGTGGCTGTAGGGCTCATGGTGTGGCACGTTCTGCTACTTTTCCTTTTAATGTTTTAAATGCCACAAGTGCCTGTCATAAACCACTTCCTTAATTATGCAGAAGAAGCTGAATGGTTAGCAGTGCTATTGCAATTACTGCACTTTTTCAGGTCGCTGCTGTTTTATGTGACACTGTTTTCTAAGTTGCTGATTAAGATGATGTAGTGGGTGGAGTCCTTCTTCCCACTGCTGCAGAGGGGCCTCTGAAGGCTGGGATAATGAGCCCTCAGGCAGTAGTTTATGGCCTAATTGGAATTATGGAGGGAGGCCAAGAAGGGGATGGAGAGATATGCCCATCCTTCTCTTAGAAAATGAAGCCCTCTGATCTTTTTCAACTTTTGTTTCTCTGCTGTCCCCTCCGGATGTAGGAATTGTTAGAGAAACCTCCATGACAGCTCAGAGAAAGAAGTTCCAATCTTATAGGGATGTAATATTCCAAGACTTCAGGCATCACCAGATACCCTGGTGCGGTCAAAGAACATTACATTGGAGTCCAAAAACAGGGAAATTTAAGAGCAATGGAGATTTAAATTAATCTCTTCAACTTGCTGTATCTCTCTCATTTTGAGACAGATAGGAATAATGTTGAGTGCACATCTTAGGCCCCCAGAGGCAGTGCTTCCAAGATTGCTTTATTTACCAACTGGAAAAAATTGCATAAAATTAAAAGAAACATGCTACTGTAAAGTAGTATAGCTGTTCATTTATTCACAGATATTTATCGAATGCTTGCTGTGTCCCAGGCATTGAGCAAGGCCCAGGGAATGAGGTTGAAAACAATACAAAGTCCTTATCTTTTTGGAAATGGGATTTCTAGTTAGAGATATAAACACTAAGCCAATCCGATTATGTATATGTACTCTCAAATGGTGATGAGCGTGTTGAAGATAAAGGAAGTAGTGTGAAGGAATGGAGAGTGTGCTAGGGAGAGCCACATAGGATACAATGGTAGAGACGGATTCCCTGTGGAAGAGCACTGAAGCAGGTATCTGAGTAGGGTAAGCAAGTAAAATAAACAATTATACAGAAAAATACTCCAAACTGAGGGAATAGAAGATATAATCACCCTGGAACAAGAACACATCTGGCTTTTTTTGAGGAACAGCCAGAAGTTGGTGGCTAGAACAGTGAGCCAGCAGGGCAGGAGATACACTGAGGTCGGAGAGATACATAGGACCATATTGTGTATGTCTTAGTAGGTGAACAAATGACTTCGGATTTAATATGATCTTATTTATTCTTTCTCTTTTTCGTTGTTTCATTTTGGTGGCACTGGTGATTGAACCCAGAGTCTTCCACTAAGGTACATCGCAAGCTTTTGAATTATTTTTGAAAGTGTCTTGCAAAGTAGCAAAATTGCCCAGATTGGGTTCAAATTTGGAATTCTCTTGCCTCAGCCTCCCAGAGTGCTGGGATTACAGGCATATGCCACAATGTCAAGTCTAATCTTATTTACATTTGAAAAAAATCATTCCAGCAGCTGATTGCCTGTTACCCAGTAAAGAGACAAAGTGAGGGAAAGGAGACGGAGGAGCTGACCGCAGGGTTCCCGGCGGAAGCAACCGTTTCCGGGTGATCACGGCCCATGCATGACAGCACTAGTATGATGTCCTCCTTTTCCTTAAGTGTTGGCTTCATAAATTAGCAGAGTCAGAAGCTGTGACTTAGTTCTAATAATGAATCATTACTTATTTTGAAGTTAATACATAAAATAATATCCTTAATTTTTGTAAACTGCTATAAAATATTGAAGAAGAATTGGTCATAATTTTCATCTATTTATTAAGATTAGACTGGAGGTAAGGCTGTATGACCCTAGAGCAAAATAAATATTACCAGCCCTGCCTACCAGGCAGTGATTGAGGGCTGAGTTTATTCAAACTCCATGTTGCCCCTGAGGCTTCTTCTGCTGTCCTTTGCCGGGTGAGAAACAACAAAAAAATTATATCCTAATTGATATAAAGAACTGTGCTGTGGCTCCCTCAAAATGTTGGTTGTAGCCACGGGGGATGTGCTCTTATGTTATGGTCTAGAGCATTTTTATTTTACAGAAAAGAGATTTGTCGACACTGTGAGAAGTGTGTAGTGTGTGTGTGTGTGTGTGTGTGTGTGTGTGTGTATGTGCCCATAGATATGCTCATACTGGGCAACTATTTGTTTTTCTTGTTTTCTTGTTCTTTCCCATTAAAGGAAGTAATTTTTGGAGGAAAATAACATGGCAGTCCCAAAGCTAGTTGATTCATTTCTTCTTCAATCTTAAGTGTGAGGGAGAATGTGGAATTTCTGTTTGCCCTATGCGTTATCCCTCTTTTATTTCTGTATGTCCATATTCCTGTTTAACAGGCATCATGAGAGAAAATTTATGGTATCCTATACTCCTTTTATTAAGAAACAGTAGTTCTAGGAATATCTCTCATCTATCTATCTATCTATCTATCTATCTATCTATCTATCTATCTATCTATCATCTATCTATCTGTCTTAAAGGAAAAATGGATTTTTTTTGGCAGTATTGGAGATTTATCCTAGGGCCTGTGCACTGAGCTAAATCCCAGATTTAAAAATTTTAATTTAATTTAATTTAATTTTTGATATAAGGTCTTGCTAAGTTTCCCAGGTTGGGCTCAAATGTGTGATCCTCCTGCCTCAGCCTCCCATTGTGTTGGAATTGTAGATGTGCACCACGACAACAAGATAGGAAACATGAATTACTACGCTCATGTATTCAGGGCTTATGCAATTATATATATTTAATTCCACTAAGTTCTGCTTCTATAACCTCCTAACTGTTCTGCGTTTAGTTAACATCAGTTCCATCACTTCTAGGACCCCTTTCTACGTTTTCTGCATCATTGTTATTCCTGAACTCTTATCCCATTTATCTTTCACTTAGCATTGGCTTCCCAATAATATTATTTATTCTTTTTGTGTGCTTGCCATTTTTATCCAACTTGATCATTAACTTCTTTAGGGGAAAGACTGTAACATGGTCCTCCTCATGTATCCCATATCTGTATCAGGTCAGTCTTTTGGATTACAGGCCAGTAACTCTGGATTAGGCTACCTCAAGTGGGTTAGGAAGTTGTCAGCGTAATGAATAATTTACAAAGCAAAGACAAAAGGAAGAAGCTTTACAAAAGAATCAGAGAATCTAGAGTAACCTAGGAGGTAGAGTAATTGATAGTTTTTTTAGGTTGTTGCTACTAGAATGCATGAACTCCAGTTATTTTCCCCCATTCTTGCAATAGTGCTGAAACTACAAAGGTGTTGGGTCATGTGCTCACCCTTACAGAAGCAGGTGAAAGTAATCTTTTGTCACTTTTATAGTCTGTGAACAGTGGAAAGGAGACGGAATTTCCCTGAAGAAAAGTAGAGTGCAGAGTACCCCTACAGAACTGTCCACTACAATATCAAACAAGCTTTGATATCACAGTTGGAGCTCTGTATAAGTTGGTATCCATGATGGTGATGATGACAGTGATGATAGGGAGGAAGAAGAGTTATAAATGGCTCTGCTCTTTGAACAAATTTCCTCGCTGTCACAATAGCAAGCACGTGATATGGCTTGTGAATGTCTGAAGTTCATGTGAGCTCGTCATTTACTTTTGAATACTTACATTTCAGTTTTCCCGAAGGCCACAGTAATGAACGTGTATTACACCAGAAAGCCAGTGATGTATTCACTGAATAGGATCCTATGCTGTGGAATCAAGGACGCCTGTTGAGTCACCTGTGCCTAGTCAAGTCACCTTTCTGCCTGGAGGTGTAATTGTGGCATTGTCTTAGTTGGCTCTTTGGTGATTTCCATTCTTATGACATCACATTTCAGTAGGTAGATTATGAATAACTCTGAGGTCAGACTGGTGTAGAAACCACTCTCTTTCATCATTGAATCCGTACTGGTCAAACATGTTCCTGTAGTATTTTCTTTCATCACTACAATTTTTTTCTTGGGACCTTGGTCACATGCTTCAAAGTCCTTGGGAAAATATATGGTCATTAAAAATGCTTCACACATTTTTATTTAAAAAATGACAAGCTAGGGCCGGTGAGATGGCTCAGCGGCTTAAGCGCCTGCCCGGCAAGCGCGAGGGCCCGAGTTCGACTCCCGGAACCCATATACGAAAAAGGGGCCGGTGATATCGCTCAGTGGCACGGGCGCCTGCTGGCGCGCGAGGTCCTGAGGTCGACCCCCCCGGTACCCACAAAAAAAAAAAAAAAAAAATGACAAGCTAAAGAAGATGTTTTTCTTCGAATTCTGCCATATAATTTCTGTTCCCTAGATTTAAATGTCCTGGACTTAAGCTTCCCCTATAGTTAGTGAACACATTATTTTAATAACAATTTAAATTGACTTCATTGTAAACTGGCTACTGAATCTGAGTCAGGACCTTCTTCTGGAGAGAGGTAATTAAATATTCTTCATTGATGCTATTTTAAATGTGTTGAATGAAAGGAGTTAATTATACAGCAGGGAACATGGCAGACTTCTGACTAATAATGAGCTCTATGTTTAATATCTTCATCTTTGTTAGAATTGTTAAAGTTTTTTTGAACCAATCAGATGGCTTGGAGTGAATGTGTATTCATAGCTAACCGACTCTAAATGGAAGTCCCTCACAGATGCAGGGGCTCGTGTTAGTAATGATGACTTCAGGCAAGGGATAGGGATATATTGCTTTGTTCTGCACAATATAATTGGGTTCAGTTGGCTTTCTATTGTGATTCTGGAGAGAAAAGAATTATACGTCTTATTGTTTCATGAAATTCCATCTGTTATAAGGGATTGATGTTTGTGCTTGGAGATTATAAAACAGGAGGTGATTTTTTTTTCCTCAAAGCTTTACATGGTCAATCTCTTCAGAATCTAGTGCAATACTGAAATTTTTGTGCAGCTAAGTTCTCACCAAATAGGTATGATTACTCTGCATCTTGGGATGCTGAGGAATGGCTAGAAGATCAGTTGTAATCCTAAAGAATCTGTAATACTCTACAGATACGGGGAAAATAACTCTAATGTATCAGGTGTCAGATGTTCCAAGTTTGTGGTCTCACAGCATCGAGGAATGAAGTTGCAAACCAAAGGAGGAAGTTAGGAGAGTCTTATCAGAAATAAGGACAAGGAGAATAGCTCCTGGATTTCCAGGAGGGATCCCAAATGAGTGCCCATCGAGGCTCTTTGTCAGGGGTAATTTATTCAGCAAAATCACAGAGTACAACATGGGTCAAACTATAATCAACCTATAGGATTACCAATATAGTCACTTAGCTTGTATTGATTCAGTAGGGAAACCAGTCATGTCACAAGGGAATATGGAAAGTGCAAAGGCATTTTTGGGAAGGGGGGGGTCTAGATGTTTTGGTCACCCATCTATGTCTGATGCCTAGCTGGGCCCACCAGACCAGCTGGTGTTAATTACACTATAATACCAAGCTGCTGCTTATCAGTCAGTCAGTAGGCCTGTGTGCCTGGCTATTGTGTCTGTATCTTGAGGCCTGGCTCTCTTCAGATTCACCTCCAGCCACAATTTTTGTGTGTCTCATCTTCGGTGCTGACTTCCTCCAGGGCCCAATCCCTGTCTGACTGCATATTAATTTCTGTCTAACTTAGCTGTCTATACTACTAGGGAAATGTGGCTCTCTATCAAATTTTCTGTATTTTATTACTGATTTGTTCTGTCTTTAAATTTTTCAAACTCACAGACATTTAAAGTACTTCTTAAGTTTCTCCTCCCTTCTGATTACTACATTGACCAGCATGGGGCCTTGTTGGTATATATGAGACTCTCATGGTTCTGTTCTTTTTCTGTTGGAGAATATAGCTTTGCCCTACGATATACAGATCAAGACATTTCCTTCTTCTACCTTCCTAGGATTCTCCAAGAGTCAAATTACTTGGCTGTGGAGAGCTCTAACAATGATTGGCTGTGAGACCAACCTGTGTCTGATCTTCACACATAGGAGTTAGAAGACTTGAAGAATAAGTAGAGTAGAATTATCAAGCTCTCACATGGCTCCATGCAGCCAGTGTGCATGTGATAGAAAATGTTAGGGTAAAATGGGAGCCATCATGAGAAAGGGAAATCACAAGTCCTCCTAGGACAGTTATTATTACTTTGGAGCTTTGTGGCCATCTTCAGGGGAGAGATTTAGGTCTGTGGTCCCATGGAGAATATATCGTATATCATTTCTACTTTTAAGCGTGGATATTTCCACTGTATTGTCTTTGATAGACTTACAAGAGACAGTGTCATGTAAATCAAGAAGTCAGGCTTTAGAATCTGATTTGAAATCTTAACTCTCAGTTTTACTAACTATATGAACTTGGACAACTTATATATCTTCTCTAAGCATATTAGATAATGTTTAAAATGGGAATAAAGTAATACTTGCTTTACGGTACTTCTGTATTGATTAAATGAAATAATTCATATGAAGTGCATAGCTCAGTGCACAGTTATTTTACCACTTACTATGAGATATTTGATGGTAGAAGATTGTGTTATTATCTAGATGAATCCAATTAAGATCTTTCATTTTCATTTATCTGAGTCTTTCAAGTACTACTATAGTTTTCCTGAATCTTAACTACTCATCCAAACTGGAGATCTAAGATAGCTATCATTTTTGTGTTTGTTAATTACTTGATATGTTCTTTCACAAATTAAGAGAAAATGCTTATTTCTTAGTCACTGTGTAGAATGAAAATGTGAAACTAGCTATCATTTTACAAATTACAGTGGGAACGGAAAGAAAAATGGTCTGGCTATATAGTAGGGGGTCCATTTAAGAAAGAAAAATTCCAGCCTATTTTGGAAGGGAGAAATTAATGAAATGAGTGCCACCCCTTACCCCCAGTGATCTCTCTCTGGGGTCACACACAACAACCTATGATGAAATACTTCTCCAAGTTTACTTTCAGGGTCATGGCTTTTTTTGGACAGACAACTTTTTAGCAAATAATACAGTGAAAATTTTCAGGAAATCGTAAATTTGCATTTAGTCAACTAAGAATTATTCCAGGAAATATAGAATTAAATTGTCAACATATGTGGGGAAGTTATACAGTAACTATGGGTTCTCGAGTTTGAATATACATCAGAATTCTGGGAAGTTTTAAGACACAGATTACTGAGAATGGACACTAACGAGTGTAGGTCTCAGGTGAAACCTGAGAATTTTTATTTCTAACAAGTTGAGAGGGGGTGCTGACCCTGCTGGTCCAGGGACCACACTTTGAGAAACGCTGTCAAAGTACATATCTTAGTGCCTTGCAACTCAAAATATGGCCCTTAGAGTGCCAGCACTAGCATCTTCTGAGACCTTGTTAGTAATGCAAATTATCAGGTTCCATCTTAGATCCACTGAATTAGAACTTGTATTTTTTACCAGCTCCCAAGATGATTGTTTGCATATTGAAGTTTGAGAAGCATGACGGGCAGGGGCTTTGGAGAACTCAGATCTGGAGTCTGCTCTAGGTACTTCCATTTCCTAGCCCTGTGACTTTGGGGAAAGTTGTCTTTTTTGTGTGTGTGTTTTTTTATTTTTTGGTTGTTTGTTTGTCTTTACCTTCCGGTTTCACCTAAGACATTGGGATGATCATACTTAAAAGTCACTATGCAGATTAAATGTGATAATATATGTAAACTGCAGATAATTAGTAGTGCTGTTAAATGATGTCCTCATTTCTTTTTATATGTAATCTGTCCTGTGAAGCCATTAGAAACAGCTGTTTGGAGGAGGTATTTGAAATTTTCACTGAAATGTTTTCATATGTCCTGTTTGGAGAGAAGCTATTTTCATAGCACAGCTTTATGTTGTCCTCGCTGTGTTATTTTGTCTGTGAGTAACAGCTGTAGAGATATGGAATGGATTCAGGTTGCCATGTTGCAGCTTTCTGCTTTGACCTATGAATTGGAGATTGTGTGTGTGTGTGTGTGTGTGTGAGAGAGAGAGAGAGAGAGACAGAGACAGAGAGACAGAGAGAGAGAGGGAGAGAGAGAATTTGTTGGATGGGGATGTGAGTGAAAACCTAGCCCGTGTCATTTCCTTCCTAATAATAAAACATGGTGTGGATTTTCAGGAAAATTTGTACTTGTAATATCCATATCTGTTAGTAGGTTCTGACCTCATAGTGTTATTATGAAGATGAAATTATTCCAGTTCATAGTGTTTTGAGATCACTGAAAGATACTATATGAAATTAGGTGTTGGACATTATAACTTTTAAGTACTGTACACTCTTTAGTGATATTTCCCTTTATCTTTAGACCCAGTTGAATTCTACTATTTCGGCAGTTGGAAGATCTCTTAGCTCACTTAATGCCCTCATCTACTGAGATACAAGCCTTTTGTTTCTAGCATTTTGTATGCTCCAAACTGAGAAATTTCAAAGTCATGCTATGTGGAAGTGAAATATAGTGACTGCAGAGAAAACATTAAAATGAGAATTGTGCTAATGTAATTTAAGAGGCTTAATGGGAGCAGTGTCTTGTGGATTCCAACACAGGTCTCTACAGATTACTGAGGGGATCTGGATCTTGGGTGTTATTCAGCTTCCGGGGTTCTCTTCTGAAGTTGTTGGCTGTTATACAAATAGGCCCATTAGGACTCATCATTACAGTTGCACACTTTGCATTGTACCTACATTTTTAGCTTTTACAGGTAGGGCAGTGGAATGCTTCACTGCTTAATTAGCACCCAGGGTAATCCCCATCAATTAGTAAGAATAAGTCACGAGACTCTTAACGAGCATCTGTTGTTGGCCCCTGGTGAGGAGGTAGGTGTGTGGGCAAGGCAAATCGTACCACCTTACGCTGCAAATCCTGCATGCCTTTGCCACTTGGATGTGATCTGTAGAATGGCAGAGTCAGCGTCCCACCTGGGAAGTGGACCAGAAATTCAGACCCACTGAATAAGAATCTATACCTTAGCAAGATCTCCAAATGTACATGACAAAGTTTGAGGAGCGCTGCTTTATGAAGCATTCCTTTCAGAGAAGAAGGTTGAACAGGGTGAACATCTAAAACCATTGAAATTTCAAATTCAGAGAATGAGTTTAGTTGTTACCCAAATAGGGGGTTAATAACTGCTCTTAATAGTTGCAGGTCTAAAGGTATATGTGAGTGTGGGGTTATCCATTCTGTTACTGTAAAGGATATGCTCTGCAGGTCGCCTCAAGAAGAAGTTTAAGTAAGCTTCCTTAATCTATATGGCAGAACCAACCAAGTACTTTTGCCTTTCCCCAAGAAGGCAAAACCAAATAGGGCAATGTCATAACAAGTTGTAAAGCAAAGTTAAGCTCAAACCTAAGATAGGAGGTTTTTGATTATAATAAGAATGGAAAGCTGATGTCAGCATTAATGAGGCTTCCCAGTATTTAGAGCCCAGCTTTAGAAGCTATAGTCAAAGGAATTTTGTCTAGATGTATTGCATTCTCTTACTTAAGCTAAAAGGAAATCTTTGCCTTTTTTCCCGTGATCAAGTCAGCGGCACAGCTGGGGGGTGGATGTATTGGTGGGGATTATGCGTGGGGAACAGTTTAATTCCTTGAGTAATTTTTCCCTATCAGTTTTTAAAGTTCACTCACTTGACTGTTGCTTGTTCTATGATGCAGAGACACTGGAGGAAATGATTTTCGAGCAAGGCCCAGACTATTTGATATTGGATTGAAATAGTCTTCAAAAGGTGCACAAATGTAGGTGATAGCCCACCAACCAACATCGCAGTTCTGACCCCAGACATGCTCTTCCAATATTATAATCTAACGACTTTTCGGAACCAAATACGTTACTTTCCCTTATGACAAATGCTATCATCCCAAAGAGCTTCAGAGACACTCCAAAGCTATCTGAAATCATAGGTAAAGATTTTTATGTGTGCGCCCAAGCACATTTTATTTCTCACTAAGAAGAAGATCTGGCACTTATGTCACATTGCCAGTGCATCTGGAATCTAAAAATTGAAGAACAAATAGCTAGCAGAATTTCTAGTCATCTTCCTGTGGGACTTCTTTGGAGTTCTATCTCTTGAGTTTTGTTATCGCCCAGATTTCTATAACTGTATTAGGATGCTTTGGAGTGCCAAGCACAGCAAATCTGACTTAAATTGCCCAAATCAAAAACAAAACAAGTTACTGACTTGCATAACTGAAACAAGTAGCCTGGCTCACTTCACATGAGATTTGATGCAGGGTGCAAAGATGTCCCCTAAAGCAGTGTTTTTTACTACTTCTTCCTGGTGCCTTTTCTGGATCTCACAGAGGTTGATTTACCGGGACTGAATGCTCCTGTGTCTCAGACGGTGACAGCAATTCTTGGTGACCCACTTACTTTCTCATTTCATTCTAAGTCAAAGAGAAAGAGACTTTTAATCTCATCAAACTCAAAAAATATTTTGAGATTCACTAAAATTTGATGGGCTCAGGACAGTCCTAAAAAAAATAGGAGAGAGAGAAAGATAGAGGGAAAGAGAGAAGAACTGGTGATTTAGATAGAGCAAGCATTAGAGCATGTATCTGCCTTTGGAGCTAGGAAAACTTCCTAGAATTTCATAGATCCTTAAATTCTGAGAAGGGAAGTAAATGTGTCTAGCAACCCAGTTTTCCCTAAGTGCCTTTTCTGTTTGACACTTTATTTATATGATATTCAAGACATATCAGCCCCACAGGCAAATATTGTTATCTCTATTCTACAGATGCAAGTTCTGCACTAAAATGCCTTTTAGTGAAATAGATGGCATTGTGACACCTGTCTGCTTGACCGCAGATCCTGCCAGGGCTCAGCTTTTCATGGTGGAGCCTGGGACTATCAAGAGGTGACCCAGCTAAGGGCTAGGAAAAGAGCGAGAGACACAGGAATCAGACTCTTTCTTACTCCAAGAAGCCTGTGCCTCTCTGGGTGGTCAATATTATTCATACATTTATATGCTTAATCCCTTTTTTTTTAACCAAATCCTTTTGGTCTATTGTTGTATAGGATAAAAAGAACTTTCCCAGTACTTGTGAATTTCCCTTAATATTTAAAAATATTGTCATAAATTGTTTACATGAAAGAACTAAAATAACATGTTAAGAATTTTCCCCCTACAGTTATTTGTTATATTAAACTCTGTGCCATAAATATGGTTCTGAAACCAATTAAAACAATTATGTATCAACTTTTCTGTCACGACATAAATTTGTCATGTTCATTAGATGTGGTAACAACAAGAAACACATTCAGACCCAAAAAATAACTTATGATTCAAAGGTTATACTTTTAATTTAAAATGCTTATGGAAAAGTTCTCTTTTGTAACCAAAACATTCCCCTTAATAAAAGCTTAATAATAGAATGTTTTATTATACAAAGTATATCAGGAAAATATTTGACAAAATAGTTGGAAGAAACATTTAAGGATTATGTAAATCATTTAAGATCCAGAAATGAACCTTGCTGGGATAAGATTTTTATAGTTATGGAGACTTTATGTTATAGAAGAAGGAAACTATTTGATTATATCATTTTGAGTATAATCTCCATGAAGATTCTTATCGACTTCATTGAATATACTTCCATAATTCTTTCTAATATATATGTCATTTATTCACTAAGAAGACAAGAGAACATTTCCAATTTAACTGCATTTTTCCTGTTTCTTTAAATCCCTCTATTAAATGAGTATTTGTAGGTTTCAAACACTAGGAGATTATTGGCTAAAATCTTTGCCTAGCAACCTCTGTGACTCTTAAGACAAAGGAAAAGACTGTGTGTTGAAAGCAAATGTGTATAACTTGCTTGGTAGATATTGAACACACTTTTGTGTTTCAGATATTTTTAGAAAAATTCAGATTCACAAGGTGGGTAGAAAATGTAACCCCACTTTTACATTAAGGTTTCAAACACGGGTTAAATGACTTGCCGTAGGAGGACAAGGGGACAAATACTGATGTTTATTCCATACTGACTCTGTTCTCATCCCTAGGCTATGTAAGAAACTTCTGGTACAGCTTCTGACCTCAGGGTGATTATGATAAGGTTTTGGAGAAAAGATGGGCTGACGTGAGTTAGATTCTTTGTATTATCCATCAGCATGATCAACCTGCTCTCCCATCACATAAATTGCAAATTTAGTCCAAATCTCTAATTTTGCCTGCATCACACTAGTCTAGGCCACCATCATTTCTTACCTAGACTACTAATTGTGTCCCCCTAATTGATCTTCCTGCTTCCATTTTTTGCCCTGTACTAGTTTATTCTTCACAAGACTTCCAGGGTAATTATTTAAAATGTGGAAAATACCATGGGATCCTTCTCTGCCAACAAAAAAGTCTAATGGTGTCCCACAGTACTCAAAGAAAAAAAAATAAAACCTTTCATTCTGTCTGGAAGCCTTTCCATAGTCTAAGCAATGCCCAAACCTCAGTTCTCATGTGCTTCCTGTCTGTCCCTGGGGTTAACACCCTCTAGTCACATCCACCTTCCTGTTTATTGAAGGTATCTGTGGCAGTTGAGTTTAATTTTGTCAACTTAACCAACTTGGGAACCGCTGAGAGTATTAGGAAGGCACCCTTTGGGGTGGTTCTGGTTGGTCATGGAGGGTTGACTTTGGGGTCTGTATCTGGTCCCTCTCCCATTGCTCTCTGGCACTGTTCCCCTTGCTCTGCTTTCCAACCTCTAGAAACTAAGATCATTGTTCTGCCGCACCCGTCCACCATGATGTTTCTACCTTGGAGCCAGCTGACCACAAACTGAGTCCTCTCAATCTGTGAACCAAGTAAAATCTCTCCTCCTTTAAATTGTAGATTTGAGGTATTATGTCTCTGCTGAGGAAAGCTAACTAATATAATATATTAGAACTTGCCTTCGTTTCTATGTGAAATATACTTTTTCTGTGTGTGTAAGTGGATGATATCTCACCTCTAAGAAGAAATTTGGCTCAATTACCCTGTCTAAAAACATCTTATTAGCTGGTGAGATAGCTCAGCGGCGTAAGTGCCTGCTTGGCAAACGTGAGGTCCTGAGTTTGACTTCCGGCACCCACATACGAAAAAAAGGGCCAGTGATATTGCTCAGCGGCACGGCCACCTGCTGGTGCGCGAGGTCCTGAGTTCGACCCCTGGTACCCACACACACACAACAATAATAATAGAATAAAAATAAAAAAATAAAAAATAAAAACATCTTATTTATTAACTCATATATATGGATATATTATTTGATAACTCATGTATATGGGTAGTATGTGTTCCCCAGCTTCAGTGGAAAAATCCATGAGATCTGCATTTCTTTTTATTATTTGTTTTTTCACTTTATCCCCAAAATCTTAAGGTAGCACCTCAAATAAAGAGGGCTCTTAATAATATAAGATGTCACTAAATTAATGTACTGAAAATGATTTAGGACTTTAGACGAATGTAAAAGTGTGTGTGCATGTCTTGATTATTCATTGAACATCTTAAGGAGTTGCATAAATTGGAACAAGAAATTAAATTATATTTTAATGGGTACAGAGAAGGAAGAGGAGTGTGGTCATCACCCATATCCTGCCTCTGTTAAGAAAATACAAGATACATTTTTCTGAGAATTAAAAAAATAATAATCTGCCTGTAGTTATTTTTAAGTTTTCTGAAAACATGTTTCTTTTAATTTAGAGAAGTTTAAAAAATTAAAAAGTAGTACTTAATGTCTTAACAAAGTATTAATTTGATCTAGTTCCAAGAAAAGCTCTCATTAGGCTGTGTGGTAAAGTGATTATTCAGTGTCATTTTCATTGGGTTTTAGCAATTATCTCGAAAGGTTTTTAGAAGGAGGCAACATTTCCCTTCTCAACATAATTCGAATCCTCCTTGAAGTTGACACAGAAATAGAGACAGTAACAGTGATGAATAAAGGGTTGCAAGCCTTGATTTATATGTGCTTTTAAAAGTCACACCTACCTCAATACATTTTAGAAGTATCTGGAAGGCATTTTTGAGCATATTTTTCCATATTAAGACCATTCACAACTTTTGAGAGTGACATCACAATGAAATTTTTCTCACTCATGTCCTAGCCCATTTCTAGGCTTTAAATTTGAATTAAAACCAAATATATAATTTTCTAATTAGATTTTTCTCTCCTTACATGGCTTTTTAATCTTTACATAACCTTTGTGATTCCTTGTTCTATTAATCCTACAAATGCCATCATCTTGCTGAGAAGTAATTCAATGCAGTATTTCCATCCTTGTCAACAAAGCCACAAGATCTTTCTAGTATATTGGAATTACCCACCCATGAAAAGATGTTGTCTTGGATTTATAATTATTGAATTCACTCTTATTCAGCTAGTGGAGGAAGTAGACTTTTCTCTCCCAGTGGTTTATTACCAGTTAAAGCACAGAAAGGTATTTTACTTTAATTTAGATAAAAAGTAGATAGTAGAGAGCTGAAATTTCCTAAATTAGGTACATTTCTGGTAGTTAGTTCTATAGTTCTATGGTTAATCTTCTTAATTTATCACTTAAAGTAGAGCAATTGCCAAAATATGGAAATGAGCAAGTATTAGTGTATCATTCACATGTGATTGTAACTTTAGGTTTGCACAAAGAAAGTACACAAAATTCCTTAAACTTCCATATTATCAATTATTGCAGTTTTTGCACCAAACTGCTATATGGTTCAACATATTTCAAAATGTGATTTCCCCACCTCCTTATCAAACAACCTTAAGAAACAGTGGCTTTATATCCTTCACTATCCTGATGGAGTTGATTAATTCTGCCTTTAATTTAATTGAAAATGGTTGATCAGTAAGGCCAATTTTTATGGGTTTATTTCTACTGTTTGATGTGGCAAATCATTAGTTATCATTATCTGAATGAGCATGGATTGCCCTGAAATGTGAAAGGAATCAAATGCTTTATGGATTTCTTAGGGCATAGTATACATACAACTTTTCTGGACACATGCTTTTCAGCAGCTACTGTGTGCCAGGATTAGATCCTATGTTACAATTTCCCTACCAATCTAGAATATTTTCTCTAACTGCACATACTAAAAGGATTGAATTTGGAGTATACACAAAAATGAGGCATTTGGGATGTTAAAGAATGTAACAATTATCAATGCAACTTCATTGAACAGAATGCAGGGAAACATGTTTGGAGGAAAGCAGCAGAGAAACTGGGTCTACTTCTATAAAACACACTAGATATTATGAGAAAAGGGAGAGAAATAGGAAGAGAATAAAATACAAATACTCGGTCTCTTATTCTGAAAACCTCTGTTATAGCTTACATTGTGTCCCCCTCCTCTGGAAAAACCTAATAGACTTAGTACCACAGAATGCAACCACTCTTGGAGGTGGGATCTTTATACAAGTTATCAAGTTAGAATGAGTTCATGAGCATGGGCCCAAATCCAGTAGGACCTGTGTCCTTACAAGAAGAGGAAATTTGGGTAGAGAGAAGATAACAGGAAGAGACATGGAAGAAAATCACTTATAAGCCAAGGAAAGAGCTCTGGACAGATCTTTCCCTGATAGTTTTGAGAGGAACCAACCCTACTAATTACTGGATTTTGAACTTCTGGACTCTAGAACTGTGAAGCAATCAATTTTTATTTTTTGAGCCATTGAATTTGTGGTACTTTGTTTTAAGGTCCCTAGCAAACTGAAACAACTCATAAATTATAATTAACATTTCACATGAAAATACTATATAAAAAGCTTCCCAAACAGCAAAATAGTAAAATCTATAGAATTTGCCTTAACTGTTTTCACCGAACTGCGGAATATGGGATCCAAAGGTATTCTGGGTTTGAGCAGAGTTATAGCAAAGCATCTTATCCAGTGATGGGGAACCTTTTAGAGTTTTCAATGATACAAACAACCCGCTGTGGCACATGTGCCATAGGTTCACCACCAGTGTTATAACCAATGATTTCAAGTGCCCTCTGATTGAGAGAATTGATTTCCTTATGTATCTTTTAAAAAGATATTCCTCCTTTCATTGTAGTGGTGAGAGCAAGCCACATAGCTTGCTAAGTCTCATCCTGAATGTTAAATAAGCCAAGGGCAAGGAACTAAAATTTATAGGAATTGAATCAAATAGCATCTGTTCTGCCATGGGACTCTGGTGTTTGAGTTATAAAATGGCAAAGTGAATACATCATGGAGATTTATCTTGGACTAGCTTGCATCTGGACCAAAGGTGATCCATCAGATTTGTCATTTTATATTGAAGTCCATAAACTCTCCATTCTGCATACTGCAGTTTGTGAGCATGTGTGACCTAGCCAAGATCAATCCTTGATGGTGGTGGAAAGGGTATGTGTCTTGTTTTTGTAGGTTTTTTAGCAGTGACAATCAAAAACCCATTTTGTTGATTTGTTTTGAATGGTTAATAATTAATAAGGAGTAAGGTATTGAGTTTAGCACCAGGGCTAGCCCTAGCCACACGGTAGGTCAGAGGTATCTTTCTCTGAGTCCATCATTCTGTTAACCCTTTGACCTTTCACAAAGTCCTACTGTATCCCAGGCCTCCCTTCCGACCCTCCTCTCCAGAAAGTGATACACTGAGTCACTTAAGAAGGTACCACATGCTACACAACGCTCTTTAAAATGTTTATGCTCATATCAACTCTTTTCCATCAATGCTATTATAATCCTCAATTTGCAGAAGAAGGAACTGAGGCCTATTAAGGTTAAATTACTCCCTCAGTGTTATATAGTAATAAATGCTGAATCTAGAGCTTCAGCTCAGAACTGACTGAAGGGCCAATATTCTTAAGGCTCTTTGCAGCCTTTCCTAAAGACCTCCCAAGCATAAGATTTATCCTTCAAATCCTCCTTGCCTGATCTGACAAGCTAAACTTTGATAATATAATAATGAGTTATAATGGGTTTCTTTACTTTTGGAAAGGGTGTATGCATTTAACTGGACATTTATGAAATAATATGTTGGCAGAAAGAAATGTTGGGAATTTCTCATTCTCTTCTGGTAAAATAAATAATTTCGGACAAATCATGACCTCGTGCACTTTGGTTTTATTAACTATAAATGCCAGGGTCAGATGAATTGCTCTCTAAAGATCTTTTCCAGGTTAAAATTCTATGATTTTTTCACATTAAAAGCAACCTCTTTCTATCTGTGGCCCTTTAGTAAATTTTTTTATAAGTTGGCAATTGGAAATGCAAACTCATGGTAAATGGGACAGTGAGAAAATCACTTACAGCTCTTAGCCTCTGTTTTCTCATCTACAAAAGGGGAGTATTAAGAGTACATACTTCACAGGGTTTATGTTACACATGCTTAGCTAAATGCCTGGAAAAGGGCAGGTGCTCACCAACTCCAGTTTCAACAGCATGATAATCATTGGTGTGATCTGTTATTATTGGTGTGATCTGTTATTATCTCAAGGGAAACTGCTGTAATGTCTAGAGTTATAGAAAAAGCACCGATCATGACTAGTTTTTATTTTCTTAAGGTATTTTATGCAGACTACATATTTGCCCTTTGTATTCTACAAGGATTGGTATCACTAAAAGCTGGGCAATATTTATATCAAGCAGTATCCATGTGTTCATTTATGCATGTGGACTTTCAAACCCCTCCAAGCTGGGAGAACAATACGTGATTTAATAGTAAGAAGCAAGAAGATATTAGCTCCATGAATCTTTATTTTAAATTACATTTCTGAGTTGGAGGTGTCAAAGTGGTAGAACAAGTTAAGTGAGGTTGTATTCCCCAGTAGGGCTATTGACGTTGGTTACAAATAAATTGCTGGTGCAGGTGATGATAGCAAAGTCCATGCCATCTTTTATTTAGCAAAGTATTTTTCTTGTTAACAGCTCCTTCTGTAGGCTTTCATTTCTTCTGTTTCACATCAATCATATCTGGCGTGTTTCCCAGTGTCAGCGTTAAAAAAAATAAAATGCCGCATCTGGTTAATCAGCCAGATGTTTGGTGTCATGCTAACTGATACATCTGGATATACAACTAAATGTTACATTTTTTTTCAGCCATTTGTTTTTCTGATGTGTTATTAGAGCCAAAGAATAAATTCCAGGATGTTTTCTTCTATTAGGAGAAAGATCATAGGACTTTAAGCCTAAAGTCCCCGAACCAAGGCTGCCGTAGTCTTGTTAGCACTGACTCAGCCTTAGGCAAAATTAGGATCAAATGAGAGGAATTGTGTGAAAGCATTATATAAATTTGAGGGGTTCATGTTGTTAAAAGAATCCCAGTCCCTTAACCTGGTTATGCATTGACGAAGTGATTTTTTTCTTTTTGCCTTCTGGAAAGAAAACTTAAAAGTAATACAGACTTTACTACCCCAGATTTTGAAGCTAGACCCAATAATAACAGCTAAGGTATGTCAAGTATAGACTATAATACGGAGCTCTTCATGCTTTGCTTTCATTTAAACCTGGAGACAGTCCTGTGAAAGGCAATTATGGTTCCTATTTTACAAATGAAGTAATTAACAATAAAGCAGAGAGTTAACAACTTGCTCAAGATCAGAGGTCAAGATTTGAATCCAGACAGTTTGATTTTAGAGGCTGTATCCTTAAGCTGTGTATTTCCTCTCAGACTAAAGTAATTGTTCTGCTTCTGGAAATTTCAACTATCAGCCTGGGTTTTATTACCTATAAAGTGGAGATGGCATGACTTACCTTAAAAGAATTATTATGAAGATTGACAGAAAGCATATGAAGGATTTAACTGTTGGTTATGTTAAGTACCAAATGAAGTAGCTATTTTACTTTGTGTTATGCAATATTTGTTTTCAGATAAATAATCTCAACACTGATTTACTTAGATTATGTCCTAAAAATCTCACTTCATAAGAATCCAGATCAACCAAAATTTTTTTGGTGCTTTGTTCTTTGAAGAAGTTTCCTAAAAGATTAAGAATGTTTTGGTCAATTCCTGATACAGGAAGTAGTGGAAATAATTGAAAGCCCTCAAGTTATTTTATACACATATATGTATATGTGTGCCTATTTGCTTTGTTCCAATGAAAGCATATGTCCTAAATATGAAAAATTCAATTTTTTTCCTTCAGTAAACATTTACTGAGTACCTACTAAGCAGAAGGAATTTGCTTGATTCTCTTTTTCTTTTCTCTTTTCTCCTCCTTTTCTCCCTGACTCCTTTCTTTCTATCTTCATATAACAATTAGAGCTTCATAACAAGTCTGTAAGCAGACTTTTCTTTCTTTCTTTTTTTGGGTTTAGGGATCAAGGTTTAAAATTAGTTGCATCATGTCTTATGAATAAAACTGAGATGCAATGTTTTAGTCTGTGTTAGGACACAAGGCCTTATTTTACCCAACCAGAGAGGGAATATTGCTAATACTGAGTATAATGATAAAAACTGCTACTCATTGACACCTGTGATGAACCAGCTACATTGCTGAATGCTGTGCACACATTTCCTAGAAGTTCTTGTGATGGGTACTTGATTGTCAGTGGCAATTCTTCCTGCTTTCCATTTTATCATTGTCTGGGATTTTTAGCCATTTACATTCCTTCAGTAGAGAATAACCTTTATTTGATTGACTTGTTTCTGAGCATCACCCATTCCTCTTGGACAAGGAGCACACATTTACAAGTAGGATGGAAATTTGGTCATCAACTCTGAGAGGCAAGGAGAAAAGCTGACTTGTTTTAAAGAGACTTTTCAAGAGTGTGACTTTTATCGGGCTAGTTTCTTTAACAAATGAAACATCTTTTGTCAACACTCAGGCTGATTAAATTGCAAGCATATGATGTTTTCAGATCCAGAATGAAAGTAACACATTCTTGTTGTCTTAGTGGCCTCATAAAAGTCAAATATTAAATCTTGGGAAAATTTAGAAGATGGAAGTAAAACGTTAATGACATGCAACATAAATAATAGAAGTCCCTTTGCAGGAAATGACTTGTGATGAAGTTTCTTCAAAGAAATAAACTATACAATAGAACATTTTAGGAATCCAAAATACACTGGTAAACATTTTGCTTTAAACATATAGAGTTGATAAAACTGAACATTTAATAAATAGGAGTTAGACAATTAGTATGTGTATCAATATTATTTTTAAAAAAAGAAATGTATGATCAAAAATATATATATTTTTTTAAAAATTCAGTGGCTACTTCCAAAGATTTTCAGTCTATAAAATCTGAGAAGTTACCTGGCCATAGCAAAAGGAAGATTTTTTAAAGTCTTACATGCAATCTGTTGTGTAACAGTGTCTCCTTTACGTGTTACACACACATGTGAACTTGCACACTTTGGCGTGCCAGCTACAGTGTCTGCTTGTCACACAGACGGTATACCAGCCCTCTTCACCACATTGTTCTTATTCCTGTTTAAAAATGTGGTCAATAAAAAGAAGAGAGTAGACCCGGTTGTTAAAATACCACAGGGAAATCAACAATTTAACACCACTTTATTTTAGTTTTCTAATCACTGCAAAATTCCCTCATTTGCTGGTTTTCAAATAATGTAACAACACAAATCGTGTTGTGTCTCCAGCGAGCATTCTTCCACGTGCCTGAGTTGCATATAGCACTGCAGCAAATGCTGACACGAAGTGTATGGAAAATGAATGGGGATTTTTGGTTTCTGCTTCTGAAATACAGGTCTTATCCAAGGTACAGATGATTGCTGTTGGTTGGTAACAATTAGACTCGCACCATTAGGTCAGTAAGCAGAGATAACTATTTTTATGGATTTTTTAATGAATAGTATCTTAAAATTTTAAATCAGAATATTTTCCAAAGGACAGTGGAAAGATTTGGTTATTGGCTAAAAGAAAAAAATATTAATTTAGATTCGCTTGGTCTCAGTAATAATTTTTCAATAAGTCATCAGTAGTTTATTATGACATTACCCTATGCCTACTTATAACCCCATACGGCATCTGCTCTGAAAGGCTCAGTATTAAAACTTAAGGTCATTCCTGGACTTCTAGTGACATTGATGCCCTCAACCTGTTAGGCACCTTCAAGTTTTACAACTAGACTTCCAAAAATTCACTGACATGACCTACCGCTGTTAATACACCAGCTACTGGTAACAAAGGCATCCGTGTGTTACCTAGGGCTGTGTAGCTTCCTTCTTGCTCTGATATTTTCTCTCCTGATACTGGTACCTCTATCCTTAACTGGGAGGTGATGTCATGCTATGGGGAAGTGTGTGGTCACAGGGGGAGAAAAATCTGTTCAGCTCTCTTTGCTCAGCCATCTGACGGTGTGACCACAGGCAGTTACCTCAAATATCTGTGCCTTTTTTGTACCAAATATAATATGGGATAATAGTAAATATTTTTTATCTCCTGGAGCTGTTATAAGATTTAGATGAGTGTATGCTTATTGAAACTCAGCTAGGGGACTTTCAATGGTAAAACCAGGAAAATCTCAGGCAAACTGGAAAAAAGAAAGGGTCCCACTGTGTTGTGCACCACCCTAAGCATTTCCTGTGTATTAACCCATTTCACCCTTGCAGCAACCCTTACAGCTCCATTTTGGTGGTGGGGGGTGGTTTTTTGAGAGAGGGTCTCACTATGTAGTTTAGATCAGCCTTAAACTCACTATGTGGCACAGGCTGGCTTTGAACTCACAGCGATGCTCCTGCCTCAGCCTCCTGAGTGCTGGGATTACAGGTGTGCACCACCACACCTGGCTGCAGCTCCAGATTTCAGCACTGAGATTTCTTCATCCTGGAAGACCCTTCAGTCAGTGCCAAGTGGACATTTGATCATTCAGTTGCTCAATAATTGTCTACTATTATTTATTTTCTTCTTATGGTTGTTACTAAAGTCTTTGCCATAGTGCTGGAAAAAAAATAAGTACTCAATATATATTGATTACTTTCTTGGCTCCTATTTATAATATGGTTCTTTTTCCTATAAATTCACTGGTACCTTCTGCCCTTTTGTTTTCCTTTTTTAAGTATTCCTTTCTGTCTTGTTCAGTCAAGACTCAGATGACCCTGCCTTTTGACCCCAAACACGCCTTTGCTGTTCCATCTCTTGACTATAGTTAGAAACTTTCACAGTGGGAAAACAAGCAAACAAGCCAACCAACCAACCAAAAACCTCTTATACAAAAATGGGTAAAGGAATCAAGGTCAAAGATTATAATTTACATAGAAGTTTCTTTCTTTATATGTAATATTGTTTATATTATATGTGTTACAGAAATGTGAGGTCTCAATGGGACTGGGGAAAATAAAATTCTTAAGTAAAATTAAAGTATTATTTGCAAAATGTTCTGCTAATTTCCTTCTTATTAGTCAAAAATCCTGCTTTTTCTTTTTCCTCCATACCAAAAGAGTCTAATGATGCATTAGTTTGTCTTTTGAAAGACTAGATGAAATCTGTCTTACACAGTCTTCTCATCTGAAAATAGCTGGCCTGATTAAAATCAAACTTCTTTGACACTACCACTATTTCAAGAAAGATATCACCTTCACACTCAGTTTCTCTCACTAACTTTTGTCTGGAGCATGTGGTGGGGGATGTTATTCGAGCAGGCAACTCTCTTCCTCTTGGGAACTATGAGAGCCACATGCTTCTTACTGCCTTTCAGTTTTGCCAGCTGGGTTTTCCTTAAGCTCTCTCTTTTCCTGGTGCAATGAATTGCCACCCAGCTCCCATTTCAGCAGTAGACCTCACGCTCTGATGGTGCCTCCTTATGCCTCTGACATTGCGTTCAAAGATGTATTTGTGTTGAAAATCCTTTTAAAAGTCACTTAAAAATAATTGCTGAAGACAAAATGATATTACTAGGAAAGAAATCCGCTAGCGTCTTATCCATACAACAGTTCCCTATTGTTGGATTACAAAGCTTGCCTTTGTGGTGATCTTTATTTCACCCCTACTTCTACATGCCCATTTAACTAAAGCTGCTGGTGACACACTTCACTGGACAAATGAGCATCTGGAAGGATATCATAAAAGGTGTAATTCCTATTTGTATATGGCTCTGATGTTTACGATAGCAGAATTGAGTGGACTTTGTGACGTTTGTGAACCATATGGTATATTAAGAATGTTTCTTTCTTTTTTGGGGGGGAGGGGTACCGGGGGTCGAACTCAGGACCTCGCACACCAGCAAGTGCCCGTGCTGCCGAGTGATATCACCGGCCCTTTTTTCATATGTGGGTTCCAGGAGTCGAACTCAGGACCTCGCACTTGCCAGGCAGGTGCTTATGCCACTGAGCTATCTCACCGGCCCAAGAGTATTTCTTTTGACAGACTTTTCAACAACAACAACAACAAAAAAATTGTAATTTCAACTCCTTATTATCACCTTCCTTTTTGTACAAAGGAGGTCTGAGAGTAGTGACTGAAACAGGATATGTTTCTACTTTAAAGGCATTCATGATTTATTATGAAGTTCTTTTAAAATATTTTAAGGAAAATGTTAATTTCTGCTTTTTTAACAAATCAAAGGAAATGAGCACTAACATAGACTGATGGCATTTGATTTGGTTGATTTGGTCAACCTTAAGGTGACCAATCATCCTAGTTTTCTTGGAACTGTCCCAATTTTAGCATTGTAAATTTTATGTCCTGAGAAAACTCTCATTGTTGGGAAATACTGGAGAACTGGTCACGCTAATTTTAACTTGATAATACTAGTTGGTATGTAACATAGCAGCGGTAGTGAAAGACACACGCATGTCTCCTTTAACCTGTTGCTAACTTTTACAGACCCATAGAACTGTTGACTGAGTCCTCGAGGGGCCACGTGTGGGTGGTGAGCACGTCTCTCTGGAAGGAGGATGAAGGGCACGTATTAGAATACTCTGCTTCATTTTTTTTTTCTGGGTATCCGGGATCGACCTCAGGACCTCATGCGCCAGCAGGCGCCCGTGCTGCTGAGCGATATCACCGGCCCTTTTTCCGTATGTGGGTTCCGGGAGTCGAACTCGGGCCCTCGCGCTTGCCAGGCAGGCGCTTACGCCGCTGAGCCATCTCACTGGCCTGTCTGCCTCTTTGTAGTAGTTCAAAAGCACTAGTTGTTTCTTTTGAGTACGTGCTATTGACTCCTAAATGGCCACCCAAGGTCTTCTTTAAGAAGGGCATGCAAGCTGCGTGTGATGGTGCATACCTATAATTCTAGTCCTCAGGGAGGCTGTTGCAGGAGGATTTCAAGTTCAAGCTCAGCCTGGGTAACTTAGTGACTTAGTAAGACCCTAGCACAAAGTTAAAAAAGAAAATGACAAGGACTGGGATATAACTTGGTGCAAAGCCCTGGGTTCAAATCCCAGTACCATTTTAAAAAACCAGCATGTTATAAAGGCCCTAAACTATTATTCTCTATAGCCATTAGATGAACTTCAACTTTCTCAGCTTGATAGTTCTTCATTTTCAGGATTAAGGAAAAAAAAAAATTACTGGTGGTGTAGTTCCCTGAAAATGAACTGAATCAGGAGGATACTGAAGAGTGAAAAAGACCCTGTTAAATCAGATCACCATAGATGTTGATCACTCCTGTAACTGATATCGTAGTTTTATTTTGACACCTTCTTCCTTAGGATTTTCCTGTTTCGTGTGTGTGTGTATGTGTGTGTGTGCTATTTCACTGAAATTTCATCCCCTTTCCCTGTTCCCTGCTCCCTTTCCCTTGTGCAGTTACCATGGGAACACCTCTGCCTCACTAGGGAGGGCTAGAGGTCAGTGGCATCTAGCAGTGGGTTTTGAAGTTAGTTTGTGCCTTGGTTTTGAAGTGTTTGCTCAGATCTGAGATATACAGGAGCCTGTGTGATCGTTATTCTGGCATCTCCTATACACAACCTGTCAGTTAGTCTTAAAATGAGCAAAGGCCCTTTGGAGGTGAGCCTTAGTTTTTTCCTCTCCTGAAAGCCAAGGCTTGGCTTTTCCTTCAAATTAAACAAAAATAATGGGAAATACTGTCCCCGGATGCTCAAATTGGGCTGGGAACAAAGATGCAAAGGCTGTTAGAGAAAACCATACTAAAAGAGGAGGCAGGATCTTTGGGGTATGTTTGGTATCAGGTTAATCACTCTTATTCGATTTTGCTGCAGTTATTTTAATTAGCTCCTCCCCCAAACCTCCCATCTTTCCCCTTCCTGAACTCTCTGTCTGACCTTCATAAGTCCATGGGGTGGCCAGCCACCTCTAGCCCTTCTCTATCCTCACACCTTTAAGGAGGTGACATAAAAGAAAAAGAAAATAAATGCTTATTTTCCTCAAATAAGAATACATGGAAAAAAGTCATTTTGATACACCAAGTTAATAGGAGAGAAGTTATGTTCCCATAATACACTAATGTATGCTTAATATAGCACACTAATTTATGGCCTCAAGTTAAATAACTATATTCCTTTAGAATGTAATTAATGCCATAATCATATTAGCTGCAATGGGAGAATATTTGTATTATTTTCTGTAATTGAAAATTCCAAATGCCTATTTTCATCTACTGAGTGTTTTGGTTTTAGGTTTTGGTTTTAGATACAACTCTTCTAATACTTATCTGTGCTCTTTCATTCTAACCGGTTTATAAAGAAATTAAGTATTTTTCCATTTTTCAGCTCTGTGAAGTCACTTTCAGAGTTAAGGGTAGGGGTGACCGTTCTTGCCAATTTTTAAGTAACCAGCTTCCAAGAGTGACTCCCTACAGAGCTATTTAGTGTGTAGTTTCCCTCTGGGTGTAGACTGTGAAAGCAAATGCAGTATATTTTAAAATAGTCATTTGCTCTAATCATTAGTATTATAGTACAGTGTGTGGTCGGCTGCCTGTGGAGGTCTAGATAGCTACATAAAATGTCAATTTTCCTACATTGTCCTACTGGACTGATTATATGTGTAGTTCCTAGATTAAGCAAAATAGAATTACTTTTTAACTGAATAAACATCTATAATATTCAGAGAACACTGCTTTTTTTCTTATCACTGAAAGTTGTTCCAGTATCTATGCATTCACTATGTACACATTTATTTAGCATCTACTATGTGCTCATTTTTCACAGAAGTGTTACCTGGGTCCTCAACCAAGAGTTTGCAAATTTTGCTGACATGTAGATGCCCAATAAGTAATTCCTGTGTTTCAAGAAATGGTTAATCAAACTCTGGAGATAAAATGGTTTATGGTGTTTTAGTTAGACTTTTATTCTTTACAAATAATTACATTTTAGCTAGACATTTTGAGTATGGCTAACTTATTTTTCCTGGATAAGCATGAAAGTCAAGGAATTAAATGACTGGGAGAAAGATTAATTAGGCAATAGTCTTACCAAGTACTGTGATCTAAGAAACATTTCATAATAATCTCTTTTAACCTCAGTATTCCCATCTATAAAATGGAGGCATTATCTGTTATGAAGATTTAGATAGTGTAAAAATCAGAGCCATAGAAGATGCTCCATAAACAGTTGTGCTTTACAAAGGTTTTACACTATTGTAAAAGTATTGTCTTAGCTACTTTTCTAGTTGCTGAGACAAAATATCTGACACCTAAAGTTAAGGAAGGAAAGGTTTATTTAGCTCACAGTTTGTAGAGGTTTCAGTTCATAATTAGCTGGCTCCAAGACAGGGTGGCTCATGGCAGAGGGGCAACAATTCATGGATCGAACACAGCATAAGCAACAAGACAGAAAGGGAGACAAACCTCTTTCTGTCCTTTATACTGTACGCAGTCTACTGGGATTAAAGTGATGCCAATCCAGTCAGTGGACTGATCCAGCGATCACCCACTCTTAATCCCAGCACCCTTAATCCCAGTATTGCACTATGAATCAATCACACACTCAAGATTCAGCCACCTCGAGAATACCCTAAGACCACATGAGGCTTTTGGGGGACATCTAGACACAAACCATAGCAAGTAGAAAAGAATATCATGCAAACGCTAGTCCTTTAAACATGAAGGAGGAAGAGAAATCAACAGTGTATGTGTGATTAAAACTGATAGCTGTGATCATACTGTGAAGAGAGAGTAGTTCTTCTCTGGAGGACAATTTGATTACAGAGATATGACTTTGAAGAGGTAATACGCTAAATGAAATCATCAGTGCCCCAAAAGTGTTAACAAGGTTCTGGAAAAGAAGCCATTTACTTTCTTCACTTCTAAGATCAAGAGTAATACACACACAGATGCAGTAACTATACCAGGGCAGCAGTACACGACCCTCAACCTATTTGTCTTATGTCCTAGCTTTTCATTTCCAGCCACTCAAGTTTTGTCAGACTCAGTTAATTTTAAATCCCATGAATGCATGGCTTGCCATAGAGAGCTTCCTCCTGTCCCCTGCCTGCCCCCATAAAGTTGATGAAAAGGAAGTATACCCAGTGATGTTCCACAAGTCTAAATTGAGGGACAAAGGAATGACCCCAAATAGGACATGTTTGACACAATGAAATTTTTGGTTTTGATTGATACTTTTGAAAGCAATAACAGGGTATAAAAGAACAATGTGTTTTCACATGGATTAGTAAATATCAAGATTCCAAGAATCCAGGAGAATAAAATGGTAAGGCTGAAGACAGACAGTATGGCTAAAATCAAAGACTTTGCATTGGTATTTGGACTTAACATTTAAAACCTCCGGCATTAAAAATGTCAATATTGGGCTGGTGAGATGGCTCAGTGGCATAAGCGCCTGCCTGGCAAGCGTGAGGTCCTGAGTTAGACTCCCAGTACCCACATACGAAAAAAGAGCCGGTGATATCGCTCAGCAGCACGGGTGCCTGCTGGCGCGCAAGGTCCTGAGGTCAACCCCTGGTACCCACACATACACAAAAAAAAATCAGTATTATTCCTGCTCAGACTGTCAAGGAAAAAAGTATACCTTCTACACTATTAATACTACTTTTAAGAAATTCAGTAAATGAAAACATTTATTAATTTGGCAATCTAGTTATGTTTTGGGTCCTTCATCTCCCTACAACTTGGCTTGTTTGGATCATTATTGGTAGACTCAATAACCAAATAAAATTATGCATTTAACTGACCACCAGCTATGCTAATGACTTATAAACAAATTATTCAAATGCTACGAGGAAAACTAAAGTTATTTATCCTAAATACTAAAATCTGGAGAACAAGTTTGGCTAAACAGAAAATATTAACAGAGCTTTGCTAAATAACTTGTTCACAAACAGAATCCAAACAGAAAATGGAACCTATATACATCATATTTTGAGATGTTAGGACATGCATCAAGATTATTTTTACATAATTTTGAAAGTAAGGGAAGATTATGTGGGACAGATGCCAAGATGTCTGGTACAGGCATGGCGTACAAAGACACAAGCGATGTGAAATTCTTCAGTTCCTCCTACACTGCTCTGAAATGGAGCTTTTCCTCAGCACTATATCACACTTCCAGTGGCCTTGATACCTTTACCAGGACTGCATTACTGAGTTGAATGGCATCTGCCCTTATTTTGGAAAGATACCAAGTCACATATCTGCTTAAAGAGTCTTGGCAGGAGAAAGTATGGATTAGGGCAGTAGATAAAAATACATAGGGGTATTTTGGGACATATATGATAGATGAAAATGGTAAGGGACCATTTAGAATCATCTTTTTTAGTATTTTATAGGGAAGTCTGGCTCATTTAGATTGAAATATCTGTCAGAAGCTATGTCCCAGTTCGATTGATCTCAATGTTAAAATGTCTTTACATATCTTCTCTCGTCTTTCCCCTTCCAGCTTGAATGCTATCATTATGCTCCTCCTCAGTGGGGATAGGAGACCAACCTGAAGGGCACCCATGTACTCAGGCACTGCCACATTCAGTAAGAGAGCTGCTTCTCCATTTGCCACTATTTTAAGTGGTATCTACGTCCCCTCTTCCCACTTTCTTAAAAAAATACAAGCAGAAAAGTGAACTTTGAGGACAATTTATTCCTTTAAACCCATTTTCTTTTACTTCGAAGGAGTACTTGTCATAGCACCGATTGGGCCAGATTGGAGGAATGATATTTTGATTCCAGTTCTTGCAAAGAATATCTTAGTGCTTTTCAATTGCTTCAGAGATATTGTGATGAAAAAAAAATTGTGTTCAATCTAACACCACTTTGAATTCTTCCTTGTCCTGATTGTGATAAGAAATTTATCCTGGCACAGGTTTATCTCAGTTGATAATGGCCTTTGTGGCTGTAGGGAAATGTTAATACAGTGAGCTGGCATCTATCATTTTGACACTTACTCTTTAAAGGATACAGAGAATAATGGGTGCTTGGGGTGTAACACTGCGGAAGAACATTAGCAGTCAGCATGCGTGGAGCCATGAGTGTGTACCTCTGTGTTTCTGAGGTAGCCTTATCTCTGTAGCTGCCGTTTTTTCTTCCTCTTCTCATTTCTGATTTTCCTTCAACACTCTCATTTGTTGTTTCATTTCATTTTTTCTCTATTTATTGCTGTTTGTATTGTCTTCCATGATTCTGGACAAAAATATGACAACCCCAAAAATATCCTACTATCTATCCTTGATTGCTAGTCCTATTGACCTATTGGAATTTTGACCTCACTGGAATTTTGGTGATGACTGAGAAGCAACAGAAATGGAAATCTTTTGTCTACCCTTTTGATAGTGATGTGAAAAAAAGCTAATTATTAATATTTTTTGTTGTTCTTAATTTGATTCCAGTTCGAGGATGCTTCTCATGTTCCTGAGCACTAGTTAACTCATTCATCACTTGAAAGCAAATGCTTTTAAGCTTTGATCTTTATAAGGGAACAAGCTATACTGCAAGGAGTATGAAATTAGTTATGTAGTTAGGAAATAAAATGCAACAATCTTACATTAAACCCAAGAAATGAAAAGGAATAACAAGCTAGCCTATTTACAAATACATAAGGTTATTTCATTTTCAATGAATCAATTAGATACAAATGCAACATTTAGGGAAAATAATTGCAAAGAGAGCTATAAAAATATACCCTTTTATATATGTGTATAATACAAGTTGAATATCTCATCAGAATAATGGCTTTTAAAATTTGTTTTTCCTTCCAAGTGTGTTTAGATCTGCAGGTGCTAAATAAGGGTAGGTTAGCTATTGAAAATACAATTTGCTTAGGTAAATTAGTAGAGAACCTTTACCTTCATGGCTGCATATGAGTTCCCCTACTTGCCATTCAAAAATCCCAAAGCCCACCACCCTTATTAATCATGATGCTTGTATTTTTTATTGACCCTCAATATTTAACATTTTACTACTAATGAAGTCTAAAACAAGCTATATCCTGTCAGATTTTGTTGGTTTTTTCCTGTGAAAACATCATAATATGAAGAGTCAAAGAACAGAGTATCACATTTTAGTTGGTGAGGTTTCATCTGTGGGTGTCGTCATGTGACTGGAGTTGACGTGGGCAGTGGGGAATCACGAGTTCTGTAGATGGATCATTGATTTCTCTTCTCTTTGGCTTCATTTCTGGCAGTGATACCACTGCAGTCCAACAGTAGAGAACAGAGAGTAAAAACAAGTACAGCATTTCTTTGGTCTGGTGCATAGCAAAGTACCCAGAGAAAGGGATTTGATGCTGACATTTCATTTTTTATTTCTCACCCCAATAGTGTTTATCTGCTGAGTCATTACATGGAATTAATTTTGCTTATCTTCTTTGTATTTGCTGTATTGTCACAGAAGAGTTTTATCTATTAAAACATCTTGGATAAATATTCTATTCTCGCACAAATAGCACTAATAACTTGAAAATATATATAGTGCTTTTTAAGGAACACACAGCTTTCTGATCCAATTTACATAGATGCAGTTGAGTTCAGCTCAACCAATATTTATTAAATATCTATTAAATGACAGGTACTATACCAAGGTCTAATAAAAATGATTTCAAGAGAATGACACAAGGACTCATGTCTTCAGGACATCCCTGTGTAGAAAGAGACACAGGGTTCTGTGATAAACTCCAAGACAGTTTTGTCCTGGAATTCACTGACAAATTATTTCTCATGCACTTACTTCTGATTTAGACCCTCCTCCCCTTTCTTCTTTCCCTCCTAACTCACTGATATTTTGCTTTTGCCTCTCTTTTACCTATTTTGCTGCTCTTCATTTATTGTTTATTACACATTATAGTTTTCCAAAAATATAATGAACTGTGGTTTTTACATCATTATTCTTGGTACAGAGGGAGAGTGTGTTGCACAGCGCAGAGAATTTCCTATGAATGAATACATGATTCTACTGGAAGTCACTCTCCCATAGACACTTGGTGAGAGTTACATGTCAACTTAACTTTTCAAGTAGTAATCTTAAAAAGGTAAAATGAAACAGTATTTTTCAATAACCAAATCGATCTTCTGTTTTTAAAATCTTGGTTTCTACTTGGTAACATTAAATACAACTGGGGACTCAGTCCATGGGTCGTAATGGCCACATGAGGCCTGGTTATTGAAGGACCATAATACTTCAAAGCAGGACTAGAATGCAGGCTGAAACAGTTGTATTTTGACCTTCACATCATATGAAACCCTAATTTTTAAAAGTTTTGTTTATGTACATATGTATGGGGATCAAAAAATGATCGGTAGATACCTGATCCAAGGTCCAGATCAAAAATTTGTTTTTCCCAACTCTTGGTTCAGCACCCTCTTCTGCAAAATCACATCTGGGAGAAGAAAATGTGAGGGAGGAAGAAAGCATAGGAGCAGACATTGATGGTGCATTTAATTGATGTCAGGCACAATGCCAGAGATCTTTGTTTGCATTATTTTTATTCATTCCTTGTGAATAACTTAGCACATATTCTACAGTCTTCATTTTACAGATGAGGGAACTATGAATTCCATAAATTTAATAATCTTTCCAAGGTCACTGAACTAGTGAGGGGTAGGACCAGGATTAATGAAAGCTTATTCTGATGCTAGATTTGATGGTTTAACCTCTACTGTGAGAAGGGAATTCAACAAGGATTCTGCTATGGTTCTGCTTTTTCTAATGTTTGCAAAGCTATAATCTGGATCGTCTATAGCTTGACTTCTCTAATCCTGAAACATCTGCTGTATATACCACATATGAAAAAAATCAGGACTCCTGCAGTTTTCCATTATCACTTGGAACATTATTACAATTGTTATGGGGCTTTGCAAGATATAGACCTTGGCAATAAAGAGACGTGTTAGGATTGGAGTTTCTATGTGGAACAGAATAAGGGTACATACCTTATTCTTTCCAATCTTCTTGCTAAATGTCTGTGCTACTGAATACTAAAGTTGATTTTTCCACAATCATTTATTAAGCACTTACATTTTGCCACAGTTAGTGCTAGGTCCTGAGGCTCTTTATGCATGCAAATTATATTTTAATAAGCACAGAATATTTAAAAGAAAACTTACCTTCTTAATTTTTCCTTTAATAGACTTTAATCTCTCTATTTAGGTGCTTAATTAGACAAAGCTAGCTGCTCAGAGCCCAGTGGTTATTGGCCCATTCTGTATCAGTACTCTGCATAGCATCATTGCAATTCTGATTGATCAAATGGTAATGAGTTAATTTGCAAACTACATACCTCTGCTGCCTTCTAAGCTGTGTTTTTTAGTATTGTTCATACATTTGCATCTCTACCAGAAAATGTACGAGGAGTACAACAGCAGCAGAAAACTCTAGATCTACTCTTACTTATCAGTTAACATGAGAATTTAGGCTGGAGATAGAAAACCATGACTTAAAATAAAATGATCCTATGTAAAGATCAAATCACTCCTTCCATTTAATCTTTATGTCCCATTAGTGAATTTTGTTAGATCGAATTTTTTGTGGATTCCATTTTTGAGGACGGCAAAATAATTATATCAAAAGGACACTCACACCAAATTCCCTGCTGGAAACATTTTATACAGTCATATTCAAACCAATAGGTATGAAAAATAACTTTCAACATTGGATAATATAACTATGGAGTTGGAAAAACAAAATAAGTGAGATAAAAAAGTAAAAGGACATGATAAGCAAGTAGAGTTATTTAAAAACGGTATTTCAAAGGTGAAACCATGTGATGATGAGCTCCTATAATGCTATTGGAAATTCTAAAAATAGCTAAAGGATGTAAGCAAAGGTGGATACAATAGAACAAGCCAGATGGAAAGGACAGACTATCTGGAAGAAGCTGGCTTATCGAGAATGAGTATTTCTCTATATGAGACTTTGGAACTACATTATTTGATGGATCCTTTAGTCCATTCTGTTTTGGCTTCTATATCCAGGGGAATGACAAGTATTCATTGGGTAATTTTATAGGAACGATGACAGATACTGACTGTAATGTTGTGAAAGACTTGGCAAAGTCCGTAATATGTCTATGGTGTATAACAAACCTTTTATTATGAGTGCTGCTTGGGAACTCAGTACTTAAAAGGAGAATGTCTTGAAACACACTCATAGAAAGGCAAAGCTTTGATAATCCAGTCTGTAGAATGAGATGGTGGCACTGTGAAATAGTACCAGTAAAAAGACAAATAAAAATCTCGTAAAGACATTTAATTGGAATGGGAGTAGGACTCCTCTGACAGGTCATTGGAGATAGCTTGAGGAGGAAGAGATTATTCATCTAAAGATATAAAAATTCCATTTCCGGCCTGGCCAGTGAATGAATGACTCACTATTTTGCCTATGTCATCTCAATTATATGTGCCTTTAGATTTTTCATTGAATAATCGATATTAATAAAAATGTTAGAGCATAAAAATGCACAAAGCTAGGTTAAAAGATTTTTATATGTAACAATAGTATTGGAAAAAGTCATTACCCCTGGCCTTATGCCACTGTGTTAAATTGACATAAGATTTGAACTTTGATTGTACAAGTTTTTCCTAATATCCCTTTTTAGTCCTATAGCTGTTTAGGCCCATTTGTTCTTTTGATGCTTATGATAACCTCAGAAACTGAGCCAGAGTTTCTGGCTCATAGTAAAATGTAGACAGATGTTACCCCACAATTTACTTTTTGTTTCTCACTTTAATCAGTTTAATTGATAGTCGTTGTATCCAATTTTGTTTCTCGGGCATTTAAAAAAATGTGGAGGTTTGACCCAGACAAAAACATTCATAAGGACATGACTAATCTTAAAGATAAAGAATATGGCTAATAATATAGTCCAGAGTCTTTCAGTTAAGAAATAATGATATTGCATTGCTGCCCTACTGGCAGCTCATGGGTCAGTATGCTGCCCTTCTCCCTTTTCAGATTTCAGGCTATGTTTTGCATATTGAGCTAACGTATTTGTTACATTCATAAAGTTTCTTGTTGACCTTCACATATGTAAGTGTAGCTATTTTACCCAACTTGGAATTCATTAGAAAGATAAAAAAATGTGAAGTAAGAATACTGACTATGTGTGCTGTCCTCCCTTGGGATTATGCTCATTTCTAGCTGTATTATTTGGTGGAAAAGACTAGTTCCATTTTCCTGTTCCTATGAGGCAGACACTGTATAATCATGTCATACAAGTTATTGTATTTAACCCAGTAAATGCATTATTGCATTTTAGAACGAGGTGGCTACCATAAGTTTTGTTTTACAGAAAACAAAAACTCGAGACTCATGTAAAATAAGTTGCCCAGGAATGTGTGCTGGGGTATTTAAATCCAAAATCCATCCCTTCACCACCACAAGTATCAACTCGAGGCTACCTGTAACTTCCGTGAGGAACATAAATGAATGCTTTTCTCACACATTCTTTCTCTTTCCAGTAAAAAAAAAAAAAAAAAAAAAAAAAGTTTGCACAAGATGACTTAAAGTTATTCACAGGTATAAATTACTAATAATAAAACAGCTGAAATATTAAAAGCCTAATATCGTCTAAGCTCTGTACCAGGTACTTCACATGTATTGTCTTTAATGCTTGTAACAATCTTGCAAAAAAAGTGGTACTCTATTTTATAGACTAAAAATGGAAGATTTTGAGAACTTAAATAACTTCCTCAAAGTCATTCACGGAAGTAGAAATGGTTTCAACTAAGGAGGCTGAGTGTTATTTCTCTCACATTGTGTGAGAAAAATGTCAATGTTAAATAAATGTTTTTTCTAACGTTAAGCAGTAGGGAAAGAGTGTGCCCAATCAGGCAGGTTTTGCTGTCAGTTCCCAAAACACAGAGCCAGTGGCTACATCAGCCATCCACTTAGGGAGCTGGCATTGCCCACATTTTTTAACTCTTGTATGTTTGTAAGGAATGAGTTGCTTAAATACAACATGAAATTTTAAAATGTAGAATAAAACCTCACAGAGAGTGAAGCTGACAGATTGTATGATTCAACCTCCCAGTTTCTCCAAGACAGTGAATGATTTCTTTCAGGTGGATTTCTTTTAGGCTTGCATGAAGTATTTCTTTTGAATCAAAAACTGATTGTACTAACATGTTTGATTATTCATAATTTAAGTGAGCACCAAACCAGCTTCATAGGTCCAATCCAAATAAATTGCATATTTTTGAGAAATGGTGAAAGAATGGTATTTAAATCAGTTGCTATATTTCAGCTAAACAGAATCTGGAAGGAAACTCACATGTTTTTATCAGGTTTGATATTTAAGTAGAAAGTATTTAAGTAGAAAAATAGTCCTCTTACTTCATAGGCATCATGAATTGTCTTTGGATGGCATAAGATCTACCAGTGATCTGTGTGGATCATTTACATAGCCAAGGAAGTATTTGTTTATGGGAAAACCTTAAGCATCATAATAGTAGTGATATTGCTCATTCATTTTGAGGAAAAATAAATCACGAAGCACATAACACTGACATCTTTCTCATAAATCTATATTTCATTCCACTTGAAATGACAAGACATTAAATTATATTGAACTTTAAATGGAATGCTTATAAGTGAAGCACTTCGGAATAAATAAATAAAGTCAAACAAAATGAATGATCCTTTAGAATCAGTCCTCTGAATATCTTTTTAACTGATTTTTTTTGCTTTAGTTTGTTGAACAACTAATATATTAATATAGATGGACATTTTGCCAGTATCACAAAGTATTAATGTACACATGTACATTTAGTAAAACTGATTTATACATACTTAAGACACACACATAGAGAAAGAGAGAATATTAGCTCATCATAATTGTGGAAGTGAAGGAAATGGACGGCATGAGATTAAAACACACTGTACTGAAATGGGACATGTTTATATTTTGAGGATAGATTCAGAAAGTCCTTTAAAACGTTCTCCCAGATGAATTAGAATGATAAAATTGGACATGCTGCGTCTTTATTCATACAGCTTTTCCTGTGGCAGCTTATCCTTCTCTTCGACTCACTTCTTCATCGTTCCTTCTTTTCTCTCTGATAGAATAAAAATATTTTCCGCAGCCAGATTCTATCTCTGTACATATCTTCTTAATTTATGACATCTTATAATAATCTCCCATGGGAAAACTGCAAGCAAATTAAAATCCCAGAGAAAGGTGCCCAAGTTTGCCTTAGAGTTCTGTAAGATGTACAGAGATTAGCCTCTCTTGGGCGTTCTTTTTAGTAATCATGTGATGTGTTATTTTTAAATGCTCAAGATGCACTTGGATACATGAATGACTTCACTATTAGTTTAAATAAAATATTTCTACACAGGTAAATATTATGAAACTTTCATTTACTTCTTCCACCTCGCTATCTTCCCAAAAACTCCTGATAAATTCATTTAAATAAAAGAGTATTCTCACTATTTGTTATTATTATCATGTGTTAGCCTTCATTAGCAGATATAATTAAACATTGTCTATGATTCAATTCTAGACAAATATTTTCGTGGTATATATTAATGACATGGTATATCAGAAATAATGAAAGAGACCTTGAGATTTCTTGGTTTTAAGTGAACAAATTGTCTTCCTTAATCCTGTGAATTTGACACTTCTCATTGACCCCAGATTATTCTCGGAAAGTGTTAAACGATCTACTGATGAATAAGATGCTCTTGATAAATTCTGGTGTGGCATACTCATTCTCATATGGAGAAATACCTTGATTATCCTAAATGTAGTTGTTATTTTGGGGACTTGTGCTCCTTAAGCAAAAACACAAATTCTTACAGTTCAAGAAATACCAGCGAACTATATATTATTGCCCTCATTATACACAAAATACTCATGGAAAACACTCTATCAATTCTAATTATGTTCTAGGGAAGAAAAAGGAAACAAAGAAAAGCAATCCTAGAATATTTAACTGGGCTGGTTATAGCTGCTGAACAATATGTACTTGTAAGAAGTGTGGCAAAATAATAGAAATAAACTTAGTATTTGTTAAAGAAATAAAAACACAGCAATAAAAGATTCCAAAGAGCGATTTAGCTTTCTACATTAGTTCTTCATCACTTGATTATTTTGCTGTTTCATTTCTATTTACATACCAAGTTGATTCTTTTGCATCTGGATTTTGCACAATTCTTTCAATAATGTACGGTTCAGTGGCTATAATTACAGGATTGTTAAAGTTCACATTTTACTATTCATCTTGTTATCTCTAGTAATGGAAGGTTGAAATAAATGCACATAATTACATGGTTGGTCCTAAATTATTTTTGTATTGCTCTCTCCAGGATACACTCAAAAAGCAGCATTTATTTTGTAAGATTTATTTTAGGTAGTAGTGGTTCTAGAAAAATAAAAGTAATAAATACATAAATGGATTGGTCTCATGAGCTTGCTATCTATAGTTTTTCAGATTAATTCTAACTAATTCATCTCTCTGAGCCTACTGGGGGCAGGAGTACTTGTAGTATATAGAATAAAACCTGTCATGTATCAGAATTCTGACAACAAGAAAATTTCCCTCATGATATATTTATCATTTTATCTATCATTCTGACTATCTATAGCAGACTAACTCAGCAGCTTACTGATCTATGGGTCAATTCACTTTAGGGGGTGTTTAAATAAGTTTGATTTCAATCTCATTTAATACCATGTCATGAAAGGAAGGTAAATTTTCTTGTTTGAATTATGCTAGAAATAGTTCCATTGTACCATATTTATAACACTCAAAATATTATAGATGAATTTTAACAGCATCAAAGAATCAAAATTATCCATTTCTCAAGTTTGAATGCCTATGTTATGCCAGATATGGGGCTATGTAGCAGAAACTGTGGGAAGACACCCAAGAAGTCCTCTCAGGTCCAAGCAGGCTGGGAGTTCATTTTACTTTTGTGTAGGTCCAGAGTTTAATTGTTTGTATGCAGATCGGTCAAGAGGTGGATGTAGAAACATACTCCCTCCAATTATATATTCTTTCAGTGTTCTTCAAACCATTAAACTCATTTTTTTTTTTTTTTTGGTCCTTGTAAAACAAAATTTGGGAAAAATGGCTTTTAAATAAATCCATTTTTTCAACGCTCCAGTGAAATGACATAGAAAAGAAGAGGAATGCATTCTAGGTGCTAAGTTACCCATCTGGAGCTCTCTTCATGATGTCTCCCGTGCACCCTTGCTTTAACATTTGAGACCTGAGGGTTAGAAGGACCAGATACCTTCTGGAGGTATCGGCATCTATTTCCTCAGTGGGACCAGTGTTTGTCCCACATTGGTGGGCCTGCCTCACAGCTCATGTTTCTCTTTAGGGTGACTATGTTGTTCTTCATAGCTGGCTGTGGAGAGAAATACTGCCTAAATATTAACATTAGATTAGTTTCGCATTGCCCCATTTTGCCACTAAATTTAAATCCTTCCTTGGGCACAAAACTCACTTTAATAGATGGTTTGTATGCCATTATTTCTCGTCAATATGTAAATATGTAAAAACTATAAGGAATTTTAGAAATCCATATGTCTGTCTTGTGAGATAAAATTTGATCTGATGAGCAAAGAGCATTCTTAGAAATGTTTTTAACTCCCGACCAAGTCATTCTGTTTCAAAATATAAAAGCATTGCTGAAAGAAGAAATCTTAAAAATGAACAAGTTAATTAGATATTTGTGTGTGAGATGTTTAAAACAATTTTTCTAAAAGTGTCAGTTCCTTAACCTATTATTCCCCAGTAGCAAATAAGTAAAAGTTTTATTGGTAAAACTGGACTAATTCCTGTGGAAATGTAGAGTCTTTTTCTCTTTTAAAGTCCTCACCTCCAGTTAATTGACTGTAAAGCTCACTGCACCTCTGTTTCTCTAAGAAACACAGGAGAGAAAGAAATAGGAAATAGACCCACAGCTCATAACATTCATTCAAACAGCTCCCTTTGAGGGGAGACTCGTTCTTGGATTTCATAATACCATTCATGAGGCTGCAGATGTGGCAACATCAATACAAAATTGAGTTTTTTTTAAAGAATTAAACATTATCAAGCTTCAATTTTTAGAAACTATTTTTAAGAATTTAGTTAATATGACCCATATGTTAGGTAAAAATCTCTCTCTCTTTCTCTCTCTCTCTCTCTATCTCCTGGGAAATATCAGAGGTTTGGTATGCTTCACATTAACATTTGCTATCTGTGTGACTAAGATGAATATATATGGATGGATCTGAAGTGTTTCTCTCTCAGTGCACTGTTGCCAGTCTGGATTTATACCCAAGTAACAAAGGTATCGATGCTATATGATGCTATTAATCTAGCATATAGCTCTTGTGGTTCAGTACCACTCAGATTCCACCTTTTAGTTCTAGTTACTTTAAATCTTCAGGACTGAGCTATCAAATGTTTTCATTATATAAAACTGCTAAGTGAGAGACACTTGAGCATTCCATTGCCAACTGATCAGAGTTTATTAGGCACTGACTCTGTGTCCAGAATGGTGATAAGAATTCCAGAGAATTCACAAGCACAAGCTTAGCAGATGCTTTTTGAAACATGGCATATATCAAAGGACAGATAAAAACACACATGAAAAAAATCATGTAATATTTTAAGACCCCCAGTTATGGTGGAATTTCCTATGAATTAATTTTGCATAGAATATACAATTTAAATTTTCACTGTATGTGCAACTGCAATAAGAGGAAAATTGAGAAAGTACATCACTGGTAATGACTGGAGTCTCTGAAACTTCTAGAATGTCAATGCACATGTGGGGGATAATTTTTAAAAAAATTTTTTCACTGAGGGAATGAGGTGATAGGTGGCATGGGGTAGGATTTTTTGAGAGATCTATTACTCAGAGGTATCAAGATAAATATGTCTTAGTAGTACAAGTATCTCTTTGTGGACGTGTATGGCATTCAACAAGTATCTGGTGAATTAATGAAAAAAAAAAGAAGAGTAGATTCTATCAAGCAAACATGAATCCAAAGAACAGCAGAGTTTTAAATAGAACAGTCATCTAAGGTTTAGTATGCAATTTGAAGTGGTGTATTAATACTTTGACCTGTTACTAACACTTTCAAAAGTTGCCTTTGACCAGTTGTATGTTATAAGCACTTTTATAGAAAGCCTCAGTGTCAATCAAAAGAGATTATACATTTGTCAGAGGCTAAGACTAATGACCCTTTCAAGCCCCATGATGTACCACTGCCGTTTTGGTAATGTGTCCATGTAATTTCTTTCATTTGACATGCAAAGATCTTCTACTTTTTTTTTTTGTTTGTTTTTCTTTTGCTCATCCCAAAGATCAAGTGGCTGAAATGTTCCCTGAAAAAATGTTGACTCTGGCACACAGGACACATGCAATTTTCTACCTCCTCATACTCACCCTGATGTTGGCTGAGGTGCACAGGGAGACATTCTGAGATCTGACTGCAGCCAAACCCAGTCATCAGGGATGACGGCCATCTGATCCCTCCTGCTGGGTGCCTGATTAACTAACTGAGCACCAGGGAAGACATTAGACTTCTTGTTCAGACGAGAAGAAGAAAATGTGAATTGTAAAGATACATAGTGCAGTCAGAAAAGCTGGAAGTGTACTTCCCCTGTAGAGGAAAGTTCCTGTAGCTCTTTATATGGAGTTCTGTTTTGGTGCACACAGTAGTGTGTTGTCGTTGCACATTTTCCTGTCAGTTTCCCTTTTAAACTGTGGAGTTTAGAAAAGCAGAGGCTTTGTCTGATTCATCTCTATTTCCCCATACCTAGCAAGGACAAATAAATGTAGTAATTTTTTAACAATCATTATTCATTCATTTTGTTGAATGAATAGATAATAATTAAAATTAAAATTTGCATATCTTGATTATGAAGAATGAGTCCATTAACAACCTAAAATACAAGCTGAATAATAGAGTGAACAAATGAATACATAAAACAACCCTGAAGGCCAAGTTTATAACATTTTAAGGCTTCAAAGTTGAAGTTGCTATATGTGGTTTTCGTTTGGGGCTGATTGCAGGCTGAAGAAATGTTTTGAAGGGTGCATTGTTTTTCCTACTCAGTGCTCTGTATCTAGGATAAAATCACATTTTTATCTCCATATTCCTTATTTCTACTGCTAACTCTAAAACTGCAGGTCTCCTTAAAAAAATATAGCTATTTTTTTTTTTTTTTTTTTTTTTTTTTTTTTTTTTTAGTCTGAGTCCCTAGAACTTTTATTAGGCTATTTTTTTTTTAAGAGAAGAAAAAAACCAAAAGAACAAAGAACAAAAAGAACAAAAATTTCAAAACATAATAGGAGGGTAACAAATATTTTTTTCATGTCTTCTTTAAAAAGTAGAAGTCTTCCTTTCCTTTCCTTTCCTTTCTTTTTCTTTTTCTTTCAAGATAAAAATTTCAACCTCCTTGAGAGTAATTTCTTTTCCTAAAATCATCTGAGTTGAGTACACTGTAGCCTTTACAATGATTTGGTGAATTCTTAGGCACGTGGTCATTCTCTATGACAGTATTTTCTGTCCAGTGAAAAAAAGTGGTAGAATGAAGGTCTCCTGCTAAGCTGTCCAAGAGCATGGGCATCAGACCTAAGGTGTAGTCAGTAATGTGTTTTTGGTAACTAAGTTTTGAGGTCCATGTTTGTGAGGTCTGGTTTCCTGGAGTTCTAACCATGGTCCTATGACAGCTGTTTCTACAGTAACATGTCAGTTGCATGGTGCAGGATCTGCCCATGTCCTGCAAGTGAACACCCTTGCTTTCATATAAAAGTCCTCTCCTGTGGAGCTGGAATACCTCTGACAACATTTCAGAGTTACAACAGCAGGACTAGAGGTTCATAGACTGTTGTCGTTTAAAATGCCTCTGCTATCAGCTCTAGCCGTAACTATTTTCTTGAATCAAATGAGATAGATTCAGAATTTGTGGAAATGAGAGACTAGCATGGTGAGGCGGATTGGGAGAATTTAATTGGCTCCTTGGCCTCTTCCTCCCACTCTATTCCTCCTCTCTCTAACACATACTTTACAATTGCTACCAAAATTCCTTTATTTATATAATGTATTAATCACTTCCCATCGCTAAGACAAAACAGGGAAGAGAGGTTTATTTTGGCAATTTAAAGGAGGAAAGGTTTATTTTGACTTATATTTTAGAGAGAACATTCCATTTATGATTGGTTACTTCAAGGCAGAAGTGACATGGTGAAAGGGCATGGCCAAGGAGACCTTCTCAACCCATGACAACCAGGAAGCAGAGAAAGAAGGAGGAGCCAGGGACAAGAATACACCTTTCCAGGTCACCCCCACAAGGCCCACATCTTTTGACAGGCCCCACCTCCTAGCAACACATTCAGATAAGTAATCCTCAACGGATTAACCACTCATGAATATAGCGCCTCCACTATCCATTCACCTTCAAAAAGTTCACCTCCAGCACAGTCATGGTCACAGTGATCATGTGAATGTCATGCTAACTTCATTAGTCATATATTTGATCTTTGAGGCCAGAAAAGTGGGGAGGAGGATACCTATCTTGTGGACACAGAGGCAGGTGGTGAGGGGTATGTGGGTGTCCATGGGGCATGCTAGTGGTGGACTCTCAACTACATTAATGTTTCCAAGTTTACTCCAGGTTTCTATAAGGTACTAACAAGTGTTTAAAGGCAAAAATGTTTTCTGATGAAGTCATCTTGGAAAAGTTCCAAGATGACAAAACGGGAATAGAAGTTTATGTTGGTAATTTAAAGGAGGAAAAGTTTATTTTGACTTATATTTCAGAGGGTTCAATCCATGCATGGTTGGTTACTGCAAGGCAGAAATGACAGGGTGAAAGGGCATGGCCGAGGAGACCTTTTCAACCCATGACAAAATTACAAGTCTATTCACTTTTTTACCATAGGACACCTCAGAATTCTTGATATGATACTATGTTTTGTGTATTTCTGAGAGAGTGGAATATATAGTATTTCTCAAATTTATTTGAACATGAAATGCCTTTGGGACATAATATCTCTAAAGGCCAGTGTTCCTTGAAAGACTTTGTGAAACACTGAACTCTATGATCTCTAAAAGTTCTTGAATCCTTTATTATCATCAGAATAATTGGCCCTTCGAGCCTTTGCCCTTCATCTGTAAAGCGTTGACTCTAGCTACCTTCCAGATTTTGTCCTTTATACTTCTCTTTCTCTAAAGAAGGTGGACCCCAGCTGCCCTCTCAGTACCCCTGGAAAGTAGAAAATTGTTTTTCCTTTCTTTGTACCCTGAAGTCTATGTATAATTCATCTTTCTCAGTCACAAGGAACTTCCTTAAGTGCTCAAAAGTTTTTGTCCTGCCAGTTCTTCTAAGGTAATTCACAACATCTAGAAAAACAAACATTTATAAATGACACAAATAAAATAACCTCTCATGGCTTCTATAACATTTAATGTAATCAATAATGATATAACATTATCTTTTTTTTTTTTTTTTTTTTTTTTTTTTTGTGGGTACCGGGGGGACGACCTCAGAACCTCGCGCGCCAACAGGCACCCGTGCCGCTGAGCGATATCACCGGCCCCTTTTTCGTATGTGGGTTCCGGGAGTCGAACTCGGGCCTTCGCGCTTGCAAGGCAGGCGCTTACGCCGCTGAGCCATCTCACCGGCCCAACATTATCTTAAATGTTACAAAAATTATAAAGTAATCAGGTAGAAAATGGGCAATTAGCCAATGGTTTGTTCATGGTGACTTTGGGTTCACACTTCACTTTAATGTGTCATACATGTTTTAAATATTTTGTCCTCAAGAAACCTTCTGAATTGTTTCAATGGATTAATAAGCCTTTGTACTTGGAAGTAGCATCTGCTAAGTATTTGGACACAATTACTGGTTTATAATCTTGGCTTCACTACATTTTAAACTCTATGAATTCTCTGTACCTTGGTTTTCTCCTCTGCAAAATAGCATGATGGAATCCTACTCCTTCAGTTGTTATGAGGATTAAATGAACGAATACAGGTTAAGCAGAGAACATCCCTATAAGTAAGCCCTTATGCAATGTTAACTTTTGTTATTATCATAGATAGAATAGTTTTGAAAGGATACATGAGATGTTGGTGGCAGTCATTGAAATGTTGCAAAAGAATTATGAAGGGAATGAGGAACTAGAAGACAAAACCGAAGGGTAGAATTGTTTTCCCTTGCATGTGATTTTATACTGCTGAATATTCAAAACTCACATATGTTTTTCACCTAACCAAAAAATAAAATCAAGTAAGCATAGTAGCTCTACATTCAAATGAAGAATTAAGAAGCCAAGTTTATGGCTAACTTTTCTAATTCATATAGATAGAAGATAGCATACTTAGAATTTGAACCAGGAGTTCTACCACCGTATATAAAGGGACATGGTAGAGGTGAAGTGTATGTGTGTGAGTTGGTGAGGGTGGGTGAGTAATGGTAATATTGGGTATTACTGGAACATTTTTTATAATGTCAAACTCTGAGTTCTATGCATTTAGGAACAAGTCTTTCATTTTTCCCTTTCTGCTGTAAATAAACACCTATTCCCAGTTCTGTACTTCAAAATTGAACCTGGACAGACTGAAGAAAATGGACATGCTAGGTGGACCTACCTGGTGCATCAGGAAATATAAATAGATCTGCACTGTGGAAGTTATGATATATAGGCTTAGTATCTATCACTTCTATGCCTTTCATTGGCTACGATCGTAAAACTTCCCATTTTTGTCTGTCCTCTTTTTGATGAAATGGACATGCAAATTTTCAAAATCTACTCAGCCTCTTCTCCTCACTCTTGGACAAGGGACATAACTGTAATATGAATCCATATTCTTTGAGAATCATGTGTCTCAAGGAGAAAAACTCAATATTTGTCTCTAAAAATCCTTTTATTCATTTCTTTTCATAGAAGGAACAGAACTGGCAACTTTTTTCCCCACAGCTTGTAAGTTCCAAGAAATACATTTGCTTCTTTTTCTCTCTTTTTCTTTTTACTTGTTCTGTAGCCAAAAACAGAAAAGAATCTGTATTGTTCAGCAGTGCAAATCTACAATGCCCACAGCTCCTCAGTCCTGGCTACAGCATGATTTTGAAAAGTTTATGCAGGGACCATCTGAGTAATAAATCATGAAGGAGGATTGCTGCAGCCAGCCACGCCTTAGCTATTGCCTGGATGGGCTTCATGCTTTATCATCTCAGAATGAAGTTGGCAGGAATATGCTTCATTTTATTACCCAATTTAATCCATCTAGATAAATTTAACTTCTTATAGATTTGCTTCCTCTTAGTATTCATATCTTTCCCAGAATTGTCATTAATATTATGATACTTGAATAGGAGTTTTTCCCTCCCTTTCCTTTTTAATGTAGCAGCTTGAAATTGACACTTGGTAGATTTATCATCATTGCTGTTCAAATCAGTTCGATGTTTTTATTTCACTATCTTGGAAGTACTCTTAGATATAAAACCAAATCTGATTGTCTTTTACCTGAAGCTTCTCTTCTGGCAAATGTTCCTTAGAGGATTTTTTTTTTTTTTTTTTTTTTTTTTTTTTTTTTTTTTTGTGGGTACCGGGGGTCGACCTCAGGACCTCGCGCGCCAGCAGGCACCCGTGCCGCTGAGCGATATCACCGGCCCCTTTTTCATATGTGCGTTCCGGGAGTCGAACTCGGGCCCTCGCGCTTGCCGGGCAGGCGCTTATGCCGCTGAGCCATCTCACCGGCCCTTTTTTTTTTTTTTAATAAACCAGGAATTGTCGGTCTCCTACCACACCCATACTCTTCATTTCCATTTGGTTTAGTTCATGCAACCATTTAACGTATTTTTAAAGAGATAGTTGAAAGGAGTGTAAAATAGGAGAAGATTAATGATCTGCCCTCAAACAGCTTCCTGTCCACTGTGTGGTGTTTGTGGAGAACAGGCAGGGAGAGGAGAGGAGACAGATCTGTGAAGGAAAATCACTCTCTGCCATGGAATTTGCTACAGTGGGTAATGTCCAAAGGGTAAGGGAAACATGGGAAAAGGAGCCTCTGGGTATTTATTCAGATTTGAGATTGAGTTTTTTTGTTTTTTGTTTGTTTTTTGTTTTTCTTTCTTAATCTATAAGTCTACTTTAAAAATTTGTCTGTGGGTCACAGATTTAGTACTCTTCTTTTGAACTACAAAATACAGAACTAAAATAAGCTGAATTTGATTTAAATACGCAAAACTATGAAAAGTCAACCATCTTATCCCAGCGGATAAGTTATTACAAGTTATTACAAGTTAATTCACAAGTTATTAGCGTGTGAACCCGGAGTTGTAGCCTCACTTCTCAATAAGGGGTTACATCTTCTAGAACACAAGCATTTCCCTCTGGCTTTGCAATTGTGAAGCTATTTAGGACCTGAGAGCTTTTTAATAACAGGCTTCAGAGCCTGACACACTTGGATTTAAGTGCTCACTTGAAGAAAATGCTATCTTTGGCAAATTATTTAATATTATTGAGCCCATTTCCTTACCTATAAAATAAGACTAATAATAGTGCTACTTAATAGAATTTTTAGGATGATTAAAATAATTCTTGTAAGTTCTTGACATAATAGCTGGCATAAGATAAGCCCTCAGTCAATCTTAGCTTCTGCTATTGTTATTATTACTATTAGCTAGTTGGATTTTCTTTTCTTTTAATTTTATTTTTTTGTGGGTACCAGGGGTCGACCTCAGGACCTCGCGTGCCAGCAGGCGCCCATGCCACTGAGCGATATCACTGGCCCTTTTTTTCGTATGTGGTACCAGGAGTCAAACTCAGGACCTGGAGCTTGCCAGGCAGGTGCTTATGCCGCTGAGCCATCTCACCAGCCCGGACTTTCTTATTTTTATCTAGAAAGTTCTCTACTTCTATTTACACACTCAGATAGTTTAAGAGTTTGAATATGATGCCTAGTGGATAGTTGAAGGGGAATCTAATTTTTTTTTTTTTTTTGTGGGTACTGGGGGTTCGACCTCCGGACCTCGCGTGCCAGCAGGCACCCGTGCCGCTGAGCAATATCACCGGCGCCTTTTTCGTATGTGGGTTCCGGGAATCGAACTCGGGCCCTCGCGCTTGCCGGGCAGGCGCTTAAGACGCTGAGCCATCTCACCGGCCAGGGGGAATCTAATTTACCCACCTCTGCTTTGGCTGTTTCTTCTAAGTAGCTCTTTTCTAAGGATATATTTTACATTTTGCTGCTATTATTTGCAGATGATGTACGGGTATGTCTTGCCCAGTTCAGCCTCAGCAGCTCTAGCCTGTGTGGGCCTCCTCTTGAGTATAGGACTCCTCCTGTTTTCTTTAGTAACCCAAGGCAGTTCCCATTGTCACATGATTTCACTGGCCTGTCACCCCATGGTGTTTTGGGTGCATGATGACAGAGAGGTCCAGGGCCCTCAGCTCAGTGCTGCTCCCAGGTTAATTCTCCATCCAGAGCCAACAGTTCATCACACCATCATAAAGACCTCTCTGTTAGCTCTATCTACCTTGTACTCACCCTGCAGTGAGGAGCAATTAATTATTTGGGGATTGTTTCATACAGGGTAGTGTGGTATGTGATTATCAGAGCTACTGAGTGGAGGATTGATGTACTTCCCATTCCTTCCCCATTGTGAGTCATGGATGCAAGTCCAGCAAGGCCAACCACAAAGCTGGTGAACAAGAGCAGAGCTTTGAGTCTTGCCCAGCTGCCTCACAGCTGTGTTTTCCATGGCACATCACCCCAGCCTTCCTTTCTGCATCTGTTAATTGGGATTATAATAGCAACCACCCTGTGGGTGAGGTGTGAGAGTCCCATGGATCGTATAGGTCAAAGATTCAATAATTGTGGTGGTTATATTATCATATACACAATAAATTTTGCAAACCTGTTGCTCTCACCTTAGATTTGACCATGAGTGAGATCAAGGTCTAAGGCTTATTTTATCCTTGAAGAATGCCTAGAGGACACTGGATTAATGAAATGTCTCTCCCTAAAAAGAGTAATGAAAACCATTTTTGAACTATTCTTTGCAAAGTAAATTTGGAAGCAATTCAAGAAAAGGTGTTATTGGGTTGGATTTGATTTCCATTTGTTAACTGGAAAAGGGTCAGGAGTTAATTAGCCCAAGCTGTTTAAATCAGTTTGGAAATATTATTGTAGACATGAGTAATTTTTAAAAATTGTTCTGCTTGTGGCATGTTCCTCATCCTTCCTCTCTCCTTTAACAATTCCAATCACTCCGTGTCATCTTCTGCAACCTGACTGTTGCCACAGTTGTAAATGTAATCATAGTTCCCAAAATAAGTAAGTAAAATTCAGAAATAAGGCAATTCATAGTGTTTCAGTGATTTAGGCTTACGTTTTCAAGACTAGGACCTTCTCCCAAAGGCCAGCAAAAGTGCGCCTCCTCCTTGGCCTCATAAGAAAGTGTCTCTTCCGCCGAACACTGGGATGCCATTAAGTGAACCTTCAAATTACAGTGGTGTTTATTTTAAGACAATGGAAGCTCCTTGGGGCATTATATAACATTTATTAAGTTAATATGTGAATGGAAATTTATATTTAATCACTCCATGTTTACCTGAGTAAGTGAAATGAACCAGATTGGCCTACATATTTTAAAATGTGATTAGAGGATCTTAATATCTTTTTTTTTTTTTTTTGTGGGTACCGGGGGTCGACCTCAGGACCTCGCGCGCCAGCAGGCACCCGTGCCGCTGAGCGATATCACCGGCCCTTTTTGTGTATGTGGGTACCGGGAGTCAAACTCAGGACTTCGCACTCGCCAAGCAGGCGCTTATGCCGCTGAGCTATCTCACCAGCCCAAATATTAATATCTTATTACACATTAAATTTAGAATAATTTTGATACTGTAGCTCTTTCATCAGATGTATCCTATAGACTCAATAGGATTCATCTTGAGAGTTTAAGTAGCAGTACTGTACCATAGCTGATTACTTGTGTTCCAGCCCTATCGCTGTCATCTACTATGGTGCAGGGACCACTGGGAGGTCACTTAGACATTCAAGGCTCCATTTTTCTTATCTTTAAAATAAAATTAATGCACCATAGTGTAGAGGGCTCAAATAAAATATTTTTGAAAGAACCCTGAACCCTGAAATATTCTGAAAATAGTACTACATAGTAAATGTAGAAATGTGTAGTTAACGTCTTTAAGGACCGTCATAAATAGCATAAAACCAAAATGTGTCCTATATTGTAACTTGGAAAAGTTTGGGACAAAAATCAAACTATCTATAATAGAATATGCAATTACCAAAATGTAGGAAGTCTCTGATACTATTTTTTGATAGGAAGACATTGGGATTGGCTCCAGAAGAAAATCAATGGGAATTACATAGATTCAAATCTTCTCCATTACCCCATCAGTCATGTCTAATAACTTGCCATGAAATTACATCGGTTTCTACAAAGTGATTATGTGTGATGGTTCCCTTTTTCAACTGAACATGTCATAATACAACCATTTCGTTCAGTGTTCCAGTTTTAGGAAAAGGTAGACGCTGGCTTTATTTTCTTCAGAGGAAAATATTTAATAATCTGTGCCCTATATTCCATCCTAGAGAGAGGGGATTTCTTCAGTTCTCAGCAGGCCATCTTTCCATGGTCTAAGTAATAAGGAACCTGGCTGAAAATCATCATTTGAGGTAGTCTAAGGAGAGCGGCTTTGCCCACGAGATGTTACTGTATCCAGATACACACTGTAATTACAGCAGAGCAAATAACTATGCTCTGAAAGAGAATAGCTCAGAGAGCAAGAAACACAGATGAGGAGGCTCTGTCCTAGAAAGGAGGGGAAGGACAAGAAATCAAATCAGAATATTCTACTTGCCATTTACAGGAAGAAACTAGGGCAGCAAAATGGAAAGACTTTCATATAACTGTAGAATAAAGATGGGAAAGATAAAATAACCTCCCCCACCCCAATAAATGTTATGTATGTAATGGATTCAATGAGATTGACTGCTTTTTAAAAAGTCTGTTACAAAGAAGAACAAATCTAATAGACTATTAAGAGGTAAAAACAAAAGACTTTAAAAAGCACATATTGATTAAAGCAAAAGTTAAAATTTGGAATATTTATTGTATACAAGTCAGCAAACAGAGTTGACCTAGATACAAGATTATTACTGGAATTTGTTAGTGTTATACATTGACTGAATTATTCTAGTTTTGTATAATTGTGATTAGATCCAGTAGGATAGAAAACGAGACAGTTTTAGTTAAAAAAGAATAGTTGATTGAATTAGCTACTTTGAATTATTGTGATAAAATCTGAATATTTTGTAAAGATAAACAGTAAAAGGCATAATTCATATTTTGTGACAGAGAAACTTAAACATAAGATGATGTATTTTTTTAAATTGTGCTGAAAGCCATCATTATTTATATGAATATATTATTCAGTTAAGATATGCGAAGGCCACCCACGTCACCCAGTTAGGTTCTAGGGTCAGAGGGAAGTAGAAATAATAATTGTAATGATAACAATAGCAATAGCTAACATCCACTGCATACATGGCACATACCACCTTGGTCAGCAATTTACATACAGTGCCTTTTATTTCTTGTGACATTGCATAGGCACACTTTTTACATCAATTTTTCAAATATGTGTAATAGAGTCCCAAGAATTAGAAGATTTTGCTCCAGGTCACACAGCCAGCAAACAGCAGGGAGGGATTTTTACCCAGACAGTTTTAAGATAATATAGGTTGAAGGCTATTAATAATCAGGTATTCAGATAGTATTTACATACATTAGTTATCTCAGTGGTTTTTAACCTGGGGTGCAGAGCAAGCTTATCTGAAAAACATTTTCAAACCCTGATGCCCAGGACACACACCAGGCTAATTAAATCAGAACCTCTGGAGATAGGGGACAGGACTTGACATTGGTATTTTAAAAATATGAACATCAGTATATATAAATATAATATACATTATTTTTTAAGGTATCCCGGGAGATTTTAACATGCAGTCAAGTTTTTAAGTCACTGTGCACTTAATATTCAATGCAAAATCTATACATTTGTATTATTCCTCTTTTATTTATGAGTGCTCCGAGATTCGGCCATGATGACTGACTTGCCCAATCAAGGTCACTTACCTGGTAAATGGCTGAGCTGCAATGTAAATGCAGTGCTGTCTGGCACAAGAGACCGCATTCTTGCAGATGCCTCAGTGTCTAGCCATTTTACCCAGTGTAATAAATTGAGTTGTTCCTATTATTTATTGTTTATTGCAGAACTTAGCGTTAGCCTCAGTCTCATCTTACTGTATTCGCTATTCAATAACCACAAAAGGAGCCAGTTAACAGCAACTTTTGAACAGCGGTTTTGTGTAGAGCATTGTGCTAATTGCTGTGGCAAAGAACAGGGGAAGATTTTAAATACTCCCTTCGCAGAGATCGCTCCATTTCTGCAACACTTCTAACCCAGAGTCCGTGAACTGACTTCTGGGTGGCCCATGAAGTCCAATAAATTATTGGGACATATCCATAGTTTTCAGCAGATTGCAACAAAGGGCCATAATCCAAAAAGCTTAAGAACTTCTGCCTTGCTTTTTATACAAGAATCTGATTCCGAAAGCAGTAATATTTTCTTTTGAATTACCTTCATGAAGGCAAAAGAATCCCTTTTCAAAATGTTTTTGACTTTGATACACCGTCAAAAACTACAGCTAAGGGCCGGTGAGATGGCTCAGCGGCTTAAGCGCCTGCCCTGCAAGCGCGAGGGCCCGAGTTCGACTCCCAGAACCCACATACGAAAAAGGGACCGGTGATATCGCTCAGTGGCACGGGCACCTGCTGGCGCGCGAGGTCCTGAGGTTGACCCCCTGGTACCCACAAAAAAAAAAAAAAACTACTACAGCTAAGTCTGGGGAAAGCTGTTGTAAGCTGTGTATGTGTGTGTTTAAAAGAGGCAGTATATGAATACAGAAGAATAAAATTTCATTTGTGGTTCAGAAACTAGATCTGAACAAGGTATTCATTTCTAGCAATAAAACATTATTTTAAAAAATGATATCATAAGTTAAATATCTTAAATAATTGTACTAACTTGTATATGTATGCATACAAATAGAGTCACACATATGCATATATATATATATATATATATATATATATATATATATATTTCAATATCTGTAGGTTAAACTGCAAATATATGTGAAAGATATGTACCTATATTTATTGATATGAGATATATTTATTTTTACAAACATGTGCATTTGAACCTGAATTTGGGGTACAGCAAATACTTTTATTATTTATAGGGAATTTAAAAAGCTGAGTCCTACTGATCTTAATTTTTATTTAGAATATCCCTGCACTTGGGTTTTAGCAAGTTCCTTGAATGACTTTGTTGCTTTGCTCGAGAATCATTCATGTAGTTGGTAATTGCAGTGATAACAATAGCAATAGCTAACATCCATTGCATACATGGCACATACCACCTTGGTCAGCAATTTACTTACAGTGCCTTTTATTTCTTGTGACATTGCATAGGCACACTTTTTACATCAATTTTTCAAATATGTATAGTAGAGTCCCGAGAATTGGAAGATTTTGCTCCAGGTCACACAGCCAGCAAACAGCAGGGAGCGATTTTTACCCAGACAGTTTTAAGATAATATAGGTTGAAGGCCTATTAATAATCAGGTATTCAGATGGCATTTACATGCATTAATTGCCTCAGTGGGAGAGAGGAAGAAAGAAGGAAGGCTACCAGATAGCAGATATGCAACTAGGTGAAAGAGAAGGCAGGAAGATTTTTCGTAAGAGAGTGGCATTTATTTGCTTGTTTATGTTAAACCTTTTGAGCATGTTTATCCTCTCACTTGATTCATCTAAAGTACACAAGCAAAGTGCCAATGATAATCATTAATGGCAGAGCGAAAGTTATTATTATTTTGAAGTCTGCTTATTTTTCACCGACTACATATATGACCTACTAGAAGAAATCTTAAAGAGAAAATAGTCACTTTCATACCATGGTGCATTGGTCAGTACACTACTTACAAAACTTTATTTTCCCACTGAAGAAAATCCTCTCTTCAGGGAACTAAATAGAAATCCATTTTCTGATCTTCTAGTATAATACAAAAGAAAAAGACAGCTGATCTCTTTTGGGAGGGAGCCATTAGGAAGCCAGAGGCAGCTGTCTCAGAAATATAATAGGGAAGTGCTACTGGGACAGGGCATAATTGAAAAATAGGTAAGTGTGGAAAAGGGTGTATTTCCTTCCTTCTTAGCATTTTTTTCTCATGTCAGCACACTTCCTTAGTTATATAGTGTCTTGTGATTAAAGTTCATGAAGCTTTTCCCCAAACACATCCCAGTACTTGAATGGACCACTCCCACCATTATACCCTTGTATTGACCTTCATATACACTCATCTTTCACGCAGTAATTTGCTGCTATGTCTGATGTTACATTGTATTATAATTGGTACCAAGACCCAGGTCTTAATTGTGTTTTGGTGCTCAACAAATGTGTGTTGAATGAATGAATGAACAAATCAGTTATCCTTAGACTTGGACATTTCTTTGTTGGTGGGGCTTTGTTCAGGTTTCTCCTGAGCTTCTTGCTTCAGTATCTATATCACAGATAATATAAGGTTGAATAATACCCACATTAAGGAGTAGATACCGTAAAGTATGTTTAGTTCCCAGACATAATCATAAAACAATATTCTTCTTTAATTTAAGGAAAAGATATGTGACCAACCCCAGTATCCTTTGGCTTAAATACTAGAAGTTATTCCTGGCTATAAGGGGAGGGCTGGCTAGGGTAAATTGTGCAAAGAAAATACGAAGCAAGTTTTGCAATCTGTGAGTGATTAGGGCCTGGACTTTCATGTCTTCTAGGAAGGCACATTGACAATAGGCAGAAAATCCTTAGCTAGAAGTCACTGACTGATAGCTGGGCCAGTCAAATTGTAGATTTATGTGGAATCCAAATGAAATATTGAGACAGCATCTCAAAAATCTCCTGCTTAATGAGGTTCTGTGCCTGGTTAGCAGGTCAGCAGTCGGATTTGCCAGTCACATTTCAGTTTACAGATGCAGTCTTCAGGAAGCACTCTGAGCTCATACATAATGCTTTCCACACTTCCTTTTCTCCAGCCACATCCATCAGCTTCCATCATGGATCAAAGCAGTGAAGTTAAATTGACAGGAAACTCAATCTTCAAGCACTCTGTAAACTATGTTCTTGACATCCTCTCCCCATCCCTCCCAGTCAATGAATGGATACAAGTGCAGTTTCCTGAGAATGGACTAAAGCAGTGTTGAATATGTCCCTGTGTACCACTAGGTTGGTGACTTTAGGTATTTCCAGTGCCAAACTACAAACTAGCCAGCCTCCTCCTCTTTTTAAAAAATCATTCTTGTGGGCCTAGGGTGCTCTTAGAATGCTCTATCAAGTTCTTTACAAGAGGTTTTGACCGAGAAAGGAATGCAGAGGAAGACTTGAGTGCATTGTTTCATGAACTGAACCCTTTGAACTCAGATGATGACTTTCATCTAAAGATTTCCAAGACCCAGAAAAATGAACTCATCTGTGTTCTTCATATCACCAAGAGGTCATCAAGGGGAAAAATACCCATTAGCTTGTACCAGTAAAAAATCAGATCCCTAGAGGCTTGACAATCATGCTTCTAGCAAAACCCTTGGGGTTTTACCTGTTCCCAATCTCTGTGCATTTAAGTAATGAAATTATGCTTTAAATTGAAAAGGAAGTATGTATGGAGAAGTTCAAGGTAGTCCAGATATTAGACATCAAACCTAGGTCTTCATCAATCCTGAAAGAAGGCAATTCCAACCTGGTCTTATAGTACATGCCCCTAAAAATGCCCATCCTTTTCAGTGTTCCATGATGTATATGGATCTTCCAAATTAGTCTTTATGTCTTCACCTATCTTGTACTCTTATCATTTTCTATAATCCATGTGCGCAGAGCCCAGGCAGGGTCTCTGCAGTTGCAAGCATTTATCTTCTGTTCCTTAAGCCCAAGCAAAACCGTATCAGTTTAGGTACCATTATGTCATCCACATAGTATTCATTATCTTGATTCTTTTTTTTTTTTTTTTTTTTGGTTCCCCGGGCTTTTCTATCACTTTCAAAGCCAAATGGTTTTGCTACTGAAAAGTACCTCAATACACTTTCATTGCTGACAATGATTTCACCACAGTATTGCAGAGAAATTCATACTGTGTGTTAATCCTTCCTCAAAGTATGCTTCTCATGCTAGCTGGAAGTAAAAGAAAAATTCAAGGTGTTATAACACTTTTTTACATAGCGTGTGTAGTACAAGCAATAATCATTTATTGAGTGTGCATGAAATATCCTCTGCTAAGCCAGACATTAAGAATAGAGGAAAAGAATGAGGTATGGTAGGAATCTGCAGAGGGCATGATAGGGAGCAAGAGATCAACCTATTGGATGGAGGAAATAAGGTAAAACAGTAGAAAATCTTTCATGTGACAAATATTGATTGAGAATCTATTCTTTGGAAATCACTGTACTCAGTTATGGAAATGCAACTACCTGAATTAGATTGTTAGGGCTGCTATGACAAATCACAAACAAGGAAAGCTTAAAATGATAGAAATTTAAGATTTTGAAAGTTTTAGAGACTAGAAGTTCAAAATCACAGTGCTGATATCACCATATAACCTCTGAAGGATCTAGCGCAGAATCCTTCCTTGCCTCTTCCTAACTTCTGGTGATTGCCATTAATTCTTGGGCTAGCAGCAGCAGCAGCAGCAGCAGGAAAAATCCACTCTCTGGTTCTGTGGACACATGGCCTCCTTGTAGGTAAATACATGGGTGTCTCTACCTGGCCTGTGTATAGAGACAACAGTCATTGTATATTGGGCACCCTCAATGTAGTGTTACTTCATCTTAACTAACTGTGTCTACAAAGATTCTGTCTGTAAATAAGATCACATCCTGAGTTTCCAGGGGCCACTGGAAGTTTCCATTCTTCAAGCCAGTAAACACCTTAAAAATCTTTTTAGCAAGTGACATTATTGGGTGAACTGTAACTTTTCAGAGGAGGGTTAGTATACCTAGACCATCTTGGGGAAGGCTAGTTGGGCACAGGTCTGATTATATTTTGCTTGCATTTATAGAATTCAAAGTAACATTTTAGACTGCAATAAACTATGTCCTAGGCTTTTATATACTTAATTTAATCTTCGCAAAAGCCTTTTGCAGTGTCATTCTTTTCATTGTGTAGATGGGAAGCTTGCTTGGAAAGTTTAAGTAACTGATGACCTAGGAATTGGAACTCACATGACACCAGTTCTAAAATCTACTTTGCAGGCTGAAGTTTTACATTTTTGGTGCAAAAAGCACAGATCACTTTGTGATTTAAACCTTAGCCAAAACATTTGTCATGATCATATTTGAAGCTAGGATGAATCCAACATAATCCAGTATATATATAGTATAGGAGTTTATCATATCAATTAATTATCTTTTGTATCATGTAGAGAGAAGAGAATCACAGAAATATCAGTTTATTATGTTCATTAAACCTTGAAGACCTTTCAGTATCAAAAGTGACTATTTTCACGTACTTATATCGGTACACCCTTACATTCTCTCTATCTTCTTTTGCATTTTCAATTTATGAGCAGAGCAGAGATGGTCACTGAACACATTTCGTGGTGAAAAGAAGATTTGGGTCACTCACTGCATTCTGTGGGCTGGAAAGTCCTGCTTTGAATTTTCCAGCATCGATGAGGTACGGGAACTCGCAGGCAAAGTAAATAGGTACCTGGGGGTCTAATCGCTTTGCAAACTTGCTGCATTATTCAGCAAAGTTGTTTACAGGCCAAATCCTACCCATAGATTTGTGTTGCTTATAAAATGTTTTAAAGTAAATTTTAGATTTGAATGACTTTCAAAAGGGCAAACACTATCCAGGTTCTCATTATTTACCTTTAGCTTGAATTATATATTTATGTTAGCCCTCCAGCCCCTGGAAGCAGATTTTTCTGTCACCCTAAATTTAGAACAATGGTAATCAAAGTATGGTCCCTGGACAAGTGACATTGGCATGTTAGGAAATTGTTAGAAACACTAAGTTTCTAGTTCCACCCTGGATTTACTACTTTAGAACTCTGGTGTACTACTTTAGAACAGCGACCATGTTTTATCAAGCTTTCCAGGTGAGGTGGATGTGCCGTGTACTTTGAGAAACACCAGCTTAGAGATAGGCTACCGTTTCTGTCAGAAGCACCTCCTTTCTTGGAGACAATAATATCTGCCCCTTCTCTAATGGTAGACTTTTCTGCAATGCCTCTCAGCCTGCAAGCACACCTTATCATGTTGTTTCCACACATGGCCCTGGCAGCAGCAAAGAAAGGGAGCTGTGATTCTTGAATACAGTAGATGCAGTAGGTACGTAGATACCCTATGCCAGTACCTGGACTTCAAACCCCGGTCTTGTTCGCTCTACACTTCACTGCATCACCTCTCCTGATTATTTGGTGTAGTGATAAATAAGTACACCCAAAATAATTTCAGTTTTTCTGTTGGGAGGGGGAAGAAATAATAAATATTGTTTCTCTTGTAATAATTACAAGATTCTCCCAATTTTACCCATTCACTTATTTTCTAAATCATTCAACAGCTAAACCTGCCAACTCTGTAACAAACACTATGCAGAGTTAGAAATGTGGAAACCATATGAAAATTCATCATAAAAATTTATCTTTCCAACTCCTAAGAGATAACCAATGACTTATTTTTCTGCTGTAAAATATCACACAATTAGGGTCAGAAATTGCAAGTAATACATTGTCAATGAGAATGTAATGACTTTGGGAAGGGTTGTGTTTAATAGTATGAATTAGCCTAAGCAATAATAATCAGATTGTTAGTCTTAAATGTAAATGCAATCTTATAGCAGGCCTTTAATTCACATGATAAATTTTTGGCAGAAATATTTTCCTTGGCTTTGTTTAAATGTACCGGCTATTTGACACTATGTAAAAGTTAAAGTTCACACTACAAATTGATAGCATGGGCCTAAATAGCCATTCATTCATTCAGTCATTTACAAAACAATTTCCACTTGAAAGCTTGCTATGTTTCCTGTACTGTGCAAGAACTTGCTGATAGTTATGAACAAGAGAAAATCAGAACCTCATAAAGCTTTCTGCAAAAAAGTACATCCAGAGAATTAATTTAACAAATTCATTAAATTTACCAATTAATATGTAATAAACAGCACAAACATAATTATTTAACAATACTTATGAAAGAAAAATCACAATATATACTTAGAGACTATAGTTTGGGAGTTATGGGAGACTGTGAAATTTAAAAAGAGATAATTTATTAGATGCTAGACTTGATTTGAGGAATATAGACCATGGGAATTAGAAAACGGCAAACCGTGGAAGTCAGACGAGGCATTAGAGGCTATCCTTTTACCAGTCCTATTTTTCCTCAGGTTAGAAATGAGGGGCTTGGAGACCAGAAAAAGCAAAATCAGTTACCAAAGCTCCCAGCAGTGAACAGAAGCTATGTGAATGGACATAGATCTGGGTCTCCTTCATCTTAGGCTAGGGATAAGTGAAAATGTCATATGATCAAGACATCGCCAAAGACTGGGAGTAGCAGTGGGGCTGCAAGGCTTGGGAAATGTGTTGGCTTCCTGTGTGGAAGGAAGAGAGGAGAGAGAGCAAAAACCCCAGTGGAACAGGAGTCTGTGTACCGGATCACCCTGTAACCCCTTTTTAGTTACTCAGACGATTTGATCTTTTTGACTTTTCCAAAGACAGCTGCAGGAAGGAGAACCCCGTCCTGATCCCTGTTCTCATCATGAATAGAAAGGCCACAAGCCTTCTTCACAGGCATCTTGCAGTCCGTGCATGGAAGTATGAGGCTGTTGGAGGGAACTTGGTGCTTTGTCAGCTGTCTCCATTCTCCAGTAACTTGACCCCTGCTTGCAAGTGTGGATGGGGCAAATTGCCACAGGCACAACATATATGAAAATCTACCTGGGTACCATGTGCTAGGGACTTTGCTGTACTTTACAGGGGAGTCTAGATGCAAACCTGACATGACGTGGCTGGAATAAGGGTGGATAGGTAGAAAATGAAATGAAAAACCTTCCTTTTCGCCATCTCCTCAATTTTATTCAAATCTCAATTTAGACAGTTAGATAACATTACTGGGCCCCTAAAACTTTTTATTTTTAAATGTGCTATTGATAAATAGGACCTCACATATTTATTTAAAATGACAATTTAGTTTTTTAGAGGCTTTATGATAGTCCTTCAAAACTTGTTTTCATTTGGTGTCAGCTATATGGTGACCTTTGGAAAATAGTCACCTTTATAGAACAAGAAAATGAGTCACTGAGGGACTAAGTGATTTGCCTAGAGCTATTGGTTACTAGTTGCATGTTTTTTCCCCCACTACTTTGTGCTTAAGAACTGTAGGAGTATGAGGTAGTTAATAGTAAAGACACCCAAATGTCCTGGAAATGAAAGACACCTCTCTAAAGAAAGGCAAGGGGCAATGGATTTAAATGAGGAGCATATGCTGTGATTAAATCTGGAAAGAAATGCGCTGAGATTTAAAAATGTATGAAGGGCTTATGGGAATGAAGAACTAGAGAGAAAATAGGAGGCAAAGAACAGGGGTAGAGATAGAATGAAGCTGTTAGATATGTGCCTGGTTTGTTTAGACTTTAAAACTAAGTTCACTATTGTTCCAAACTTACCCTTTCACGAGGGAAGAGAGGAATGATTCTGCTTTCTGTAGTTTGTTTGCTTTCTTTTCTCGTGTGTCTGCCTTGGCAAACGTGTGTACCTGTGTGGGTACACCCACACTCACACAAACGTACACTCACACACAGAGGCACAACTGGGAGCCTGCAAATGTCAGTGGGTGGCAGAGAGCGATGGGACAGAATTGCTGCATCAGGGGGCCTAAATCCATGTGATGATCAAGTTCATAGCAATTTCCCCAGGAGACTGTATCATATTCCAGTGAACTGGGGTGCGCAGAAGGTTGCCATGGCAACAAAAGGCCTGAAATATTGACTCTGACTTGCAACAGGCCAGTGAAACAGCCTAACTAGGATTTATAGCACATTATAGTGTGAAAAGCAGGAGAAAATTACTGTAAAGGCAGGAATTATAGCACAACAGAACATATAAATTCCCAAATCCATCTTCCTAATTAAAACAGCATACTTGGGGGTAGAGCGTGTAGTAAGGCTGTTAGCATAAATGGGGATGTGCTATCAATGCTCTGTTACAAAGTTTATTGTTCTTAAGACTGTGTGTGTATTTGCAGAATAAGATAGTGTAAAGACAGATGAAAGCAATGGTCCTGGGCAGCTGAACCCTCATCAATCTCATTCTCAGTAATGTGAGATCTCTTTAGATACTCATCTATGGTCCCACAGAACATTTTCAGAAGATGCCTGAACCCTGTATTTGTAAATAAGCCAATATTTTTCAGGCATGATGGCTGGGAGAATGATGCCACATTCAATTCCATGCTAACCAGCTAAGCAGTGGGAGAGAAAAGGAAGACTAATTCAGGAGGTTTATTATTAAGACTCCTGATCCAAAAGCATAACTCAGGATCTCAATGTCTATGACAGGATGCTTCTAAGTCATTGAGAGAGATTGTCAGATCAACTTTCTAGGAACATTCCATTGTCTAAATTCCTGATTAAGAGAAAATAAAACAGTACAGTAATTTTTTTAGACCTGTGAAGCCTCTCAAATTGACCAAATGCTTTTACTTATTATAGGTAGTCAGGTTTCATTTTGGTAAATTGCAGATTTAAGAATGCAAAAACACAAGGTCAAGCACTCAAGTCATTGTTCAATAGACAGGTGGGTTATTCATGTCACACAACACTTTAAAATAGTCAAGGGAAGTGCAAAAACACAAGTTCCACATAACTCAAATGACCCTGTGTGTAAAATGTGATGTAGGTCAAGTCCTGGGGATGTGATAAGGTCCCATTCTGGAATACAGTTGGCTTTCGAAGAGATGAGGTTCAAGAATGTTGCTGCCAAAGTTACAAGGTAATCTAGGTAGGAATGGAAAACAACAGGCAAAGAAAAGTAAGTGAGAAAAGGGAAGATGCTGCTCAGAGCTAAAGAGCACCAAGCAAGAGAATTTTAAGAAATTACAAAAGGTTGTCCCTTGCTAAGTTCAACCCACAGATGTGTTCTGTTGGATCATCAAGATATTTACTTTTTAAAAATGAGCATCTTAAAATTTCTGGAGGGGAGACAAGCTCCCTCATGTGCCAGAGTCTCTATGTCTCTTTCATATCTTGGTCACCAGCCTGCCCCAGAGAGACTAAGTTTGCAATACCTGGAGTTCCTTTTACAACTCATATTTTGTGTGGAAACCTTGCCTTCCTGTGATTCACATTAGAAACTCCTAATTTTCCACAACCTTGGTTCACAAACCTAGTTCTCCATCTGTAGCCATGTCAGGGAGGAAGAGAAAGCCATCGTTTTGCAAAGGTTAATTATTCATCATTCATTCATTCAAGTATTTATTACCTACTAGAGTCTACAAAATGCTAGGAATCCACCCATGACTATGATAGCTACAATATTTGTTAATTTGGGGAAAATATGTGAAACAAAGACACAAAGAATTACTTAATAGGTATATTAAATACACAAAAGAAAATTCAAAATATTTTGGAAATTACAGTAATTCTTCAAGTTATGCAATCTTTATTGTCCTAAAATTGTAGTTGCCAATGTGTCCTCCATCTGCCATTCTAAGTTTGTAAAATAATTAAAACTCATATTACCATGGTTTATGGAATTATAATTCTCAAGATCATCATAGTTAGATAGTGTATGTGTATGTGTATGTGTGTATGTGTGTAGGGCATTTATAACATCTCTACAAAACTATTCATACCTGTGTATTTTCAGTGATGCAGTTCTTTTTCTAAAACTGCAGTTTAGAGAAGAAATGTTGTTGAGGATTTTTAGCAGTTATGATGTGGTAATGTAAGGTTTTTCTGTAGCACAGCCAACATATGTAGTGAATGTGGTTAAGCCATATATGATTAAAGTATTATTTATGCTTTTTTTATAAGTATTTGCTATCAATAACAGCTCCCCAAAGCAAGATATAATGGCCTTTCTCTAGCACGTGGGACTTTTGCTATGGATTAATAATGTCATGATATTTTCTTTAATGAAGCTGGAAATGATTGCTTTATTTTAACAGAGGGACCTCTACCATTCCCCCTGAGTTTGAGCTTTGAATGTAGATGATCAGGAATGCTATATCACAGCTGTCTTCATGCTGGTAATGACTCTCCTTGGGATTTCATAATTTCTGCCTGAAATCCACTGTTTCCTCTCAGGAGGCATTGAGTGAATTTATAGGGTGATTCTTCCATCCAGGCACAAAAGAGGGTTTTTAAATTTTTTGCATGTGTCTCCACATTTGATATTTGACTCTCTGTCTCACATTTTCCTCATTTTCTTTACAAGTCTATGTCTTTCTTCCTACTGTGCTGGACCCATAATAAACCCTCAGTATTAAGCATTAATAAATAGCATCATTATTATTATTTTGCATTTTTTATTCTCTCTACTTTCTCTCTTTAAAAAAATAACCCCTCATGGTGTTTCTTATGCCTTTATGTACTTCTCATTGGTTTGCAGAACAGGCATAGTAAATGGTGAAGAGAGTGAAGAATAATGATGTAAAAATAATAAAATCACAGAACTAAATGTTTATGTTCAAATTCTGGTACTACGACTTTCTGGCTGTGCCTTGAGCAAATTATTCAACTGCTCTGTGTTTCTGTGGCTCATTCACATTGGTGCCCTGCCCTTCCTTAGTGGGACATCAAGAATTAGCCACTTTTATTATTGCAAGTATGTAGAGTTACATCCATATATTACTACCATGATGTCATGGTCTAGTTCTAAAATGCCCCCTAAAAGTCTCCTGTTTAGAGTTGGGGCTTTTGAAAGTTGATTGAATTGTAGGGATGCTATACTCATCAGTGGATTGCTCCATGGATCAGTTTCACAGCTGAATGTGTTAAGAAGTGGGGACTGATTGCAGAGTGGTGAGATCTGGAAAAATGTATTCTTATCCTCAACCACTTCCTCCGTCTCCAGCTCTTTTGCTCACTCTCTGCTTCTGAACACCATGTGGTAAGCAGCTTTCCTCTGCCACGCCTTTCTGCCATGATGTCTGTGCCTTGTTGTCAAGCAACCATGGACTGAACCCCTTGGAAACTGTGAGCCAAGTAAACTTCTTTCCTTTAGGTTATGGATTTTGGGTATTGCCTCAAATCTAAGGGAAAGCTGACTAATATACATGGGTTGAAGAAAAATATACCTCAGAGTATTTATATATTGCTTTACCTGATTAATAGGTGCTTGAACCAGAAGTAAAATTTGTGATTTGAGGTTTGTAAATTGAAATAAAGGATGCCTTTGCATCTTTGGCTAATCACCCACATATCACAGTATTCATGTGTAGTAATCATGTCTCTGTATCAGTATCTTTCTAGAAACCCAATTAAAGGAGCTCTTAATTATGCTCAGCATGTAATCAGTGTCCACAAAAGTTTTGGAATTCTAGTGACCACTGTTTCTCTTTAACAATGATTTTATTATATCAAAAAGAGCAGTATCGGTATTCTCTTGCTCCTTACAACCAAACACTTCCAACTTTAGAATAGTAACTTTTCTTCAGTCATGTTTGATGCATTGGAGTAAAACCTAAATTTTCTAGGGCTCAACTAACTTAATTCTTAGTTAAGCATAACATCTTTATGGTTAGTTTTGATGATAACATGGTTTGAAGGATTTCCAACTTTTTGAAATTTATATGATATTATAGTCAGATGAAAAATGAAAAAGGAAGTAATTTAATATTTCTGATTATTATCCTGTTTCCCTCATGCAAGATTAACCTAAAGCACTTACAGGTACCCCATTATGAATTTTTTTTTTTATTTTTTTTATGTGGGTACTGGAAGTTGACCTCAGGACCTCGCGCTTGCCAGCAAGCTCTTGTGCCACTGAGCGATATCACCGGCCCTTTTTTTCCTTTATGTGGGTTCCGGGAGTTGAACTCAGGACCTCGTGCTTGCTGGGCAGGCGCTTATGCTGCTGAGCTGTATCATCGGCCCATCATTATGTATTTTTTAAAAGAATTTTTTTAGTAGGTTAATCTAGGACTAGTGGAAATGTTTGCATTGAAGTCAAATTAAATACAGACATGGAAACATATTTTCTGTCTTTACCCCTTTCCTCCTCATCCCCTGAGTCTTCATCTTCTTTTGCCCTTTCTCTTATTCTTTATCCCTCACATCTTTCTCTTATTTCAGTCTCTTTTATATCTTTTGTCCTATTCCTGGGGCTTATTGTTTGTCTCATGAACTACCTTCATAAGGAAATCTTCCTTTGGTCCTATGGGTAGGTGTCTACTCTGCAGAACATTATTAAATTCAAACAAATACATTTTTGGTGTGTGTGTGTGTGTGTGTGTGTGTGTGTGTGTTTTAAAAACCTCCCATCCATTAGAATAATGTCCAGAAATCTCCTTCTGTCTTTGGATGAGGAATTTTTCAGATTTTTTTCACAAAAGTAATTAGACTAGGTTTCCTCTAAATCAGCACCCTCTTCTCATTTGAGTTGAGTAGGAGTATAGACTTGTAGATTGGTAACACCTTCAAATGAATACACTGCTTGCAGTCTTCTCAGAGTCCATTAATATGTAAATACTTGCTAAGAAAAGATAACACATTTTTAATTAACATAACAACAAGAACTCAGGGAAAAAATATATATATATATTTCTAGTGCTTTGAACTATTGCCTGGAATAATTTGATGTTAAAATGAAATTGTAATGCACATAAAATGTTTTCCTATGAAAACATAAATGTTGTGAGCCTGGGCACATTCACCTCACCCCTCCACCCTCTACCCACTGCCCTCCCTGGATTGGTGACCAGCCACAACCTAGAATAAGCCATTTGCTATGTTGTTAGTTTTTCAAGTTATACAATCAGAAGATCTCATATTAATCATGGACAATTTTTGTGTTATTAAAATTTTTGAATCATGAAGCTTCTCTCCTCTTACCTCTTTTTGTTAGGTTTTTAGGTGAAAAGTGCTAGATTAAATATTTGTCAAGAGTTTTAATGACAAAATAGTCATGTTTGTATTTTTTTCAAATTTCTCTAAGTTCTATTTAAGGTCCCTACTGCTTTTATTTTCGGATCCTTATTTGATTGTTACAATCAGAGAGGCTGAAGAGAGTGCTTCCAATGTAGTTTGTCTAACATAATTTTCATAAGTCTTCCTCATCATCATAAAATATAGTGCTTATTTGTGACACACACACACACACGGCCTAAATAACCACAAATAATCATTTATTTTCTTGTTGATTATACCAGCCAGCCTCCAAATATTGCTTTCATTTAAAAACACTAAACTGTTGAGTTTTTTCTGGCACCAAAGTTTCCCAAACACCATGAAGAACTCAACAACGAATGTATTATTTGCAGAGGCTTCTATAGTGTGTTTGTTTAAAATGCAGTCTGTTAATTAATCTATATTATCATAAACAATTTCCATAAGGCCTAATTGCCCTCCACCATCCCCCATTCCCAGAACTTGTGGACCTGAATACCAGATCTTTTCCAGGAATGACCAAAACACTCAGATGAACAGTACCAGGCAATTCTTAAAGTTGTAGGCTCTCCATTTGGATTCTAGCTCTTCCCACTATCAGACCTTCAAAGATTTCCTAACTTTGTATGTTTCACTTTTGTCATTTGTAAGATGGAGGCTATATAGCCTTTGTGTCCCAGTGGGAACCAAAACTTTATTTATTGCCTGTAAGGTATATTATTCAAGATTCCAAGTCATTCACGTGTTTTATATCAATCCTTTGTTTTGTCTTAGTCACTGTACTGAGTAATGGTGATTTCATTTGCTGTTTGAAATCTTATCTGAGTTCAATACCTTCTTTTCTGCATTATGTATTTTGAGCTTTCAAGGTACATTTTACAGGTATTTGGGGGTAGATAACAGACTGTGACTCATCAAATACAGTAAGTAAATTTGCCCATGGCTATCCAGCTAGCAATGACATGGTCCTCTGACTTCAGATCTGATCCCCTTCCCATTCCACTGTAGAGATTTGCAGGAGGAGGTTTTTGTTCCAAGAGCTACTGTGAGGGTCCTGCCCACAACTTCATGAGTGACCATATTACCCACACGGACATCAGAGTTTAGAAACATGTGCACTGTATGGCAAGAATAGCTGGTGCAAAGTTGTCAAATATTGAATAATAGGTGTATTTCATGCCACAATCTAGTATTCTAACTTTTCTTAAAAAATTAGAAAGCCTGGGAAAACTGGGTTTGTAATCATACCAGGTAACAACCAACTGCTTTCTGGTTGTGGCAGTTGCTAGCTAACCCATCATGCCCCTGCCACTTCCCCTCAGCAACTAACATATAGTGTTTCCATTTGTCATTGTGTCTATGCTTTTGTTTTTCTCACACCCTGCCACATTATTGCTTATCCTGTCTGGCATTTAAGTTTTGAACTCTTAATTTGTGAGTATGGCAATCAGTGATGATGATTTGATGGGGGAATAAGTAATAACAATGATTACAAATGCATCTGATTGGATAGAACTTTTAAGACAAGTCCGTATTATATTACTATCTTGATTTTATAGCACTGTACCCCAAATCAACCAACTACTATGTAGGAAAATTAGAATCCAAGACAATTGGTTTCATGTTTAGTGCTCTTCTCTCTAGCTCATTCTGTTGTCGTTCATTTATTTGTTCATTTATCCACATATTCATTCAATAAGTCAATAATTGTTGGTAAATGGTAAATGTATTCCCAGCCCTCTACTAGATGCTAGAGATATTTGAATGAGCTGAGCCCCACCCTTTAATAAGCCTATGGTCTATTTAAGACTGATAGATAAACATTATTCTGCATGCATGGTGTTGTGCAGTGTAAAGTGCACAAGCTATGGGTAAAATGCTGTATTAATATAGAAAAGCAAGTGGTTAAATCTATCTGTCATTCATACATACATTTGCTACTAGAAGTGTAATTAACTTGGGACACTGCCTGGCTTCCTTGTAGCGTGAGTGATTAATCTACACATCCTTGTAGGTCATGGTCTTCACGGAAGCCAGAAAGAGTGAGATGTAAGAGTGCTAGATTGAAAATCAGGGCAAACAGCTAGTCCTGGATAAGGCAATTGCCAGTTTCTTGATGTTAGCAAAATCAAGTTTATATATATGCCTAAGTTTCTTCACTAGAACATACAGAGGCATGAGAAAAGAGATATGGTATCATAGAAAATGGATCCTCAGTAGGCTGCAAAAGATTGGAGGTCATTGGTGTTTAGTTGTAAACAGTGTCAAGAGGAAAGATGCTATGTGCTAAGATATAAAGGGAAATAGTGATTATTGAGGGTCTAAGTGAATAAAACAATCTAGGGTCAAGTTTCTACTGTGAAGACAATTCTCATTAGTTAAAGTGAGAAGGGGTTAATACAAATACAATGCATAGCAAGCTGACTACTGAAACCAAAAGACCTCCAGTTAAGGCTGTGTCTGTAGTTTAAATGTTGAGAGAATCTAAAAATAATCTGATCACTTTCTGAGTCATCAAATAGATTCAACTCTCTTTGCACTTTTCATAATATTCTAAAAGGCATTTGACCTAATTTTAGTTTCACAAATTTGGCAAAGTAACCATTATAATAGATGGTGATGCTTTGAGGCTTATTTATTTATCATGACACCTCCACCATGGTTTGGCTTTGTTTCTCCATTTATTTCTCATGAACAAATCTCTTTCCACTCCTTAGGAAATTCTGGAAGTCACTTTTCTGTAAACCTGGGAAGAAAATTATCCCTATAGGATGATGGATGCATAAACCAGAGATTGGGTCCTCTACAAAGAAATCATGCAATCATACCTCCTCCCTCCCATCTGGACTACTTGGTTTTACTCTTTATTGGATCTGGAATGACAATGATTTTTCCACCTGCCAGTTTTGCAGCCATCACACAGTTTTAGAGTCTCTGCTGACTAATACCTGTGGTAGTGCTGTAAATGTAGGTGATAAGAGGCCCAGAGTGAGACAGACCCCATGGCTGCTGGACTCAGAGCCCCCCGAAATAACATCAAAGACTGAAGTTTTTTTTTTCCTCTTTAGGATGGCCTGCTATGTTAGGACTGCTACTCTTTCTTCAAGTATAGAATTTCTTCCATATAGGAGGAACAGCATATCCTGATCAATTTGGTTTTGAATAAATCTATTCATTGCTTCCCATCCTCTTGTATCATTTTTAAATTTATTGGTGCAATTTAGATATACATAACGATCACATACATTTTAGGGAATTTGTACCTGTACATGATGTGTCTTCATTCCTCTTTTTATTCCCATTCCCCTCCCCTCCCTTCAACCCTTCTCCCCTTTAAACAAATGTCAGTGAGTTGTAGGAATAAGACACATGGCTTTCTGTGGATTTATAGCTGTGATCATCCAGAATTTGGGGTTTCTGACCTGGGACTCCTCACATCATGAGACTAGAACCTGTAATGAGATGTGACTGTGGGCTGACCCAGTAGCCATGTGGTTCTCAGTGGATGCGGTACATCTCCTGGCAGTGTCTAATCTTTTTGTCCTTACCTTTCTCTCTCCATCTTTGCAAAATCTATAAAACATCTAAGGAGGGGAGTGAGGACAATGGTGAGACATCATTCTGAAGAGCTGCCTTCTACCTTTTCTGCAGGAAGGCCTTCTCTTTTTGTGTCATAATGTTGTCTATGCATTTGGGATACCATTCAGATTTTCCAGTCCCCAAATCGAAATACACAGTCTATTAATGCGTGTGTTTCTTCAAGGGGAGGTGCCCTTGAGCAGGAGTTGCCATTGTAATAAAACCCTTGAGAAGACAGAGTTTGCTTGAACATTCATTCACTTACATACATATTGATAGCCAGTTTCATGATACAGTGGCAGATCTGAGTAACTGAGAGAGACAATGCATGGCCTGAAAAGCCTAATATATTACTTTGTTTGATTTTTTGTAGAAAAACTTTGCTAACTTGTTTCTTTGAGATTTAGAGTATGCAGGATATAATATTGATATAACTGGAATATGCAAGAAGTTTATTTCAAGCTAGAGCATGAAATATGTGACATACCTGGACAGGAAAATCCAGATTTTATGTTCACCATTTTGTGGGAGATGTGGGCCCTGCTTGTTTCCTTTCTTAGCCGTGCTGTCCTTGGAGATTAGAGGATTGACGTTTGAGGAAGGAAAGCAGAACAGGACCATATGTTAAGCAGGGTAAGAGACAGAAGAGCGGGTCAGCATCCTACATCTTGATGACTTCATCATCATAACACAGTGCCATCTGGGATCTGATGCTGCTTACCTCGAAACTTCCCTCAGGAACCCTTGCTCTGTTCTTATGATTTCCTGAAGTTCAACTCAGGTCAAATGGGATATCTTTTCTAGATTTCTTTAGAAGATATTAGATCTTTCAGGCCCAAATTTGAGATAAATTTTATAATTTCAAATTCTGGTTCCTAATAGTGCCTCAGCTTTTCTTTTTCCTCAGCAAAGAAAGTAAACAAAATCTGTGGCAAAGAAAGTATTGGTGATTGCAACCCCCCCAGCTATATCGAGGTATTATTGATAAATAAAAACTGTACGTGTTTAAAGTGTACAACGTGCTATTTTGACATATGTTGACACTGTGAAATGATGGCTGCAATCAAACTAACTAGCATATATATCACCTTACATAGTTACCCTTGCTTTTCTTTTTTGTGGTGATGAGACCTCATCAAGTCTTCAATACGTTATATTATTAATTATAGTCACTATTCTGTATATTAGTCTCCAGCATGTATTCATTTTATTACTAAATCTCCCATTTCTCCTACCTAATCACCCTTGCTAATTACCCTTCTATTCTCTGTTTGCTGTGCATTCAAGTGTTTTATATCCAGCATGATCACATAGTATTTGTCTTTCGATTGTCTACCTTATTTCACTTAGCATAATGCCCTACAGGTTATTCATGTCATTACAATGACAAGATAATCTTTTTTTAGAAAAACTGAATAACATTCCATCTTGTATGTGTGTGCGATTCACATGTTCTTTATCCATTGATTCATGAATTGATGTTTAGGTTGATTCCATCTATTGGCTATTTTGAACAATACTGCAAGGAACACAGGAATACTGTTATCTCCTTAAAATATTGTCTTTATATCTTTTGGATACATACCAAAAGTACAGTTGTTGGTTTATATTAAGTTATTTTCTTAATGAACTCGTGTACATTGATGTGTGTGTGCATGTCAGGTTCTCTTACATATAGTCCATGTAACCACACTTTAAAGACACAACTTTGATCTTAGCATTTAACTGACTTATCTAATCTCTATGCACTTTAAAGTGCCCACTACCTTATCTCCAAAGATAGTGGTACTCAAAGCATGGTCCCTGGACCATCTACAGTGATGGCAAACCTTCTAGAGCTTTCAGTGATAACAAATAGCCTCCTTTGGCCTGCGTGCCATAGATTCACCACCACTAATCTAGGAGCGTATTAGAAATCCTGAACCAGAGGGCTTGTGCCAAATATACGGAATCAGAATCTGAATTTAATAGATCTCTTGGTGACTCATATATATGTGAAAATTTGAGAACATTGTTCTGATAAATGTCTTCGTTTCTTCACGCATGACTTGTGATGATGAGTTGGAGTGAGAGTAAACATATCTAAATCACTTTACTTTAAAAGGAAAGTATGCCTTGGTATCCAGCTTTAAAGTTAAATGTGATTAGCACCTCTGTATCTTTATTTTGAATGGTTCCAGAGCTAATTCTGATATACATAACATATGAAAATGTATGTCACCATGGGTCTCAGAATTCTTTTTTATGATTTTTTTGTTAAAATCCCTGACAACCACCTTATCTAATGTGCTATACTAGTTTTCACTATCCTGACCATTATTGCAACAGTTTGAGTAGGGTTGTTAAGGGTAAATATTCTCATACATGCTCACAATTAAGTTATTGTAATGTTTCCTAAATATATATAAATACAAAGGGACATATAAATGCTCTAGGCTTATAGTTCTTATACAACTAGGAAATCTTTACAAATTTAAAAGTGATATGCAAATACCATGTGAATTAAGAACACTTTTAATGTTGTAGATTGTATTTTTCCGAAACTAAATTTCCATTTGCAATGTTAATAGAATACCATCATGTAAATACTTCAGAGTTTAGCACATTTGTACTGCTATGTATCTCTGATTTTTCAGTTCCCTTACTATTTATCTCTGTTTGAACCCCTGTAAAAACTTTATACACACAGTTCAGAATGTCATTTTCTGCCTCCACTTCCTAGAAATAAATCCAGTATATGTTTATATTCACCCCACCTCTCTTTCATGTAAATTTCATCAATTAAAGTAGTAATTGTCACTGTGATTGTAAGCATAAATTTATTGATAGCATTACACAACAACTTCTGGTTGGCAACTGAGTGGTAGTATTCAGTTGGGAGGTCATCAAGCAGAATATACCCAATCATGTACCAGAAGAAAACAAATTGGAAACAATACCAAGATGACTTCAGACACCTAAGAATATTTCCATATTTCCTGCTCAGTTTGCAGTGGAAGGCAGTAGAGAATAGAACTTACAGACATTGGGCCGGTGATATAGATCAGTGGCATAAGCACCTGCCTGGCAAGTGCAAGGTCCTGAGTTCAGTTCCTGGTACCCACATAAAGGAAAAAAAAAAAAGAGAGAGAGAGAACTTACAAACATGGTCTTGAAGAGAGAAAGCTCTAGAATCTATTTCCAGAAGTTCTACTTACTAGATGCATCTCTTTTGGGAAACTTTCTCAGCTTCAGTGTATATTGGGGGTGTTTATTATCTATTTTGTAGAGCAGGGATAGACCTGAGATGCAAGCCAAGCCCTCAGCCCAGTCTTAGCACCTTGTAAGCATTTAATTGTCAGTAGCTATTTTAACTATTGTGTTAACTGTTATAATTGCTATTTTTATTATAGATCTGAACACCAAGTTTTACTAATTAAATATGCTATATCTTTCTCCCATTTGTTTTATCTGCTAAATTGTATTCTTGAGAGGGTTTTCTTTTCTTTTTTTTTCCTCTACACTCACATCTTGTTTTAATAACCTGATTGTAACAGAGGCTAAAAGCATTTGCACAATTATTACTTATATTTCTCCTCTTGCTGCTACTATTGCTGTAGCTGCCTCCTGAAGGCTGCTGCTGCCACAGCCTCTAGAGATTGCTTAGACAATTCTTTTTTTTATATATATAGTGGAACCAATCTATTAGGGGGATGCTCAGGGTGGTAATATCCTGGGGCTGAGTACTGCTAGGAAAATGATGTTTTCATTAATTACCCCTTGTCTTTTTAAACTTTGTTAATAAAGCTTACCATACATTGCAAGTGAAGAGGCTAGCTCAAAATGCAGAAAGTACACTATTTTATTTTGCTATCAGCATCTTCCTATGGTTATTCAAAAGGAATTGAAAGATTACATCCCCATTGTATAAAATGCATGCTTTCAATTCTCTGAGATGATATGTTAGGAAGAGCTGTTTTGAGTTAAACTGAGATTTTAAAAAAATTCCCCAAACTAAGCTCATTCATGTGCTTTGCATTTGTACATCTTCACCATATACACAAAGCATTGTGGAAATGCAGTGGTACATTGGGATGTCTGGCTTCTGTCCTTGGTGGCTCAGTCATCACACAATCTAGCGCTGTATTGCAGGAGAGGGGCTTCAGTAATTATAAGTCTTTAATCACATTTTACATTCTTTAAGTGGTCTTAGTAATTTCAGGTCAGATAAATAATGACAGGAACTGCATTTGACCTGACAGATTGGCTTGTGCGTGAGGCAACTTGAAATAAATCTCAGAGGTGGTTTCACTTCAATAAAGAGTTAAAGACTTTCAGGAGATTAAATCCATGGGCAATGAGTACCCACCCACACTCATTAACACAAGTGTTTTATAGACAAGACAATGGAGCCAGAACTGATAGGAACATTTGTCTGACAGTCACTTCAACAAAGATTTAACTCTAAATGACTTAGATGACAGAGAAGCCTCAGTACCAACATCTATCCTTGAACACAGCCCCTTCCTTGGACACAGAGGGCAGCAAGGACAAGAGCGCACAAACTAGCTCTCCAGAAAACTACAGTGAGAAGTATGTACTCATAAGGTAAGAGGTTCATAACCATCACAAAAGTGCCCAGTGATAGTAGAAGCCAAACAACCAAGAATGCTCAAGACCGAGCTGCAGATGACGAATGCAGAGTGTCTAAAGTAAGTGTCACAAGAGAATGAACTGAGGCATGCGGACAGACAGGATCCAGGATCCACCAAAGGAAGTAAAATCAGGTGCTAGAGACCGATCTCTGGCTTCTTTCCCACTGTATTCTGGAGATGTGGCACTGTAGGCTCTGAAGAGTTCACTGTACATAAAAAACAGCCGGAAGTGGAGAGGTTCAAAGATTGTTAGAGCAGAGACAGGGTAGATGGTTCCTGCTCACTCCACCTAAGAGAGAGTGGAATTGTGGTAAGGGCTTAGTTTTGAGGGAAATATCGGATTGAAATCTGGAACTTATTTGTATGGGTAGATTATTTATCTACTAGTATCATCCTGTCACTTGTTAAAATAGTTGTAAAAATAGACACAATGATTATAAGAATAGGTTGATTTGTGAGGACTAAATGGATCTATAAACTGGCAGCACAGTGCCAGACATTCAGAAATGCTCGCTAATATCCTGGGAGAAGATCTTTTGTTGATTGTCTAGGACCATTGTACCTTTCCATTTATAATCTCCTGAAGGCATATGGTCAGGGTGAAGAGCTGGTGCAATAGCTCAAATGGTAAATGATAAATTTAAAACTCTAAATAATCTCAATAGGAAGTAAGAATGATCCTAAAATTAAATGGATAGAGTGTAATATGGTTACATAAAACCATGCCCTTTGCTCTAAAAATGGTTATTATCTTAATTCTGGGCAGAAGAACTCTCATTTAAATATTTATTTATGCAGTTAAAAATGTACAGACCTAAGAATTTTTTAAATTATAAGTGGTATAGGTGCAAAAATTGTGCTATAGTCACTACAGTGTTAGATAACCTTGCTTCTACCTTTGTTAAATGTCATCAGAAGTCTTGCTGAGTTCCTTTTGCTGCCACATTTTAAAAGAGAGGGAAGAAGGGGAAGAGAGAGAGAGAGAGAGAGAGAGAGAGAGAGATCCAGCGTGACTCAGTCTGTTAGCTATCAAATCCCAGTTCAGTTCAACCACTATGACTCCTTTGGCGAAGTCAGTTATCTAACTGAAACAATGAAGGTGGAAGATCCCTACCTAGTTTGAACTAAGGATTAGAAATGCAAGTAAATAGCTCAGCACAGTGCCTGGCTTAGAACTGGGAACCATTATTATTCACAGGAAAGAGCAGTGAGAACGGTGGCAGCTGTAAGATGAGGAGTTGCAGAAACTTGAATGTTCTGCCTGTATAAGGAAAGCTTAGTAAGGTTATAACAACTTAAGTCAACTACTTAAATGACTATTGTATATAAAAGTGATTCTGATTAATTAGCTTATTCTAGAAGAAGGAGCCAGGACCCATGGATAGCAATTATAGGAAGATGTATTTGAACTCCTTAGTAGGAATAATTTTCTATTTGTAAGTATTCTAGTTACTAGAATAGACTTACTTGGGGGTAAGGAGTTCTCTAACAATGACAGTAACAATAGTAGTAGTAATTGAAAATAAAAATACCTCTTAGGGTGTTCTAGTTATAGTTGTTAAGTACTCTGCATTCTTATTTAGTTCTCATAAAATTCTTGCAAATTAGGTGTAATTATAATCCTACTCATTTTACCAGTGAGGAAACTTAAAGCACAGAGAGATTAAGGACATTTTCAAGACCATATAGTTTACAAGGGCTGAACTGAGATTAAACCCGAGTGATTTGATCTTTTCTCTGGTATAGGAGGTACATGAAACACACAGGGAAAAACTGAGTGATTATACACTTTGATAATAGCAAGGAGATTTCTGCACTGAATTAGGTGTTGTTACGATGATTGAACCCATTTTAGTTAAAATTAAGGGCCTATAATTTTATAGACATAAAACAAACAGAAAAGGCCCAATAGCAAAAGATAATAAAAAATTTAGGCACAAATTAACATTATTTTTCCAGTACAGAAAGCCTAAGGTGTTTACTTAGATCCTATTCTTGTCTACTTTGTGCTCAGTTATAAAGCAATGCACATCCCATTTTCTGTTCAAGGCACTATAGAAGAATTGCATTTGTTTGCTAGCAGAGCCAACAGCAGCCAGAAGAAATTAGTGAATCTTTGTAAGAGAAAAAAGGAGACATTAACTCAGTGAACAAATATTTACTGAATACCTTCTCCATGCTGAGAACTGAAAATCATTGTGAAACAAAGCACTCAGAAATTATTATAATTTCTAGGTATTTAGAGACCCCAGTGGCCTTCAGGCTTTTCATGAACTTTATGGAACTGCATTTCTTGAGACTCTCAGGGAAATGATAAATTATGTCCCGTTTTGCAAAGGAGGTATATATAATATTTTCAAAATATTTTATATGATTTGGATAATTAAACTTTGTTTGGGTGCTAAAGCGGTATTCTTTAATGCATTTCAGCCCAGCTCACTCCCTGGTAATACAGATGTAGGTCTCCCTATATTAAAAGCGTTTAATAACTTCAGTCGACAGTTTTTGATCTAGAAATTTGGAGTTCTGCTACAGATGTAGTGTATGACAAACTTACTTCTATGTACCTCACTTTTCATATCCATAAAGTATGGTGATTGTACTAAACTTTATTTCCTTTAGTGTTGAGCATTTCCTATTTCTTTTCTTTCTGTAATTATGCTTGCTTTCACCACGTGGATGCCAGATGGCAAAATGCCCTGGTAGTGTGTGTGGAACCCAAATTGATTCTGGGAAATAGGGGCATCAACAATGCCTAAGGAATAAGGAGCTGAAGCGAGCAGAGGCCTCTAGGTCCTGTTTCTATTTCTGTTGGCTATAAAGTGTAAGCACAATACAATGTTAGGAGATACCACCTTTTTAATATTTTATTTTATTTTATTTTATTTATTTATTTATTTTTTGTGGGTACCGGGGATCAAACTCAGGGCCTCGTGCGCCAGCAGGCACCCGTGCCGCTGAGCAATAAATATCACTGGCCCCTTTTTCATATGTGGGTACCGGGAGTTTAATTCAGGACCTCGCGCTTGCCAGGCAGGCACTTATGCCGCTGAGCTATCTCACCGGCCCCCAACATTAGATTTTAAAGTCTCCTTACAAAACCCACCTAGACTGTTCTGTGGTGAGAGTTCTTTAATGTTATAAGGGTAAGGCAGGTGCAGCATGGCATAAAGGGCTTAAATGGCTCCCTTGTTTTTAATTTCTATCAATCTTCTAAAGAGTTAAATGTGATCTCTCAGTCAATTTTCTTATGAATACGGTTTATTCTCTGTGCATGTTTATATGGCTTGCGTGGACGAGAGGACTGCATTGTATTCAATACAGACCAGTACTAGTAATAAGTGTCCCGCATACTACTGACTTGCTATCAGACTTCTCTTTTCTAGTCTTTCTGTTACCATTTCAAAGTTCTGTGTCCAGTGAGATTACTTGTCCACAGTGCCTTGACAAAGCCTGTTTGTCCATCTGACGCTTTCTAGTTGAGTAGTAAGTAGGGCTTTTGATGCTCACCATCTCGATTTGCTTTTAATTCAGTCTTCTTCAAGAATCTTCCCTTAGCAGTTAGAAGGTTAAAGATAACTTAACAGGGATCGAGGGATATTCCCCATTCATCTCAGTGTTATAGAACCTCATACAAATCTGGCCTTTGGTGGAAATAGACTTGAGAAGTCTCACAGTAGATTTTCTTCCTAAAGATCAAATCTGAAAAAAGAAAATGTTGTGTAGATGAGAGTAAGAAAATGAGAGCGATCAATTTCTGGATTGAGCATTGGTTTCTAATGCATCATTACACATTCTTGATCTTAAAGATTGTGTTTGCTTATGTTTTTCAAACAAAATAGAACAGAAAAGGGCTTTTGCATAAATTCCTTTAGCCAGTGAACTCCAGTTCTTAGTGAACACTTAAAATGTCACAGATTTCCAGGAGACTTGGGATACAGATTGTTGGTCATGGCCAGGGAGTAAAATGTCCTTCATCCAATTTATTTATTTATTTATTTATTTATTTATTTATTTATTTATTTATTTATTTATTTTTGTGGGTACCGGGGGTCGACCTCAGGACCTCGCACGCCAGCAGGCGCCCGTGCCTCTGAGCGATATCACCGGCCCCTTTTTCGTATGTGGGATCCGGGAGTCGAACTCGGGCCCTCGCGCTTGCCAGGCAGGCGCTTAGGCCACTGAGCCATCTCACTGACCCCCTTCATCCAATTTAGTGCTCTGCCATATACAACAAACATAGAGGCTATGCCAGGCTGTCACGTGAGGACTCTTGGTGAAACCATGTAACAAATTTACTGTAGAAATAGAAATAGTCTTTCAGTTTTTCTTTTTGGCTGCTGCCTTTTCTCTGATTATCTCTTTTTATCTTCCTTCCAATCTCCATCCTCTTGTCAACCCACTGGGAATACCTGTGATGATTGCTCTGCTAATATGATGATTCTTGAGCCTAACAATTCTCTTATGAGATTCCATCCTCGAAAAGGAATTTTCAAATGCCTAGAAGACTAGTTGATGTTTAGAACTAGTCCTTTAATGGTTACTTTACTGGTTGTGAACCTTAGATATGCTTCTTTCTACATGAAGAGAACAGTTTTAATGTGTATAGCACTAGAAAACTATTCCGCTGGTCCTTCTTGAGTGTCCATAGCAAGGTAGGAGTGTCTGCTGTTCTCCTCACCTCAGAATCATGCCAACTGGACAGGAGTGTTTGCTGGTAGACTCCATCTCACAATAAACTGTATTTATGCGAGGTGGCTAGTGTGTGGTAAATGTTGAATGGACAGGCTGATACCAGAGAAAAACTACTAGCTCAGAGGAGACAAACACATTGCCTTTCTACTAGCTCTAAAATATTCTCTTTCAGCATAAATAGGAAGTCAGAGTGAAGCTAAGGCTTTATCCAAACCACATATTCAGTGTACGTCTTCTGCTGGGAAGACTGTAGGAAGCAATTTGTTTTAATGATTGATTTCACTAACACTGAGTCACCCTTGCATCGCTCTTGACATTGGCATAAGATCTCCATGCACTGAAGATGAATTCACTGGAATCAAAGTGATTGCATAAGAAATTCAATGGAAATTATCCAGGTGTTAAAATACAGGCTTATTTTCTTTTCAGATTATGGAATCTCTTGTAAAATATTATGTATTTATTTATTTTTTTTATTTTTTTGCGGGTACTGGGGGTCAACCTCAGGACCTCGCGCACCAGCAGGCGCCCATGCCGCTGAGCGATATCACCGGCCCTTTTTTCGTATATGGGTTCCGGGAGTCAAACTCGGGCCCTCGCGCTTGCCAGGCAGGCGCTTACACCGCTGAGCTATCTCACCGGCCCTATTTATTTATTTTTTGAAACATGGTCTCACTGTGTAGTTCGAGCTGGCCTTGAAATCACTATGTAGCCCAGGCTGGCCTCAAACTCATGGCAATCCTCCTGCTTCAGCATCCTGAGTGCTGGGATTACAAGTGTGCGCCACCATGCCCAGCATGTAAAATGTCATTTAAAACACCAAATGGACATAAACACAGATTGTCATGGGGATTATAAAAGATCATTAATTAATGCAGATGAATCAATGCATGTACAAATCAAAACACGTATTAACTCCTCAAAGTCATGGCTAAATGGCTATGTGTGGATGGATGCATGCAACCTTAAATTTCATTTTCTAATCTCTGTAATAATGGATTACAGGATTAGAGAAAGAAGAAAAGAAGGAAACAATAATAACTATGCATAGCATTTACTAAGTGTTTGCTCTTAGTAAAACCACTTTGCTAAGTAAGGTTAGCATTTCCCATATAGTCAATCATTTAAAACTTATAGTAAATACCTGAAATACATTATATTATTTTATAGCCACAGAAATTTATAGAACTTGCCTATGATCTAAAATTATTAGAAAGGCAGTTAGGCATTGAATTCAGATGTTTCTAATTTCTGAGCCAAGCTCTTCATTTCTGACTTCCTGCCATGTTCTCAGAGCCTTTTACTTGTGATAACACCACTGAATTCAGGGTTCAGATTTTTCTAGCAGCATCTTTCTCTGCAAAGTAATTATTCTTTTCTTTTCCTCTTCCCAAATATTTTTGGGATTACTCAGGTGATAGTTTGTGTTTGGAAAGAGAGAAATAGGATCAACTGACATAAGCAGAACACCTCACCATATTTTTCTTTTTCCACTTTTCCTTCATGATGAGCATCATCATGGGGATAATTTAGCTTCAAGAGCAGAGAGACTGATAGGCACTGAGTGACGGTTGTTTATTTATATGGATTTGGCTTCCATGGGAAAATGCAAAGTGGTTTTGAAAATGTCGGAAATCTCCCAAGAGACTTGGTAAATACGTCTAGATTACCTGCAATGTAGAATAATTTTGTTATCTGGAGATAATGGAGGGAACATAGCTTAAGAAATAACCTTACACACATTTAGTTCATATACACTTGGGTTTAAGTCCAAATTACTGGATCTTTGGGACTTTTTAAATCCCCCTTTGATTGATTTCTATAAAGTAGAATCATTAATAGTTAAAATAATAGTAATACTGTATATTGTACTATATTATACATATATATCATAGTTAAATATAGTGATATATAGGAATCAAGAATGGTACATAGTCTTTAGAATTGTTGAAAACACTCAAAGAACTAAATTATACAGAGTGCTAGCTCAATGCTTGGCATGTAACAAGTGTTCGATAAATCCTGTTTGTAATACTTCATGCAAGTGATAAAAATATTATTCATGTACCTCTTTTTGCTGTGAGGAGAATCAGGTTGGGTTTTTGGAAAACCTGCAGTATTTCTGTCAGAGCCTTGCTGTTACTCCTGGGATGTGTCTATGTTGATCATATTTGCTTTTGTTTTCCTGTTAGTCATAGATACATAATAACAATGAACTATTCTTTCTAATAAGTTTTAGTGCTTTTACAGTACCTCATTTAATTGTCCAAATAATCTTAAGCATGAGATTAGAGAATAATACTCCCACTTATACAAATGATGATATTAGCAATCAGAAGGTAAATAGAAAGCCATCCTGTTAATACACAGAGAATCACAGCCCTAACCAAGGTCTTGTTTCAAGTACTGCAGTTCTACAAAAAAAAAAAAAAAAAAAAATAGAAAAGAAAAGATTTTGAGACCGTATGGACCAAACTGCAAACTATTTTACAGATCATGATGCTGTGTCTTCAAGGTAGAAAAATGATTTCTTCAGGGTCACATAGCAAGTGTGAAGCAGAGCTGACACTAGATACCAGGTCTGCATTCCTGGTTTAGAGCGCTTTCATAATTCTTAGACTATTTGTGTCTTTGGTAGAATTTTTGTGTCCTGTTAGAGGAGGCATGAAAAGAAAAACAGGTAGGGAAGAAAGAGAGATAGAGATGTGGGGTCAGAAATGAAAAGAGGGAATAAGGGGGAGAGAAAAAAGAGTGAACTCACATACAAAAGCTAGATTAAGAGCAGGTGTCAAGGGTGGTTTGAGTAGAAAAGCAGAACTTTCCATTCTTGAACCCATCTCTACCTTGTGGAAGAGGCAGAAATAACCACAGTGATTCATCAGTGATGCATTTGTCCCTGCTCCAGTCCATTCCCATGCTGACAACAGTGATTGCAATAGACATAGCAGACATTAGGGGATGACAACCCCTCACCTCCTCAGGGTTGTGGCATCACCATCAACACCGCTGGCAGCCTTCTCTATCTGGGTCTGGCTTAAGCTCACAGGTCTACAAGGCATAGATATCAGAGCTTGGCCAATTTGGTTCCTCGGAAGACTCTACAGAGGAATTGTCTCCCACGGAGACATTTTCTTGGCATTTTGACATTTGTTCACAGAAACGCAGGTGGCTGCCCACAGGTTGGCTCACCAGGCCCATCATAATCAAACTATATTTTCTGTGCGGCTGTCCATAGAGTGTGTGTACACGAGACTATTATCATTTGCCAATGCTCTATTGATCTTGGCTTTGTGAAGCTCAAAGTCTGTTTACAGCCACCTATAAAAATGAACGACCACTTCTTTTCCTGAAGGTTAACGTGATGTGTTTATTTAATTGAATGGAAATTGTTTTGTGTTTTCCAAATGTCATTGTTAATAAATTTTCAAGGGATCCTGTGTCACTGTGTGTAAAGGTGGAGAAGAATAAAGTGGGTATGGAGGGGGAGGTTGTTGGGACTTGGAATGGCTGGAGGCAAGAGATAAAAGACAGAAGCATGGATATAATCCTGGAATAACTTCCCTATATAGAAATGTTAGAAAAATATCCCTGCTGTGTATTAGTGTCGTTTTTTAAACTTTTCAATAAACATTCTCCCCTGAGTGTTTTATTCTTTCGCATGCTTCTGTCTTTGTTCTTTTGGCTTTCCCAAAAAATGTTTTAAAGCGACATTGAGCATTTTAGTGTAGTCTGAGTTTGAGGGGTTTAATATTTTTCACTGTTCTCGGGCTACTTCTTCCTTTTCTATAGGAGATTTGACAGGAATGGCTAGAATATGGCGTCCTCCTAGGTAGGGGCAGACACTGACAATCCCGATGACCTGCTTTTTAAGAGACCGGTATTACTGCCCGGAAGGAAGATATAAACAGCCTTTCCCCGAGCAGTTGGAAGAGCTGGAAACAGCTTCAGAAACTGTGAAACTCGGTTTAGTTTTTCAGTATACTAGGTAAAAAGCAGAGACTCCAGCCAACCATCTGAATGTGCTAAATAAATATACCAGAATAATTCACTGGATTACTTTTCAGCTTTCTTCAAAACCTTTGTCCTTTGATGTGGAAAACATGGGAAATTTCCATTTTTAAGTTTTGCTCTTCACATCTGCCTCAGACTCTTTAGGAGGAAAAAGAAAACACCTTTGAAACATGCATGTGAATTAACGGTGATCTAAAAAAAACGAGGCTGTAGTTCCAAAGCAGCCATTTACCTATTCAAGGAATCACCGGGTTTCTCTGTGGGAGCAGCCTCCGCACTGGGTGATCCAGCCAGAAAAAAATAGTAGGACAAGGTCTTGTAATCCAGGATCCCACACTCTGTGTGTGTGTGTGTGTGTGTGTGTGTGTGTGAGCTGATGGAGTGGATGCCTATGCAAATATTTAACAATATTATGTAAGTATTATGTACTTTAAAAGTATATGAGGGCCGGTGAGATGGCTCAGCGGTTTAAGCGCCTGCCTTGCAAGCGCGAGGGCCCGAGTTCGACTCCCGGAACCCACATACAAAAAAGGGGCCGGTGATATTGCTCAGCGGCACGGGCGCCTGCTGGCGCACGAGGTCCTGAGGTCGACCCCCCGGTACCCACAAAAAAAAAAAAAAAAAAAAAAGTATATGAGTGTGTGGCTCTGACCAGGATGCATTGTTTTAACATCTGCTAATGGAGATATGTCCCTGTTCCCTTCACTCCCAAGTCTAACCTTGATTAAAGTCTGATCAAATATTCAGCCCATTTTTTGAATTTTTGATCAGGTTCTTTCAAGAGCCCATCAGAAAATACAAAGTTGTCAAGCACTTTATTTGAGAAGAAGCTACTTCTAAAAATACTTGGGTACCTCAGGTCATTCTTTTTTCTTAAATATATAGACAAGGTCAATTTGGGGCAAGAGTTGGAACTGTGTAACTTTTTCCTTTAAGTAATGCAAAATGTGAAAACGACAAGTAAGCAACCTTGAGGATTAAAATCGCAAGATGGTTTTCCTTAGTGTGAATTAAATACCTGAAAATCTTCTTAGTTCTGAATTTGAAACATATCTATAAAAGCCTGTATTAAGAGTAATACAGTAGAAATGAACAAGAGTTGGGGGACAGGAATAGGCTGATGTGTTCTTGAAGAGAGCATTCTCAGTGCAGAATATTACTCTTCATCAATTAATTTTTACTCTTTTTGAACAGACTATTAAAGCCTTATGAGGAAAGTGAGTATTTAGTGATCTCTAGGAAGATGTTGCTGATATTAAAACAAATTAGCACTGTGCATTGTGGGGCCCCTACCGGTTTAACTCCTTCTGGCTGTTCTTTTTAATACCACATACAACCTAGTTAGAGGTGGCATGAAATCACAGAATTTGATTTTCTTCTTTCAAAGTTAGACAAACACAGATGTACACACTCAGTATATCTAAGATGCCAGACACTGATTCTGAGAAATTGATTTGAGTTTGATGCAGGTCCAGGGGCTGATCTCTCTATAGATAAGCTGACCTACTTTTCCTATTCAACAATAGGATTGCTTTTCTGGCTCATATTATGTGACAAAACAACAGTAAGGATTCATGTTTAGGAGCACTGCCTCTGAAGTGAGATTTTTCTGGGTTTGAATCATTTGCTGGATGGTCTTGGCCAAATTTCTTAACCTGTTTCAGCATTAGTTTCCTCACCCATAAAATATGAGGCACAAGAGTTCCTGATATGAGCCATTTAAAGGTAAAATGGAAACCACCCAACACAGTGCCTAACACAGAATATGATTTTGTAAAAATGTTAGCTATTATTATCAAGCTGGTTATTTCAATAGATATTTGTCCAGAACTGCCTGTGACTGGAGTTGCCATTATAATTGGCAAATGATAGCAGCAAATGTACCCTAAGCCCTTCACAGATGTGTGCACATCTGGCTTGTAGTCATTGGCTTACACTCCGACCAGTACAGATCCAGCATCATCATCATCATCATCATCATCATCATCATCTATTGAAGAAATGACCAGAAAACTCTTATAAAAGTCAATCAGTATGTAAGGAAAATTTATTTTCAACACTTTTCACCTAACAGCAAGACAATTAGCCCTTTCTTTTACTGGGGGAAGGGGACTCAACCACATAAATAATACGAGAGTCAGGGAAGACAAATTCTACTTTCCGGTGTCTGGACTGACATTTAAAGCTGTCTTTGTGAAGGTTCCCAGTGTCTTGAAGACAAGGTGCAACTTGCTAATGAGAATTTTGCTTCTCTGCAGTCTACAGTCCAGGCACCTAAAAGGTGCTGTATCGTGGTAGATTTCTCACTTCTTGGGGAAGGATTTGTTTGCCTAAAACTTCAACAGGCTTAGTAGTTACACACTGGATTATTGCATCTGAGTTTCTCATGTGACCAGCCTAGACCCAAGGCGAAAGATTGGCCTGTGCTGTGGCAAGCAAAAGAGAAGCTAATCAATCATGAAGAACACACACCTTGCTGCATTTCCTTCTATTTTCATGTATGCCTTGTTTCTTCACTTGTCTGTATGTCCTTAGTACAGAAAACTCATCAGCAATACTTGATTCTGTTGGTTGGATGAAGAATTCTCTGCTCCCTTCAACAGAAAGTACTCTAGGTAACACATAACTGTCTCCAGTGAGAGTCCCTGATGTTTGAAATATATTGTGAGTCTTAAATTATTGCCCAAGAAAAAGTGATATAGAGTTAAGTTTCACTTTTCACTTATTAGCTCACCTCACTCTTGCTGTTCTTTCATTCAGAACTATTTACTAATAAATAGCTCTCAATATTTTTTAGGAGTCTGTAGAATTTCACTGCCATCATATGTCAGGTGTGTTAATCCACAAGCACAGATTGTCTTCTCCAAAATATGACCATTTTGCTCTGTGACCCTCCATCATGTCGTGTACATACGGAATTCACTGACCCGTCCTTGTGACCTCAGAACTGGTACACACCACGACCTCTGGCTCTCAACCCCTTTTTTTAGAGCCAGGGCTAAATGCCTAAATGAACAGACGACTTTAGTTTTTGTTAGCAACCTGCAAACTAAAGAAGAGACATTTTAAAAAATTATTCCTATCTTGCAAATGAAAGAACTGAGGTTTCTACTTATGAGTAGCAAGTTTCAGAAGAGAATGCCTGGCATTAGCCCTCACCCATGTATTTGCAAATTTGTACAGCCTTCTGAGAATGGGTTAGGTATAGAACTACTCTTCAGCAGAGAAGGGACAATCTGTGACTCTTTCCACTGTTCCTATCCCTCAACTACTTTTTACTAAAAAATCAAAATTTTGGAATCTATCATAGAAAGAATGTTGATTTTTAACTTTAAGTTGACTTAAATAGAATGTTTTAAAAAGGTTATTTATATGTTAATATACTCTTTTACATTTAGCCATCATCAGATAAAAATTAATAAAATGTTTTAAATCCATAAAGAATTTCAAATAACCATAGATAGATCAAGAATAAAACTGATATTGACAGCCTACATCAGACATGAAACCAAAAAAATCAACTTTACAAGAAATAAATATAAAATTCTATATTTGAGTTATATAAATCAACTTTGCAAGTACTAGATATAGGGGATCTGAGTTAATTGAACTTTATTTTAAAAAGCTCTGAAAGTTTTAATTGTCTATAAGCTTGTAATGAACCAGCTCTACTTAAAAATAAACAGAAAAAAGAAAAAAAACTATATAGCCTTCAACTCTGCTAATAGATTCTAATCTATTCCCAAATTATGTTGACTCTCCATCTAAAATGTGTCATCTTCCTCCCTTAATTTTCTCTTCAATGATCTTGTCACAGACCTAATTAACCTTTACCTGACAGTAGCTTATTAATGGTATCCTTGCTCTTTTTCTCCCCACACCAATTTGTCCTCTGCAAGCCACCAAAGTTATCATTGATAAAATGGGTCTGATCACATCATTCTCAAGTAAACAGGCCTCCCCTTGTTCTCTGTGATTATTGGATTGATTATTCCCTGAAGAATGGGGCTCTTTTGTGTAATATCTCATCTCTACCAGTTTTTCTTTATTTTTGTAGATAGCACATGTGATTTCTTAAAGATGTTCCATTAACTAATCTGTCTGGGACCACAGCATTCTGAAATTGCTGTGTATTTTAAAATTTCCATACCTTTGTTCAGGATCTTCTTTTTTAAAAATTATCTTTCCCATTTTATCTTTGGTGACCACTGGTTGTGATCCATGAGGTTTAAATGTCTTCTCTTTCACAAAGACATCCTGATAGCTTGCTCCCCAGCTCTAGGAGAAACTGGTGCCTTTGTTGCAGAATGTAAGGTGCTACTATGCTTTGTTTGATTGACTAGGAGCATTAGTGTTTATTCCTATCTTCTGTTGATATTTTTATTAAACAGGTCTCATGATTATATTAAGTACTAATTTCAAGGGGTATGTTGCTTCTTACATCACCCTTTCTAATCACACACATTATTTAATAGTTTTGGTTAACATCCTTAATCTAAAGTTCATTGTAATTTTGCTTTCCTGTTCTTAAGAACAAGGATTTAGTGATAACATGATAAATTCTACACTATGAACCATCGCCCCAAGGATACATACTTGGAGATCGTGAGGTCTTTCTGTCACGATTTGAATGTCAGTCAGCTTTGTCCAGTGATCTTCGGAATCCTTTGTGATGGCACATTTTACCGAGATGCAGAGACATGCAATGCTGGTGACTGGGTTTTCAAACTAAAGTTTATAGAAGGAAATGTGCAGAGTGAGGTTGAAGGGAGTGTCAGAAGTGTCTTACGGATTCCTGATTTTTCTCCTTCTGTCATTCACTTTCATCTTAATGTAGAGTCATATATTTCTTGTTACTTTTGACTTTTCCCTGGCACTTAATACTGTAATCTTGCCAATGCAGTGCTACATTCCAAATTAATAGTGCAATAAATGAAAGAGGTTGGATCTATTGTCCTTCATAATTCAGAAGAAAGGAAGTGTACAGGAAGAAATGTTGTTATTCTTTGGAATGCCATGTGTTCAGCAATTGAAACATGTTGAGGAATTTCCCCATTTCCTCCTAAGAAGAATTAAAGATTTTGTTCTTTTTGTAACAGAAGTGGTTTTTACATACTTAGATAATCCTAAAAGGGAAATGGAGATTCACTGGGCGCACTGTGGTTGATTTGAACTTGGATTCTAGTCACAAGGCCCACTACACTGCCATAGCACTTAAGGTTAGGAGAATAAGTAGGTGCTCAGAGAATTTGTAGTGGAAGGTTTTGCCGCTCTTCATTTATTTTTTTATATTTATTAAGTTTATTGGTGCAATTTAGATATACATAATGATCACATTCATCATAGGGAACTTGTACCTGTACATCGTATGTCTTAGTTCTTCTTTTTTATTTCTCCCATTCCCCTCCTCTCCCCTCAACCTGTCTTCCCCTCCTTATTTACAAAGTTTTGTTTCTGTTTTACCCTTTTTTTTTCTTATTTTTTCTCTTTTGCTTTTTTTTTTTTTTTTTTTTTAAGTTGTGGACAGTCTTTGTTATGTCTTCAGGTTCATGTTAGTTTAAAAAAATGTTGGTTTAAGTAAATAACAGTGGGACCTGAACTCCCTTATTTATTATTTGGATTAAAAAACTCATACATTCTAGGTTCACATTTTCTAATACCTACTAAATAATGGTACCAGGAATGCAGGAGAGATACAAAGGAACCACAGAAATAAGATTTTAATACATGGCACCATTTTATGTGAGATGATACTGGTCCATTTGGATAGTTACTGTTTTTAGTTATTTTTATACGTGCTGACCATTTTTGGTCTAGGCAGGTTTAGCTGAAACTTCATTGAATGCCGCATAGTTCCTGCCCATGTGGAACTCTTCAGACTAACTGGTTTACCCATTATCATATTGGGTGGTTTCTTTATGGCGCATGAGGTAGAACATAGGGTCCCATTTTTCAAGATAGAAAGGTTGGACCTCTGTCACCTGAAATGCTTGATGAAATTTCTCACTCTGAACCAGTAGAATAGGATAACTGAGGCGTAATGTCCAAGAATCTGCATTTTATAGCCTTTCTAACTACCACATTTGCCTATATGCTCACCTATAGCAGGTACCTCTAATCGCACAAGACTAATTTTCTGTTTAACGTGTAGATAGTAATGACTAGAAGCAATAACGTTTTCTGAAACAAAGCCAGTGGCATGTGATACTGCGAAATCTCTGGCACTCGCTATCCAATATCCACACGTGTCCCACTTGGTTCTTGATTAGAAAATAAAGAATGGGTTTCAGCCAGTGCCAACCATGAGCACAGGTGCACAATTTGGGAAAATGAGACCAATTCTTTAAAAAATCAAGCCAAAGATGAAGAACTTTAATAAAAATGTAAATCCCCTTACAACTGGCCCCATGTTTCTGTCTCTTAATGAACATCTGTCATCTGCTGAATAATGACCAATAATGACCGGGCCTCTCCGCATGACTCAGGCAAGCCAAAAGGCCCATGGCGGAAGACCCTGTGAGGCATTTTATAACAAACACTCCATCTAACAAACAGAAATTCGTGTCACCAGTGCAGGTATGTAACAGTGAAATTTCTTCGTGAAAAATAATATGTAGATGAATTGGGGGAGCAGTTTTCATACTGCCTTGGATCAGTTTCCCTAGAAATTGACACTGAGATAGAGACTGTGGGCAGAAGTTTCCCTAGGGGCAGGGGGTGGCCTGTGGAATTAAAGGAAGCAGGCATGGGCAGAGGCAGAGGCAGAGGGATAATTTGGACTGAGATGTAGGTGAAGGCGAAGCCTCAGTTATTCCCAGTGAGCTCTGGATTTGGGTTGTGTTTTCTGAGCTGATCTAAATTGAGTAAAATGATGTAAGATTTTGTGTCCTCTACTTCATCCAACTATTCAGGCATCATGGGAGGCACCTCTCTTTGACTGAGGCTGGTTCCAAAGAGGCACTTAGATGTGAGCAGGGAGTAGTAAGCATCCCTCAAAACTGGGGAAATGAGTATGCCAATCTTGGGGGAAGAATCCAGTAGCACATCTATTACAACTGAATATCTGCTTCAAGGCCAAAACTGTTGGAGCTCAGAGCCACAACAGGCTTCTGATCTTCTGCAGTCTGCTGAATGCTCCCGACAGTCCACTGAAGTGATAATGTTAAGGACGGAAATGATTAGAAGTAATTTGCTGAGGGACCAGTGTTGCATTTTGAAGTGTCAGCAAGTAACGAAGCAAGAATGTCAATCGATAGGTGAATCAAAGTCAGGGCAGAAGGAAGGGAGGAGGAAATTTACTCTAAGAAAAGCAATTGCTTTAATTGAGGCTTGTGATGAGATAAGTAGAGAAAGTTCGCAGTAGCTAGAGATTTCTAAGAAGGAAAAGAACTTTTTATATGTGACTGGAGTAATTAGGACATGAGAAGTGTTGTGGGATGGAATCTCACTTGTAAAGTCAAGTCCAGTATCAAAGCTACATTCACATAAACTATTATCTTTCAAATAAAGGATCCTGTCTTTATATTTGCCTTAGTAAAGAATACTTCTTTCTTCACTTAATTATTGATTGGCGAATGTGTAGAACTCTAAGCGATAAATATATTTAATTGTTCTAAAAAGGGTGAGAGGCTGCCCTTAATTAAAACAATAGGTCATGGATTTTTTACCTAGTGAAATGTGTTCCGCATGGAATGACCTCTGACCATTGCTTCCATGTGTCTAAAGTAACCTACAACATCTCTCACTGCAGTGATGCTTTCCGTTGGGTAATTACTGCTCCAAAAAGTGCCTGTAATAAGCTAAACGACTGAGATCATATGTATGTATGCCATGAAAGGGATTTTGTAATAAAAGGCCATTTATGTGACTGTGTTCAGAAACTGGGAAAAAGTACTTTTCTCTCTTTGATGTCTTTCTTGATAGCAGTAGTAATAGCTTTTCAAGGTTGTTGTCTTCTTCCTCTTCTTTTCCTCCTCCTTCTCCTTAACCCTCCTCCTGCTTTCCTTTTTTTATTCTTTTTGATTTTTTTTTTTTTTGTGGGTACTGGGGGGTCGACCTCAGGACCTCGCGCACCAGCAGGTGCCCGTGCCTCTGAGCGATATCACCGGCCCCTTTTTCGTATGTGGGATCCGGGAGTCGAACTCGGGCCCTCGCGCTTGCAAGGCAGGCGCTTATGCCGCTGAGCCATCTCACCGGCCCTATTCTTTTTGATTTGTGAAAAACACTTTTCAGGAAGGGGCTTTTAAATGTCTTTCAGCATCACTTCCGGCCATCCATAATGACAATGCCAAAAGCTGGAATAAAGCTAGAGCATCACTATGCAGAGGTCCATGGATATATATTCTAATTATAATAATTCCTGAGCTGGTTGTACTATTTCAGACTGTTCACCCAGCTGCTTGTCCCCAGATTGTTTCTATTTCAGTAGTGATCTCCTTTTCTTTTTCTTCTTCTTCCTCCTTCTCCTCCTCCCCACCCCCAATCCCCACATTCTGAGTAGCCAAGATCTTCTCAAGTACAGTGCGGATGTAAGTGATCTTGATTGCCTACAGAAAGAAACATTGTTTTTATTGGGCATCCTAGAGAAAAAGAGGACTGAAAAACTGTCTAGTTTGGTTAGAATTTGTCCTGATTCATGAAAGTGAGGACTGAAATTACACTAAATTATTGCTGTTAATTACTAATTGAATAAAGTCCTCTCTATTCTACAAAGTAAACATTTTTCAGATTTATTATTTGCTTCCCATTCAGGAACTCCCTCTATGGTGTATGCTATCACCTTGCAGGCTTTTTTTGTGATATCTTTTAACTGGTCCCATTGCTTCTTTCTTGGGCCCCTCTTACCATCTTACATACTGTTGCCAAATTAAACCTTCTAAATTGCAGCCTTGATTAAGGGGGGAAAATCTTTTTCTCACTTCCATTAAACAGTAACCCATGTTGTTTAGTAAAATATAAAATGCCCTTCAGAATGTGTCGCCAGCCTACCTAGGTTGGTTTTCTTTCTCTCCTCTCCAAGTCGCCCCATCCACACCTGCACGCCTTGCTCTTTGTGTTTTGCTTTAAAAATTCTGAGCTGCTTACATCCAACCATTCATGGTCCTTCACACCTCAGGGCTTTTGTGCATGTGGTTCTCACTTTCTGCAACAATATCCAGGATGAAGAGTGACGCTTCAAGAAATATCATTGCGGGGCCGGTGAGACGGCTCAGCGGCTTAAGCGCCTGCCTTGCAAGCGCGAAGGCCCGAGTTCGACTCCCAGATCCCACATACGAAAAAGGGGCCGGTGATATCGCTCAGCGGCACGGGTGCCTGTTGGCGCGCGAGGTCCTGAGGTCGTCCCCCCGGTCCCCACAAAAAAAAAAAAAAAAAAAAAAAAAAAAAAAAGAAATATCATTGCGTCAATTTCAGAAACTTAATTTTCCTTCTGATGAATAGCTCCCACAGCTATCCCTAGGCTATTTTATAAGTAAGGAGGATTCACATGTTAATTCTGAACTGTGCTTTCTAAAAGCTTCATCTGAGAGCCCATTAAACTTCTATTTTAAATACCAGACTGTCTCAAACATTGAATTTGCAGTGTCTTTTCAGATAACAAATGTGATCATGTTAGATAACCAAAAGATGTTGTTCTCTTCCCAACAATATATAGGAAAATAGAAGAGGTGCAGGGCTGGGGGGAGCATGGCAGAAGCCTTAGTGTCATTCAGAGCTATGTGCCTGAGCTGGAAGTGGCTGGTGGGCTGCTGGTAACCCTGAAGTAGGCAATCTGTTGCTTGAGCATGGGTAGCTTTGCGGCCAGCCAAGAGAAATAAGAACCTTGAATAAGCATCTTGAACTATAAGTTTGGAGAACTGATTCCTCAACCTAGGTCTGCCATATACCATCAGTATGATCCTGGGGAAACCATTTGGCTTCCTTGAATCATGCTATCCTCATGGAAAATGAGATTTCAGATTGAAATGTTCTAAAGCTTTCTTTCCGTTATTTACTCTATCTGTATTAAATAATGGTGGTGCATTGTACCCACCTTCTTTGGATACTCTTTTTTTTTTTTTTTTTTACCATCTTTATGTATCTCTACCTCCATCACGGCTTCTCTTGCAATAACCAGAAGGTTTTGTTTATAGGAAAATTGTCCTCAGCTTACTACTCTCTTGCTTCTAGTTAAAAACCTCTCAGTTACAAGGCAGTACAGAGTTGTCTTGCAGAATCAGGATCCTGCTACTTTTAGAGTTTCACATGAGAATATGCGCTTGTTTGACTTCCTTTCTTTCCTGCCCAGATTGCCTTGCTGGTCCTTCTGGGACTACTTTCTTATTAAGTCTTAGACATGAATCCTTGACTGAAGGACTTGGACCACATCTTCTTGCCCAAGATATGTATGTATTTATGTACATATCTATCTATCTATCATCTATCTATCTGTCTATCATCTATCATCTATCTATCCATCCTTTTTGAGTTTGCTTATAGAAGTCTGGTTTAGATTTGTAGGCACTACCCCGAGTAGGGTAAGTGGAGGAAGAATATGACTTGTCTACTGAGCAGTGCTTGCTAAAGTGCTTCATAAAGATGGCTTCAGAGTGGTTCTGTTAAAGCAATAACTACAACAAAGCTCTTTTTATTAATGTATAGATTTTCTGTCACTGAAGTTTGCCTCCCTATGAACAGTTTAGAACAAATTTTTAAACAAGAATTTTATCACGTCTGTCATTGTTTCTAAGAGTTCCATCAACAACTAGCTAGGTAGAGAAATACAAAGGGTAGAAAGGGAGAGCTGTTTTCTGCCCATATTCTCAACTTTTTACCTCATAAGCCTCTATTATTATTATTATTTCTAATTAAATCTCAATGGAATGTGAAATGAAAACTGGAATTTCAACCAAGAGTATCTGAAAGAGCATTTCTGGGAAAGACTGCATAGGCCATTTGTGTACATACAGAATCAAAATGTTCAAAATAATAAAGAAAGATGCCACAGTGCCTCAAAGCAGGAGCTTGATGCTTCACTCCACTGGTGCCCAGCTGATCACGCCAAAAGTGCGGTTTGTTGCAAGTTGATATCTATCATAGATGAAGCCTTGTGCACAGTTTCTACCTTGATGTTTGGCATGAGTCATGTACAATACATTTAAACAAGGCTTGGAAATAAATAGAATGGCATTTCCCACTTGCTTCCATGCTGTTATTTTCCCTGCGAGATTCATTCTGGCTTCTTTTGTGAATCCTCAGGTTTGATTCTACGAGCTGCTGAGACATGCAGTACTTTTATGCCACCCACAGCAGAAAGATTTTGAATAGTCTGTTGGATGCAGAAAGCATGTGGGTGTGCATGTGTGTCTTATGTGTGATGAAATGGTTCAACTGACATTGTATTCACAATATCGACTATGCTTATCACTGGGAATTTGACCACTCTATTGACACTTTATGAAATTAGGAGGTTTCAGTAGAAATTAAACATTAATAAATTAATATAAATTTATTAAAATTTATGTATCTATTAACTTCTTTGCTGTGGCTATTGAAAATGGAAAACCACATCACTCACTTCAAAATATGCACTGCAATGCCATGCAGTTACAGATGGGATTGTGTGCATCCCAATCATGGCGTTCCAGGACCAGAAATCACTTTTAGTTTGCATTGAGCTGAGAATTATTTTGAGAAAATCAAAACCCAAACTATATTTAGTTTCCTAGCTCAGAGTCTCTGGAGACCCTACCAGCTGAATATCATTTGTATATTTTATTTAAAGAAAAATAATAAATATTCAGTAGTGAAGTTAAAAATCTCATTGTAACTCAACCTCAATAGCTCAGGGAATTATTTTCTTGTTCTGGACCCTCATGTTAAAATGTTGAAGTCAAACTGTGATCATTTCTTTATTTTCTTCCTAGCTTGTCTTATTCCTCTTAATTTTTTTTTTAATTTGGAAGTGGGGATTGAACCCAGAGCATTCGCACTGTCATATCTCAGCCCTTTTAAAATTTTCTATTATGAGACAGTGTTTTGTTAAGTCACTAAGTTGCCCAAGCTGGCCTCAAACTTGTGTTTCTTCTATGTCAAGCACCCAGAGTGCTGGGATTATATGTGTATACCATTGTGCTTGGATTAAAATGGGTTTTAATGTTATAAGTCACATTATATGTGCAAAAAGGTAGGACTCAACAACCGATACAACAATAGTCGTAATAATCACTAATCCATACATAAACATCAGAGTTAGCTTCCATATTCATTCAGTTCTTTGTAAACTCTCACGCTAGTTCAAGAATGATGTATGCCATTTTTATAAGGTGAGAAAGTAGAACAATATAAATTGTACAAAGCAAGTATTGAGTGCTACAAAGTTCACTGTTCTTTAGAGAAATGAGCTGTTCATTTATTGTGGAAAGCAAACCCTTCAAAAATATTATTTGGATCCCTAGAAGAAGAATAAGGGTCACTAGGAAAGAAGTAGATGGTTTTAACCTTGGCCTTTTGAAGCTCAGAATCTGGACAGCAAAATAAAATTAACACAAGGGAACAGTTTAATGAATAGGAGCCTAATTGAACTGAAGCAGAAACTGATCTGAATTTTAGTTTGACCCCTTTTTAGCTGTATGACTTTGTAAAGGTCATTTCCCCTTTATCCCTCAGCTACCTCTTATTTAAAATAGAGATGCTAATATCTACTTAATAATATTGTTACTGTTACTTCTGGAAAGTTTGATGGCAAGATGTATAAATAACATACCTGGAAAATAACATCTGCCATTTAATTGGTAGTTATTTATTTATCAATATTACTAATACAAATGAAATGATTATTCTCTTCCTATCTCATCACACCCATGCCTACATACTACTCTAGTAGTTTCTATGTTTATAATATCCTTCCTGATGAGTTCAGTAATCCCCACCTCCAGTGTTTTTAGAACAATAGTATCCAGATTTTATAATCTCTTTAACCCTAGAAATTAACCCAAAGTCTAACGCATAAAAAGTTCTTAATAAATATTTGTTATTATTTTAATTGTAAGAAAAAATATGCTCCAGTGCAAAGAGTCTGACTTTCAAAATGGCTATGTTTAAACATTTTTTTTTTATTCTGGAGAGCTGCATCATTAGTACAAGTACTCATCTGAGTATTTACAGTAATATATTTATTGCCTAAATTAGGCACCATATGGTGTGCTAGCTTAGATGGCTCTAGGTCTTTATTAATAGATCGATGGGGCTCTAGGGTAATAGGTTCTTAGATCTATATGCTATTCAGGAGACAAATTTAGTATATCGTGACCTTGCTACAGGATCAAGTAGCATAAGAAAATGAACTAAAGTGGAAGAAATGCTTAGGTTGACCCAACAATGCTAATAATTGACCAATGTGGCAAGAGCAGTTCTGTTCCAAAAATAATTAACAAGATGATCAGTACAGAATTGATGTTGTTATGGGTTACAGGTTTCAAAATTTTCCTTGTTAGCAAAATAACCTGTTAAGTAACCTCGTGGGGTTTCGAATATCCAGTAAAGCTCTTTTATAGAAACCTTACACTTGAGAAGCTAGCAAAGAGAAATGGATCTCTCTATAATAAGTTCTTGGCCTGGCCTTCCTTTTCTAGTTCCAAAAGCCCTGAGGGAAATAAACAGCTGTCCAAATGAAATGCTGATAAAATATCCCTGGATGAATAGGAAATCTTTTAGGAGTATCAAAGTAAATCATATGGATGGAGACTGTGAATAGGTGGAGAATACGGAAATCTTCAGCCAATGCCAAGCTTAAAATGGTCTGTTAACTACTATTTAAGATGGATACAATGTTTAAGAATAACTGCTGTTTTACTCCTACAAATCCAGGGTACATGTTTTACCAGCTCTTAATTTACCTGTTGTTATTCTATCTTATTTTCTCTCCCAAACTTTGCTCATTCCTTGTGCTGCTTATTTATATGGATATTACCAAGATTAGGTCTGTGCCATGCATAAAAGTTTTGCGGATAAGAGCGTTGCATGTGAAAGATGAAGAGTCGCAGATACGCCAGTAATTTCTTTTTCCTGCCAGTATAAACATTCCCTGTAAAATCACCTACAACAAGGAAAAAGCAGTAACAATAATGCTAAACCTAATTCAAATACCACACGCAGAGCACTGTTGATGATGTAAACATTGTATGTTCATTCAGATTCTCCTACGTAGTGTTCATAACAACCTTGCATGTTGGGAGCTATGAGCAGAATCTGAGAAAAATGGATTATAGTTTGCTTTAATTTGGAGACAGGAAACTACAGGTACGCTATGATTTCTTAACTAATGATCCTTCGGAAATTGTGTATATAATTATGCAGAAATAACTGCTTCTACCAGAGCTCATAGTAGTAATGGTTCTACTAAACTGGATGTAAATCTATTCCTTGGCTATTTTGAGGTCCTTTTGCCAGGCCTGTGGGAAAAAAAATAGTTTTATTATAACCTTGATTATTTGGAGGAAATAGGATTGCTGCTCCACATAGCAGGAACATGGTTGGCAACTAGAGAGGATGTACAGCCAACATACAGGTAATGAAAGGAATATGGATAAACCCTAATTATTTTTCATTTTGTTTGCACAAAATAAGCATTTCAAATGTTGAACCCAATGTCAGTGGAAAGAAAAGACACTATTACTGAGTCTACACACAAAGCCTAATCTGCTACATTTTTTTTTCTTTTTTCTTTTGTCCAGTTATTTTACTGTCCCATAAACATAGACTTTCTTTTTTAAGCATTCAGGAGATCATTGTAGATAAGCAGGGCTGCTCTTCTAGACCTGCAGCTATTTGATGCCATCAGTGCCTGCCCTGCACTTTGCATTAAGTTTAGTATTTATGGCCCTCCTCCCGTTGGGGAGAGAAATGAGCAGGTGAGGCCAAAAGTAGCATCTGTGACTTGCTAGGATCAGCTGGCTTCGTGTGCATAATTTCCACTTCAAAGAGTTCGCAGACTGGTGATAGCCATTTCTCTGCAACCCGTGCTTGTCAACTAGTCAAACTTTCCTTTGATACAGCTGCAGTAGATAATACAAAATCATTTACAATCTGTAGTGTTAGAGTACCAGAGATCCTCAAAGTTTGTGTACTTGAGTTACTCATTGTACTAATGAGAATAATATGAAATTCATTTTTTTGGCTTCTTCATTTCATAATATTCATTGAACTCCTATGTTGAAGCATAAAGAGACACAGATTATATAGGGTGGGTAGGTTGGAAAGGCTAAGTTTATTTTTTCCATTTTTCTTTTGTTCCCCATTTAAGAATAATACATCACAATTTTTCCTGCCCTTGTAGATTCATCATTAATGACATAATAAGGAAATTCTTCTTTATGAAGTAAGTCCAAATGCTTCAGAACATTCCTTTTAAAAAACAACCTTATTGGTTCACAGAAAGGCTTGCAAAATTCCCCACTGCATTATGTCCAGTCCATAGTAGGTCTAAATAAGTATTTATTGAAGAAATAGTAGTATGTGCTTAATAGATGTTCACCAAATGACCCATTGAATGGATTAAAGTTTCAGAGAAGATGGTGCCTGTACTGCATTTTATAGGATGAGTGGAAGGTGGGAAATGAGTAACATCCACAAGACACTGAAACCAGTGGAAAAGATTAAACTGAAATGCTGCTCTCATTTGGAAGTCTCAAGTTCATGGGATCGCCCTGCTTCAGTCTCCCTGTTCCCAGAGACTAGAGGGGTGTGCCGGCCACAGCATGAAGATTCTTTTGTCTCCTGAGTGGCCCTCTTTTGATTCTTTACTTGGTGGAGAAAATATTAACAAAAACTTCTCTTGCATTATTCACAGACATCTAATAGACATATTACTGCTTTGGATTTGTAGCTGTCCTTCCCTTTGATAATTTCAATAAGATTTTACATACATGAACTAATTCATCTGGTAGCAGAAGAAAATAGAAGCTACTATCATCCTCTCCATTTTAAAAATGGACAAATGAAGAAATACCCATGATATGGATTATGAAAATAGACATTGGTTTATGTGTCTCAGGTTGAATAGGAATCAAATTAGCAATAAAAATACATAGCAGTGATGAACAAAAGGATTTGGGAAATCACTAGGTTTTACTTTTAAAATCAAGGGGTTTTTTTTCTTTTCTTCTTTTTTTTTTTTTTTTTTTTTTTTTGGTACCGGGAATTGAACTCTGGACCTTGAGCTTGCCCGGCAGGCACTTGTGCAGCTGAGCTACATCCCCAGCCTTAAAATCAAGTTTTCTTAAAGATCTATTCACTTGTCCACAGAACCTTTTTGAGTATCTACTCTACTTTTTGAGCCAGGTCATGTTTGGATCATTGAGAGTGTAGTTGTGAGTTAAAATAGATAACACTTATCCTAATGGATCTGCATTCTAGTAGAAGAGGAGAGAAACGATGTAATAACTTACGTAGAGAAATATTAGCAGTGGTGCGATAGAGTGACTACCAGGGATAAGGACAGCTGTTGCCTTTGGTTCAGTGGCCAAGGATGGGCTCTCAACTAGTTGCCCTTGGCCTGAGAGCTGATTGGTAAGAAGGAGCCCTCCAAGGAAAGATCTGATAAAAGAGGAAAAAGCAAGTACCATAGTTCTAATGCTATTGGGGCACAAGCTGTTTATCTTTCAGAAGAAAAAGAGAAATTGTGGTGAACGAAGGGAAGGAACTTCAGGTTGGCAAGAGCAAGATCTGTCTCCAAGACCATTTTAAAGCCTTTGATTTTATTCTTAGGCAATTGGAATCCACTGGAGAAGTATAAGCAGGAGAATGGTAGGGACTGATGACCAATGTGTATTGGAAGATAATCTGATCTATGTTCCTTTTTTAAAAAGATAAGCCTCCTTAAAGACCCATTGATTCAGCAATATTAAATATAAGCATACTATGTACTACCAGTATGCAATGTTCCAGTGACTTAGAGATGAGTAAGACAGGATTCTACCTTTGTTGAGCTTACATTCTGCCACAGAGAAGTACTAATAAAGACTGTGACAAAAATACAAGTGCCTCGAGGAAGAGTGGCAAAATAGGGTGTTGCAGATTTTTGCTGGGTTGGGGACTACTAGCTTGCTTCAGTAACTGATTTCAATTTTGAGGTTCTTTTCTTTACTCCTGATGCTTAGGCAAGTCTTCCTTGTTTTCCTGCTTTCACTTCTATCTATTGTTTTTTATTCTGTTGTCCTCACATGTAATAATACACAGCAAACTTTTTATTGAAATCTATCTCAAGAAAACACTTCAAACAGTAATTATTTATATTTTTGTTTTATTTCTAGAATTGCTGATTACCTAAACTTTTTCATATTTGTTGTATGTGTTTCTTGGAATTCTGATTCCCTAAACTTTTCCGTATTTGTTCTATTTACTTGTTAAATCTATCTTAAGAAAATGCTTCGAACAATAATTTTTTACATTTTGGCTTTATGTCTAGAGACTGTCATTCCATGAACTTCTCTATATTTGTTCTATTTATTTATTTGTTTCATTATTTTTCTTGCTCCCATTTAGCTACATAAACATATAGAAATTTATTCTATATGAAAAATAATTAACACAGATATATTTTAGGCTGAATATAGTAGAAAAATCATTTTGCAATTGTTATAAGATATTCAGTAATCCTGCCTATTTCCCTTCCTTTCTCCATTCCTTCCTTAAACTAAAATACTAGATAAACATATATTCTCCTTTGAAACACTTTAAAGGCAGCTTCTTTGTAATGAACTCTTGTGTGAAAGTATTTGTGTTCCTGTTAAGAAACAGCAGAGCAAAAAAAAAAATCTTTTTGAAGACCCCACCCCCATTTTATTTTGGTAGGAACACTGAAATTGAGATTGACCCCCTGAATAGATTCCTAAGTGCACAGCACAGTATTGTTAACTTTAGGACCCGTGTTATATAGGTGATTTCTAGAACTTATTCATCCTCAGTACCTGACATTTTATACCTGTTGATCAGCAGCTGAAGAGACTTTTGAAGAAAGAGTTCTTAAGCCGTGGCTTTCGTAGCTGTGGATTGTAACACTTGGTTTTATTGCTACCTTGACATTAAATTCCATTAAAAAAGAAATTCTTAGATATGATAGAAAATTAATAGTGAGGAAATGGTTTTGCCAGTCCCCAGGGACTCAGAGGAACAATGTTAGCCTGCTGCTTTCCACTATTACTTTTGAGGTTTTAGGGTATGAAGAGAGGAGTTATAGCTGGCTGCTATTTCAGTGTAGCCAAAGGAATATGGTTGAATGGATGGTTTTATTAGTAGGATTTCCTAGAAGACAAGCTATATACCAAAAATATCCTTAAGGATATAGCCTTAAAGGGTATTTCTGCCAAGTGTGTTAAACTATTTATAGCAAAAATATGGCTTTATAGAGTGTTCATGTTTCTCAAACATGATTTTCTCAACAAAGAAGTAGCAGGAATGTGTCAAGAAGGGAAAAAGGATTTTTTTAATCAAAAGAGATAAGATGATTAATTTAGATAAACATGTTTGTTCTTTCAGGGTCCAATAGTTTTTGTTTTAGTATATTCTTCATTCCTTAAAATGATGGCCATTTGGAACTATCTAGAAAGGACCCGCAGACATCCCTCAACAGTGACCATTCAGCCTCCGCTGGAATACATTGAGCTGTGAAATTTTATTACAGTTTTTTAAAGACCCAGCTTCTCATTGGATAGCTCTAGAAAATTCCTTAACAAATTTGATCTCTCATCTTGAGCCCAGTAAGTTTTACCCATTGTTCCTTGTTCTGTCTTCTGAAGCAGCGTAAAGTTCTTCTGTCCAACACCTCACGATCTTATAAAAGCTTCTGTGGAAATATCCTGAGCTCCCTCACTTGTTCCTTACACAGCAACACTTTGAAGTATTGTGCCATTCTCTCGAGTCTGATTTGCATTATCCTACATGAAATGTTACAAAGAAGGACACTCAGAAGTGCAGTCCTCTCTAAAGAGTCAGACAAGGACCTGACCTCATACGAGTACTTTCTGTGAGAACCCATGTAATGTAATCTCTCTTTACTTCTGCAGTCACTTTTCTCCCACTCTCTCCCAAGTATCTTCCATTCCACTCATGTTGGTCTTCTCAGTGTTCTTCACAGAAGCCAAACACATTCTGACCTCACTCCCTTTCCCTTATTCCATTGCCTTGAACGCTCTTCCTTCAGAAAGCACATGGTGCCCCTCCTTTGCACTCAGGCACTATGGTGATTAGCTCTGAGAGGCCTGCCTCCCCCATGCCATTGGAAACATCCATCTCCAAACACTATTACCACCTTGGCATACCTTCTCAGCACTTAAAAATCCCAGCCACCCCATCACACACCTGTCAGTTCTCTTAATCTTTAGCATCATTATTACAGTACCATCTCTATGAAAGAAAGGGCTTCGTTATGCTCACTGATATCTTTCCAGCTCCCAGAAAAGTGTTAAGCATTTAGTAAAAGCTTAGTAAATATTTGTGACTATATTCATTAATTTACTATCCACAAATTGTCATTGGGCAGAGGATCCCGAGTGTATGTGTAGCCCTATTATAAAGGATTCTCATATTTAAAGTGAGTCCAGAATGCATATGACCTTTATTCAAGAGCAACCTGTTTGTGTGCACATCTGTGTCTGTGTATATACATACACGTACCTATATACACATATATATTTAGGCACACATATAAATGCATGCTATGATGTATACACGAGTATACCTCTCACCAAATAAGTGGGTATGTGATTTGGAGATCTGGATCCAAGCCTTCTATGGTACAAAACCTGGGAACGACAAAGGAGGAAGTGAAGGAATGTACTAGCAGGACTGCTCCCTGTGCCTGCCTTTCCAAGGATACAGTTGTTCTTGAACAGTCACGGTCAGTGTATCAAAATAAGCACTTTATTGAGTAAGGTAAAAGGAGTTGCTGGCGAGACTGTAAATTCCCTCTCAGAACGAATGATAACTGAGCCTAGGAGCCCTTTTGTCCTGGAGGGGTAGGGGGGCATAAATTCCCTGAAAGTATCTGTCACAGGGAATTGCTCCACATTCATCATGCCCACCTCCTGCATCATTCATGAATGTCATAAGACTCTAAAGAATTGGCACTTCATTGTGAAGATGATTAAATAGCCATTATACTTGTCTTTTCTGCCACATGGCACTTTTAAAGGCATCCCACTCAGGTTGCAGCATGCCTTTTCCGGTCTCTTCTTGTTTCTCGCCTCCTGAGGTCCTGGCAAGAGGAAGGAACATCATCCCTTGCATCGTCAGCCTTACACTTGTGGAAACCAGACAGATCTGAATGGCCCTTCAGAGTTCTTACTCCCTTATCGTGGAAACCCTGCGATTTGAAACAAGCAAACAAACAAACAAAATGCCTCAAAGCTCAAAGCACATCATTTTCAAGGGAGCATGGAAATTCCTGTTTTAGCTTAGATTCTCAATGATTAAGCTATAAATGTTTTTAGATATTTTCATTTCTCTTTGTTTTCATTCCCTTGTAGTCTAAGAACCATGAATCAGAACAGGAATCCTTTATATAGAATGTATTACGTTATGTATTCAAACATAAGGCTTCAAGTGATACTATATCCAATAAAGCATATACATGCAGAGTATATACTGATGTAACAGAGTTTAAATATGTCATCATACTGACCTTCTTCACACATATATTTATTTTCCTCTTTTTCCTGCTCCTTCTTCTCCTCTCAAAACATCTCCATAGTTATTTTTGCTACCCAAACCATGTTATTAAGGAATAAAGTGTAAATGGATAAATTAAAGTTTGTTGACTCAAGTATATGTGGAACAAAAACAGTTCAGTTCATAGAAGTAGACAATACAAGGGCAGATGCCAGAGGCTTGAGGTTGGAGGGTGGGGTAGTGAGGAGATGTCAGTCAAAGCATGAACATTTCAGTTGGACAGGAAGAATACGGTTTTGAGATCTATTGAAGAGCATATTGAATAATAATGTGTTACATACTTCCATTGCTAAGAATAAGCCTCACTCTAAAGTGAAAAGTTTTCACTCCAAAAAATAAGTACACGAGTTGACTGAACTATGAATTAGTTTAACCATTATGCATTGTGTACATGTATCATAACATCACATCGTTTTACATAGTTCTATAGAATAGTTTTGTACATTGAAAGTAAAATATATTTAAACATTAAAAGAAAATTAATAAGCCAACTTTTCTTAAACACCCACTTTAGAGGCAGTCAAAGCATATGGAGTTCCAAGGACTCTGGCTTGTATTCAGGAGAGAGGAGTTCCAATTAGATTGACAGTCAACAACTGTGACAGATTCTGTAAGCTTTCATGGTCTCAGAATTCACGTGTACAAATGAGAACACAAATGTCGGCTTTAGGATTCTCTTTCCATCATTATGACACATGATTTTATTTGCTAGTGTGTGATTCAATTCATGGAAACCTAAAGAGCTGCATGATGCCACCACCACCACCCACAAGGAACCCATGATGAGTCGCTTAATCCTACTGGAAACACGTTCCAGGTGGACTGGTGGTGGCATCCGTGACTACTCAAGATGGATAATTGCAAAAATAATTGTATGACCTATGACTGTGATTTCCTCACAGTATGTCATTGTGCCCATGCTGCTTGTGGGTTTTCTCAAATTTTGTGAATTTAGGAAAATGTTCTCTTTAGAGTAAAACTTTGGACATATGTTAAAGAATGGAGTTAAGTGAGTCAATTATAGAGGGTGAATCACTGGTTGTAACTAATAAGAAAACCAAACTCCTTCAGAGAACATGCTTTTACCTGGTACAGAAGATGTCATCCCTGCCACAACTCTAGGTCACCCATGGTTCCAATGCAGGGAGAGTCTTTGAGCTTCAATTTGCCCCCTGGAGGAAGCCCTTTCCTCCTCATTACCCGTTTCTCTGGAAGTGGGAGGCCTGACAAAAAATGCCAGTCTTGGCACTTTGCATTCTGCTGTTCTAGCCATGTGAGTCTGATTCTTTCTTGCTGCTGGTTTAAGAGAGATTAAAAAGAGCAAAGCTGTTTTCTAAGTTTCTTGATCTGCATGGTGGCAGCTGGAGTCAGAGGAAATGGGGACAGTGGGGAGGAGAATAAATTTTCAAGAGTGGTGTGTACATGATCTCTGCAAAGCAGACCCTGCATTCCTGTGGAGGCTTCAAATACTCGGTCATTGCTTTGGAGAATCTTCTAGCACCCAATAAAATCTGCCACCTGTGAGGCACAATGTGAGGCAGAAGCTGAGGCTGAGAGATAAGGACACACAGGATATATGGCTGAATAAAAAACTTTCAGTCTCCTTTTCTTAGGAGATGGACAAGTATCCCATCATTCACAAAAAGCACCCACATCAAAAAACAGTTTACAATCCCAGTGCACACAGCTATGTCGGAATTTTTTCACATGATTGACTTAATCAGAAGGCCTAATCTAACAGGGAGAAGCACTGTATTAATTTAAATATGGCAGGTGCTATCTAAGTTTATTGCAAGAGCTGAAGACCAATTATCTTGTATTTTTCCTTAAAATTGCATTTTCTAAAAAGAGGCTGGTATGTCTGAATATATCCATCATAACAAATCGTCACGCTTTGATGGCAGTGACTGCTGTTTATTTGCAGCATGTCATATCTGTACTGTTGAATCGATGCTAAACTCATCGTATTAGAACTTAGACGAGGCCTGGGAAATGCATTCCATAGACTTGCAGTATGGTTTTGTGAATAAAAGCATAAGGCCAGGGGCAGTTGTAGAAAGCGCCTCACTTCAGGACTAAAGGGTGAAAGTAGAGATAATGCAGACATCTCCTACAAGTCCAAAGTGAGCAATAAATTAAAAAAAAATGTTTTTATCATCAGGACTTGAGGAATAGGCAATAGATAGGAGAATGCTGAGGGGAGACAGAGAGAAGGAGACGGAGGACGTTTTTGAAATATATTTCATTAAGCAGGAGAGATAAGAATCACCAAATATTAGCAAAGGGTGATGGCCTTGCAAAAAATTCATAAGAAAAAAATAAGTTATAAGCCGAAGCTGTGAAGAATATAAAATATATTAGAAAACTAGGAGTTTAGCTATTAGAGAAAATCAGATTTTTAAAAGTAAACTGTAATCTAATTGTGGAAATATTATATAACAATGCGATGATGGCCTTGTTCATTGATAAAAGGTGAAGAATAAAGTTTGATTGAATGAATAATGAACAGTAGCTGTAACAACTAGGAGTTTTGATCCATTTTGATTTTTTATGTGACTCTCAGATCTAGATTGTCTTTGTTTTAAGGAGAAAAAAAAAACCTTTTGGCCTAACATTTCTGGAGATAGTTTATTTAACCCATTGAAAATCTTATGAGTCAATTGTATCAAATAAACTACTTTCTCCTCCCAGTTATACACACAGGAAAAAAAAAAAACACTTACATGCTCAGTGTAAGAGGAGTAGTAAGTTAGAGTCCATCACCTCATCAAGTATTATGAAAGCATTAAAAGTGATAAAGGTAATGTGATAATATGGACAGGTGTTTAAACACTCGAACGGAGGATTTCAGGATTGTGTAAGCACTATAGTTATAACCACGTGCAAACTATGTTTTCCTGTAGTTGGAGGGCAGAGAAAAAGGCAAATAGCTGTATGTACAGTGAGTGTTATTTGTGCAAAGCAATTGATACAATCTTTTAGGTCCTCAACAAATGACAAGCACTTGGGAAATCTGGGAGCAGAATCTGAGTATATTCTATGGTGACAACGCAGGTTAAGTCTTGGACTCCTGTAGTCACGAAGTTCTGACCAAATATTTGAACCACTACCCTACAAGAATGTGAACTTCAACAAGCTCTATGTTAAACTTACCCACTTGCATGCATGCACTAAACTTCCCGTCCTTTTCTTTTCTTTTTTTTTTTTTTTTTTGTGGGTACCAGGGGTCGAACTCAGGACCTCACACTTGCCAGGCATGCGCTTATGCCTCTGAGCCATCTCACCGGCCCTCCCTTCCTTTTCTATCTACAATTTTATTTGCACAAATTCAAAAACTAGGGCCATGCCGGAGCATGTCTGTAATCCCAGCACTTGGGAGGCTGAGGCAGAAGGATCGCCATAAATTCTTGGCCAGTCTGAGCTACACAGTGAGTTCAAAGTCAGGCTGAACTACATAGTGAGACTCTGCCTCAAGAAAAAAAAATGAAAGAAAAGGAAAGAAAAACTGATTCAACCTCTGCTCCCTCCGCTCCACTGGTTTTTTCCTCCTGGGTTGTCAAAGTCCTTTTACTCTTTGTGTCCTCGGGTATTCATTCCTCCTACTGTTTCTCAAGCTCACTGACTAGTCCCGGTCACCACCTCTCAGGTCTGGACCATGGCAAGGGCCTTCCTGTAGGTACACAGGGATGCTCTTTCTCCTCTTTCTAACTCCCACTGTGGACAGAGTTTCCACAGACGTCGGTAAGATGTTTCCCCACTGACCAAAGTAGTCATTCTCCAACTTTTTTAAATACTGCAACTCTTCTATTAAAAAAAAAAAATTGATGTGGGGTTATAATAGATTTACTAACTTCAAAGCTACGGGTTCAGAAAGTTAAATAATTATTTGATGGAAATTGTAGTTGCCATCTATAAAGTATATCTGTTATAAAAACACTGCAAGGAAAGCACTGGTTTACCTACTAAGGTACAAATATCTGACTGTGACAGTCAGTACACTGCACAGCTTTCACTGTCCTATTTTCAAGAACTGTCTGCTATTCTCAAATCCGCAGCCTCCACACTATCTACTAGGGGTTGTGCTCTGTTCCCCAAATACAGAGTGCTCTATCACATCTTTGCTCCTGGCCTCCAAATAGAACATCCTTCCCTGTCTTAAAATCAGGCAACTACAACTTCACCCTGAAGACTCAGTACAAGTCTCTACTGAACCTTGTAATTCCATGCTATGGATTTCCTTTTCATTTTGAACATCTCTACTACGCACATCGCACTGCATTACACCTACAGTATACTAATTTGTACATTGAAGAGATGTACAAAGAACACGTTATTTGTTTTTACATTCACATATATTACATTTAATTTGTACTAATTAGATGCTCTATTTGTCTCCTAAAATAGATGACTTTGTCTATAATCACTTTAGTAAATTTTAATGTCTTAATGCAAGTATTTATTTTTCCTTGTAATTTTTTGGCAAATCTTACATACTTATTCTTCTCTATGAACTTCGAAAAAATTGAGATTCCATTTAGAAAGTAATATAGTTAATATGTTCATATTTTCCCTATCTAGTAATATTATATTATCTCCATTCATATGGCAATAGTTATGTCTTTAAAAGTATAGTTTGCTTTTATCTAATTTTTCTTTATGTAGCTTTCTTATTGAATGTATTTCAAGATATTTTATAGATTTTTGTTTTTATAGTTCCCTCTATCATTTCATCATTTCAACCTAATGATTGCTATTATTAAAACATGTTTTGTTTTGTTTTGTTTTGGTTCTAGGGTTTGAATGCCGGGCTTTCTGAGCTAACATCCCCAAAATTTATATTCTGAGACAAGGTCTTGCTAAATCACTAAGTTGCCTGGGCTAGGCTCAAACTTGAGGTCCTCCTGCTTCAGTCTCCCAGTGTACAGGGATTAAAGACTTGGACCAACATGCCCAAAGCTATTGAGGTGTTTTTTTTTTTTTTTTTAGCGGTAAAACATATACAACAAATCCATTCATTTTAAGTATTTTTAAGTGTACCTGCCAGTGGTATTAGGTACATTCAAAGTGCTGTGCAACCACCAGGACTGTCTATTCCAAGAGCTTTTCCAGCACCTGAAACTGTAACTGTGCCCAGGAAACAATAATTCTCCAATCCTCCCTTCCACTGAGCCTGGGTAACTACTATTCTACTTTCTGCATCCATGAATTTGACTATTTGTGGCACTTTATGTTATTAGAATTATGTAATAGTCATCCTTTTGCATCTGACTTATTTAATTCAGCATGTCTTTCAGTTTATAACATGTATCCGAATTTCATTTCTTCTTTAAGCTGAATAATATTCCACTGGCCATATTTTGTTTATCCTTTTTTCTCAGCAGATATTTGGGTCTTTCCTTCTTTTTGGATGTTGTGAGTAATGCTGTTATGACTATAGGTGTACAAATACTTTTTCAAGTGCATGCTTCCAGTTCATTTATGTATACAGCTCAAAATGGAATTATTGGACCACTTGATAAATTTGTATTTAATTTTTTAGAAACTTTCATACTGTTTTCTGCAGTAACTACAGCATTTTAATTCTTACCGACAGTGTAAAAATTTCTAAATTCTCTACACCTTTGCCAATATTTATCATTTTCTATTTTTTGATACTAACCACCTTAAAGTATGTAAAGTGATATTTCAATGTGGTTTTGATTTGCAATTTCTCGTGAAATAGTCTTGTTAAGTATTTTTTCATGTGCTTACTGACCATTTGTATACTTTCTTTGAGGAAATACGTATTCAGGTCTTCTACTCTATTTTTTTTTTAACATTGTGGCCATGATGGGGATTGAACCCAAGGCCCTGGGCATGCTCAGCACAGGCCCTACCACTGAGCTACACCCCCAGCTCTACCTATTAAGTAGCTTGTCTGTTTTTTGATTGTTGAGTTGTACAAGTTCTGTACATTTTTAGATATTAATCCTTTGCCAAATATTTTCTCCCATTCTATGGATTACCATCCTACTCAAATTGGTAATGTCCACTGATGCACAGAAGCTTTAAAGCCTGAAATCCAATTTATCTACTCTTTGGTTTTGTTGCCTATATTTTTGGTATATCCCAGAAATTATTGCCAAATTCAATGTCATGAAACTATTCTACTATATTCATGTCTAAGTGTTACATTTTTAGCTAGTATGTCTTTGATCTCCGTTAAGCCAATTTCATTTTTTGCAAATTAATATTCAGTCTGTCCAGCACCACTCATTGAGATGACTGTCCTTTTCCTTTTGAATGACCTTAGCACCTTTGTAAAAATCAATGGATCATCTTTGGGACAGTGACAAGTTACTAATTTTTATGTATTTATCTTATTTTAGATGGTCTTTGCAGTTGTTCTTATTACTTTCTAAGTCTTCCAGTGAGTTGTCTAGGACATGTATGTATTCAATCATGTATCTTTTAAGCATTATTTTCAATATTTTACAGCTTATTCTATTTTATCGAGTCACTATTTTATTTTTTTATTTATTTTTTATATGCGGTAACAGAAGTCGAACTCAGGACCTTGCACTTGCCAAGCAGGTGCTTATGCCGCTGAGCTATATCACCGGCCCTCGAGTCATTGTTTTAATAAGGATTTCTAAAACCATATTGAAAAATACTATGATAATGATTATCTCTAGCTTCCTGATTTTAATGGCAAAGGCTGAATTGCTATTTAGTATATTTGTTTTTGGTAGAAACTACCATATTTAGAAGATTTTGTTCAATTTCTATTTTAGTTAAAAGTTTTGAAGGAATGGGCCTTGATTTTTTTCAGGTACCTCTTAAACTCCTGAATAAAATTATATTTTAATTCTATTTTAATTAAGTGATATAATAAAATTTAAAAGCACATACCTTTATGTTGAAATACACTACTCATATTCCTAGAGTGGTGTATTATTCTTTTTATGTACTCTTGAATTACTCATTCAGAAAATTTGATCAGCGTCCATAAATGAAATTATCTAAGTCATTTTGTTTTCATGCTACAGACTTATCAGATGTTGCCATTATGACTATGTTGGATTTGTAGGTGAGTTGGGGAGGGGGTCTTTGTCCCTTTGAACCGCTGTAACAAAATGCCCTAAACTGGGTAGGTCCTTAAATGAAAGAAATTTCTATACTACAGTTCTGGAGCTTGGGAAATCCAAAGCAAGACAGATTCTGTTGCCATCTGGTGAGGGACTGTGTCCTTGTAGATGGTGTCTTGTCCCTCAACTTCACGTTTCTTTTATAACCTAATTCTAGAAATCATTAAGTATTTCTTTATCAACAAGAACATTATGAGTATACCAAGTGTTCCAATTCGAAATGTATAGGAATTACTTTGTGTACTTCTCTTCTTAGGTTAATTCCTGAGGTATCACTCCATTGTACATTCATTCTTCGTCAGTTCATTTAACCAGCACTATTGTGCCTCTATGTATCCCAGGCACTGTGATAGCTACCAGGCTTCCTTTGCTAACCAAGATTCCTCTAGATATGAAAGAGACCAAGTTTGGACTGGCTTCAACTAAACCCATCAGCCATTAGAAATTGTAGATAAGAAAAGCAAAGGCAACATTTAAAAATATGGACCACTAAAACCAAGTACAGTACTTGAAAAATAAGATTTCCGCTGTGTGTCCAGCTCTTAATGGGCAACAGTTTGCCTTCACTCTGAGTAAGGGTTTATTTTCTGAAAAGGGCCTCTCTGTGGTGGGAGATGTGGCCACAGCAGCTGTGCTTTTCATGTCTCGGTTTCATCATCAGAAGGGCCCTGGTGGGTGTTCCTCCTCGACCATGCTAAGAAACAAAAACAGAAAACTGTTCAGTGCTCTGACTGGTCCAACTTGGATTAATTTACTACATTTCAGCAAATAAGCTGTATGCAGAATCTTTTCAGGCTTTGGCAATTTACATTCAAATCGTGTTTGGTTTTGGGGGAAAATTGCAATTTTCATATGAAAAGGCTTAATATTTCCAGATAAAGACAGAAGATATGCTAGGAAGATAAAATAATGAAAGACCTCTAAAGGTATAAAAACTTTGGGGAGTCTTTTCATTTTGAGTTGCTCATCATAAAACTGCAATGCTAAACTATGGGCTAGAGCTCTGTATTGTGTGCATGTTAATTATTTTGATATTTACTATAATTCTTTAATATTATTAAGAAGGAGAAGTATTGTTATCTTCTGAGTCATGGGAAACTGAGGCATAATGGGGATGAATTATTGTTATTTATATTATGGAGCATGGGCGTAATAGTTGATATGTCTTTCTTTTTCCTAATTATGAGTTGGTTCTATGACTAAGAGATATCTTTCTCATCTACTCAAGAGTCACTGCCCTTCAAAAACATTAACCGAGTTTTCCAAGAAGATCATGTTTTATAAATTAGAGCTGCAAATGCCCCAAAGCCATATGTGTGTAGCCCTTGGCCTTTGAAAGTGTGACATCCAGAAAAACCAGGCATTTAAATCAAAACGCTGGAAAAAAGCAACTACTTTTCATCCGCATTTCTCTGCCAGAGAATATGCAGTACTTAAAAATCCCTTGATTGCCTTTATTAGAGAAGGTATTTCAAAGCTGTGGAAAAAAGGAAGAAAAGAGGGCAGATGAATGTGCTCTGAACTTCCGCTTTCTTCCAACCATGTCCCAGGAGATGCCATCAGAAGGAATGCATTTAGAAAAATACAATGCTACAGAAAGGGCTGATGAGTAATTATTAAATTGCTTTTCATTCACTTACATTTTGCCCAAGGACAAATGCATATATGTACTTTACTCTTAGCCAATACTCTATAAAATGAAATAACATTGTTATTCTTAAATATGTCACATTGCTTTTCTACTATGTATCCCTGTGAAGTAAAATCTGAGATGTATTCATTTTTTTTTCCTATGAAAAACAATTTGCAGGATGATTTAGGAACTGAGGGGTAACATAAAACAATTTGACTCAAAATGAGTGTGATTTTCTTATCTGAGCCTGCCAAATATTCGCTGAAGAAAAATCATTCAAATGTCTTTGTGGGTAGGTTTCTTTTACAAATTGCAATCTGTGCTCCCTTCCATCACGAGGGATGTTGTGTACCCTAATTGATGAGTATTTATAAAATATTTCCACGTTGAGATGAAATGACAAAAAGCTGAGCTAGATTAATGTTGAGTGTAGTTTCTTATTTCTTTATTCTTATTCCACTTCATGACTGAATGGCAATGTGAAGATATGTAAGTATCGGTGAGCCAAGTTTCATTGATTAATTCAACAGCATTTATTTTCTGAGCATTCCCAGAATAGAGAATGTTGATAGAGAGATGAATTAAACAACTCTGTCCTCTAGGAACTCATGGTATAGAAGAGTTCTGGTTTTTCATTTTGTTTGAAAATAAAACTTAATATTTATTTTATTAAACCTAAATACTGTGCAGTTTCCTAGGACTTGTTTTGTTTTGCTGTATAAGCAACCAGCATAGTTATGAAAGCTAAATGACACAGACTGTGAGAGGATCTCTGACATAAGCCTCATGGGGTTCACCCATAAGATTCAGAATTTAGAGTTTTCTGGGTGTGTTATACTTGTTCATGTGCAGCCTATTGCTTAGCAGTATTTTATATACTTTATAAAAGAACAAACATCCTCATAGAAAATCATTGTCATTTAAATTAAACAAGATCAAATGCTTCCCCATTGCCATTATGACCTTATTGGGCCTCTATCTTATTGATTGTTTTATTTTGGCCACATGTTAGAAAGCCATTGTCCTTGCCATCAGCATCCCCACCCTGACCCTGATCCACAAATAAAGGCAAGAGGTACGGATGTCAGGAGGATAGTTCACCAACATGAAATGAATGTAGATTGTTGGATTTGGCATATTTGAATTAAGTTTCTGATTCTACTAGTTTTTTGGTAAAAATAATTATAAGCTATTTTAACTTATTTTATGGTTTCCCTCATCTGTAAAACTGAGATAGCAAGGCCAGTGATATGGCTCAGTGGCATAAGAGCCTGCCTGGCAAGCATGAGGTCCTGAGTTCGACTCCCGGTACTAACATTAAAAAAAAAAAAACTGAGGTAGTAACTGCTGTGGGATTAATTGTGTCCCCTCAAATTTATGTATTGTCATCCCTTGGTATCTGTGGGGACTGGTTCCAGGAACCCCTGCAGATACTAATATCCGCAGGTGCTGAAGTGACTTACATGACATTTGCAAGCAACCTATGAATATCTTCATGTATACTTTGAATCATCACTAGATTACTTACAATATCTCGTGTAACACAAACACTATGTAAATAGTTGTTAAAGGGTACTGTTTAGTTAATAATGGCCAGAAAAACAGGCTGTAGGTGTTCAGTACACATGCAGTTAATTTGTTTGAGTATTTTTGATCTGCTGTTGGTTAAATCCATGGATACAGACCACCATAGGTACTTAGGGCTAACCTTAGTTTTAAGAATGTGCCTATTTGGAGGAAGAGCTCTAAAGGGATTGTATTAAGGTGATTAGAGTAGGCTGTAATCCAATATGGCCAGTATCCTTCTAAGAAGAGGAATGGGTAGAGGAGCCCATGTGAGACATAGGGAGAAAATGGCTGCCCACAAGTCAGAAGCAAGCAACCCTGTTGATATCTTGATCTTTGACTTCCAGCATCCAGAACTGTGAGAAAGTAAATTTCTGCTATTAAAGCCTCCCAGGCAGGTTGTGGTGCATTCTTACGGAGCCCTAGCAAACTAATACAGCAACAATCTCTTAAGTGAAAGGTATAGAGATTTTAAACACTGCCTTGGTCCCTTTCTCATGGCTGGGACTCAATACCTGACACCAACAAATTAAAGGAGGGAAGGTTCATTTGGGCTCATGATTTTAGAGATTTCAGTTCATAGTCAGCTGACTCCAGCGCAGACGCGGCATGGGTGAAGGGTCTAGCGTGGAGGAATAGTGCTCACTTCATAGTCCTCTGGAAGCAGAAAGGAAAGGAGGGAGCCAGGGAGAGACACAAACCCTCACTTAGTGACCCGCCACTTCCAGCCAGGCCCCACTTCCAACAGCTGAGCTGCTGAGCTCACTAGTGCTGTAGATGATTTCACTGATGAGTACAGTGTCCCCAGGATCCAACCACCTTCCAGAAGCCACTTGTGAGTACATGAGGCCTTCGAAGAATGTTCTTGATCTAACCATAGCAAATACTGTATTGCATAATATAATATATTGTAAATATCAGGCACATATAACTGATGAGCATGAGTATTAATATTAGTATCAGAATTAAGATTGCTAAGCAGTACCAGAGAGTTTGTGAAAGAAACAGTTGCCCCCAAAGAAAACATAAGCTTATGAAAATTCCTGGAATAAGAGAATTTGAGTGTGTTCTGGAAAGCTATGTTTTTAGATCAATTTTCATGTCCAAACCATTGCATACTTTAATTTTAATCATCTTTTTTCTTAGTGAAAATATACTGAAATTCTGTGAGTAAGAATAACTTGGTTTTATGTTTTTCTGCTATGTCATGTTTCTGAAGTAATGTATTTCTGAAAACATCATTACTCCTAAGAGTAAGAAAGGGCCAGGGTGTATTTGTCAGCATTTACGAGTGCATCCAGAAACTACTTGTGATTCTATTTTCCTCACTTGGGAGAATAAAGGTGTGTGTAATGTAACATTGCAATGGAATGTTTCTATATTTGTTACCAGATTTGGAAACAGCATGATTATTTTTTCTTCATAATTCCTTGGAAAATCCATACAATTCCCATCAACAATTCCAATCAAGTATATTTTCAGGAATTGGTTTTGCAAATAACCTATTATATTCCACAAAGAATGGTTCTCTTTGATGATATTTACCACCAGAATTAAGCAATAGTGGATTTTTCTTTTTATTCATAGAAAAACATTTAGTTAGTTGGTAGGATTTTATTGGTTTTACAGTTTTCCTCTGCTAGCTCCTCTGGTGCCTGTGGTATTAGACATAATATATTAAGGGTTTTACTCTGCATACAAGTTTGAACTCCAGAATTACTAAGAAAATGTAATATTACATTACATCGAACCAGTATTGTTTTTGCTGGGGAGTGTTTGAGTTGACACCTTGATTCTGGAATTCTAGCAAATGCCATGAAATATTACCTCTGTAGATCTCAGAAGGAAAATTTTTTGGCCTAAGTCCATTTGATTGTAATATTTCTTCCTTCAAGAGAGAGAAAGAGATTGCTTAATATGAAGGGAGTCTCCCCCACGCCTAAGGAATGGGAGCTTCACTCTCCCTTACCATAAATTTGATTCCAGTATTTTCAGTTTCTTGTTTACTCAGCCGCAAATATGTCCATTTCTTTGTCAAAGAAAAAGAATGCTCTTAAAATTAGGTGAAATTTCTCTCAATATTCAGTTTCTTCAATTTTGCTTTGTTGAAGGCATTGGTTTAGTTGTAATTTGCAAAAGTCAGAGTAGACAAAATAGATTAATAAGCCATCCATTCCATAATGCATTGGAGAGCTATTTATAAAATCTGTATCATTTACCCTGTACTCCCTACTGATGCCCTTAGTAATAAACAGGTCCTGTTTTTAGTTTTCCTTCTATTTTTTTTTTTTTTGTGGGTACTAGGGGTCGACCTCAGGACCTCGCACACCAGCAGGTACCCGTTCCACTGAGCGATATCACCGGCCCTTTTTTCATACGTGGGTTCCGGGAGTCGAACTCAGGACCCCGCGCCTGCCAGGCAGGCGCTTACGCCACTGAACTATCTCACCGGCCCTAGTTCTTCCTTCTATCACTCACCTTTTTCTCCTTTTGGGAAGCTCTTCATTGCTGGGTATTGCTCTGGGGAGTTTTATCCCATGGGTCAGCAGGCCAGCTAGGTAAAACAAGAAAAGACAGGGCCAGGAAAGGGAGGCGTGATTCTATTCTCAGCTCCACCACTTAGCACTAGACCAAGTAGTTGAATCACTTTGAGCCTCCATTTCCTTTTTCATTAAGACAGTAACAAAAACATTTGCCATTAAAACCTCGGTGAATGCTGAGGGAGGAGGCTTCAAATGAATTACCCCCAAGAAAGGCAGTCTGAAAAATCACACAATGCTCCAGAAATATAAGTTCCTCTTGTTATGAGAAAATGAAGATGGTACATTCCAAAACATTTTGGGAGATAGGGGTGTTGAAGGAAATCATAGAGCAAAGTAAAAGAAACCGAGAAATGAACGATGTTCCTGGAGCCATCATTCATTATGAAATCCTCTAGCTTTATGCCTCCATTATCTAGAAAGGGCATTTATCACCTTCAAAGCCACAGGTCTTTCCACTTTGGTTTTATTAGCTATATGGTAATTGATATGAATAAAAGAAAGTTTTAATTTAATAGCAATAACCACATTTACTGGCAGAATATATTTTATGTCATTGATAGTCCATTTATGTTCCAAAAGAATTTGCCAATTTAGAACACAATTGTGGAGAAACTTAATAAAGGAGTAACCAAATAGAAATAAGGAACCTGAAATAATACAAGAGAACAGACCTACAGTGCTGCCAGGGGATTTGAGGCTATGTTCTTGGGCAGGGTTTAAAGAGATCTGACTGGGAGTCTGGTGTCTTGTTTCTTACCCCACTTTGCATCAACATGGTTTGCACATGAAGTTTTATGCATAATTAATTAATTTATTTATTACTATATGTGTCATGCTTGTCCACAGTAATTTATCTATTTCTCTTTAAATTTGTCTCTCTCAGGCTGCCCCTGGGGGATACTTTCAAAACCTGTAATATTTTAACACCGATAGAAAATTATTTCTGGGAAGGCTGGTTTGCATGTAAAAAAACAGAAATATACAAACAACAATGTATTTGAGTATTTTTTGAGGCCATTTGATAGGCAAAATAATAAATAAAATGCAGGTAGTCAACTGTACTTTATAATTCAGTTCTTATTTTTCACACATATGCATATGTGTATACATATACATACACATGTATGTATGCAAGTTATTTAAGGCGAATTTTAAACAAGACCATAATTCTATATCTATTGTTAATCTCTAAGAAGAGTAATAAATTTTTTGTATATGTGACTGGAAATAGAAACAGCAACATAAAGCCAGGGCCTTGGAGTTTACATGTGAAATCAATAATAACAATAATTATCCAAGTGATGATAACTAAGGAAAGGCTGAGTTGACATCAAAAATTAAATTCTAATAAAATAAGCACCAAAGTTCGAAGAATCTTGGAAAAAATGTGAACTACAGAAAATTCGTATCCCTCATTCCTTTGTGAAATCATAAATCGCCTGCTTATCAGCTTATTGTGCAGCTGCAACAGACTGCTTTCTAGACTTCCTTCATCATCACACTGAAATCTGTTAAACCCTTTTCTCCTGCCCAGTTATTCTTCCCCACCAGACATGTACAGAACAGACACCAAAACACTCATCTTCATATACTTAAATCCTGCTCTGCCAATATCACCATCAGTCCCATCACAGTAAGTAACTAGTCAATTATGAAACAACAAGCCAAGTCTATTATTTGTGGGTTGTGGTTTAAATAATATGTCATGTAATTACTATCTTGGAAGACAAGGTATATCTACTTAATCTTGACTAGTGGTGAATGTGCAGAGATTTCATTCTTGAAATTCAGTGTTGATCATAACTCTGCAAAGCAACCTCAGCTGTTTACAAACTTGAAACTACTGCAGTGTGAAATAAATGGCCCTAATGTCACAATAGTCATTTTGTCTTCATTCAAACTGATCATTGTTTTGCTGGCCAGAAAGAAATTTACATGGTTCTGATTATTAATAGATGTAGTATTGTCTTAACAATACCATACTGAGCACAGTGAGAAACTAGCAATCAGATATTCTAGGTTTGGGGAAAAAAAGCATGCAATGTGGTATTGCATAGCTCAGCAATGAACATCCTCAATGAATTCCAGAGATATTCCCAAAAAGTTGATTTGTAATCCACATTTACAGACAACAAAATTATTTTTTTACTTGAAAATATAAAGTAAAATCATTTCCTCTGGGACTCTAGGCATTTTCAAACTTAACAGAAAGTCTGTGTTTATTTTTTAAAATCATGCAAGGTAGCAAAACAAACAAACAAAAAAATGTAAAGAGCAAGCAACATCATCAGAGTAGAAAATTGTAACTCTAATTAACTTCCTCTAAAGACAGATTTGCCCGTGGGAGCACTCGAGTTCTTTATTCACCCTTCCTAATAAATGTGGTACCAAGAACATATGCTTTACTACTATTTTCTGCATAGTAAAATAAGTCATGTACTAAACACTTTGTATCTTTTTGCCCTTTTCAACTATGGAATTAGAATTATCTAACACAATAACATCATAAATTCACAATAATGGAAGCAATTACAATAATTTGTGAGATTGGATTTTGTATCTATTTTGCCCCCATCTAATATTGTCATGGTGAAGCTGTTATTCATTTACCTAAAAACAAAAATCATGATGAACTCCTAACCACTGTATCTAAGAAGCTGTGTATCAGTCTTTTAACGTGTTCTTTCCCTTTATATTGGAGTGTTGAGAGTTACTAGACAGGGAAGTGGGGGAAATACGAGCAGAGTAGGAGGTTTGTAAAGCTATTTGTATGGTGAGAAGAGCCAGAAGGGCTTTTGAAAACAGGGCAGATTTAGGGCTATGGCTTTGTTTTCATTCCATTTTGGTCTAAGGAGAAGTGAAAAGAACTAAGTACAGAGAACTCAACCCTCTTGGGGTAGTTTTTCATGTACTTAAGTTAGTATATGGTAGAAAAGAGTCTTGGAGTCAAGAGTCTGGGGCTAGGGACTTACTGGAGGTGCCACCGATTTAAGTCAGGTATTGGAGACTCTGTTTCCACATCTGAAAATCTGTTAATGCACAAAATATCCCATGCAAATGTGAAGTTTCAGGTAATAGATTTGAAAGGCTTTGCAAACTGCAAAGCCCTATGAGTATTTTGTTGTTGCTATCAATTTTTCACTTATTTTTGCAGTGACGAAAGTATTTCCTCATAGAGTATGAAAGTGTCTCTATAGCATAATACACCATGTATTTAGGATAGAATTGGGTAAAATTTTATAAAGTGCTGTGAAATGTCACAGGCTGATTTGTATTTTTGGTGATTTTGTACATTAATCACTGGATAACCTTCTAGTTTTCCAAATAAAGAATAAAGGGAACAGTGATGACATTTGTAATCATCTACAGAAAGGGACTTATTAAATTCTTCACAGATGGAGAGCTATCAAGGGTAAATCATTACACCCGCATTTCTAATTTGAAGAAGCTTTGAGGGTGTTTGTGGATAGTAAGGCTCAAACATTGTTTTGCATATAGAATTAATCATAAACTTTACATACCACTATCCCAAATTCTCCAGATAAAGTGGAGGATTTTCCAGAGGCCATCTCCAAAGGATTGAAAAATTCATAAAAGGAAAATAATGTTAAGCTATATGTAATATACAAGCTGAGCAAACTGGTAAAACTAGGATGGTGACCTTTCAAAGAGGACAAATGAGATTTTTTTACTGTGGCTTAGTGCTTTAGAAAGGATAACATATGACATACACTCCTAATTGTAGCCGCAAAGGAGTTTATTTGTAAGCAAGGTGCATAACTCATTTTCTTCAGCCGATATAATTCTGCCCGATATTTTTTGTAAGCTATCTCTAATAATAAATGTAGACCAGTGCTTGAGACTTAGTAAATGCTAGAGGCATATGAAATGTGCCATACACATAAAGAAATCCCGTGCCAAATGTTCTTGGGACTTTGAGATGATTAACATATGGCAGGAAGCACTCACTATGGATAATGGTACAGAACCATAGAGGCTGCGATGGCTAGTCTATTTTGGCTACAAAATCTAAATGCCTTTCTCTAATATGTATCTCTCACTCTGTACTAAAGCCAAATCAAAATGAATTAAACATATGTCTCATAAAATAGACTTCAAAAATTTCTTAAATATAAATATTTTCTTTATTTTTCTTCCTACTTGTTTTATAAATAGTTTAAACTAGTATATTCTTAGAAACTTGGGTTCACACTGATAATTGTAAATATTAAATACATTGATAAAACCACTAGTCATAGTTTATGCTACCAATTGTCATGTTAAAAATTCATTATCCTGGAATTTTTTTCGATGCTTTCTATATATTTTTTTTTTCTTTTGAGATTCAGTTTGGAAAAGAAGATAAGAACTATTACTCTAATACTAGATACATACCACCCCTTAGAGGAAAAAAATGTTTATTTTTAAAAGAACTTAAAAATAATTTTTTTTTTTTTTTTTTTTGTGTGGGTACCGGGGGGACGACCTCAGGACCTCGCGCGCCAACAGGCACCCGTGCCATTGAGCGATATCACCGGCCCCTTTTTCGTATGTGGGTTCCGGGAGTCGAACTCGGGCCTTCGCGCTTGCAAGGCAGGCGCTTAAGCCGCTGAGCCGTCTCACCGGCCCTAAAGTGAAATGGGCAAATAATTTGGGTCATACGAATTGAGCATTCCTAACCCCAAATCCAAAATCTGAAATGCTTCAAAACCTGACCTCGTACCTGTTCCATTCCTGACCTCATGTGATGGGCTCCAATCAAAATGTAAGCACACGAGAATATTGTACTACATTATCTTCAGGCTCTGTGTTAGGTATACATGAAACATAACTGAATTTTGTGTTCAGACATGGGTCTCGTCCCAAAGTATCTCATTATGTGCATGCAAGTATTCCAAAATCTGAAAGAAAAAACTGATATCCAAAGCACTTCTTGCCCCAAGTATTTCAGAAAAGGAATCCTCGACCCATCTAACTTGCTTTTCTCAGGCGCAGCTTTCTTTTCTATAAGGAGGGAGCAGCTGACAGCAGGAGAGGACTGGTGCTTTTGCTGGCATCGCTGGACCTGCTCTTGGCTCCACCCTCAGAGTATTTAATACCGAGAGATAGGGCACAAGTTTTCTATATAGGGCCTGTCCTTGCCAAGATATGAAATTAATTCCACTGTTGCAGAAGACAGAAAAGTTGTCACATGTACCAAATCTTTTAGACACAGCATATTTTTGCCCTCCGCTACTATGGAGCAGGAACTGAATGTGTTAAGAATGGCTTTCACTACCATCTGCTTTGTTATTCATTCTATTTCCTTCCTCTTTAATTTGGAGTGACAGATACCTTCTGAAGCTTTGGAAGCCATTCCTTTCCATAACCAAATACTGTCCTTTGGGGAACATTTCCTCTCTGCAGCTGTTCTGTGGCATCTCAACAGTGTGCTATAGCTGGCAGTATGTCACACAGTGCCCTCATGTCACCTTCTCTCCTTGCTTTCACAGCTGGCGCTACGTACATCTTTGGGAAAAGTGGTGGCCTCATCCTTTACACCTGGCCGGCCAATGACAGACCCAGCACGCGCTCTGACCGCCTGGCTGTGGGCTTCAGCACCACTGTGAAGGATGGCATCTTAGTGCGCATTGACAGCGCTCCAGGACTTGGAGACTTCCTCCAGCTTCACATAGTGAGTACCTGGCCTTGGCCTGGATTCTCTTGTCTTCCTGGTGGTCTGAGTTGGTGAGTCAGATAAATGCAGCAGAACAGTCTGCATAGACATGCTAAAAGTTCACATACTTATAAAAATTGCCTTCAGGTTTATGAACCAGCATGCTTATATAAAAAATTACAAGCTGTTCCTTCTACTCCATGAATACAGAGAACATTCCCTTTAGAAACTGTGTAGTTTGACCTGCCATAAAACATTTACAGACCACTGGAGTACAGAGGAGAGATTTACCTGGTGTGGTTCACTTACCTGGTGCAAGTAGCAATGCCAACTTGAATGCAAATGATCTCCTAGGCTGGGGATTGGCAAACTGTGTAAAAGGCCAGTTAATAAATATTCTGGGCTTTCCAGGTTATACCATCTCTGTCAGAGGTACTCTATTTTGCCATAGACAGTACATGTTTTAAAGCATGTGACTGTATTTCAAACAAAATTCATTTGTGAAAACTGGCTGCAAGCTGCACTCTCAGAAAACCATGCCCTAGGCTGAAAATGTCCCTGTACAGATGTAAGGAATGTATGCTAGAAACTAGGTTCTGAACTCAGTGCCAGGGTGAAAGAGGCACAAAGAAACCAGCACAGTAACTGACAGTTGAGTTACTGGTGCGTACTGCGTATCTTCCATTTTGCTCTAGGTCTTGTATCTGTGAGCCAAAAAGGGCTCTACTCCCAATCCCTACAGATCACAAGAACACAGTGCAAGTATAAGAAATTAAAATGATTTGCAGGAAAAAATTACTTCATTATGAGGATAGAAAATATTTTTATAGCAACAATTAACCCATTTTATCACCTGTGCAGTCTGCAGTTAAGAAAGTAGGCTAAAGAAAGATGTGATTTTCATCCATAAGTACCCCGAATGCAGCTACCAAAAGCAAAGAGAGGAATTGTTCTCATTAGTTAGCAATGTCAAGGCTAGAAAGTATGTATTTAATTTGGAGTAATAAGAATTCAGTTCAAATAGCAGCGGGGGAAAGCCATTAAAAAAAAAAGGATCAACTAGGGATTAGTCCCCATCTCTGAAAAGGAAGAAAAGGAACATTGAATGGGAATCTTTGAGTCAGAGTTTTTTTAATGTGCTCATCTAGAGAGGGAAGCAGAGAGTAAGATTTCATTGCTGATCTCTGGAGTTGGAGATGGCTGGGAGGAACCACAAGCAGCAAGCTCAGCTTTAATGGAAGTGCCAATCTCCAGCACGTGCCTTTCCAGTGTGCCTTGCAAGGGGCAGCTCAGAGCTTGAGCTAGAAGCCTGTCTGCACTCAATAGGAGCCAGAGCAAGGCAAGACTTCACAGGACCCCAAGAAAGGACTAGTTAGAAGTGATCACCTCAAAATGTGAAAAACAGTTTTGAGTAGAGTTGCAATTTTTAAATTCTTTCTCAGATGCCTCTGGAACCATATGGTGTTATAAGCCTGACTTTAAATATTGTAAAAAGCCATGCCAAGGAGCAAAAAGAAAAGCAGCCATAGTTACTATAGTTTGTCTTTATTTGGCCACTAAAAACCACCATCATTTACAAATGCTGTGAGATTTATGCTGTCTATAACTTAATCACTATTTCATGGCAGCTATAACTAGGCTATTATTACCAGCTCACTTGCATTTTCATGATGATTTATCTTCTTTTTTTCATTCAGTGTGACTTACTAAGAAAAATATGATTTGCACAGACATGAGCATCATTTAGAATCAGACAACGTACTGTATCCATTTCTCCCCATTCCTGTCTTATAGAGATGGTCAGTTTAAAGGAAGAGGTTCTCTTGTTTTTGACAGCTTACTTGAAATTGGCAATCTTTTAATGAAAATGATGTGTGGATTTTAGGAACTTCTAATAGCTCTTAGAACCTTTCAATATGCTGTTTTATGCCATTATGAAATTGTGTCATTTTTGTGGTGTCTTTAAAAATGAATGGTTCTACACATACTTTAGGGTTCGAGTAATATTTGTTTGCATCCATTAGAGTGTGTACTCTGTATAAGCATACACATTAGCTTTGGCATATTATTTTGTCTCTTTATAAAAGCAAAAAATGCCAGAAATTTTCCATTAAAATGTATAGAGCCCTCTTGGGAAACAATGGACTTATTACAGTGATGTTTCCATTTCCTAAACATTCTGGGAAATCACAACAGATTTTTGTTCAAAGTTTGGGTTAGATATGATACCACCTAATCTTTTCAGCAAAAAAGACAATGGGAAAATTCACAAAATTCTGAAGTGAGCTTTACCTGTTCATGACCCTCTTAAGCATGGGAACCTTTTGTTCTTGTTTGAAATCAGTTTTAAAAATTATTTCCTACTGGATTATTTCTTTGTCTATACTCCTTCCTGTAAATGAGAATAAAGGAATCCAACTAGAAGACTGAAGGACTTGATTACAAAACCAGCTTCTTATTTTGGGCATTTAAGTAGATGCATCAAGCAAGTAAAATCATAAATAACTAGTAACATACTCTTATAAGACTTTTGAAGTCTGTAGAAATGGTTTTGTTTGTTAAATGTTTGTTTCCTTGCGCTAAAGAAAATTACTCAAAAACAAAGAGCTTAGGAGCCTTTAGTGAAAGTGAAAATGATTAGGCTGGAGGCAAATGATTTTGATCAACCCCGAAGTTCACGAAAGAGAACTCACTGGGAAAATAAGGAGAGTGATGGCAGATAAAAAGAAGAAATGTGAACAGATGTCTTAATCAGTTCTTTCTGCTTTAACAGAATACCCGAGATTGGGTAATGTATGAAGAACAGAAATTTGTTTGTTACACTTTGAGGGTCTAGAAATCCAAGATCAAGACGCTGGCAGTTTAGAGATTGGACTCTGAGCTTCCAAGATGAGCCCTTGAATACAGTGCTCCTCAGAGGGGGGAATGACCTGTCTTCGAGATGTAGCAGAGAACCCAGAGAATGAGCCCCTCCTGCAGACTTTGTTATAACAAAATTAATCTACCTTCCACAAGGTCCCACCTCCCAACACTGTTGCATGGGGTATTAAGCTTCTAACACATGAATTTTGAGGGACCATTCAGATTAAAGCGACGGGATAAATTCTAGGAACAAGGGAAGAAGACAGAGGTCTGCCTATGGATGTATTCTATCTAGGTTATATGGGGAAGGGGGGCCTTGAGTATTGATATTAATTATGGAAAGAACCAAAATCACTGTAGTGCTATTGTAATGATGGTCAGGCTAATGAAATGGATTTTAAAACATAGTATAAATTTAAATTAGCCAGAACAATGGGGTGTGTGTGGGGGCTGTGAGGGAGTGAGTGAGAGAGAGACAGACAGATAGACAGACAGACAGACAGAGGCAGACAGAAAGAGAAGAAGAAACAGGAAGAAATTTTGTGTTTTATAAACTGGTTGTGAAGACAGTTTCTAGGAATTCTTGAAGTATTCCATGATGCATGAACACTAGCATTGGGATAATCATTTTTGTCCCCAAGTTAGCTTACTTAAAAGAAGAGAAAATTCTCCGAGAGCACTGAGGACTCTGACCCGGAAATAAGCAGCCACTCTAGGAACAGCCCACAGAGCAAGAAGGGCCATGGGCTTCAGCTTTCCTCTCTGTTTAAGCTTTGTGCTGAGAAGGTTCACCAGGACAGCAGGCAGGAGAGTCCAGCAGTTAAGAGATCTGGCTTCCACCAAGCATGTCTGTCACAGGTGCGGAGGTGAGGCTTGGTGGATTTTCACTGCAAGTTTATCACACCTGATCTAAGCTACACTATGCCGCCTATATAATTGAATTTTCCCATTTCTTTTCCTTTGTGTTTAGAAATCCCTATTCACTAAACCTTTTTTTTTTAAGAAAAAAATAGATATCTTCTTAAACACATGCTATACTTGAAATCCTTGAATCATTTACTAATTAATTCAAAGTGGTCACTCTGAGCTATAGTGTTAATCAGTGGTATGTCTCTTCTCTAGCATGTTTAAGGGCCTCAGTTCTATTCCCAGCACTATAAGAACAAACAAACAAACAAACAGTCTGATTATGATCCTCTTCACAGTAGCAGAGATCAGCTGCTGTGGCAGATTTGAGCTTCATTTAGGCAGTGGGGAGAACAGAGGATAAGTGGTTATGACTAATTTATGGTGTGTATATGGCAGGAATGGGTAAAGAAAGCTGGCAGAAAGAAGGCATTCAAGCCTTAAGATGAATCATTGAGTAAAGAAAGAAAGAGGCACCAAGACTAAGTTGGGTAGGTGCTAGGGGCATAAACATCCTTATGTCACAATTTGCTTCAATTATCTGTTGTTTTAGTCCAGAGAGTGGAGGACCTCCCTTTTGTGATGCTTTCTTTTCAACCCAGAATCTTGCCCTTTACCTGGCTCTCATGGGAGATAAGTGGCCTTTGACAGTCAGTGATAGATAAAAATTATATCACTGAAAAAGGAGGGGGAGGGCAGGAAAAGAAGGAGGTGAAGGAAGAGGAGGAGAAGGAGGAAAAGGAGATCAGGCCAAGAGATGATAATAATTTAGGAATCATTTATTTCAAATTAGCTAACATTTCTCTGTTTCTGGTTCACATTTCCATGGTGCAGTATTTTCTGCTTCACTCATTACTCGTGATATTAATGAAATCATGATGAAATGTGCTTGACAAAAGCAAAAACATCTTTGTTGAGCTGCATGTGCATGAAATGAGATTCTGTGGAGAACAGGGTGTCTTGGGGCAGAAGGATTTTTTTTTTTAATGCTTATTTCTATTATAAGGTTCCCTCCACTGAAATCTATTGTTGAGGAGTTAATCTGCTTAATATTTGGAGAGAAACTGCTATTGCTTGTGAGTGACATCTGCCTGTTGACCACATATATAAGCTTTATGGAGCTATGTCATGTTACACTCACCTTTTACACAATAGGGTAAAACTGAATGGGACCAGAGAAAGGATTACCATGAAGTGCCTGTTACTATGATCATGCAGCCCTTGACAACCTCCTTTCGCCACCTGCAAAATAGAAGGTTGGGGAGAAATGGGCAACAATTAACTTCTTTTCACGTACTTAATGTTGGGTAGAAAAAAAGACATCCTTTTAATTTCTTTCTCTCTGTGTGCAATTCATAGTAACTCCTCTTGGATTCATCTTTTAATTATGAGCCCTTCAGGAACAGCGAAAATTTATGTTTCAGAGCGTCTGTTTTGTTTGACAAGAATCTGTAACCTTCCTTAACTATCTCTTTTCTGACTTACAACGTAGATACTTAGGTAAAACAAGGTAGAGAAGACAAAAGAGTATCATCCAGATGGACAGAGCCCTTTTTTCATAATGGTAAAATGTTCTCTTTCTGAAAAGTGGACCCACCACAAAGGGTATTGATAATATTCCCTCAGTGTTAGCTGTAGAGAAATTGGGTATTTATTAAGTTTGGTTTGTGTGATATTGTTTTCCATAATTTATAGCATTCAGAGAGATTCCTAGAGAATAAATGGGATCAGAGCTGAAACATGAAAAATGGCCTGTTCCTTACCCCTATTGCATCTATAAATTGCTGACCTGGATGTGTCATTTTGGCTGTCTGTAGGTGGGATATTTACAGTAAACCATCAACAACTGCTGGGTTAGACCTCAGTGAAGCTGGGTGGATGTTAACTTAGATTCATGTCTGGATTTGGCCATTACCAGAACTGGATTTGACTGAGGAAGTCTGTGTAGGGGAATCGCCAGTGGAGCACCGAGGAATGTGGGTGTTTTTGAGACTGGTAATGCAAGTAAAGAGGGAAAGAATAAGAAAACAACAAAGATGTCCAGCAGATGCAATTTCGTTTCCCACAGAGTGCTGTGCACTGCAGGTTGGCTCTGTATTTCCTTTCATTGCTGTTTGTTCTTAGTGAAAAAGGCCTCTTTGGGTTTTCTGGGCTTAGGAGCTTTTCCAGATCATTAGCTACTTGTGCGGAGAGGGCCTGTTGGGCGTCCTCCCTGCAGCTTCCAGCTTAGTTGTGCCATCCCAGCAGAGTCAGAGAAGAAGGTGGGAGAAGAGAGCAGAAGCCAGGGTTGGATGAGACAGCTGCTTATGTAAGCTGGACCTGAGGAAGCTATGTGCATGGGAGTTGGTGTGTTTTCTCAAGTCTTGAATATTCTCATAAGATTTCCATCTAAATCTTTTTACTTTGATTCTATCCATGATTTGGAGATGCAATATGGCACAGCAGAAAGATGCCCTTAATTTGAATCCAAAAGACTTGGATACAAGTACCATTTCTGTCAGTACCAAGTAAGCTATTTGGCTTTGAGGAAACCACCCCACCACTTGAAGCTTTGACTTTTTCTTCTTAAATGATCATAAAAACATTATGTTTTATGCTTTATCTGAGGATCAGTTGAAATAAACTATATAGAAGCTGTGTGTTAGCAGAGGACTGTACAAGTCTAGAATGGAACTTTTTTGAAGAAATACCCAGTAGCTAATAAAAGAGCATGCACGTACACACGCACATGTCAGTGGAAAGAATATGTCTTACAATAGAAAGTAGCATTTCATTTAAAGTATTTTTATAAATATGTTGGGACTTTTATTTCAAAGAAAAATTCTATCTAATCTGATCAAAAGCAAATTTTATGAATTAACTGGATCTACACTTGAGATTTAGGAGTGTCCCTTTAGTGTACAAGGGATAAAGTAGTTACCCCTGAGAAAGGCCTGGGTCAGGTCAACAGGATGAGTTAAATACTTCTACTCTGTGGGTGCCTCACTACAATGTGTTCTGTCTCCACACCATGCCATGAAGTGCTGTGCGGTGCTTCTTCTGTTCTCCTCTAACGTAATACTCCAAGGCTCCAGGCTCGCCAATAATGTGTAACCCAACCTGCCCGAAGTTCCTGTTCGCATTGTGTTAACTATAAAAAACGAGATGAGCAACTTTGCAAGAAAGAGAAGCAAAGGAAAAGGAAAAGGAGAAAGAAAAGGAGAAGCATAGAGAAGGAGGACAAGAAAGAAAAGAAAAAGAGAAAAAGAAGGTGATGACAACTACTCACTAAAATCACTAACAACCAAAACAACCATAATAAAGAGACACAACTTAAAGGAAAACCTTTTTAGTTAGGGTTATTATAAAAATGGTTTGGGTCCACTATGAGTACTGGATAAATACTTGCGGATCAGTAGAGGAGACCAAAAAGGACAATTGATAAAACCACACTCCTTATGCAGAAAACTGAAAATGTGTACAGATCAGTAGCTGCTGCCACCAAGTAAACCTGTAACCTAAAAAGATAAATGTGAATACAAACAGTTCATAAATTGTGACTTTTTAAAATATGAAGAAAAATAATAGAATCATAAAAATTGTATTAAGTGTGTATAAAATATTTTATGGCTGATAGACAATGGAAAAGTAGAGGCCAATTAACTATGACTTTTGTCACTTATCATTTGTACCAGTTCCCTTTAGACTAATCATGTTTCGGAACCCTCAGTGAACACACACTGTCAATTAAAAAAAAATCAAGATTAAGAGTATTTAATTCATGATCATCATGGATAAATTGAGAGCTTACTCTGTGCCAAGCTATGGGCTCTGTGTTGGAGGTGTGATCACTGTTGGTTTACACAGAGCTGGCAGGCTTGAAAGAACACAAAATTAAAAAACAAGATAGATTTCAATATTTAAGGCTTTTCTTATCTTTTTTAATGCAGAGAAAGCACTACATTTTACTTTCCTAAGAAATGGATAAATGTAAATCAGTCCTCTGGACTTTCAATTTGAGTAATACAAAATTCTGAGAAGGGGTCCTGTTGGTACTGATTTAAAGTCATCCTGATGGCCTCTATCCTAGCTGCCTGCAGTCATCGAATGAGCCAAACCAGCTTGGGCAGCAGAGGCTTTTCAGACACAGGAATCTAAAGTGCAACAAGCCTGATAAACTCTAGGCGCCATCGAGTGAGTGCTGGCACTCACGTGACTTAATGGCAATCCTGCCTTAACACCCCCAGTTAGATGAATTATCTCATTGTCCCACCATTTACACTGTTACTAGTCATTATTCCTGGGGTATTGTTCAGTGCAGCAGGGCAAGAAATAACTCACCGACTCCCTGAAGCTGTGGGTGATGGATTTTAGAACCCGGATTGCATTCTGATGGCAGGAAGCTCAGCGTATTGATGGGGGAATTCATTAGCCGCCCACTCCACAGAATCACATGCTTAGATCCTGCTGCTGTCACCACTGCTGTTTCAACTTGTTAGTGTTTCATTGATAGATGGCAGGGGAACTGTATAACCAGGTTAGCGTCAGAGATAGTACTGACAGCCAGACCTGATGTTTCCTGGCCGGATATGACACCTCTGGAGCCTAGAATCACTTAAAGACATTTAGATAAGCCCCGTCGATCCCAACAAGCCTGCCTTTATCCTGAAATCAGTTCATACTCAGGATGGCAGGAGATGATTGGCAATTAAGTCTCAGATTCTATTATTGACTCTTTAGTTAACCTCAGTAATTCAGTTTTTTTTTTCCTATTCTGTTTTATAAAATAGCAGATAGTTTAATGGCTTAGATGATTATTTGTTACATTTACTTAAGACCATATATTACAGTGGTCTTCCAGGTCTACCGTTACGGCCACTTTTCACTAATATTGATTGACAGGTACCAGGTGCAAAGCATTGTGAAGGAAATTTGTTTACATTGTCTCACTAGGAGCTCACAATCACTCGATGAGGTAGTCACTATTAATATCCTCATTTTATAAATGAGGCAACTAATGGTTAATGAAGCTGAAGAATTTTCCCAAGATAGTACTGCTAATAAACGGCTGAATGGGCTTTCAAGCAGTTCTGACTCTTAATTATGATTGCTTTCCTAATGAAAGTTTCAGAGTAGAAGGCATAGTTGTGATCATTTTAATTCAACACATATTTATGGAACAGTAATTTATTTGGATATACATAAAAGGTTAACATCCAGAGGGGAAAGAATATCACACATGTGGCTCTGTTTTAAAGCTGAATAAGCTATACATCAAGGAAGGCAAGAATGTTGAAGTTTATCCAGAGTTTTTAAATGTACACAGGCAAGGTAGGTCAGATTTTGGGTGGTGGAACCTGAAGAGGGATCATGCCAGATGAAGATACCAGCATGAATGTAATATCAAAGCAATGAAATGCAGGTTGTGTCCTCTAATTAGTGAGGGGTTCAGTTTGCTCAGAATAAAGGACATGCGAGCAAAGCAGACAATGTGGAATAGCAGGAAGTGCATGTGCTTCTGAGGCGAGTGGTTTGTGATTCCAGTTCTAGGTCTGCCTCCAACTAGCTCTAATAAATGGTCCTGGATGAGTTACTTGACTACTGTATAAAGAGTAGATGACAACATCACCACCTTACAGGTCTATGTGAATATTTATAATAACGCATGAGAAAATGCTAAGTGAGGACACGGGGGGTCCTCAATAAATGATAGCAATGCTTTTGTGTCTCTTTCTCTTTTGTGCTTTCTTTCTAGGGGCTTTAGGGTTATACTGTGAAGAATTTCAATGCCGTACTTATGATGGGTAGCTTCTGAATGCAAAGGGAAGACATCACAAGTTTTTGTGTAGAAGATGAAATGCCCAAAGCTTAATTTTTAGGAAGATAATCCCAGCTCTGTTGAAAGACATTTTCAGGAAAATAGATACTACACTATTATGTAGGTGGAAAAAAAAATATTCTTTTTTTTTTTTTTTTAATGTGGGTACCGGGAATCAAACTCAGGACCTTGTGATTGCCAGGCATGCGCTTATGCCGCTGAGCTGTATCACAGGCCCAAGAAAAATATTCTTAAGGACTTAGTATAGGATGACGGTCATAGGAAAAAATGAGTATAAAACAAAGGGCATTTCAGAGACAGTACCAGCAATTATTGACCACTATTCGGAAAGAAATGGAGAGAGGCGAAGAATATCTAGACTGGGAAAGTTATGATTTCATACATAACAACAACAAATGGGGCATATAAGAGTTTACCTTTGATGATAAAAATCCAGCCTCTTGAGATACTCAGTTGAAAATGTGGTGTGTAACGAACCCGGGTAAAGAATCGGGTCTAGAAATGGAGACTGGAGAATTCACAGCTGGGCAATGACAGTGGAAAGCTTTGAGGTTTGCTATACTCTCCAGAGAAATTTATGAGTAGGAACGTGGGAAATATATAAATAAATTTACAAGATGGAGATGGAAAATGGAGGGAGTTTAAAAGAAAAGGCCAGAGTGTAGTGGCTAAACTAGATCGTGAAATTTTACAGAAATCAAAGCAACTGAGAGAAATTTTCAAACATAAGTAGTTATAGAGATAATTTTCCATACCTTTAATTGTACGTCTTTCATGCAAAATCTCTTTTTTGTCCCTTTTGGTAATTATGCCAGCATATAATATTTGTCATTCCAGTCCTCTTACCAGAATTCTGTATTTCTTTCCTTGCTGGGTGTCATGGGTATTACAAAGCCAAAATCAGAGGACACAGCATCTAATCCTACTGCTGCCACTAAGTAACAATTGTATTGTATACATGCACATGGAAATATAGATACAGTACAGTGGTGCCTTGGTTCATGAATGCTTTTGTTTGCCAGCAATTTGCTTCGCAAACAAAAGCGTTTGGCAAAATTTTGTTTTTGTGTTTGCAAACTCTGCGTTGAGTGATAAACACAACTATAGCCATTTTTCCCACACAAACACAAACATGGGCATCTTTTCCAAAATCATAGAACAAATTAAGTTCGTGAACCAAGGCACCACCGTACTGTTCAGACAACCTTATAGGATTATGAGGATGATCAAATGAGAACATGCATATGAGTATGTCCTGTCATTACTGAAAGACCTATAAACTAAGTAAGATTGTTTTCCATACTAATATCAATATGACTACCATTCCGGAAAGCTCTCAGTGCTGATGGGATTGGGGTTGGAGACTGGACATAAAGACCAAAGAGAGGCTGAAGTGGTTTAGTTTTCAATGGGAAGGCTAGCAACCAGGCAACTGGCAGATCAGAGTCACAAAATGTGCATAAGCCAAGTGGTTAACTTCATGAGCTGCTGTAGTGCAAATGATGTCCTTTCCTATCTCCTCTCTCACACCTTGTTCTTCACCTTTTGGAGCTTCATTTTGGGGAGGATAGTTTGGATTCATTGTTATGCTGAAGGCGCTTAAAGAACAAATACCCCGATGGCAGTGATCATATGCAGTAAGGTACAGAATTTTATTAGACTTATCATTATCTTGGCTTGGGCAGCCACAAATGCTACTATTGCTTATAAAATTATCCAGGTGTTTATTAAATGTAAACTGGCATACTTAGATTACTAAACCCCTTTGAAAATAACTCTACCGGTCAGCTTTTCATGGTTGAAAACCCAAATTCTTACCTGCTGGCATGCATCATTTTGTAATCACTCTGCATTTGCTATTTTGTGTGTTGTCCAGGTAATGTGATACCCATTTTGAATATATCAGCTCATTCAATCTTCTCAACACTGCTAAATTGATGGGATTATATCTGTTTTGGTGATGAAGAAATTAAGGCTTGGGATTAAGTAACCATTTCTTAAAGATGTTAATAGAAGGAAACAAGATTTGTAATTATTTTTTCAGTGTAATATAGCCTGTAAATGATATAGGTTGAATATGGTGAATTTAACAGGACATGAGAAATTTTTAAAAATTTACTCTGATAAGAATGCTAGATAGTGATACCAGCGATATATCTCAGTGTTAGAACACTTGCCTAGCCCTTGGTTTGATTTCTAGCAACACAAAAACAGACAGACACACACACACAACACACACATACACACACACACAAACATTATTTCAGCTAAAGTAGAATATATAACTGGAATTAAGTAGTTTTCTTTTTTTAATCAGAAAAATTTCATTTATGTTACATTTGTTTCTTTGTTAGTATTTTGTTTTCTTCTCAATGATATTAGTTCACTCAACTATTCCCAAGCCACTCTCTTGAGTACCCCATAAAAAAATTAGAATTTTGGCACAGAAACTAATAGGAGGTTCTGAATGCAGCATGTAAGATCAAGAGTTTTGGGGGATAACTTTAGTCCCCAAAGATCAACAAACTTCTTTCAGATTTAGTAAATCTGAGCAGAAATTGTTGGGTAAATGCAAGTTCATATTTCAGTATGATAAACGCTATAATAGATTTCAAAAGAAAATACACTTAGTTAGAAACCCTAAGTGATCTCAAATAATGGAGAAACACATTTAGTCTCCCTGAAGTCAGTATTTAATTTCTATATTTCTAATTTAAAACCAGACATGAGTGTCTTCATAGCAGCCCCATCCCGCCATCCCCTGGTCTGTTAGCTTCTGATGTCCAGTGGTAGAGTACACAGTACGAGCTTGGAAGACAGGCCTTCATACTAGAAATCAAAGTTACTGAAGTAGGAGCAGATTCCATTCAGTTTGCTCCTGACTTGATGGCGAATTCCTATGGCTAACAGGTTTTCATGTTTGCTACTTAGATCAGCAGTACTGGAGCTGGTTTTGTTACAGGACTAAACATCAAAGTTCAAATTCAGTATTAGCGTTGAATGGGGAAAATGAGTTTCGGTGTGACATGTATATGACGTAGTTTCCCAGAATACTGGGAGTGTGCGGTGAATGATGCACAAAGCACAGCTGGTAACTTTTCAAAGAGGACAAAAGTCTCTCCCAAATTTAGTTGAGAATAGACATGAGTATATACCAAGGGGCAGAACATGATAACTTTAGCTTAGGTAACAGGCATGGAGGAATAGAACTCACAAATTAAAATTACCCAGAGCAGCAGAAATTAGTGACCACTTTAAGTGAAAACGATGTGTATGTTCATTTGTTCAACTAGCTCTGCTGTGTCAAGTACAGTTGTCAATGCTTGATATATAAGACTGAGCAAGATAGGGGAACTCCCTGTCTTCCTGGAGCTTGCATTCTAGTGCAGAAAGCTTAATGAGTACAAGCATTCAGAACCTGAGTTTGGAGTACTTGGCGACAATGTGATATCGTCAATATCATTAGTTAATTAATTAGTTAGCAAACTAGTGGAGAATCCCCACTCTCTCACTTTTCTTTTGTTCTGAGACAAAATACCTGACACCCAAGGTTAAAGGAGGAAAGGTTTATTTAGCTCACAGCTTGTAGAGATTTCATTACATAATTGGCTGGCCCTAAGGCAAGAGGGCAAGGCAGAGGTGCAACAATTCACATGGCAGAATATACCGAGGCGCAACAATTCACATGGCAGAATATACCGAAAGCAACAAGATAGGAGGGGAGAGCAAGCCTCTTTCTGTCCCTTGTATTGTATGCAGGCTACCCACCTAGTGCGTGTGTAGCACTCACACCCTTAACCCCAGCATTAGTCCATAAATCAATCACAAACTCTAGATTCAGCCACCTCCAAAAAACCTGCCCCCCATGACCACATGAAGCTTTGGGGGGACATTCAGACAAAAACCATAACAGCTATCAAGCTTTTATTTCCACTTTTGCACTTCCATTTCCCAAATTTCTATCAAAACTCTCTTAGCCCTACAGTAAATAAAACACCGAAGGACCCACCTGCTAGCTGGTTCTACTGCTACCACCTTAATTACAACTCTTGTTTGTTTTCAGCACCAAAATGAAGCAAAAAGAATAGCATCATTATCTTCACCTCTGGTTTCTTTTTCTTTAAACCGATTGCAGCCATTCCTGTTGTTCTACTTTGTAATTGTGTTAAGTTCCCCCTGAATATCTATCTATATTTCCCTGATAGCAACTTATTAGAGGCACACAAGCAGTAGATAATGGAAAACAAAAAAGACAAAGCCCTGGATCATCCAAATAAAAACCCACCTTATCTGGGGAGCAGACTGCACCATTTCCAGTGGATACTTTCCTAGCCTGTCTAGAATGGATGCTTATATATTGATGAAAAATCTTTCCCTATTTACTTTCTCATTTACAGAATCACCTTATGTGGTCAAAGCATTAATCCAAATTAGCTTTTTCCCTTTACTCAGCTGACTATTACAAGAAACAGAATGGAACCACACGTTTTACTTTGAATCACACCCAAATACTGCATAAACACAGAGAATGTGCTTCCTCCTTCAAGCTGTGTGTATGCATTAAACACATGCAAATATTGGACTGAAACAGATACAGTAAGTTAGCTCTGGGGGAAAACAATGGAAGTTGTTTTCTTTCCTTTCTCTACATCTCCATCTTTTACTTAAGATACATCATTGCAGAGATTCAAAGAATATTTTGCAATGGTTCTTTAAAGAACAGTGAGATACATTTCATCTAAGTTGAGGTATGCGTTATATACTAACAGATTTGTTCTGGAACTGGGAACTTAATTCTTTCCTTAGACATGACTATCAATATTTGATAAAGTGAACAAAAAGCACCAACTTTACATAACGGATGTGTGAAATCATAGAAGGTATGATAAGAAAGGTTTTCTCTGTATTTCTACAGATTTCTTCTCTGTTGAAAGTGTTTGATTTAAATAGTATGTTAACAAAGAATTTTCCTATGGTATAAAACCGAACCTTAGCAGGAAGACCAGAGTTCTCTTTTTGACATGCAGATTATAGCTTCTCTCTGCAGGAAAACAACTAATATTGCTGAATAATGAGGCTTGACTCCAAAGCTTGTGCATGTGGCTGTATGTGCTGTGAGCTGGTTAGAAAGCTCTTTGTGCACTAAGAAATTTTTTGCATAGCAGAGGGCTGTACCACAGGATTCACACCACACTTCATGTCACACAGTAGAAAAAAATATGTAAAAATCTAAATGCAACAACACTGTTGCATGAACTCACACTGCTAATCACCAAGAGTCATCTTATCAATCTGGACTTAGAATTTCAAGAATTTGAAAACCTACTCACTAATTTTCCCATATCACCTTCTGGAAAGATAATTTTACTAAGCCACTGAGAGTGTCCGTAAGGCAGCCACCATTCTGCTTGTTTCTGTCCTTAGGGGAGTTCAGAATCTGAATCCCTCCTAGGGCAATGTTTAGTTTCCCTCTGAGCCAGCCACGCTGTCCCCATGAGTCAAGAACCAGACAGACACAATAGATTCCTGGACACATGCAGGGCAGCCACAGGGGAGCATCTGAAATGGAGCTTGTCCAATTACCCCAGCACATCCTCCCCTTTCTGGATTCCTTGGATAACAGAACAAGAGCAAAGGCTTCCCTTCTTTCTGTCCCCAGAGTGACACAGCAAACAGGAGCTCACTTCTTCCCAGTGGTTAACACCATGCCATTCTTCATTCCTAATCTTAGAGTGCATGGTGTTTCTTGTCTTCTATTTGCCAATGTGAGGGTTGTAGAGAATGTGCCTAGCTAGCATCCCTTGGGTCTCAACACTGAAATATATCTTAAAATTCAGATATTTCATATACAAATTGACATTTACATTTTCTCTTTAAAAATGAGTGGATTCAACTATACTGGGCCAGTTGCACTGAGGTAGCACTGGTCCCCTGGAGATGAGGAGGCCATTCTTTTGGAATATCCTTTCCAACTATCCCAATCCCAGATTCTTAGCTGATGCACCACATATCTTCTTCATCCATCCTTTTGCCCATTCCATTCTGAATGGATTTTGTGACTCCCCTCACCTAGCTCACAGTTTTGGGTCATAACTGCACATTATATGTAAACAGTGCTATGGAACATTTTTAAATTCATAGCTATTTTTAATACTTACATTAGAAGAGCTTAAAAGTTGACTTTTACATTACCATCTTGCAGGTATATATTTTCCTATCCCAAAACATTTGGGACTCATGTATTCAGATCTCTCACATACATCTTTCTATGTAGTATGAGACATTAAATAATTCTAACCCAATTGTTCACCATACTTGCTCTATTGTAAAGATTTTCATATGTAATGCAAAACTGTAATTTGTAGATGAATATTCTATTAAATTTTCTGAGAAAGTTGAGTATCATTTCTCAAATATGACATTGAATACCATATGCATAAAAGAACACCTTTTCTATATTTTAATTCATAATTTGGTGTGTCATAGTTTCCTTGACTATTCTCTAATGAGGAGGCTTCACACAGTTCTGTTATTACTTAGCACTTCTCTGAAGGAGGCTGTCTTTCAGGTGTATAATTGTGAGCTCTGAACTTGCCAAGAACATTGAAGATCACCACTGTTAATCCTGTTTCATACTCAAGGGCTTTGAGCTGTCTCTATTAAATACTTCATGTGTTTCCTCTGGGAATTGCTTTGCCTCTCCATCCCTCAGATAATGAAGAATTTCTTGTCCCCCACCTGCTGGCAATTTTACCTGAACGTTTCTTTTTTTCCTCCCCCACCCCTGTTTTCTTCAGTCCATTGCTTCAAGTCATATCATCTTCTGAGACTATGAATAATTCTTTCCCTTCAATTATATTGTTACCTTGAAGGTATTTATAGGTTGTGATCAAGTCCCCTGCAGTCATTGCTTTGCCAGACTTTATAAATTTAGCTCTCCTCGCCTCTCCTCATATGTTTTATCTTCTCGCCTTTGTAAGCATTCCTTTTTTGTGCACCTATCTTTGTAGCTCTCTGATATTTCAGTATCTTTCCTGGACGAGGGAGGTCAGAATAGCACATCATATCCCAGGTATTGCTATGAGTATCTGATTTTAGAGAGGGAGGAATTAAGGGAAAGGATTACCTCAAAATTGAGCCTCACCTATTTTATAACTCAGAAAAGTAGACAAAATGACAGTGAAAGCTGACAGGGCACTGTCAACACATTTCCATACATTTTAACATACTGCCAGAATAATCCTTGAAGCTTAAGGGGGAAATTATTTTCCTTAGGCAGAATTTTTACTACCATTAACTGCTAGAATTTGTCCTTTAAAGTAAGATTATCTTTAAAAATCTGGGCTTCAAATAGGACTAGGTGATAAAATGGGTATTTCCCCCATGGTACACCAATTCTTAAACCCATATTATTAGTTACTATCATTGTTGCTATTCATGTCTTTGTGGTTTAAAATGAAAAAGCAGCAATAGACATATCACTTTAGGAAGAATGAATAAACTGCACATATACCACCTGGGTACTAGTGTTAAATTCCAGTTTAGGTTTTCTGATATTAATCATATTTAGCAGTATGGCAAATAGATATGGTGGCACTGCAGAGACCCAAGACCCAGTTTAACTCTCTAGCACCATGGTCTCAGACATTTTTTATTTTTCATACATGCTACTAGAAAAAAATTAAGCATAAATGTACATTAAAACGTAGGTAGTATTCACATATTGTTTACATTATAAAATATACAGAAACATCAGAGTTCTTAATAAATAATAATAAATAGATGCTTGAACTTTTTTTTTTTTTTTTTTTTTTGCCTGTAGACCCGGGAACAAATATTAGCACCCCTTAAGGATGCCCGCTCCATTTTAGACATCCTTGCTTGGTGGGATGGCCATGGAGTGGAGGAGTTGCTCTTTTCTGTAGTACCTAAAAGGAAACTCAGCTTCAGTAGTTAAATGCTGGAGGGAACCTAAGAGGATACAGTTGGCTCCCGAATCTGTGGGTCTCACATACACAGATCCAACCAAAGAAGGATAGAAAAATACTTGAAAAAATTACATCTGTGTTAAATACGTTCAGATATTTTCCTTATTGGTATTCTCTAAACAATAGAGTGTAACAAGTATGTACAGAGCGTTTGTATGATATTAGATAATATAAGTAACCTAGAAGTGGTTTAAAGTATGCAGGATGAAGTGCCTAGGTTATATGCAAATATTATGCCATTTTATACAAGAGACTTGAACATCTGCAGACTTTGGTATTCCTAGTACTCCTGGAACAAATCCCCTCTGGATACTAAGTGGCAATTGTATTTAGTTTAAATGTTCACTTTAGGTGGAAATATGGAGGTCCAGAGATATATTTATCTAAGGATGCAGAGTTGGATAATGAGAAAGCTGGGAGAAAATACCAGCTTTCTAATGCTCAGGCTTCAGTGCATAAACACAAAAATGACAACAAAAAGGAAAAAAATACCCAAGTGTTCTGTTTTATCTGGAGTCAGCAAAGTGGACACTGAGCTCCAGAGTGATGTAGAGGAGAGGGCGACTCAAGAGTTTCTGTTGAAGGTAAAACAGTTTTACCTCAGTAATCTCTGTCCTCTCATGCCCCCTTTATCCTCCCTCCCTTCCCTCCTACCTCCTTCATCTCCCCATTTCCACATCTCAACTCAAAATGCCATCCATCTGAAGCCAGATTATCTTAGTTCAAATTCTAACTCAGTCCCTTAGCAGTATTACTTAATAGCTTGGTGGCTTTAGGCAAATTATTTTAATTTCTCTATGCTTGTTTCCTCATTCTTGGAATTGTGGATATTACAGTTCAAGATGGGCTGCTGTGAGCCTTCCAGGAGATGATGAACTTCCAGATGGGATGATGGAAGCATTAAATCAGATAATTCATGTGAAGACCTCACCACATTGCCTGGGCCCATCTTTAGGGACCTTTATTTTATTTTATTTTATTTTTTGTGGGTACCGGGGGTCAACCTCAGGACCTCACGTGCTAGTAGGCGCCCATGCCGCTGAGCGATATCACCGGACCTTTTTTTGTATGTGGGTTCCGGGAGTCGAACACGGGCCCTCGCGCCTGCCAGGCAGGCACTTACGCTGCTGAGCCATCTCACCAGCCCCATAGGGACCTTTAAATGTTAGCTGTTATTATTGTTATAATTTTATTACCATTCCGACTAATTGCTTATAGCATGTTCCTCTGTATCATTGTATTTCATTTTGTAGCATGCCTTTGTGCTTTGAGGAGAAAGGAATTTTCCCTCCTACTTTATAAACAGGTATGCTGAGGCCCATGTTTAGGGCCAAAATCAGTCCTGAATCCTAGGACAGATTCCCAGCCCAGTGTCCCATATCAAACTTTGGAACTGCATTTCCTTTCAGGATGAAAGCAATGACTGGAAACCCCGTTTAGCTGAGCAGGAGCACAGACTGCATCATTGTATCTGACTTCCCATTGTATCTGACTTCCCATTCCCCTGAAGTATCTCTTGTTGGTGCAGGGGGATCCCTCCTGCCAGCGTTCTACTCAGCCAAGGGGGTGGCAGCCACAAGGTTAACGGGATATCTGCTCAATGGCCTGACCTCTCAGCTCTGTGACAGCCTGTGTTGCAACCTTAATAGCTTTGGCACCCATCTACTTTCCCCACCTTCTTGGAGTGTTTCCACTTCCTACAGCTTGCAGCATCAGGGAGTGTTATTAAATGATAAGGGATTTGCTTGCTGGTAGTATATTGTGAGAGGCTGAGAAACAATGAGTGTTCTGACACCTTTGAGGGCATGTTAGCCTGATTACGGGAACGCCATATCAGAGAGAGGATCATGTGACAGGGCTGCATCTGGGACACTGCCTCCCTTCCCCAGAGAGTTATTAATGGCCCTTCATACCTGGGAGGACAGATTACTATGTCTGGGCAATGCGATAATTAGAGATACGTCACTTATCATAAACAGGGACCTAGCACCCAGGGCTTGCAGCTCTGTTACAGCATGAGGCAAGCTGCATGCTCTGGAGACAACAGTAAAGTAGAATTGGTTCTGACCTTACCTGAGAAAGGTCATCTTAAAAGCTGTCACCCATGGGCTGTGATTGACAAATGGTACGGACTATAGAATGCTTGTTCAGGGCTGAGGTGCAGAGAGCTGAGTTTTATTTCCAGTACTGCTACAGTAGAGCTATAGGGTCTTGATTAAAAGACACGCAATTTTTCACAGTCTGTTTTTTTATAAATTCAAAGTGGTAACTGTATATGCCCTACTTACCTCTCATGGTTTAAACTTAATATCACTTTTTTTGAAAGTAGTAGGGTAGGAGCAGGGGTGGGTATGTGTTTTGAGAGAAAAAGTGATGTCATGATGTTTTCAGCAAAAGAAAAGGGATCAGTACAGAAGCAGAGGTTGGTGATAAAAGGGAAAAGGTTTGGACAAAATTGACCTAACTGGGGCTGCAGAAGACAGGGAAGTGTGAGAGAAAAACAACAGGGGCTTTATACTTTGTTGCCTTTCCTGTAGTGTAAGAAAGAGAAGCAGGGATTGGACCACTGGGGAGGAATGTCAAAACATGTTACATTATTAAACTTCTCACTGAAAAAGCTTTTAAGGCTATCTACTGTGAGAAATGGGTATAGGTAGACTTAGGGACTTGAGGAAAGTTTAAACCTTACCTCTTTGGTGGATTCCAAAGGAAGTCAACATGGTATATTTTCAATGAATCAGAAAGACTTGGGTGTGAATTTGAGTTTGATAGTTATGTGATCTACATTTTTTCTCTTAAGATAACCCTAAGCCAGTGATGGTGAACCTTTTAGAGCTTTCAACAATAACACACATCCAGCTGCAGCACTTGTGCCATAGATTCGCCACCACTGCCCTGAGCAGATGCTCATCACTCCTCCCATCTGTATTTTAGGGTTATAACCTATATATTTGTATTAGTCAGCTTTCTAGTTGTTGGGATCAATACCCAATACCCACACCTTAAAAGAGGAAATATTTTATTTTCACGTGGTCTCAGAGATTTCCTGCTGTAATTGGCAAGAGTCAAGGCAGGAACATCGTAGTGGAAGGGTGTGGCAGAGCAAAGCTGCTCAGTTCATGGTGGACAGAAGCAGAATGGGAGAACAGGGCAGAGAGGAAAGGGGCTGGTGACCTGATGTAAACTCTAACCAAGGTCACAGCTCTATGACCCACCTAGAGTCACCCAGAAGTGTGCTCTACTAACTCCCTGAGTGGCTTCCAAGCCAATCAAGTTGAAAATCTAGCATAACTGTCACAATATTTTAGAGTCTGTTATAGAAATTAAATGTGCTTTTATGTGTAATGTGGATAACACTATGCTTGGCATATAAGAGCTCGTCATTTTGGGGGAAAAGATAAGAAGAGAGACAGTGCACAGAACATCCAAAGTTGCTAAATGAGTGACTAATATAGAAGCAGGATGATGTTGGCCTATATATATGAACCAGGATTAAATAATGATTTTTACAGGTGTATACATACTTTCCTTTTTGAATCTTGTCCTCAGTTCTAGTGATTTTCATGGCTCACGTTTTTCCTCCAGTTTTCCTACCTGCTCATGGTCTTACAGACATAAAAGGAGGCATGCTCTGAGTATTGTGTAATGTGTTTCCTATTATTTTAATTGGTATCAGTGTCACATTAATCTCATCACATAATCCTTGAGCCACAACTTATTCCTGGCTGAGCAGACAAAAATGTTGCTGGAGTTCGTACAGGCAGACCAGGAAATATGGCATCTGCATGGGTGTTGAAGCACCTACCATAGACACATGGCTCATTTTACTCCAACTGTAGTCCAAGATCAAACAAGAAGGACCTGCTTTCAGAGCTCCATGTTTTTAAAGTTCTTTCCTCTTTATTACATGTGTCAGCTTTCCATTGCTATGACAAAAATATCTGAGATAAATGAACTGAAAAGAGGAAAGTTTTATTTTGGCTAACAGTTTCTGAAGTTTCAGTCCATGGTCAGCCGGTTCCATTGCTTTCAATCCTGAGGTGAGGCAGAAGCATAATTAATGGTGGAAGGATATGATGAAAGAAAGCTGCTTACCTCATGGAGGCAAGAAAGCAGAAAGGCAAGAGGGTGGCAGGTTTCTCCTTTCTTCTGCTTTTCTCCCATTTGTGCCTCCACCTTCAGGATGGGTTTTCCCTTCATTTTGCTGTCCCATGTGCCAATCATCTCTGGAAACACTCTCTTAGACACAACTCAAAATGTACTTTACTAATTTCCCAGGCATTTATCAATCCAATCAAATGTAATCATCACATTATTTTTTAAATGATTAACATCAGTGACCATGACTGTGAAATATAAGAGGAAGTTAGGCTGGAAGGGAGCAGGGAAGAAGACTCTTCATGAGATGCAGTTACACACACCTTCCAGTATACACTAATTTCCCTTTCATGAGAATGCCCCAAGTGATTTACAACCCCAATTTGAAAGTTTCATGAGAATGAAAACATCTTTTTATCAGAGTAGATATTTTCTTGATACAGTGGATATTATTTATTAAGCAACATCTGAGTGGCAGGGGATGTGTGTATATGAGTGTATCTGTTTTTATTTTGATTTTCCCACTTGGATTCTCCTCAATGATCTAAAGGTAGACACTATTAAATGCATTTCCCAAATGAGGACCCAAAACTCAGAGAAGTTAAGTTAAGTGACTTGCCAAGTTCCTGCCACTTTGCAAACAGCTGAGACATAATTTAAAATCCAGGCCTGGTTACAGCCAAATCCCAGTCAGATTCTTTCTCCTTCCAGGAATTTTTCTAATGTCTACACAATCTGCTTCTTGAGTCACTCAGCCTCCACATTCATCTACTCAGTGCCACACTCGTGGCATACTGGCCACTGAAGTGCAAGGTGGAAAGATGAAACCAAGAGATTGTTTGGCCAGCTTTTCCATCCATGTACATAAATGGTTCCTTTCTTTCCTAGCAAGACAGGCAGCCAGTGGCAGTATTTGGGGCAACTGTTGGTGCTTACTTGGTAAAATCTTGAGACTTGTATCCTAGTAGAAGAACCTCAAATTTTCTCCAAAGAGGTAGTAATGTCCTGTGTAAAGACAGGAATTTTCTCAAAAGAAAGGAAGAAAGAAGGAAGGAAAGAGAAAGAAAGAGGTGAAATCTGTTTTCACATGTCAGTTAGCATGACTGAAAAGATGTAGTATTTTCAGCAGAATATGTGATTTAAGCAAGATAATTTAGTTTTCTATCAATAGTAAATTCAGTTAGAGAATATATTTAAGCATTAAAGAGAATTTTACTCTGTTCAGATATTGCTTTTTCCAAAATTTTTATCATTTTTTAAATCATTTAAGGTTATAGATGTCTATTTCAGGAGACAATCAGTGGTCTGGTAACATAACTGATTGGCATTTAAAGATCACAACTATGACCTGGACCACTAATAGTGAGCATCTTAATTTTTTTTCACTATTGTAGAATTTCAGCTCTTGAGTTGCTGTATCCCTAACTCCAAAAGACTCAATTAAAATTGCAGCTTGAATGTTAATAACAAGAAAAACTTATTGCCTTGCTTTAAAAAATATCACCCTAAACTTAATTCTGTGCATCAGTAAGTCCAGGAAAAAACATGTGAATTTGTTTGTCTCTATTTTCTAATGCTGTCTGTCTTTTCCAAGTGATTTTTCAAGATGTTCACTTTAAATGGTAATGTATCATTCTAGAATATATTTATCAATGAAACTTTCTAAAATATTATTAGAACGATAAATTATGTAAAGCTTCAGAAGATTTTCAGTGTTTTGTGGCCAGATACTCCTATCTCACCTTTATCAATTATATACTGGAAAGACTTTTACATAGTTGAGTCTACCGTACACCGCTGAATAATTTCACAAGCTTCTTCCCAAAGAGCATGCTTTCAGTTTTGGAGATTTGTTGGCTAGTAGATGTTGAGGGATTTAAATGGTGCTTAGTGAAGAAATGCCAAAAACATGCCTAACATGAATAGCAACACATTTTCCTTCACGAGTGAAGTGCAAGTGTGACAGCTCACGGTGGTAGTGAACTTGCTCATTGATAAGGTGCCCGCAGATGAGGCGTGGACATTAATTCAGGTGGTGACACTGAGTTTGACTTTGTGAAGATTTTTAAATTCCAGTACTAAAGGAATGATTCACTGGGAGGCAAGGTCCAGACAGATCAATACCACACAAAAAGATAATTGCTTTTCTTGGTGAATCCTAAGAAAGGGCTGGGGCTTTAGGGAAATTGAGAGAGATTTTTTTTTTCTTCCACAAAAGGTAATTAATGAGTACAACACACAATTCAAGGCAAGAAAATAGGATCTGAAAGCTTGAAAGCCATATATTCAGAATGAATTTGAACATCTACAGAAGGGCTTTAGCCCAGAACAGTACCTATAAAAAAGACAGAGTGAAAGTGGTTATAATGTCTCATTGAGAGGTTCCTGCTAAAATGTGCCATTGGGAAAGAATTCAGAAACATGTGAAGAAATGATTTTGCTTTCCAGGATAGCCATACAGACAGAAAACAGTCAAATATTTAGTGAGGGGAAAAAAAAAACAAACAGTGATTGAAATTGTCAACTGAGGAATGGATAAGAAAGATGTGGTATTTTTATACAATGGAGTACTATTCAGCCATAAAGAAGGATAAACTGGAGACTTTTATAGGTAAATGGATGCAACTCGAGAAAATACTCATAAGTGAAATAAACCAGAAGCACATGTGTAAGCATCGTATTATCTCTCTAGTATGAGAAACTGAAAGAGTAAATAAGATCCAAAATGTACAATAGATATGGTGAATCAAAAAGAAACTGGTAAAAAGGAAAGAGAGACTGGAATAGGGAAAAGAAAGAAGGGAAAGGGAAAAAAAATTGTGTATATATATATATAAGATGGTTAAGATAGATACACTACCATTTTTACTTAGTTCATTGAAGAGTAAGGTTTGTGCCAATAATGTTTGGACAATTGAATGCTAATGTCTGGTGTCCTGAATAACTAACTTAAAGATAGTAATACGTAATGTATTAACCATTGTTACCCTCCTATTATGTTGTTTTGAAAGTTTGTTCTTCTTTTGATTTGTTTTGTTTTTTCTTCTCTTTAAAATAAAAAAAAAAAAAAAGAAATTGTCATGAAACTAGTTTACCAATGAAGCTTGAAACACACTCCACCGTGGAATGAATGAATATAGATTTTACTCTACATTATTCTGTGCTTTCTTGGACAATAACAAATGTCTTAATTCATCAATAATATATGAAAAGACAACTTAGGATGTAAACTCAATGATTCTTTATTCTTTGAAACTGACAATGAATTCAGCTATATATTTCGTATGTCATTACTAAATTTGAAATTGTAAAGCAAGTGAACAAAGTTGTTTATAAGGTGCTTATTAATATTTTAAAAATTCTTTATAATATTGAATGACAAAAACTGTTCATACTGGGGACACTAAGTGTCATCATCTGCTTACATAGCCAGATCCCTCTGCCAGATAATAGGTTCCTCAAATACAGAGTCCTAGCCCTATAGTATCCTTTTTACACACAGTAGGTATTTAATAAATGATTTTTGAATGAGTGCATAAAAATGTATAATCCAATTGCAAGCTGAACAAGTATGTATTAAATGCATAATTGGTGCCTGATAGTGATTATCTTATCAGATATTTTGAGTCCTGACTGTATTTTTAGCCTGCAGTATTTTACCTAAAAATATAGATTATTAAAACAAAGCACTTGACTGCTTCAAGAGATTTGTGCTGTGACTTTAGAAATGAATAACCAGCCTCTTCCCCTGATGGATTCTGTAGTCCTCATTAACTTCCTGTTTCATCTGAGAAATGACTACAGTTAGGGGTCAGATATTTTAGGGATGCTATTTCGATTATGTAAAAATTTCAAATAATCTCCCAGAAACATGAAAACTGATTATATACAGAAAACAAAAGAAGTGAGAAGTGAGTTACAGTTTCATTAAACAGTTACCCTCAAAAGCCAACTCTCTTACAGGCTTTGCATGAAACAGTTAGGATGAGTCTTTAATGCAGAGGAAGGAAAGGGAAATAGTTGAAAGACATAGATAGAAAGTAATCAACTATTTTTAAAAAAGCAGAGGCTGAATTTGTGCCTTTAGTGCAGGGACAGTTTACATATATAGCCTAAAACACATTTTACTTTAAAAACTGTTGTCAATGTTTTTACTTTGAAGTAATGTTAATTTATAGAAACTTCACAAAGACTATAGAGAGTTTACTTATTTCATTCACCTATCTTCCCCTAATATGAAAATATTACATGATCATAATTACTTTGGTTTTGTGTGTGTGTGTGTGTTTGTGTATGGTACTAGGGATTAAACCCAGAGCATTCACACTGAGCTGCATTCCCAGTTCTTTTTCAGTTTTTTGAAATAAGGTCTTGTTAAGTTGCCCAGGCTGAGCTTGAATTTTCTGTCCTCCTGCCTCTGCCTTCCAGAGTGCTGGGATTACAGGCATAAGCCACCATGTCTGGTTTGCACATTTTTAAAACATATATGCATGTGTGTGTGTGTGTGTGTCTGTAAAATTTCTACAAGACCATTAACTGCAGACTTTGCTCAGTTTTTCCTAGTTTTCCCATAAGTTCTTTTTTTTAAATGTTCAGGATTCAATCTGGGATGTCACATTTTATGTAGTCTTCTTGGTTCCTTAATCTTCTCTAATCTGTGATAGTCCCCAAATACTTTTTAATTTGAAAGAGTTATCTAAAAGTGTATTTGTTAGAATAACACTGTATCTCCTACCATTTCCTTTGCCACTGAACTTGGACATCACTCACTTCCTTGGCTATGTTATGCCTAAAAGATTTTGCCATTGTTCATGGGTGCAGGTATACTGCAGGTCACATGTTGGCGACATATGTTTCTCCCTAATCCATAGAAGGCATGAGAGCACCATTCTGGCATTTCTGAATTATCTTCTCATTAATTGTACAGTGAGGGTTGGTGATTGAGAAGGCAGGCATTGGAGCCTAACTTCCTGAATTTGAATCCTTTCTCTAGTTGAGAAGTCACTTAGTATCTCTGTAACTTGATTTCAAAATTTGCAAAATGGGAGTCATGAAGAATTAAAAAGAGTAGATGAATGAAAAGCATTTAGAACAGTAATTGGTACATGATACATACAACATATAAGCTCCTGTTACGATTATTGCTTACCATTAAACAAACAAGTGAAGAAATCTGGCATAGATTACTAGATTCTGCATCACAGTGCCGGAGTTAGTATGTTGGCTCCAGAGTTGCTCGATGGTGGTTTCTTTGTATTATGTAATATAATAATCCCTGGTTTATGTTTTTCAAGGAGTTCCCTTAAGGACCAGATAAGATAAAGCATGAGACAGGGCTGTGTAAAATGCAAACCTGGGCAATGAAGGTGATGTGGTGCAAGGTGAGACAGGAATAGGAAAGGCTGGTTGGTCCTCAACAGTGCGGCAAGGCGCTGAGAGTGGCAGCAGAGGTATAGGTGTGTGGGAACTGTTTCTTTTGGCTATAGGCACTGGACAGTTTGTGAATGTGTGCACCTCTGGTCAACTGTCTAGTGTGGCTATGGGAGACAAACTGGAAAAAAGAGTAATTCAGGCATTACCCTCTTACAGACTCACTGCAAAGTGTTGCAAGCACAGCAGTTGATACCTGTGGAGCCCAGAATAAGGCTTAGATTGGGTTTGGAGACTTGGAGATAGCATTTCCACATTAGTATTGTTTATTTCTGTTTTTGTCACAAAGAACTTTTGAAAGAGACTGTGCTTTGCTCTTAATGGCATCCTTTCAGTGCGGGCTTGTTATTTGAGAATCTGCACGCTGACGTGGTAGCCAAGGCCCATTCCTAAAGATAGAAGGCCGGGGTGTAACCTGTATGGATGCCTAGGCTGCCAGGGCCAGACTGGCCCTTGATATTCTGCTTTGTTACCAAGCAACTGAGATCGGACCCACTAAGGAGAAGGAAGCAATACCTCTACTTCAAAGACAAATGAGTTGTAAAAGATGGGAATGGGCCCTTTGCTTTCTTTATCCTTTACGAACAACAGTGGCGTGATATGCAAGAGTTATGAGTTCCGATTCTTGAGGCCGGAGCAGGCATATGTGCAGCAGCTGCAGTCCGGGACTCTTCTCTGTTTGTTGTGGTTGTTTGTTTGTTTGTCAACTCCACATCTTACAGCATCTAGAATTCTAATCATATAATAACATAAAGACCCTTCAAAACACCCGTCATCTCTGCTAAAATATGTAAATTAGGGACAAATTACATGACTCATGGCTAAAACTTATTAAGTGCTTATTGTGTGTCAGGCACTGTTTTAAGCATTGTACATTTAATCGTTAAAACCCTATTAAGTAGGACTATTATTGTTTTATAGATGACAATACTGAGATACACAGGAGCTATGAAAATTGCCCACAGTTGCACAGTTAGTAATTCAGAGTATTCTTCCAAAAGCTGTTTCATTCAGATAATAATATATTTGGTAATTAACAGAATATATAAACACTTTACAATGATGGTGTTTTCCATCCTATCCCAAATTAAATTATTATGTGGAAGAAAAGCCATAAACACAGTGATAAGTGCTGATAGTACTTATTTTATCATTAAATAGTATCATCTCCATCAACTAGTCAGACACTAATCACTTAGTATTTTACTTTTACTAATACTCTAGTAAAAGAAATTAAGTGTAAACTGAGGGCCGGGGATATAGCTCAGCGGCACAGCACCTGCCTGGCAAGCATGAGGTCATGGGTTTGATTCTCATACCGAAAAAAAAAAAAATGTAAACTGAAATTCAATTGCTTGAGGGAAAACATGAAGCAATGTTGGGATTTTATTACTGCATACCATTTATTGGGTTTAAAGGATGCATGAGGGCTGGGGATGTGGCTCAGTGGTAGAGCTCTTGCCTTGCATGCAGAAGGCCCTGGGTTTGATCCCCAGCACCACACACACACACACACACACACACACACACAATATAATAATAATAAATAAATAAACGATGCATGAAGTGATGTTTGAAATTCACTAGTCTGGAAGGAGGAGTTTTGGAGGGGTTAAGAATGAATTTATAGAGCTTTGAGTGAAAAAAGTAAAGGAAAAAAAATTCAGATAATAATTTTACTTAAAGATCTAATATGACCTAATGAGGTTTCCAGCACATGTGAGCCTAGGTGAGCTATGAATGCTTGGTTGACCAGTTTCTAATTCAGTAAATGCAGTTTTCTAATCTGATCATTGGATGATGTATTCTGAAAAAAACCAATCTGATCTCTGGTGAAAAGAGATCCACTATGAATAACACCCAGGGTTTACATCTTTTCAAAGACTGAGAATACAGTGAAATGCCCTCAGCTAAACAGAACACAGTGTACTCATTCTCAGGGATTCAGAAAGATCTTACACTACCTCGGGACTGTCATTATGAACGTCAGTGATCATTGTGAGAATTTGGAAAAGGGTTAGTGAAGAGGAAGCCCCAATTACAGAACACGGGATGAAGCATAATTATACTCTGCTTAGATTGATGGGCCAAATGAGCAGTGTTCCTTAATCTAAGTGTTGATTTTGAAGTGAGTTAAAATTAGTGGTAGAACTGTGTTAGTAAATTTCTTTACTGGATGACTGTGTGGCTCCAAGTGGAATTCAGAGGAGGTCAGCTAATATTTCTTATGCACTAAAAGCTTCTCGGCCTCAGAGCAGATCCTGGAGATCCAACAATGGCTCAAGGAGTTACTGCCCAGTGTGGGAGAGGAACTTTTCATGATAATAACATTGCAATAATAGTGAGAGATGATATTAACTGAGCCCTTTCTAGGTTGCATGTATTAATCTAAACATGGTGCATGTGTTAATCCATTTGCCTATTCACCGCCATAACCTCGCAAAGTAGGAGCTATGGCAGGTGAACTAACAGGCCTGGTAGGGTTAGGTGATTTATGGAAGGCCATACAAAGTCATGCATGACAAAAGTGGGTTTACACAGGCAGTGTGAGACAAGATCTGGGGTCCTTATCTCTCATCTTAGTCTTCAAGAGAAAATTTGGATGTAAATATGATTAATTTATAACAGCGTCCAGGGACCAGGAAGAGGCACAGTAGCCATGCTTACCTATAGGGCTGGAGGTGATTATTGTCCTTCCTCCCTTGCTCACTCTACCTTAGCCCTTCTAGACTCTTAGCTATTCTAAAAACAAGTCAATTTTTCCTGCCTCTAGGTCTTGGCATTTGTTATGTTGACATGGATATCCCCACCCAGGTGTCCTTTGGTGACTCTTGTACTCAAACCTTTCACAACTCTCTCCAAATGTTACCTATTAATAAGGACTTCCCTGATTCATCCTATTTCCCATCCCATCTCCCCACAATCTCCTCCCATTACCCTGCCTTACTGTCCTCCACAGATTTTAACATCATGTAACAGACTATATGTTTGCCTGTGTGGGAGTTTGTTACCTACATCCTCATATTAGAACAGAGGTTCCTAGGGGTCAGGAAAATTTTTTATATTGCTGTTCACTGTATTTTCAATGCCTGGAAGAGTGCCTGACACATAGGGGTATCAGGCGTATTTGATTTAATAAATTTAAAGGACAGAGAAATGTCAAAATGTTAAAATGTTTACACCTGAGTGTTGGAATTATGAATTTTTAAGAAAATGTGTTTGCCAAGTTTTCTATCATGAGTATGTGATACTTTTCTCTCAGAAAAAGATTAAAGAAAGATAAACTGGAAACTTTTATAGGTAAATGGATGCAACTCGAGAAAATACTCACGAGCGAAATAAACCGGATGCACATCTGTAAACATCGTATTGTCTCCCTAATATGAAAATGCAATTTCACTGTGACTATTCCATTCCTTAGTCTTCTATTTTTACCTAGCTTTTACATGGCTTAATCTTATACTGAATAATATTTTTCTCCAAAAGATATTTGTACATTCTCTAATGCTTGAGTTTGTTAATACATAAGAATGTTTACTTGTTGTCTTTAAAAAAAATAAATAAAAGAAAAGAAAAAAATTAATTAAATAAAAATACACAAAAAAGAAAAAAAACTGAAAATGGGCAAAAGTAAAAAAATTAACTGCTAATGTTGGGAACCTACTCCTTCTGAGTATTATTCAACTCTGCATTATTGCTTTACATGAGGTTTTCATACGAAATGAGATGCTGCTATTAAGGCCTCATGGGAAAGGGTCGTCTATAGAATGCTCACGTCTATCCTGCTTACTCACCTGCGCGGACCACTCACTGAGTACCAGCACACGTATGGGATGGACTGTGTGGAAAGCTCAGGGGCATCCCTGGTGGGCATCTTTTCTAAAAAGCCAATGTTTCAAACTACAACTCTTGATTCTCAACTCACTTTTTGTACAGAGTCGCCATCTCAATAAATCCAACATCCACCTACCAGGGCAAGCCTAGACTTAGGATTCATCTCTCCCTGTCCTCAGGCCCACATCTTATCCACTGGATGTCTTGCTGAGTCTACCTGCACAGTATCCCAAATCAGAGTCCTTCTCACCATTGCTGACCACTGTGCTTCCCACTTCAGCCCACTGGACCCCACCTAAACCATCTCTCACCAGCAGACACTGTCAAGATGCCTGCCGACATTGTCGAGCTGGTGTCTTTGTTTCCATTCTTGTCTGACTCCCCACTCCATGCCAGTTTCTTTTCAGAGCAGACAAAATATTTTTTAAATTATCATCTTCCCACACTGCACCACTGAAATCTTCACAGAGCTTCGCACTGCACTCCCAATGAAATATAAATGTATTACTGTGGCCTGAAGACTCCTTATGACCTGAGCCCTCAATACTCTCAGACTTCATCCTCCACCACCCTTCTTTCCAGTCACCATACTTAGGACTGCTCCTCTGACACTCAGGCTTGTTCTAGCTCTGGGCTTGCCCCTTGTGTGTGGGGCTTCTCCCCTCAGCACCATGGCTGGAGTTTTCTTGTTTTTTATACATAGTGAGTTATCAGTTCAGAGGTCACTGCCACAGAATGATGGTTCTGATCATCCTCATTTAGAAAGCTTCCCCTTCCTCCTCACCAATCAATCTATCCCACATGACTTCCTTCATTCCTTCCAGTAGTAGCCTATAATTACCCAGTTCACATGTTGACATGTTTAATATCTGCTTCATCCATAAATGAAAGCACCAGGTGGAAAGGAAATGTGACTGTCCAAATCACTGCTGTGACCTCAACACAGAATATTGCCTGACTTGCAGTAAATGCTTCAGAAATGGTCGCTGAATGACGGAGGAAAGCATTAAAACCTGACTGTATAGGGGACATGTAGACAGAGATTAAATATAAATATCAGCACAATTCAGATCACCTATCTCCCAGTATACCAGTTTCCCTAAGTGACCGACCCCATTCCTCCTCCCTTATATTAGGTTTTCATATGGAGTGAGATGCTATTATTAAGGTCTTATGGGAAAGGGCTTTTCTTCCTTCCTTCCTTCCTTCCTTCCTTCCTTCCTTCCTTCCTTCCTTCCTTCCTTTCTTCCTCATTTTTCACAAAGTAGACACTATGCCAGTTATCTGAGCCAAGCTATTTGTGTACGTGCGTGTGTGTATATATCAGAGGGAGAGTCAGGTGAATAAGCAGATAATACAATGTAAAAAAAATTTTTTTTTTAGTAAAGGTTATGTATGTAGACTTCTGTGCATATTGTTTTGCAAATACAGAGAAAGCTGCTCTTGTTTCTGATTACTGGAAAGTTAGTTTATAAGCGTCTATGCTTAAGTTATCATAGATTTCTCTTCTGGTTAGTTTTCCCAAATCTGAGCTTTAACATATGAAAGGGAGAGAAAATTCCTGTATAAATCAACAGAGAGGCCAATAATCATTCACCCAACTAAAACAGTTATTAGCAATCAGGTGTGGGTTTCTGACAACCCGTGATCTTCGCCTTCATCTTGAGTCCGGGTTGCTGAAACAGACTGCTCTGGCCGCTGTTTAATGGGAGAGTGATAAATACTTTTCACTGGCCCAAGGGATAATAAGCAAAATTAGCTTCCATTCCAAAATAGTTTTTTTAAAGGCCGGTTAAAATTATTGACTTCATGCATCACTCGGCAATCATAAGAAACATTACTGCACCCTCTCCACTGATGATTAGAATAATTGCTGTCCTTTTATCTTTCCCAACTAAAGACACTCTCCCAGGGCCTCCCAATTCCTTTTGTGTCTTAGCATACTGCACGTATCTCCTCTTCTAAGAGAACATCAAGGCTCAGCATAATTGGGCCATTTCCCTGTCGTACTGGTTTGCTTCTAAATCTGCCTCTTCTGTGGGTTGCAGTGAGGTCGATCAGATGCAGTCAAATGGCAGAGAAGATATTAAAAGTACATATATCCTAGAACAAAATATCTACCATCTGTGAACATCAATTACAAAAGGAAACTTAATATAACCTTAGATAAAGTTATTGGTAGTTTTCCTGTATCTTGTGGTAATCACTACAGCTTCGATTGGCTGCATGGCTGATACATGAGATACATTGTTCTTTTTTCTTCTCCTAAGTAGTAAGAGATAGAATTTCTCTCAACAGTGTTTCCCATAGGTGCCTGATGATCAAACTTAACTGTGTCACTTGATAACCATATCCCCCAGACCTACTGACTGAAAGGTTTCAACACACCAAGGGACTTACGTATTTAACAAGTTTCCTAGGTAATCTAATCTTTGGACAGTTTGAAGAAACTGATAGTAATAATATTTGGTAAGTTGTTTATATGTCTACCTGATGCTTTCTGGATTGGGGTAATGCCTGGGTCTCTTTCTTTGATTAAACTGTGATTAAAATGCTCAGAATATCTTTCACATTGAATTTTCCCTCTGCCCCCTACCTGTATGATGAGAGATGCATGTGACACATTCTGTGAGGAAGATCTCTTTCTGTTACTAAGGGGAATGAATGAGGCCCCCAGTACATTCTTCCGTCTGTGGATGTTATGAAACGTACATTGGCCACCTGACATTTGTCAACAAAGCTGCTTCACCAGCTAAGCTTCACCAACCTTGTTCGCGAAGTATTAGAGTGCTTCATTTGGTAAAGGCCACTTGGATACAATCTGAGTATGCTGGTTAATATTGATTATCAATTTGACATGATTAAGGAGCTCTAGGAGAGGTGATTGGATTATAAAAATTCTAACCTCACCAATGGGTTAACCCATCCATGTGTTCTTGGCTGAATGGGCTATTAGGAGGTGGGGCATATTTAAAGCAAATGGGTCATAGAGGCATGACCTTGGGAATTATATTTAGTCCCCAGACCCTTCTTCTAGTGTCTTCCCCTGGGGTCTGCTTTCTAGCCACTATTAGTTGAGCAGTTTTCCTCCACCTTGCCATTTGTCATAATGTTTCTGCCTTGGAATCAGTTGACCATGGACTGAAACCTCTGAAACTATGAGCCACAATAAAGTTCTTTTCCACTAAATTGTAGATATCAGTTGTTTTTTCCTCAGCAACAGAAAAGCTGGCTAATATACCAAGGATTATGAAAAGTAACAGATTTCTAAAATATAAAGAGAAGGGCCATTGGAAGGACATCCATTACAGCCTGATGGCTGTAAAAATAAAGGGATTTGCCAAAGTTAAATTGTCAATTAGAGAAAGAGATTGACTAAGCCTTCTAATTCTAAGTCTAATGTTTTCTTCATGATACCATTCCCTGCTTCCTACAACTGAACAGTTACTTCTTTGAGCCTCAGCTTCCTCTTTAGGAAAAAGCATGTTAGACTAGGTCAGTGAGTCTAAAACTGATTCTAGAACCAGAGTTTAATTGGATCCCACTATTATGGGAGGGAGGTTGATCAGGAAGGCCAACCAGGAAATCTGGGCTCAGAATTCTCCTAGCTTTATTTTTATCTGATTGGTATATTGAAGTTTTGTTAAGAATATATTCAGAGAAAACACTAAAGTTGGAAAGGTACAGCACTAAAGGTGATCTTCAAATACATATCTGATTCATATAGTCAGGGATTTTGAGAAAAGAGGTCTGTGAAGGGAAGCACGTTGTTGTCTTTTGTCCTTCTCCATGGGACCCGATCCTTGTGTGTTCAATAAATAACAGTCACCCAGCAACTCTACTTGTCTTGGTCAACTCAGGAGTTGGCACCTTGGCAGTGAGAGAACAATGGGAAAAGAGTCCATTTGGAGTTTGGAGTCGGGAGGTAAGCTATTTTTAAAAATCCTTTCAACCAAAATATTCTGGATTTTATTCTAAAACGGAGAGGTGATATTGTCTTATCAACTGCAGAGTTGATAGATCCTTAGTGTGAAGGATTTATTTTCTTACTTGAGCCTCCTCTGCATTTAGAAAAATTTTGACACTCCTTTTTCAGAGTACTGACAATACTGATAGTTGCAGCTCTAAGAGATATTTGTCCTTAAGGAAACAAAAGAGAAACTGGGAGCAGTTTCTCTGTCTCTCTGTCTCTCTGTCTCTCTGTCTCTCTGTTTCTGTCTGTCTGTCTGTCTTTCTCTCTCCCTCATAAAGCTAAGCTTTCTCTATGATCTATGTAGGTGTCTTGAGTTCTCTTCTATTTTGCTTTTGAACCTGTCTTTTCTTTCCTCTTTCCTCCTAATTTTGATTTCCACTATTTTACCCCAAAAGGGACTAGAATTTTGGGTCCCTACCACATTAAGATAGTCATTCTGGTTCTCACATCTTCTCTGCAAACTGCCACCATTGTAATCACCTGTCTTCACCCGGCTCTCTTCACTCCAAACTCTCAGTGCCCATCCCTCATGAGTCACCTGATTTGAGGCCGACTGACTTGTGGCATAAAAGAATGAATCGGTGGAAACAGCTAAGTAAACGGAGTGGAACCACTTTCCTCCTCTGACCAATGATAAAAGATCCTACCCAGCAAGTGATATGACATTTGGGGGTTATGGCAGGTGGACAATTGGTTTATGTTTGCTTATTTGCAGCCACAGCTCTTTAAAATATAAGTGATTTGGTTATCTTTTGACAGTGCACAAATTTCTCCTATAATATTGAGAGTTACTTATTTCTCTGTCTCTCTGATTTTTTTCTCTATGTTTTATTATATCCTCTTTAAATTTCCCTTTGTTGACCTGTTTTGTGTATTTTTCTTTCTGGATATACATGGAAGGGAGGTAAGTTTCTAAAGGTATTAAAACCCAGTTTGCTTGTAAATTAATTGATAGCACCATTTGGAAACAAATGCTATGACCACATTGACACAATTTAAGTAAAACGTGCAGGGCTTTTCGAAACTAATCCTAACTCTGAACCCTTTCCTCACCCTCTCCACCACCCATCCAGCCTAAGGTCCAGGATAGCTAGCTCATTACTAGTTGAGCCAACCCCTTTCAGACCTCTCTGCCTCCTTATATACTGTTTCTTGGCCAAAAATGCTCTTTCCTTTCTCATTCACGTGGAAATTTTAGACTGGTCCTTGAAGACCCAATAGAAATGTCACCTGCTCTGATATGCCTTCCCAGAAGCTCATGATCAAAGTCGGATATTCTGCCTTCTGTTCTCTCACAGTGCTTTGCTGATATCCCTGTGACAGCTTCCTGCCACCCTAGATCACTAGATCACTAGAGTGGCAGATCACTAGGTCGGGAGGTCTTCAAGGGGTGAACAAAGTTTTAGTCCTCTTTGAATTCCCAGTACCTCACAGGTGACCTGAGACATAGGACATAGTCAATATGGCTGAAAGAAATAATCAATCAATCAATCCACTTACTTGCCAGCATGTGGAACTTCTCAAGGGGCCTGCGTTCTCCTTTTCTTCTCTTTGTGCTACTTTAAGTCCAATCTGGGAAAAAGGGGGCTTTTTAAAAAATCATTATAATCAACTATACTGGCATATTTTTCTGTTCCTTTTTTTGAATATGAAGCTACTATTTCTGTAACTATTAATCTAATCTGAAATCTCATCTTGGTTTTAAAATTCTGTAACAGTGTCCTAGTTGCTCCATCATCCATCTTCAGTGTACTCCTGCGACAGTGTACCCTCCTACCAGGTACACCACGAAATTGATTGTTTTAAAGCACGTTCTCACTGTGTTAGCTCTCCGGAGAGATTCTGAACAGGCTTCTTTATTAGCTAAGGATCAAACCTCTATGCATTGAAGACAACTGGGCTCATTCATCTCAATTCTCCTTTCTTCTTAATATTACCAATGACATTCATCGGAGTTACATTGGTATTCTCTGAATGGCTGTTCTCAATAGTCCAAAAGGAGTCCTTAATTTGCATACATTGGATCACATAATATTATCTACTCCAAAGCAGGTTATGAATTTATATTTCTCAAGAAGACTACCAAGATAAACCCAACCCCTGAATCATCAGTTCATTACACCATATTAGTACAGGTAGGATTCAGAGCACTTGAATTTTTCAGCCTTTGACTTTGCCTTTTGTACTGTCCACAGACCATTTAACTCCTCTGCATATATAAAATGGAGTTTTACAAAAGACCGTTACAAAAAGGATAATTCCTGATGAAATGAAAATGCTTTAAATGGAAAATGGTTTGATTTGTAAGTCAGGAATTCTCAAAAGAGTATGTAGCCCACTTCTCCTCCCACCTGTTCTGTAGGCTATCACTGTCTTTGGAATTTGAAAGTGTAAAATAAAGTTATCCTTTTGATTTGTTTGTGTTCATAATATTTAGTTTACTTTGAAATACCAAATCACATTAAAAGGGTGACATGAAAAATAGGAATTTCTACTGAACAAATAGACCACAAAATGTAATTCCTTAAAAAAAACAAAGTTTGTCTTCCTCGTGTATATGATCCAGTGTGGTTTCTGGTGGTGAGGGGAGTGTGGGAGAGGCCTGTGCCAGCACTGTCATTTGGGGATTTGGCCAAATAGAGATGCCGTCAGCTCCAGCCTGTCTTAAAAGGCCTTTCAACTGTTGGGTTTGGAGAGAACATAAATGGTATTTTATGGTCCAAGCATGAAATTAGTGCACATTATTTAATTCACACTTCACAAACCACATGGACACTTCCTTCACTAAAGCCTAGGAAATGCAGTCTAGAGTATGCTCAGAAATAAGAAAAAAATGCTTATCTTTTATATATGACCTTACATAGCTTTTCCAGTCACTCCTAGTTTGTATTAGGTGTTTCCTAATAGGTTGTAAATGGTGTCTGGGAAGATATTTCATATTGCTTTCTTATGCTTCATTGCTTATAATACAGAGGTCAGATAGACGTGGCACTCAGTATGTGTATTAGTTTCCTATTGCTGTACAACAAATGTATAAAAGATAGTGTTGCAAAACAACACTTATTTCTCATGGTTTCTTTGAGTGAAGAGACTGGGCATGGAGCGGCAAGATACTCTGAATGACTGGTAATCAAAATGCCAGTGAAGACTATTTTTACCTGGGGAGTTAACCGGGGGAAGGGTCTATTTTGCATTCAAGGTGCTGGTAGATTTTATCTCCTGTGGCGGCTTGGCGCTTTGAAAAACTGAGCACTCACAGCATTTTAGCTTTTTTTCAAAGCCAGCAAGAGAAACTCTAAATCAAAACTCCTGTCAATATAGAGTCTTACATAGTGAAAGTTAGTCACAGGGTAACTTCCCAATACTTTTATAATATTGGTTATAAGCAAATTACAGGTACCATCCATACCCAAGGCAAAGGTACTGCAATAGAAAATAAATTCCACAAAACAGAATTGGAGCCTATCCACCAGCAATAAATGATGGAGAAAAATAGGGATTTTCCAGTGAAACACCAGTTAGTCTGAACATACCGCTTTACTCAATATTGCAGAGGGTTATTAAAGATCTCAAGAGGAGAGTGGCCCTCATTAGCCAAGAACTAGTAATGACACAGCAATGCAAGTGCTCAGCAACTGTATTTGCATCAAATATAGGGTACCAATGGCAATTCCCATGCTCATCATTCAAACTGCATCCAGAATAAAATGAGAACCTTTGAACGTGTTACACTCTTTCATAGGAATGTCACAAGAACTTCATTATAGGGTGTTTTTGAAACTTCATAGTTATTTTAAAATTCTATTTTTTTAATTTCTCTTTTCATTTTACTTCTCTAGATAACTTAGGTGGTATCAAAATTTCTCTCTCTCTCTCTCTCTCTCTCTCTGTATATATATATATATATATATATATATATATATATATATATATATATCCTTAGCTATCCTTGCTGACATTTTTCTTCTTAGTTTCAGTTGTCTTTGAATACAAGCCCATTACATTTCTTCTGGGTAAAAATACAAGGGAGAGCTCTATGATGAAACGTTAGTTTGCATGTTTAATTTGCTGTGGAGAGGGTATGAATCACTTCTCCATTTCCTAACCTCTTCTCTTATCACTGAGACATCCAGAAAAGAGAAAGTATGAGAGAATCTGTGCTTTTTATTTATATGTCATCTATAGGAAGAGCTTTCCTTCCTACCCCAACCCCTGCCTTTGAAATTCCAACAGTGAATTTCTATGGTTAATTCTTCCAGGACATCTGTGATACAGTCCCACAGATATAAAGGTTCAAGGTATCAAACAGAAAGATATAATGGTTCTAATAGAGTCACATTTCTAAATAGGAAAACCAAATTCTGAAGGTATTTTCTGGCTCTGCATAGTGCTAAAAATACAAGGATCATCATTCCTACTGTCCTAGACTTTTAACATCAAAGCTATGCTGGAAGGAAAAATGGCACTGAGATATAGGAGAAAAGAACAGAAGAGACTTCAGTGGAATCAGTCTCTTCTTGTCAAAGTATTCATTCCTGGATTAGCCCATCCATCTCCAAGTTTCGAATAATTCTTATGATATGGCAAGACTTAAAACTACTAAGTCGGTGAATGGTACAAAGGAACTCTCATTTCTACTTTGCAATTTCTATGTGTTCAGTGTTATTTTTGAACAACGCAAAACAAACATGGAACAAATTAGCGAGGTGGGAAGTAGTCCCCCTTGCAGAAAGTTAACAAGGAGAGGAAATTGTTTCTCTGAATACAAATTCCTATTCTCTTTTGACAAAATTAAAATAGAGAGATCAAGATTTCCAATTGCTACAGATCGTGAGTAGGCAGAGCCTCACCACATAGTAATTAACTGGAAATTTCCTGTCACTCCCATGATCCTAGCTATCCTTGACTCAGTCAGAGCCCGAGTGGAAGTGCGCGATAGTCTGTATCGTTAGGATAAAGAGCTACTTCCATCTGACTGCTGCACCCTGATTTTCTCTCCCTAACAGGGGCAGGCAGGCGTGCAGTCAGAAGTAGGTAAAGTAGAAAATGAAGCACCTCTCTGACTGCTTGAAAGATCTGTGATGCCTGTTGGCATGTCTAGATTCACGTACATTCACCTTGATTCAATGCGGAGACTTTATCTTTATTAAATCACAGTATTGGGGTGAGCAAATATTTTGTCATCACTATGCCTTAGGGCATAATTAAGAGCCCTGGATTTGCGGTCAACTATATTTAAGTTCTATTTTGGTCTGTGCCACTTACAAACTTTATGACCTCCAGTTAAATACTGAAGCTCTCCACAGTCCAGTTTTTTAATTTATTAAAGGGAACTAATCACACCTAACTCATATGGCTGCCAACAGGAGTAAACGAAGTAACATACGTGAAATATTTAACACTGGACTTGGTACCTAGTGTTCCTTCAATAAATTATAGCTATTATCATAGTCATTATTGCCTTTCTGCTTTTCAGGATCCTATGACTTATACTGACTAATATCTTATGGCCATTTGGGGATGTCTTTTCTGAAACTGAATCATAGCAGTTTCTTTATAAAATAATAACCCATTTTTCAGGAATCATACCCATTACTCCTTGTCATTCTAGTCAAAAAGGAAGAAAAAAAGCAGAGTCCTACTTTATTTTCAGCTCGGTGGTCTGCCCATTAGATCTATTGCTTGCTTGATTAAATTTTCAGAGAATAGAATTCCTTCTCTGGAGAAATGGTCCAAAATCAAGAACATGGTGGTGACTGTACTAAATAATAATGCATTGCACATTTCAAGATTATTAAAAGAATAGATTTTAAATAATTTCAGCCCCCAAAGTATATAGGGTGATGGATTTGTTAGTTAGCTTGATTTAATCATGTCACTAAGTAAATATATATAAAAACATCACATTGTATACTTAAATATATATCATAATATTTATTAGTTAAAAATAAAATTTGTTAAAGAAATATAATAAATGGTATTATTTCAGATTTTTAAAACTGGTAAATTTAGGGCACAGATTCTATTCTATCAATTGGGCTGAAAATTTTGGGAAGCAAAATGAAGAAAAAATATCCTCCGAAAAGAAAGAAAATGAAGAAATTCATGGTAAGACCCTACCATGCAGCAGCTCAGGATATCAGCCCTCCAGTAAGTTTTTACCTGCTTGTGCCTGTGATTGAGTTTAGTGCTCAGAGGTGTGGGGGACACCTACCTATAGCAAAATCCTCAGGAAACTTTATGTCTGGTTGCATTGAACAAACCAAAAAACATGCCAGTAGAAAAGATCTTGCAAAGATCATTTCATAGATTCTGGCCTGTCTGAATCAAAATCAAATGGTAGCATTTCCTAAAAGGTCTCTCAAGGCAGGGGACCTGGTTTGTGGTAGTTGTAATGAGTTGACTTTTAAGCATTGACCAAAAAATCAAGTGGAGATCCACTGTATGCTGTTGGAATCAGGCACTTGAATGGGAGATAGGCTCTCATACATGAATTTATGCATCAGGCACTACCAAAAGTAAGGAAGATAGTGAGCTCATGAAAAGAGTATATGGAAAAGAGATCAAAATCAGCAGGGGAAGATGCAACAGTGAGGAGAGAGAGACAGAGAAAGAGGGAGGGAGAGAGAGACAGAGACAGAGAGAAAGAGAGACTCCATCCATGCATTCTGGAATCCTTACGACACCCTTGGATAACGGTCGGGACATGTATGCTCTTCACATTAACCAGAAACTGAAGGCGCTGCAAAGAAGACGGCCAACTCTGAGCTGAAAAAGTCGGCTTTCATATTGAGAAATAAACAAAATGAATCTTTAGGGTCATAACTATCTAGAACAAACTAGAAGAGTATATTTGAGAGATACTCGCATATTTAAAATACACAAAAGTCTACCTTTCAGATGTTTTGACTCTGGTGAAAGCATTCTGTTCTTAATTGCTGGGGGACATCTCTAGTTTCCTACCAATATATCCCTGAAGGCTTTTGTGAAATAAAAGCTGTTTCTGCTTAGCAGTGTCTCAGAGTGGCCTGGCATGTGGGGAGGAGACTGCAAGTAATTAAAAGGAACTCTCAGCTCCAGCTGGGTGAGAGCTGTCCCTGCCTCGTCCGCATTCCCCGCACAAGCTCCCAGTGAGAACCCAGCTGCTGAGCAAGAGACTCTCTGTCATTTCAGATGTGCTCAGTCTTGAGTTGATCACAGAATTGTGTTAACAGTTGAAGAGCATTTGGTTCTAGGTTTTGGAAGGATTCTTAATGATGCTATTTAAAAGGGAAGAAAGAGGAAAAAGAACCACAAGGCAGTGGCAGACAGGGAAGACAAATCAGCTCTAATGCAGAAACAGTCACCCTATGGCTCTCTGCCTTTTTGCAGCCAGATTGGCTCTGTCTGAAACACAGCAAATGGAAAAAAAGTCTACAGATGAGTGACGTGAAAGTTACATTGAAGCTTCAGGTCCCCAGCATGACTTCAGGGGAAACACTGGGAACGACTGCAAGAGATGTAAACAGAGACCCACAGTCATTCCCCCATTCATGTCCAGATCTAAGGCCCATGCCAGTGAGGACAGGGGAGAGCCGAGCAGGTAACAAGGGGATTAGTTCTCAGCCATGGTTGAGGCCCACAGTTGTTCTGTAGTCTAAGTGCCTTGGAGCTGCAACACTGTGGGATGTCCAAGCGATGCTTTGCCACCAGCCAGCTCTGGCTGCCAGGGGTCCATCATGAGCTGGTGGTTTGAAGGTGTTTAGCCTAGATTTTCTTTGAAGTAGGTAACTATCATACTAATTGTAATTACCCCTTTATATCCATGGATTCCATAAGCATGATTCAACCAACTACAGATAGAAAATATCTAAAAATAAATAAAACCTACTGTGTCCATACCAAACATGTGCAGATGTTTTTCTTGTCATTATTTCCTAAATAATACAGTATAAAAACCACCTACATAGCATTTACAGGTGTTAAGTATTTTAGGTAACCTAAAAATGATTTAATGTATTTGGGAAAATAGGCATAAGTGCTATGCAAACACTATGCTATTTTATATAAGAAACATAATATCAGTAGATTTTCGTATCCATTGGAATCCTAGAAGAAATCACCCACAGATATTGAGGGATAACTATTTCCATTCTGTGCATCTTACCTGTCTCAGTCTGACTCTTGAGCTCCTTTATGAAATCTTTGCAAACTTGTCCCTATCTATTATTTAATACCCTCCATCAACTCAATAATGAGTTGACCTATATTTGATGACCATGTTCCAAATCTTATTTCGCCTCTGATCATGGACCCCTTGTCTTAACTGGCTGAGCTTTCCAAGCTTAAAATAAATGACTTTGAAAAAATTGTCAAACCAACATTTTCACCTTTATGCAAGTTTTGCAAGCAATAATCACAGAAGAGTCTATAATAAACAGTTTAATCAATTTAGCAACACTGAAAACAATAGTGGGCAAGAGTATGGATGTTAGCATATGACTGCTTAGGGAAATTTTCTACTCCATCTTTTGGAAATTTTCTTAATATGTTTAATCTCCTGTTGCCTGATCTATAAAGTGGGGATAATTATAGGACCTGCTCCAGAGGTGAGTGACCATTAGGAGGATATGACACATAGAATTCTCAGCATTGTGCCCAGCCTAGAATAAGCACGCTTTAAATTATTATCTGGTATTATTGTTATGAAAGTATAGAAATGGACTGTAATAGTTTATGTGATAGATCAATGTTGCAGCCTCAGTTCAAAAACATAATAAAATGGCTTTTTATAATCATACGATGAGCACTTATTCCAAATTTAAGCACTATTCTTCATAGTGAAGTTTATTGATTTCAAGATTGACAAATTGGCCAAACAAGGCTAGTCCACAATAGCAAGATTGTAGCAGAGTTATAATATGATGCCACACTGAATTGTAGAATAGATATGTTTATTCTGTCCATGTATGTGTTGTCCCCAATTCCTTCATTTTCTATCACTGTCATTACATCTCCATTTATCCTCCTCCATTTCCTTATCTGTTTTCTCTAGAAAAGAGACTCCCACAAATCAAAAATTACATTTATAAAACCTATTCTGCATAGCATGATACCCATGTAACCTGCTGGGGCATAACCCATTACGAATGGTGTACAAATAAGAAAAGTCAATGAATTACAAGGAATTTATAGATCACATTTTTCCAGGTGTTCCCAACATCAGAAAATGATCTTTTACTGTCTAATGCTCTCCATGGAATATACTGTATTTATTTGCACTAATGTTGATAGAATAGGCACTTCACACTTTTTGTTTGTTTGTTTTATGTATCTAGGTAAGAGAAGTGCTGGCCAATATTATCAAAAGAGCCAGTGGTGCAATCAGGACAGAAATTCAGATTTGGTAGCTCCAAGCACAATTCACCACCCACTAACCCACCTTTTGCCATGAGCTTCAAGAGAGCAATTGTTCCATCTGATAAACCCAGAGAATAATCTGTCCTCAGCATCAGAAGCTGAACAGAGCTGTGAACAAAAGACAAAACTAGCTCTGCAATATAAATGACACATTCTATTAGTACAAGTGGATCCAAATGAACTAATATCATTCAATAGGACTTTTACATTATGCAGCTATATGGGCTGGGATACAAATTGTAATGTTAGTCTGTCAGTAGAGTGGGCTGTGGTGCATAATTACAAGTTCTTGTTCAGCACTTCAGGAGCTAATCAGAGCAAGGGTGAGAATCTGTAATTTGCAAATGTGCAAAGACAGAGGTTACTATAGCACTAATGGCTCTACTGATAGTATTTTTGCCACCGACTCATAGGACTGTGGGTGCCAATGCTACAAAATAATTTGACCCTCCATTTAGTCATTTGGTTACAAGAAATCTATCCTGCTGGCACACCTACGGACATTTCTGAATTTAATGCTGCTCAAAAATCTAAAATATCATCATGCTTATAAATTAATAGTTATATTCTAGGGGACAAAACACATTCATAAAGTAATAAACACAGCAAATTGATATATAAAATAAAGAACAAATATAGAAGATTAATATATTACATCATGAAACCTGTCCTAAATAAACATTTCTCTTGTAAGAATGAATCTGGAAAGGTCAAATAAGGAATAGAAAGGGGAAAAATATACCCCCACACACGTCTGTGTGGTGTGTGTGTGTGTGTGTGTGTGTCTGTGGTGTTTATGTGAGTGAGTGTGTGTGTGTGTGTGTGAATGCACAGACATCCCTCCGTATTCACAGGGAATTCATTCCAGGACACCCTTTCCATACCAAAATCTACAATGATGCCTTTCCCCTCACCATTCTCTGTAGGGGGCTGTGTGCTGTACAGATTGTTGGTGCTTTTACGTTTATATTTGCAAGTCCAAATTTTAGTTCCCCAGTAGACACGTTTTGGAGCCTAGGGAGAATTATTTAACTCTTTCAGTCTTCATTTCCTCGTTCAAAAAGAGAGTGGTAATAACATGTCTAGTTGAGCCTCTGGGGACTGGGGAGTTAAATATAAAACACCTGTGGCCATTGCCCTCTGTTGCCCAATGGTCTCCCTGAGAGGCAGACTCTGAGGCCAAGTTCAGCCTGCTGCATGTTTATTAAAGAGCGCTCTCAGTATCAACACTTGTTAAAAATAGGGCAAGGGAGAAGGGCAGGGTGCAGTGAGAGGGTGAATTGCCACAGAGCCGAGGGCAGCATCAGCCAGCTTCACCAGGAGCTCTGGAACTAGCATGGTGCTTTAGAATTGTGCCACATTGGGCTCCAGTGATAATCAGCTTTTATGCTCCTACAATAATCAGTCTCTGGATATAGGCTGCTTCAGGAAGGGGTTGGTGGTGACTTTGGGCAGGATGGGCCAAGACAGCTGAGCTAAGCCCTGAAGGACTCACAGCTAAAAGATGTTTCTGGTGGCATTCTCTCGGGAGGTGGGGCAGTAAGGCCTGCTATGAAGCAGGGTGGCACATGGCAGCATCCCCAGTGATAAGCGCTGGTTTCTTACGTGTACATACTTCTTAATCCATTCATCCTGCTTTCTTTCCTACTCCTCCTCCTCCCCCTCCTCTCCCATTTTTCTTCTTCTTTTGAGTTTTTCTTTACAGAATTAAATCCCTATATAACAAGAATCTAACTTTTTCCTTTATCAAGTGTCTTAAGCTATGCCAAGTATGAGAAAAGCCTCTCTTCCCATTAATGAATAATGACATTAGGACAGATAAGTGAGCAATTCTGCATTGATTTACTGGGAAAACTAAGGCAGAATGTGGCAGCAGTGGTTAGCCTGGAATAAAATGCATATGTTATCCAAGTAAGCTTCGTCTTCCCTTCTGGGGAATTTGCGTGTTTAAATTAAGGCTGACAAACCCAGAACACGCATTTGGGCAAAAGAGAGCTTGGCTAAGAGTAAAAGAAGAACTAACAGGGAAAGTGCCTTGTAGATTTTGACCTTTCAAGCTAAACTGCCCCTGGAGAAAGAGAGACTTAGCTGAATTTTCAGACATCTCAGAACTCCAATGCGCCAGGCTTCTGGTTCTTTTCCTCTGGGGCACTACAAAGCTTAGGTCTTTGCAGATCAATTAAGTCATTAGAGCTGCATCTAATGAAGGTTGATTTCCATGAGGAGGCTGAGCCAGCTGGCCTGCCCCAGACAGTACAAAAGCAACCAGGGTATAGAATTAGAGCAAATGACAATAAGCCACTTGGGTTAGACGGCCTCCAGCTTGTAGCCACTTAATGCTGCCTGTTTTCCAGAGTCCTCAATCGCTGACCAGGGCAGATCAAAAGCAGACACTGGACTCTAGTCACAAGAGAGTCTGTAAATATGATTTTAAAATCTATGGGCCAGTGAGATGGCTCAGCGGCTTAAGCGCCTGCCCGGCAAGCGCGAGGGCCTGAGTTCGACTCCCGGAACCCACATATGAAAAAGGGGCCGGTGATATCGCTCAGCGGCACGGGCGCCTCCTGGTGCGTGAGGTCCTGAGGTCGACGCCCTGGTACCCACAAAAAAAAAAAAAAAAAATCTAATCCCCACCACCTGCTGAACTAACAGGCATGTTCAAAGAACAACAAGTTGTAAGAGACCAGTGGACAGATGTGTTTCACCTTGGGAAATGTTACATTCTTACAATTCTTTCTCCTAGGTAATAAGGTGGAAGATTTCTAGTTGTCAGATTCCATTTGTTTTTGAATAGATAATAATATAGTTGCAAAGGAAAAAATAGCAATAATGCTCCCTCCCATTTATATTTTCCATCTGTGTAAGAAACCAACAATTTATTTTATTTTATTTTTTATGTTTCCAGAGTTTTCTGATACATGTACAGATAAATACAAATCTATAATCTCACTGTGGGCCTGTATTAGTCAGCTTTGTGTAACTGGGACACAATATTTGACACCCACAATTTAAAGGAAGAGAAGTTTGATTTTGGCTCACAGTTTACAGGGTTAGTTTATGGTTAGCTGGCTCCAAGGCCATCATGGTAGAAGGGCATGGAAGAGCAAAGCTGCCTAGTTCAGGGTGGGCAGGAAGCAGAAAATGGAAATGGCAACAGAGGAAAAGGGGCCCGAGACCAGATGTAGACCTCAAGGTCACACATCTGTGACCCGCCCAGACACATTCAAAAGTGTGCTGTACTAATCCTCTAGGTGGCTTCCACGTCATTTACGCTGACAATTAGGGTTGTCACAGCCTCCTTTTAAACAAAGAGTAGCGTATTCTACATATAATTCTACATCTTGCTTTTCTCTTTTAATGCATTCCTGGTATCTTCCATATCAGAACACAGAGAGCTTCCTCACCCTTCTTACATATGTCCTTGCAGAAACATACCATATTTAACCATTCTTCTGTTACTTACTATAACAAAGAATATGCAGTTAAATTCATATATATTTCTTTTCTTATGCACATTTGAGAATGTGTGTAGGATACATTCTCAGAAGTAAAATTACTAGATGAGGAAGTATATGCATTTGTAATTTTAATAATGCCAAATTGCCCTTGATAAATATTATACAAATACACCCTACCCTCAATGGATGAAAGTGCTTTTATGCATCTCACCAATGAAATCTGTAGTCAAATTCCTAGAAATTTGTCAATCTGGTGTGTGAAAATTGCATTTCGGCATAATTTTACCCTTCTTTTTCTTATTGTGTGTAAGGTTGTGAACCTCTTCATTTAAGAGGTATTTGTAGATCTCTGTGAATTATCTATTGACATATATTTTGTCCTCTTTTGTACTAGTTTGCTGATATCATTTTTTAGTTGATTTCCACCAAAAGGAGAGAAAGAATAACTCCATGATGTTAGCTGCAAATCTCTGTTTCCTCCCCCATTTTTTTGTCTGCTTTGTAATTTTGCTTATAGCTTTTGTCTCCGAATTTTCAATTTTCATAAGATTGAATTTCTCAAACTTGTATCTGTATTTTGACAATTAGAAAAAAGGCTTTTCACATTCTATAGCTTTAAACTAATTGTACCTCATTTCCTTTTAGCATTTCTGTGTTTTTCTTTACTATTTTTGTAATTTGGAATTTGTCCCTATAGAGAATGAAATATTGACAATTTTTTTTCAGATGGTATCACAGTTTACAACTTTGGTACACCACAAAAGAAAAGAGATTACTTGGACTCGATGTCCAGTTTAAACTCCAAGAAGGCCCAGAGAGCCTGCCTTAAGCAAGACCCCTCATCATAAGAGAGTTTCAGGGAAATAAAAACCCTGATCTGAAGCTTCAGTGGCTTTTTATTGATAGGTCCAGGAAAGCAAGGATAATGGACAAAAGAAGGACACTTGTGCAGGAATTCATGTAAGGCAGAGGGGAAGGACGGGGAAATACAGGGTGGTCTGTTACCTGACTGAGCTTAGGGATAATCTAAGTAATTAATCAGAGCATGGGGAGGACAAGAGCTGGAGCATTCATTCCTTAAGGCAATGTGTTTTGATCCTACTTGGACTTGTGGCCCTGTAGGCTATCTTTCAGTCTTTAACCATGCATCGAAGGAGGTTTGGGGGTTGTGACTCCAAAGATCCCATATCTCTGCATATCCATCCCATACATACCGCTGGCCCATGCCCCCACAAGATGTCTACCGAGTAGTCTAAAAAGACTATATAGAACGGCATTTCCCATGAAAACTTCTTTTATAGTATTTTCAGTTCATTTCCAGACTTTTACTCTACTCTATTGGTCTGTCTGTCCATGTGTATTTTCTGATTTTTGAAATTATACAGTAAATTTTATATAGGAGGGCTAATTGTCCTTTATTACTCTTCTTTGAGCTTTCTTGGTTTTCTTTTTTATTTTTGTATACAAATTTTAGAATCAGTTTCTTGAAGTAAGATTGAAAGATACATAACGTATGTGTTTTTGAGATGTTGATTATCAATTAAGCAGAATTGTAACCTTTATGACTTCTTATGGCTTGTGTTTAGATGTCCCGCCAAAGCCTCATGTGGTCATAGGTGGGGCTTTTTCAGAGGTGGCTGCATCTAGAGTGTGTGACACTAGAATTGATTCATGGTGCAGTGCTAGGATCATGAGCACTAGGATTAAGGGTGTGAGTGCTACCCACCCTACATAATCTGGATAAAATAGAAGGGACAGAAAGAGGCTATTAAGGTCCCTTGTTGCTTTTGCTCCTTCTGCCTGCCATGAATTGTTGCCACCCTGCCTTGAAGCCAGGCAATTATGGATTGAAAGCTCTACAAACTGTGAGCTAAATAAACCTTTCCCCCTTTAACTTTAGGTGTCAGGTATTTTGTCTCAGCAACAAGAAAAGTAACTAAGACAAAATTTGGTACCAGAAGTGGGGTCATTGCTATGATTATTTTTGACCATGAGGTTTGGGAGCCTTTGGGACTGGCTTGTGGGAAGAGTATGGAAAGGTTTTGAGATGCCGGCTCAAAAGGTAGAGCTGGAATGCCTTAGGCAGTGCTTGATGGGAGATTCTGGTCAGACCTCAGAAGACCAGAAGGCTGATAGAAATGCTGCCAGTAAAGACCAGGCAAGGGAGGTTTCTGCTGAGAAGGGCTGCATAGGTTGTTGGATTCCAGAGTATGTGTGTTAAGGCTTGGCAGAAAGTTTGTCTGCATTTTGTTCATGTCCAGAGATTTTGCCTGAGACTGAGATTAAGGGCAGCAGATTAACTAATCTAGTAGAAGAAATTTCAAGGCAGTCGAATGTTGAGGCAGTGGCATGGCAACTGCCGGGGGCTTTTAGCCAAATTTATGTTGAGTATCAAGAGCAAAGAGCCCAGCAAAATGATTTAAAATGTTGTGAGTTTGGCCAGAAAGGAAGCTCTATTAAAGCTGTGGATTGCAAAGATAGAGCAGAGGAGATCTTGATTGCAGAGAAAGAACAGGATAATAGAAAAGATGGCCTGAGAATATCACAAGAAGCAGCAGGATTCCACTCTTTGCAGCCTCAAAACTGCAAAAGTTAAAGGTTTTGCTTTAGATGTGACTTTTACTGCTTTTTCTATTTAAGGACATAATCTATCTTGATTTTGAATACATTGTATTTTATATAATTTTATATGAGCCTCACATTTTAATGGCAGGTTTACTCCTAGAAACTTGCCTTTCTTGCACCTAATTATAAATTCTTTATTCCATTTACATCTGCTAATGAACTATGAAGTCCATAAATTAAGGTACACTAATTCTGTACTCTGCTACCTTATAGAATCATCGCTCTTCAGTTATTCCTTCTGAGAAGCTTATATATTCATGTATATCATCCACAAATAATTTTATCTTTCTCTTTCTAATTTTTCAACCTTCAATTTCTCTTGTTTAATCATACTGGCTAGTAATGTAATAATAATGTTCTCTGTACCTGAACCTAGCTTCTGACTTTTTAAAGAGTGATTCTGTTATTTCCATAATAATCATGAAGCAGGCTTTCAGAAATATATTAGATCCTGTGGTTTTTGAACAAAGAATAATCTGGTCTTTAAATATTCAAATTAAATCCCATTAGTCTTGAGCATTCTTTCTAATGTAGGACTGGGTTCTTCTCAAAAGTATATTTTTTCTATACTTGTGAACAATTAATTTAACATTAGAGTTCACTACTCTCTAAAGTTTTCTGATAATTTCCCTGTGAAATTTTCTGGATCTAGCATTTTATTTTTTGGAGAGGGACTCAGGATGCTGATAATTCCTGTATTTCATTTATGAAAATGAAATTGTTTTGATTTTGTACCTCTTTTAGAATTATTTTTAGTCAATTATATTTTGGTATATACTTTTCCTTGTACTGAAGATTTCATATATATTTTCATTGAGTTAATGAAGACTAATTTTTGTATGTTTATTTCTTGCTATTTTTTAAATCTTATATATCCGTAGTTTTCTCTCTCTTTTTAAAGATGAGATGATCTAATGTTCTACTCTTTTAAATTTTCTAAACTATAAAATTTAGATATATTGATTTTACAATTTTTGCATTTTGTAATATTAAATTTTTTTCTTTTGTATATTAAGTTTTTATGCTTCTCTTAAATGTATTTTGAAATTTTCTGTCAAATATTGAACTTAGTTTCTTTCCTTTTATAAATATGTAAAGTTACAATAGTACAAATTGTGGTACTTCTGGTTTGTTGCTGGCTCTTCAGATAACTACTGAATCTTATATTTTCTGAATGTAATTAGTATGTCCTTTGGTTCATAAATGGTTATAATTCTGAACTCTTACTTTTTTTTTTTTTTTTTTTTGTGGGTACCGGGGGGTCGACCTCAGGACCTCGCACGCCAACAGGCACCCATGCCGCTGAGCGATATCACCGGCCCCTTTTTCGTATGTGGGATCCGGGAGTCGAACTCGGGCCCTCACGCTTGCAAGGCAGGTGCTTACGCCGCTGAGCCATCTCACCGGCCCTGAACTCTTACTTTTGAATTGAACATTTCTGTTTTGTTTTATGGTTTGGGTTTCTTTTCATTTTGTTGTTTGTTTTGTTTATCTGGTACAGGGCATTGAACCCAGAGCCTCCTGCATTCTAGGTTTAAGGCTGGACCACTGAGCTACATCCTAGTCTTTTTTTTTTTTTTTTTTTAATTTTGATGCAGGGTTTCACTAAATTGACTAACCTGGGCTTGAATTTGTGATTCTCCTGCTTCAGGCTTTCAGAGTAGCTGGGATTTTTGGCTTCCACCACCATGCCCACTATCTTTTATCCTGTTAAAACAAACTGTCTGAATAGCACTTTCTCTGAGTTTAAGGTCCCTATCATAGATTTACTTTTGTTCTCGTTCTTCTGGCATAGGTTGGTCCAGTTTTTTACTTTCAAACTTTCTAGATTAGTTGCTTGCTTTGTTCCGCTTTGAGATTCAAGTCTTTGTCTTTTAAATTGTAAATTAAAGCAACATACATCTCGTGATGTAACAAATACACTTAATTCCCACCTCTCATATTATTTTATTCTATGTTTTCTCTTTTTCTTACAGTTTTGTTTGTTTATTTGATTGTTTTAATTATGTGGTCTGGTGCGTGCATGCGCATGTGCATGTGTGTGTGTTCCTGTTATTTAACAGAGTTTGTATTTTCTCCTTTGTGGCTATATTTAAAATAATATAATACTTTGTTCCAGTTTAGTGCAAAAGTCTGAGCTCCTCATCCAGTGTACCACACACCTAGGGAATTTGAACAGGCCCTTTGGTCATGAACAATCTTGTCTGTTTATCTCATTTCCTGCAATGATATAATTTTCTCTTTGAGTAATCACTTGAAAAATATTGGAAATATTACATTATTGAATATGCATTAGCTTTGTACTATGAGCAGTACATCGTAATCTTTCTTAGTCTTAATGCTGAAAAATATACATGTATTTACATTAATTGAATTGATGCTTTTATAGGTAATCTTTGACTCCTGGCAATCAGAGAATTTATGGGTATTTCTTACCTTCTTTCCTCTTACAAATATTTTTGGTTGTATCATTTCTGCATTGTCAGGGCATATTTCACTTTCATTCTTTTTTTTTCCATTCGTACATGTTTGCAGTACATAATGTTTACATTTCTGGTGCAGAGTTGGTACATGTGCATAACGCATCCCAATTCCTCTTTTCATCCCCTTTTCTTCTCTTCCTCTCCACTTCCTCAATCTCCTGATCCCCTTCTCATTTGAAAAAGATCTTTCTCCCTACTTCCTATTATCTATATTTTATTTTTCTCTGTATTTATAATTCGGGTTACCCATATAAGAGAACCCATTTCATGTTTAAGCTTGTGTATCTGTTGTATTTCACTTAACATTATGATCCCAAAGTGCTCATTTTCCTATAAATGACTCTTGTTTATCTTTCTTTATTGCAGAGTAGTATTCACTGGCTATAAATACCACATTTTCTTTACCTTTCATCTGTTGATGGACATTTAGGCTCCTTCTAAGATTTAGCTATTCTGAATCATGCATTCATTCTTATCTGTCACTTATAACTGTTCGATATGGCCCTCTTTCTTCAGGAAGTATATTTTATGCTTATCTCTAGTCTCTAAATTGTCATAGTGTCTACAATCATGTCTTAGTTGACCAGTGTCATTTCCTAATATTTTCCTAAATATCCTCACTGTTTTTGAATGTGAAATAATGTTTTTCTGTTGGCTTTATTGTTAAGTATAGTTTGGCTAGGTAAACAATTATTGTATGATACTTTCTTTTTTGTTGTGATTATCTTTCTGAAAACAGCCTAATACAGACCCCATAAATTAGAGAAGTCTTCTTTGAAGTCATTATCTATATTCTGTCTTCAAAGATGGCTGCTAGGAAAATATAGACAGAGCAAATTGTTTTAGGCAGAAGATGAAAGATCATACAGATTTTGTAAAACAGGTGGTTATTTGAGATAACAATAACATAGAGGAAAAAAGGTAAACCTGTTGAAGTTGATAATAACAAAGTAGGAGTGAGTATGAGGATTTGACATACAAAGGTGTCTGGATTTTTTGTTGATGAATATCGTGATGCAAGAATGCCAGAGACTGCTGATTCTAGAGGAAGGTGATTTGTGGTGGATTTTGGCATTTATTTATTTATTTGGTGCTAGGGATTGAATCCAAGGTCTTGAGCATGCTAGACAAGCACTTTTTAGAGTTTCTGACCTTCCCTTTTATGCAGCCTGGGAGTCCTGAGCTCAGCTGTTCCAGTGCAGGCCTGGAAGTTCCATCCTTCACAAGCCATTCATATTGATGGCTGCCCTCACAGCCCCTACCAATCTCCCTAACAGCCCACTGGGTTTTATTCAGGAAGGTAAGCAAATCCATATGATAATAATGGATTTCCTTTTATGCTAAGGCTCTATTTCTAAATTCCTTCCTCTTTAGAAGGAAACAGCAAAATCTAAGGATATCTTAGTCATTTTATTTATTTATTTTTTTTTAAAGACAACAAGTAAACATTCTTAAGTATTAACAAACTCAAGCATTAGAGAATGTACAAATACCTTTTGAGAAAAATATTACTCAGTATAAGATTAAGCCATGTAAAAGCTAGGTAAAAATAGAAAACGAAGGAATGGAATAGTCACAGTGAAATTGCATTTTCATACAAGGGAGACAATACGATGTTTACAAATGTGCATCCAGTTTATTTCGCTTGTGAGTATTTTCTCGAGTTGCATCCATTTACCTATAAAAGTTTCCAGTTTATCTTTCTTTATGGCTGAGTAGTACTCCATTGTGTAGAAATACCACATCTTTTTTATCCATTCCTCGATTAATGGGCATTTGGTTTGTTTCCAAGATCTAGCTATTACAAATTGTGTTGCTATAAACATGGGTGCACATATATCGCTGTGGTACGATGTTTTTAATTCTTCTGGAAAGATACCCAGAAGGGGAATAGCTGGGTCAAATGGGACCTCCAATTCTAGTTTTTTGAGGAGTCTCCACACGGATTTCCACAGTGGCTGCACCAGTTGACACTCCCACCAACAGTGCAGAAGGGTTCCTTTTTCCCCACAGCCCCTCCAGCATTTGTTATTAGTTGACTTCTTGATAATAGCCATTCTTTCTGGGGTGAAATGAAATCTCAGTGTTGTTTTCATTTGCATCTCTGGAATGACTAGTGATGTTGAACATTTTTTCATATATTTATTTGCCATTTGTATTTCTTCACCTGAGAAGTGTTTATTCATCTCAGATGCCCATTTTTGGATTGGGTCTTTAAATTTGGGAGGTCTGATTTTTCTGAGTTCTTTGTATGTTCTTGATAGTAATCCTTTGTCTGAGGAACAGCTGGCAAACATTTTTTCCCAGGTTGTGGGTTGTCTCTTCACTCTGTTGGTGGTTTCTCTTGCTGTGCAAAAGCTTTTTAATAACATGAGATCCCAGTTGTTGATTCTTTGTGATACTTCCTGTGCGATGGGGGTTTTATTCATAAAGTCTTTGCCTACACCAATGTCTTCAAGAGTTTTACCTATTCTATTTTCCAGGAGGAATATCTTAGTCATTTTAAAAGATGAAGATAGTGATTCTTTTGAAAAAGAAAATAAATGCATTGCAATTCTTGGGTCTATCCCTATACCCCTGTAATCTGGGAATTCTTTCTTCCAAGGACCCCAACTTCTAGAAATCTAGTTGGTATTCATGAGAGTTCTAAAACATTTTTTCCCCAGCTGTTCCATGGGGAGCTTTCATCTCACTAGTTTCGAGCCATTTCTTGGAGACCTACCATACTTCACTGAGGCTAGTGCTGCTGAAATTAGCTAGTTTTAATTAGAACACAGTTCTTTACCAAATATTATAAAAAATAAAACTATATATAGTATCAAATTCTACTCATAACTCTTTCATATTCAGCCAACTATATGTAAAAAATATCTTTATAGGCAAATTTCTGTTGTATCACAGAAATAGTGACTATCAGACAATGAACCCACTCCTTTATCAGTATTTTCTTGTTTGTTTTCTTATTTTACCTGATTGCTTTCTCTTTGTTCTAGCTGAACAGCATATAGACCACCTGTAAAAGATACTGGATTGTGGGATTTCCAGTGGAGGATAGGGATTTAAAATATAATCATGTTTGATGTATGGGAAATTGCTGAGCCAACATTGGTTAAACTTGAAATTAAGGCATTATTTTTGCTGATCTCTCGCCATCCCCTTAATGCAATTTTCAGGTAATGACATGGTTCTTAATACCCCAAATGCAGTTATTTCTCAGTAATTACAATATAAAAATATGTTGCATTCTCATGATGAATTTTTTTCATTCTCATGTTAACAGCTGTTACCTAAAGGAGCAAAGATTTCATAGGGTCTCAGCTTGCCTCTTGCCATGTTTACATATAAAACAGATATGCCAAGGTTTGTTTTGGAAGATGTTAATTGATTCTGTCCACCATGCTGTCTAATGAGCTCATTCTCTGAAAATGTAGTGGTGGAAAAAAAAATCTGTTTCAATTATTGTGTAAGTAGAAGACTTCCCTTCCACTTGCATTACAGAAAAATGGTGCTCACTGGTTAGGATTTCTAAGATTGACAGCTGATACTGCAATGCATAGGCCTACTGTCATTTAGCATTTTAGGAATTGATTTATTTTTGTCAAAATGAAAAAAAATTTGTTGGGGGGAATTATAGACCCACTGGAATTCAAAGCCCTAACATTTGCTTAATGATTTAATCTGACACAGATAATGAAGGGGTAAAACAGTTGGAATTTAGGAGCTTAGAAAAGCTATATAAGTCTGCAGTTTCACAAAAATCTGCTCTAGACCCAGAGCAGATTGATAGTCAGGTTGTATTTATTTCCCTGGCATGGGGATCTCACTATTCTTTTCTTTCATCTTTCTGTCAAGTGGAAGATCCTTCCATCACATAGTAGTGCTCTTTGAATTCAAAGCTACATTTTCACTTGAGTTCCCTCAAGTTTCAAAGGGGCCAGTTGCTGTGGGAGCTTCTATTTCATCTGGAATGACTGATACTGAGATTGGATAGGAAGGCAGTGCTGGGTAGCTATAAATCTAAATAACCGATAATGAGAACATCCTTGACAAAATTACCTTGCAGGTGAGTAACAAATCCCTTGCGCTACATTTGCCTATTGCTCTCATCAGAAGATTCAGTGTGGAGATTGCTCAAAAAACTAAACCTAGAGGTTTCATTTGACCCCTTTATTCCCCTTTTTGATATCTTCCCAAATGAATGAAAAACATTAAACCATAGCAATGTGTGCACACCCATGTTCATAGCAGCACAGTTTATAATAGCTATATCTTGGAAACAGCCCAAATACCCATCAACTAATGAATGGATAAAGATGTGTGTTTTGTTTTTAATATATAATGGAGTACTACTCAGCCATAAGGAGGGATAAACTTGAAACATTTATAGGTAAATGGATGCACCTTGAAACCATACTCAAGTGAAATAAATTGAACACACATGTATAAATAACCAAAAGTGTAAATATGGACCAGAATATATACTGGATATTATGAAATAGGAAGAAAACACTCCATTGGGAAGGTGAAAAAGGGAAGAGGAAGGGGGAAAGGAAAAAAGAGAAAAGAAAAAAAAAATGAGAAAAGAAGGAAATTGGAAACAAAGCTTTTGTAGATAAGGAGGGGAAGAGGGATTAAAAGGAGGGTGAGGGATGGGAAAAAAGGGGGAATTGAGATAAATCTTGTACAGGTACAAATTCCCTATGATAAAAGTAATCATTATGTATATTTAAAATGTACCAATAAACTTAATTAATAATAAAAAGTTTAAAATGTTTAATTTTTATTCTTAAGAAAATCAGAGATCTAAGAACAAAAGAAGGGATGACATCCAGTGGATCTTGGCAGTAGATTCTGTTTGCAATGAAAGAAGAAACTGGAAAGCCAAGAGAGAGAACCTCATTTGTTTGTCTCTTCCCATAAATTTCTAAGAAAATCACTGAGCTTGAAGGCCTTTCCTCCAGAACTACACAATCTCCTTGCACTAATGACCAGGTTTTCAGTGTAGAAAACACTGTCTAAAAGGACTTTATTGCTCTAAGTAGGGGACAAATCCTTTGAGGCATGGAGGCTTCAACCTACACTTTCATCATATAGTTCCCCAGTACCTGAAACAGTTCTGGACCAAGAATATGTTGACTGATGATAAAGTAATCAAAGCTAAATGTGAAGTCATGACTCAACAAACAAAAATAATGTCAATGAGAATTTTGTGAAAATAGGTCCCACCACCAACAATCTTCCTGGATATCATTATTAAAATTGCCAGGCAAATTTTAAAAATATACAACATATATTCTCCTTTTTACATATGTGCTGAATATTGGTGCTGTTTTTTGATGTAAGACTTAAAAAATGCCATTTCTTATTTCCTACCTGCGTGAGGGTAGGGTACAAATCTGCAGCTCATGATCAGAATTTCCTGTGATTGGCACGTTTGTAATGAGTCCCACTTTATTCTTCCTGAAACTGAACATTCATGAAGCTTATTTTTCCCCTTAGCTGCAAAGCTATTAATGTTGGCAGCCATAAAATAAATGCAGCCACAAGCATTCCCACAAATGAATCAATGACCTCAGACTAAAATATACCTTCTGCATGTCACTGAAGGGATCTTCCAGCCAGCTTTTAAGTGTTCTGGTTACAGTGCTTGATGCTAATTTTTTTTTAGCATTGTGCTTGATTTGTGAAGTAGAAAGAAGGAATAGGGTTGAAGGCTAGATTCTCATCATTAACATTATGTTTTATTGCTTTATATCTCCCACTATGTACATTATTATAAGTTTTAGGTCAATGTAATGCAAGCAAGTTGCTAGGTTGACGAGTATAGGGGTTATATTATACTTCTTTTGAACAGGGAATAAGGCAGACTGATTTGCAGCTTTCCCCCTTTCTAACTAAGCAGGCTGCTCCAAAGAAGGTTCTAGGTATTGCAAAATTAATGGAGTTAAATTAAATATATTATAAATTGATTGAGAAGGGGCAGAAGGTCTGTGTGCTATGATAAAGGAAATCATTTGCCGAAGTTTCTCTCATCTAGGCCTGAGTCACATATGTGAAATTCCAAGTTATTTCTCTCTCTTCTAGAAAAAAGAAGAAGAAAGTATAGTAAAACACATATACTGTATCTCTTAGTCCTTGGGGTCTATTACCCAAGTTGATGGTGAAAAAAATTTCTTATTGTATGAAATGTTACCATTGACCTGATCTGGGTGTAAGATGTTTGTTCATTAGCTCTGAGGAGGAATATATCTTTTCCATGATAAATGTATCAGTTTGTGCAACATCAAAGATTTATTAAGTGTCTACTTACCAGATTTAGAGCTAGGCACTTGATTTTGCACAGACATAGACCAGCTGTCCACATTAGAATCTAATGAGGGAGAGAAATAATAAACAAGGAAATAGATGCATGTAACAGTGTATAGCTAAGAATTGTAGGAAAGAAAAAGCCCATAGATGTTTACAGAATTTTAAATATAAGTCATTGTACTATACCTATTAGGCGTATAGAGTACAAAATACAAAAGAAAATCCTATATGTGAGAAAATTAAGGGTCAAAATTTAGCGACAGTTAAAAGCAGCAAAACAAAACAAGAGCTAGAGGTGCTACAAGGCAGTTGTCTTAGTTTGTGCTGCTGTAACAGAATACCACAGATTGGTCAATTTAAAAAAATGAACAGAAGTTTTTTGGCTTGTATCTCTGGAGGATGGGAAGTCCAATACTAAGATGCTGACATCTGGTGAGGGTCTTTTGCTACATTATAACATTGCAGAATTCATCACATGGTGAAGGGCCAAGACAAAATGAGCATGAGCGAGAAGGTGGAGCTCACTCCAGCGATAAGGAAGCCTCTCTTGGGTAGCAGTGTAAGTCCATCCATGAGGGCAGAGTCTCCATCACCTGAAAATATCCCAATGGCCACACCTCCCAGGACCATCACAATGACAGTTACATTTCAAAGTAAGTTTTGGAGGGGAAAAATACTCAAAACGTAGCAGTGGTACACAGTTTATTATCTAAGGAGTAGCAATGAAAGTAACAGCTTTAGGATTTAAGTACTACTGACTGGGGATGGTGGAAGGAGAGGCTTTCTAAAGAAAAAACCCAGAACAACTGTGTAGAGGAAATCAAATGATCTTATTATCAAGGGAGGTTAAAAAGAGGTTTCTTTTTTTTTCCTCTTTCTTATCTTCTTAGGAAAAAAAATTAACAATAACATAATAGCAATAAGAGGAGGAAAAAAGCCTTTTAGAAAAAATTAACAACAATCCAGGGAATCACTCATTTCTTTATGTTGCTGGTGGGGTTAGAAATTGCTATAGTCTCCTTAATAGGAAATTCAGAAAAGCATATTGAAAGCTTTTAAGGTATTTGTGAATTTAACCAAAAAATTCTATTTTGAGGTATTTATCTTATAGGACAAATCATGAAAATGGGTAAAGATTTATTTGCAGGGGAGCTTATTATAATTTCTTATGAACATTCTTATTTGCAAAAGAAGATAAATTCCCAACACTATCAGAATGATTAAATTATACTTAAGTGGGTAACGGAGCTATCCATCAAGTTGAACTTTTAGTGGTTGTTACTATTGTTATATCATTGAATGAAAGGCAGAAAGAGGTAAGATTAAGCTTCCTATGATTGTAAATACATATCATATACTTCAATATAATGTTTTAGAAGACTGTTTACTAGGCTAATGTTTAGTTACACTGACAGATGTTCATAAAATAAAGAGTAAAAAGTAGAGCAAGTTATAAAAGATTCTATTTAGTAACATCTCGGCATATCTGCATTGAATACATAGTCGAATGATACAAAGATAGATGCTCAGCTGTGAACAGTTAAGTATTTCAATTCCCATCTTTTTTTAAAAACAATATTTCCTAAGCTTTGTACGGTGAAACCGTAGTGCTTATAATTTATGCTAAGACTAGAAAATGATTTAGCAAAAGTTTCCTAAATATAGTATTCATTTGTGTGGTGGAAAAAATGAATACACTTTTATTATTTAACTTAATATGTGATATATAAGCTCCTTCACCAAAGAATAAGTGAGGCATAGTGGGAAAAAAAGTGTGATTTGGTGTCGTATGGACCTTGGTTTCTACCCCAGCTTCACATCTCATTAGCTGGTACACCTGAGTGAAGGAACTACTGCGTGTCTCAGTCCTGTCCTTGGAAGGTGAGAATGGCGACACATGTGTTATGTGGCCAACACAGCACTTATTCAGGAAGACCCCCCCCACAGACCCCTGAGGAAACATGGTTCCTGAAATAGCCATTTTCCAGTAGGGACAAGGCAGGAAAAATAATCTTTAAAATTAAAAAAAAAAACTCTGAGAAATATAAGGTCAGTTAGAGTTTACTATAAAAATAATCCCTCTGAAATTTTGTTTCTGAATAATTGCAGTGGAGGGTGTAAAGTAGAATGAGGACTGCAGGGAGAATTTGCGTGCATGCGTGTGCTGGCGCGCATGTGTTTTATTACTCTACCTCTTTAGTCAAATCAAACAAAAAAGAAGCTAATTTGTCAGCCTAGAGAATCATGCTAAGCAAAGTTATACTTTTGCATTTTCATCATTTCAACAAACAGAGATCCAAGTAATTATTTGTTTGGTTTCTAATTACTTCTGTTTGCTCTGCAGCATTCCATTCTGCTTTGAAATGGTATTTTCGTGTTTTTTTTTTCCTGGAGTCTAGGTTGGAGGTGGGCAGAGGAAGTACCTTAAAATACCTCAAATGTACCTTAAAAAAAAAAAGCATGTTTGGACAGTCCTTAACTTTGTTTTGTGGACGTCTCTAGGTATGAATAGAAACATTTGCATACCCCAAACCGACGTTTGCCCAGAGTCACTTGTGTCAAGACAGCTTCAGTCCAGTTACCAAGAGGAGCTGTGGGCGAAGCAGCAGCATTCACACAGCCAAATTCAAAAGGAGGGTTTGGATCAACACCAACAACAAAAATGGAACCACGAATTTTAAAAATTACACGGAATTTTTTTGATTTCCATTACAATTTAAAAAGCTGTGATGCTGTATCCTGGCGGGGTTGCACTGGCGTGATGCACACAGAGGAGCCCTGAAAAGATGCTGCAGAGGTTCGCGGGCACACACGGAGCAGCGCGTTCTTCCCACACCTTCTCCATGGCCAAGGCGGCTCACTTTCTCTGCTTCTTGTGTGTGCTCTCTGTGTTTCATGTCAAGGTGTGTCTTTCCTTCCTTCTCCTTTGAATGAAGTGTCAACATGTTAACTTTGGTAGAAGAAAGTAAATAAGGCAAGCAGAACTAGAACAAAACCCAGGAAGGAGAAATGGAATTGTCACTTGGTATAGAGTCAGCAATTTTTTTCTGGGAATAAAATAATTCTGGGCCAGCGCACACTTAGAAGGGAAAAATGGTACTTACAGATTTAGCATTACCACTCTTTTATCATCATCGTGTCCCTTTCTTTTTCTTTCTTTCTTTTTTCTTTGGAATTGATGAAAACCATAAAGACAATGTAGAGCAAAGCTGCCCCTGTAAAATAAGTCACCCTTCGATTTAGTCTGTTTATCTTACGGAACCATGAAAAAATATCTTCATTAATGTTTTCTATCTCTAGGCCCCATTTCCTCTTATCTCCCAGTAGAAATGTTGCAATTGTAACATTTGCATTCAGAAAGTGTATAGATAAGGGTTCCACCCGCCAGTCTCATTTATTGCAATTGTATTTAAACACACAGTTTAATTAGCTGTACTCATCCTCCTTCCCAATCCTCTTTGAAGTGGTGAAGTCCCATTACATGGGTTCAGCTAATTTCATGGTCATACCCTAATTTTTGAACTTTGCAAAAAAACTAAGGGTATGACAGCCTCCTGTGATCTCTAAGAAATCTAGATATTTGATCCTCAGGGAGTATTTTGTTCAGTGAAGGACATGGAGTTTATTGCCTTGAATTTGAACTTCAGTTATAACATCTGATTATTTTTCAACTAATTCTCTTTGACAAATTAGTTTTTCAACTCAAGGAAGGAAGAATAGCATACTGAGATGGACTGGTTCATTACAGAGCATTATATTGTTTCACAATATCCTGGGAAGGAGAAGGTGAGTAGGGGCAATGTTATGAGATTTTTTAGAGTATGCTAATTTTATACACATACACGTACTTAAGGGATAGCAAAATACTGATGACATTTCACAGAAAAAATGTTACATTGAGGTTTAGCAAACACCAATAAGGTCAGAGGAAAAGCAAGATGAATGCAGGATTGAGAAAAAGGTAAGATTGTGTGTGTGTAGGGCATGACCTTTAATATGATCGATAAAACCACCAAAGATGCCACTCTACCCTACAGATGGGTTCATTCCATGATATCTAGGCTAATTCCTTTTTTGAGCATAAGTAATTACATGTGTTTACCTTGTAATATTTGGTACTTAGTGTACGCTTGTTGATTCCCTAGTGGCTTGAAATATAATTTGCTAAGAGCAAAGCAACAGAGGTTACTAAGATACAACCTAGAGTACTTTGATCAAGTGCAACAGAAATTGTGCTCATCGGTCGTGATGTGTCTCTCTACACTCCCCAGCCTCCCCTGATGTTAGATTTTAAGCAAATTCTGATCAATGATCTACGACCAAGAGGGAAATATGTCACTTCTGGGCTGAGGCAGTTTAGAGTCATCCCCAGCCCTCACCCTTATCTCTCTTTTCCTGTGCCATCTCTTCTTTGTGCTTTGGAGGTCTTGCATTCTAGAGGGCCTTTAAAAAGATGAGGAAGCAGGGCACTCACCTCCCAAATTAACATTTACATGAGCAAGAAAAACCTGTGTGTGTGTAAAAAACAGATATTTAAATTTGACCAGATGAACAAATCATTAATTTTAATATTCAGAAACTATAAGTTACAAAACAACCACACTAGTATAGAGATAAATGAAAAACATTGAAGATTTCCTCTCTCTTACATCCCTGTTGAAGGAATCTGATCTCCACTATCCTGGCCTAAGCAGAGAGCACTTTAAATCCCTTCCCTCTGCTGTGCTGTTACACCTGCCGCAGATGTATCATCATGGGTCGAGAAGGTCCCGTAAGCACAGCTACACCTATAATTCCCGATCATTGTTCAGCCCTGCTCTTGACAAAAACCATGCAACTCCTTGTATGTCCTCAAGCCTGGTCCTGGGTGGATAGCCACAGCTCCTTTTTTTCTTTTTTTTTTCTTTTTTTTTTTTTTTTTGTGGGTATTGGGGGTTGAACTTAGGACCTAGCACGCCAACAGGCACCTGTGCCGCTGAGCGATATCACCGGCCCTTTTTTCATTTGTGGGTTCTGGAAGTCGAACTCAGGACCTTGCGCTTGCCAGGCAGGTGCTTATGCCACTGAGCTATCTCACCGGCCCAAGCTCCTTTGTATTGAAGTGTTCCCCTGAAAGTCCCATTGTGACTTTTCTCTTCCACAGCCCCTCCTTTTTTTATGCTCATGACCCTGTAAAGACCCCATGGCCTGTATGAGAGTTAGCTGGTCTCTATGCCAGAGCAGACCCTCTCAGGTTTGTTATAAAATAAACCTGTCCTGTTGAGCTCATGCCCCTGCTTTTTTTCCTTTTTGTCCTAACACCTATGTTATATGCCCTCAGCTTCGTAGTGCTCTAGAACTTTCTGACCAGCACATGTCAGCTTGACTTGCTCAGTGTGCTGAGATATCAGTTTATCTGGTTTTCTAGGTAGGAGGACAGAGTTTCCAGGCAAGACATCAGTCATAAGCAGCCTTGATTACTTACCCTGAGTGCTGTGAGCATGTTATCATGATCAAAGTGTTTCATAATGTGAAAAAGGCAGAGAAACACCTAGGTCTAGGAATTAGGGTGCACCAATCTGTCTGCCTTACACTCCTACACTTTTACCTGTTTCTTCATGCTCCCCCAAACTCCTCACCCAAGTGCTATTATTTTCTCATAAATTGAGAAGGAACTGCTAAAATCATTGGTACTGCTAGCAAATAAAATGTTTGTTGAATTAATAAATAAATGTGCTTTTGAGACACTTCCGCATATCTCAGTATCTTTGCCATTAGGAGGAAGTTTCCTAGGAACCCTCCAAACTTTCTCAAATCAGCTCAAATTCTATTCCTGAATTGTTCTGATAAAAGAGAAACCTGAACACTTGTAAGTGAACTCTACTGAAGTACTTGATATCTCAGTGACATAAGCCCAATATTTGTCTATTCATCACAAGAAACTAAATTATAATTCCTTTTACTTATCCAGTGTTTGCTACAAGTTATGAACCACGTTTATCTATATTTGCTTATTTATTTCTTTCCAAACACTTATGAGGTAGAGATTTTTTTACCCGTATTTTACCATGGAAAATCTTAGAGCCAGGTTGCTTAAGGAGTTCGGTGGATTGCATAGCTAGTGCTAGAAATCAGGCTTTTAACACTATACTTTGCTACCTCCTTTTACCAGGCTGATGATGAAGTTCCCAGCTTGACATTTTTGTTTCATTCAGTGCAGCGTCATCCTCTACCCTAGTGCCAAAAATGACTTCAAGAGAAACAACTCTCAGACTACCACCAACTATTCAGAAGAGGTGTGATTTGAGTTTTAGGCGTTTCTTTGGGTCAGCTCAGATTTCCTGTTTGTTAGTAAAAGTTATGCTGTTATCTCATAAAATACATCACTACTGTATCACCACCTCTTTATTTTATTTTGTTTTGTTGGGAAATGGGAGTCGAACTCAGGACCTTGTGCTTGCCAGGCGGGTGCCATGCCACTGTGCCATATCCCCAGCCCCCACCACCTCTTTAATTTGACAGATGATAGCACATTCATGCGAAAGCATTTTAGCATTTGAAAAAATAATAAAAATCCTCCAGCAAATTGGTATTCTACCCAGATATTTTGGCATGTAAATCATCTTGGTGAGGTTCAAAAACACATAAACCTCCTTGCCCCCCCAAATCAGTTTGTTGAATATCAATAATAATTGCAATTATTAAAATACCATGCCCATTTTATGATGAATAATGACCATACATGCTAAAAGAGACAAAAGAGTGGGTAGATAACCAAAATCAATTCTTATTAGAAAGAGCTGTGGAAAGAATTTAAGTAAAAAACCTTAGCTTATGTAATGTTTCATGGTAATTAATACCAATCGATACCAATTTTTAGCAATTAAGATCAAACGCATGTACCTAATTTGCAGATGTGCTCTTTACATTGAATGAATTTATTTTACTAAAAGAAAAGTTTGGAAATGGAGACTCAGGTTCTCCTTACCATTCTCTTCCCTTTCTGCTGAGACAATTGTAAAGTATCAGAGAATAAGTTATTTTGGAGCTGGAAGAGAGCTTAGAGATCATTCTAGTATAGTTGTATCACACTACAGATGAAAACTTTGAGGCTTAGAGAAGAGCAATAATGTATTTAAAGAGAACACCACTGATTACTGAGGTCTCCTCTGTGCCCATCTGCACATTGGCACGAATCTCTGTTGGCACACTTGGGTCATCTGCCTGGTTTGTGGCGAGACCAGGACATGATGTGGTACAAAGAATGGTACGTCTACGTAAGGAGCTACCTCTGGATGCTTCACTGTAAAGAGGGCATTTGGGCATGAGTGCTCTAAGATTGGTAATCATGTTAAACTAATACAGTAAAATGGGTTTTGTACCTAAAGTGCCCAACATTACGTCTGGCACAGAGGAGGCACTGTATTTGTAAATTAAAAAAAATTTTTTTTAATACCAAGTGAATGGTGCCTGCCTGGCAAGCACAGGGTCCTGGGTTCAATTCGTGGTACCAAAAACAAACAAACAAACAAACAAACAAAAAAGCAAGTGAATGTTCAAACCCAGCCTCTCTAAACTCTGAACTCTTTGAGTGGCACAGAGATGAGAGCCTTGAAAGGGTTTTGTGTTAGCTCTTTAAAATGAGACTGTCCCAGGGGAATCTGCATGAATTCTATTCAGAGTTTAAATACACCAACTTATGGGAGAGCCCCCAATCAATCAAACACAAGGCAATATTTAAAAAACAAAAAATAAAGACGAGGGGAAAAAAAAAAAAAAACTAAGAAAAGAATAAACCATGGAAAGATTTTCCCTGCCAAGACTGGCTTGTTAGCAGAAAAACCAGAGATATGAATGTATAATAGAAATGCAGCGATGATCATTTGGGTAAAACCACGATTTGCACGAGAATGAATCAGGAAATGTCCCAGAACACCAGAAAGATGAAATACCTGGAATCCTATAGGGTGTGTCCAAATTGCTGAACAGACACCACACTGAGAGTCTGCCTTATGGCCAGAAAGCTTGACCAAAGCCCCAAGTCCTTTCTAGACATTGACATTAGAGGTATACTGTGACAGGCAATCTTACATTTAAAGGAAGAGTGCAAGGTATACTTGTGAAAACTGTCAAAACTATCTTGTACAGTTGATTTTGAGGTCTATTTTATTCCTCCATCTCCTGATCTGAAACTCATTAAGCTGAGAATGTCCCTTAAATCATACTCTGCTTTTTTTCCTTGGAGCAACACCTGAGAAAGTTAATAAACTCTTGAGACTAGGCAAGTGGAGAGGAAAGAATTATGAAATAAAACAAAACAAAGAAATTGTGTAAACTAATTAATTGTCTGGAAGTGAAAAGCACATTTGTAATTTTGCCCTTGTGGAAGGAAAATTGGAGTTCATTACCCTCGCTGGCTGATTTAAAAGCTCCTTCCTGTATGGCGACACCAAGAGAACCAGTGTGCTGTGAGCATGAAGCATGGATCACTTGTAGTATCAATTAAAATAGAAATTCATTATCGAAACCTCCAGAGTAAGAGGTTGTTTGGTGCTTTATACTTAGGCCTTGAGAGGAAGCTTTTCTTCTCCTAGTTTTTTTGTTTGTTTGTTTTGGTTGTTTTGTTTTGTTTTTTCCTTCTCCCCCTCGTTGCTGTGGCTGTTGGGATCCACTGGAATATTTATTTCAAACTTACAGGATTAGGCATTATACTTTTTTGTGACTAATTGTAGTAAGACTTTTCAGGCATTGAACACAATGAATATACCAGGCACTCCATATACTTTATCCTCTTTAATCTTCAGAGCTATCATGTAGTGAAAAGTATCAGTCACTGACCCTTGAGAAAACTGAAGCTCGTGGAAGGAAAATTGAGCAGCAGTGACACCAAAGACATAAGACCAGATCTGTGATATCTGCTGGATACCACAGAGATGTACGGGGCAGGTCTGCGGTGCCGAGTTGGAGTACCTCTATAGCCAAATGGCACAGGTATGCTCTGTGCATCCAGGCTGGGAATTGCACACTTAGGATCAAATGGTGGTGCTACCCAGACCCCAGTGGAATTGTGGGTGGAGTTTGATACACACAACACAGTCATCTGCTGCATATGGGGGCCCTTGTGCTCTCCAAATGCTCAGAAGCTTAACTGCCGTGTTGAAATGTGTGCCCTAAGAGGATCATGTGTTTCAATTTTGTGGCATCTTTCCCCAAGGGGGTTTGCTGAAGGAGTTAGATTTTAAAGAACAAAGAAAGGAAATGTAGTGCCTATTTATGACCTGTCTTAGAGAACTGGTGTGTATTCAGACAATAAGTAAAAGGAGGAAGAGTAAAATGAAGAAAGAAGAGTAAAAAGAACACAAAAGAGCCAAGTATGTAAGAACAATGACTACATCATAGCACGCGGCAGAAACTTGGTGGTTTCAGGAGGGTGAGTGAAAATCTTGAAGTCATAGAAAGGTGATGGAAAGAGTTTGGTTTTGAACCAGTGGAAAATGGATTTACAGCCAATCACTGTCACTTCTTCACTGTGTGGCCCTGTATAGGTGACTTATTTTCTAAGTGTCAGTCTCTCATCTATAAAAAGTGGAAAATTCCTGAAGAACAACATAAGATTGAAATTATACTTCTTAGGATGTCTGATACCTGTAGGTCAATGTTTAAATGATTCTTATCTCTAATGTCAATGTAAGACATTTTCTAGGTCCTTGATATATAGAGACTCATTTTGTTCCTACGATGACCCTTGAAAATAATAGTCCCATTTTACAGTGGATGCAGCTGAGGCACTGAAAGATTAAATAAGATACCCCTGGCCATCCAGCTAAAAAGTAACAGTGACATAGATGACATGGTGGAGCACACTGGTAATCTCAGCACTCCAGAAGGCTGAAGAAGAATAATTGCAAATTTAAGGCCAGCCTGGGCAGTTTAGTGGCTTAGCAAGAATCTGTTTCAAAATTAAAAGGACTGGGGATGTTTCTCAGGTGAGGGCCCTAATTTCAATCCCTAGTACTGAAAGGAAGAGAGAGGGGGAGAGAGGGGGGCAGAGGCAGAGAGAGACAGGGAGGGACAAAGAAAGAAAGGGAGAGGGCAACAGAGAGATAGATGGAGAGAAAGAAAGAGAAAGAGGAAAAGGAGAGAGAAAGAGAGATAGAGACAGAGAGAAAGAAAAGAAAAAGAGGAGGAGGAAGAGGAAGGGAAAGAGAGAAAGAGAAAGAAAGAGAAAGAGAAAGAAACAGGCACTGAACTAGGATGTCGAGCTCTGGAATCCATGCCCATCACCACTGCTGCCCTCCCTACCTTTCCCTCCACTCTTCGAACTTTACTTGATCAAAGCCAGAAGTTATTGCAAGGACTTCCTGTGCTTGTTTTACAAACTGCGTAAAATCCTTCTAGGACAGAACAGTGTCTATATAAGTAGATATTATTAAAAGCGTGATGTAGATACTATTTATTTTTCTCTCTTGGTTCATGTATCATTCATCCTGTTTTAGCCTTGCTACTTGGGTTTCATTTAAATGCATTATGGAAACATTGCTTATGTTTCCCGCTTCCTTTATATCAGTATCCAGAAAAACTAAAAAAAAAAAAAAAAAAAAAAAAAAAAAGTAACAAATAATGCTGAACTCATGAGTTTCTTGAAATTTTCCATTGTAAGGGTGCACCTTCTAGTAAAATAAAAATGAAACCCCATCTATAGGAGACAAGATGTGTTTTCTATATCTCTTTTCTCTGTGGTGTATACAAAGATCTCTACCCCTTTGACTGCCTGTTCCCTGGCCCCTCATATTCTCATCTGAGATCCGAATATGCTTCTCTTTATCTGTCAGTGCCTTGCTGTTTTCTGGAAGTTCATCTTTTCTTCTAAAATTCTACTTCAATTGGCAAAACCCGTGAAAATAGGTCATAGACGTGAGCAGGGGTTAGTGAGAGGAGGAGGGAAGGGAAATCCCCAGGGACTGTACTAAACAACTATTAGTCTAATAAATATAAGCAGTCTGTCCAGGCTTGGGGAATATTCTATAGTCTCCAGCATAGTCAGTCTACCCTTAAATAAATCAAAGATACTTTGAAAAGTTTATTTTTAAGGGTAAAGAAATAAAAAACAACTCTCTGAACAAAACAAATCATTTATTCATACTTTTACTTGTTGAGCTCACACTTTTTATGTGCCAGGCAGTGTGTATATAAATTTTAAAGGAATAAATGCAGGATCCCTCTCCTAAAGGCATCACAGCCTGGATGCTTGACCAGCGCATGAGTCAGGATTATACTACAGGAGTGGCCTGTGTACAGGAAAAGCCAGTCCATGGAAACTCAAGGGAGGGCTTGTGATTCAGATTAGAGGTCCAAGAAGGCTTCTCAGGAGGGATGAGTTTGCAACTGAGTTGTAGAGACACATAGAAATTTGGACCAAAAGATATTCTTTCCCTGAGAGATTGGCAGGGACAAATGAGTGGCTCTGCATGGCTGGAAAAAGGTGTATTATTGTTTTAAAAACATAAATCATCACAAACTTGGTGATTTAAAATATAAACATTTTTTTCTTACAGTTCCTGAGGTCAGAATTTAAAACTCCAAGAGTTACCAGCATTGGTCCCTTCTGGAAATTCTGAGAGAACCCCCTCCATGCCTCTCTGCCAACTTCTTTCTGTGGACTGTGAAACTCATCACTGCTTGTTATCACATCACCTTCTCCTATTATATTCTTCTCCTCTCTCCCCATTCCTTCTCTTCTTCTAAGGACATTTGTCATTGATTTTAGGGAACTACCATCCAGGATGACATCTAAGACCCTTAATTATATCTTCAAAGTCCCTTTTTCCAAATAAGGTTACATTGGTATATTCTCATGGACATTATCTTTTGAGGAGCCAACATTCATTCAATCCACCACAAAGAGCAAAGATAAGTTATAAACCTGACGAAGTAAAAAAGAGGTAAAACCAGACCCCCAAACCCTTGTGTGTCTGCAAAGGACTGTAGATTTGATCTTGAAAGACTTGGGAAGTCATTGGTATTTTAACAGTTCAATTGGCATCTATCTCTGGAAAACACTTAATTATACTCTTAATGTCTTTAAAGACATCAGAAACCCTACCTGTGGTGATAAAGTTGAAATTATTTAACTTAGTACTCATTGTAAAGAGGGACAACACCATAAGGAAATATAATGCCTCTTGTAGAATGGTAGAAGACGTTAGAGAAAACCTGTTGTAGCGTTTGATTATGATCGTGTGATTTGGGGGATAGTGCAAGGAAACCTGGTGAGCTCTAGATTTGAGACAGTGAGATAAGCAGGAGGGATCCTAAAAATGGGCGTCTCAGTAAATCTTATCTGGCTGGAGAACAAACCACAGTGAAGATAAACTTGTAAATGGTTGCCTAGAGACTGCAGTGTTTGATATTTTATGAGTGGAGATGTGACTTAGTTATTTCTGTGCTTGGACAAAATTAAGAAGTAGCCTTGCTTTGTCTCATTTTTTCACGGTCTCTGGGTGACCTTGTCTCAGATTAGTATTCCGTGACACCCTACATACCTAATAGTACAATAACGTAATCTAGCTGTGAGCGCCAGGTCCTGTTCCACATGGCAAGGACTGGGGGCTGCTCTTCCTTTTATCTTTTTCAATACCAAATTATGAAAATGGCCATACGTAAAATTCTAGCACTTCTGAACAAGTACATCAACCAAAATGTTCAGACTGTTCCTTAAGAATCCTAATAAAAGTCACAACATTTTCTTACAAGGACACGCTTCCTTTGCTTATGGGAGCACCCTTTTCCAGACTTAATTCACTTCTGAATCAAATATTGGGTACTAGCGATTTCAAAGACAAGAGGAACCAACTGCAAGACTTCTTCTGGTGTGCTGGATTACCTAACTTTTGTGCTAGCGTTACCTTCAGTCAACCCACAGGCTCTAACCCCACAAGCATTCCTGAGAAGAGAGACCTTGAATTACCTTTTTCAAATCCCCATTCCTTTTCCAAGGGCATTCTCTGTATTTAAATATTAGAAGTGACTCAGCTGTAGCTCTCCTTAATGAAAAATAAACAAGTGAAAGAACCCTCTCCACTCATTTGGCAAAGGTCCCTTCAGAACAGACAGCCTTTGATACTAGAGATTTATTGTTTTAAAGAATGAAAAGATATAAAAGATCCACAGAAGGGCAGAGACAACTGACAACACTATGCAGCAGGTTTTGCTTTAAGTGAAGATGAAAAAGAGGGGTGCCATTTTTAGTTCAGCAAAAAATAAGTAAAATATGATATAGCTGGTGTTTCTGGGAATGACTAATGACAAGAGGTTCTCCTCTGACACTTCTGTATTCTCAAGGAGAAAAGAACTCTCTAAAATTAGAGACAGAGATGTTATTTGAAAGGAAATATTTTCCTCCTCTAACATATAATTAGCCTGCAACACTAATTTCTGTAGACTCTTTTCAAGCAAATTTCTGAGCACAGTGAGTTTGGCAGGTAACAGTTATTCCTGTGAACACTGGGTAGCCATTCTAAACACAAGCCATTTTCCAAGGCACCAAGTGATGGCCAACTCAGATCATATGCATTCATCTGTAATATTGCTTATAAAATGCAACGTGGGGGTTTGGCACCTCTAATGACACAGTCCAGCATCTTGTTTATTTCATTAGGAGTCCAGTTGTATACAGATTCTTCTATCCTTGACATTCAATGCCTGTTTCCATCCTGACATTCTATTAGAGGAATCACAGCCAAAGTTAGAGATGGCCAATGAAGCATCCCAACATTCTCCACATTCCAGGTCACCTTTTTTATGCTTGAAGCTTGCTGACTGAGACGTGGATACGCTAACAGATTTGAGGGCCTGTGATTTCCCCTGGGGAAATGCCAGTGGGTCATGTAGCTCTTCAGGTGTCAGGATCATTGAGATTGGGTTTATTGTGACCTTGACCCATAGCATGGGCTGGAGGGATGGCTGCCTATGACACAGTTAGCGTAGGGCAGGTTAGACCCTGAAAGAATTGGAGCTAATGCAGAGGTGCCTAGGCACATCGCAGAGACTGCAAACTCAGAATTCTATGGAGGTCAGATGGGTAATGTGCCCATGTGCATGTGGCAAATTGGAGACTAAGTAGGACAGACAATGGGAGCGCTCAGCTCTCACTGATCATGACCTAGCAGAGATGTGGGTCTAGAGTTGTCAGCTTTTTAAGATAAGCCAACAGTCCACTGTGTATATTAAATCCTGTGATTTTAAATACATCCCGTTAAAACCCTTAGCCCACAAAGCCAAACAACTTGCTTTGTACGCTGCCATTTCACAACCTTGATCTAATGACACTTAAGTCTGGTTTCTTTGCTACCTAATATGAATAAAGAAGTTTTGTGGACTCAAGATTTCATAAATTTCCTTCCCAAAATTGAGAACTTATGAAAAAGATAGGCAAAGAAAATGAAAATAGTTTTTAAATGTCAGTGTTACCATGAGGCTAAGGGTACCCAGTTAAGAACACAGCAGAGCCTTCAGTTCTGCCTCTGTAACTCAGCGGTATGGGTGTCCAGCAGAGGATTAGCACAATGCTAGGTACACAGACTACAAAGAGCACAGGCTCCCTGCCTTTGAAAAAGCTGTGAATTTGTTGAGAGTATTAGGAGCCCATGTACTGGAGTAGTTAAGAAAAACTATCAAGATCACCTATAGGTAAGTGTGGGTGGGCCCTCAGAGAGGAGGATGATTCAGTTTCCTTCTTTAAAACATCTCTTCTTAAAACTGTCAAAGGGGTAGGGAAGAAAACACAGCAGAATTACCATATGACTTGCTACATTCATGTCATCTCTTTTGGATGAAATGGAATAAAAAAAGGCAAAATCAGTAACAAGTTGTACCCTTGCAGGTCCTGGAATTCTAGATGTTATGACATTTTGGGAAAAAGTTTTTTTTCCTAAGGCACTTGTTCTAAGGGTAACCAGTTGATTTTGATGATGCTATGAATTGAAATAATGTATAGTCTGTATCACCCTCCCAAGAACCATTGCCTAGTCCAGTCTCCATGTTTGGTCTCTGGCCTTCAGGATCAGCCAAAACTTATTGAAAATGTATTTTCATGGATCTTACTGGACCTATTGGATCAGAAACTCTGGAGCTGAGTCCCAGCAGTCTGTACTTTAACTATTGTTTCCAGTTGATCCGATGCAGTCAATCCTATTGTTCCCGGACAGGGGGAAGCTCAGAGAACAGAGATAATCACTAGCTCCTTCAGACAAGGAAGCCTCACCCCTGAGCTGCAGCAGCGAGCACCAAGCTAGCACAGTCTTGGAAATGCTTGTTGATTTCTTGGTTTTGTTTTAGTTCTGTTTTTTCTCCTTGTTTGTGCATTTGTTCTCTGCTTGCTTTTATTTTGTTTTCTTTTTAATCCAAGTCCTGTATTAATTTTCTACTGCTACTGTAATGAATTACCACAAATTTTGTGGCTTAAGACAACACAAGTGCACTACCTTATAATTCTAATGGTTAGAAGTCCAACACAGGTTTCTCTGGATAAAATGAAGATGTCAGCAGATAAAATCACTTTCTGGAGTCTCTAGGGAACAATCTTCTCCTTCCTTGTTCAGCTTCTGAAAGCCACTTGCTCTCCTTTGCTTGTGGGCTCCTTCCCAATAAATAGGAATGTTCCTTTTCAAGGCCAGCAACATTAGGCTGATTCTTCTCTACTGGGAACTATGATCACTTTGGGCCCACATGGATAAGTCAGGCAAGATATGCTTCCTCTTTTAAAGTCAATTATCAGCAACTTTAATTCCAATATGCCACAGAAGTAACATGCACAGGTTTTAAAACACAGCTATTTTTGGTGTCAGAGACATTTTCCTGCCTACCAAAGTGATTATATTTGGAGACTTTTTTTAACATCAGGAAAGAGTCTAATAAATTATAAAAGTATGCATGAATACAATATATGGCCTCTTCACCCACATCAATAAGCTCTCTTCCTCTAGCCTGGAGAAGTATTGCATTAACTTTCCTGTTCTTGGAACCAAATACCCAATACTCACAATTTAAATGAACAGAGATATAATTTGGCTCATGGTTTCAGGAGATTCAGTCTGTGGTCAGGTGGCTCCAAACCAGAAACATCATAATGGAAGTGTATGGTGGAGAAAAGATGCTCCCGGTCAGCAGAGCAAGGGAACAGTGCCAGAGAGGAAGGAGCTAGGGGCCAGATATAGGCCCCAAGATCACACCTTCATGACCCACCCAGGCACACAAAGAAGTGTGCTTTACTAATTCTCTAGGTAGCTGTCAAGTCAGTCAAGTTGACAGTTAAGCTTAGCTGCAACAGGTAACATAATATTCAATGGCAATAACAAGAATGTAATCACACAAAACTAAGTTCAAGATCTGACTCTGGTACTTGCTAGCTGTATAATTATTGAGAGGTTACAAAAGTTTGAGCCCATAGATTCCTTTGTTCTGAAACAGAGAAAATACTTTCCTTATAGGACCATTTTACTTAAGCAAAATAATAACAATGTGCCAGAAACATAATAGAGATCTAATAAATGATATTATTATTTCCTGAAACCCTGAGTTCCACTTAGGTTCTCCTAGATAAACTCAATTAAGGAAACCAATTTTGGTGCTTTGGTGTTGCCATCAACGGCAAATTACACCTCCAGGTATCTCTTTTAAGCATATGTAAGGTGTTTGAGTTACAAAGATGAAGAAGTTATTTGCAAATGTAAAATGATACTACTGTGCTCAATAAATAGGTAATACAGTGGTACCTTGGTTCACAAACTTAATTCTTTCCCTGATTCTGGTTGCAAAATTCATTCCATGATTTTGTTGCACCAAAATCATGGAAAGAATTAAGTTTGTGAACTGAGGTACTACTGCACTACCCTATTTTAGACAGCAGCAGGGAAAATAAGATGAGTATAAAGAAAGAAGATTCTGAGTTACCCAGAATTAAGGAAAGGAATCCTTACTGTCAATATAAGTCTACCAAATGCAAATGCAAGTGGTAGATAGATTTTCTTTTCTACTAGATTTACTTTCTGATATACAAGTTCATCACTCAGGTCAGGAGTATTCATCAAGCCATTGTCCATTGATAACTCCAGCTGAAGCTCAACAGGCTGTGTGTTTATTATTCACACTTAAAAAGCTGAAGTTCATTTGAATCTGGTTTGGGGGCAAGGGGCTGATTCATACAGAGAGAAGAATGAGAGCACTCCATGAAATGTACATTCATCGAAGTCAAGCTTGAATAATACAGAGGTGTAAAATAATCAGAAAAAACCTCCAGCTACAGCTGGAAATCAAATATTGATCAAATAATGCCTTAATTTTCCAGCTTAATGATCCAATTCCCATTTATTCATTCAACAAACATTAATTGAGCCACTTCTGTAGACCAGGCCCTGTGCAAGTCTATAGAAAATACTATGCCACTGCTCACCGCATCCAAACTCACATCTCACACTCAATCTGAAACCATCAGAGATTAAATAAACCTTTATTTTTGAAGATTGGGTGTGCTTGTAAAATATCAGTATGTATAATTACATCCTATCATGGAAAATCTTTCAGTAGCCTTTTTCTGAGGGCGTTGCTGTGAAAAGTACTCCGTTACTCTGTCTTCATTCACATTCTACAAAATGAAGGAAATACATTGTGTGCAGCCTCCAGAAACTTACAATCAAATAATAATAATACTGCTATCCCCACAGACACTAGACATACTGAAAACTGCATGAATACTGAAGAATCTAAATTAAGTTAATTAACAAGCCAAAGCTTCCCTCAGATTATATTGGCATTATTCATTGCTTTGTTGATTAAATGAGGTTCCTCCTAAATGGAAAGAGAAGATCTCGGGCTATTGCGTCCTTGTGGCCAGTTCTGCAGCATACCAGTGCTCAGAGGTGATCAAGTTCATAGGGTGGAAGATAGCAAGGAGGAGACCTGTCAGAAGGTGGGGTAACTGTGTGGCAGGTACAGCATGGGCTCACTGATTTATTGGAAGTCTTATACCTTCCCTAAACACTAGGGCACCTGTTTTCAAATAGACATTTTTCTGTACTCAATATGTGCCTTCCAGAGCTAATTGGAGGGTCTTCAGTGACCTATTATTTTGAAATTTCACGACCAGGGTCTCCTCTCTTGATGTGGAACAGCGTGAAATTGTAGCATGGATGCTTTTGGCTTATGTAATCTCTAGGACACTGTAGAGGACTGAGTAAAAGAACACCCAAGAATAACTGAAATAGTGTGCCATATCCAAATACCCTGTGTTTCAATGAGCTTATACTTGGAGGTTAGGGCGAATGGGTGAGTTAAACCTGCCAAGCATCCAGTTTCTGGATATCTATGGGCTTTTTAAGACATGAGTGTCTCTCCTCCCTCAGTGGAGTATAAGTCTAATCCTTAAAGGTGAAGTACATATTTTTCATTCAACATGTCCCTAAACACAAGCAAATAACTTCATCTGGTACCCAAGCAAAGATACAGAGAAATGTCTGCCAAAGGCAAAATGCCAATATTGTGTTCACTGAATGATGACAGTGTGCTGCATTTAATGGACTAGTTAAGAGAATTTCAAAGACAAAGATGCTCAGTGATCTTCTCTGCTGACTTAGCCTAACCCTGTCCCAAGCTTGGACTCTGCCATGATCAACCCATAATAAGAAGCAAAAGGTGATTGTTGTTTGTGAGGAGTTCTTTCTAGATTCCATGTTTTCCATCTCTTATTTCACCTAATTCCAGGTCAGAGAACTGTGAGCATCACATTGTTCTCCCTTTTCCTCACTCAACATCCAGGACAGGCATGTCTTAGAAAACAGAGGGGAAACCTACTAACTAAAACCAAGGCTTCCTTGGAAAATCCCAAAGAGAGGCAGCTTTGATATAACAGAAAAGGAGTGGGTTTAGAGTCCAAAAATTTCTCCATTTACCAACTGTGACCTTTGGTAGTTTCTAATTTGCATGTCTGTGGAAATGGCAGTAATAGCATCAAATCCATAAATTTGATATAGACATAATAAGATGACATAACTATAAGGACATGACAAATATTGGGTGACTCTTTCTCCCTGAGCCCATTCCTTCCTTCTCCCAAAACAACGCATGCTCCATCTTTCAACTTTCCTACTCTAAAAATGCCTGAGTTTAGGGCCACATAGGAACCGGCCCTGTGCCAACACCCCTGCCCTGTGAATATCAGTGAGTCTGAGGCTAGAGGAAGTAGACCTTTGGGATTGACGTGCTACTCATGTGGAGCTACATTCAGTATTGGAACCAGGATTAGTTACCGGCCCCATAGGCCAAAATCTACTGTTTCCAACAGAGAAAAGGTGTCATGTCCATTGTTATGAAGATATTCAGTGGCCCACAAAGCCCTGATTTCCTGTTTGGCCATGGCTGTGAGTGAGGAGCTCTATGATCTACTGCCTGGGACAGAGCTACTTTCAATAAGGTACAGGCTGGCTGGTTTGAGGCAGTTCAGCTGCCCAGTAAGTTGCTGTTATATTCTGACTTATTACGTCAGCTCTCAAGCAGTATATTTTCAAGTCAGATTGAGAGATACCCTTGTTCTTAAGGGTTCCACTGAAGATATTTGTTCTTCTTGGAATTGCATCTCATGCCTCTCGGGAGGTACCTCCTCCCCTTCAGTTTGTTACCCTTCCTCCATCCACTGTAGAACCCATCAGAGGAACTGTTTTGCTGCCTCCTTAATTATTTATATCTTCTACTAAACTTGAATGTCTACACATGCAGAGACCATTTTTATTTTCTCAGATATGTGTCTTGGATGTTTAGTGCAAAAATAGCAGTAGCACTGGGCAAATATGTCTTAACAAAATTGAAATAAGGTGAATGGTCACTTTGATATTCAGGGCAGTCCAGAAGCAGCCCCACTGGGACTGTGGCTGAAGATCAAGGAAGGCAGGAGCTATAAAAAGCTGGTCAGGTAAGGAAGATGCTGGCAATTATCAGAGATTGCAAGAATCCCTGAGATTGAGCCATCTGCAGAAGAGAACACAAGGGAAGGCATCTGTTGGTCGTGTATTTAGTTGCTTCTTTGCATATTAGTTTCCTCAATTAAAAAACAAGGAATAATCATTATATATACCTTAGAAGACTGTTCTAAAGATTTAAAAAGCTAATAGTTATAAAGCACTTAAAACAGTGCCTGAGTCAGGCATAGTAGTATAACAGTGCACACCTGTAATCCAGCATTTGAGACGGATGCAAGAGGACCATAAGTTGAAGTCCAGCCTAGGCAACTTAGTGATTTAGCAAGACCCAGGATGTAGCTCAGTGCAAAGGCCCTGGGTTCAGTCCCAACACCAAAAGAAGAAGGAGAAGGAAAAAGAGAAGGAACAGGAAATGCAGGAGGAGGAGGAGGGGGAGGAAGAGGAAAAAGAGGGGGAGGAAGAGGAGAAAGAGGGGGAGGAGGAGGAAAGGAAAGAAAATAAAAAGAAGCGGTGCCTGCTATAAAGTGAGGACTAATAAGTGGTGGGGAAGGTATAAACACAAATCCCTAAGGTAGACAGTTGAGTAAGAACCAGCAACATCCTGAAGCAGGCTTCTTGCCTGGGCACTAAAAACAGACATGCATTAAACAAATCTTGGGTCACGCATTTACTAGCTTGTGATGTGGAAGAAGTTGCTTGCATTTTGAGTTTTGCTTTCCACGACTATATCATGGGCTCAAGCATAGCTACCTCCAAGATTAAGAGAAGTTCCCTATGAGCCTTTCAGAACAGTGCATGGTATCTCTTGGATGCTTAATAAATATTAGCTCTTCTACCACTTTCCTTCCCATGCTTTTTGATCTTTAACCTTCTGCTCAGAATTGGAGGAAAACAGGGAGATTTATGGGTCGGGAGATTGTTTACAAAAGGGGTTGTTTTTTAAATTTTCTTTTTCCTTTTCTCTTCACAAAAACTAAGCATGGGGATAGTAAGGAAAGCAAATCCAAATACTCCACTCTGGAATGATTTGGTCCCCCACTGGGACCAGGAGAAGTAGTGGTATTTTAGGCTAATGGATTTAGAGGAAAATAAAGCTTTAATGAAACACTGGGTATGATTTCTCTATCTCTATTGATTCTTCTGAATGCTTTGGTCCTCTTTCGTGGTCTCTGGTAAGAAAATCTGTATAGTTATTTCTCACCACACCAGGACTGCACTTCCTTCTCTTGGAGTACTAGAGGAACCCAGGGTGTTGAGCTGGTGAGCTGTCTGTCTTCATTCCCACAGACAGGCATGGAAGCCAGTGTTTAGCTCAGTCCCTGGGGACTGGCTTTTGAGCAGAAGCTGTTCTCAGAGAAACTGAATCATTCAGCATGGAGGGGAACTACTGCACCCTGGGTGGTGCAGGGAGGGGATAAGCTGTTTAGCTAATTCATCCCTGGGGAAACTTCTAGTGTTTCTGGGCATGGCTGAGTGCACAGCTCATAAAAAATACACCAGATCATAGTTGGCATTTGATTTCAGAAGAAGCTACTGTAACAAGAGACGATGAGGGCAGTCTGCTGTCCTGTAACACCCAGGTGACTCACCTGGTTTACAGTGCTGCCCAAAATCAGCCCAGATGTCCCATTTTTGCCTTAGCAATGACAAAGCTGATCTCAGCATCCTCAACTCCAGTGCATTTTTGTCCAAATGCATGTTGCTGTTATTGTTTTAGTTTCTCTAGTGAATTAAAACACCAAAATGCACTATAGTATTATAACATCTCTTGGGTACTTACTATGTTCCAGGCATTGATAGAAGAACTTTGTATATAGTAGTTAATATTCCCTCTCTAGACCGTCATAGGTGTTGAGAAATGACTTGCATGTGACAGTGGACACAGCCCAGCATGCTGGAAATAGTACAGGGTCCCAATTACCAGGTGTGAATCTGAGTAATTACTTAAGCCCTCTGAGTTTCATTTTGCTTTAAAGTAACTTCAACTATAGTGGTTAATGAGGTTATAATGAAGATTAAATATGACTATAATATACAGGGGTAGCATCCTGACCTCTATAAGCCAGTCGGTATGAGAGCTCCTCTTACAAAACAAATAATCAAAAGAAGCTGACGGAGGTTGAACAATTTAATTTCCCCAAAGACATGGCTGGTTGGGGTCTCAGCCACAATTCACCCCCAGGTCTGTCTGATTTCAAAAACACTACAACTTCTCTTTAGCAAAGTAAGTACTGAGTGTACTCCATCCCAGCCCTACACCATTCCTAGGACTGCCCGTGATACCTGCATGCACATCCCCATCTTGCCAGCAGGATGCTAGGAGACCTATTTCTGTGAATCAGAGACTGAGCATGAACTCATTAAAGAAGCACAAGTGTCCACACAGAAGCAGAGGCAATAATGAAAACTCTGGGTCTTATGCTTCAGTTGAGATTTTAGCCGGCCACAAAAGGCAAGGGCTGTGGTAGAACATCTGGATACTCTTTGAAGGCTCCATTTCAGGTCCTTTCACTGAGTCCCCACCTTGGTGGTTAACCACCTGGACCCAGCATGAAGATGCATTCTGTTTATGGTGTTTTTATTAACACTCAGCACCAAGTGGAAGACACTTGTTTCTGAATGGGTGGGGACCTCTCCACCGGGATTCTGTGTTACAGTGGAATCTTCTGGCTCGGAGCTGAGAGCAAGGATTTAAGGAAATGAGCCTCAGGAATGGTCAGTTTGGGTGAACATTATCAGTGCTGTGAAGATAAGAAGACTCGAGGGAGAAGTTTGTTTCGTTTTGATTTTTTTATGGATTTTTTTGTTTTCGTAGTTTTTTGGGGGGGAGGGGAGGGGTTTGAGTATGTGTGAGACAGGGTCTCACTCAATAGTCCAGGCTGGCTTTGAATTTACTGGTAGCCCAGGCTGGTCTCAAACTCATTGCTGTCTTGTCTCAGCCTCCCAAATACTGGGAAATGTTTAATCTAAGAGCCTGGAAGTTGGGAAAAGGAAGGAACATTCCAAGTGAACAATAGAGAAGGCTCTTCTGAAACACAAAGGATCTCAGAATATTCCTTAGGATGACAGAGGTAAGCATGAACATGAGGAGGAAAGGGCAGGAATCAGAGGGGGGAGAAGGTGCTGGAATTAACACTCAAGGTTCATAAAATGGAAACCAAGTTTGCTGAAACACATTACCTGCTCTTCTAACTCTTCTGCCAAATAATTCATGTTGCATTTTGTTCCTTACTGAACTGGGCATAAGCCAAATACTCAGACCTCTTTCCTTCTTGTCAGAATAGGTAGACGTTTCCTCCAGCATTTCAAGGTGAGATGAAAATGTGTATGATTTCCACATTTATTTGTTAACTTTGGCCCTTACTATAGAGACAGGTTAAAAGCCATCCGGGAAATAGCTGACAGTGAATGCTTATTAGTGTGCCACTGAGGCGGGGAAGGCACAGGACCTGTCAAACTGTAGCCCTTCTAATGAGAAGGTAGAAGAAGCCAGAAGCATGAGTGTCAGTGTGGAAGGCATGCAAGGTCCCTTGCCACCCAGCCCCTACGTAAGATTGCCTCCTAGGAGAATTCTAGTGGCCAGGCTGGACTGGAGACACTGTAGAGAAAAGATTTACAGCATTTGCATTCAGACTATGCTGGTAACAAAGAAAGTAGATTACACACTGCTGTCGTCAGAGTTTATAAGGGAAAGGATTTAATACAGGACACATAATTTATAGGATTATTTTATAATATTCACCCAAAGAGTCAAATGCAAAAAAGTGCAAGAGATCTCTCCATACGCTAGAGACCCAAAGAATCCAGCTGAGGGCCTGGATCCCATGGCAATGTCCTGCACGAATCCAGCTGAAGACCTAGAGCCCACGGCAATGTCTCGTGCAAGTCTGTATCAAGGATCTGCACTGGGAAGGCCCAAAGGTCAGTGGTGGAAACTAGAAAGTCTGCGCCAGCGGGATGAAGGATCTGTGCCAGCAGGCTGAGGGGTCTGCACTGGAGCCAGGAAGTGACGCTCAGAGTAAGACCAGAGCTCCCCCAAACAGAACCACAGCCATCCTCAGCGACAGTAAGGACCCGAGCTTCTCCAACGGTGAGAACAGCCAAGTTCATATCAGGAAAGCCCGCGTGATAAGCTTCTCCAGGAGAATCAATGGCACAACATTTTCCCCTCAGGTGGGCCCTCCACACCCAGCACCACGCTGATTCAGTTCAGCTGAATGTTACAAGTTGACCATTAGTTAATTCACCACACATACCTGTACTCCTAGCCTTTGTAGACCAAAACTCTTGTAAGTAGTTAATTTTTATGAGTGATACAGTGATGTGCCTAGAACTCTCTCTTCCTACAGGGAGTTTATTTGATATAGTTTGGGTGGTCAGCTTGGTTAATGTGGAAGAATAACTATGATACTTGCTAATTAAATGTAAACTAAGTGCTTTACAACATTGGGATAGGAGGAGGGAAAACTTCAGATCCTCTTGACTGTTAGAATAGGTGAATCTCAGTGTTATATGTGTGCAGTGTGCGAAACTTGCAGGAGACTGTGGAGTAGCTGGCGAAATAACAGTGGAGCTAAGACCTGAGCTGGGCTGTGTGCATTACTGAGATTTAATGGTTGGAGTACAGAGGGCAAGGCATTCTATTCAAAAGCAAGATGTGCTCGAAATACAAGAAGGGTTACCCAAATTACCTGGCTGAAATGGTATCTGGAGAAGTATAAGACCCTGATATGTTTGGGTTTATTGAACAGAAACAATGTCAAAAACTCAACAGGCCTCCTTTATATATTTTATATGTTACCATGCAGAGTACTAGGAATAATAGTTTCAACTTTTTGAGTGTTTACATGGGCAGCAGGCAATGTGTGACATGGTGGGGATACAGAGAAACAGAGGTCTGGTGTTTGCCTTTGGGACTTCGAATTCTAAGTCTTGGATAAAGTCATAAAAGCAAGTTTATTCTAGTGTAATTGAGGTGTATACAGTTGACTGCGGAAGTATGGAGAACAGAATCATTGGCTGTTCCTGCTAGGTTTCAGAATGGCTTTGGAGAGGTAATGAGGTCCGAGCTGGGTAGCAAAGCTGTGTAGGAGTTTGCCACCTAGAGATAGAAAGGGCATACCAGGCAGAGGGAGGAGCATGATCAAAGACATGGTATAATCCTAAATTATGTTTCTCTTTATTTCAGCTAGTGCTGCCTCACTGTTGCTGAGGATAATGCATATTTGGATTCTATGTTACGTATTTTCTCCTTGCCAACTTGCTTTGTTTGCAGATCGTAATTTCTCAGTTTATCTCTATAGTGGTTTCCCAGCCAAATTACCCTACTAAAATAACCCTGGAAATGCATCACCTCTGTCTTCTGCTGCTGTCACTGGCTGTTTGTGTCCTTATCTTTCAGCCAACTTCAATGGAAACTGGAAGGAGAAATACAGATTGCTCCAAAAAGAAATCACAGGCCCGTCTCTTGAGCAGTAGAGTGTGGGTGCACTGGGAACATTATCACATTACCTCCCACAGTTATGGTTTTATGTCACAGTAGCAAGTAGGAGGAAAGAAATGCTTTGCCTTCTCAGAAGAACCTCCTTGGGAGAGAGGTTCATTGTGCAGCATCTATTGTTAAAGTCAGTGTCTATGAGCATGACCAGAATCTTCCATATGCTGAGCATATTCATTTTCAGAGTGACATTTTACCTTTATTATCCTCTGCAAGGATGGCATGGACAAGTATAATACATTTTATAAAAGGGAAAACTATGTAAGGAAAACGCTTATTGAGTAGATGAATAGAAAAATGAAATGACTTAAGTTAGTTTAGCCAATTTTGAGTATCTACTATGTTTCAGTCATTATGTGAGGGACATGTGTATGGGTAGAAATAAATCACACCTAATTCCATGCCTCTGTTCATAATGTTCTCTGTTGCTGAGATTCCTCTTCACCACAACCCCCTTGATTAAATCAATTAAGGCCTGTTTTATCTTTAATGAACTCAACCCAAATGTCACTTCCTTTCTATGGTTTGGGTTGACTTCCCCTCACTGTAAACACAATGATTATCGTTCTTGGTTTTCAAAGAGTTCTATCCAAAACTCTCTTCTATTTATTACTTTCTTCACTGACTATTTTCAATTAGAATCATTTTTCTATCTCTGTCTTAGTCCATTTGGACTGCTATAACAAAATACCTCAGCATGAGCAACTAAAGATCACCTTTCTACATACCTAGCATCTGAGAAATCCAAGTGGATCTCAAATTATTTGTTTTGTAGAAGATATTATATATGAAAACCCATAGCATCCTACATAATCAGCAAATTTGGACACACTTTGGGGAATGCTACCTTTCAAGCAGTGTTCATAATGTGAATAGTTTTAAAGGTGTGTATGACAAGAGTAGCTGGACAGATTGTTATTCTCTGCCTTCCCCATAGTCAGGGTACCATTGTGTGTACAAAATTAAAGTGTTCACACAATGGCTTGTGTAAGGATGGGGCTAATGTCACCAACCCCCCCACCTGTAGGGTCTGGTGCTCAGACAATTTGTATGTGTGTTTGCATTAACATCTTTAGGAAAGGAATTCAAAATTAAACCAAAATGACTATTAATTTAGGATAAGAAAAGAAATGATGAAAAATTATAAAATTAAACAGCTGATACATATCAGGAAAATGCTTACAATATCATATTATTGCCAATTAACTGCTTGAAACATTACTATAACATTTCCCCCTACAATATTATTAATGCTATTTTTGAATATTTTTTACTGTAACAATTTTTATAATGTTATTTTCCTACAGCTAGGATAGAGTGGTTGTTCAGGTTAATCTAATTTGTTTAGTTTTATCACTTTTTTTTTTTTTTTTGGTACTGTGAATCAAACTCAGGTCCCTGCGCTTGCCAGGCAGGCGCTGTGCCACTGAGCTATATCTCCAGCCGGTTCCATCACCTTTGATAGATTTTTGAAAATCTATATTAGTAAAGCCAAGTGAAACTGGAAGAACCATTTCAATTTTTGGCAAACTTCTCTTACGATACGAACTCTGGTTTTGGGTGATTAGAGTAGACCACAGATGGGTAAGACAGCACGAGGATCGGGAGAGACGTTCCTAGAAGCTATTGCTACCCCTAGGCAGCAAACAATACCTTAATTCTACAAGGTGAAATTGTGATCTACTTAAAGATTGCTCAACAAAAAGCAAAATGTATTCCAGCTCAACTCCCCATTAGAACCTAAATATGCTACTACTCCACATGAGGAAAAGCGAAATCAAAGGGTAAAGCCATTGGAATTTTATCTACTTAAACTATTTTATTTTCCAACTTTAAAAACAAGTATGTTCCAGTGAATATATTGCTAAGAACCCTCCTAGGGCTTGGAAGGCCCTGAATGAACAGGAGTCCTGACGATTCAGTTTTATTACCTTCATCTCATAGGGGTGGGTAGAAGGGATGGGTTCATGTTGGAAAGTAGTAAGAAAGGGATCGTGTAGCAGAAATATATGGACAGCAACATAAATATGTATAAGGAGTCAGAGGTCCCTTACCGAATAAACTGTGGGTCGTTACCTTAGAACAACCAGCCTACCCACAATCTGCTCGGCTCCTAGAGGTACCATCTCCTCTCTGGCTCCTGTCTGCATAGCTCCTTACCTCCTCGTACACCAGCCATCACATGGTGCTATTTTATGAACCAGGCAGCTGCTCATACACCAGAGGCTGGTCCCACTGCACAGACTGTGTTTATGTTCTCTTTATTTTACTGGAAATCTTTCCCGCCATCCGGCCTGGTAATTGCACCACACCATTTCAGAATCGATTGCTTTTAGAGCTGTTGCGCTTTTATTACTGCTACTCGTTGGGGGAAAGAAGGGAGCAAGAAGGCTAGCCTGGTCCCTGCAATAGATTAGTGTCCTCAAATTGTCTTTCTCCAGCTGCTGAATAAAACTAGTAATGCTACTAAATGAAACCATAAAGAAAAAGAAGATTGAGAGTATAAGAGGAGAGATGTCAGAGAGACAGACAGAGTGACAGAGAGCCAGAGACCAAGATAACGTATGGATCTGACTTTTCTTGGACTGTACAGCAAAGCCATATTATGATGTTGGTTATATACTGCAATAACGTAGGAATGTTGCATAAAGTAACAGACAAAAACTATTTTAAAACACCTGTTAGCAGTTGTACCAACCTGCCACTTTTGTAAGTATACTGATTTTTCCTCATTGTTGGAGTTGAGGGGATATGTGTTTTGTTTTATATTTTTTTTCTCATTCAATATGGTAAGCGCTGTGCTTTGACTCAGATATGATAGATTTCCTAGTTAGTTATACACATCACATTTATTTTGTTAGTAGATGGCAGTCTCCCCACAAGTAGGCCACTTTTATGAACTGCTGGCATGTAGTATTGATTTGTTTAGCTGCACTTCCGTATGGTTTCATTGAAAGGTAGCAGTAGGAAGAGCTGTTCTCTTGAGAATGAGGAACTCAGAAAATTAGATTTAGTGAGGAGCATTTTCATTCCAATTGGAACCTCTTTCGGGAGGGGAAAAAAAAACCCTCCTGGTTAAGGAGCAGTGGAAGACAGGCTATATACTCATGTAACTGTTGTTCATTCTAATTGTTCACAACCCCAGGCACTGCTTCATTTAATGATTTTTCCCCATATGCTATCACCTATAACATTTATCTACATGAATTACTTATTTTTCTTATCATCAACCTTTACAGAAAGGTTTTAATGACAGTTCATGGTGTTTACCTATTTTCCAAAAATAGTCTAAGTTAGTCATTACAAATTGGACTTTCAAGTTAAATTGGTCTGAAACATATTTAAGCATCATATAAATGTCAGATCTTTCATAGGATTCTCCTCTGCTAAGCAGGTGGCAATACACTCATTTCAGAATGCTAGATTAAATGGCTTGCCTGGAGACACATCAGAGTTGGTCATAAAACCCAGGTGTCCCTATTCCCTTTGTACTCCTCTAATAACCAGATTCAGTGCTCTAATGCTGTACATGATAGGTCCTACCTTCGAAGTGGGAGGCAAGTGACTGTCATCTGTCACTTAAATGCATGAATAATGTCTCTCCTTGTGCTTGCTCTGTTGATTCCAGTCTGTCATGTCAAGCAGCATTACCTTTATTATTGAAATGAAAAGGATACTTGGATCATTGATCTCAATGGCAGTTGGCACTATAAAAACTGCTACTCTGCTGTGTCATATAGAAAGATACTGCCTGGTATACCAGTCAGCTAGGGTATCAACAAAAATGCTGGCACCAGTTAGCACTGTCAAATGGCTATAGCTCTGCCAGTTCCACGCCTACACACCTATTAGTTCCTGCTCAATAATCAGTGATACGGGTACTTTGACATCCTCTGATTTCCATGTAAATGTTATACAACTCTGGATTTTGTGTAACATTCCAGTCCCTTCAATTTAGAAGTCAGAGTTTAGAAGAGTCACTATTTTTAGTTTCAGTCAGTTAAAAACTTACCTTGCTTAGCTTTCAGATAGACTCTCGTTCATCATTTCTAGGAAATCTTAAAAACATAAGAAAATCTTAAAACATAAATAAAAAGATATCCATTGAGGGGTTTAAATTTTTTTATATTAATTGTTTTGACTGACAGAATCTGACTGTTTTCTCCATTGTTAATTCTTCACTGAGCATGGAAGAACCTTTGGAAGGCAGATAATATCCAAAATAATCCACAATGTGTGAGGCCTTAAACACTATATAAGGAAAACATTTAACCTACTGTAGTAAGCTCTACTTGCTGTAAACTCTTGGAAAGTAATTAGGGACTTCAACACAATCGCCTTGAAAGACCAGCTTATTGCAAAACGCTTTTATTTTTTACTGAGTATAACTTCTTTGAAAGTAGAGAACAGATTTTCTTTAATGTTCCAATCCTTATCTACAGTGGATAATGTTAGAGCAAGGATCTAGTATATTATGGTTCTCATTTTATGAGTAGGAAATAGAGGACCAGAGAATTTTAATGAGTATAAAAGTTTTCCAAGTGCCATGCGTCAAAACAAATATTTGACTCTGGACTCATACATGTTCTCACCTTTCACTTGTGCCCTGATGCCCAACAACTTATTTCATGAGGGACACCCATGAAACAGGGACACCCAGGGGAACAGATCTTGTGTAGGTATTAGTTTCCAATATTTAATATGCTATGAAAGTAATGAATGTATTTAACTTCCTGAAAATCCCAGTCTAACCTTTAAGGATATGGCCACAAAATTGACAGGGATTCAACTAGTTAACTGTAGGATTTGTTTTTCCATGACAGTGCATTCTGTCAAAATTGGGTCTCATTAAAATAAATCCCCATCCTAGCAGAGAGGAGCCTCCCACAAGTAATATGGGAACTAACAAGTTCAATTAATGACACTATTCTTTGGAAAAGGAAAGAAGATAAACCTTTCATCCTGTTTCCCTTTTTGTAACCACAGGGCACACTGTGGCCAGTTGCAGAGCTGGGTAATTGAATTCAGTTCTGCAAGCTGACTGCATTTCTACTGTAAGTGGATCTCTCTCTTCTATCTGAGAGAAAATGGCCTCAAATGATTCTGGCTGGGACACAGCAGCCATCCCTCTCACAAATAGCCTTATTGACTTCTCTGGGTAGGGAGCCCAAATTGCTGCCCAGATGAGTCCAAGCAGCAGCCAGGAGATACCCAGTTAGTTTAGTGGGTCTCTATCCTCATGGAATATGTGATCAAAAAAGCCCATCTTAGAGGAAAGAAAAAAGTATGGTCAGGTGGGTCAGGCACAACGCTTGAGGTAGTGAGACCTGAGATTTGTATTTTTAATAATATGCAAAGTCAGATATATAAATATATTTGTATGTTTCATAATGCAACACACGCCAAGAATCTTTTCTTTGCATAGTTATTTTGGGAGTGTCAACTTTATGGGTGTGCTAACCTCTGGGAAAGTTGAAAATAAAGGAGGTCAGGGAAAAAAAGAAAAAGTGATTTGGCCTCAGACATTATCCCTCAAGTGGTTGACTGTGAAGGTCTGTAATGGCCATTGGCATCCCAGTTTGCTATGTATCTTCAGTAGAACTTGTTTTATCTAATCCTCAAAGTTTAGTTTTGAAAGTTGAGAATGTAGCTGGATGCGACAGTGCGTATCTGTAATCCCAGCTACTCTGGAGAATGAGACGAGAGGGTAGCACATTTGAATTCAGCCTGGGCAACTTAGGGAGAAGTTGCCCTGTTCTGAAAAGAAAGAAAGATGAAAATTAATTGTGCAAAGACCAAAATGATAGTATTAGATCAGTAATAAATATAGTAAGAAGTGATCATAATTATGACTCTAACCAGTGCGATCATCTGCCACACCGTATCTGGACTTCAGATTTCCGGGTGGATACGCTTGTTGGGCTGCAGCTCACAAAGCCAACTTGTGCACGAGGAGTTTGCAGGGATGCATTTTCAAGAGCCTGGGGATTCTTTGCAAGTGGCAAATATCTATGTGTATTTCACCTGAGAGACAATCCAAATATCTTATAATGGGAGCATATTCTGAAGGGTCTTGCTAGCCTCCTAGTACACACGTTCTCTCACAGATTTTACTGCCTGTGTTGAGCTGTGCTCAGGAGCACACAGGGGCAAACCTGTTCTAATTTAGCTGTTAAGGGCTAATGAACAAGAGCTGAGGAGAGTTGATAACGTAAGAACTGCATTTGTGGCAAGCGAAAACTAAAGTTACACACAATTTGAAACAGCCAAAATTGAGGGGATTTGGGTGAGAATGGAATCATAGCAAGCCTTAGGACAAGTATGACAATTTCTAAAGATGCAAGGCTAGAGAGGTCAGGGGTATTAATGTTTACTGTGGGACCATTAATTTGATTTCAACTAACAACTTGAACTGCCATGTTAGATTAATATTGTTAATTAACATTTTATAGCTTCTAGATTTATTTGTATTTAACATGTAAATCAGCGTTGGTTGCATAAAAGCTCTAAGGCTAAGAGAATTGTAGCTATTTTTATATTAATATATACTATATTTATGTAATGCTAGCATAAAAAATGATCTGATTGGTTGCTAGAGTTCCCCAAAAATGTTTTTTTAAATTTCTTTTTAAAAAGATGAGCCTGTATTTTGTTCAAATTTGAGAAAAAATATTACTGGCAGAGGAGGGGAGGTGCTCAGAGCCTATGGATTGGAATTGGGTATTGACATAAATGGGAACTATTCTCCTTGCCAAGTTCCGTTTCTGCTAGGTTGCAGTCATTTGTTGAATTTTTTTTGCCAATTCATTTTTTTTTAATTATTTATTTACTAGTCCACGTTTGTAGTACATAATGTTTACATTTCTTATTGGGAGTTGGCACATGTACATAACACATCTTAATTCCTTTTTCATCCACTTTCCCTTCCCTCCCTTTCCATCAATCTCTTGATCACCTTCCTTTTTTTTTTTAACCTTTGCAGTGCATAATGTTTACATCCCTTGTGTGGAGCTCATTTGTTGATTTTAAGAAAGCAATGGGAATTGCTAATAGCCAGAGAAAGACCCTTTTGTGGGCACATGCTAGGTTGAAGCTTGCAAAAGCAAAAACTGAATATTACTCCAAAGACAATTAGGTGGATTCTTTGCAAGAAAGAGATGTGTCTGTGTATGGAGGATAAAAGTAAGCACATAGAGTGTGTGTAGAGAGGTTAATGGAAAAGAATGAGGGTAGTGTGGGAACCAGCCAATTTTGCTTCCTTTATAATGAGAGACTTATGAAAATATCAGCATCAATTACTTGCTAAACACAAATTACAATCTGTAATTTTTTTAAGAAAAATAATTCAATTTAGAGCAAGAATGAAAGAAATACAGGCACCAAAGCCCAAGTACACAATTTAATCCCTTTAACCAAAGCTTAGCATGAATTCTTTTTCCCTACTTTGGTTTAAATTCATTCTGAATGTTTCATGCAGAGGTTTAGGGAAGGAATCTGTGGATTCTAGCCATGTGACTTCTGAGCCTGACACTCCTCTGCTCTAATGGACTTAGGGAACAGGTCTTTAGCAGGCTCTTAGCCTTAACTGCGCAGAGGCACTTGGTTGCTACCTTTACTCCCACCATGAACTCATGGAGCAGGTTTCCTTTTTTTCATGTAGGATGTGATTAGAAAACCTCTCCTTGCTGCACTTCTGTCTTTGGGGTACAGCTGAACATGGGGGGATCTCAGGAATACGGAGCCTTTCCTTCTCTTTTCCCTTTGAGGAGCTGACCTTCCTAATCCCTTCTCTCCCTAGCCCTTTACCACGCTCAGTTAGTACTGAATTCTCTTCTTTTCCAAACTCTGCAGTTTTCTGTAGAATTTCTATTGGCATAAGCAGTGCTAGCCAAATCTTGCTGTGATTTTTGCCCCCATGGAGAAAGATGTATTACAACTAACCCTTTATATCTTAGGAGGTCCTGGGGCTTATTTGCATTACAGTCACAGGATCATAAATAGCCAGCCATGCATCAGCAGGGTTAAATCATTTTCAGGATGAAATGATGTAATCCACTTTAGATGCAGCAAATGCAGGGACCTTTATGTGGTATGTGTTCAATAAATACTTGACAGCTTAATTTATTTATTTTCATCCCCTCTAATATAAAGAATGATAGGATTGCTTTATAGGCCCTCAGTTCTCTGTAAAAATCACTTAGTGGTAGCTCATTTTCTAGCAATTCTACATGCGTTAGATATTTTTCCATCTTCGTTATATTTTTAATATTGTACAGGGGCAGTAAAAACACAGTAATTTAGTTTAGTTGAGGGTAGGTGTCTATCTACCGTGGTAATAATTGTGTATAATCTTTAAAGAAATGAAGCATTATTGTCTTTAAATAATTCAAGCCCATAATAAAGTGTTGCATATAGAGGTTCTGCTTTACCCTCTCATAATGACTTGTATATAATTAGCTCACCAGAATGCCTTCCTGCACCTTGCTGCTTCCTGTTCCCTTTGCACTAATTCTTTGTATGGTTGCATCAAAGTATTACAGTAAGTCGTTCTTCGGTAATCATGTTTAGACTGTTCATTTGACAGTGAGTTTTTTGACCCTTGTAATATGACTTTGTTAAATATAGTTCAAGCTCGCTTGTGTTAAAGCTGACATGAATTTTTAATTTTGTGATTTTAGAATTAATGCATGATGTAAAAGAAATGTAAAGTACTTTGTATTCATCCAAAAAATATTCCATGCAGATCTGAGTACAAGAGCGAACTTCCATATATTAATGGAAAAAAATGCGGAGGGGATGCCTAATTACTTTAGTTTATTGAGAGTCCCAGGACACTTTCTAGGGTGGTAAAGGTGATATTAGCCCTTATGCCCTGGACATGATCCACTTTAGGGGTAATTGCTAATTACAATCTGTCTACCTAATTCCCCTGGCTCTTCCCACTGAATGTTATTTTTCTTCACTTTGCAATATTTAACTATTATCTGCTCTTGGTGGGTGGTGGTAGAACATCTGCTAATTTCTACTTTTGTGTTCAGCATCATTTGCTTTTCCTTGGGTGTTTGGGATAATAATTATTTTCTTTTTATTATTATTATTCTAACATATATATATATATATATATATATATATATATATATATATATATATATAAACATAAGCTCTGTAAAGTTCTTAGCTACTCTTAACTACTCAGCCTGGAATGTGCATTGCCAGTGTAGCATATAGACTTATTGGATCTATTTTTGATAATTTGGAAACAGTGGACATACCAGTGGTCCATGAAATGCAGTCTCTAAAGTTGTGACAACTTGAGATGAATCCAAGACAGACAAGAATCTTCAGTGCCCTCACTTATAGGGGTAAAATTAGAACATGTGTGGGACAGAGACAAATGAAAGTTATCCCACAATGAGACCCATCTAACGGCCCATCCTGTTTTGAAGCTTTCTCCATATAGGAATGCCTCCATATGTGGTGCTAGAACATTCTTTGATTCTTCATTCTTTTTATAATTAAATGAAACTGCAAGACACAAAAAGAAAAATGTGAGTCAAAAATTTGATTCCCCACAAATACAGGCCCAAATTATATTCAGGTATTCTACATTGCTTTTTAGGAAGGGAACAAGAGAGTTCTTGAGTATTTCAGGCCTAAGCCATTGATTTGGGATGTATTGCATGGGGTTGGAGTGGAAAGAGACCAGGTTTTATCTATAATCTACCCTCACTATCTCTAGAAATCACTTACTGCAGTCACTTGAGTTGCAACTCCATTGATTCTTTAGCAATGTCAGATGAGTTGAAGCATCTTTCCTGCTAGTCAATATGTCCTGAGTCTTCTTCATGATCAAAAATGTTTAGAGCTCTCAAGAAATAGGTTTCACTGAGAATATGAACTGCATATTCCATACATGGTAAACATGGATTTTGAAGTCAATTTTACCCATACTGTAGAGGTTTACCAAACTACTCTTTCAAAAAGATGTACTCACTGAATCAACACACTGGGGCTAACCCAATCTAAAAGACCCAAATATAATTTTCCCTGTATTTTCTAAATGATCATGTCTCAGCTGTAAGTAGAAAGCTCTGTGGCTTTTATTAAAGAAGAACATATTGTTTCCTGTGAAGATTGCAATGAATGACTCAAATGCCCATTCTATGACTCAGATTGTCAGATTCATAACCCAGTTTATCAGTGCGCTGCCTTCTGCTGCTGTTCTTCGTATTCCAGTTCCACCAGAGAGAACAAATTGCTTCTATTGTATGTAAGAGCACCATGTAGTCAAAGCACCATTTGAAATGGAAGTGAGGAGTAATAGCAACAAAAGAACATTGGCTAATAATTGTGCTCAGAATGCTCATTTGGGTAGGTGTGTGGAGTGAAAGTGACCATGCCCTGGTGGAGTCCATCTCCTGAGCATTCCCTGAGCCTAAAATTGCTCTGCTGATGAGATGTATTCATTTTTTAAGCATGTGATTGTGGCTTTTAGACTTTTTTTTTTTTAAAGGAGTATATTCAGCGCATTCTGACTTAGAGATGTCAGGCAAGAATTTGATGTCAGAATGACAAAAATAATCTAAAATCTAAGATTTATTAGTGTGTGACTATCTAACCTTATTTTTCTGTTTCTCTCCCAGTATCTTGGTGGTGCACAGATACTCACCTCATGCTAAATCCCTATTGCCATTGTCTTAGAAATATATTCTTGCCTTTCAGAAGCAAAAGTCTTGGGTAGTTTTGTGGTTTAGAAGAGAAAATAATCTATTTCTTGCCTGTTTACTTGCACTGATGGAGAAAACTATTAGAGAAAAGCTTCCTTTTTTTTATAAGCAAAAGAATGATTGACACTGACTGCATTCCCAGATTTTCTGTGTTCATGCTAATCAGGATGATGACACTGATGCTGCATTAAAATTTACCATGCAATCTCAGGAGGTGAATGTTGATTCAAATTTAGAAGTGTACAGATTCCCCACAGTATCCTCTATTTCCACACATAGGAGAAGAGGATCAATAAAGAAGAAGTTGATGGGCTTTTGAATGAGCCAAATGTATGTACATTTGCATTAATGTATGTGTGAGAGAGACAGAGAAAGAGAGACAGAGGCAGAAACAGACAGAGACAGAGATGGAGAAGGAGGAGGAGGAGGAATTCTGAGAACACATTATATGAAGCAAAGACAATATTCTGTCACCACATAACTTCCATCTTCTATCGTTTCCAGGTCCTGCTGGCTTTTGTGTGTTAAGCACCACCCACTAGCCATTAGTGTTCACTGACTTGGTATTGCCATCCCCAAATCTCAATTTGTTGGCCTTTAATTCAATCTTTCTGCCAACTTCCTCTCCACTTGCAGGTTATTGGCAGGAGGCTTCAGGGTTTCCCACACTGGATCACAGTTGGTTTTCTCATGTGTGTTTTCTTCTTAGCCTCTTTGTTGATGTTTGCTGCCTGTCAGTCCACTGGGACATATAATTGCCACAGATGTATTCCCCGCTGTAAGAATGCTCTTCCATCAGAACGCAGCCTGCTGTGCTCCTCACGCTGAAAGAACTTCAAGGACTAAAATAAAAGTTAACTGCCCAAAGCCAGGCATGGTTCTCCACAGAAATGGAGAAAAGATCCTTCTACATGGGACTCTACCTAGTATATAGTATTGGCCTTTTCTTCCTTCTCCTCTTCACTTCTACTCTTCCACATCAAGACTCCCTAGACAATCTTCTCCTCACAGGGCCCCTTACCCCTCAGGCTGAACAACCTATGAGGAACAGATCCCAGGCACACTCAGTCCCAGAGTTCTTATGTAAATCTTCTTGGGCTGTAATAACAAAATACCATGTACCAGGTTGCTCAAATAGCAGAAATCCATTTCCTCATAGTTCTAGAGGGAAGAAGCCAGCTAATTTGGCTTCTGGTGAGGGCTCATTTCCTGGGTTGCAGATAGCCACCTTCTTGCTGTATTCTTGCATGGCCTTTCCTAGGTACATTCATGGATGGAGAGAGCATGCAAGCGCTCTGGTATCTTTTCTTATATAGATATGAACTCTATCAGACCAAGACTGGACTCTGTGACCTCATTTAACTTCAGTAATCTCCTTATAGGCCTCATCTCCAAACACAACCACATCGGGAGTTAAGTTTCTTCCTATGACTTTTGGGGGATGCATTCATTCATTCTATGTGAAATCTTCAGTTAAACTCATCAGGAACTGTTGCTACAATTCTATTCTTTCTATCCTTTGCCAGTGTGGAAATTTCCCATCCAATGTGCGACTGAAATATGCCTTAGAAACTTTAGATAAGTTGTGGCATCGCTTAGTGACTGTGAGGAGATTGATACATTAGCTTGGAGTATGTTTTGTTAATCAACTAGACTATTTTATAACCTAATGCACAAAACCCCACTTTTACTTACTTGAGGTAAAAATGCATTGATATTGCAAGATATACCCTCACCCAGAGTTAAAGTCATTTAAAATATGTCACTGAAGCTCAAAGAACTTTAGAAAGTAAAGTAAATAGGGAGATAGATCTTTCTCAAATGGGAAGGGGATCAAGAAATGGAAGGAGGGTGAGGGAGGGGAGGGAGAGGAGATGAAAAAAGAAATTAAAATATGTCATGTACTTGTACCAACTCCAAACAAGGACTGTAAACATTATGTAATGCAAACATGTACTAAGAAAAATAAAAATAAAAAAGAAAGTATAGTAAGACAAGGTAGAGAAAATAACCTAGTTAACATATGATTAAAATAGGAAATGACATCAGTGGCAAAAGTAGAGAAGAAAGTAGACAGCTACAAACTGGTTTCCTGGGAGCAGCCAGCACCTTAGATAAGTGGGCTATGCAAGGCGCATCTGGGCTTTTGGCTTTGTTCCCAGTCTTCTCCTCCTCCTCCTCCTCCTCCTCCTCCTTCTTCTTCTTCGTCTTCCTCATCTTCTTCGTCTTCTTCTTCTTCTTTTTTGATTCAGTGCTGGGGATGGAACCGAGGGCATCATGCATCCTAGGCAAGCACTCTAATCTACAACCCCAACCTGCTGTTTCCAGACTTATCTAGCAAATCATAGGATCATTTCCCTAGTGAGCCAGACCTCTAGGGAAACATTTGGCATTATTAGTTTGCACTGTTAGTCCTAAAGTTAGTTTACTTTAAAAATATAATTGTAGTGAACGCAGTCATGTGTGTGTGTGTGTGTGTGTAAAGGTATAAAAGGCAACATGTTCAGTTTTAGAGTAAAAAATTCTTAGTTATTAGTTATTGAGTCCAGCCCACAACGAATACTGATAGTGTTGGTTATCCTTACCCAAGATTATTAAAAAGCTATGGCTTTTTAACTTATCAAATTTATAAACTACTATTCAGCTGACCAGTTATCGACAGTAACTCAAGGTACTATTTCCCAGTAGATTTTCTTCTACAGAATGAATGAGGACTTTTTTGTATAAGGCTTCAAATGAGGACGACCAGAACAATGAGTGATACGCTATTGATTGTTGAATTCTGAAGATGGTTGCATTATCATAACAACCCTTGCTCATTATTTTTAATCATATAAAATTGTCAAATAAAAACTTTGTATTATTACATATTTCTTCAGATAGTGTTCTGTGGATTATGTTTTGCTTTATTATTTACACACTTCAGGTACCCTACACACTCACACACACATACACACACACATGCACAAAGACACCTGGACTCACAGTTTTTGTACTTCGCATAAATCCTTTGAAACTATCCAGTTTGATTAACATTGATGGGGTGAATAGTGAATAGAACAGCTGACTTCTTTTAGTAACCTGAGACACCACATTAGTATCTCCAAAGAATACATAGAGTAAATCAGAAATATTTGAAACATTCAGTTACAATGCAATTGAGAACTATTAATAGTATTAATTATCCTGAGTATTTTTTAAATTCTTGTGAATTCCATTTGCCACAGGAGCCCAGCATGAGCCAGGTAACCTGCCTCGCCAGTCCTCCCCATCAGCACACTCTATCCACGGGAGACGTTCACAGCATCATTCTCTTTTGTGCTCAAAGAGTAAGCCAGTCCAGTCCAAGACAGAGAAACTCTGAAAACAGTGGACTTTCCTTGACTTCTCTTTGAGGCCTCAGAGACAAGATTAAGTTTATTGAATATGTGTTTTATCCCAGTGTCTATGTTAGGTTTTAAGAAAATGATAAATGAGATTCTAACTTTGATAATATAACATCCTAGAAATAAGAAAGGTCTGCATGTTAATGATAATATGTGATAGATCTCATAATATAAGTATTACAAGGACAAGACATAGCATAGATGGCAGATCAATTTGTCTGTTGATTGGAGTATGGTTTTTATTAAGGGTTGACATTGGATAGGTTTGCTTTTTTTAATTTGAAGAATGAATAGAAGCAAATTAGTTCAGAAATTAGGCATTTAGAAAGAGCAACATATATAAGGCCAAGAGATAGGAACCAACATCCTGTGAATAAGGCCCCAATTTTATCAGCATATTATATAAACAAAGTTTTATGGAATTTAATGAGCTTTGCTTTAAGAATTTCTTTTTTTTATTGTGTTTTCCCAGTTAAATATTTTTTGAGTAATCTTCTCCCCAGTGAGAAATTCCCACAAATCTGATTGATCTATTTACATTTTTGCTTTGTTTTAATTCAGTACTTGGACATATTTAGAGTCCATGCACCTGTAGCTCAAAATCATAAGAGCAGAATGAATAAGAGAAGGGAGAAAAGTAGATTCTGTCATTTATCATTATTAAGTTCCTTTATCTGCCAGCTCTGGTGCTCGTGCTGAATAGTCATTGTCAGTGTAGAATTTTCAGTACTGTTTGGGAATCACAAATTCAAATGCCTAAAGGTATGTGTGTGTTAGTCAACTTTCTGTTACTGTAACAAAATATCTGGGTGCTGAATTTAAAAGAGAAAAGGTTTATTTTGGTTTTAGAAGTTTCATTACATGTTCCATTAGATCCATTGCTTTTGCGCCTGTGGTGAGGCAATGTATGAGGCTGGAAGCATGTGGCAAATGAAGTATGTCATGGTGATCAAAGAAGGACAGGAAGGGGACAGTGTTCCAGTATCCTTTATGGGCATATCTCGAATGACCTAACTTCTTTCCATGAAGCTTTTAGAAGCTCCACCACCTCTCAGTAGCACCATAAGTTAGGGACCAAGCTTTTGACATATAGGCTGTGAAAAGGCCATTTCAGATCCAAACTATAACAAGATGCAATGGGTGATGTAGAAGAACGCACCAGAGCAGGTGTAAGAAAATAGGGAGTGGAGGAGGCAAGCACTGACGAAATTCCTGGAGAGTTCATAGTGCTACACTTCTAAAGTGGGCAGCTGCTTTTCAGCTTCTGCCAATTACCATGCAGCACCAGTTTGGTCAGCTTTCAATTTCCAAAAAAAAAAGGGAAAAGAAACATGAAACTTTATGTAGGACTCTCAATTTATGCAAGTTAGAAACTACTGTAATTCAAAACTTTAACAAACTGCTCATGGGCCACATGGGCCATACTGGGAAGGCCCTGTCTAGCCTTAGCTTCTCCAGTTATGACTTGCCTCAAGGGCTCTCAGAAAGATGTCTACCCTTTTTCCTGGCTTTCGCACATTGTTTTCTTAAGAGGACCATAAGGAAACTCTACTGTTCTCATCTGCTTCTGTGGTTACTTGGCCATTCATGAGGCTTATAGATGATAATGAAGTTGTCTTGGAGGACTGCCATATCTGTGATGTAGTTGCTCATCTGATTTTGTATCTTTTGTCAATTCACTTTACAGCTTGAAGGCCAAGCTGAGGATATGGTACAGAATATTAAGTGTTTTCAAATCAAGTCCAGTGTCTGTTAGAATCTTTACCATGATAACAAGATATATTGCTAATAACTATAGCAGACAATAATAACAATGTGTGATTATGATGTAAGTTTAGCCTGAAGTGTATTATGTGTTGCCAACCTGGGAAGCTATTCAGCTATCATTCTACCAAAAATGTGACATTTTCTTGGAAATCTCATGGTTTTTCTTGCTTTTTTTTTTTTTTTTAATTTTTAAAGAGAATAGCATTGCATAAAGATTAAGAGTGTACACATTGGGCTCATAGTACCTGAGTTCCACTATTTATAATCTAAGCCAGGCGTGGTGGCACACACCTGTAATTCCAGCACTTAGGAGACTGAGGTAGAAGGATTGCTACAAGTTTGAGACCAGCCTGGGCTATGTGGTGAGTTCAAGGCCAGCTTGCACTGCATAGTGAGACCCTGTCTCAAAAAAAATGTAGGGAGCCTTCCAAGAATATTTAGTCTCTGTGAACTGCTGTTTTCTCATCTGTAAATAGGAAAGAATAATAATACTTATGTGTTGTTAAGCATGATTAAATGAGGTACTTCTGTAAATTAGCTAGCATCTCAGTTATATTTTATAGTCATTCTTTATATAATTTTTATTATTGTTTTGTTTTTATTATTGGATTAGCTTTCTAGGTACTGGCAGGCCTCACATCCTCTGTCCATAGGCTTCTTCTCAGAAATGTTTGAATATCCTCAGAATTGGTGGCTGCTTCCCCCAGGATGAGCATGCTGACAGAGAGAGAGAAAGTGTGAGAAAGAGAGAGAAACCAACCAAGCAGAAGCATTTACTTCTGCCACATCTATTTATTAGAAGTGAATCCTTTTGTCTGGTCCACAATAAAAAGAAACAGAAATAGCTATTACAGAATTTTGCACACATTTTAAAAACCACCACGAGGCAAAGGGTTATTTTTCCTCAGTGTATAGATTAAGTAACTGACACACAGAGATTAGGTAACATACCCCAAGTATTACAGTGAATAAATTGCATAACATGGTCACTGGCATTCTAACCCAACCCCACCATCTATGTGACATGTTTGCTTAAAAAAAAAAAAAAAAAAGTAAATCGTAAATGTGGTGTTGCCACTGACTTCCATTTTTCATGTTGTGTGTGCGTGTGTGTGTGTATGTGTGAAATGTGCATTTTAGTAAAAATCTGAAGACCTTATTTTCTAGAATTCTTTGTTGAAGTCATATTATTGGAACCGTCCTTTGTATGCAGCATGTCTGATAGGGGAGGTATGTTTCTCACTGGAATTAGTATATGCAGGAAACATCATCAATCATAGTCATCACAAAGCAATTAAGTACCTAATTGTGCATGGCGCTGAGTTTGCTACTGAAACAGAAAACTTTGCAGGCCTTTCGCCTACCCTCTTGGGTATCCAAGAAAGCGGTAGAAGACTCAAGAACGGTAAAGAAAATGAGAACCCAAGCATAAGCAAATTCTTCTGAAATGGTTTGCAGTAGAGTGAGGATGGTAGAATCTCAGGAAAGGAAAATAAAATAAATTGAGACACTGAGGCAACATCAGACTAAAGAGAACACAAAAGGTAAAGTTGGTGAATTTAAATTACTTGGGTTTTGTTTGTAAAATAGTATAAAAATAACTGAAGAAAGGCTCCATGTTATACTTATCTCCCACAAAATTACTGTTGCTTATTTTTGGGACCCATCTTTTGCTGAGCCTGTGCCTTATTTTTTCGGTCTAAAGTAGAGTTTCTCATTATTTTAGTCCTCCTTTTCATGTCAATGATGATTTTCAATCCCTAATTTCTATTGCTGCCCTTCGATGCAATGATTGAATAAATGTTCAAGTATTTATATCTAAGGCTTGTATCTATTATTTTTATGCAGAAAGGGGAAGAAAGCTCCTGTTTTTCATATGCATTTGTAAGTATTTTCAATCAATCATGCATTTATAATCCAACTGGGAAGATACAATTCAGACACAATAGACTGTCGGCTACAACAGTCTGCTGTAAAATTGATCAGTTGGCCAAGTTATGCTATTTTTCAAACATAGTTGGCTTTCTTTCTGGGAAGACGAAAGACAAAAAAGACCAGAAAGCAGCATCAGCAGGTGCTGCCAAAACAGTGTTCTTCTTATCTGTGCTGATTTCAAGGGGAGAGCAAAAGAATGTGTAATTGCTTCTCTCTCAAGCTGTTGGGATGGTGCTGTCTCCCTGGCATTATCCACTTATTTGAACTAGGTAAGGATAGAAGCAGATTTAAATTAAAAATGCATTTTCCCAAAGGCTCCATGGATGCTATTCACACACTCTCTCTTCCACCAATCTCTGCTAGTGGTGTGTAAATATATATTTAGGGGAAAGCGGCTAAGGTCAAAAGCTCTCCTGGATATTCTTCCCCTTTCATTTATTTACCTTCCTATGCACACATGGAAAGACAGATACCAGAGGAGCAGAGAAATAAAGGAACAAACACAGTGGTAGAACAGTTTCTTCTCAATGTGGTGATTTGAGGAAGCTTATGGATGTAGGCCACAAATATCAAAATCCGTGTTTCTAATAAAAAAAAAAGAAAAAGAGAAATTTTAAGTGTTAAGTGATTACCTTATTTGAAGAGTTCTGTTACAAAACAATAGGGCAGGGGAGAATGTTTCCTAGCCCAGGAGAGAGGCAAATAGGAAGATGGGTCTGTTCTCATTTTGACAGTGGACAGAAGGCAGCCTTCTGGCCCTGCTGTCACTTCCTATTTGTTCAAGCTTCCTTTTGCTGGCCTCCCCTGGACTGGCTTCAGACTCATTCCAGAGACTTCCTGTCCAGATCCTACTTTCATCCTTTGCCTATATTCTTTCTTCTCTGTTTCCTTAGGCTTCCATAATCCAAAGGAAGCTCGATGTCATCTTCCATAGTATCATGAAGTTTCAGAAATGTGACATGTACTGATAATTCTTAAAATTCCAATCGTCTTTGATCTCCCATATATCTGGCAGTAATGATGCTTTTCCAAAGAGCTGCATCTAAATTCCTTTTATTATAATGAAAGCCATTGCTTGTTGCCGTATTCTCAATAATGGTGAAGCAATTGCTTACCATCAGCTATTAGTGTTCTCCAGTACAGGCAATAAAGTCTGTTTGGATTTTTCATTACTTCCATTTTTCAGTGTTTCAGACTTATTCTCATAAACTGGGACTATTTTTGTTTAATTTGCCTTTTCTTCCCTTTTGTGGATTAATTACTAAAACCACAACAGTGATTGACTCGGGTAGAAATGCAGAGACTTTGAACTCAGTAAACACCATCACACTTTGTACATACAGTAGTTCCCCCTCATCTGTGGTTTTACTTTCTTTGGCTCAAGTTACCTGTGGCCACTTGTGGTCTGAACATATTAAATGAAAACTTCCAAAAATAAACAATTCATAAGTTTTCAAGTACACACAATTCTGAGGTGTGTGAGAAATCTCATACAACCTACTTTATCTCACTTCAAACATGAATTATTCCCTTGTTTACCATATCCATGTTGTATATGCTACCCACCCATTGGATACTTGCTACTTTTCTTGGTTCATCAAATCAACAGTTATGATTACCATAGTTCATTTGTTCAAGTAACTGATTTTTTTTTTTCATACTGGTTCTAAAGGGCAACCAAGTGATACCAAGTAGATATCAGGGGATGCAATGTGCAAGTGATTGACTTTATTGCTATGTAATAATGCTGCAGGGTATGTGGGAAAAAGCATAGTATACATAGGGCTTGGTAGTATGTGAAGTTTCAACCATACACTGGGGGTCTTAGAAAGTATTACCTATGATTAAGTGGAGACTACTGTACTTTTATAGTGTTTTTTTGTGTATTCAGAAATGTACATAAACATATACAACTTTCTGTTCCTTAGGTAATAAACTCAACTGCAGGGTTCCAATGTTATTTATCTGTGTGTGTTTAGATAGAGAACCTAGCATACACTAGATATTCCATACACGTACACTGAATAAGCAAGTAAGTGAATGAATGAATATGATTTTGGTGGCAGATAAATTGATGATGTATCCTTTGAGGCCACAACCAGTGCAAGGCCAGGCTGACACTTCTTTTTATACTCACCAGTGTCCAAAATAAGGATGGCCATGTGCTTGAAAGTGTAGTTTCCTTACTAGGGGATCTTTCAGCCTTAGAAAATCACATGTGATTACAATCTGCAGTCTGCTACCATGCCAACTCTGGGAGAAGGAAGAACAATTTATAAAGTTTGAGGACTCAAAGTCCACAAGACTGCCCTCATTTCTGACACAACTGCAAGTTCAAGGATTTCCCCACATCACCCTCAGATTCAAAAATTTCCTAGGAGGTCTCACTGTTGTTTTCGTGGTTATGGTTTACTATAAGGGTAGGATACAGATTAAAATCAACCATGGGAAGGGATGTGTGGGGCAGAGTCCAGAGAGTTTCAAATATAAACTCTCAAGTGTCTTTTCCCAGAGTATTCTTAGATAGCATTACCTGCTTCAGGCAACCACGTGAGATGATATATGCAGAATACACCTAGTGAGAGAAGCTGAGCCAAGCCATGGTATGGGGATGGGGTGGGCCTCCATCACATAATCATGATCCACTGCCCACATGGCTGATCTCAGTCTCCAGCTGCTAAGAGATACTCTGTCTGATATTGTGTGACCCAAATCTCACACCTTATTCCACATTGATGGTGTGGCTCATAGCCACCACCGTAAGTGACATCCCTAGACTTCCTGGTATGCCAGACCCCACCATAAATGACATTGCTCTGTCAAGCATGCCATTCCAGATGCTTACAGATTACCTTTAAGAAGCCAAAGTCAAAGGCCAGGGCTCTCCCTTGGCAAAGCTAAATTCTTTACTGTAAGACATGCTTCACCTTTAGACTCTTCTCCACAGATCTCACCAAATCCATCATTGCCAAATGAGAGAAGTAGGAAGCTCTTCTTGCTTCCATAGCTTGAGACAAGGTTAAAGGAAAGACTGTTTTTTGGACTTTTTAGTTGTAATGGGTGTGTTTGCTTTAAATAAAAAACCTGTCATGCCGATTTAAGTAAAATGTGTGTGCAGTGGTATACCTAGAGTATGTAGCCTTAAATGAGTTGCTTTAAAACACTCCCTCTATTTTCATCCTCTCTATGACAAAATTATTTTTAGTAATAATTGTTTAGGATGTAGTACTCATTGTATTTCTTCTTTGTTCCCTAGTTTTAAAATAAATGCCCAAAGTAGACTACATTTCAATCTTAAAGATAATATTCAAATGCAGTATGTATATTTTATATATGATCTAAAATGTGAACTTACCTAGAAAAAAAACATTATTCAGCATAGCCTTTCTCTATTTTATTGTGTGAGTGAGCACAAATGATTAAAAATTCTAGGTGATCCAAAAGAATCGCTAATTGACCAACTTATGTGTGTTAGTCAGCTTTCTATCACTGTAACAGATATCTGAGGTAATCAACTTATAAAGAGAAAAGGTTTATTTAGGCTTACATTGTTGGAGGTTTCAGTCAGTGATTGATCATCAGTTAGTCCAGTTGCTTTGAGGCCTGTGGTGAGGCAGCACATTGTGGTGGGAGCATGGGGTGGAGCATTGTTCACATCATGGCCAAAGAGAAAAAGAGAGCAAAAAGAGAGGCCTTTTTGCTGTCTCCTTCAAGGTCATGCTCCCAGTGATCTAAGATTTGCACTAGGCCTGGCTTTCTGAGGACCCCATCATCTCCCAATAGCAACATCCTAGGGAGCAAGTTGTTACCACATGTATCTTTGAAGCCACTTAAAATCCAAACTGTAGCCTCTTTTTTCTTTATAATCACTGTACCATCACTCTTTATTTCAAATATATCGTTTATGCTAAAAGAAATATAGTATCACAGTGTCAGAGACACACAGCACTTAAATCAGGCGCTAATGAGCTTGAAAAATTACAAGTGTTTTTCAAGCGAAGGTGTGTAGCTGCCCCATGGGTGCTGAATAGTGATTATATAATTGGAAGTTCTTGGAATCATCTTCTATGTTGCATACAATGGTTATTAAATAATAAGTAATAAAAATGTGTGAATTTAGTGCTGACATATATCATTTTAAATGCAATATTGTCTGCAGTATTTGTTTAGAACTTAGACCAATTCAAGATTCTGGTTTTTGTGGGTGTATTTCATCACTCACATGTTTAGAATTGCAGAGGGAGAACAGAATTAAATTTTCTCTTAATTCAGTCACCTCTTCTCTGTAGCACAAAAGATCATGGCTTTTTTTCTCTCCATAACTCGGGGTCTTCGTGTGCTGTGGAAATCACCCTGATATTCTTTCCTTGCCCAGTGTGGGACGGATTCTGAGGAGGGACTGAGAACTCTTATGCATTGCTGTGGAGCATTTGCTGATGCTATTTAAAGTCCTAATTAAAGGGAGGATTATTAGAAAATGGGAAGGGAGCTATGAATAGTGTGGTCCATTTTATCAGTTTCTTTGGTGTGTGGGAAGAGCATTGCTGAGCTGCTCCCTGGAAGTTCAGTTAACTCAGGATATGTTCACCTTTTGTTATTCTGCTTTGGCTTAAGAAAAAAGGAAAAAAAAAACACTCTCCTGATAATGATCAAAGTGTAAAACCACAAAACAAAGCGAAGAACTATCACTCTTAGCCATTGTTGCATAAGGACATAAGGAAAGCAAAATAAAATGGAAGAGGGGAGAGATATAAACAATAACACACACACACACATACACACACATGCACGCGTGCACACACACACACACACAAATGTAGGCTTAATCCTTTCTGACAATTTTTTTTTCTGAAAACTGCTATAAATAACTCTTATTTTCTGAAAATTTGTGAAAATTTGGATACCTTCATCCAGCCATAATACGATCAACCAGTTCACTCAGTGAACAGAAGAACGGGGTCAGGAATCTTGTCTTTTCTCCTTTTTTCCCCTCAATTTTTATTTTACAAGAGTACATGTTTGCAGAGTTTTTATTTCTTTGTGCTTTCCTGTTAAGAAAACTTTTCCAGGGAGTGGGTATCTCTGTTGGCTTGTGTTCCTGTGTAGTGGAGTACGGGAGGCTGTTCAGCTCTACAGGCAGTTTTGTGACTAGAACTAACTTCACTTTAGACAAATTACCTGGTCAAATCACTTCTGCAAATTGCTCATGTACCAAGTTAGAATATATCTTTAGATGCAGTGCCTTAAGTCTTTGCTGTCGTGATAAACTTCCCCATTGCTACTCTAGCACCATCTCCTTGGATTTGCAGCCTCTCTTCTGCAGATGCCACCTTCATCTACTAAGGCATAGCTTTTCTCTCCTCTCCTCAGAAACCTTCAGCATTTCTTGGTTACCTGTTTCAGATTTCCCACTTTCCTCAACCTGAATTTAAAGCAACACATGCATGATCTTCTAACCAACATATTTAATCCTAAGACTTTCCAGTTCTCCTGGCTCAAAGGCATTCTGGCCAAGGGAGTTTACAGGTACCACCCTAGTTCATTTATAGTTCTAGTTATTGCCTCGTTATTTTTGTTCTTCTGTTCCTTTGACACATCATCTTCATTCTCTGACTTATCTTAATTATATCTCAAAGCAAATATTTCTCCCAGCTGGGAATTACTTTTTCCATTCCTCTAATTTCCTAAAACCTTAATGACTGAGCCTCTTATTTAGCTCTAAATGATGGTTAGTTAGCTTTATTTCTCTATGTGTCTTTTTTTCCATCAACTACTTTAAACTCTTTTAGAATTGTCATGTAATATGAGACTAATTAATTTGGATTGTATTTTATAGCATATGAAAGATTTTTCTCAAATAGTTTTATTTATTCTCCAAAGTATCCAGTAGGAGATATGTTTATATTTAGAGTTTCACATGTAAATGTAACAATAACCAGGGGGTTAAATAATTTGTACTAAATCATTAGACTGGTAACCATTAGCTATAGATTTGAAACTCTTGGACTTTTGACTGCATCCTACAATCTTTTAATAGCTCATGGCAGCTTTGAGAGTTTTTATGCCTATCACAATGACTGGCACTGTTTTGATCTTTATAAATTAATAACAATGCATGCTAACTGAACAAATAAAGAAATGTGAATGAATGAATGGCAACAGTGTTATGTACATTGATGAGTTTGATAATTCTGTAGAATTTCATTGTGATGTTTTCAGGACACCTGACAGGGACCTGAGAAATGAAACTAGTTTGTCTTCCTAAAAATCTCAGTAAAAATCAAGACAACATATACTAAGGTGTATTTGCTTCAGTTTAAAGCAAATGGTGTCTGAAAGTAAATTCACAGCTTGCATACAGAATTTTTTGCTTCCTCATTACACCTTAAATTACTATATAAAAATCAAATAAAATACAAAACGTATAACTTAGTTCGAAGAGTGACACTAATCTCAATGCAGCCTGCCTGGAAGTAATTTTTCTCTAAATTCTCAAGTGGCTAAAAACAGTCCTATAGAGCTAAATATGGAAATGCTGAGACAGGTTCTTCTTTGAGTCTCAGTTTTCTCATCTTAAAATAGCAAAAACAGTAGTACCTCCCTCCCATGGTGTTTGGGATCATTTGGGAGGATCTAAGTATAGCCCTCGGGACAGTGCCTGGATATAGAGATGCTGAGTAAATTTTATTATCTTAACGGGGCTGGAAGAAAGACATTTTGCCCCCTTTTTTTTTGCAGAAGAAAGTTTCTTTGGTGAGTTTTACCTGATCTTGTCCTGTTTTGTTTTGTTTTTTTTTCCTTTGATATTTGCCCTGAACTTGATCCTTTGTCTAGTAGATTTATATTTACTTGTAATTGTTGTTATAAAGGTCAAGAAAGATATGCTTGCATAACACAGGAAGAAAGCAGCTTCTAAATGTACAGCACTGTCTGGTGGGATCGCTGATGTCTGAGTCCACTCTTGCTCTCTCCACAGCCTTTTCTGTGAACTTGAGGTGACACTCAAGCCACTCCAGAAAATGAGTGCTAAGTCACTGTAGACAATTCCCTCAAAATCGTTACAGGCTGTTACTGTTTGGAGAGAGGCTGCCCCTCTTGCAGTGATAAAGACTGTTAGATAAGAGGGTTAAGATGATTGCATCTTAGGAGTTCTGTATACCACAAACAATATCTGCTGCAATTCCATGAAGTTGTCATAGACTTGCAATCGATTGCTTGGAAAAATAGACTTGGAAGTATTAGAGTTTCTGGCCATTACTAGGGGTTTTTTCCCCCTTTGGACATTTTATTACTATTATCATTATTGGCCAGGGTGGCAAACAATCAATAAATTGAACAGAGAGGTAATTGAGGATATTTTTTTTAACTATATTCCTCTCACCATTTTGTTGTGGCTCCAGCCAAATATAAATGTGTGGTGAATAAAATTATGGTCAGGGTGACTAGAAAAAAGTGAATTTGAGGAGAATGGATAGTATGTTTATCCAAGCTTCAGAGTGAATATTCTGAGTATACTAGGGATTGGGATTATGAGTCTAATAAAACAAAGAGACAAAATAAATACTTTCCCTGCATGGGGGTTTATTTGTGAGTGCATACATATGTGGGCTTTGTTTCTTAGTTGGACGACCAGAAGCAAGGAACTCCATAGGTGATAAGAGTTGGGGAGAGAGCTGGGGGTGTGCACAGAGATAAAATGATAGAGGATGTAGGCAGCAGCTGATGGGAACATTTTAACTTGGAACCGTATGGAACTTGGAACACAAACACTGTAACCTTAAGCCCTAGAGGAATATTTTGTATAGCTCCGAAGACACCATTCACACTGATACTGGTGCACCACACCCTCACTACTGATACTGGTACAGCTTCAGTGCCTATGGGCTCAGGTGATGACCTGAAGATGCCTTTTTGGTTTAGAGTGGCAGTAGTAGTGGCTGCAGCGGCTGGAAGGCACAGTGTTCAGAGAGTTTGTACAGAGCAGAGGGAATACACTTTGCATGACAGCAAAGGAATTCAGCACAGGGATCAATGCCTGGAAGGGAGGGAGGGAGGGAGGGAAGGAGGGAGGGAGGGAGGAAGAGAGAGAGAGAGAGAGAGAGAGAGAGAGAGAGAGAGAGAGAGAGAGAGAGAGAGAGACAGCACAAACGCTCCATGTCTAGTGAACATGTAAGCTCATCTTCTGTACCCTCCCAGACAAAAATGAGGAAGATTTTGAGTCACAGCTATAGTCACATAGTTGGGATCTTCTGCTTATATTTGAGAATAAAACAAGTGAAGCAACCAAAGCCTCTTCTGTTCTAAGAGTAATTTTTAAATGCTAAATACTAGAGAGCAAGTGTAGCCCCTTAAGGGAATGGTATGTTGAAGCTAATAGGTGTGTTGCATGTATCAAATCAGAATAACATGACACATGACCTCTTTTTTTGTTAGAAACAACCCAAGAATATTGGTCGTGTTTAAGTGATTTCATGCCTGTAACACCAGGAAGAGTTTGGGGAAAGGAAATACTTTTGGTGGCACTATAGCCAGAAAAACCCTTTTCCTTGGTTGGTGTGCAGACCTCTTGGGAAGTTATATCCAAGATATTCACTGAAAGAGTAAGCCATTGTTTGAAAGGATGGTGAGGTAGCCTGAAGATTAGGGTGAAATCTATGTAAGAATTTTGTAAAGATGACATAACTTTAATCAGGTGGATGGGGACTGAATGGAGGTATGATGTTCTTTTTCATTTTTTGAAGGCACTTAATGATAAGTGGATATAGTGAAGAACCTTGACATTCCATTTCAATAGTATCTTTTCAAAGACAACTTACGAGTCAATGGCAAACTGCTACTGACTTATTAATTACTGTACATACACCTCTGGTTTCCTATGTCTTAGCCGTATATGTATGTTGGTTTTGCAGCACATGAAAGCCAAGCTCCTGGCTTAGCATATGGTGCTTCTTCAAGTAAGCATAACTGCCTGCCTCTTTGCTTGTCTAATCATAGCAACAGAGAAATTAACTTTTCATTTTTCCTTTCATCAGTCTCCAGGGGATTCAGTATGTGCTGAATTCTTGGTATTCTTTATAACAGTCAATCATAATTAGGATTCCAAATTAAAATACACTACCAGCTAGGGCATGCAGTGTTTTATATTTTTTGTTTGAACAAATGTAATATAACTTGAAAGCAGCAAGATAACAAGAAGTAAGTAAAGCTCATATTTTCATGTGTTATTAATAATTGTTTTATTTAATTTTATATTTTTAATTAGAATATAATATTTGTACTTATTTATGGGAATAGTATTATAATTTGATACATTAATATGATTGGTCAAATCAGGAATCAAATCAGGGTAACTCACATTTGCATCTCCTCAAATATCATCATGTTTATATTTCTGAATCTTTAAACACTTCTCTGGTTATATTGTAGTACACAATTAATTGTTGTGGACTAGAGTTGACCTGTGGTACTGTGTAGAAATACTTTATCTCATTTGTGTTCAGGTTAGCATTACTGATCCTTTTGTTATCCTTCCTCCTTCAACCTTCCACTTCTAGCCTCTAGTGACCTCTACTCTACTATGTCTATGAGATCGACCTTTTTAGTTTTCACAAATGACTGAGAACATGCACTATTGATTTCTGTGGCTGGTGCATTGTACTTAAAATAATGTCCTTTAATTCCACTCATGTTGAGGAAAATGATAAGGATTTTCTTCCATGTTTATGGTTGAGTAATATTTCACTGTGTGTCTGTGTGTACATATATATATATACATGCACACATATACATACATATTAAATTTTTAAAAAATGTTTTATGATAAAAGACACATTGTCATTGATTTCCCTCAAAATATTCCCTCTTGCTTCAAACCAACTTATCCTATTGTTTTTTCCATTTTCTAAAGCAGCCCTAGAAGTCCTCTTACAAGTATTTAAGTTATAGTTATACTGTCATGGCTGCCTCAATGTCCTGAATTGATTCAAAACATTTATCTTTCATGCTTATTTTTACCTTGGGGAAGAGTTAGAAGTTGCATGGTGCCAGTTCTGGCAAACAGGGTGGATGAAGACACAAAGTAATGTTCTTATTTGACAAACTGCCATAAACATTTTGAATCCATTCAGAACATCGAGACAGTCACAAAAAGTCACTCATATAAGAGAACTTCCAGAGCGGCTTCAGAAAGTAGCAAGAATGAAATGATAAAATCGTGTTTGAGGTGAGGGACAGTATTTTTAGAGGGATTAATGACAATATGCCTTTTTCTGTCATTTTAAAAAAATTTAAATATTCACCTTATTATATTTAGATCACTCCAGATAGATAGAGGATAGATAGATGATAGATAGATAGATAGATAGATAGATAGATAGATAGATAGATAGATAGATGATAGATAGAGTCTCTGTAAAGTTAAAGAATTTGTTAAAGATTTGAGTTTGGTGGTGGATCCTGGACTAGAACTTAATTCACTTGTTCAAAAACAAACATACAAAACACCAATAAAAAGCCAGCTGATTAGCTTTGTGACGTTAAATATTGGTGGCAGTTGGAAGGGTGGCATGATATAGGAAAGGGTACTTAAGGTGAATTTTTCACCACATGAAATTATCTTTTTCATTCATAGATTCTAACCTTCCTTTTCTTAAATTCTCTCATGCTCTTTCCTCCAATTTGTTTTCATTCATTCTTTTTTTTTTTTTTTTTTTTTTGTGGGTACCGGGGTCGACCTCAGGACCTCATGCGCCAGAAGGCGCCAGTGCCGCTGAGCGATATCACCGGCCCTTTTTTCATATGTGGGTTCTGGGAGTCAAACTCGGGCCCTTGCTCTTGCCAGGCAGGTGCTTACGCCCCTGAGCCATCTCACCAGCCTTGTTTTCATTCATTCTTATCATGGCTTCTTAGCCTGTAGACATGTTACAAAGATGCATCATGAACACATTTAAGTTTGAGGGTACAGTGCCAACAAATTCTACTTCCATGGCTCTTGAAATCTAAGATTAGATATGAGGTAGTGTTTGGGGCATTGCCAAAATCATTTTCATCCAAGATTTTTGTGACAATTTTATTTATTGCAACTTTCATTTACACCGAAACTAGCTTTTCACATATATTTCTGCAGCTTAGTTTCTTTGTCTCTGATTAACTGGCAAAACTTGTATTCAAATTATTGAATAGTAGCCACAGACTGCATTGAATTATTAATTCACTATCATTGCTGAAGCTGAGTGAACGCGCTAGTAACTGAATACTGATGAATCGTACTCCATCAGTAGCTTTAGTCACAGTGAATCCCATCTCAGCACTAGTCCTTCTTCTCCGTGGTTGAGCTTTGCTATATTTCCTTCTCCTGATGGTTGTGCCAGACCTTTTCACTGGGAGCCATTTTTAAAGCCTTTAGCATCCTTACTGCGGAACACAACATTACTTCATTGACAGTCAAATCCACAATAGTGCATGCAGGATGCTTTTGTTTCTTCTGGATGAAACATGTTAAGCAAATTCAGATTACTGTTCTTTTTAAAAATTAAGGTAGGATGTATAGTTCCATAAGCTCATTTTGGCAATGAAAGTATCTCTTCCCTTGATTTCCTCTTGGAAAGCTTTATTTTAGCTTTCATGGTGAGATCTTTGTCATTGTCACCCATGCTTCTGTCTCAAAGGCCCTTGGGTTCCTGCCATGATGTGTCTTTGCTGGATACTTCTTCCAAGTGTTGTTCACGCCTCTCCTAATTGCACAGTTTAAACATCAGGCTAGCTATGAGTTAAAGTTAGATGGCAACATTATTTAAGATAAATATGTGAATGTTTGTAGTTCCAAATATATTTTCAACTATGCCTACATAGATTCTAAAAAGAGAGAAAGAGCCAGGGAGAGAAAAATCTAAAATCTATAGGTGTGAATAAATGAGCCAAGGTGGGAATGGTCCATGTGTGAGCACCAAATTTCTGGAGTAAGAAGCATCATAAAGACATATGTATTATATCATATATATTATGTACAGTTTGCCTTTCCAGACACCACCAGGAGTCAGTCAGTTGTTGGTGATGGGACTTCCATTTTGATTGGGGGAAGGGCTTTAATTTTTAAACATTCATTTGTTGGCATTTGTAGCTATAGTGACACTCAGTTTAAAAGGCAATCTGAGTTTGAATTTCCCAAATTATATTTGTGTTTGATTTCTCACCTGTATCATTCGTTTGCCCTTGAATTTCATTTTCTGCTAGGATAGGAAAGTTCTTAGATCATGTATCTAGCAAGGTGAGTGTCACCATATAATCATGCTCAGATGTGATTATGGCCTATTTCAGATTCATCCCAGGAAAATGTTACACATTAAGGTGTCAATTCTGAGCAGTTTCTATATATGGGCCACTTTATTATAGAAATGGCTTTCATCCATAAGTAACTTGTACCTGAAATTTTGGTCTACATGACTTGTATAGTTCCATAAATCAAGATATTGTTATGGTCATATAAATGACTATGATACTGTATGTTTCTTTGCGTTGTTCTGTTTTGTTTTGTTTTGGTCTTGCAGTATTACTCCCAACTCAAATCTGCTTCATTTTTTAGTCAAAGGATAACTTTTTATGTCCCTAGCACCTGAAATTCTACTTCTAAACTTAAAACCCAATTATATCCAGTTGGTTTCTTATCAGGGAAAAAAAATTCCTTCTATTTGAACCAAACTGATAGTTTGTGTTAATGAGCCATATTACAGATTAAATTCTGATTTGCTCTTCTATTGTCCCTGGAACTATGTGGAACTTTCAGTGGTAGAACTTTATTTGTGTCAGTAAAGTTGACACCCTGCTTTGGAAGACGGCAGGGAATGGAGCTGTTAATGTACCCTATTGCCCATGGATTAGAGGGTAAGAAATGTGCCAGGAGGGAAGGGTCTGTCCCCACCTTGCCTGTCCACAAACTCAGCACTAACAAGTATGCCCTGGTTTTTAATTTCTTTATTTCCTCAATATCTTTCAAACTTGTTCAGTTATCTCAAGGAAATTTTTATTTTTATTTAAGACTTCATTAACTTTTATTTCAATTGTATAGGCCCCAGGATATTGTTAGTTATAGAAATGAAATTTGATATATCCAGAATAATGAATATTTAAGAGAGAATGGGGATCAGGGTAACTAAGAATGGGAATCAAATAAGGAAGAGATGTATAGAAATGAGAAGTAAGTGTAAGTGATCCAGAATATATTTTATCAAAAATTGCTTTTTAAGTGGCACTTTCTCTTATTGCAGAAGGCATTATTGAGCAAAAAACAAGCTCAATGCAATTCAATTTAAATTTATTACTCTGTTATTTTAATATATTTACTCAGGGTTAACAACTCATTAAGCACCAAATTGCTCAGTCTTAATGAGTTTCTGATGCTAAAATTGAGCTGACTTAAACTTTACTGTAAAATAACAACAGTATCATTGTATAAGGACATAATAAAAATTAAGCAAATGCTATCAAGCGGCTGGTGGAGCGAGAAACAGATTTGTAACATGAAATAGAAAATGTATCATAGGCGTGGGTTGCAAAAACGTGTGCAATAGCTTTTAGCCACCAAAGCATGATAAGTTAACTTTTGCTTTGCTGTAATGCAGTTTACAAAACATGAGATCACGGGTATTTTATTTACACAATCACTGAAACCACTGTCAAGGTGATGGTGGCAGCAGTTAGCACTGAGGTGACTGTCAGAAATCAGTATTCTTTTTTTTTTTTTTTTTTTTTTAAAGAGAAGAAAAAACAAAACAAATCAAAAGAAGAACAAATTTTCAAAACAACATAATAGGAGGGTAACAATGGTTAATACATTACGTATTACTATCTTTAAGTTAGTTATTCAGGACACCAGACATTAGCATTCAATTGTCCAAACATTATTGGCACAAACCTTACTCTTCAATGAACTTCTTAAAAGTGTTAGCCAGCTATTTCTAGGACACACTTAAGAATATGTCACATGGACTGAAAACCAGTCAACCATCTTGAGGTTGAAATTCGCCTTCTTCTCTTTCTCCACCCCTGGTTGTCCAAGAAGTGTTGATCTCATGTCCACTTGCCTGTGCCCCACCATGACAGCCATCTATGGTGAGAACCACCTACAACCTGGTGCAGAAGTTCGTTCCTCCCCAGGCCAGCAAGCTCTGTGTGTGACAGCAGTACTGAGCGTCCCACAGGGATGGGGTCAGTGGCCTTGTCCTCAGTGCTATGCTATGAACGGTCCCCTGGGATAAGAGGGGGTTCTGCCCTCCGGGAGGCTGGGGCAGAAGGATGGCAAGTTTCAGCCTCACTTGGCAACTTAGCTAGACCCTGTCTTGAAATAAAATTTTTAAAAATTGTTTTTAGAATGACTGGGATGTTGTTCCATGCAAAGGCCCTGGGTAATCTCCCTGCTCCCCCCAAAAAAGGGTTCTGTGTATGCTTTAAATTTTAAGGTTTTCTCTTGAATTTTCCTTGTGACTCTCAAGTCCCCATTATCAGCTTAATTTCCTGAAGTCTCTCCAAAAAAATTCCTTCTCTCCTTAGCTCCAATAAAATTCCTTCTCTCTGTCCCCTTATAAAGCAAATTCCCTGTAAATATTAATGGGGCAAACAGACACAGTGGTAGCTGGAGGAGAACCAAAGATATTGAGCTGGTATTTGTACTAACAGCATTGGGTCCTTACACAGCCAACTAAGAAGAGATTTGTTACAAATTTATTCATAATGTCTATAGCTCTTGCAAATGTTTAGATGAAAAATATTTTAAAAACATATACTTGTTAGGCTTCTGGATGGGAAACATACTGTTCATTTAACAGAATAGGAAGTTTAAAGGAATTCATTTCTTTGTCTTGTTTTATTTTTGATTTTCTTACCAAGTGTCACCATCCGACCACCATACAATACCTGTGAAAAATCATGATTATGTCACATGGAGATTTCAGCCACAGCCCTATATTTCATCCTTGTCAGTAAGGAACTCTCTTTCAGGATTTAAAAAATTATTTACAGTATGCATAAAAAGTTTTGTTCTATCTTGATCCATCCACACCTTACTTGACATTTTCACAGAATTGCAATTGCGAGAAAAATGTAAACTGAATATTATGTTTATAACAAAAACTCTGTCCAAAGAGATTAAAAAGTAGTCCAGTTTAATAGATTTTAAGGTAGATGATTATTTCTTTAAATATAGGCATTAAAATTTAGCCTGTAGACTATGTTTAAAGACACTATATTTTTCATGAAAACTAGTTTTTTTATTAAATATGAAAGCACTTTAAAAAATTAACTTCTCACTGACATTGTTTCTTAGATGCTGAGATGCTAACTCAGTATTTTAAGGGTTCTTTAATGATAAGGTTTCAATTGCTGTGTGATCATTGTCATCTGGTTTACTTTTATTCTTCCTTCTGTAAAAGTTACCTTTTGTGACTCACAGTCATTTGTGAAATAGATCCAGTTTCTTACACTGGAGTTCATTTTGATGTTTCATTAGAACATTGGTTCACTGAGGTTTGAGTTCGTATTTGTTGTTATAGTTTGCAAACAATGAATTGCTCAGATCTGAAGTACAATGTTCAGGGAGTTTTGAGAAATGCATACATACCATTGTGGACCTCACAGTCCTAACAAGACAGAAATTTCCTGTATCCTCTGAGAGTTCCATCATTTTTCTTGCCAATCTTCCCCTTCCTCAGCAGCCCCTTTTCTAATTTTTGTATCACAGTTTACTTTTTGTTATTCTAGAACTTAATAGAAATAAAATTATACGTAGTATCTTTTTTGTCTGGGTTCTTTCACTCAGCATATTTTTCTGAGATTCGGTGAATTGCTTTTTAGTAACATAAATAGAACTGAACCTCTTAGACTTGAGCCAGTCAGAATTTCTTACAAAATTGGACACTATAATTTATTGCCTACTAAAGGAGGAATATGAAATGATGTATTTCAGTAACTTTAAGGTCCTGATATAGTTTTGGACTACCACAATATAACATTTTTATTCTTTGTGTTCTTGCATTCTTTAATTATTGCCTTAACATTTCAATTTTTTAAATAAATTAATGATCTTATTTAACCTAATTGTGACCTCAGTACAAAGACTAAGTCACTCACTCAATATAAAGACTTTTTCTTTGTAATATAATATGTTTTTTACTCAGCCTCCTGGATATTGACAAGTCTCACCAGCCTCTACTAATAATTAAGATCAACTAACATTCATTTCTATCTTGCATGTTTATAAATGATCTGTTAACATGATTTTCCCAGACATTCACTTTCTTAAAAACAGTGTGACTAAGACTAGATCATTTAGCTATAATCCTCAGGAGCCATTTAATTTGAAGTATATCCAACTAGAGATTTTTGTCACTTGTTCACAAATAATAAGAATTATTTTTCATGTAAGTGGACAAAGAAAGATGAAGCAAGAAGTCAAGGAATGCCAGGCCAACAGATAAAGCCCAGAAGTTTCCAGCTTTGGATTTGTTAAAAAGTACTGACACATTAGATCACATTAAGAATATTATTTTAAAAATAAATCATCATATATTTTAACATTCTGGTACTTTGAAATGAAAATATATACTAATTGTTTTGATTTTGCTTATTTGGTCCTGTCGCTCCATCTTCATATGAATTTATGTTTATGCAGTGAATTTTACTAGACCAGCAGTCCATATTTTAACCCTATTACTTATTGAAAAACACCTCTTTTTTTTTAGTATAGGGCGTTAAACTCAGCCTTTGTACTGAACTACATTTTCAGCCCTTTCTTAATTTTCTTTTTTTTTTTTGAGATTGAGTCTCTAAGTTGTCAATTTGACCAAGCAGAACTCAAACTTACAGTCTTGTTGCTTTACCCTCCCGAGGACTGAGACTGCAGTACTCTCTTTTTAAGAAAGTGAAGGTCTGGGAAAATCATGTTAGCAGATTATTTACAAATATACAAGATAAAAATGAATGTTAGTTGATCTTAATTATTAGTAGAGGTTGGTGTGACTTATCAATATCCAGGAGGCTGAGTAAAAAACATTACATTACAAAGAAAAAGTCATGCCTGACTAAAAAATAAACACTTTTAAAATAGAATCTTATTTTTAATTACCACATAATAATTGTACATGTTTGTGGGGTAGAGTGTAACATTTCAATACATGCAAGCAGTATATAATCATCAAAGCAGAGTAATGGACATATTTATTACCTTAGACATTTATCATTTATTTGTGTTGGGAATATTCAAAATCCTGTCTACTACTTTGAAATATTCAATTAATTGTCAACAACAATAGTTATACTCCCTGCTACAGAATATTAGAAATTATTCATGATCTCACTTTGAAACAACTCTCTTCCTTCAGTATTGATTGCTTCTAGTATCAACTTAGTAAAGGAGAAGAAACTACCCTTAAAATTATTCACCTTAGAAAATAAAACTGTAGCATTTCTAAAATAGGAATGTTAGAATATTTTAGAAGCACTGTATTGTGGGTATTGAGCAATAGTGTGCGTGTGTGTGCATGCGTGTGTGTGTGTGTGTTTCCTGGGCATTGGGAATGCTAGGCCACTGAGCTATACCCCTAGCATTTTAACATTTGGACAAACTAACAAACCTAAAACGGCAACAACAGACCCGTTATTTTTTGTTTATTCAATGCCACTCTAGAATGAAGCACAAATTATTTCTGGTAGCAGAGAAAATGACTTTCAATTTGATGGATCCTTATTTAACAGAGTCATTACAGTTTTTTAAAAAAGAAAATATTATTATTTAATACGATATGCTTTTTTCACTTTCTTTAGCACTACTGGCCTGAATAATAAAATGGTAATAACCCCCATTAGAACAAATAATTATTTTACTGCCACACATGCACTTAGCTTTACAATAGATATCCTCCTAAAGTGCCATGGATGAATCATTTCTTTAAAACTGGAATCATCATTTAAATGTTTCAGGACAACACACTGCCTAGAGAAATCCTTTGAAGTTTTCTTTTATAATGCAAAAGCCCATTCTAACTTATCTGTTTTGCAAATTAGAGCATTTGCCTACTAGTTTTGTTGAAAAGTGACACATTCATCTAAGTGTTAGATTTAAAAATAATACCAGTATTTATAATATGGCTGCTACGGGACATGATTTTAGTGGTTCTTCATCTAGGGGAGAGGGAGAAGGGCTGTCAGAATCACTGGGATTGAGAGTGTGTTCGAATTATACTTCTTCCCCTGCTCTGATGAAAATTGGTGGCTTCAAGGACCACTGATACTGATCAGGGGGTGTAGAGTCTTTCACTTTTAGAGGCAGAGTAAGAAAGGGGAAAAGTTAAAATCCTAGACATATTACATCTTTCCGGATAAACATTATATCCTTTTGGTTCTACATCCTTTTAAATAAAGGTAGTCATAGAGTAGTTCATGGATGAAAGTAGTTGCAAGTGCCACTTCAGGAAAAATCCCAGCTCCTGAAAATGTTGGCCTGGCGTTTTCTGGTGATTGATATTCTAAGCATCAATTTCTCAACACTTGGTGGATTCAGTAAGTTCTCCCATCTACAGAGGTGACCGGCTCTGCAGCCAAGGTGGCCTGAAGGACTATAAGAGGTTAAGTTTAAGGAAGGTGGGTGAAAGGGAGAAAAAGCCACAATCCAGCCCTTGGGGGTTTACACACAGATAACAAAGGGGAGTTAAGAGCTTATCTGAGTGCTTCAGAGCCTCTTTTAGGTCCCAGTTGATGTTTATTAAACAGACATAGCCCTTGGCTCTTTCTAGACATGGTCTTCCAGGGTACCATGATGATTTTAGTAGGTATTTCTTTTCACATTAGACAATTCTTTTTATCAGTGCTGGGTTACCATCCAGGGCCTTGCGCCTGTAAGGCAAGTGCCTCACCACTGAGCTACATCCCTGGCCCCAACTTTAGACAATTGTGTAAATATACATATACATATACATATACTTGTTCAACACTTGAAATAATTCTTGGTTCCACACAAACATCATCATTTTATGTATACTTTAACTGAAAAGTAGAAGTGTTTATTACTATTTGATTCTCTAAAACAGTATTTAAAATACCTCTTGCAAAAATTAATCAGTTGTGGAAGTCAGCAAGAGTGTGCTAGCTTTACGTTAACCGTTTGCGAATGCCATTTCTTTTCTGTGTAACCAGCTGTAAGAGAACGGAATGGGAAGAACAGACTACCTACCTGCAGTACCTACCCGTCCTGTCCATATTGTGGACAAACATCAAAAGATTAAAAAACAGGCCGGTGAGATGGCTCAGCGGCGTAAGCGCCTGCCTTGCAAGCGCGAGGGCCCGAGTTCGACTCCCGGAACCCACATACGAAAAAGGGGCCGGTGATATCGCTCAGTGGCACGGGTGCCTGTTGGCACGCGAGGTCCTGAGGTCGTCCCCCTGGTACCCACAAAAAAAAAAAAAAAAAAAAAAAAAAGATTAAAAAACATATGGAAGGTTTATTTACAGTGAATGACTTCCATTCTGCCTGCATTGGGTATGTGAGAGTCAGCATTTAGTATTGTGGTTGCTTATGATGAATGTCTTAGATGGGGATGTAGGGAAATCTTTTATAGTACTTACTGTTCATGTAGAACTATTATGTTCAATTTAGTAGCCTCTAGCATATGTAGCTATTGAGTACTTAAAATATGGCTGATGTGAATGGAGAAATGAAATGTGTATTTTCTTTCAGTGTAATCAATTTAAATTTAAAAATGGAGCAGTGCAAAAATGTTTTCTATTACCTACAGATTTATTGTTCTATTGACCTTTGTTCCACTTAAAGCACTTAAAGTTTAGCATCTGAATTGTAATGTTCTGTAAGCGAAAAACATACATTGGATGGTAGAGTCTCAGTATTAGAAAGATACAAATTATTCACAATTATTACATTAATGAAATACTGAACCAAATATACACAACACAAACACACTCTTGCATTGTTGTAGATCAAACCTATGGCTTACGACATGCTAGGCAAACACTCTACCACTGAACTACATCTCCGGCCCTGAAATTATAATATTTTTAGTAGATTGGATTACACAAAATGTATTATCAAAATTAATTTAATATATTTCTTTGTTTTATTTTAAAATGTGGATCCTAGGTAATTTATAATTACGTGTGTGGTTCACATCATATCATCAGTTCTGTTGAACTTCTGATCTAGCACATTATGAAATGTGTAGAAGTTATTCCTCTGTGGCTTTGATATATGAGGTAGAGCATGGCAGTGCCGGCTAGACAAGTGGGCAGGACCTGTCAATTATAAAATCCCAGGACAACACCAGGATCCCGTATGTAGAACTTCTCCTGGGATCCCACAGAGCTGTGGACAGCATAAAGGAGACCAGAAGCCAGGAGGAGCCTGCTCTTATGGCTTTTCATAATAGTCCATCCGGGATCTTCCAGAACAGGTGTATACTTTTACGTTTGTTCTTTTTCTCTTTTGTTTGGCCCAGGTTTGCTCTGCAGAATCAGTTTTTCCCTTTCCCCTTCATCCTTCATCTTTGAAATAAACTTTGAACACCATCTTTGGTTTGTCTCATCCAATTCTTTGTTAAAGACAAGAAGGACCTGGAATACTTAAAGTTGGCGAGCTGTTTTAAAAGGAACTACCCGACAACAGTTTCATAAAGCAGGTGTCTTTCCAAGGCTGAGGATGAGTGCATGAAAATCTGAAGGCTATTAAGGATTCAGCATAGTCTTGTTGGAAAGACGTGAGTCTGAATCCTCACAGCTTTAAAAAATTTCAGCGTGGTCCATTTGAAGCTACTATCTAATAGACACATTTTGAATATGAAAACAATGAGATTTAACAGAATTAGGAAACATGAAAATAAGTACTATATAACAAACCTTCAAATGTGTTCTGAACCAAGGCATCCCCAAGTTTTCAGTTTGCATCTTTACTTAATGGCCACTTAAGATAAGACCATGCAGCAGTGAATATGGACACCCATCAGTTCAGACTAAGTCGCTAAACAGGAGAGGAGCGATACAGTCTCTCCACTACCTCGGTCCCTCTATCCACTCCCCATGCAGCCTTTCAGCTCTTCCATTTTCATTAAAATTAAATTACCATTTAGAGTAGATCAAAAGATTGTCCCTGGTTGTGAAGAGAAGAAAGATGCCTATAAGCTAGCGCTAATCCTTTAATACACCATGATATTTGGGTACATTTTTTTCCTAGCAGGGAAATTATTCTCCAGCCTTCTCTGAAGTTCTAAATGTCCTTTGCCAACATCAGCTCAGTGCAAGGTAACCTGTTCAGAAAGTTGTTTTTTGCTTTGGAAATGCTTGTCAGACAAGCTTTCAACACTGAGATGTGTGATTTACATTCGTTTGCATAAGAAAATGTCACTCCGGGGACAAATTTCTCTCTTTATTCCTTCTTAAACTACAGAACACACAAAAATGGGTCACCTGGTTGTTTTTGGGTAATCACCTGGGATTCACTGGAAGTATAAGTGCAGTGTTATTAGTCAAACCTTAGTTCCTCTCTACAAGTGTTTTCTTATGTCCTGTTGATACAGGAGAAATAATATAATTCTCAGTGTGCTGGATGTGTTCCTCAAAATTGAAGAATAGATTCTAATGAACAATGGAAGTTAAGAGTAGGAAAAATTTATTGAGAGAGATAGTTCCTGAGAGACAGGAGGGAACCTGAAAGTGCCATGGACCACAGTTCCCAGAGGAAGTTTTACAGAGCAAAATCACTGCTCTATAAGGTGGGTACAGAGGTGGGTACAAAATCAGGAGGTGGGTACAACATGGGTCAAAACAATGATCAACCAATAAGATTACAAGTATAGAGGCTTAGGTACTATTGGTTCAATGGGGAAGCAGGTCATGTAGCAAGTGTACAAGGAAAGAACAAAGACCTCTTCAGGAAGGGATAGATCAGGAAGTCCTGGGCACCCACCTGGGTGACTGATGCCTATCTAGACTTTATTGGACCAGGTGATACCAATTATAATATAATCTTCAATTTATTGCTTATCTCTTGGGGAGGCGCATAGGCCTGGTCATTCCATCTTTATCTTGAGGCTTGGCCTTCCACAGATGGACCTCCAGTCACAGTTGTAATGTGCTTTCATCTTCTGCACTGACTCCCTGGAGGTCTTAGTCCTGTCTAACTGCCTAGAATATTTCTACCTGACTTAGCTGTCTGTAATACCATTCTTATTGTTGTCCTTATTATCAGCAAATTTTATTTCCCTGTTTGGGTGACTGGTCCCAACCAAACCCATTGCTTCTCTATCTTCCTATCTCTCTCTGCCACTTCATGTTTAGGGGAACATTGCTGAAAGGAGCAGGAATGACTCAGGTCTTAGAAGATAGAGCCCTGTCCAGGGAGCTTATTCATAGCCTGAATCAGTCTCAGACTTGTAAAAAAAACAATGATTAGGACATGACATTTTATAATCAGAAGAGGAGAGTGAACCTCTCCTTCACTTCCTAGGTATAATGTGAAGACTGCACACCAAGGATTGAGCATTTCACAATGCTCATTGGAAGGTTCTCCACCAAAGCTTCTCCACAAATCTCAAATCCAGTGTAAATAGTAAATAATTCTCTTAAAATTTGAATATTCAAATGACAAATACAATGGAGGAGATAATTGTTTTAAGACTCAAAGGAGGGCCAAGGGGAGGTTAGGAAAAGGCCAAGATTGTATAAGAACAGGAAAGCTCACTATCTTCTCTGCAGCATACGTAGTGCAGTAGTACAGTATCATTGGCACTGAAGATTTAGGAAACAAATTCAGTTGTGGAGGCAGAGATGTGCTCAGTGATTTTATGTGCAACATCATTGTCAAAAAGTCAGGTCATGGTTATCAGACAGCTTGCTGCAGAATCTTGGAGAGCACTGTGCCCTGCAGGATTTCCTCCTGGACATTCCGACAGATCATCCATCCTGTGCTGCAGTGACCCGGCTTCCTACTTGAGGGTAAGGTGAGGCTGTGGCTCTACTTGATGGTAGGTTACACAAGAAGCTGAGAGCACTGGTACTGTATTCTGCTTGTCAATATTGGCAGAAAGGGTGGCAGAGCGTCATGTTCCTAATAGCTGTGGAAGCCCCGTTATGTGCACAACAGAGCTTTTGAAATATTTAGGCTGGAAGCCTAAGCAGAATCTCCTCTACTGCCCTCAGAAATTACTTCTCAGCACCAGCAAGACTGGATGAGTCTAGTGGAATAAAACCTTGGGGAAAGCAGAGGAAAAATGGATACCATGTAGAATCAGGAAGAAAAGGAACACACCTGTTTGTACTTTTGGAGGTATTGTGATTCCTTCCGGTAGTAAATGGTGACTGAATATACAGCTTTGAATTTGACTGGATTATTAAGTCTACCTTCCCTGACGAAGAGTAAAAGTGGGGATGAGAAGAGGTGAGACTTCTGTGGAAAGATAATCCAAGAACCACTTCCTTAAATCTCACTATTACTCGGTACAGACTCTTCCTTCCATATCTGGATAGCTCCAATTCTCAGAAAAGTATTTTTTCTAACTTATCTTCTATGTTTCTGTATGTATTTCAGTCTGCAGCCATACCACCCTGAACGTGTCTGATCTCATATGTATATATTGCACTTATGGAACCCAACCTAATTTTGAAACAAATGCATATTTCTAAGCTGTTTCTTTCATGTTAATTTTCTAAGTATTTCAGGACATCTACTCACTATCCAGCAGCCTTTTGAAAACTGGGCCATTGTTTCCCAACCTCCAGTTTCTGAATCTATTTCCTGATTATTTAATGACTTCTAAGAGTGAGGCCACAGACCTATCTGGGGGTCCTCTCAGTATCTCTGGATGGCACCCTATTGGTACTGATCACTGAATCTATTTAGAGGATCCAGTTGCTCTCGAATTCCCCCCTCACCTCTCTTAAACTTATCTTCCTTGCTGAACATTTGTGCTATGATTCATCTCAAATGGAGATAATTTCTCTTACAAGGAAAAAATAGAAGGTGCCTCATTCTACTTCCTCTGGGTCATCACAATTTCTACTTTAAGCAATAGTCCTAATCTTTCCCTGTTTTTGTTCCAGATCCTGAACACCATATGTCCTCCACCACACGCAATCCAACCCAAAACAAAGTAAACAATACCTCACTCAGAGCTTCATTATTGACCTGTGTGTAAGATGTAGTTTATCCAATATCTCAATTTACGTGATACTACTTATAAAACAATAATAATATAACAACAATTATAAATATTGATACAGTAATGTATTTATCATCTTCCAAGCATTGTTCTGAGCATGTACTTAATAAGTACACTAACAATAATTATATTAGGTGGATACCATCAATATACTTTATTAATATGAAAACCGAATCTCAGAGAAATTAACTGATACCTGCTGAAGTTTGAATTCAGGCACTTTGACTTCAAGACCGTGGTCTTTTAATATGACATCACGCTTCTCTGTCTACTTATAGAAGCATACACTCTTTTATGTTCTTCCCTGTTCTTGTGAACTTTATTTTACCTTTTATCTTTTTATACTGGGAGCTCCTTTGAGATTTTCCAAGGTGGTTAGCAAAGTTTATTTAGGTCCTTGAATAGTCTCGGAGTGGGAGGAAGTGACTAAAGCCCATTGGAGCACTTTCGTTGCAAGGTCAGGGGTCAAAGTCTGAAGGAGAAAATATCACAGCACAAGTGACGATGTTAAAACTTATTGGAAGATAAAAACCTAAACTATGTTAAGGTCAAACGCTAGAATCTACAGAGGGCTTGTCCTGGTTATGCAGCAAGAAAAAGGAAGCAACATAAGGTGATTCAGCAGGGAAGAGATGTGAAGCCAACAGAGTTAAATTGGTAAAGCTGGAAGGCAGACTGAAAATCTCATTTTGATGGAGAAGGCAAGAGGGAGGGAGACAGTGAGCCAGAAATTCCCAAGTCCCCTGGCAATTTTAAGAACCAAGGTATTAGCATCCAGACTGTGGCTTCTCACACCATTCTCTAATGAAAGGGACCATGACCTCTTGGAGAAATGCCTGATTCTAGGAAAGACAGGACAGGAAATAGAAAAGAAAAGCCTGGAACATCTGTAATGACAGAAAGTATGGAAAGGAAGGTTGAGAAAAAAAGGAGGGAAAGAAAGAAGGAAAAGAGGGAGGGAGGGAAAATATAGAACGGGGGCACCCAACTAATGGAATTGGGGGTCTACTGTATTTGCCTCCTTATACTCACTAATCCATTTGTGAAGAATTGGATTCCACTTCTGGTTTTTGCTCCTTTGTTTCCAATGGAAATCCAAGCGTCCCCAAGCTGTGTGTGTGGTAAAGACATGCCTACCCTTTCTACCTTACACTCTGGTCCCACATGACAAATATATTCATCATGCTCCTAGTCATTCATAGTTTACCACACTTTCATTTGAACTTTATTGCTTTCTGTTTCCAAAGTGAACACTTACATCTCTGTCTTATCAAGCCCTCCTTCCTATAAACTTCATGCTGAACCCTCTTTCTCGTGACTACGACCAGTTTGCTTCATGATACTATATAGCTAGCACTCCTCCAAGGAGCAGACCTAGTGCTCTATTGTGATGGTCTTCATTCTGAAGTAATCTTAGTGATCACCTCTAGTTCTTTCCACTAAAGCAGAGCTCACGGAGTTATAAGCATATAGTAGCCATATAAAATAAATGAGCCTGTTGGCCCAGAGGTCAAGAAAATAAGAATTCAGGCAAGAGTGGTGAGTGGCACTAATTCTTGGAGTCCATGTTAAAGGGACAACAGAGTGGTGGGGATTGTGACATACTGGAGAACCCAGGATAAAAGGGCCAGCCAGTGCTCAGCTGCTGCCAATCACTGCCACACAGAAATACTGGGCCACTTCTATGAAATTTTTCTGATCTTTTTAGTTCAAGCCAAAAGTTAAGACTTTCATGTTAATACCCTTTGAAGTCATAACCTGTATTTAAAATTTCTTTTACTTAAAACACTGATGAGGTAAAATAAAATATATCTGTGAAGAAGACATTACCTATCTATTGCAAGGACTCGACCACTGCAAATAAAGAAGAAAGAGAGACACAGTAGAGTCTTCAGAATCTTAATGTCATCCCAACAGGGTTAATTGCCCAGTTATGGGCTAACAATGTCATAAAATCCACATAGCTATAAGGTATTGTATGTATGAAATTATGTCATAATGAGCTACCTCAAGACTGTAAAACTATTTAATCATTCCAGTAGAGAGCTGCTCCTGTGTTCCTCAACAGTAGTTATTATTTCTTTTTATTTGACTTCTTTTGAACTTAATAAAAGTAAGTACTAAACACTTCCTTCTGCTTTTCAGGTTCCAGTAGTGTACAATATTTCCTCATATTATTTTCTTAAAATAATCTTTCCCTTCACCTTTCCTGGGTTACTTCTAACTGTTGTAGCTTCCCTCTTGTAGTGTCCCCAGTAGTGAAGTGAATATATTGGTAGCGTTGAGCCAGTTCTTAGTGCCGTTTCATAGTTTCTCATCTACCGTTATAGTTAGGAGCTAAAATATCCCCCCAAAGTCTCAAGTTCAGAGGAGGAGCTTTCGGAATGTGTTTGGATCATGGAGCTGCTGTACTCATCAGTGGATTAATTCACTGATGAGTTTATATCTGACTGAGCTGTTCGGAGGTAGGACATGATTGAAAGAGATGAGTCAGTGGGGTGTGACCTGGATGGTTGTATTTTTTTCCAATTTTTTTTAGATGGGGTCTCACTATGTAGTTCAGAGGCTTGCCTTGAACTTGCTATGTAGGCCAGGCTGACCCCGATCTTCCAGCAGTCCTGCCTTAGCCTCCCAAGTGCTGGCGTTACAGGTGTGTGCCACTACACCTGGCTACAAGGAGGGCTTGTTCTTGTCCCTGGTACCTTCCTTCTCTTTTGCTTCCTGGCCACCATTCAGTGAGCAGTCTTCTTCCACCATGCCATTCAGCCATGCTGTTTCCATCTTGGAGACAGCCAACTATGGACTGGATCCACTGAAACTGTGAACCAAAATAAACCCACCTCTTCTAATCTGTGGGTGTTGGGTATTTGTCCCAAAGACAGGAAAGCTAGTAATACATGTACTTTCTATTTGAGATAGGAATTTAAAAACTGAAGGATACCAAAAGATAAAATCTGTATTATCTAAACATATATTAAAAAGATTTAACCTGTTCAACTAAGAAATAGAAGGTATGTGAAAATTAGAGATGAGTCCATTTGCTATGGCTTCCTCTTGTTTATGTGCATCAACTATTATAGTTTTTGAGTGATGCCCAAATCTAACTTTTAGCCATATGTTCAACTAGTTGCCAGGTATCTCTGCTGGAATTACCTGTTGATATTTTATTAAGTCTCAAGTATGTTTACTCTTCTTTGTTTTGTATTTATTCCATGTGCTGCTTATTTCCCCGAGACAGAGGCTGAGAGTTTAGGGAGATCAATCCTGTTTCATCTCTCACTTCCAAACCAGCTAGTAGGGAAGCACCACTTAAACAACATCTGGAATATATCTGGGATCTAGTTCTTTCACTACCCTTCCATTTCTTTTAAGGACTTTTATAATAGCTTCCAAACTGGTACTCTTGACTGTGAATTTATTATTTACAAGTTCTCCAGAGTTTTTTCTCCTATAAACAAAATGATAATTTACTTTCATTAAAAATAAGGACACTCACCTTGTGAGAGGCTGAGGCAAGAGGATCACAAATTCAAGCCCAGCCTGGCAACTTAACAACTTAGCATAGGCCTGTCCCAAAAAAAAAAAAAAAAAAAAAAAAAAAAAAGGCTGGGGATGTAGATCACTGTGATAGCCCAGAGTTCAACCCACAGTCTCACACACACACACACACACACACACACACACACAATAATAATCAGGACGCTGTTGGCTGGAGAAGATGGAGGAAGTGTGCACGGGGTCATTCGTTTTCTTTATTGGAGTACTTAACACTAATACATCCTTTGCGCCTCACCTTTTGTACCATTACCTCCTGAGCCTGAACCACGCTTGCCTTACTGTCCCCCGTCTCTCCTGGCTTTGTAAGACTGAGTGCCTTTTCTAGGCTGATCTCTCCACCTGCGTAGGTTCCTTGGACTGCTTCGGATTGTCTAATGCCTTTTTCACGCATGTCTTCTGAGGAGCAGTTTGTTTTCTTCCCTGCCGTCTTTTATACCTGGTTTGCTCATGTGTCGTGGCACTTGTTACAATCAGACCTTCTTTTTGTCATTTTCTTTACATTTTCCCCTTTTCTCGGGGGGAGATTAAGACTCAAGTATTTCTCATCCTTTGGTTTAACTAGTATCTTCACAAAGAAGGTAGTTAATCAATGTTTGAAAAAAATCCAATTTCATAATAAGTTAAAAATTTCTCCAGTTGGTAAGAACTTGGTAAAACCAAGGGAAAATATCAGTATTTAGTGTTCTCTTTGAGGTATCTCCTTTCTTACAGGCACTAGATTGACCTGTTGTAGAGGAGTGGGAGGAAGGGAAGTTAAAGAAAAATTAAAAATCCTTGGAACAATTTAATTTTAATTTGATGTTTTTCTACTTTTTAATAGCATACAAAGTTAATTCAAAGAAAACTTTTCCAATAAGATGAAAGGGAAACATACAACCTCATCCTTATCTAGCCAGCTAACCACATACCATGTGAAATAGGAGAAAAAATCACTACCATTGCTTTTGTATTTCACAAGAGAGATTCTCTCTCCATTTTATTCTCTATGCATCCTCTGATTTGTTGTCAGTGGAAAGCATCACAATTTTTCTTTGTGGTCATGATGACTACTCATCCTTTCTCCTTAAATGTTATTAATAAGTCATACCGGCAGGTACGTTTGCATTTGCAAGGATTGTAGGACGTTTCTGTTTGTGGTCACCTTGACTTCACCCCTATTAATCATCCAGAGGTTCTGTCTTTAGGCTAGGACCAAGGCCTATGTCAGCATGAGCTCTTTGAAAGTTATTTCACATGATATTTTTATTGGAAACCTTAACAAGAGGATACTTTTCTGCTAAGTGGTAGGAGAAGATTGCCCAGGTATGAATAGGATCCCACACTAGGCTTATTTCGCTCTTCTTGGTCTTGCAGTCCTTGCATGTGCTGTGAAGATACTGCTTACTTTTGATTGGCAGCATCACTGGTACCACTTCCTCATGTGTGCCCAAGCTGCGGTCCCTCATTGGCAGAAATAAGGAACCAAAGACAAATGGCCATTTTATACCTAAAGGGATGGATCGGAAGGCCTGTTGGAGGATGCACACTGTCCAGTATTGTTAGTTAGTCATGCCAGGCTGATGGAGGGGCTCCCTGACTTCTATAGAAGGGGCCTGAACTCCAAGCTGTGGCTTTGTAGCAGTTGTTTGCTCCAGAATTAGCTAATGAGCCCTTTTTGTTTGAGCTTTGGAAAGCCTCCAAAAACTACTTGGGAGGGAAATTAACAAATGTCTTTTTTGTTACCTCTGGATAAATCTTCATGATGGAGTGTGTAGGCGTTCCACCACTTCAGTCTTCTCCCATCTTCTACCCAGTGGATGCTCAATTACCGTGGAAACCCCCCCCCAAAAAAATCAGAGAAATCTTGATTCCTTATTTAAGACAATTAGCCAGGAAGAGAAGTTTGAGAGTAATGGCTAATGAGAAGTTGCTTTATGGTTCACAGCCTTCAGGTGATATTCTAAATATACCACATTTATGCACACATGTCCGATTATTTAAACATCAAATCTTTATGTCACATGTGATCACCACCAGCTGCTGAAATTATATGCATCTGAGAATGTGGGGACAGTGGCAGTAATCTGACTTATTTCAGTTAGGATGGACCATTTCACAGAGTCACACAGTTACAATTTTATTCATAATTCTCTGCATGAACTAGATTTTACAAAGCAGTGTGATTGTCATGGGCTTTTAACTTCTCATTGATTTTACTGATTTTTATTCATGTTGGCATTTATTAAGCATTTAATAGGTGACATAATATTCTGATTTGGGAGATATCAAGCTGTCTAACACAGAGTCATAGCTCTCAAGGAACTTAGTGGAGTGGGAAAATAAATGCATAAACAAATAACTAGTCTATGTGTAACACTGCCTAGGCACACTGTGCTATAAAGAAAATGGTTGGCTTAGCCTCCCATGCTTGGTGTTTAAATGGGAGAAAAGAATGAATAAGGGAATTTTAGCAGAGACCTTATGCTACATACATGTATGATCATTTGTAAGTAATATCATTATAAATAATGCAGTTTGGCAAGTTTGTCTTGACAACTGGGTAAACATTATTCAGGAAGCTTTGTTTAAATTATATATGGATGTATTTTTGGATATATCTGTGTGCACATGATCATTTGCATTTATGTGCACTTGTGGGTGTGTATGTTTGTACTGTGTATTAATGAAATGTACCATATTTTAGACTTAGCAGTAAAAGACATTTGAAAGCTATCCTTGTAAATGAAAAAGGCAAGAGAATTTAGATAGCAACATACATATAAATTTGATTTTCTAAAATCATATGTCTACAAAGTTGAATCGGTTCCCTCTAAATACCAGGTGTCACTCTTCCAGACAGATCAAATCCTCGTCTTCCTCAGCTGCCCAGTACACAAGTTACAACAGCTTCCAGGGCATCCTACTATGGGCTCTGGGGCTCTCCTAACTCAGAGGATCCCATACCCTGAACTGGCAGACATGGCCAGGTCCTGGGCCTCTGTCTGCCACCAGGAGCCCACGGCAATTGAGAGGAAGAAAAAAAACAACCAACACATACACACAAAAAATACTCATTATACCAGTCAGTTGTGGATACTCTTTTCAGATGAAAATACAGGGGTTATGACAAAGAGAACCTTTCTCTTGGCCTACAATGCCTTTTTCTAACTCTTGGAAAAAAAATTTTACAGATATTTGGCATATGCAGAATTCCTATCCCAGAGAGTTAGTGAGACTCTATGTAGATATAGATGCAATATTCTAGATATTTCTACAAAATTTAATTTAAGAAGCCATCGTCTCCCATCTGAGAAAGGAGAGCTATCCAATGTTTGCCTATAAGTTGGGGGTGTGTGTGTGTTTTCCTGGGAACACATCTTTTCTGGTGAAAAAAGAAATTTAGTAATTTAAGCAATTTAAGCAAAAGACTAAGCTTAAGTAATTTAAGCAAAAGACTAAGTTTTATCAAAACCAGAGGAAAAATAGCAGTTAGAGCCATGTGTTTACATGTTAACCTATAATTTTTTTTTTTTCATAGCAGTCTAGATAATATCCTATAGCAGTATTTTCCCTGTGGAATCATTTTGATTGTATTTTGTCTTGACATTTGCTATGTTACAGCTAAATAAAATAAAGGATTCTGGAAAAAAATATGGTTCAAGATTTTGTATTACTGATATAATTATTCCAGAGGAAATAATGGTAAACAGGAGAGTTCAAGAACTGGGTGACCTTTGGATAAAATTACTCAGTTTTATCTTTCCTTGTATTTACCTGATGCTGTGAAATTTTAGGTTTGTATTAGTATTGGTGGTAGCTGATTAGTGAAGATAGTGAAGGCAGAAAGGGCTGGAGAAGTTATAGAGTCTGGCAAGGACGTTGAATGGTAAACCAGTTTCTCCGGCGAGGACGTTGAATGGTAAACCAGTTTCTCTGGCATTGCTAGACACTGATCCCTGTTACCTTCGTCTTCACTTGAATGAAAGCTGAAGCAGAGGTACCTTCTGCTGCTCCAAAGATACCTTTTCTCCCCATTTGGCATAGGGGCTACGCAGGCGCTTTTGTGGGTAAGATTTGGATGCTGATGCCCATGAATTTTTTTCTGGTTCTTGCTCAGCTACTTCCCTGTCTGGCAATGGCCAGCGTCCAGCCACCCTAGGGCACCTCTAATATCCTGTGACATGGGCATATGTTAGTGAATATGAAAGCCAAATGGAAGTGGGACAGAATTCCAAAAACATGAACACTGAAAGGCACCTGTTTTCATTTGTTGATTTCTCCCTCATTTTACTTAAAAAAACACTTATGCAAAAATTTCAGGGAGTCCATTGATAGAAGATGTTAGTGACGAGCCGTTTTCAATTTCAGCCTCATATATCAGGGCCCAAATCCAGAAATCATATTCTTCACAATATTCTTCTATGTAACTCAGCTCTCAATGGTTTTCCTCTCCTCTAGACCCTTAATATCTATTGACTCTGTCCCTCAAAGGGAGGCTTTCATCATGATGGAAAGAACATTGAACTACAAATCAGAAGACCTGGGTTCTAGTTCCTCATCTTTCTCATAGTATATTTCATCATATACTACAACCTCTAAGGCTCCTTCACCGTGACTTTTCACTGTGAAAGTGAGTTTGTGTGTGGAAATGTCTACCATATGGCACCAGGCCCAAATGAGTTACCAGTGGTGATTAACTGCCCCAGTAGTGATTGCTATCCAGGGGATGCAGAAATGTGAAAATACTTGTCAGCTCACATTTCAATCTAGAAGTGGCTTGTTCCACCAAATGAGTTGGAGGGCTTATTGTCAGATTCATAGGCCAGAATGCAGATTCCTTCAGAGAAAAATCTAGACACAAAGAATGTGACTAGAACCTTAGAATGGTGAATCAGAATCTTTCTGAGCTTGTTGGGTAGAGGTTAGGGGAAAGAATAAATTGATATATTGGTTAGTGTTCACTGAGAGACACTAACATTGGCAGAGGAAAACGCTAATGTTTATAACCAGGTTTTGAAGCAAGAAGGGAAATCCTACCACATATGGCTAGGAAATCACAGCAAATATATCTACTCTGGAAACACTAGTCAGGGATTATTGCTATATTTTTAATGAGGAAGAAACAGAAACTGATAATTTACTAGGTATCCCTTATTGATCCCTAAACATCCCTACATAGAGTAAATAGTATGGTTTTTCATTTCTTAGTGTGGATTCAGTTGATTTTCATTATTTCTTGTAGTCATCAAATATTGATCAAACATACACTGTATTCCACTTACTTTGATTGCGTTAGAAATACCAAGGTGAGTAGTAAGCTCTAACTTTATTCTTCCTGTGGAGAGAGTATTTGAAATTAAATTTAAAGTGCATAAAGGGTATAATATACAATATACTGATGATATACACGTGACCTAGCATAGTCAAGAGAAAGGAAAAATAAACTAAAAAATAAAGCATGCAGTATTATTTAACATCTTTTTATTAAAGAAGCATATTGTTGTCTGGGTCCACTGAATGTTAAAAAAATACTGAAATGCACTTAATAAACTTTAGGTGATAGTATTTTGTAATTAACATGTGAAATTGCTTGTACGGCTATTTGAGCTTTATGTTGGTACTTAATAGTTTGTATGTTTATAGTCCTTTTCTGCAATTAACTTGCAAAATTATTAAGTGAGAGGATAAGGAAGGCAGGCTAGGGGAAGAACCAGCATCTGTGGAGACCCTATTATGTAGCATTCAACACATTAATCACTGAACTGATGTAACTTTATTTAAATATGCTGCATTTGGCATACCTGCACTATCTAGTGTAAAAGTTGTACTCGTGAGTGTCTCATAAATATTTGTGATGGTAGACAGAGTAATTTAAACTACTCCTAAATAGAATAAATATAGCCTTTCCTAACAGACTTGGGTCTTTCCTTAGTAGGCATGCTCACTCTTGTCATGTCATTTTCCTGAGGAAGCAGGACAAAGAAGTGGTTGCTTTTATACTAAGATTATTGGTATTGTTGCTCAGTCATTTCTGGAAACTGCTGTGGAGTAGAAGTCAGGTACAGTGCTCATTACTTTACACTATGGTTCAGGATTGGAAGTTTCCAATACGTGAACATGAAATAACTTCCCTGCTAGAGAGAGCAATTTTGTAGCAAGGTGAGATCCTGCCTGTTGTAAAAATGGAGTTTCGTTCCAGGGACAGTCACCTATCAGTTTGTTGGTTACCTGGGAAATGAGCAGGTACCTCAGAAGAAAATGATTTAACTGCTGGAAAATAAAATTTAGGATGCAGTTTCAATTAGTAGTAACATTTTAGTTTTCTTCTTTTGAAAAGTGGATGAGGAACAAGACCAATCCAACTACCTGAGCAGCATCTTTGTGCTAGTTTCTTTTTTTTTTTTTTTTTTTTTTTTTTTTTGTGGGTACCGGGGGGACGACCTCAGGACCTCACGCGCCAACAGGCACCCGTGCCGCTGAGCGATATCACCGGCCCCTTTTTCGTATGTGGGTTCCGGGAGTCGAACTCGGGCCTTCGCGCTTGCAATGCAGGCGCTTAAGCCGCTGAGCCGTCTCACCGGCCCTGTGCTAGTTTCTAAAGAGATGGAAGTCAAATATTATGGAAATTGTATTTAATACATGTTAAGAGACAAAGCTAAAGTTGTTATTGCTCAGTAGTTTCAATCTGGGTTGTACTGTCAGACTACCTGCCTGCAGTACACAGATTATTGGTTTGACATTAGGAATATTGCATTATTTAATCTGTAAAATGGGAAATATCTGAGGATTAAACTTTACACGAATCATGCATTGCTTAATATATGGCATATCCTAAGTGATGAATGAATAATACTGCTATCATTTATTTGGCATCAATTCAATCTTGTTAACGTATAGCAAACTGAGTTAGGCTGTGAAAATATATATGCTGTGGTAATAAATAGACAAGTGCTGAAATTTGACGCTGTTATTTAGGGCTGTATAAATCCACAGAGGCATCCAGAGACTCACACGCATCAAGGCTGATGCCAAAGCCTTGTAAATTATAAAGCCAGAGACACTTAAAGGCACTAGGCCTTTGCTTCTGCATTCTTTGTTTTCATTTTGTGCTTTTATGATTATCACCCGTAGTTTTTGGCTTTTCAGTGGTTCTGGAGTGCTCACGGGAAATGCACTGGTTCAGTCATTGAGCCAGGGCAGTGGGCATTGTTGGACTCGGGGATTTGTCTGGTGTACCTAGGCAACACAGTCCAGGTGGTTCAGGGGACACTCCAGGGACCTCTTCCTTCTCTGCTATACAATGATTTTTCAATGACTAGCAAGTCCAGCGTAAAGTAGAGTCAGCCAAAATACACTACAATATTAGAAGAGCAGGAGCAGGCTTTATGTAACCATTGAAAACAATGTCTAATTGCCACCAAAATCCACTGTTCCTTTTTCTTATGAACAAATCACCGATTTTACTTACAGTGAACATTTACCCAGCTTTGGGGGGAAAAAAGATATTTCCCACCATCACTAGCAGTTAAGTAGATACATAATTTAAAATTTAACAAATGCTATGTACACAAAAAGTTGACGAGCGTATATTGCTTAAAGGGATCTGACTCAGGTGCAAGGGATTCCTCTTCCTCTTCTTGCTCCCTGAACTATAGTTAGAATGGATAGAACTCCAGAGATCACACTGGTTTGTGAAGTAATTTTGAGGATGGAAGTTATGACTAAGAACACTGGAACATAGACATCAAACATAAAATAGAAGAGTATTAGTCTCACGTGATTGTGGAAATTTCCATATCAGCCTTCAACTACTTAGTGTTGCTCTTTTTTAATGTGACAAAATAAAATATGGTGTTTATGCTACTATATTAGTCAACTTTTTATCATTGGGACCTAATACTTGATATATACAATTTAAAGGAGAAAAGGTTTATTTTGACTCATAATTTTAAAGGTTTCAGACTGTGGTCTACTGGCTCCAAGTCATAAACAGAAAGGTAAAAGGGTGCGGTGAGGAAAGCTGCTCATGCTGTGATAGCCAGGAAGCAAAAAGCAGGGAAAAGCCAGGGACCTACTTCCTCCAATCAGGCCCCGCCTCCTAACAGCACATTCAGCTCTAAACTCATTAATAGATTAATGTATCGGTGAAATTAGAGTCCTCATGACCTAGAGGTGATTACCTCTCAAAAGCCCTTATTCTAAACATAGGAGCATTTGGGGGATTATTTTTTATCTAAACCGTAACAGCTACTCTTTTTTGTATCCGGTATGATTCCAAGATTTTTTGTTTTGTGGATGTGTGTATGTGTGTGTGTGCATGCGTATGTGATTTGCCCGGGTTCCAATCAGTTGTTCCGCCTTTGAGAGAAAAAAGGTAAATTCCAGGCTATGGATGTCCTAAACACCCAAAAGTACATTGCTAACTTCTCAGACATCATCCTTGTTTAGCCAACGCACTTATCAACTCCCAAAGACCAAAGAGGAAACTCATGTTAGTCTGAGCATTTGGTTCTTTTTTTTTACAAGTATTTCATAAGAGTTGTTGAAGTTGAATAAGCATTGCCCAAAGATCTTTTAAAATATCATATGGGCCAAAATACCATCAAACCCTAAAAGAGACTAAGCAACTGACTCATTAACCAGTGTTCACACACATTCATTCATTTCAACCAATACACGTTGACTGCTTTTTGCTCACTGAGAGGTAGACAGGCTCACAACATACAGAGACGAACCAGAAACTAGCCTAAGTCAAACTTTCATTTCAATCTAGCAGGAAACACACTAAACCAGGGCTGAAATATGCTGAAGACTAGTAGCTGGTAATGCTCGTACCACACCACATTACTGTGCTTCTAGCCTAGACTTAGCAGAAATTATTTTCCACTTGAAATTTTTTTTTATTGGGGAGGACCAGGAATCGAACGAAGGACCTTGCACTTGCCAGGCAGGTGCTGTGCTGCTGAGCTATATCCCTGGCCCATTTCCCCCTTCAATATTAACATTTTAAGGTTTTTTTCTTGCATAAAAATTTAATAGATTCAAAGGACCATGCTAAATTTTCTGATAGCAATTTGTGCCCAATTATCTGACAAGTAACAAAGTATCTGTTATGGTTTTTATAAACATACAGATGGAAAGAATACCAGGCTTAAAATCTAACAGAGAATGAAGTAGAAAAGATACTTCACACACACACACACACACACACACACACACACACACACACACGTGTTTAAAATAAGAATTCCTTTCAAGGAAGAGCACAAAGGAAATGGAAGTTCCAAGGTTTGTTACTTGCCTTGGACAAGCTTGCTGTTCACTTATTTATAAATATAAACAAAGCCCAATTAGTCTTTAGCTCAAGGAAGAGAGACAAAAGAGAGGAAATCATCATGGATGGTCTTCATTTTTTTGCATGTGAAGCATGAAAATTCATTTTCAGTGTTTGATTTTGTCTGGGTTGTCCCCCTATCCAGAAGCTGGCTCTGCTGAACTTATTATCAAAACCTCAGAAGTAAGTTCTGCGTCTGTATATAGATCCCCTCCTCTCTTTGTTTCTTTTTTTTTTTTTTTTTTTTTGATGTTATTTTATTTTTATTTTTTTTATTTTAAAGAGAAGAAAAAAACAAAACAAATCAAAAGAAGAACAAATTTTCAAAACAACATAATAGGAGGGTAACAATGGTTAATACATTACGTATTACTATCTTTAAGTTAGTTATTCAGGACACCAGACATTAGCATTCAATTGTCCAAACATTATTGGCACAAACCTTACTCTTCAATGAACTAAGTAAAAATGGTAGTGTATCTATCTTAACCATCTTATATATATATATACAATTTTTTTCCCTTTCCCTTCTTTCTTTTCCCTATTCCAGTCTCTCTTTCCTTTTGACCAGTTTCTTTTTGATTCACCATATCTATTGTACATTTTGGATCTTATTTACTCTTTCAGTTTCTCATACTAGAGAGATAATACGATGCTTACACATGTGCTTCTGGTTTATTTCACTTATGAGTATTTTCTCGAGTTGCATCCATTTACCTATAAAAGTCTCCAGTTTATCCTTCTTTATGGCTGAATAGTACTCCATTGTATAAAAATACCACATCTTTCTTATCCATTCCTCAGTTGATGGGCATTTGGGTTGTTTCCAAGATCTGGCTATTACAAATTGTGCTGCTATAAACATGGGTGCACATATATCGCTGTGGTACGATGTTTTTAATTCTTCTGGGAAGATGCCCAGAAGGGGAATAGCTGGGTCAAATGGGACCTCCAACCCTAGTTTTCTGAGGAATCTCCACACTGACTTCCACAGTGGCTGTACCAGTCGACACTCCCACCAACAGTGAAGAAGGGTTCCTTTTTCCCCACAGCCCCTCCAGCATTTGTTATTAGTTGATTTCTTAATAGTAGCCATTCTTTCTGGGGTGAGATGGTATCTCAGTGTTGTTTTAATTTGCATCTCTCGAATGACTAGTGATGTTGCACATTTTTTTGTATATTTGTTTGCCATTAGTATTTCTTCATCTGAGAAATGTGTATTCATCTCAGATGCCCATTTTTGGAGTGGGTCTTTAAATTTGGGAGGTCTGATTTTTTTGAGTTCTTTATATGTTCTCGATAGTAGTCCTTTGTCTGAGGAACAGCTGGCAAACATTTTTTCCCACATTGTGGGTTGTCTCTTCACTCTGTTGGTGGTTTCTCTTGCTGTGCAAAAGCTTTTTAATAAGATGAGATCCCAGTTATTGATTCTTTGGGATAGTTCCCGTGCGGTTGAGTTTTTATTCATAAAGTCTTTGCCTACACCAATGTCTCCAAGGGTTTTACCTATCCTACTTTCCAGCAGATTTAATGTTTCTGTTTTAATATTTAGATCTCTGATCCATTTTGAATTTAGTTTAGTGCATGGTGAAAGATATGGATCTAGTTTTAATCTTCGGCATGTGTAGAGCCAGTTTTTCCAGCACCATTTATTAAAGAGGCTATCTTTCTTCCAGCGAATGTGTTTGGCACCTTTGTCAAAGATAAGGTGGCTTAGTATGTCTGGGGTTGTTTCAGCATCTTCTAATCTGTTCCATTGATCTTCAGGTCTGTTTTTTTGCCAGTACCACACTGTTTTTATCACAGTAGCTTTATAGTATAATTTCAAGTCGGGAATTGTGATGCCCCCTGCCTTGCCTTTGTTGCCCAGAATTGCCTTTGCTATTCTAGGTCTCTTCTGATTCCAAATGAATTTTAGGATTGTTTTCTCTAATTCTGTGAGATATGCTGTTGGAATTTTGATTGGAATTGCATTAAATCTGTATAACAATTTTGGAAGTATGGCCATTTTCACTATATTGGTTCTTCCTATCCAGGAGCAAGGGATATCTTTCCATTTTCTGATATCCTCTTCAATCTCCTTTTTCAGAGTACTGTAGTTTTCAGTATAGAGGTCTTTTACATCCTTCATGAGGTTGATTCCTAGGTATTTCATTTTTTTGGATGTTATTGTGAAAGGTATTGTTTCCCTAATTTCTCTTTCAGTAAGTTTGTTATTTGTGTACAGGAAGGCTATTGACTTTTGAGTATTGACTTTGTATCCAGCTACACTACTGAATTTGCTTATTAAATCTAGCAGTTTTTTAGTGGAGTTTTGGGGATCTTCTGTGTAGAGTATCATGTCATCTGCAAATAATGATAATTTAACTTCTTCCTTTCCAATCATTATTCCTTTTATTTCTTTCTGTTGTCTAATCGCTCTGGCTAAAGTTTCCAGAACTATGTTGAATAAGAGTGGGGATAGTGGACATCCTTGTCTTGTTCCTGATTTTAGAGGGAAGGCTTTCAGTTTTTGGCCATTTAGTATAATATTGGCTGTTGGTTTGTCATAGATAGCTTTTACCAGATTGAGATAAAGACCCTCTATTCCAATTTTCTGTAGGGTTTTTATCATGAAAAGGTGCTGGACTTTGTCAAAAGCTTTTTCTGCATCTATTGAGATGATCATGTGATTTTTGTCTTTGGTTCTGTTAATATGCTGTATTACATTTATTGATTTACGTATGTTGAACCATCCCTGCATCCCTGGGATGAATCCAACTTGGTCATGGTGTATAATCTTCTTGATGATTTGTTGGATTCTGTTTGCCAGTATCTTATTGAGGATTTTTGCATCTATGTTCATTAGGGAGATTGGCCTGTAGTTCTCTTTCTTAGTTGGGTCCTTCTCTGGTTTTGGTATCAGGGTAATGCTTGCTTCCAGGAATGAATTTGGGAGTATTGCTTCCCTTTCAATTTCATTGAAAAGTTTGAGAAGTAGGGGTGTTAGGTCTTCTCTAAATTTCTTGTAGAATTCGGCAGTGAATCCATCAGGGCCTGGACTTTTCTTTGTTGGGAGGTTTTTAATTACATCTTCAATTTCATTGGTGGATATTGGTTTATTTAGGATTTTTAAATCTTCTTGATTTAGCTTTGGTAATTCATACGAATCTAGGAATCTGTCCATTTCTTCTGCATTTTCCATCTTAGTAGAATATAAATTTTCAAAATAGGTATAGATGATCTTCTGGATTTCTGCAGGGTCCGTCGTGATATCACCCTTTTCATTTTCAATTGCATGGATTTGAGTCTTTTCTTTTCTTTTTTTAATAAGGTTGGATAAGGGTTTGTCAATCTTATTTATTCTTTCAAAGAACCAACTTTTTACTTCATTGATTCTTTGTATTGTTTTTTTATTCTCCAATACGTTAATTTCTGCTCTGATCTTTATAATTTCCTCCCTTGTACGGGCTTTTGGCTTAACCTGCTCTTCTTTTTCTAGAAGCTCGAGGTTCACCCTTAAGTTGTTTATTTGCGCTTGCTCTATTTTCCTGATATAAGTATTTAATGCTATAAATTTCCCTCTTAGGACTGCTTTCATTGTATCCCATAAGTTCCGGTATGTTGTACTGTCATTGTCATTCAGTTGTAGAAAGTGACTAATTTCTTCTTTAATTTCATCTGTGACCCATTGGTTGTTCAGGAGGATGCTGTTTAATTTCCATGTGTTTAGGGAGTTTTTGTGGGATCTTTTGCCATTGATTTCCAATTTCATTGCACTATGGTCTGATAATATGCATGGGATAATTTCAATTCCTTTGCATTTACTTAAGCAGGTTTTATGAGCTAGTATGTGGTCTATTTTGGAGAACGTCCCATGTGCAGCTGAGAAAAATGTGTATTCTGATGTTGTGGGATGGAACACTCTGTAGACATCTACTAAGTCCATTTGTTCAAAAGTTTGGTTCAGTTCTACTATTTCATTATTGATTTTCTGTCCAGTTGATCTATCTTTTTGTGACAGTGGAGTATTGAGATCTCCCAATATAATTGTATTAGTGCTTATTTGATTTTTCATGTCCTTTAGTACTTGTTTTATATAGCTGGGTGCATTGGTATTTGACGCATATATATTTATGATCGTTATCTCTTCCTCTTGGATTGTTCCCTTTACAAGGATGTAATGACCGTCTTTATCTCTCTGAATCCTTCTTGGCTTGAAGTTCACTTTGTCTGCAAAAAGAATAGCTACCCCTGCTTTTTTCTGGGTTCCTGTGGCATGGAGTATTGTTTTCCATCCTTTGACTTTCAGTCTATGAATTTCTTTCTGAATTAAATGTGTTTCTTGTATACAGCATATTGTTGGATCTTGCTTCTTGATCCATTTCGCCAGTCTGTGCCTTTTGATTGGTGAATTGAGACCGTTAACATTGATGGTTAAAACTGATATGTATTGACTTGTCATGATATTTTCCTGTTGTTGGTTCCCACTCTTTGTTTTTCCGCTTTCCGGCTATTTAATTATTTGCCCTGCCTGGTGGATTCCTTCTGTTGGGGTTCCTATCTCTTTCTAGAATGTCCTTCAGAACGTTTTGGAGTGCTGGTTTGGTGGTCATAAATTTTCTCAGATGTTCTTTGTCATGAAAGTATTTTATTTCTCCATCAATTTTGAAAGATAGTTTTGCAGGGTACATCAATCTGGGCTGAAAATTATTTTCCTTTAGAGCTTGCAATACATCATTCCAAGCTCTTCTTGAATTGAGGGTTTGTGCTGAAAAGTCAGCTGTGATTCTGATGGGTTTTCCTTCATAGGTGATTTGTCTCTTCTCCCTAACAGCTTTTAAGATTCTGCCCTTCTGTTGAATTTCTGGGATCTTGACTATAATATGTCTGGCTGAAGTTTTTTTTTGATCATGTCTAGTTGGTGTTCTAAAAGCTTCACTTATAGGGGTGTCAAATTCCTTTTCTCTTCCAGGAAAGTTCTCCCTGATTATGTCTTTGAACAAGGTTTTAATGTCGTTGATGCTATCTCCTGCTTTTTCATTTATTCCAATTATTCTTAAGTTGTTTATCTTTGAGTCATCTAGCAGCTGCTGAATTGATTTTTCATGGTCCCTTGCTATTTTTAAGAATTTTTCCATTTCATGATCACTAATTGCAAGCCTGTCTTCTATATCTGAGATCCTGTCCTCGCATTGGCTTATTCTGCTACAAATACTTTCAATGGAATTTTTTATCTCTTGGGTATCTGCTTGAATCTGCCTTATGGATTCCATTTCTTTCCTATGCTGAGCATTCATGGTTTCTATAGTTTTCTTAAGTTCATCTATTTTTTTGTCTGTATCAACTATAGTGTCCTTAAGCATGGTCTTCATTGTAGACATTATCTCTGCAGTTATCTGTGAGATTATTTCTGTTTTAATTTTTTCCAGAACCTCATTCAGTTGCTTTGTTGTTACCACTTCAGATAGGCCAGGTGGGTGGCTTTCGGATTGTCCCACCTCGTTGCTCCCTAGGTTTGCCTTTGGTGAATTGGATGTGTGGGGTTGCATCTTGTTTAAGTGTCGTCTCATTTTTTCTTTCTTTAATTCCTGGGGTGATGTTTGCAAATTACCTATAGTAGGTTACTTTATTGCTAGTGTTTAAGATCTTTAGAAGATGACTACTTCTCTGCAGTATCTTCCAAGTGGAGCTTGCTTTTAGGTTTTGAGCTTTCTGCCAGATCCTACCTCTTCATTTCGTTGGGTATGCGAAGTTGCTACCTGTTTGGCCCAGTCCTTGATTCTTTGGTACTGTGCCACTGTATTTTCTGTGTCCCTTAGTCAATCTCAATCATGAAATATCAGGAAGAAAGATGTTTAGAACAATTATTTCACATTTGGCTATAATGTTAACTAAAGCATCAAACACAGCCTAGAAAATGACAGACTGAGCTAACCAGTTATTTACCACTTTTAGCTGTATAGAGTTGTGGTTATATAACAAAATCTAAAACACACCAGAAAAATTATATGCAGTATACAAGTCCTGTGTATGGCAATTTTTCCCCTGAGGAGTTTAAATTTAAAATGAGTTAAGGAGGAAATAGAGTATTGGGAGAAGAGGAAGGAATTAGATGTAAGGTTAGAGGACCAAGAGGGATCCCACTAAAATAGGGACACTAGTGCAGAGGACAGGTGGTAGAAAGAGAAGGAAGGGATAAAAGGAAGAACAGATCACAACCACAATCACAAAGAAGTTAGAGGCGCTAATTACACTCATATAAAAAACCAGAGAGAATAATGAAGGAAAGAGCAAATACACATACAGAAACAAAAACAAAGATAAAAACAATAAAACAGACAAATCAAAAATATAACCCCACCAAAAAACAAAACAAAACAAAACAAAAAGAAAAAAAAAAACCCTTCGCCAGAACAAAAAACAAATCAGTGAGAAAAAAAAATAATAATAAAAAAATATAAAATAAAAATAAAAATAAAAAAATAAAAAGAATCAGTTCCAGGTGTTGACTCTGCTGTAGGCAGTTACCCTGTGGTGAGAGAGTCCTGTTCTGTGCAGGTCCGTTCCAGTAAGCCAGGAGCGCCCTCTGGCGGGCGGTGAGCAGATGCGCGTACTTTCAGGCAGAGACCAGTCTAGCTCGCCTCCGCTCTCAGCGCCCTTTCACGATCCCTGGGCCTGAGAGGCTCAGCGCGCTGTCCGGAGCGTGGGTTCCCTGCACTGGTTCCCGCCGCTCTGGTTTTTCGCCACGCCCCCCACAATGGCGCCGGGCCAGTCGCTCTCTGGCGCGGGACAGGTGTGGCTGAGAGTCTAGTCTCGTTTGCCTGCTGACCTCAGCACACTTTCGTGGGCCTGAGAGGCCCCGTGCTGCCCTGTCCGGAGCACAAGTTCCCAGAGCAGTTTTCGAGCAGCTCTGAGTTTCGCCGCACCCCCCACAATGGCGCCCGTCCGGTTGCTCTCTGGCGCGGGGCAGCTGTGGCTGAGAGACACTCACCGCTGGTCAGCGCCGTTCTCCGCCGCTCCCCTGCCCCGCCACTGTCTCAGGATCCTCCGTGGGGGCTCCCTGGGCACCAGCTGCCACCGTGTGTCCGTAGAATTGAGCTTCCGCGGTGCTGCAACTCCCGGGATAGTAGAAGGTGCACGCGCGCGGTCTGCTCCTTCTTTCCTTCTTCTTTGTTGGAAGTCACCCGTCACTGGTGCCGGGGGTCCCAGATTGCGCTTCAGAACTTCTCTGGGTTTCGGGGAGGCATCTCCCCCCCTCCTGCGCTTTCCGGGTCGCTATATTCCCGTGTTCCAATGGTAACTTTTAGAGAGAGTTTCGCTGCCTGCTTCTTACTCATCCGCCATCTTGAGGTCCCCCTCTCTCTTTGTTTCTTGCTCCTCGCTTTTCCCTCCCCTCTTATTACACTGATTGCATGTAAAATTAATTATCAGTCCCATCACATCTTGCAGTGCTAACGGTGGTCAGTATTGAATTATGAGGAATGCAAACGCAATTTTCAGCAACCTAATTGCTTCTTCTGCATCCAGTGAAATGATACATTAAATACCCACAGCAAACAGATTGTATTCAATTTCCATAACAAACTAGGGGGATTTCACTACCCGAATCCCTAGCATCTACTCACATAATTTCTTCCTAACTGCTCTGTCCGGCTGCTTTTGGATAAAGCAAATATTTTTCTGAAGCTGCAGCTGCCTAGTGAGGTGTTGTTATGTTATATTCGCTCCCAGATCAATGAGAGAAAAAAAGCAAGTGCTCCAGGAAAGCAAAATGGAAGTCCTAAAACCAGGCAATGTCTCCTGTCTTGAAAGATTACTGAGTCCTACAGCATTCTAAGCATTTAGCATCTACTCCATTCTAAGCAATTAGCAAAGGATCCCCTGGCCATTGCATTATACTTAAAGATTACAAGAGATAAACTCACAGTGACAGATGAACAGTGCATTCTCTAGACATTGATTAGTAGTTTCTATTGTCCTGGACTAAAGAAGCTCAGAGACTATGTAGAAGAAAAGGCAAAATGTAAACAAATAACTATGGTGCATTGTTTAACGCACACTCATAGATGTATCTTCAAGATACATGGGTAACTTAGAAAATGCTGTAATTCCAAGGTAACAGGACTAAAATATTTGCCAAAATCTTAGCAGAGAAATGAGCATTTGAGTTGATTGATGAAGTTTCATTAGGCAGGCATAGATTTTAAGAAAAATGATAATAGGCAGCTTTCATTGAGAGCTTAATTATGTTGGTCTTGGTTCAAAGTACCGTGCATTATATCTATTAAAACATTTAAATCTCACACTAATCTTTGGAGGTATTATGCCCATTTTATGAATGAGGAAAACAGAGACACAGAGAGGTTTAGTAACTATATTTGTGTTACACAGATGGTAAGTAACAGAACAAGAATTTAGATCCAGGAAAACCAAATTCAGACTACTGAGGATTTTGTTTGGCCCTGGATGTTCAAGTTAATCACTAGGCAATGGGAGCCACAGAAAGAAGTGGCAGATTCAGATTGGCATTTTAGAAATATTGTAGAAGTAGAGAGAAGGATTGATTAGAAGCAAACCAGAACTGGATGCTGGAATATCAGTTACATGACTTTCATAGTCAGCTGTACTGGAGATGACTGAAGAGAAGCTGAGCCATGGGAGCAGCAGCTGAGGTGCAAAGGAGAGGACATGTGGAGTGACTGAAGGGCCACATTGGGTACAACTTGTTGATGGACTGAAGTGATGGGTGGGAAGTAGAATCAGTGAACCTTCTCTTCTGACTGCCTTTCTCTATCTCTGAGCCCACTAAGGATCTTACATTTAGGAATCAAGGAAAAAAGATTGATGCAGAAAAGGGGGAAAACTTAAAAGAGAACAGACCAAGAAGGATATATTAAGAAACTGGGATGTTCCAAAGTTGATAAGTTTAAGAATGTCTGGGAAGTGTCCATGTGTTCCACGGGCTCCATGTGGATTGGCCACTGAAATTTATAGACCTATGCAGGGCAGGGCGGGTGTTTGACTAGTCTGTCTCCCTTATTTAGACAGAAAATGAAGTCTAGAGATATTGGGGCGACTTGGTCCAAATCATTTAGCTCTTTTGCTATACAGCTAAATCCATATCTCTCATTTTTCATTTGTTTTAGATCACGAAACCCTCGAATAGTTTCCAATTTCTTCCTGCCTGAGAGAGGATCGTTAAATATGAAGCCCTGACCTAACATGCCTGAAAGTCATATTTTGAACGGACACTGTGGTACACTGCCTAGATTCCCCCAACTCTAGGATCCCCCTACTCATTTCTCTGACTGCTAAGAATGTTGGTAGCTGATTTGATTCCTGGGTTCCTCTTCCAGAATAGCTCTCTGCTGAAGGAAGTTGTCTATCTCAACATTATACTAAAATGAAAACAAAACAAAAGCTTTGTACAGAAAGTGTTTGTTATAATAATAGAAGGTATGCCTATAAAATAAACTCACAGAGGTAGAATTACCATTCAATGATAGCAATGAATTTTTACAAAGTTGACACCTAAATAGCTTTTCAAAGGTTTCCATCATTACACACATGAGAATATTCAGTAGGATTATGTCACTTCTTTCATCATCTTTTAAGGAGGTGTTTCATTTGGCATTTCCAAATTCCACTAACCTTGGGGAGAACAGTTAAGAAAGAAGAGCAGGGCTGGTGATATAGCTCAATGGCATAAGCGCCTGCCTGGTAAGCGCAAGGTCCTGAGTTCGACTCCCGGTACCCAAATATTAAAAAAAAAAAAAGAGCAAACTTTGAAGCATTAAAATTGTGTATTCAAGGGCTGGTGAGATGGCTCAGCAGCTTAAGCGCCTGCCCGGCAAGCGCGAGGGCCCGAGTTCGACTCCCGGAACCCACATACGAAAAAGGGGCCGGTGATATCGCTCAGCGGCACGGGCGCCTCCTGGCGCGTGAGGTCCTGAGGTCGACACCCCCTGGTACCCACCAAAAAAAAAAAAAAAAAAAAAAATTGTGTATTCAAGACATTATATCTTCTGTAGTCAAATATTGACTATGGAGAAGATGCTGAAAAGTGACCAACTGCAAACAAAATGACCCGTATTCACTTCTGAGTTTCCTACTTGAAATATGCATGGTTAAGACAATGATTTCTCCCTTTACTCATAGATCAGTCTTTCCCTAATTAGAATACAACCAAAACCAACTGTGAATAAGGAAGGGGTATAGGAAGAGATCATTTGGTAAAGGTAAAAGAAAAAGTCATTAAAGGTTTAAAAAAGTCAGAGTCATTTTAGTCAATCTATTCTTTACTAATTTCTGAGTCAGAAAAGAAGCATTAACAAGGTTTTCTGGAGTTTTAGAGCCAGGTACTCCAAACACTACACTCAGTGATGATGGTTATGATGATGGTGGTCATTGCCATATTTAAAATTTGAATTTAGAGTTTAAATTTTCAGTTTAGAGATCATGGCTGAATAGCAGTAAAAAAAAGAGGCTTCTGAGGGTTTGCCTGTTGAAGTTACATTCCCTTGACTCATGAAGAAAAAGAAAAAGAAATCCTGTCGCTTCATTTCACTGATTTATGTTTTCACTTTTTGCCATTTATTGTAGTTTCTAAAATTGAAAACATTTTGGAGTCTCTGGGGCATTTTGAAGATTATTTTATGAATAATAAAATTTTTGTCTGCCTGTAATACTTTTCACCATAATATATTTTTTGTGATATTGAAAACCAAAACTACAGGGCCAGTGAGATAGCTCAGCAGCATAAGCGCCTGCTGGCAAGCGCGAGGTCCTGAGTTCGACCCCTGGTAACCACATTAAAAAAAAAAAAAAAAAAAAAAAAAAAAAAAAAAAACTACAAAGAAATTTACTACCAATAATTAATTGTTTCTATGCAAAACACTTTCCTTATAGTATTTCTGATTTGGGAACCATCTCCGTATAGTTACGATCTGAATTATTTCTTTACATTATGATTTACTCAGTATTATGTGTAGTACAGCATTCGTAACAGTCAGTCAACACATTTGTTATTGCCCTGTATGTCATACACTCTTGCAGGTTTTTGTGGAATATATAGTCATCATATCTGCCTCCAGAGACCTTCCAATGGCTGAGAAAGGAAGTATCACAGATTTGAAAAGATTAATGTTTCATGAAGTGTTTTTTCCTCACAAGTATCGAACTTAATGACCTGTGGTATTTTAAAAAGTTACTCACAAATATTTTTATCATAGTTTTGATTTGGGCCTGTTTGTTGATATTTTCAAAAAGCTCTACAAATGATTTGGATATACACCCATGAGAAAGAATTGTCATAGAAATTCATGGTAGTTGAGGCCTACTTCTAATAGGAATTGACCCTGGAGGTCTTTACAAAGTTAGCATGGTATGAACTGAGTTTTGAAGAATACAGAAAATTTGGATAAGCTAAGAAGAAATGAAGATGTTTATATGGCAGAATTGAATTAGCCCAAGCAAAATTAGAAAGCACAGTGAATGCCCATAAGGTGGTTTTTATGGCTGGAATAGGAGAATTGTATAATAGTAGTTTGTAATGAAGCCTTAATACAGTAAACACGATAATTTTGAAAAATATTTGAATTTAGAGATGAATGGAATAAGGGGATTTAAGTTTTTGGAGAATTTGATTTTAATAATTAGTCTTTCTAGCAATTTGAAACTATAGAGGTATTTTGAGCAAATAAGTGACTTCATGGGCAAATGTTTAAAAACTTGTGTAAGAATAGATGAAAACAGAGAGAGAGAATGGAAGAGAAGCTAACCTCAGATCTTTTCTGAAGTTCTAAATTCTGATATTGAAGTGATATTTTAATGCAGACAGGTGATATTTTAAAGGAAGAATCTACCTAACTGCATGACTGATTAGATAATACTCAACAATGGATAACTCACTTAAGAACTGGCTTTTTTTTGGGGGGTACTGGGGGTCGACCTCAGGACCTCGTGCGCCAGCAGGCGTCCGTGCCGCTGAGTGATATCACAGGCCCTTTTTTCGTATGTGGGTTCCGGGAGTTGAACTCGGGCCCTCGCGCTTTCCAGGCAGGCGCTTACGCCACTGAGCCATCTCACCAGCCCAGAACTGGCTTTGAGAGTGGAGAAAATGATGGTTTTCTGATGTTTGATACCTGAAAGTCAGGTGGATGTGTAGGAAGGTATGAAGTACAAGACCAAGACAAATATGAAAAAAGATATTTTGAAGAATATTCCATGGAAGATACAGTTGAAGTCTTGGTGATGAATTAAATAAGAAGGGACCAGAATGCCGATAAAGGGAAAAGTTGAAGAATAACACTTAAACTCAGGAGATGTCTACATTTAGGGAGTGCAAGAAGGAGCTGGAGGCATAGTATCAAAAAAAGAAGTGACTAAAACAGAGATAAGATCAGAAAAATGGCACCTACAAAACAGCATTTCAGGTATTCAGGCATGATTAATATTATCAGAGTACTACAGATAAACCAGTAAAACAAATAATGTTAGGATTGATTTTCTCACTAGTATAACAAGAATAATTCTACACTGGGGATGTAGCTTAGTGGCAGAGCAGTTGCCTAGCATGCGTGAGGCTCTGGGTTCAATCACCAAAACTGAAAAAAATGACACAAGAATAATTCTTATGAGATAGTTCTGTGGATTAAATGAAATGATGGACATAAAGCATTTAGTTTGAGGACAGGCACAAGAAAAGGTTTTATCCAAAAGCATCATTCTTGTAAGTATTATAATTACTAATCAGCACCCAACTATGCTAGGCACTTTCCTGCTTACGCAGTTGAATGAGATACAACTCTCGATTTCAAAGGTGTCAGTATCAAGACAGAGATAATGATGTAAACAGATAAATACAATTTTGTGGCAGGACTTTTACAAGAAAGATGTCAACACAGAAGGAAGAGGCACCAGAAGGAACAGTGAGCACTTTGGTATCTTTTACCAGACATAAATGAGAGAGTAGTTGTACAAAATAATTTTCCTTTACACTGGTAAAATCGCTAAGTCAGTTCATAGAACATTGAATCGGTGTAATTGTCATGTTCTTCTATTCAAACCTGGAGGGACAGACTCTGGGGAGGAATAAGCCAGGTTTCAGATTCTTATGTCTTTCCTCTGTGCACAGATCTCTTGTTTACTTTCTGTACCATAGGTAAATAAGAATGGTTGTGAACAATGGACATTTTCTGTAGCCTGAGCCGAAGCCTATCTTTATACCCAATTTACAAATTAGGAAGATAAATCGATTATTTATAGAATGACAAAAACAGAATTGAACCAAATCCAACAGCTTTTGCAGTTACACTTCTTGCTGCTTAAACAATAGATTATTTTACAACCGGCTGAATTCAGGTTGTTTATTAAAAAAAAATCTTTTTACTGGAAGTATTGTCCTCTTACCAGCAGCACAGACGTCTCTTAAATGCTTGTTTAAAATGCAAAATCTTAGACCTCACTGCAGAACTACTAAATCAGTAACTGGATTTGGGCAAAAACATTAGGGGAGCTGGGTTCAATTTGAGCAGCTATAGCCGCTGCATGAGAGTGGCATGAGAGCTTGGGAGCATGATCACATTTCTGTGCTGTCCCCAAGTTACAACTGGGTAGTGTCAGAGCATCATGAAGGAATCTCTAATCGGTTTAGTTCATAGTTTGTACAGTGGAGGCCTCAGTTACAAGAAGGTACAGAGCATCTGAGAGCATCAGAGGTGTGTGATATGGGTTTGCACAAATGACTATGTCTTATGTGTTAGTGTTAGGGGTTGAAATGCTCATTTTGCCACTGAAAAGTGCTCCTTCATTCAGAAGAAAGTAAAACTTGGCAAGGTCTTCCGACTAGGGGCTATTGATGGTTTATGTAAAATTTGCTGTCATTTTATAACTGTGTGACTTTAGGCTTTAAAGAAACTCTTTAAGCTTCTATATTTTCATTCATAGAATATAGGTAGTTGTTTGTGTATCACAGAGTTGCTGGGAGGTTACATGAGTGAAAGTATACAAAGCAGTTAGCACACTATCTGGAACCTAGTGAGGGCTCAATGAATATTGCTTGTCTATTATATAGTTTATTCTTTCATCATTATTAAATCCTTTATATAAGAATAATGAAATAATAGACTCAGATTTTTGTTGACAATCAACAATTTAAAGTGATGCTGGCCAACACTGTGAGATTAGAAATCCAGTTGATCGCTAGGGATCTACTTTCTAGCCTCTATTGTGTAGCCAATGACACTGCGAATTTATTCCTTTTGTCCATGTGATGTTTAGGGCAAAGATCTGGAATGTGCCCAGTATTTCCCAAGGAAATGCCAACAACTTACCATCTCCACACTGCAAATACCTTTTACAGCTGCAGAAGTAGGTTTGAGCAGATGAACACAGCAGCGTAGGAACACATGTTTACCCTGCTTTGGCACAATTTGTCTTATTCCACATTTTCTAGGAACACATTTTAGGATGGAAATGCCTTTACTCCATTTATATCTAGTCAATTATCTGGTTTATTTTCTGCTTTTACAATCCAATTAAACTCAGCACATCAACTCAGTTTAAGGCGCAGCAACTGCAGACACTTTGTTTGTCTGTACTACTTTGAGAGAAAAAGGACAGGTTGGCACAGGGTCTTCCGATTCTGTGACTACATATAATTCAGTGTGAGCATCATATGGTTTTCTGGACCTTATTAAATTCTGCTATTAAGCCTCCATAGTTGAAATAATATACCCAACTGTAATTATATACATATTTTCTAGAAAAATGCAAATGATTGCATCTAAACAATGACAACTCATCCTTTTAGCAGGACTCACTCAGAATATTTAATTCTGAATTGCTAGCCTTTTCCAGCACTGTGGAAGTTGATAGGAGACACTATCCCTCACCCACTCACCTAGATAACTAATGTCCTGACATGACCACTGTTCATGCACTGAGAGGAGGATCACCTTTGTCCACTCCATGGCCCTCAAGCAATGATTGCAGCATTACAGGTGATATACTTCCCATAATGACTGCATATTCAAGACTATCAAAGCGCCCTTTTATTGTCCCTTCACAGGGAGCATTAGAAATACATGACTTAATTTTCTTCTAAGCCTAATATCAGTTCTGTTTTCAAGGTATCAGTGTGATCTTTTCACAGGTTCATAGGGAGACCAAAGAGTGACAAGAAAGAAAAATGTATTTATAGTTTTCCTACAGGTTAAACATACCAGGTTTTTAATTAAGAAGTGCAACATGTTATGATATATATGTACATTAGATCTCTAGACTTATGATCCTGCATAATTGCAACTCTGTACACACTGACCTACATCTCCTAATCTTCGCTCTCTTGTTCTGGGTACCACCTTTCTATCCTCTCTTCCTATGTATTCTGGATCATGTGGTATTTTTTTCTTTCTGAATTGGGCTCATTTCACTTTGTTGTAATGTCCTCCAGATTTATGAGCATTGCTGCAAATGATAGGATCCCTTTACTTAAGGTTGGATAATATGCCACTGTATACACATACCACTATTTCTTTGTCTGTTTAACTCTCAATGGACACTTGGGCTGTTTTCATGTCTTGGATATCGCAAGACAAAGAACATGGAAGTACAGATATATCTTCTAGTTGTTGATTTTATTTCCTTTGGTTATTTACCCAGAGGACGGATTGCTGAATCTTTAGGCAATTCAACTTTTGATTTGTTGAGAAACCATCATATGTTTTCCATAATAATAGCACCAATTTACATAATGACCAACCATGTACCGGGAAGAGTTCTCTGACCTCACTCTGCCTTCCATTTCCTAAATGGGATGGAAACACATGGGATAAAGTTCTGTTCTAGGAAGCTTAGTCTTCATATCTTAGTACCTCCTCCCAGAAAACTTTCCAGATTTTCTTTCTGTTGGGTGGATGTGAGCATGCTCCTTTATTCCCAGTTTTCCCGGGTATCCAGTTTTACAGACACAGAATCCAAAAACAACACTGTTATGTTATTTCAGAGGATAGCGATTAAAGCTCAGGATTTGCCTCTTCCTAGCATCATAAACTTGGGTTGGTAACTGAACCTTTTTGACTCATAATTTCTATCATATATTAATGATTATAATGCATGTCTCATAGAATTATTGTATATATTAAATGAATTGTAACTAGACAATTGTATGAGAAAACAGACACAATTACTACCCTACATGAGTAGTTACTTTCATTACTTATTCATTTACATGTCTGCCTCAGTATGTTATGAGCTTTTAGAGGGCAAGACATATAGATTGTAGTTATTTTTCATGTCTCTATAACAAAACACAGTGTCCTCCATTTAGTAGTTTAATAAATAATGATGAATACATGTATGAATGAACAAATAATCATCTCAAATCTGTAATCTGTCAAAGAAAAATTCCCAGAGAGATATTTCCCCTTGTGGAGTATTCTTTAAGATGGTCTAGTGCAGAGATGGATACCCTTTTCGAGCTTTCAGTGATACAAATAGCCCGTTGTCACATGCAAGCCATAGGTTCACTACCACTGGTCTACGGCTACCACTCTAGTGGCCTGCATTAGACTTTCAAGACATCCTGGGGCCAGGCCGTCCTTTCCACATGCCTGACATCATCATCTGGGACCATTATAGGTCTCCATTATGCCCTTTCATTCATATACCTATGTCTTAGTAGTCTATTTACTCAGATTTTCACCACTAAATAAGCCACATGCTCACTTTTCTAATGCTCAGGGAGGTTTTGAGCTTTCTCCCCATTATTAAAGAATCATAAGTGCAGCTCTGTACATTAAGTCCCATTTTCTCACATCTTTAGCTCAGAAACTGTTTTTCTGTAGAATAGGCTGAAATTTTGCAATATAGAACAGAATTGAAATATGATATTTGCTTTTGTCAATCCATTGCTTATTTTTGGCAGAAATTGTCCTTTACCCAGTTTCATTTATTTATGCTTTGTTATCTCTTTGTGAACTAGCTTGGAAAATTTATTGTAGTCCTGATAAAATTGTACCCCTAACAAAATTCCTTCTTTTCAAGGACTTCAGATGATTTACATAGAGTAACATTTCTGTATCAATCATGTTTAAGGATTATTAATTTATATTTGAATACAAAAGGAAAGAAAAAAAACTAATGCGAAGTGGTAGAAAGACAGACAAGAATAACAGGTGGACTGGCCAATTATAAGACCATCTGGATTTTACAGGTGGTTTTCTGATCAGAGAGATTGGAAGAGAAATAGGAAGAATCATGGCTTAGCTGAATTCTCTGTCAATATGGAACATAAAATAAGGACACATGGGTTAGTTATGAGCACCTCTCCTTTGGCAACAATACATGTTTTAGTTTTCAGGATGGCAATTAAGAAAAAATAAGTACCGAGACAATGGATCTCTGAGTAGTTAAATAGTGACGGAAATACAAGACCTTCCAAAAGTTGTAAGATGTCTGAAGCAGTTCTAGCGAAAGATCCTCTAGACTACCAGATTATGCCATTTCAGCAATATCATCAATGACTAGTAACTACTAATAGCCAAGGGTGTGGAAGCATGGACTAACACCTGAAAGTAGGAATTTTTTCTCTTCTATACTACTTATATTTTCTTCCCATTAGTTTCACTGGGATCATCTCCTATTGTATTCTATCCTGGTACATTTCTAGCCCCACTGGGAATGAGTAGGAATGGACAGCTTAAGCATCTATCTCTGAATACAGAGAAGGTTGAAAAATAATAACCTTACTCATTATTATTGCTGGGTACATTTCTAGATTTGCATTATCTGTCATTAAATAGCTGGCACAGCCTTCATTCCCTCATGCCTGTATTAATTCAATAATTTATTCAATGAATATCAGAGAGAATTAGGTCACATCCAGATTTCACCACTTACTGGTTCTGTGACAGTGGCCACAGTTATTAACCTCATAGAGGTTCTGTTCCTTCACCATACATTTTGAGTGTTAGTAATTATCTCATCATTAGAAGATTAAATGTGCTACAATATATAAAACTTCTAGGGTAAAACTTTCTATGCTGCTTCTACACTGAAACATAGCAGATGCTCAAAAGAGAGTGGCTGAAAAGGATGCTTGTTACATTTTTATTGTGTGTGTGTGTACCGGGGGTCAACCTCAGGACCTCGCATACCAGCAGGTGCCCGTACTGCTGAGCGATATCACCGGCCCTTTTTTTGTATGTGGGTATCAGGAGTCGAATTCAGGACCTTGTGCTTGCCAGGCAGGCGCTTACACTGCTGAGCCATCTCACCGGCCCCGCGTCTTACATTTTGATAGTATGTGGTATGACAGTTTCAATGCACAGTGTTTGTGGATGTGTAGTCTGATTAGTGGCATTTTGGAATTCCACTGTAGGCTTTAAAAATTGGAGGAATTATTTTTTTTTTTTTATTTTAAAGAGAAGAAAAAACAAAACAAATCAAAAGAAGAACAAATTTTCAAACCAACATAATAGGAGGGTAACAATGGTTAATACATTACGTATTACTATCTTTAAGTTAGTTATTCAGGACACCAGACATTAGCATTCAATTGTCCAAACATTATTGGCACAAACCTTACTCTTCAATGAACTAAGTAAAAATGGTAGTGTATCTATCTTAGCCATCTTATATATATATATATATATATATATATATATATATATATATATATACAATTGTTTTTTTCCTTTCCCTTCTTTCTTTTCCCTATTCCAGTCTCTCTTTCCTTTTGACCAGTTTCTTTTTGATTCACCATATCTATTGTACATTTTGGATCTTATTTACTCTTTCAGTTTCTCATACTAGAGAGATAATACGATGCTTACACATGTGCTTCTGGTTTATTTCACTTATGAGTATTTTCTCGAGTTGCATCCATTAATAAAATTAAAAAGTAGAGCAGAAAAAAAAAAAATTGGAGGAATTAGATTTGTCCTTCTTCTTACTAATTAGAAAATAAAAGAAAACTAAAAAGAAAAAAGTATAGATTTGTTTCTAGTGGATCCATTAATAGAAAAGAAAACATAGATTACTTTGGAATGAAAACTGGAAGATCATAAGCAAATGCTTAAAATAAGAAGGTCTGCTTTGATTCCTATAAGAGGACAATTTAAAGATTTTAAAAAGTAATCAAAGTAATCAATAGTCTTAATACCTTATTCTTACATAATTTACCAAAAATTGTGTGTTGAATTTCTATGAACTAATTCTCTTTCCTTTTTTCTGTCCCTTTTCTTTCTTTCTTTCTTTCCCTCTTTCTTGCTTTCTTTTCCATTCTTTCTTTTTTCTTTCTTTCTCTCTTTTATTTTCTTTCTCTCTTTCCTTCTTTCTTTCTCTTTCTTCTCTCTCTCTCTTGAAACTCTCTCTCTATCTCTCAAAACTCTGTTTCTCTCTTGGCCAGAGAGATTTTTGCCTTTCAATTTCTGACTCAGGATTTTTGCTGGGTACAAATTAAGTCCCACAATTTTTTCTCATGCAGTTTCTGTGATATTTTGAGAAGCAGCCGGTATTGCCCTAATATGACAATTCTGCTGGTCTAGGTGATATCTGCATTGAACCAATTAGAAGACTGTTACTGTGGTTTGTAGATTGAGGGTTTGCTTTGGTACAGGTCTTTTGTAGTCCAGGTAATAATTATTCTAGGTGAAGGCAGGTACCAGAAGTGAAAGAGAGAATTATGTTCTATAGCCCTTCCAGAAGCTGATGAATCCCTTGGGCAAATCCTACCCTTCAGCTTATGAATGCTAACTTCTCTAGAGACAGATAGAGCATGGTTTCTATACTCTAGCATGCAGACCGGAGTTAACTGAAAGTCTGGAACAGTAAGCTAAAAGAGAAAACTTGACAGCACAGGCTATCTCATGATCCCAGTAAACAGTCTGTGAGGCCTCAAAAAACTGTAGGAAGTGGAAGTAGCAGCTTTTCCAAGAATTAGTTGAATAATGATCTCTTTCTAGGAGCACAAGTTCCCCATCATGAGAGATACTGAAGAAAAAGGAAGGGTGATCACTTTTCAGGGTTATGGAAGGAGTTCATCCATCAGATACATTTTGGTCTTGTTAACCACTAAATTCTTCTCTGTCTTAGAGAATCAATGACTGCTCAATTTAGATCCATTTCTTACCTTATTTCCACTGTGTAATTGTAATCTGAGGTACCACTACACTTTTTTTTTTCTGTTTGCAATTTCTGAGAATTTTAGAAATCTGGAACACTTAAGAGTGATGGCTAGTTTACATATTACTCTCAGAATATCTTCAGATGACTTTGAAAATTGATCAAAACTATGTTGAGCATTTTGTTTATTTTAGCATCATTCCTATTTCTTTTACTTTCTTGGGGAGAGGCAAAATGGGGAGAAATAGAGACCATATAAATTAAATGTATAAAAATAAATTCCATGTAGTGCTGGTTGTTATGGTCACTTATAATGCTCACCTTCCTTTGCACTAATTGCTTTTCTGCCTGTTCTTCAGACACCTCCCTCAAGAGCATCATCATAGAACTGTTAAAAATTTTCATATGTTACAATCTTATCACATTTATTCTTTTAGTATTCCTGCTTGGAGAATTTGCTGAGCCCTGATTAATTAATGTTGAACCTTGCAGGGTATCTATGAATCTTGGCAGCTGAGGCTGGGGACTAGAATTTAATTAAAGGCAGGAGCTACAGGAAGACTGTGAAGTCTCAGATTCCAAGAGGGAGGCAGTCATTGTATGGAGGCTGCTGGTAGGAGGTAAGCAGGGTTGCAAAATGTGCAAAGAATGAAGGAAAATGATAGCCAAAAGTCTAAACAGGAAGAAAGGAAATCAAAGAGATCAGTGTGATACAACAGAGCTTTCTCAAAGGCATAGTCACAGAGAAGCACAGAGAAGGTCTGTGTTTTATGTCTGTTCACACACACGTGTGTGCACACTGACTTGAAGGTAGCAACACTCTCTCCTCATAGAAATTTGATGATTGCATCAACAAAACCTAAACAGAGAATAATTAAAGAGCAAGGGGGTAGCTAATGAAGTGAAAATATTTTAAAGGGATAAAAAGAAATTGTTATTAACACACCATATGGTTAACCTATGAACCTAGCTGCCATGGGAGCATATTAACCCAGAGTCGGTTCCTGCAATGCAAATAAGCTACTTCCTGGGTGGAACTGGGGCTCTTTGGAAAAAGGATTAACTTTTTCTCTCCGTGGGGGCATTATTTAGCTCACTGGGACAGTAATTTGACAAATGGTGCCATTATGGCTCCACTGAATCCAGCTGGTTTCTACTAGAAGGCCAGTTGCTGCTAACCGCCCCCCCACACACATTCCTGCTATTTTTTCTCTTCAACAAAAGAACAACTTTGAGCCTATTGAGTTTTGAGAGTTCCAACAATGGAAAGAAAGACCTCAGGTGTGGTAACGCATGCTTCACACAGAGCAGAACAAGACTAATTGAGAAAGCATTTCTCCAAAAGGGTGCTGGTTACCAGATGCATCCACACTGAATTTTAGAGTCTTGACTCTTCTTGTCATTTTGGTTTTGGCTTAAGTTAAAAACGAAAGATTGTCTTGCACTTGGACTTGAATTAGTTGAGTTCTGATGGCCATTTCTTACATACCCAAATACACATGGTATGTTACATTCCCTCCTTACTGAGGAACTGACAAGTATCTTAGCCAGGTAGGACTCAGGGAATTTTTACAGATTTGGCTGTTAAGATATCCTGATCTCTTGTATCCTTATTTTACGTGTTTCCCACTGATATTTTTCTAAGGCCAAGCCATTTTACAGGAGAATATTTCTTACATCAGTGAAGAATTCAGACCAGAAACCAAAAAAATCTCCATCTGCTTATGTTATGACTCAGTGTTCTAAACTTGTGTTTGAAGTTCTCAATACTTCCATCTCTTTCTATTGTCATCCTTTCTATACCATTGGATGGCTGTATTTAGATTTGGGAACACTTGGATTTAAAGAAAGTAACTCTCTTGGGGTATATCCTCTGCATGAGCTGTTTCCCTGCTCTGGACTGCAGTGGCGGGAGGAGTTTTTTGTGCCACTCTGGTTTGCCAAGGGAAGAGCAACTGTTCTCAGCCATTGTGTTCAAATCATCCATTCACTCATTCATTTTATTTACTGAAAGCATATTGTGTTTTGGGAAAGGTTTAAAGGAAACAATTAAGAGAAAGGCCTTGTCATGTTCTAGTGAGAGGAGGCAGATAATAATGGCAAATGGCGAAATGGCAAATCACAGTCAATTGCCAACAGCAGTAAGTGCTCAAGTGGGAAGGAAGAGTACAGTGGCAGCAGGTGCTTGGGGTAGTGAGGCTGGAGAAGGCTCCTGGAAGGAGATAATATCCTACTGGAACTCTAAGAGACAAGGAAACATTGATAACAGAATTAGAAGAAAGAATTCAGGACAGAAGGAGCAGAAGAATTCTCTAAGGGAACAAGGCAAGAGTGGCCAAAGCCGAGTGAGAAGGGGAAAACCAGGAGGGAAATAGTGGCTGCTTACAGAAGCACATGGTTATTAATGACAGTAGTCATTGATGCTCTCACCCATTTTCCACAAAGACCCACTTCATTATTGAAAAATTATATCTCATTATATCTTTATTTTTGCTTAAGATCTTTACTAGGTAACAGTCACATAAATAATATGTTTATGTCTATTCTGTGTTCTAGTAAAAAAGTTAAGTATTTTAATCTAGTAAGTATCTCATTTAGTCCTCACAGCATTGTAAAGAAGTGATAGAAATAAGATTTAAAGAAATTTGCAAATTTTCCAAGATCTGACACAGCTATATGGCACAAACACCTTACAAGATTAACCTTACATTGCTTTGTTTCCGATGTCACAGATTTACTTATAAAGCGATATAACTTTTCTAGCATTTATATCATGTTATCCTGTGCCAGGCACCAAGCAAAATATTTTTCACATGATATCCTAATTTACAAAACAATCCTATGGATGTAATATTATTATTATCACTTTGCAAGTAATAAAACTGGAAAGCACAAAATTAACAGGATTTGCTCAAGGCCAAACATGACTAATTAGTAGTGTTGGGACTTCAAGTGAGATCTATCTGAATCTAATGTCCATTTAATTAAACGCTACATGCACCTGTCTTCCAGAGTCATCAGTACCTTGGTTCCTAAACCTAGATCCTCTTTACAGGGGAGCTAACTTAGTAAGCGTGAGTTACAGAGACAGGATCTGAATTATGTTTTAAGAAGTCTGTATAATTTCATGCTCTCAGTCAGATAATATTGCCCACTTTTCTTATTTCTCTGTTGGATACAGACTTCCTTATGAACTTGATTAGTTCTAACCCAATAGGATCTCACTCTTCATTGGATTCTTATGGCAATTGATAACTGGTTCCACTTACTTTTGTAAGTGTTCCATTGATTCTTTCCATTCGCCTCCCATAGGTGTTCTCAGTCCCTGAGAATTAAATTGCATCTTCCTCACCGATGCGTTCTATTACACCTAGGTTCTTATTGTGTCACACAGAATAGGTACTCAATAAATATTAAACAAAGTAGCTGATATTTAACATATTGTGGGAGGCAGTTCATCTCTGTGTGCTTGTTCACCTTACTTGTGACCTTGACTAGACTAACAGACTGCTAGAGAGGGAATGGGAACACAGGGATGGTGTGCTCATCAGGGGATTAATCCACTGTTGCTCATAGCTGGAGGTGGGGTCCAGTTGGAAGAGGTGGGTCACAGGGTTAGTTCCCTTAGAGGCTATATCTCTCACTAGTGCTACTCATCTATGCTGTGATTCCTGACCACTGTGAAGTTAGCAGCTTTGTTCCACAACACCCTTCCACCATGATGTTTCTACCTTGCAGCCAGTTAGCAATGAACTGATACATCTAAAACTGTGAGCCCAATAAATAGTTTCCTCCTTTAAATTGTGTTTTTCAGCCATTTTTTTCTGAGTAATGGACAAGCTGACTAATACACTCTATTTTTCTACTCTTGGAGGCAACGTTTTTGAGATTTGGTTAGAAAGCCAAAAAGGAATAGTTTTAATGAGAAATATAATGAGACTGTCTTTTGAGATGGGAGAAAATAACAGCAGTAAAAGATAGACAGTAACACAACTGTGCTGTTTTCCACCAGCTGATGTTCCACTAGTCCCCATAGAAAGATAGAACCAAAAATTTACTGTCACTTCTTTGGATGAATCAACTGGCCATGCTTTTAACATCTACCAATTGAATTTTGGCTACCTTGTCTGCTATCCTGACAAGAAAGCATTATTTCAATGGGACTTGAGCCCTTCACATAAAACGATTTTTCTACAGATGTAGCCATGAATTTGCAGGAGAGAAAAGGTGAAACATGTCCTACTCCAATCTAGAGAATAAAGAAAAGCTATAGGGGCAGCACTCACATTCCTACTGCAGATTCACTATTGCACACTACACCCTGTTACTATCGTGTGTTGCCTGACTGAATAATAGCAAAAGACACATCACATATGGAGAAAGACTCAAGGGTACACAAGGACTGACGTAGTTCCAAGAAAAACTGATGTCTTTAAAATGTATTACCTTTCCAGATGAAGGCAATGTGTTTGGTTTTTTTGGTGTCATGTTTCTTTGGGGGAAATCATGCTTAAGAGTAGGCAAGTTTCTGCAAACCAAGAAGTTTAAAATTCACGGAAATGTGAAGTTGACTCCATTATGCCATTTTACAAATAAAAGCTTGAAGATTCAAAGTAGCTAAAGAACATTTCCATGATCCATCCGCCAATATGAGATATCCCTTTCCAGGTCCCTCCTTATCCATTTCCCGCTACCAGCCAATTTCTTTCTTTTCCCTTATATTGTTTATACATATGTTAAAGCCACAGTCAAGAACAATAGTTCACATTAAACAAAAGAAGAGCATATCGTGAGCTGAATAAGAACACAAGCCAAATCAAAAGTCCATTTTGTACTTCTTGATCAGACTTCGATGATGGGAAGATCAGGCTATAACACTTGCCTGAATCCAGATATGGAAGGTGAAAGGCATCGATTTAAGCCCAAAAGATCTGCAAGAATCAAGATTGGATATGGGCCCACCAAAAGTATTAACTTCCTAGGGCTTCCATAATAAAGTAAAGCCAACGAGGTGGCTCACAGTGACAGGAATTTATCGACCTCACAATTCTATTTTTTTTTTATTTATTTTAAAGAGAAGAAAAAACAAAACAAATCAAAAGAAGAACAAATTTTCAAACCAACATAATAGTAGGGTAACAATGGTTAATACATTACGTATTACTATCTTTAAGTTAGTTATTCAGGACACCAGACATTAGCATTCAATTGTCCAAACATTATTGGCACAAACCTTACTCTTCAATAAACTAAGTAAAAATGGTAGTGTATCTATCTTAACCATCATATATATATATATATATATATATATATATATATATATACAATTTTTTTTTCCCTTTCCCTTCTTTCTTTTCCCTATTCCAGTCTCTCTTTCCTTTTGACCAGTTTCTTTTTGATTCACCATGTCTATTGTACATTTTGGATCTTATTTACTCTTTCAGTTTCTCATACTAGAGAGATAATACGATGCTTACACATGTGCTTCTGGTTTATTTCACTTATGAGTATTTTCTCGAGTTGCATCCATTTACCTATAAAAGTCTCCAGTTTATCCTTCTTTATGGCTGAATAGTACTCCATTGTATAAAAATACCACATCTTTCTTATCCATTCCTCAGTTGATGGGCATTTGGGTTGTTTCCAAGATCTGGCTATTACAAATTGTGCTGCTATAAACATGGGTGCACATATATCGCTGTGGTACGATGTTTTTAATTCTTCTGGGAAGATGCCCAGAAGGGGAATAGCTGGGTCAAATGGGACCTCCAACCCTAGTTTTCTGAGGAATCTCCACACTGACTTCCACAGTGGCTGTACCAGTCGTCGACCTCACAATTCTAGATGCCATACTTCCCAAATCAAGACGGAGGCATGTTTCCTCTGAAGGCTGCAGGTCGAATCTTTCCTTGCCCCTTGATGGCACTTGATGTTTACTGTCAATCTTTGATGTTCCTTAGCTTGCAACTACGTCACTCTAATCTCTGCTTCTATCATTACATGGTATTGTCCTTGTATGTCTTTATTCATATGACACTTCCTTCTTATAGGAGTACCAATCATTTTTGATAAAGGTGTATCCTAATTATCTCTTCATTTAATTGCATCAATAAAGATCCTGATTCCAAATAAAGACACATTAACAGTTATTGGAGATTAGAACTTAAACATTGGGGGTGGGGCATAGTTCAACCCATAACATAAAGTTGTAACTGTACTTCTTTGGAATGCTGGTATGATGATTTGGTGGACTCTGGTCACCAAATGCATTGTTGTCAACATGTTGAGGACCATGGGAAAACTCAATTATTTAAACTCCATGGCTCACAGCCTTTGGATTCTCTCTTCCTGTCACATCACACTGTAGCAGTCATTGTCAGTACCCCATAAGCTGTGATGATTTTTGTGTCACACAGCATGTGTTGCATTGGTCTCTGATGAAGTGAAGACTGAGTCCTTATTTTCCTAGGCACCTAACTGAGGTCAAAAAAGCAGAGACCCAAGGGCCTTCTCTGAGATTATTTTTTGATTATTCTATGCAAAGAGAAGAAGCATCACAGATATGGCACTTGATCTAGAAATCCAAGTGAATATTTCCTGAGGGAAGCATCATCTCTCTTCAGTTATAACTAAGTGTAAAATGATAGAAAGCTTTGTATCCGTACTGCTCCCTTAGTGTCACTGCTAAAGGAGAAAGGAGGAGCCCATGTTGCAGATACACCAATACCCTAGGGTGCTAGACTCCTCTGCCAAAAGGCCTTGGATAAGCAACTTGCAAAGGACATCTGAGGACTTTTGACCTGCTCTCTTCATTTTACTGGTAAGAAAAGTGAAACTCAGAAAGGATAAATGATGAGGCAACATATGGGAAGGTGGGGAATCAGGATACAACACAGGAGTGAGACCGTACAACCAATTGACACTCCTTTAGATGATAAAGTCTTGAGTTCTTTGACATTTGTTTTATTTCCATGACATACAAGCCACAGTGATGCAGGGATTAAGAGTGGAATTAATCAGCCAACATTTGCATCCTGCATCTTCAACTTATGAGCTGTGCAATTTGGGGCGCGTCACATACATAAACTCTTCCTACCTCTGTTGCATCATCTGTAAAATGGAGATAATAATTTTGCCTCAGAGAGTTGATGTGAGGGTCAAATGCATAATATGTTAATGTACTTAGAACAGTGCTTCACACAGAACAAGTGTTAGGAAGGGTTGATATTACTCTTGTTATTGTTGACTCCATCATCTGAACGTACAGTGTTCAGGGATGAAAGCGCATCACATTGTGAAAACACATTTGGTTTCTTTAAGACTTGGCATATGCAAGGGGTGGTAGTGATGGTGGAGGGAGGGCAGTAGAGGAGGGCATAGGCCAGGTACACAGTCACTGAGCAGTGAGGAAGGAGGAGAACCTTACTCAAGACCTCAGTCATGACAGAGTCCTCAGGAATGTGAGGCAGAGGGAGCCTAAGACTGACAGAAAATATGGACCATCAAGAAAGTGACACTAAGAAGCCTCAGTCTGTCCTCATTGAGTGTCTGTTCCCAGAACTAAATTCTGAAAGTAATTTTGCTATAATTGTAATGCTCCAAGGGACTGGTAAGAGGTAGAGAAAAAATTACTTCTATATTTTATATTTTAAACATACATGCCTCTATATTAGTTTTCCATTTTTATATTTGTGTCAATTGTCATCTCTTGTATTATTAGTGTATTTGTCACTTGACACTTAGCCCCCACCATCCTCCTTTCCAGTCAATGGTTTCCACATGTGGTTAAGTCTGTGAAACATATATGCTTGTTAGACTCCTGTGTAAGACTCCTGTGCTCTCTTTCTTTTTTACCTTAATAAGGCAATCCCTAAGTAGAGTAAAAATTTCAATTAGGATTTATGTAATTCAGGTTCAAGTTCAGGTTCTTTTCCTAGTCGTTATGTGGGTTCATTCAAGTCTCTTGGATTCTTTGGATAAATCCCCCTGTGTTACTTAGCCCTCTTTTGCTAAAAACAACTTAAAGAAAGAGAGATTTATTTTGGCTCACAGTTTCAGAGATTTCAGTGCATAGTTGGCTGGCTTCAAGATGAAAACATCATGGTAGAGGAAAGCTGCCCAATCCATGGCATCCAGGAAGCAGGGAGCAGGGGAAGAGCCAGAGAAGAAGGGGTCAGGGGTCAGATATAGTCCCTTGGGTCATCACTCACAACCCACCCAGACACACCCGGAAGTGTCTTTTACTAATCTCCTCAAGCTAATCAAGTTGACAGTCTAAAGTATCCATTGCCCCCCATCCATGCCCCAAAATAAAAATCAGAATCCATTTACAGATGAGAAAACTGACAAAGTGGTATCTAGTTGGTAAACAGAAGATTTGAAATTCAAGATCCAGGTCTGTCCTGCGCCAATACCCATGTTTTTTCTGCTTTTGACAGTCTTGCCAGATACTGGAAATGATCAATGAAAGAGATAGGTATTTATAATATATAGGCATTTATATATTTCTAGTAAGGATCTTGGTATACATCTAACTGTATTTTCTGTGCACTCATCTCAGTTACCACATCCATCTAGGTTTCCTCTGGAGACCACAAATGCTGACTCTCACAATCAGTGTTGTGCAAGGTGAGTGGGAAAGAGACAAGATGGTAGGGTTCTGGGTGGGGAACAGACACTGAGCACCGAACAGCAGGCAGCATTGCTGTTGGCAGAGTATTGGAGAAGACACTGTGGCTTACCCATGCCATCATGGCAAAAATAGCATGGAAACAGCGGATGAGCTGTCAGAATGATTTTAAGAAGGAAATGTGGGGCCGGTGAGACGGCTCAGCAGCTTAAGCGCCTGCCTTGCAAGCGCGAAGGCCCGAGTTCGACTCCCGGAACCCACATACGAAAAAGGGGCCGGTGATATCGCTCAGCGGCACAGGTGCCTGTTGGCGCGTGAGGTCCTGAGGTCGTCCCCCCGGTACCCACAAAAAAAAAAAAAAAAAAAAAAAAGAAGGAAATGTGAGATGTCTCTGCTTCTGCATTAATCAAGAGTTATTTGGACAGAAGTGAATTGCTGGGGAGGAACAAGAAAGGTGATAACTCACCCTTCCCGGCCATTATGGTTCTATGTCATTGGCCTCCTTCACAAATGCGCTCTCCTATTTGCATACTATCCTCTTTCCTAGGTCGCCCACACCCAGATAGTGGAGAGATAGTGGAAGTAGAAATGCATGTGAAGCACTTGCAGATGTTTCATAAAGACAAAATTTAAATAGACACTGGAAGAAATTAACAATTTTGACTTTTTTGGAAGAGAGATCTTTGTGGATCTCTGTCATTGAGGACAAACATAGCTGTGGGTTTTCCATGCAATTTTTTATATAACTGTCCCAATTAACTTTTTAAAAAAAACTGTCATTAAGTCTTTGTCAAGATTAATGAATTCGGTGGAGAGACAAAGGAAAAAATGCAGATAAGTAAAGGACACAGTGATTTCATTGTTGACTGGTGCATGAACTTTTTTCTGCTTTAGAAGAAGAAGCAAATGCAAGAACAAACTCTTGCATCAACTTGCAAAGTGGCTTTCTGCTGAAAACAATTTGGATAACCTGAAGTAGCTGAGGTCTTAAATATTTTTTATGGGTGGCTAAGGAAAGAGCATTTGCAGTCAGGGAATCAGATGTTGTTTTTTGGGGGGTTTGACCTGGAATAGAGGGCTCCTACATTTTGGATTCCATTTCAGATAATAGAGTCCTCCTTCCCCTCCCTCTCAAGAAAAAATCAGTGAATTGGTATTTCAGAGGCTTCCCAAAGACCAGTTTCAGTTAGTTATCCATGTAAGAATATTGTTGAGCCTATTCGTTTTGTTGCTCCTGAAGTATATATATATATATATATATTTTTTTTTTTTTTTTTTTTTTTTTTTTTTTTTGAGTAGAAAGCAAAGACCATCCAATCCATCCAATCCATGGAGACTTTACATAAGCCACAAAGTCCAAATTAAATTTTATAAAGTGGTGATTTTTTTCTTGGATTTTGAAATAAGTGACAATATTTCTCATTGTGGGTAGGTTTTTACTTTTGATGTCATAGGATCATTCTGCAAATTGCTAAAGAACATTGTTTATATGTGGTTTTAAGCAAATAAGTTTGCTTTATATAGCTATTTGCAGCAATTCTGTGACATTTAGTTTTTATTTTCATCATGGAGTTAGCCAAAAATATCTATAAGGAGGGTACATGCTTTTTTCTCAAACTACCAATAAGTAGTCTTTCCATTCCTAATGTCCACACAAATATTTGACTATTACCAAGAAATAATTTGTTGATCCCTGATTATGGCAAAGCATGTGTTTCTCATTATTTTGGTACTAGTGCCCATTTTGCATAACTTTTAAATATTTGACCTTTTTATATTGATTACCCATAGGGTCTTTGCAGATCTTTAATGCAGTTACCAAATTATCTCCATATATTTAAGCTTTTATAAACAAAACAACTTTTTTTGCCATGTTTGGAAAATATAACTCCCTAAAACTACATTCTTCAAAAACTCCATCTTGGCTTCAGTTCACATATGGGGAACTTTTTGAAGTTTTAATTCTACTTGATTATCACCCATCCATTCTTAAGAGAGCATGGTACAAATTGTATTACCCTCATGTAGAGGAAATAGGAATAATTCTGATCACCAATTTACTAACAGTAAAGAAACTGATTGTCTCAAATGGAAAGAACATTTCCAGCTCCTGACATTTCTAGGAAGCACTGCTGTCAGCTTTAAGGTAAAAGATGTGGTTCTACCAGTGACTAAGAGAAGCTGAACATCAGATCAGTTTCCATCTATATTATCAGTGGCTATTTAAAATGGATTGCAGGGTCTGGTGATATAGCTCAGCGGCATAAGTGCCTGCCTGGTAAGCACGAGGTCCTGAGTTCAACTCCCGGTACCCGCATATAAAAAAATAAAATAAAATAAAACAAAATAAAATAGATTGCAATAACCAAATTTTTCAAGTTCAAAAACTTAAATTAGAAGACAAAGAAGGGAAGTAATTTGGCACCTTTGTCTTTAGTATGCTGTAGATGTGGAGAAAACGTGTCGCAACTTCCTTGCAGCTGGATCACAGCTTCAGAACCTTAGTACCAAGCAGAGAGATGTTCTGAATCTCTCGTTTACTAAATCTGATTGTACTAGTCAGTCATTGTCTAATAAAGCTATATAATAAACTGTACCAAAATTCAGCGGCTTGCCAGAGCAAATATTTATTCCCACATTTACAAGCCTGTAGGTTGACTGAAGTTTAGCTTATCTCAGCTGAGCTCAGCATGGTGGCTCTGCTTTGGGCTGGAGGTCAGCTGCGATTGGCTCGAGGCTGGAATTGGGTTCAGATATTCTTCATGTGTTTCTCTTCTGAGGGTCAAGCTGAAGGGTCAGTAAATATCCAAGGCTTACTCCTTTCATGGTGCAACTCTGCAGCACCAAAAGACAGTCCAAATGTTGGAAGTGTATTAGAAGTCTGCCCACATCACATCCATTATCGTTCCCTGAGGCAAACAGATCCTGTTCACAGCCCATTGTCATGATATGGGAAAGATCTGTCTTCTCACATTGGGAAAACGTGAAAAGTCACGGCACGTTCCTGGGAAGAAAGAATTGAGACAATAACCCAGTTTACAATTAAGAAACACAATTCCTTCTTGGCAAAACTTGATGACAACAGATATTAGCAGAAGTTACTGGGTTTGACTTCCCTCCAAGTGTGGGGATTCCTTCCACAGAGTCCTAGCACATGTTGTTAGTTCTGCCAGTGGTTTCCCCACAATTTTCCAAGGAGTCTTCTCCACTGTAGATACATTTCACTACAGAAAAAACTCATTTTGATTCAGAAGCTGTCTCCTTATATATTCTTCCCTCTCCTCAGAAGTTGGCACTAAGGAACAAAGGTTAATAGCCATCCCTTTACTTCACAATACAGCTCTTTCAGTACAGCAATCACATTTCTTCCTCAAAGTCTTTGCTTTCCTTCTCTAGAAAACAAGAAAGAATTCCCAGAAATTTCCCCATTCTTATTACATTATTCTGGGCACATGAAAGCCTATTGATGACTTTTCTGCTGCAGGAGGATATTTATTACGCCACACCTGGCTCTCACAGAGCACAGAGATCATTCCTCTCATAGCAACATGCTTCTATTAACCCATCAAGATTTCGCACAAGAGATTTGGTAGACGTTCTATACCACTTCTAGATTCTGCTGAGCTCCTGGTCCTGTAACACCTCTAGGTTTTTTCTTGAATTCTATTTTGACCAAGTCATTCCAATCATACACTTATGAAATTAGATTTTACCTAATTTGTATTTATGTTAATTACCTTTCAGTACCATAATCTCACCATAACATTTGCATTCTAACATTTAATATATTCTCTCTGTTCCATATATTAGTACATGATACCCCTCTTTCTTCCCTCAAGCCACTGGTACAATTGTTGACTAGGTAGTTAGTTCTCAAGGACAAAGTCCTGTGGCCTTGCAAGGTCTGCCTATCTGTTTAGTGCACAATCTGCAAGTCCTCCTAATATGTCTCCTTTTCTCTTCATGATGGTCTCATAGATATCACTAAAGACATGTCTGATATTTGATTGTGATTTTTGCCCTCAGCCTACACCATTCTCCTGGTTTTTGTATTTGTCAAATATATTCTCAAGATGAGATGAGTTTGTTATGACTCTTTGCCATGTAGCTATTTTATTTCATTATTATCTCTTCTTAGTTTCTAAACCCCAGGTTCACAATTCAAATATTTATAAGGCCAGGCAGGTAATGTTTAGATCAGAGGCTAGTTATGGGTCATTTTGTGAACAAAAATATGTACCCTCTGAGTAGAAGACTCTGCAGTCAGAAAGAAATCCTGATACCACAGCGACATATGTGCACCCATGTTTATAGCAACACAATTTGTAATAGCTAGATCGTGGAAACAACCCAAATGCCCATCAACTGAGGAATGGATAAAAAAGATGTGGTATTTCTATACAATGGAGTACTACTCAGCCATAAAGAAAGATAAACTGGAAACTTTTATAGGTAAATGGATGCAACTCGAGAAAATACTCACAAGCGAAATAAACCGGATGCACATTTGTAAACATCGTATTGTCTCCCTAGTATGAAAATGCAATTTCACTGTGACTATTCCATTCCTTAGTCTTCTATTTTTACCTAGCTTTTACATGGCTTAATCTTATACTGAGTAATATTTTTCTCCAAAAGGTATTTGTATGTTCTCTAATGCTTGAGTTTGTTAATACATGAGAATGTTTACTTGTTGTCTTTAAAAAAAATTATGAGTTAAATAAAAACTTCAACAAGCAAAAAAAAAAAAAAAAAGGAAAAGAAATCCTGATACTAGCAAACCCCACCTACCTTTTGATGACCAGTCTTTTAAAAGACTGCAAATGAGTTCATTTTGTTCTTCATTTTGTTCTCCATATTTATATATCCCTCATCACAGTTTATAGTGTCATAAAAACCTCAGTTGAATCACAACTCAGTTAACAAATCTCTTAATATGGTCTCAGAGGAAATTATCTTCTAGCTTCTTTTTTTTACATATGTCAAACCATGGCACTCTGATCATATCTCAGTCAACTCTACTATTCTTCCTTGCTGGCTTTAGAAAACATTTGGTTGTGTCTTTCCATAATTGAGTCTATCTGGGTCCTTGCCACCAGCCATCTGTTATCTCATCTCTCTTTTGTCTGTTATAGTTCCTCTCCTCTGCTTAGAACATGCTCAAATACATGTATAAATATATATTTTTGGTCATTTCACTCAATAGTTTCCCAATATCCACTGAAGAGACATTATATTCCTTCATGCAGCATTCAAAGTCTAACATGATTTGATCTCAACCTACCTTTCCATCCAGCAAAATTCATTCTCTCTAGTGTGTACACTATCATCTAGCTAAACTCATCCATGGATGACACTTCATAGTCCTTTCAGTCATTGCTTTTGGCATCTGAGGCCCACTGGTTAGGAGACTATTTCCTCTTAATCTTCTTTTTGTTCGACCAATTGGCTGAAATCTGAAATTCCCTTCATTATCCAGCCTGTGACTCATCTCTTTCATGGAAACTTTCCTGCTGTCCCCACCAGAATGACCATTTTTACAAAAACTCTATTGAATTTTGTTTGTCTCTATTTTCTATCTTCTTACCAGCTACTTTTTCTATGTGTTATCTACTCAATTGTAAACTTGCTGAGGGGCTATGCTGTGTCCTATTTATTTTTATATCTTTAGAATTTAGTGCTATTCTTTCGACTTAGTATGTGACCCATTAATGTTTATTGATTGAAGGAATAATTAATTCTGAGATTCATTAATAAGCATAAGTCTATGTGTTTGTCCAAATGGCTCCCTATGTTCTCAGATAATAACCTTTGAGATTTATATGAACCATATTCTCCTCATACAGAACAAAAGAAATTGGCTTTTCTTTTTCATCTGATGTGTAATAGATACTGAACTAGATTTCTTCCATAAATATTATATATACGGTACTCTTTGTTTTCCCCTCCATAAAATCCTGTTTTTCCTGTATTTTTATTTGTTTGTTTTAAGGAATAAATAGAAGATAAAACATGTTAAATAAAGAATTAGTTACTTTAAAGCTGTACACCCAGATCTGCCCATGGAAGCCCAGAAAAATGTTTCTGGATGTATATAATAGGGAGAGCAGAGAACTGGATAAATAAATGTCTATTTTTGACTCTGCCTTTGATTCACTATGCAACTTAGAAAAGTTTAACTTAGTCTTTTCTATTTATGAAACTGAGATTCATATACAACTGTGAGAAATATGTGTCTCCTTACTTACCTCCCTCTAAGAGATTAATGAGATGATTTCCAGGAGCACTTTGATTTTCTCTGGTAAAAAAAATGGATAAGTTTGAAGTGAAGCATTTCCTGCTCCTATTGAAGGTTTTAAAGAGGGTGAAAATAGCCTTTTAGAAATTATCAAAGTAAAAGCTAGCAGAAGAAATAGCCATGCATGCTGAAAATCATGTCAACAATTATTGTACAGCATCTAATGATCTTCTGATATGTGTGTGCATGACAATTCACCAAGAAGTTTTACATATGTTACCTCAGTTGGTCTTCCTAATTACTCCACGAAGTATATTAGTTATGTTGTTTTATTACCATTTTTAAAATAAGAAAATTAATATTCATTGAGACCAAATGACTTTTTCAGTTCTACTTGACTTTTATGTGAAGCAGTTCAGGTTTAAACCCAGATGTCTTGGATTCCAAGTCCACAGAGAGGTATCTTGCTTTTCTAGTGTTGTTGACAGTGTAGCAGGTAAAATGAATCATCTCTTCTGTATCTATTCATGTTCTGTACATGTTCAGATGGACTTAAATCCCAGCTACATTACAAAGCCATTGCATAGTATTGTAATCTAATGCAGTTCTTCTCATACTTTTCATTCTCCTTAGTTTGTTCCCTGAATGCTTTTATAGTGTTCTGTTCTTCCTTAAAATAGACCCTTGGAACTGATCTCAATTTTCATCAATACTACTCTCCTTCCTGCTGCCTCTCTTCTCTCCTCCTCCTCATCCTCCACCTGCTTCTGCTCTTGCTCCTCCTCTTCCTTCTTCTTTCCATACTGGCAAATGAACCTAGGGCCACTCCATCACAGATATACATCCCCAGCTGTTTTCATGTTTTATCTTGAGGCAGGATCTCACTAAGTTGCCTAGGCTGCCTTCAAATTTATGATCTTCTACCTTAGCATCCCTTAGTGCTCGCATACTGGTATGTGTCTGTATTAGTCTTCTGATAGTTGCCTTCATCTGTTCTCTTTCTGAAACTGAGCATCAGTGCAAGGAACAGTTGAAGCCAGAAACAGCTCTATTTATTTTGGTGTAGCACAATACTTCACACACAGTTTGTTCTCAATATATATGTGCTGAATGAATGGCTAGGCTATTCAACAATGCTGGATGGGGCACAAGGTTCAGAAAGGTAATACTGGGTGCAAGAATTGGAACTTGATAGTTGTGATCTGAAATAACAGGTTGAAGAGTTTGAAATTTGCCCAGTTGGCATCGTTGGAATAATTGGCATCAAGGAATAGTTTTGGTGGATTTTCAACTTCTAGTGTGGATATTACTTGAGAACTCAGGAAACTCTTTGCTTTTCTTTCCTTGTTTTTTTCAACACTACTGGGACTTCCTCCTGCCAGCGCCACTTTACTGGATATCAAGAAGTTTCAGACAGGCAGTAAAACCCAAGTGAATCCAAGATGCCTGTTAAGAGCACTGATTTCTATGATGTCTCAGTTTGTTAACTAAATTGCAGGTTGTATCGCTTTGCCAGAGACAGCTGACAGGCTTCTCTGCCTGAACAAGACGCATCTGCAAAGTGACACGTGCACTTTAGTGTCATTAGAGGCAGTTATACCATTATTGCTTGGGCCATCACAGAAAATATGGTCATTATATGTATCCCTTAGGATTTGGGGTTGACGGGATAGTTAGGTTGCACTGAGAAGTCTTGGCTGGTACACTGACATAAATGACAGCAAGGCAGATTTCTAGGCCCTTCAGCAAGGATGTTGAAGTTCGTCATGGCAACAAAGTTCCATGGGCCTGCTGAATCGTACCAGTCAAGATTGTAATGTCCTTTGCTTATAAGTCATTTCACTTTCCTCCCTCTAATATTTTTTCTCACATTCCAAACATCCAAAATGCTAAGACAGAAGCTATGGGGTGCTTTTCAGCAATTAGCAAGAACAGTGGTCGTTACCAGGCAGTCAGAGGCAAGTATTGTGTTTCCCAGGACCATAAAGGGAGCATTTCAAGATTCCAGAAAATATCCCTAGCTTCAGCTAACAGGTCCTCTTTAGATGTCTGAGAGTTGGCCCTCCAGATCCTTTTAAGAGTCCATCCATATTAGTAGGATTGTCTGGAGAGAATTTACGTTAGAGAAGGTACAGTTCCCCCACTACGAGACAACTTCTACTTCCTGAAAAACTATTGAGGTAACACTTCTTGTAACTTCTTTCCAATCTCTTATCTAGTTGGTGGGATTGGAGGAGAATATGCAGATGTCTTATGATAACCTTACCTCCTTTCTTCCTCTTCCTAGGGTTCTTCTCCCTGAGCCGAGGCACACATTCCTATCTCATCTTTGCAGAAAGCAGTGGGAGATGGAAGATTAGTAATACATATAGGAAGACTGATTTAGGGCCAGGTCCAAATCTTGTCACAGCCTCATTCTCCATCTGGCTCCATAAGCAATAATGTTTGCTGGCCCTTTAGTCTGTGTCTTTCTCAGTTGGCTCGAAATTCAGAATGGAGAGGGCTATGATTTATTGGCCCACTTAAACCTCGATGTGGTAGAAAAGCAATTTTGTTTTTCTAGCTCTTATATTGCAATGAACATTTTTTATTTATTTGACAATTTGTTATATAACTAAAATAATTTTTTTCAATATAAGTCTCTACTCAAAATTAAATGGTAGTTCTAGAGCCATGGCCTACATTAAATTTTCCTTCATAGTTATAGCCATACAGATAAATGAACTCAGAGAACTAAAGACGTATTTGTATATAATTCATATGTACCTTTCTGTACCAAATGGTCTGCTATCATACAGTTTTCAATTAACGTATTTTATTCTCATTATCTACTAATGCTGTTGTTTATTGGCTAAGTGTATATTTACTATTGCTATGTCTCTGAGTCAACTTGAAGGTAGCTACCGAACTTTACAGTTCAGAAGGAAGTTTATTTAAATGTAGTCTTTATGAGGCTGCCTAATACTGATAGATTCTCTTTTTGAGCCTCAGTCCATGAAAAGTGCTTTAAACCTTAAGCTGAGCCATCTCTCTGAAGCAGCAGTGGGGTCATTACATTTTGGCAGGCACTTCAGATGTGTGTGAGATTTTATGATCCAGTCTGCTTAACTCGTCCCAACTCTTCAAAGTGGAAGGGAACTAAATTTCTTCAATGTCTTCCATTATGTGCCAGGCACCTGCATATATTGTTTTATCCTCATATCAAGCTTCCCTGGTAGATATTTTCCCAACATCAAAGATAAAAAGAAATTGAGTCTAGGAGGTTTCATATAATATGGCCAAGAACCCATGAGAAGTGACAGACGTAATAGATATGAAGTTTCACTGCCAGGCCTTTCTTACTGAAAAGTCTATGGTTGTTACAGTGCATTAAGAGTTAAAAAACAAAAAACAAAAAAACAGGAAAATCTACAAGGGGCAAATGTATAATACAAGCTATGGAGTATAAGAAAAATTATGCTTGTCCTCATTTTTCTTGAGTCCCTTGGCCCACTCAGTCTATTTTTATTGTGGTTTAGAGAGGTTGTTCCTCATATGGTGACAAAAGTATTTCTGTTCTTTTGTCCCCAACTATTCAAGCAAAAAGTAGAGAAACTTAATGATAAATGGCATCCAACACTCGGCTTTTGCATCTGATAATCCATAGGGAGCAATGGGGCATGTGGTATATAGAAGAATCTTTGCCTTTCTCTTCTATTCTGCTCTGGTTAATTGTCCTACAGAATTGTTAGCTTCATGTTGCTAAATTTTACCATGTTTTCCACAAGAATCTAGAACATTTAACTATACATAAGAGACCTGTTATGGCTTGCATTTAGATGCCCCCCCCCCACAAAGCCTCACTTGGTCATAGGTGGGGCTTTGTCAGAGGTGGCTGTATCTAGTGTGTGTGACGCTGGGGTTGATTCATGGTGCAATGCTAGGATCAAGGGCATTAGGATTAATATGTGAGTGCTACCTGCCCTGAGTAGCCTGGAGAAGATAAAAGGGGCAGAAAGACACTGGTAAGTGCTTTTGCTTGTTGCTTTTGCCGTCTTCTGCCACAATGAACTGCATCTCTTCTGTGACACCGTCTGCCACATCATCTGGACTTGGAGTCAGCCATTGCCATACTAAAACCTCTACAAACTGTGAGCTCCATAAACCTTTCCCCCTTTAATTTTGGGTGTTGGGTATTTTGTCTCAACAACAAGAAAAGTGACTAACACAAGACCTGAGTTTTAAATATTGACAAGTATTTCACATGAAAATTATCTAGGGTATTTTCCTTGAAATAAAAAAGAACCTATGTATTCTGAATTTATAAGTTATGTGTTATGCAATGCAGCTAAATAAATATCTACTGGGAAAAATAATTATCAAACAAAAATCAAACCGAATATCATTGTGCCTTCCAGATTCGGTGCCATTTGGGACTCTCTGTGATGGACATATGGCTCGTGTCCTTTGTCTGCCCTTCACAGAGTGAACACGACATCTGTGAACTGAGAGTACTCAGGTTTTAGATGCCCTGAGCACTGGTTTCTGGGTAGCCCCGTAGTCTGCTGAGCAGAGGTGGCATGACTCATCACCAGTCCTTCTTTGGCAATTGATCTAGAAATGCATCACACTGTCTACTAAAGAATATATCTTTGGTAATAGTCAGCGTCCTGAGATGTTTGCTTCTAAGTATTTGCCTGCAGAAAATTTCTGGAAGTCAATACAATGTAAAGTGGCAAACATCATTTCTATATTTGAGGATTTGGAGAGTTGTGTTTCCGTGTTCTTTCCAATGAGCCTTGTTGGCTGGATTTAGGTGGGTGGAATCAGTGTCATTCCTGTCTCGTCTCTTACTACTTCCTTTAATCTCCTTTAAGTTCTCACTTTCTTCTGACTGTAATCACCACATCTGTGAACTCACAGACATCACTGAGCATGGCCATGACTAATTAGCCACAGTAAAATAACTAGTTACTGCCAAAACGTGGTTTCTTCAACATTACTTGGATAATGTCTCCCCTGATGGCCTCTGAGCCTCTGGCTAGTGTCAGGCTAGTGCCAGGGGTAAGTATCACAAACTATTGACCTTCTAAATAAGCTCTTCTCCCGCTGGAAGAGAAATGCCTACAGCAGAAAGCAAGAGAATCAACAGGCACACTTGGGAAATAAAGGATTTTATTGATATTTATTTTGAGCCTATAGTTTCTAAATCCCATAAATGTAATTGTGCCCTCATCAAGGAATCATTTGCCAGGGGCTGTGGGGAAGGTCCTTTGGACAAAAGAGAATATTCTCTAAGATTTAGTATGCTCATGAACCTCAAAAATTCTTTCTCTGCATTTATATTAGCTTTCCTGTTGCTGAGACACAATAACTGACACCCAAATTTAAAAAAGGAGAGGTTTGATTTGGCTAATGGTTTTGAGGATCTAATCCATAGTCAGCTGACTCTAGGGCCAAAATTCATGGTGGAAGGGTGCGGTGCAGTAAAGATATTTAGTTTGTGGTGGAGTTTGATCCCCATACTGACCAGCAATCTCTGTACCAAGGGGTAAAGAAGTAGGAGGGTAATGAAAGTGAGTTTCCTGGGAGCTCGTTATCTTGGGTGTTTCAAAGGTTAAAGTCATGTTTAATGTTAACCAAATGGTTCGATTAGCTGATAGTGGGGTGGATCATACGCATCTCTAGGGGTTCAGTTTTCACCTATTCCCAATAAACAGGTTGAGGACCTTGGTAATGAACTCTAAGACTCTCACTTCCAGGTCTCCACAGCAAGTTCTCTTCAGGCAGTGTAGACCTGCTGGCGATAATCCTGAAGGCTGTTCAGTAGACTATGTGAAGTAAGTTAGCAGTCGTGGTCCCCTGAGAGGTCATGGTCCACATTTTGAAAAATGCTCTCCCCAAGGAAAACCATGACAAAAATCTGTGCTTGAGTGTTGTTTGCAGAATGCAAAGTGCCTTCAACATGGGATGAGGTGTCAGCTGAACTTTTGCGAAACATTGTATATGGTAGAAGACCTAGAAACCCAAAATGCATTTTATTCCCTCACATATCTCATGGTATAATAGGAGGAAAGAATATCTCCATTGAGAATCACCACTGACATGAATCAATACAAGCAAGTAATTTCATTGTTCATTGGATATTGGAGAGATTGTGGGGTAATTGGAGACCTGGTTAATTAAATATTCCTTTGGGAAGGCATGCATATAATGTTATTTTCATCTTCGTGTACATATGCTTGTGGGGTAAGGAAAGATGGACCCTTTGCAGGCAAAAATCTCTTTTCCAAATAGAAAAATGCTGCTCATTGAGCTGTGAACTAGGCCAAGCCAAGGAAATCTGTCCTGTCTTTGGGTTATTTCCGAATCAGTGATCCTAGTGACTAGTTTCATTCCTGAGAGCTTCTGCTGACTCTAGATCCCCCCGATCTTTGTTTCACTCTGGATTGCCTAATTCGTTCTGAGTCAGGTCTGTGATGGATTTATACTCCTGAGAGATCCTGCATAGAAATGAAAGCTCAGGATTCCACTGACTGTCCTGCAACTGTGGAAGAGCTAGATTTGAACTGAACTATGTATGTATTTTGATGACAGAGAGGAACTTAGGTCCTCCTGAGCCTTCATCACTTTGCTTAAAGAAAAAAGAGAGGGTCAGAGTAAATAGCTTTTAGGTATATTAAATTGTAAGGTGTTCTTCAAACTCATACAACTGTACACACTAACACACTTCTATAGTCATACAGTATATTTGCCAATCTATTTCTCTAGCACTCTGTTCCTTGGGCTTTTGATGAAATCATTTGACATCTTTATAAGGATTAAAAAACAACCTATAGCACACCCATAAAGGAGAAAGAGAATAAAGAATGTCTGTGCCCTTTAAAGCTATAATGGAAATGGTTTCTTCATCTTGTGTATGGGCTCATTGCAGATCTTGTGGATAATTGTCTATCTAACGCTCTGACCAGCACCCTGGGGGCTCACAGTGCATAGGGTGTCATAGAGGAATGATGACATCTTGCTATCCCAGGGAAGTTTTCTCCATTTGGCTGAAACTCGGAATTTTGTAGGGAGGCTGAATTCAAGTAAATGAAAATTAGGAGATGTGTTCTCTGATTGTTCCATTAAAAGAACATATAGTTATGACATACTTCTCAGTGCTGTAATGGTGGACCTTTTCAGAAGGTGTCACTTAGCTCCCTGTGACATATTTTCCAGTGTTTGGTTTGGGTCACCTTTAGTATATGTAATCCCATCATGGCTGAGGGAAGGCACTTCTCATACTTTTGCTTGGATGTCCAAGTCACTGTCCCCTGCAGAGGCTTTGATGCTGTCATGAAGGTCAGCAGGCCCACCTTCCTCCAATGTACTGTAGCTATTTAAATTTCACTTTCTTTCTCTGTCTTACTTTTATTATGGTCCTGGGGTTAAGTCAGAGTCAACCTTTTGAATTAGAAATGCAGATCTGATCCAAGAAAGCATGTCATAGTGGTGACAGTTGACAAAGAGGAGGACCATAAAATACCACCTGGTTGAAATACTTACCGGCAGCACCATCTCCAGGACACACACACACCAGAGTCCCTGTATGCAGACAGGCACTGCTGATATATTAGGGTCTCCTGGCCATTTTGTTTATGATAACTAGGACAGGAAAAATGAGCCCCTGTTTCAGTGTGTTCATCCCAGGATGATGACACAGTAGATTCCCCTTGCAGGTAAACCAAGAGAGCTCAGTTAATCACCATTCATCACTCAAGTGTCTTGCAGATGCATTGAAGCCCTGGAGACTGAGATATTCATTGGGTTGCAGTGCTATTCTCTTCTCTCATTCCGTCTAACATAATAAACTGAAATTCTAACATCAGAGTGATGTGTGCTATCTTTTAGAGACTCAAGCTTTTCATGTACATGATTCACCCTCATGCAACTAGATAAATTTTTGGAAAGAAATGTCATATCATTATAATTTTAATAACTTACAACTTTGCTCCATCTCCTCCATTACCAGACTATTACTAGCTACTATTATCTTTTGCCAGAAGCCTCTAATTTATTTCTCTGCATCCTCAGCTGACTGCCTTCAAATAGTATTAAGTTAAGTTGATTTTAGTATCTGGACCACCCTCAGTGGGATCCAAGATAGATTAGTTCATGCTTAATTGCATGAGTTTTTATATATCTTGTCTTCTTTTATTAGAAGTGCACTTTATTTTCCAGGTAATAGTTGGGAATCAGATTTATTATGCACTGGTTACCAACTTGTCTGATTGCAATAAGAAAGCACACCACCCCCCCTCACACACCAAGTAATATGAAGTGAGTTCATTACATGTAGACAGGCAGTAAGAAAAATAGAAGCCTAGATTCATTGTCAACAAGTCCTTTAAGACTTAGGAAATCTGTCCTGATTGGATGGAACTTAATATGGATGTACCCTACCTGCACTGCAGTCAAGGAGAAAATATTCTACCTTGGGTTTTATATACCAGGGGAGATATACTACAAAAGGGTGGATTAATGAAGGGCATCTCATTGTTAGAAGGACTGTAACAGAGCCTCCTTATCTGAGGATATTACATTTCCTGCGTAATCTATGTTATTCTTGAGAACTACAAGTGAAAAACAGAGTGAACTGGATCGGTGCCAGGCTACCTGAAATAGTTGAATAAGCAGGTATAGGACAGCCACTGGCCTCTTCCCACTCTTATCTAAGTTATTCTGAACCCTCGAACATAAACCGTGGTCAAGATTTTAAAAACAAAACACACAGCTAGGCTTAAGTTGTTCAAGATTCTACAATAGTGCTCAGCAAAAATTTTCAGTAAAGGTTAGAGAGTAAATATTTTAGGAGGGTAGGCCACATGATTTCTGTTGCAACTACTCACCTCTGTGCTTGTAACATAAAAGCAGCCAAGGGCAATCCATAACTGACTACGTGGAGCTGTTATCCAATAAAACTTTATTTGCAAAAAGAGGAAACAATTAGATTTGTCTCACGGTTTGCTGATCTTTGCTCCAGGCCAATTCACCTTCTCCAAATTTATACAGTATATTAATTCCCAAATATATCATAGAAACTGTCAGAATCTACGCTGTTTTTCTGATGACCACTAGGACTGAATCTCCCACTTCTGAAATATGTATGCAACTTGTTTCTATTTTTGTTTTTAAGCTGGAGAATGGTACTGAGTTTAGACTAGCGTTCGTGTATGGAAGTGGCTAAGAATGCCTTACCTTTTAAAGCAAGAGGTCTTGGTTGGTGTTCATTCATCCGAAGGCCCCAGTGTTGACGTGGCCTGTCACTTGGAACTTAGGTAAATAGTAAAGCACTTTGGAGAATCACTAAAGGTTTCTGTACAAGCACAGAATAGGTCTTGAGGGCCACTGGCTGTTTGCTGTTGTCTTTCATACTACTCATTCTTTGCTTAGAGTACTGGCCTCTAAGAGAGTGAATTTCTCCATGTAGCCCATTCAGAACTGATCATGTATCTTCATGAAAAATGATTAAAATTATCTAATTTGAAGTAAAGGTTCAGAGACTGTTGGGACTGAGACTATCAGCTAGCGTTACTGTGCTAGGACGAAGTACTGGGAGACTATCTTAGGTACCAGTATCAGTGAATTAGTAGGGAAGGGGGTTACCAAGACCGCACAGAAAAAATAGTGCAGGTGTCATTTTCTGGCTGTGTGAGCTTGAATTTCAAAGTTACACCTACACAATGGGCATTTGACCAACACACAGTAGTAGGAGGATCAGAAAGATTATCAGTTCATGCTCATTGCTCACCTTATGTTCTTGAGGCTGGGCCACGATTTTAGACCAAATGTGTAAAAAAAGTACACCTGTGTATACATACGCATGTACTAGTATACATGTCTGTAGTGTGTGCATGTGTTGTGTGTGGCATGCCTATATAAAACACAGAAGGATCTTTGCAGAGACCATATGTGTAAATCTAGGTAGAATAGTTTCCATCATGTAATGCATATTTTATGGATGTGTTTTGAGCCACCGAGATTTTGTGTTCCATATTGCAGAATTTCTCAAGAGTTGTGCTATTGGTATTGGCCAGATAATTGTTGTGAATTGTTGGATATTTAGCAGCACTTGTGGTCTGAATTTACTCAATACAAGTAGCACCCCACTCCATTTACAACAATCAAAAATATTTCTACGTATTGCCAAATGTCCTTGGGAACAGAAATCACAACCCCAATTTAAGCCAGAACCCTAGTGGAATTAAGACATTTACTTAAGAAATGGTTCATAAACTTGCATTAGCATCTAAAGCATGTTGAGGGCTTGTGCAAATACAGATTGCTGGGCTCCTGTCCAGAGCTCCTACTTCAGAGTGTCTGGCATTAGGCCCGAGAATTTGCATTTCTAGCAAGTCCCCAGGTTATGCTGATGCTGAAACTTCTGGTCTCAGGACCTAGTTTGAAGGGGTTTATGAAGATGTAAGATGTTCTGGAATAGTCCTAGACGATTTGAAACTTGTGTTTCCTAATTTTGAGGACTGTGATATTGTTACTGAGAGCATAGGGTTTGAGGGCTCTGCTAAGGATGCTGGGTGGTCCCTTACAAATGTAGTAGAAATTTTGTGGGGGAAAGCCAGGCATTTATAGAAGGTGGTAGTCTGTACTGGATTTCACTGAGCGCTGCCCTGCCAGCTGTCACCTGAATCTTGCCAGGAGACTGCTCCAGATCCTGGCACAACACTGGAGTTCCTACAGCAATGACCTTTGATTTTTGCCTTGTAGTGGAACCAAATAATTTAATCAGCCAGTATGACACTGGGGTCTGTGGATGAAAAATGGATGTTAAGAGTGATTTGAAGGACATGATGACTCAGGATGCCTTTTTTTGTGACTGGTGATGACAAGAACCATGGCGTTGCATTGCATCTTATTTATTTGCACCAGTTCCCTGTCCTTCCCAATTCTTTCCTCTTCAGGATAGGGTTCTTGTTGTCCTACACTGTTATTCTCTCTCTCTCTCTCTGTCCTTCTCTCTCTCCCCTGCTCTCTCTGTCTCTGTTTCTGTCGCTCTCTCTCTCCCTCTGTCTCTCTGTTTTTGCCTCTCTGTCTCTCTGTCTCTCTCTCTCTCAAATTTGCTTAGAGTTAGAGATGGGACTGTCTTGAGCTATTTATCAGTCTTATCTCTTTTTGCCCTCTGTTAGTATTTCAGACTGTGGATCTAATCCGTTTTAATTGATTGACTTTGTGCAACCAGACATCAGTGAATCGCAAGGTGAACCACATGTGCAGCCCAAAAAGAGGCGGCTGCAGTTTTTCAGGGTGGATGCCAAGGTCATCGAGACCTGCATATGTTTAGGAAAACAGAATTAGTTTCTAAGCCATTTAACATGAATTTTCTAGGGCTAATCTATCTGATTCTGGAGTTGATGATCTTGGGTGGGCACTAGTCATTCCAAATGCACCAGTGTCTGTAGGGAGCGTGCAAAGACCTCTGACTCATCTGCAGTCCCATTTCTCACCTAGTCATCCCCACGGACATCATCACACTTATCACCACCTACACCCACCATTACATCAAGGTTACATCATTCTTACAGAGCATTTCAGAATTTGCCAAGATACTATTCATTTCTCTTAATGACTACGATTTAGTGCAGGTGTTATTATTGCTCTTGTCTTTGTATTGCTTTTCTCAGTTTTGTTCTGAGAGCTTGAGACTCAAATAATTGAGCAACCTGCTTAAGACCACATACATAAACAGATAATGGATCCTCAGCAGGGCCCAGGCATTCTGATTTCAAATCTCAAATTTGTTTAGGACCCCAAACAGACTTTTGCTCCTTCCCTGACCTTCCTGCCACAACCACACTTAAATTTCTTAAGGGAAAGGGACAAGGTCATATTGAAGAGGAGATAATAAAAATCTAAAGCATCTCTAAACTTCATAACTGGAGTCCTGTCAGTTGGTTGGTGCTTGAAGGGCTTTGTTTCTGTCTTAGTCTTCTTGAGGGAGAGACCTGATTTCTTCCATCTCCTGAGCTCCTCGGTACTGTGTGTCTCTGTACACAGGAAGTGCACGCTTGGTATTTATTAAGTAGTAATCATCCTTTGTATGAAATAAGGAGACTGTGACATTGAATGAATAAACTAATGACTTTTGCTAAAAGACAGCTTATAGGCACAAACTGTGTTCTACTAAGGGCAGATTGATTTCTCCCAAAGAACTTCAATAAATTCCTCCCTTAGTCAAAATTGTCTGATGAATCAAGTAAATTATACCTCATCATTTTGTATTTCACAGACTGTGTTTATAGAGCAAAATGATATACTGTTTTATTGCACAAAATCTGAACACAGAGGGCCGGTGAGATGGCTCAGCCGCTTAAGCCCCTGCCCAGCAGGCGCAAGGGCCCGAGTTCGACTCCCAGAACCCACATACGAAAAAGGGGCCGGTGATATCACTCAGCGGCACGGGCGCCTGCTGGCGCGCGAGGTCCTGAGGTCGACCCTCCGGTACCCACACACACACACAAAAAAAAATCTGAACACATTACCCAGTAACTATTTTATCCTAGAATACTAATCTTATTTAGATGCTTTGTATAAAAACATCTTCATAATATTTTTCATTCACAACCACCCATTTTAATTCATTATTCATTTATTTATCTGTCCATTAGTATAACAAATATTTACACCTGTTAGGATCTTTACATTTTAAAGACCCAAAGGTAGATGGGATGGGTGGGGTAGGCAGATATAAAGCATATACTATATAATATATATATCTTGTTACATAAATTAGGTCATGTGGTGCTTAGTGATATTTTGATCAACAATAGCCTGTGTATAGAACAGTTGTCCTTTATTATACCTAGTGATGTCATGTCATATGAGATAGCATAAGTTCTGTGTGATGCTTGCAAACTAGGACACATTTCTCAGAACACATCCTTGTCATTAAATGATGCATGGCTGTAAATCAATTGCAATACCTAATACATGTGACTGAAGTATCACTCAGTGGACAACTCAAGAAATTTAGAGTCAGACAGACCTAGAAGATAGTCTTCAACAAGCCTCTTATCATGTAAATTCTCTAATGAGGAACTGTGGGAATTTAAAGATATTTCTATTCAAAAATAGGTATTGAGCATCCAGGCAGCCTGGGTTCTGCTGCAGTAACAAACAGCCCTGAGCACTTAGCAGCATAAAGTGACAAGGCTTTGTATCTCGCTGTCTACCAGGCCCATTGCAAGTTGGTGTGTTGCCATCTTCACTCAGTGATACAGACTGACGGAGCAGCCGCCTCAGGAATTTGATGAGTTCAGTGGCTACAGCAATGAGGCAACTCTAGTGGGTCTCACATCAGCTATTATATATGTAGCTCAAAAATGACATGGAGTTTATCAGCAGCATTGATCTCTGGGCCCCACCCATCACAAGGGAATACAGAAGGTCTCACTATGAGCCTATAATAGGAAGAACTAAAAATGTGTGGCCACTAGTATCCCTTTATATGGTGTGAAGCAGATTTTGAAATGGGTGCAGAGGACCTTTTCAGTGACTGGACCACGGGAGGCATCATTTACATTCCTTTCCTTGTTTTGTTCGTTTGTTGAATGCACAAATTGTGAGGGAAACATGGCAGTGACAATATTGAAAAGTGCCTGCATTGTACCTCTCACCAGCATACATTTGAAAATCTCAGCTCTATATATGACAACACCTGCAATTTTCTGAAATAGTGGGTGGTGCATTCTGCCTTCCCTGAGGGCATGCTGGAATAAAGGAAGAGGTCGCCTTTGAGGAGATCCTTATTCCTGAAGATTTTTCTTTCCACTATACATTTCTGATGCTGGGGTTGGTGCCATCTCTTGGTTCACCTGAGCAGCTATAACTCTAACGTATCTGACTGAGAATCAGAAAGCTGGAGCCAAACTAATTTGAGAAACCGTGTGGGCTCATAAATAGTCATTATTGATGAAGAATGACTTACTGTACTGGCTATTTAAAGACATCTGTTTTCTCTACTGATCCTTTTTTTTTTTTCCCCTGAACGCACTTGAGGGTCTTTTGGTAATGTCTTCTGACTTAGCACTTGGAAGAACATAGATTGAAGTGATGGCCTTTGTAGCAGCTTTAGTGGTGACAGGTGTGGAGTTGTTAAAATTTGTAGCCATGCTGTTTCTGCAGCTTCACTTTGCTCTTGTAGAGAGTCTTATAAAAGTCACCAAGGAATGGAGAAAGACAGCAACTACCAAATCGTGGCGGCAAATCAACACTGCAAAGGTTTTATGTTGTTTGCTAAAATTTACATTTATTTTCAGAATAAACGTCTTCCAAACCAATCAGGCCTTGTTTCGTACCGCTCCTTCCGATGAAAGGAAAGAGGACTGATTTATATTGCAGTCCAGAATAAGCACGATCCTGTGGCAGGTGCTTTGTGCGTATGTTTTCCTTCTCACAATGAGCTTTAGAGGTAGCAAATTGCTCCTTCCGCTCTTCGTAGAGAGAAAGGAGAAGTTAAATAACATGCCCAAGCTCATACAGGTTTAAGAGCCAGAGGTGTTATTTGTACTGTGCTATGATAAAATCCACATTTATCCTATTGAACCAATTAACCGTTCCAGTAATCACCGATGATTATTTATGGTCAAATGATTAGATGGTCCTTTCTCCTGCTCCCACTCATCCCTTACACTGGTGTAAGATGAAGTAATATGCATCATACTGGTCATGGTAATTCATCCTACAGCTCTTTGAAGTACGTACACCTGGTGTCTTCTTGTACTGCATTATCAAGAATGGGGTTCAGTATGGTTAATAAATTTACCAAAGGTCAATCGCGGCCGAATCCCAGGCTGGTGCTCTTTATCTTTCATAGCTTCTCTTCTGTAGACACATGATCCAGCAGAGTTTACTTTCATGACAGCTAAACATGATAGATTTATGCCTGGGCAAGGATATGGGTATTTGCCACAAGGCTTCCATGACTTATAATGACCTGAAACAAAGCAGTCAGCCACAGATTATAATGCCACTGTGGTCCCATGACAAATGACAAGGAGGTTGCAGTAGTGAAATCTTATTACTGCAAATAAAGAGACCACATCTGAGGTCTAGCATAGCCACATTTACCACTGCGGGAAGCAACATGAAACATCTGGGTAGGGGTCTGCACTGGATTTGGCGGTGTGCTCACAGGATTAAGAGGATTTCTCCAAAATTGTAATTACAGTGGGAAATGTGTGGTCCTTATGATAAGGATCAAATATTTATTTTGGCAGAGATTAAATCTTTCTCTCCTTGAATCTATTATAGATCTTGCAAAAAAAATCTGCCCAAGAATATGTCTTGCCGATCAGCCAACTCAGTGAGCCAGAACTGTACTTTGCCACTGCTGTCACTGAAAAGCTGTGAACACTGGTGTGAAGGTCTCCGTTCTCCCCCTAAAGTTGTTCTCCACTCATGGTTAATTAGCGACTCAGAGGTGAATTGAATCACCAGCAGTAGTCCTTTCCAAGCGACTAGGATTTATGTAGTGGTTTCTCATTGAAGAAGAGTAGTGCAATAAACAGCCCACATTTGTGGAGTGGGCAGAGGAGTAATGGCTCCTGCAGTCGTGGTTTCTTAACTTATCCAATTCTTTTATCCTGCTAAGCAGATGTTAGTCAAGCTATTATAGCCTCGTTCATTTAGGTGTGAGGGTCTGAACACACACAAACCCACTCCTCCACCTATACACACAGTCTTAGTGTTTGAATGAAGGCCAGTTCTTTTAGACAAAGCAGAAAATTCACGATGCTATTTTTGAATTCCTTGAGAATCAGAAGAAAGTATGCAATGGATCGTAAATTATTAATTATTAATAATTAATTATGAGCATAAAAAGTACAAAAGAGAACCCATAATCAGGTTCATTTTTCCATGTATCATCTTTTAGTGCTTGATACTTTGTTTAGTATAGAGATGTAAAGAGGAACAAAACAAAACTGAGAACATCATGGTCCCAATAAGCAGAGATTTCTGAAAGCTTAAGTATATTTAGTTACTGTTTGGGAAGGAATTTGAATCTCTTTTTCCAAGAAACAGAAGCAGGAAACACAGGTATTAGGGTATGCTGCGTACCATACAGTCGAGGCACATAAGAAACAATTATGTCACCGTGCATCTTGGCATCCATGAATGCTGACAGGAACCTTTGTCCATTAAGCTATCTTCCTCCTTTGGAAGATCAAGATTCCTGGGTACTTGTCCATTTTTTAATTTTCTGCAAGATATATTTACAGAATAACATATAAAAGGCAAGTTGAGGAAAGCTTGTCTTTGGGGAAAATAAGTGCAATATAGCAATCTATATTGAAGCTAGAGTTCATCCCACAAGAAGTCTTAGTGCATTGAATTTAATAGACATTTAATAAATATTGTATTTATTATTGAATGAATATGAATGAATGAATGAATGGGCAAATTATTAAATCTGAGATTCAGTGAAATCTTTTCTAGAATTTAGTTTGTATAGATTCTAGAAACATATCTTTCTCCTCCTTGTTTATATTTTCTACTTCTTGATGAAGCAAATAGGGAATAGCAAAGGCTCATGAACAAGTACTGTGACTCAGTCCTGTAGGCTCTCAGAACTACTAGTGAATTTAAGTATCATCGAGTGCCCAAACTATTGCCAATAATTTAGACCACTGGAGAAATGGAGAAAGACATCTACCTTATCTCTTGGGTCTCCTTATACTCTGTAATGCTGTGATACCATTACGAGAGTTTGAGAGAAGTTAAATATATTTGGTCAGTAAGGTCACTCTTATTTTGTTTCATTGTGAATACTAATTCCAACTCTGAATCACAAACAATTTTTTTTTTTGTGGGTACCAAAGGTCGACCTCAGGACCTCGCACACCAGCAGGTGCCCATGCCACTGAGCAGTATCACTGGCCCTTTTTTCATATGCGGGTACCGGGAGTCGAACTCAGGACCTCGCGCTTGCCAGGCAGGCGCTTATGCCGCTGAGCCATCTCACCAGACCCACAACCAATTTTTAAAATAAAAGATTAGGTGTTTCAAGAGCATTATATTTATGGTTCAGTGTTTCCAGGCATTTCCTAGGAGGTGGATGATCTTACAACCACCATCATCACCATTTCCATGATCATCATTTTCATTGCCATAATGTTACTCTTCTCTAATTCATTGCAATTTCCTATTTCATGAGTTTTTGCAGGCCATGTACCTTTTTTTAATTACTGCTGTGATGCATAAGCAATAGCACAGAAATCACGTTTATCTTTGGATTAAACTGAGAAGTATGGCTGCAAGTGTGGGAATGGTAGCAGCCATCGGATTCTGAAAACCCCAGCTCAGTTTCACTGCCCTTTCCTGAAAGTTCCTTTTGTATGTGGTTTAGATCTGCAGACAGTATTGCTAGCATCTGATCTATACAATGTTATTCCTCTGCCATTGGCTCTCAACCATTCTGTACCTCTCCCCGTGGTTTGATTCCCCCAAAACTGTTCAGGCAGGCTCATATTTCCTCTTTATTCCTAAATCTGAGTTGTGAAATGATTTAGGGTCCAGTATCTTATTATCCTTTCTTAGGAAACCGGCTGAATTCATCTCACAGAAATGATCTTTCCAGTGTCAGTGCTTCGTTGTTAGGTAGTTCTGTCATTCCAGCCTTGATATCCATCGAGGGTAATTGAATGATGTAACCTGTGCAGTTCAGCTTGTGAGAGCAATTTGGGTGGCTTTATACCATTGCTTTTTATGTTCAGGATGAAAGCCCATGGAGAAATACAGGATACTATTATTAACTTCATACTGACAGCTCCCTCTAGGCCCCTACAGGCTTATTGCTAGTTGGAAGATCAACTTTAAAAGGAGAAAATCTTGTGGTCAGTGATAACTATGCCTTTTGTGCTTCTTTATTGCAGGAACAGGGGAAAATTGGCGTTGTCTTCAATATTGGCACAGTTGACATATCCATCAAAGAGGAGAGAACCCCTGTCAATGATGGCAAATACCACGTGGTACGCTTCACCAGGAACGGTGGCAACGCCACACTCCAGGTGGACAATTGGCCAGTGAATGAACATTATCCTACAGGTACATGTTTTAATCTTAATGCCATGCTCTCTCTTTCACTCTCCCATTCTCACTCTTCAGTGGTGATTTTCTCATGACTGTCACCCCATCATGGTATATTGAGAAAAGCACACAATCATGCTTTTAGTATTAGAAGATCAGTTAATTCTATAAAACTTGATCAGTGTAGGGAGCTTCTGGAGACTTACTAACTATGCACTGAACATTTCTTACCAACCTTTGGCCAATATGGCCTGACTGGCTCATAGTAAAGACAATGATTATGGGTGCTTCATGTTGCTCCAAATGAGTAGCAGTACAGGGAAGGAGCGCAATCTCTATGGTGAACTATTGTCAATAATTACCGGATAACCAACTTGAGATCTGGACTCTGTGATACCATTTATTCCAATGTGATTGAAGGTACCGTTGTCCAGAGGTGGCAAAGAGACTTTAAAAGGAGATTTACTAGACTTGGATTAATGAATAGTAAGCCATAGGAACAAAGAGAAAGAAACCAAGAGTAGAATCTCATTATTTGGCTGACTTTGCCAATTCTTTTTCTTTCACTTATATTAAGCATATCTTGATCATCAGAGATTGGTCCTGGTAGTCATTTTAATGGCAAGCATGCTGGTGTGGGAGAGAGAGAGGAGTTAATCATCCATTTAAATTTTACAGTCAAGGAGCGTTCAGCAACAAACTCCCAGAGCCAGATGGCTGCTGAATCAAGGGCACTGGGAGAAAAGGTTGGCTTCTTTAAGAGATCATTCTAGTAATCCCTCACCTTTTCTTCTCATCTTTCACCTCTCCTAGGAAAAGGGTTCGGAATTCTGGTCATAAAAGTGCCAAGAAGATAAGGCAAAACCTTTAGCAAGGGACCTGTCCTTCACAATAGCATTGTTACCTGATGGATGGATGGATGGATGCAAGATATAGCTCAGAATGCTGCATATTTCACTAATGTGGGCCTGATGTATATCTCACTATCCTATACTCTAAATTCCCCCACAATATTCTGTTTTTTTATGTCCTTTACAATGGGATGGACATAGTAATAAAGAAGCCCAAGTCTAAGAGTCATTTAGCTAATAATGATCGTGCCTGAAAGAAATATTAAAAATAAATTTATCTGTCTGTGGCCCAAGACTCTTAAATGGATTTAAGGCTGTGATTATGTCTCCATGCCTAAATCAGCATTAATTTTTTTTAAAAGCCAGCCAGAAATAATTGTGCTGTGTTGGATTGTTCCCTACTATCCACAGTCTCCTATATCTGGTTTTAAAATTTTGAGAGCAAGGCCTGCAAGTTATTGAAGGGTAAAGTGCCACTGACCCATTCATTTGCCTTTTCAGTTTCCAAAAAGCAGCCACCTCAGCCATTTCTGGATGTCTGTTAGCATTTCTTAGACTAAGGCACAAAAATGACCTTGTGAAGTTTTCTTTGAGCACGTGACAGAAGCTAAGAGTGTTAGCAGTTACTGTGAATTCTTATCATCATCCAAATTCTCTAGACGCTAATAGGCTTGATTTTTAAATGCTTCTTGCTTAAACTCTAGGGAATGTGGTGGGGGCAGGTGAGAGGAACCAAAATAGCCTGAGATCTTAAAAGCTGTTCATTTGCTCATAGGAAAAATCCATGTCTCTCTCCATGCATATTATCACTGGCGCTAAAATTGCTGCTGCAGGGTTTGTTGTGTTTCCATTAGGAGCCAATAGAGGATCCACAAGTTTGCTGCCAGCTTGAGAAGCCTTTTGAATGGTCCTTTTAAAGCCAAAAGTGGGAGAAAACCAGTGACTCTTGTGGTGCACCCTATCTGTTTGTGTCTTCAGTTCCAAATTATGGGTTGCTCCCTATATGTTTTCAATATAGAATAAACCTTTCTTTAACGGCCTTGCTTTCCCTGATAACTATTATTATCATTGTTAACTGTTATTTAGTAATAAGGTATATTATTATTATAGGATGGGGTAAAGTATAGCAGTTTTAAGTATGGGCCTTGTAGTCAACTGACACATTGAGAATTCGGGTTCATCAGTTGTGAGTCTAAGACAATTTTATTTAAGACCTTGAAATGCCCTATGCATTGGAATATTTGACATTTACTGTAACACTTTAAGAATGTATCAAGTTCTTTCTTTTTCTTCCAAAATTCTCATTTATTACTCTATTTTGTTGATTCCATAATCAAGTGTTTATTCTTTCTGTTTGAAAATCTAGTTCCAAAATTTACATAAGTTTTTTGTTTTGTTTTGTTTTAATCTCCCTCTGATTCCTAGTCTGGAAAATGGGGAAACTGTAATACTTTCCATAGTTGGAGTGAACATTAAATGAGACAAATAGATACAAAATTCTCAACATAATTTTGGACAATTAAGCTGATTCTCAAATGTTAGGTGTGAGAATTATAAATGTTTAGGTGGCATTTTAAATTATGACATTTGTTTATATAGATTACTTCATTTTGACTATTAAATAGCCTGAAAAGTAAAGTGGATATTCTTGTTATTCATTTCAAATCACGACAGAGGCCCATGGAGATGTTGAGCCTTTCCTAAAGTCATGCAATAAGTCAGGGACACTAGGGCCAGATTTTGTTCCCAAATGGGGACAATTTCCATTATTGCTTCCACTTCAAATCGGGAGAGATTTTTTTTAATGCATGGTTGAAAATGAACATCTTTCTTCTCATGACATCTTGGATTTATTTCTTTCTTTAAAGAAGTGTCATATTTCAAAGATTAGTTCCACACAAAAGTAGTTGTTGTGAGATGAGTAAAAAATTCTCCTTTAAGAAACAAAAATTGTATTAGCACAAATTAGTCTAAGCTGTCCTCCTTACAATGGCAGTGTCCTCTCATGAGACAACTGAGAATACTGAGTATTTGAGGGAGCTATTACATTACTTGGTTGCTTGGTGGAAAATGGTAGGATATACTAAATCAAGGGCAACATTTGAGTTTTATGTTCTATTTTACCTAGACTTTCTAGGAGTGACTCACGTTTTGGGCCTTGGATACCTGATTTTTTTTTTTTTTTTCTGCTTGTTTTCCTACATAATTGAAAGAATCCATTTAACTGAACTTCAAGTATCATTAGAACAATCTGGAACAGTTCAATTGATTTTTTTTAAATTACTACATCAAAATGACCTTTGTATCTGGGTAGTAAAGAGCAAAGCAACCAATTTAGACTGTCTTGACACAATTTCTGGACAAATGATTTGTCCTCTTTTTACAAGCCATTTTGTTTTATTGAAAACAGTAAACCTTTGGAAGTCATAGAGAGGAGTTCCGTTTTGCCATTCATTTATTGCTAATGTTCAAACAATAAAGAAATATTGAACAGCATCTACAAAATTGTCACTTAAGTTAGCTCATTTTGAGGGCATACTCTCAGAAAATGCTACCTGCTTACTAGGTCTGAATGGGCCAACTTTGCACCAGGATGAATGGGCCGATTCTCCAATCTTCTCACTGGCATTTATAGGATTTTTTGTGCCTCTCCTGAAGCAACCTGCTGTGAAGTATTTAGAACCCAGCTGGGCACAGGGCATGTAGCACTGGCTCTTTGTGAATCAGTGAAGACCTGAAATGGACATGGCTCTACAGCAGTTGGAATCTTATATCACTTAATTCTGGGAAATAGAACTCAAGAAGAACTTCTTTCTGTGAACCTGAAAATAGAAAAGCTAAGGAACAGGAGAGGAAAATAAAAGAAGAATCACCCAGAGCTATCATCCAAGCACTGGCAGATGTGCCTTATAAAGCCTGTGATTCCTGTCTCTCTACAATGCAGTTGTGAGGAAAAGGGAGGGCAGGTGAAAGGTGAGTTGAGCATAGGGAATTAATTTGAGCTACAGTTCTAGACCCCCTGGGAGGCTGAGCTGCCAGGGATTATTCGAGATCTTTTCTCTGCTGTGCGTGGGTGGCCATTTATGTTGTCAGGGCTATTAGAACCCTGAACACGGTACAATAAGAGCTTTACAGACCACAGCTAGACTTCCTGGAAAATGAAGACTGAGAAGCAGCTCAGTATGTGCTGAGAAAAACAGGGTCTCAATTGGTTTCTTCTTGATTTTGCATATCAACTCAGTTGAAATGCACTTGGCTGAATTCTTCTTCATCAGTGTGTTAGTCAGCTTCACTACTATAGTGAAATACCTCAGGCAGTTAACTAATAAATAGAAAAGTTTTATTTTCCTGCACAGTTTTGGAAATTCCAGGTAACACGTAAGGCAACTCACTTATACCTCAGGCAACTAACTTATAAAGAGAAAATATTTATGTTTGCTCATGGTTCTGAAAGTTCTAGACCAACACTAAGTGGTCCTATTTTCTTTGGCTCTCTGGAGAAAGCGGCACACCGTGGCAGAAGCATGATGTGGAGTAAACTGCTTACCTCATTAGCTAAGAAGCAGAGAGAAAGAAAAAGTGATGGGGGTTCCATAATCTCCTTTGGGGATACACCCAGAAGACCTAAAGTCCTCCCATAACATCCCAACTTCTAAAAGCCCACAGCACTTCCCAATAGTACCACCCTGGGGAGCAAACCTTTAACACGTGAACCTTTGAGTTCCCCTCATCTAACCCATAGCAGGCTCTAAATCACTTGTTCAGCTTCATCTGGCTTAATGGACAGAACCAAGATTCCTGTCCTGATATTCATACTGTACTACTTCAAACTTCTTGCCCATTTTCCTATTTCTGACTTTGTTATATTTTTGATAATAGCACTATCTTTTCTATAAAAATTATTCTCAAACAGAAATCCATACCTGTTTGGGTTAGTAGGATTTTTCACCCTTAGCACTATCATTATTTAGGACTACATAAATCTTTGCTGAGTGTGGTGGGGGAAGGAGTGCTGTCCCGTGCATTGTAGGCTGTTTATCTGTGACCTTCACCCACTTGATACCGGTAGCATGTTTCCATAAAAGTCAAATGTCCTCTAGTGGGGGCATAATCACTCCTAATGGAGAACCACTGAATTTTAAAAAGTTCCCCAAATACTTTGTTTCAAATACTCATCATCCTTTCATGTTTAGGCGATATGCTTGGAAATAAGAAAGACTTTGTTTTTATCCACATCTCATCCTAGGTTACTGAGACTTTGAAGGGTTAAAAGTAAGTCTGTCTTTTTGACATGATGCTGATAATTTCTTAGGCCTTAGATTTTCATTAATTCCTAGCCAGGAGGTTTTTTTCCTTTGCTTTTCACTTTTTTCTAAAAAGATTTGAGGTCTTGCCAGATTTGAAGCACACATTAAACCTAGCCCCATCTACCTGCTCATTCATCTGTTCAGCGCCAGTGTTGCTTTCAGTTCAATAGGGAGAAAAACATATATAGTGAAGTCCTGCAAAGGGAGTAAGAAGTATAAACATAATCAAGAGGGAGAGCCATATGTAAACATGGTTTGAAGGCTGAAGAAATGTAATGGCAACTAGAGAAAGGCTCACTTAATGAATGGGATTGAACATGTCTAGGTGTATTTTAAAGCCACCTTATGAATAAGTTTCCTAAACATTCAGGCCCAAAATGTATCAGTGAATGAGTCTATTTAATAAAGTCTGATTATTTGCACTGCAAAATAGTCATGCTTTCCAATTTGTCAGGAAAGAGAAAGAAGAAAGATGAAAGAAAGAAAGAAGAAAAAAGAAAGAAAGAAAGAAAGAAAGAAAGAAAGAAAGAAAGAAAGAAAGAAAGAAAGAAAGGAAGGAAGGAAGAAGGAAAGAAAGAAAGAAAGAAAGAAAGAAAGAAAGAAAGAAAGAAAGAAAGAAAAAAAGAAAGAAAGAAAGAAAGGAAGAAAGAAAGAAAGAAAGAAAAAGAAAGAAAGAAAGAAAGAAAGAAAGAAAAAAAGAAAGGAAGAGAAAGAAAGAGAGAAAGAAAGACAAACGTTAAGCAGTGGGCCTCAATCTGGCTCCAGATGAGGATCCCCTGGAAACTTTAATAAACTGTCAGTGCTCAGGCCCCGGTCTCCTGCCATCTAATTTAAGGGGTCTGGAGTATGGTCCGTGCATCACCAGCATCTGCATCCTCTGAGAGGTGTTAAAAACTCAGGCTCTCAGATCACTAATAACCACTGAATCAGAATCTACATTTTAACAAGATCTCTAGGTGTTACATGTGCACAATAAAATTTGAAAAGTACTGGCCTAGGCATTGGCATTTTTATAAAGCTCCCATGGTGATTCTACATTCAACTAGGTTTGAGAATCACTGATACCTAGAAAGCTAAAAATATCTTTTTCCCCCTTCTTTTGGAATGACGATTGGTACTGTTCAATATGGTAACCACAAACCGCATGTAGCTATTACGCTACTTGCAGTGTGACTGGTATGATTAATAATCTGGAATTTTTGTTTTACCATACAATTATTTTACATTAGGCACTAAAGCCTTTAAATACATTTTCATATTCAATCATTACACCAACACTATGGATGTTTTTATTGCATAGTACAGATCTAGAATACAACGTCTCTTATTTCCTTTTACCTATGTTCTGTCATATAAATCTTTATTTGCATCATAATAAAGTGGTGAGCATTTGCCTTCATATACCTTCTAAATTTATCTAATAAATTTCATTGTTGCACAACCACAGTGATAAAAACCACCCTATTTATGGGGTTGTTGAAGAGGCAGCAGGGGATGATGGATTGTAAGAGTTCTGAGGTCAGACTGCCTGCTTGCAATCAAGAGCCATTAGCGCCATCACTTACAACTTGCCCACTACCTTGAGCAAATTCCTATTGTTGAGAATTTTCTGTGTTTCAATCTCCATGGCTGTAAGTTGCATTTTCTCCCGTTAAAAACTAGTGAAGACTCAGATCGACATTGAATAGAGGAGACTTCAAAAAATAAATAAAGTACTGGCTAGAGATGCGTCCTAAAAAAGTGACAGTCTACCCTTAAGCTATATTTGTGTGCTCTGACAACATGGCTTTGGAGCGAATCTTTCAACAGGCTTGACCCTAAGATACCTGCTATTTTATCTGTCAAATGAGGATTAGGATCACTGGTCTACCTCTGGAGGTGGAAAGTTCTTTGAGTATAGCAGAGCACTGCATGCATAACAATCATACTTGCAGCTATTTTATTAGGATTACGTATCACCTAGAAGCATTTTGGGCCCTGAGAAGACTTCCTGCAGTGAGGTTTACTCAGCAAAGGGAAAATATAGGACAAAAAGAAAATGCTTCTCGCTCTACTCCATAACAGTAGAGATGGTGCCAAAGAATGTGCACAGAATGAACACTTTGCCCCAGAAGTGTAGAAAGTGGCAGATGATGCCCACCACCATCTCTCAGCCAAGCACTCGGGTGGTGATGGCTGCCATTGGTTGAGCATGACCTACGTGCTCTCCACTTCATGAACAGCATCCTACTTAGCCTTGAAACAACCTTCGTGGTTTATTCCTATTATATATAGTTTTATTCCCATTATATAGATTAAGAGCAGTCTAAGGACATTTAAGTTTAGTGTGATTTTAGGAATCAGTGCTGGTATACAAACTGACTTGAGACCCCTACATTTTAATCACACACTGAGCCTGCTTTGGATTATCTTTGGTGCCCTGGGGCAGTTGGATATCCCAGAAATTCTGGCTTTCAGTCCAGTCCTAGCAATTTTGAATGTTTCTCTAAAGGTAAATCCTAGAATCTGCTCAAGTTAAATGTTCAGTTCCTGCCAAGTCTAGATGTCAGCACTTCCCTGGGTGCCTGTAGAGATCTGCCTTTATCCATCTCATTGGTGAAGCCTTTTGGGGATGTGGCAGCCTCTTTCCATTCATGATCCCAGTACACCTTTTAGCACCATATCTAAACAGACAGGGAGAACTTATTAAATAAAAGTCTGCTTAATGTTTAATGGTCTTACCTGGGGGATGGGAAGTGGTGAGAGGTACTTAGTCTTTTTTTCTTAAATTCTTTTTAATTAGTCAAACCTCCTTTCTCCTCTGTGAATTCCCAGCCACAGATAAATAGCTTTGTATCTTACAAGTTAAATACAATTACTGCTATCAAACCTAGAGCCTTTCTTTCCCTGTAAATGTCCCTTAGAAGCTGATAAGCATTTCAAGGCAAACTGGAATCCTGAGTAATATTAAAATTAAACACAGTTGGGCCAGTGAGATGACTCAGCGGCGTAAGCACCTGCCTGGCAAGCGTGAGGTCCTGAGCTCGACTCCCAGAACCCACATACAAGAAAAGGGCCGGTGATATCATTCAGCCGCGTGGGCTCCTGCTGGCGTGCGAGGTCCTGAGGTCGACCCCCGGTACCCACACACACACACAAAAATTAAACACAGTCATTCAGAAGACAAAACACTAGACAGAAATATACTGTATGTATATATATGAATGTTATATAGGTATATAATATTCATATTTATATATAAATAAAATTATCTTGCAGGAGAGAACACTTGGAAGAGGGGGGCAAGTTCTCATGGCACACGGGTACTTGCTCCTGAGATACTAAGCTTCTACACAACTCTAGGTTATTTATAAAGGAAATTAAATAACACTCACAAAAGATCTTCTAATTATAATGAAGATTTATACCAGATAATATTGGTAGCAATTATTGTAACTACTGACATTATTTATCCACAATTCATTTGTGAAGAAGGCAGTGTTTTTGGACCACAGGGTTATTGAGCAAAAAAATGATTTCACTACATACTTTGTAGGACTCTATGGGATACACACATTATTTTGGGCGCTGGCTTATGTTTTCCTCATTTATAGCAGGCTACGTTATAATTTAGAAGGGAAGATGGGTTTTTAAAAATTAAAAATTCACATGATATTTATTTTGCTACATGTTAAATATTGTAAATATTATAGTCTAGGGACATGGTGAAATGAGTAATGAGAAATTTGAGAGTCACATAGGCACAATATAACTGGAAATGTAAGGGAAAGGGATTCTTAATTTTCATCTATAATGAATGCATTTTATTAAACCATATTTTTGGAATAATACTTTCAACATTAGAAATGTGGTATAGTCATATTTTATGTGATTTTAACATTATACTCATTTGAAATAGTGTGACATAAAAATATTAATAGCATCTCACTCTATGTGAGGTATCTGTAATAATACAGATTCTTCTGAATTAGAACAATCATCAAATACTGCAAAATTCTAAACTTTCTAAATCAATTACTTTACAAGTATTATTTGCCCTATCATCACATGAAAGTCCTAGTTTCAGTAATAAATAAAAATCTAACCTGCAGAATTTGTCCTCAATTATGAAAATCTAGAACTATTATCTCAGTTATCAAATATGATCACCATGTATGCTTTTTCTCTGCCCCAGGTTGTCTGAACACCATTTGTCCTAACACCAGTACCAGTATAATTTTATTCATAAGAAGTTTTCACGTTGCTTTCTTCTACCTTTAAGTTTTGCACAAAGTTCCAGGGTCTCTCTAGTTATTTAAAGTCTATAAAGAACATTGAGCTTCTTAGAGAAAGGTGGTACATAAATATCCAATAATAGTAATATATATGCACATACAGCTCGTCATTTATAATACTATAAAGCAGAGAGGTAATGAATGGCACTCTATACTGTAAATCACTCAATCGATTGTAATCATATTGCAGCTCATCTCAAAGAGATAAAGACCTTCCACTCCTCTAAAATCCCTGTCAATATCCCAGCAGGCTGAAGAGAAGGGAAAGGAGGTCAGAAAAGGAATGAGTCAAGGACAAAGAGGCACTTTTAATCTTCAGTTCATAAAGTTAACATGGACTTGATTGGATTCCCGGAGATATTTACAGTTTGCTGTATGAGATGCATTTCTTATTCACAAAGTACTTTTATAGCCTCCAAGTAAGTCCCTGATGCTCTGTGTTAGCCTGGATGATGCAGTCTGCCAAATGCCAATGGGAGATACACAGTGCTGTATAAGAAGATTTAGGGATTGGAACTAGGGACATAGGTAGAAATGACAATACGACAGAAGTCAAGTGCTGAAAGTTATATCAAACAATAGGAATGAGTTAGTAATAGACTGTAACAATTATATTGCACTTATGGCAAATGTCTTTTTTTCTGCCATTACCTTTAATGTATAAAAGATGTTGCTGGTCCCCTATTCTTATCAATAGATAGAGTTGAATGGAGCCATCTCATTCATTCATTGTGCATTCATTCATTCACCATGCAACAAATACTTATTCAGTATCTAATTTGTACACAAATCTGCTTGGTGATGGTATATGGTGAGACATAAGACACAGCCTTTGTTCTCAAGGATCTTCTAGTGTAGCGGAAGAGAAATACAAGTAAATGAGCAAGGTGATTTTAATACCTAAATTTACTGAGCAATTAAGTACCAAACACTGTACTGAGTTCTGGTATTAGTCTCCACAGTAAACCTAAGAAGTAGATACTAATTTTATCATCCTTTTACAAATGGGAATATGAAGCCTTATAAGATTACAGACCATAAAAACCAGGAAGGCTCCCTGGACATCATGGAAGGCAAACTCAGTGCTCTGGTGCACTTCCCTGTCCTGTACCTGCAAATCAATGTAGTAAAGGAAGAAAGGTGTTGTTGGGATGTGACAGGTTCAACCAGTCACACCCGAGTGTGGATGGAGCCTGGAGACTAGATAAGGATGGAATTTAAACTGAGATCTTAGGTTCTCTGAAAAAATGCTAATAAATTCTGCTCCCCTACCTTGACATATACAAGTGTAAACTGTAACATGGCAATCCACAACTTTCACACTAAAGGAACTAATGGGCAGGTGTTTTTCTCTTTTTCTTTCTTAGAAAAAGATCTTCCACAGCTTTATTGATGCATAATTCGTATGTCCCAACCCCCTGCACATATGTAATATATGCAGTTCGATGAGTTTGGACATACACATACACCTGCGATACCATCACCATATTTAATATAATAAACATATCCATCATACATAATTTCACTTTATTTAATCATTCCAATGGTTCTGGGGGAAAAACATTGGTGACCCTTTTTTACGGATAAATAAACTGAGGCTCAGGGACGTTGGGTGCATTTGCTTCAGTCACTGCTCTAGCAAGTGTCATTTCTAGGATTCCACTGAAATTTGTTTTCAAACCCCAATTCTTTCTACTCCAGTTTTTTAAGTGGCTTCCAGGAGCACTCCAGTATGCACTGGATGTAGAGCTCAGCTCTATTTGGTTGACAGATGTAAATTCACATGAAAATTTACTATTATTTCCCACATTCTCTTGAATGCAGAACAGAGTATAATCTCTTTATTAAACATTTACTAGAAATGTGCTTCTGCCCAATGCACAATTGCCAGTCTCGATGTTTAATTAAACTAGATTTGTTTTCATTCTAATCACAGCTTAAAAATGTGGTTTTCTTAGAATTCAATAGTGAGCTGGGTGTGGTGACCCACACCTGTAATCCTAGCACTCAGGAGGCTGAGGCAGGAGGATTGCCACAAGTTTGAGGCCAGCCTGGGGCTATGTAGTAAGTTCAAGGCCTGAACTACCCAGAGAGACCCTGTCTTAAAAAACAAAAAAAGGAAAAAAAGAATTCAATGGTAAAATCTTCATTACAGTATGCAAGTCTCTGAAAACTGTTTGCAGAGACAGAGTTGAGATATCACAATCTATCTTTGCATAACAGATTTTAGGGGAATAATATTTAAAAAGCGGAGATAACACGAATAAGGTATTTTTTATTGAAACCTCATAGCATCTGGAAGGGGATCCTATTTTTATTCCTATTTTGGAAATAAAGAAAATAAATCTCAGTCATATTAAGTAACATATCCCAATGGCATAGAGCTGGTAGGTTATAGGAACATCTGCATTTTAATGTAGGCAAGGAGATGTTGGCACTCTTAATTAGATGGAGGGTCTGCAAATTCTTCTCTAAAAAGCCAAACAATAAATTCTTCAAGTTTTGAAAACCTACATTTAAATATTTTATTTAAAAAATATTTTATTTATATATTACATTTATTTGCATTTTATAAATATTGTAAGTGCCAGAGAGTTGGCTTTGCAAGTTCTCTGCTGCAGTTATTCAGTCCTGCTGTTGTAGAACAAAAACAATCCTAGATAACACGTAAATGAACGGATATGCTGGACTCTAATAAAACTTGATTTATAAATGAAGCTCTGTTGGACCAGATTTACCTCTTAGTTGCAGTTGAGGGACCCCTGATTGAAATCATGGATATTCTGAAGCCAGTAGCTGTCTTCACTGAACCATCCACCTTATTTTGCGGTCTATTTTTATCTCTGTTTAGAAAAAAGACAGCAAGATAATCTGTAAATGGATGAGCTCAGTCCCCAGAGACACCAAGAATAGTACTACTGTGTGGAATGATACAGATGCACTGGTGAGGTTAATTCAGGATAAGGAAATGGAAGGATACATTAAGGGAGGCAGATAGTCCATTTACCTGTACTTAAAAACAGCAAAGAGCAAATAAACCAAAAAAAGAAAAAACATCTACCACTTTCTGAGAAACACCGACAATGCAGATTCAATTTTGTTGTCGTGTTGTGCCCTACCTTGCTTAGAGCAAGATTTGAAGACTACAGACAGAAAGTATTATTTCTTTAATTCTGCTTAATAACTATAAACTAAGGTGATCCAAATATACCTTCCTCCCTCTTTCCTAAGAGAACTTGTGTACTTTTCTTTTGAATTTATAAACTTTTATTAGCTTCTGGCATAGCTGCCCTGGCCTATTCTCAATAGCGTTTCTGCACGAAAGTGATAGGTGACGCCTACTATTTATGTTTTATCCTACCCACTCCCTGACATATCTATCTTCTAAGTCCCAGAGAGCATCTCGTTTATTTTCTCCGCATTGATTGTCTCTGTCCTGCGGATGAATGCTGCCTGTTTGAGCTTCAGCTCTGTTTCCAGCCATTGATCTGCTGTCACGGGGGAGGACTATCCTTAGATATGGCTCAGCCTACTTCCTGCCACTGCATTTGAGAAATTTTAGAATCTGGTTCTCTATTATTAAAGGAACAAGAACCAGGTTATGACTTTATAGATGTGTGTATGCATACGAGCATGCACATGTTTAAAATAAACTTCTGAAAGTCATTTTGAAAGATATCTTCCCATTTCCCCCACCTCTGGCAACCACCATTGTACTCTCTGATCTATGTATTTAGTTTTTTGTTTTGTTTTCTTTTTAGATTCCATATGTAAGTGACATAAGGCAATATTTTTTCTCCACTTAAGTTGCAATTACAAAGGATGAATGTCTAGAAACTTCACATACAAAATAAAGACAATAGTTATATACTTGTATTTCTAAAGTGGTACTGGGAATTGAACCCAGGGCCCACTGAAATGAACTTCCCCCGCCCCCCGCTTTATAAAACAGCATATTGCAAATTTACTAAGCTGCCCGTGCTGGGCTCAAACTTGTGAGCCTCTTGCCTCAGCCTCCCAGATTTCTGGGATGACAGGCATGAGTCACCACACCTAACAACTTATAATTTACCAAAAAAATAGATTTTAGGTAATCTTACTACAAAAAAGAAAAATTATATGAGATGATAAAAATGTTGCTTTCCTTGACTATAGAAATTACTTTACCATTTATATGTTAATCAAGTTAAACATCAAAACATCAAAACATCATGTCATGGATCTTAAATATGTATAACTAAAGTTTAAAACAAAAAATTCAAACCAAAGCACATGGGGTTTAATTTATAAAATAGTGTTCTTGTCACATTTTGCTGATCTCAATGTTAACTAAATAAAATTAACAGTTAAAAAGGTCTCTTTTAAGTGAAATAAATCAGATGCACAAGGTTAAATATCACATGGTTTCTCTTATATTAGAAAAGTAAAATATAAATAAATTAAAGAGCAAAATAAAGGATAGTATTAGGAAATAGGGAGATAGATCTTTTACAAAAGGGAGGTGGACCAAGATACAGAGAGAGGGGGAGTGAGGAGAGGGACATAAAAAGAATTAAGATGTGTTCTGAACTTGTACGAACTACCCACAATGAATGCAATCATTATGTACTGCAAACATGTACTCATAAAAGTAAAAATTAAAAAAATTAAAAGTCTCACTCCCAGAATAGAAAACGTACCAATATTTGGCTTCCTATAGCTCAAGAAAAGTGCTCATAATTTTGCTTTAATATTTTTAAAAGCATCAAATGTAGTAGGTGTTCAATAAATGTTAAATTGTACAACTATACTGAGATTATTGGATACTTCTGACTTGTCTACATATATACGACAATAATATATACTAAGGTAAAGAATGTATTTTGAAAGCACTTATAGCACATTTATAGCAATAGAAAAGTACTAATGTTTAGAATTAGTAAGATTTTAAGATTTTACTGGGAAATTTTTATTTGTTGCAGCACTTAAATCTTACATTAGCAAACGATTTTTACACTTGAGAGATGATTCCTGGTTGATCTAAAAGGGAGGATTTCCCACTGTAACCAGATAAAATAATAAAAGGGAAAAAGATGATTTAAGGATTCATGAAAGCTGGGAAAAATACTAATCCGATGTAAATATAAATGTAAAATAAAAATAAATCTAAAATCTTAGACAGCCAAGATTTGGAAGTACTTACTACTTCATTTTTAACCCCTATAAAATTGTTGTGAGGTGCTATTTCAAACAAAATAGCACTTTATATGAGTGAAATAAATAAAATAAAATAAAATAAAGTAGAACTGAAATGCTTTTAGGCTTTCAAAATGAATGGCTGGATTATTTTCTTGAATTTTCTGCACGGTAAGGCTGACACTGGCCCTCCAGAACAGGGAAACGTGAAGACAATCCACAGAAAAGTATATATTGTTCTCAAGGAGCAATCAAGCTCTGCAAGAGGAGGTAAACCAAGTGAAATGTAATAGTCTTGCTTTGTTTTGTGACTTTCTTCCATTATGACCTCAGAGAGTTTTGAGCTCCGAGTAGGTCAATAAAGGGAATTTTGAAATGCTTTTAATATAGCTGTTCTTGACATAAGTCAACTGAACTGAGCGAGGTGCTCTGCCAACATATTAACAGAGAGTTCTGACCAACTCTGATCCCAGACTCTTCTGGACAATTCTCTTTAGGCTATTCCCTTCTCAGTAGTTGTATGCCATTCATCTGAATCACGTGTTCCAAGCCCACCTTCCTAGTGATCTGATTGGAAAGATATAGCGGTTATAGATGTTTCTGCTTAGCACCGCAGGCCAAAACATTACTGAACTTTGCAGGCAACAAATCCACCTTGTTCAGGGGCTGCATAATTATGTACCTGTATCTTTCTGTCAGGATACAGTTGTTTTAGTTTTTCTGATCAAATACAGTGATCAACATAATTACATTATGTTTCTCTCTCTTCTGGCTTTGATTCTTTGATTTATGCCATTCTCCACCCCTACCTTTCCAATTTCTCTATCCCCACTGGCTCCTCCAGCTTAGAACAAGCAAACTGTTAACTAAAGGAACCTGGAGTTTGGGCAATAACTGTGTGCTGTCAAAACTCACTGCTATGTAGAAGCATAGTACCAGCTGAATTCGCAGTTGACACAGCCAGCCTCTTATGGGGGGATAGAAGCATTCCCAGTATCTGCTTTCTATTTTTTACAGAAACTGCTCAAATTCTTTTCTAAAAGTATGCATTTGGGCCGGTGATATAGCTCAGCGGCATAAGCACCTGCCTGGCAAGCGTGAGGTCCTGAGTTCGACCCCCGGTACCTGCATATAAAAATAAATAAATAAATAAATAAATAAATAAATAAATAAATGTATGCATTAATCATCCATCTCTATACATCCCTGTGCTAGAAACTGAATTAGGATTTGAACCTATTCAACCAAACCAAGTTTAAGTTACTTTTTAAGTTTAGACTGCATCCTTGGGTTTCGCTTAGATGGGAAATTTCAATCCTTATCCAAAAATCTCAACACTTGGGAGGATCCCAAAGGAATTTAAATAAGCCACCATCCCTGATATCAGAAATTAAAACAAAAACCAAGAAAACAGCATTCTCTCCTCTCACCTGTCTCATCTTATACTAATTATACCCTAAACTTACTAATTTTGTAAGTGCTTTTTGACAAGACGGCAGAGGTACATCGATAGATACTGCGTGAACTTGAGTAGGCAAATTGAGTCACTCAAAGTCTTCTTTTAACATCTTGGATCATTACTGCAAAGATAAAAGCACCCTTCTGAAAAAGTAAAATTCAAAGGAACCTGGTAATTAGAATGGTGAAAATATTAGGTCACCCAGTCCACTTCCCTGGGTGGTTTAAAAATTTCTTCATGATACAGCCTAGTCTGATTTTATTAGCCTAATTTGAAATATTACAGATGATAGATGGAGGTTTTCTTCCACCAAAAGAATAGATCTCTGATTTCTTTTCTTTGGCTTGGAAAAAAATTGTTTCACTCCATTGTATTAGTGATGTCAGTTGAAATTATTATGAATCATTTCTTTAAATGATGACTATTTATTTCTTACATTTATCTAGGAGCTAGTTCTTATGACAAGTTGCAAGTTCCATGGAGAACATACAGAAGTTTTCTTGCATTTGAGATATTTATAAAATTTCTCTTTCTTTGAGGTATATGCAAACACACATATTGGGTAAATATAAAAGCATTGCATTTGCTTCAGCACATGGCAAATGTTCAATAAACCTTAAATTTAAAATATCCATAATTGTTAGACATATTTATCGGATTTCCAAGATTTAATGTCATGCATTTAATATTTTACATTAAATGGTTAGGAGAATAAAAGATATTGGTATTTTATTTGTATCTCTCAAATGTGTAGGCTTCTATAGTTTACAAGAACCTTAGTAATCATCTAAATTCTAAACCTTCAAAATTTTATAATTTTTAATAATTTGTTGGATACAAGACATTTGCCTCTTGAGGTGGTAGTAGCACTTAAGACGTATCAGTATTTTGTGTCATCTTGTGTTGGGATTTTTGCAAGTCAGATGTTAAAAAGATTTATGAAAAATCCTGCTTCTAAGATGATTATAAGTTCATAGGGGGAAAAAAAGCATATTCTCAAAGACTGATATTCCATGTAAAGTAATGGACTCTGGGTGTCAGATCAGTATTTTAAATGTACGGATAATTTCACACTCATCACTGGCTACTTTCTTGCACTGATTTAGAAAAATGCTGTTCTGACCATTACACTTATAACGTGACCTAATACTGGAGTCAACATAAACTAGGATGCACTTCAAATGATTGACAAGTATGTGTCACTTGAGTTGACACTCAGAACCTTGAGCAGTGTTAGGTGTCCTGACTCTTCCTTTCACCCCTTAAAGTCAAGGTCTTGATTAGTTTTGATGCTTTTGTCTGGGGTCCAGCTGCCACTCATGTGCTGAACTAAGACCATTCTAATACATTGAATCGAAGGGAAATGACTTATAAATGTGTTTAGAAGGGGTCCTTTTTTGCTACTCTAGGAACTAGAGGCTCAGAGTAGCAGTGTCTACTTTTTATAAACCAAGGTTGCAAGGTGGGAATGTTTTTTGCACAGTTTTGGTATTCGATTTAGTGTTTTGATTTGTTCTTATTGTTCCTTGTTAGTAGCGTGTGTGGTAGAGAAAACCTTTATATTCTAACTATAGACATAGCCTGACCAGTGATTATTCATATCCTACCAGAGCATACAATTTTTTTCTGTTTAGTCTTGTACTGAAAGGTTAAGTTAAAGGATGGGAGTAAAAGCTACGCTTTCTCAGAGAAAGAGAAGGTAACCCTTTATGCCTCGGAATTATTTGTGGAATGAGGAATTCATTGGTGGGGTCAAGGCCACAGTGCCAGAAAGTCCTACGAGCAAATCCAGAATTCGACTTGCTCTTATTCCTAATGTGCTGGCCACCCCTCATTCAGTCGTGATAGAAGAAGGTCAGATAAATGGCTTCTTGTCCCCTCATTAGCTGCCTCCCACCACTCTTCCTTTCCTTTCCCCCCTAAGTCTAGACATAGGGATCCTAGAAGAGTCAATCCTCTATTTTCCTGCCTTTTTCCAGCTCCCTCAGCCTTAGTTCTTCCTTCTCTTCTCAGGAGATGAATTATTGCATCCTTTCCTTGGACTTGCTAATTCTGTCTTTATTTTTTATTTATTTATTTTTTTTGTGGGTACCAGGGGGACGACCTCAGGACCTCGCGCGCCAACAGGCACCCGTGCCACTGAGCGATATCACCGGCCCCTTTTTCGTATGTGGGTTCCGGGAGTCGAACTCGGGCCCTCGCGCTTGCAAGGCAGGCGCTTACGCCGCTGAGCCATCTCACCGTCCCTAATTCTGTCTTTAGAAAGAGGACACAACTAAGGATAGGAAGCAGGGGCCTGGGTCTCCCTGGCTCCAGCCCAGGACCCCTATGACTCTTGCTACACAAGCTCATTCGACTCCAGAGACAGGCAATACTTCCTCCCTCTGTTGGGCCCAGATGAGGTCCCTCTTGATCTTCTGACTTCCTTTAATGTTTATTGTATAACCAACCACTCCAAGCACACTCAGGTGGCTGGGTTTCCCTATTTGTGAAAGAGGAGCCTAGGCTGGCCTTCTTCACGTGGGATCCTAGAGGGGAAACAGCAGTATACAGATGCTGCTTGTGTCTCTGCCTGCCTCCCATTTACTACTCCGCCACATGCCAGGGGAAGTCCCACAGCCAGCCCAGGGTGAAGAGGTGGAAAAAATAGATTCAATCTCCACTGGAAGATGTGGAAAAATCCTATTACAAAGGGATGTGAGTGTTGGGATGGGACTGTAGCTGATTTTCAGTTTAACAGAATAGAAAAGAAGGAAAGCTCTGGTTGCAATAACTATGTCCTTTTTTAAACCTTATCTTATCAATCCTAATTCAAGTCTCTAACAGTTGGAAATTGGTTACTGTCACTCAGGAACTGTTCCTCCTTTTCTTCAAGACATGGTATTTAAAAATGAATCTTGGCTCTTCCTGCCAGATCACAGCATTTTCTCCTTTTGCTTTTTCCATTTTTTCTTAGTCTGATTATTTTGCCTTAAATTGAATTAATTGCTTTTAAAATACTAAATGTCCACTGTATTTTTATCCTTGTTTGTTTTCTTGCTGGATACTTTCAAATACTTTATTTGCATTTATTTCAAGTATTTACAAAAAATCAGCATTTTAATAAAATTCATTATAATTGTATAAGGCATAGTCTCCCTTTCTTTGCTTCTCTTATTCTTTCTTCTTTTTTCTCTTCCTATTTTCTTCTTTGATTTTTAAAAAGACATTGATTTTTTTTTTAAACAAGAATTGATACTGATTCTTACTTTCTCAGGACATCCCTCTGAGTTCAATAAATTGCTGTTTAGCATTATCCTTTGTTTGTAGCCAGATTTGAGGCCATGCTGCTGTTCTCACAAACAAATCAATTTGAATTAATTTGCCAAGTAGACTTAATGAGGCATTGTATGAATTCAAGATACACTACAACCACTGCATTCCCTGAGGTCATTTCTTCACGGGGAAAATTTTGATTCTTGCACCATACTCCAATAGTGTGTACCTGACCTTTGAATATTACACTAAAGGATGCATAGTTCCCAACTGGTTTATTTTTGAATAGCCTTGGAAATGCCATGAAACCAGACAAATAAGTATATAGATAATTATTTAATTAATGCCTCAGAGGAGAGAGTGCTGCCTTTATCTGCACCCTGTGATGCTTGTTATGCTAGAAATCCTATTTCAATGATGTTCAAAGCAGATGTTTGAGAAACACCAAATTAGGGAAATCATATTTCTTAGATGATCTTTAAGATCTCCTCAATTTTAAAAACTGCTGGCTTCTTCTTTTAAAGTGGCCTTTATTCTCAGAAATAAGTTCATGGTTAATTATATAACTGGAAAGCATTTGCACAAAAGGGATTTCAGTGGTTCTGTGAATTTCCCACTCCCTGTATTTACATCTTCATCTGTTACAAATTAGATTCCTTCAAACTAGAGAAACTGATGCAAACAAAAGAGATGTAAAATTCCAATGCCCACCTGCAAAGGTTAGAAAAATGGTAAGAGACTTCTTTAAAGAAGCTCAAATTTCTAGTCTTAGGCAGGTAATCTCTCAAGGTGTTTAAAAACTTGAAATAACACCCCTTGTTAGTATATACTCAGACATAAGAGGAATAAATCATAATAGAAAATCAGCTTGGGAGAAGTGTGCTAAATTCTGCATAGTACAAAAAGATAGATCTGTTAAACTTTGGACTCATATACAAACATTCTGAAGTGCTTCTTTTGATCAAAGAGTTGGTACATAGTTCACCATATTTAACAAATAATCTAGTGATGCCTGGGGACTCACATGAACTCATTAAAATAAGTCTTGCCAAACATGTATAAATTCCTCTTGGGTAACATTATAATAAATTGGCAAATGAGGAGAATGTTATAAATATCATGCATAGAGTATCTTCATTTCCCCAAGGGTATAATATGTGGAAAACAGTGAAAAAATCTTAAAGAGATCTGCCCATGGTCCATAAGATACAGCATCCTAGTTATACTGTATCTATTACCGTGTAACAAATTATCCCACTAAACTTTTAGGTAAACATAAATTTAAAAATAATAGTTATTTTTTCATAGTTTCTAAAGGTCAGGTTTTTGTGGCAGCTTCGTTGTGTGGTTCTGGCTCATGGTGTCTTAGGAACTGTGGTGAAGATATTGACAGGGTGAGGTGAACTCAAGGCTTCTGTAGGCCTGGAAGATGGGATTGCGTGATGGATCACTCACAAGGAGATGGGGAGGATGTCCCCTTGGATGTAGATTTGAGTGTCTGGCTATCCCTTTCTGGATGTGGTCCTTTCTGGCTCTTTTCCTTGCCTTGGGTACATCTCCATAAGCTTTCCTAAGTCTCTTCATGATGTGACACTAGCCTCTACAGAATGAGTGGGCCCAGAGGGTGAATGGGGAGTCTAAATATCTTTTGTGATTTGATCTCTAAATCCAAACATTGTCATTTTCATCACATCCTATTCTTTAGAACCATGGCACTAAATCCGACTGCTACAACAAGCAGAAGCACCAAAACAACACCCAGGATTTGGAGGTAGATTTATTTACATCAATGGGCACTGATCGGGATCATTCCCAAAATATCAGGCCCTGATCTCTGGTGGTCTAGGGCTTCTATGGGATAAGCAAGCAGAAAGTACAGAGGCAGAATGGCTTGTCTATTGTAGATTGGTTTTTCTCATATGTGTCATCGTGACCAACTATACATCACAGTGACCAGCCATTTCTAAGAGACAGAAGCAACCTGAACTGGAACAGGAACTGTTACCTGGGCAACTAAGAAACTGAAGTATACTGGCTGGAGGCAGGGGGCAATTTCTGTTGCACAACCATTATTAAGTTTGGAGAATCCAGCTCTGTCTCTTAGAGAAAGAAGTTTCAAAGAAGTGGTAGACATTATAAAGCCACACTATAATCTTCCTATAAATGTTTCAGGGAATAAAATGAAGTGAAAAAAGATATGCCAATTAAATTGGCTATGATACAAATCTAAGAGAGATATCTCCAACCAGAAACAAACACCTAGAGGCAAACATTGTCTTATCAGGCTTGAATACTATTATGAAACAAAGAAAGAATAAATTTACTGGGATATAATTAAAGTTCTACTTGAAGTTCAAAAAATGTACTGCATGAATGCAAGATTATACAAACTTTTTGGGAAGCAATTCAACTGGGAACAGACTCGAGTTTTAGTTGGAAACAAACCAAATGTGTAGCTAGCTCTGATGTGGTTGTTTAGGCCATTATTGCAAACCAGTATGCTAACCAGGCCACAGAGGGAGGTAAATGGAACAGTGATTGTTACTTTTAGATCCACTGAGAATAATATACAGATAATCTTCAATTTAGGATAGTACAACTTAATTTTTTTTTATCATGGTACAAAAGTGATAGGTGTTCAGTAGAAATCCTACTTTGAATTTTGAATTTTTTTTCTTTTCCTGTCTACAGATATGGAAAATGACACCCTCTCTGATGCTAGGCAAAAATAACATGTGGTATCTCCCTGTCAAGCATGTGATCATGAGGGGAAATAATCAATAATCTACAGTATAGTATGTTGCTAAGTTATCGTGTTTGGTAGGTTAAGTGTATTAAAACATACTTTTACTCATATTTTAAATATATAATGGGTTTATTAAGATATAACCTCATTGCAAATAGAGAAACATCTGTATTCATTTTGTAGGCGTGGACTCAAGTTTGCTCTGTGCCATAGTTTGGGTCTTCACGGTCCCTCCAAGGGCACTGTGTTGAAGGCTTGGGTGCCTGGATATCACTATTGGAAGGTGATGGGCCCTTTAGGAGGTTGGGCAGTATGAAAGGTCCTTAGCCCTTTGAGGATGTAGCTTCAAGGGAATTGTGGGACCCCAAGTCCTTCTTTTCTTCTTCTACTTCCTATCTAATGAGGTGAGCAAGTTTAGTCTGCCACATACTCCAGCCATGAGGTGCCATTCATCAGGGGCCCAAAGCAAATGCTCCCCATCCAAATCTTGGACTAGAAACCTCCAAAAATTTGAGCTAAAATAAGTATTTCCTTTTCTTAAATTAATTGTCTCAGGAATTTTGTCACCACAAGACAGCTAGCTAACACAGTCTGAAAGACCTCTACTTCATTAGCACCAGAGATTCCGCCAGATCTAAATAGAAGTATTACTGTGGGATAAGTTTATTAAAATACCACCGATGTACATGTTGGTGTGGCCTTCCTATTCATGAAGCTGAATATGCTGCCTGGTGAGACTGTCCTCCCAAATCTCCTGCTCACCACCTGAGCTGTATAGGGACTTATATATGCATGTTTGAATGAACAGAATTTTTAAAACATCTTAGCATTCTGGTTTTACGAACATTGAATTTGGTGTCTTCCACTCAGACATGGAAATCAAACATGTGAGGAATGTAAGCAGATGGAGATAAGGAGTGGAATGAACAAGGTAGACAGAAATAAAGGAAAGTAGCAAGGCTAAAATGAGCCAGGGAGATCACAAAGGGTGGACATGCAGGAAACATGGATCATGGGGAAGAGTGAGTCCCAAAATAACACTGTGGATTCTGCCACACAGAGGCAATAAGTGATGAGAGGAAGGTTACCGGGAGAATCTTGAAAGGATCATATGCCAAATAGCTGAAAAAGCATTAACACTTAGTTTGTAAAGGAAATTTGAAAATATGTGACACAAAAAATTGTGTAGAGAAGTAATTATTGTAGAAATTGCCTGCTTTTAGTTTCTTTTCTGAATCAGATACTTGTTTTAACAAAAACAGCAAGTAGGGGCCAGGGTTTTAGCTCAGCGGTGCAGCGCCTGCCTGGCCAGCATGAGGTCCTGAATTTGATTTCCAGTACTGAAAAACAAAACAAAACAAACAAACAAACAAAAACTCAGCAAGTACTACAAGGAGGACTTGCATGCCACACATTTTGTCAAGTGCCGTATGTGCAAATTTAACACTCACAAAAATCCCATGTTGTAGTTATTTTTATAACCCCTATTTTACATATGAAAAAATCAAAGTGTGAAGGTGCACCAATACATCATATACTAAATGTATTTTCCAGATAGGAACTGGGCAACATGGAAACATTGATATTGACTGCTCTGTCAGTGTATATCTCAGAATAGTCACAGAAGGAAAAAGTGGCAATCTATGAGGAAGGAAAGCAAATATAGTTGGTTTATTTTTTTTTCAATTTATAGCATGTTGTTTTTTTTACAATAGTTCTTAAAAAATGCTACATACACCCAGTGTAATGGAGAAAGTTCCATTAAAATTAGTCTCTTAAATTTTAAGAGCAAATTCAGATGTGGAATTCGCTGGACTTGGTTTTCTTAATCTGTCTGGGGTTCAAAGTACCCTTGATGGATGAGAAAAGTCAGGAGAAATTCTAGGAGAAGAATTTCAGGTGGAGAGTCAAAGATGGTCTCAAAATGCAGAGAAAGGATAGTGATTGGTGGTATATGTCCTAATTATGAGAAATAGCAAAATAGTCAAAACACTTTAACAGAAATGGCTCTTTGATTTTGTTAAGGTTGTGGAAGAGATGTTCCATGTTAACATGTGTTTTCTCAGAATGTGTATCCAGGCAGCAACAAAGGTCACAGAGCAGGGATATGGCCACTTGGTGAGCTGGGCACGGAACAGTAGGTTTACATTACTAGCTTGGTCTCCGTCCTGATCTCCTGGACTATAATATACTTAGACATGAGGAGAGAATTTCTGTAGGCACATGGGTAAGACAACATGGACAGAGAGCAGAGTTCAGTGAAAATTTTAAGATTGGGAGGTGTTCTGGAGGACTCTTTAAACTGGATCTGCTGCTTCCCCTCTCTCCCATTACAGATTTTCTTTCTCTGTTCACTGGGAGAAAGAACTTTCATTTTGGAAGCTTTAGATACATTTTTAGGGAAATATCTTAAGAATTAAAATAAATCCCAGCAGTTCCCAACCTCTTCCGATTCCCTATAAGCTAAGTCCTTGCCTGGACTATTGCATCTAATTTTCTTAAAACCATGCAATATAGATATTAGCATCTTTTTTAAAAAAAGATGAAGAATCTCAGGCTCCTCTAGATTTATTTTAAAAGTTCACAGAACTGGTAAATGTCTGAGGCAGAACTGGATCCAATGAGTCTGGCTTATTTGAGCCACCCTTTACTCACATTTGAGTCACTCTTGCTTTATATTTGTTCAACTCATGTACCCAGAGATGGTGGATTCATACTATGACTTTGATATCAAGAAGAGCTAACCTGTCCATGTTCCTTCTATTTTGAAGCATCTCCAGAAGCAGTGTAGAAGGGGCTTTATTAGCCACGTTGGCATCTACCTGAGTGGTCTGCACTGCCTCCTAGGCTCAGCATCTTATCACTTAGGAAACGTGCTTCTGCCCATCTCAAAGCACCACTGAATAAAGCAAGCTTGGAAAAACTTCCTTACTTAACAATGCCCTTGTGCTCTGGGGCTGTTAATTCACTTCCCCCAGCTGATCAGTTTTTCTGTCCCAAGAGATTAATTTCTTTACCATGGCACTCTAAAGGATCAAGGTTCGCAACATATAAATAGTTCTTTCTTCAACCCCAAGGTGTGTTGTGAGGATTAATGAGATGATACCTATAATTGCATTTTGAGCTCCTTAATTGAAAGACACTTTATAAATATAAGACATTAGTTCTCTGTTGCGTTTTATCATCACTTACTAGTGGTCAAACATTCTAGATGCCCTTTGGGTAGCACACCTCCCTCCCTCACTCGAAGAGAGATGTTCTGGGCCAGAGCTAGGAATGCAGCCCAAGCCAGCTCAGAGAGTTTCTCTAGGTCCTTTTCTTTAGTGTTATTTGTTTGCTTTGGAACTCACAAAATGTTCTTTAGGGACAGAGTCATGGCAAAAACCTCTGAACTACCCTACTACTTAAGGATACTCCCATCAGTTTTCTTCTGCCTCTAGCTCTAGTACATAGCATTCAGTCTCTGACTGTTCATTAGACCCACACTTTCATTTGTTTAATGTCAACAGAGGAATAAAGAAAAGTTTCTCTTCTTTTTTTTCCAGGCTTCAAAACAAAATGCAGAAATATCTCTGGCATTAATTGTGCACAGGTGAATGTTTTTACAATATTCCTATTAGCATACTCACATGCATGACAACATTTCAGATGGTATTAATAGACTACCTGCCAAAAACCATCTCCTGCTAGCCTAGTACAAATTGCCAGAACCTTTAAGCCACTCTTTCTCAACTTAGCAGCAGTATATCATCATTAACTGTGGCTGGACCAAGAAATCGCATTTGTCAATGCCTGAATTGTTTTTTTACTTTAGGTGGTTTTAGAAACCCACTTAGTTTTGGAAATGATTTAGCTGAGTATAATTTAGAAGATACAGGAATATAAAACCAACAACTGATGATTTAGGGAATATTTAGTTTGTTTTATTTTCTGTGGCCTGTTGGTCACTGCAAGATAACTTTTGTTAGGTCAGCTAGGATATAGTCATCTTTTCAATGATGGTCTAACAAGTGTGCTTCCTTTTGATTGTTAGGAGAGTTGAGTCATATTAATATTGATAATGTAAATGAATAAAATGTTTTTTCTTACCTCAGGTTTTATGTATATCTACCTCCTATTATTCTATACCAAATCTTATGATGAATTGAGAAATGGTAAAACCAAGGCTAAGTGATTTGCCCATGGTCACACAGCTAGTAAATGGTAAAGTAAGAATTCAAAACCAGATTTGTTTCTAAATCTAACTGTTATGCTATATTAATTATGGCTTTAAGAACATTAGTATGATTTCTAATTAAGTGGCCTATGTTTGGACCAATAATGTTGTACATGTTATTCTCCATTCTATACAAAAGTTTTCTCTATCTTTCAGTTCTTCACTTGAAAGAATTTTTACTCATTTGGGCTATTAACAAATTCCACGTCCTCACTTTAAAGAGCTATTGATGTGTATTGGGGACATATTCAAGGGACAATTTGTTTGCTTATCTTTCTTCTTCTATCATAAATAGATTCACCAAAATGTAGAAATCGTGAGTTTGTTCTGCATAAAGGTTGGAGCAATGTGTATGAGCCAGTTGAGCCTTACTGATTTCAACTCAGAGTATTCTGCTTTTTGTAATATTATAATTCAACAGTGCATGTTGTACTTGTCTCCATAAGTTGTAATATTTGATGGCAGAGCCAACAGTGCAAACAAAAATGACTTTATGAAGCAAATTGTATAAAAAAATCTCAATTTCATAGCCAAAATGGAAGAGAATAAAAACATGCATTTATTTTAATTACAATAAAATGTAAGTACTATTTTTTAAAAAACCTAGTCCCATATAGGTGAGTGTCAGATTCACATATTAATGGCTATTTACTTGAAAATCTCTTTGAACAATTTATACATTTCTCAGTGTGGTAAAGAACTGCAGTCATTACATATTTTGTTGAATTTGTAATGCATGTATGCCTCCTTTTAATCCCATTATGACATTACTATTCATAAAACCATTGTGTATAGAATATAGCATTACTCTCTGTTGAATTGATTTCACTCTTTGTTTAAAATTTCACACTGGTTGCTCTATGAAACATACAGCTGAATGTCATGAAGAATTTAATGAGAATATGTATGAATTTGATGAGGTCTGTTCATCTTTCAGAGTAGTCTTCGGAATGAATGCCTATATGTAGATGGCTCTTCAGTTCATCTAGGGAATGCGGCTCAGGGCAAATGAACTCATTCTCATGCACATGTTTCTAAAACAATTCTTATTAGTATTTGAGATAAATTAAAATAAAAATCAACAAGAACATGAAAAGAGACTAAGAACAATGTTAATGTGGCAATTTAAACCAATTTCATTTTCCAAGTGGCCTTCCATCTTTCACAACTTTTAGCTGCATGCAAGATCACTGTCCTTAGAGCCAGATACTGTCAATCTTGTGTGGACAACTAAAACACTTTTCTAAATGTCTTTAAAGCTGAGGTGGAGAAGAATGACTCTCTCTCTCTCTTTATTTTCCTAGGGGTCAAAGGTTGTATCATGGCTATGCTTGCTCCCTCTATATCATTCATTGGTTAGCCAACATAGTTTCCTTTTTCTGATTTATATCATGTTACTTTCTATAGAACTTTATTTTCAAAAGAGTGGATGCTTCAGAGGGCATTTGGAAGAAGCAATAAATATGCTTTTTAATTAATTTGGCACATCTAGAACTTGGGCGATTTTGGAATTTTGGTTATTTCTAATGTTGCTCTGTGTTTGCTAAGAAGATATAGCTTTATATTTGCTATTGACTTCACTAATTCATTCTACAATAAGTAATCACTTTCATATTTAATGTTATAGTCAAAATGATAGATACAGAAAATTTAATGTAAGAGAATTTATTTGAGTTGAACCTGGCACAATCCAATTGCCACTTCTGAGTATAGTATTCTAATGAGCCTAAAACTTCAGAGAATGAATGGCATCCCTTACCATCTCTGTTACCTGTTGGGTAGGATTAAGAATTAGTGACATAGGTTCTTCTCAGAAAAGTATGTGGTCTTTTTGTAAAAGGAACAAGTTGAGAATTTGCCTAACATTATCTTGAATTAATGGAATTCCCAGATATACCCAGACATACCAAGAAGAACTATTACAATAATGGGCAATCATTACATATATTAACGGGTAATTTCTTTCACTGGGGGGCTATGGAAGCATGAAGAGGTTAAGTTGCCTTTCTGAGGGGCAAGGCCTTCCCCATTTTGCTGTAAGAAATGATAATTTGAGGAAAACTTAGATTATCTACTACAAGCCAAAACTGTTCATTGTTCTTTCTATTCATTGTACTTTATCCACTTTATTTTTTGATATGGTAATATGTTAAGTTTTACACCAGCCAGATAAGTTTCCATAATGTAGGCTGGAAACACATCCATAGTTACCTTCCTTGTGAATATTTTTTTTAAATTCTGGGGTAATAAGGATAATGAGTCATCTTCTTGGAATAATTTGCTCACCAGAGAGGTAAATGGGAAACAGAATTCCTTAATATTGCTACTCTTTTTCCATTTTACACACACACACACACACACACGGCAGGCCCTAGTTAGTTGCATGTAAACTCTTCTCAGCCAATAATAATTCCTGCATAGAACTGGCTGTACCACTTAAGTGCCATGGCATGCCTCTTTTCCCTGTTCTGCTGCTGTATTAAAATGTAATATTCTTTCTGGCTTTCGGACTTCTTTGTAAATTGTTTCTGAGGCACCTGTTTCGAGATTTTTTTTTAATTTCACTTTTTAAAATTGGTGATTTAAAATGGAGGTCCCTAAGTTCCAGTATAGGATTGTGAATCAAAAGTAATAAATTTATAACTCACTAGTTTCTGTTAGATCATTGTGAGGTTGGCTGATGAAATAGAGCAGCTCCCACAGCCTGGCTTCATTATTTTGTTATTTCAAGCATATTCATTAGGGGTGTATCACCACAACACCACTTTCCATTTTCTCCTAATTAGAGAAACCATCCAGGAGTGGTGATAACAGCTGCAAAAGAAAAAGGGGGCCATGCTAGAAGTTAAAAGCATTATGTTGGAGCCTTGAAATTGATTAGATATTTCATGATTGGCAGTCTTTACGAATGAGTGCTTTTTCAGGGAGGGAGGAAGGAAGGGAGAAAGAGAGAGAGATACAAATCAGCATCTCATATTCATAAGTACCCTTATTTCTATATATTTACTTTGGAGGTCCCTTTTTTTTTTAAATATGGAGCAAATCTGTAAAATGAGATAGAGAGCTAGAGTCCTGTGTACCACTCTGGCTGTTTAACACAGGCGAGGAGATGCCCAGGTCTTCTCTCCCTTCCATCAGGATTTTAACTATTCTTTGGCTTCTCTGTGCCTAACAGCAGAGCAGCTGCAACTGCTTGAGAGGAGAATGAGGGAGAATGTGGCCCTGTCCTTCTGAGGGGACAGCAGTAGTATTATAGTGGAGTATGTCTGGTGGAAGAGTTAAGCATTCCCTGTTGCATTGTGAAACTGGTCTGTCAGGTAAATTCTTCAAAGGTCAAACTGGGATGAGAAGGAGAGAGTGTGAAGGTAAACTCATTTTTCTAAGTGGGGAAAACCTTCTACTGATCCCCACCCAATGTCATGTTGCCCAAACATGATGGAGTACTACATAGCCAAGACTAACCTGACCTCAAACCTGTCAACCAAGGGCAGAGTAACTTCAACTCCACCTCTACTAAAGATAAATTGATATCTATCTCTAAAAACTTCATAAAACAAACGAAAAACCTAGGATGTTTTTTTATGACTTATTGACTTTTCAGATTGTTCTTTAAGCTGTTTTTTAAACTTTAAAGGCAACACTGATAATGAACGCTTCCAAATGGTAAAACAGAAAATCCCCTTCAAATATAACCGGCCCGTAGAGGAGTGGCTGCAGGAAAAAGGTAACCGTCATTAAAACTTTCATTTTAAAATCATTTGATTCTAAACCCTCATTTTTAAAGCCTGCAAATAACTGTTCCTTAAATGATAATCGCCTGCTGCATAAATGACTGTTTTAATTTTCATTATAATTTGTGTCAGCTTCCACCTGCCATATGTTGATAAATCATGCTATAATACATTGCCATTAAAACACAGTTAAAGGGACTAACATCTAGCCTGCTATCAGCGTGACAACCACAAACAAGAAATTCTAGGAATGTCTAAAAAAGAAATGTATTATGGCAATTTAACCACTGCATGACATTATTTGTTAATTTGTTTTAAATTACCTTTTATACCAGAGCTTTCTAAAAAAAAAAAAAATCTCAAAAGTACTTCTTAAACTTACATCTTGAGGCTGTTTTGGCTTTACTGTCTGTGTAGTATGGTTAACTCAAAAAAAAAAAAAATCATAGACTGACTTGAAACTTAAACTGCTTAAAACAAATGTTATGAGGGAAGCAATGTGTTTTGACATTTGTTTTTAAACAAAGAAACGAATGAGAAAGATGAATTTTGCCTTTAAATTCAAACCTAGAGGCAAAAGTGTTTTTTTTTTTATGAGATTAATTGCATCCTACTTGCTGACTGAAGCTAAAAGAAAAGAAGTTTATTTTACACTTTGGTTGCATGATACCCTTTTGTATTTGATGTTTTATGCAACAAACGTGTAAGTGATAAAGACAATGAGTTGGAAGGGGAAAGGCTCATGAAAGGCAAAACAGTTTCTGATTTGCTCGATGAAACAACCACCCTGTTATTAAAAGAGGGCATCGGTTATAACTCAAGTTAGAATTTTCTGTGTGGCTTCTGTTGGTTAGAGATAAACTATTGTTTTTTGAGGAAGAAAATCTCTATGTCTATGAAGCTATACATCCTGCTCTTTCTTGAGCCACTATAAGCTACTCTTGTCTCAAGACCTCCAGTGAGCCCTTAAAGTTTTAGAGATTTGATTGCATTACATATGAGGAGGAATTGAGGATATTCTTTACTACACAACTTCCGAAACAAAGGACCACTGCAGTTTTAAGTTGGGCAAAGACATTCAGACCTTTAAACATGGAAAATCCTCACCAAGTCTTAACTGTTTGCCCTGTTTTCAACATATGTGGTCTAATTAAAAATAAATTAAGAATAACTCTAAAAAGCAAATAATTCTGTTTAGTAATCAAAAGTTCATAAAGTCCCTTTAACATTAAATACAATGAGTGCCTCACTTTTAAAAAGGAGAAGAAAATTAGATGCATGTCTGAGTCTCATGTGACTGAGAGAACATTTTTGTTTCTTTCAATTTTATGTTAATAATATTTTATTTTACTCCATTGCCTTTTGAAGTCTAAGTTTAATAGCATGCCAGGCATTTTCATGTGTATAAACCATTATAAAGCATTGGTAGGCTTTTAGTTTTCCTTATGATAGCATTGTTATGAATTGGCTTTCATATAGAATGATGCTTTCAAGTGCATAAATTGAGGGTTGGGATGGGAGGGGGAGGTTGGGCTGGGATGGAGGGAGGTATCGTAGTTTCTTATCTAATATGTATGTTTATATATACATCTAATATTAAAAAGAATGTTTGCAAACTGTCAGATTCTCTTATACATTATTTTCACTGAAATTCTTTTTTTCTGTAATTTAGGTGAGTAACATCTATTTATTGTATTGCTTTACCTCTTCCTCTGTCTAGCTAATTTTCCCATCAAAAGTAATGGAAAATATGCACTGAAAGACCTTGTAACAATGAATATAAAAGGTGGAGATAGAAAGATGATTACACAGATGCATTAGGAAGTACTTGGAATGCCTCTCTGGAGTTATTTCTGTCACTTGGGAAGAGAGCTAGGGCATAGCATTCCCAAGTCTGTTTTCTGGCTCTGTCTACTATTGATTGACTTTCTGACCTTAGACAATCCACTTAACCTCTTTATGTCTCAGGTTTCCCAGCCGAGGAGAGGAGAAATAATACTGACTATTCCCCAAGGGTGTTCTGAGGTTTAATTAATTAGTCTTTGTGCTACACTGACTAGAGATGTGCAAAGATTTAATTTAAGCATATGCGAACTTAATGTCCAAATGAGGTAACAACTAAGGATTTCCAAGGGACAAACAACTAAAACAAAACTGCTACAAACCCTGTAGCAGTGTTATAGCAAAACTTCACATTATTCATGAAAGGATGATTCTCAGAGTGGGAAATGTATGTATATTACAGACTCACACACGCACACCACACACACACACACATATGCATAATGACCACTTATTTTAAAAATATTGATGATAAGAAATAAAAATAATGAGAATAAGGAAATATGGCATTGATTTTGAGAAATTTGGGGCACACAATGAAAAGGGAGGCTTTTTCAAGTCCATCCTTCATATCCCTTACAAAGGATAGTGCCGGCTGCTTTTCCTGCTTAGCTGAGAAAGATAAGTCAATCAATCAGAAGAGGAGAAGGGAGGAGAATGAATATGTTTTACTCTTCTTTTCTGATTGCTAGCTTTGCTATTAACCATCTAACCCATGGTACAGAGCATTAGGAGAAGGTTTTGAAACAAAAGAAAAGCAAATCTAGCTAGAAGTACATCATAAAACAAACAAGTAAATAGAAACCGAAGCACTTTCTATGACATGATGGGAAATTGAATAGACAGGCCCTTCACTGTCTCACCCTGCCAGTTTCATTTGCAAGAATTGATTAGTCAGGGCCGGTGAGATGGCTCAGCGGCGTAAGCGCCTGCCTTGCAAGCGCGAGGGCCCGAGTTCAACTCCCGGAACCCACATACGAAAAAGGGGCCGGTGATATCGCTCAGTGGCACGTGTGCCTGTTGGCGCGCGAGGTCCTGAGGTCGTCCCCCTGGTACCCACAAAAAAAAAAAAAAAAAAAAAAAAAAGAATTGATTAGTCAGATCTCTAGGGAAAGCATTCGTAGCCAGGGATGAAGGAGCAGTTTAATATTATAGCCCCCAAACATGTCTTGCTTTTCCTAATGCTTGGGTCAGTCTCCAGTGAGCAAAGACCACTTTATGGGGTGAACTATAGTAAATGAGATGAATGCAATCATCATTTTCAGCTAGTGTAATTCAGCTTTGAATTTCAATTTTTTTTGGGGGGGTAACCAGGAATTGAACTCAGGACCTTTTCATTTGCAAACATTGGCAGAATGAATATACCTTAGAAAGTAAGATGAAAACCATTATAGACGTTATCATTGAGAAGTACTCTCAAGAATATTAGATTATAAAACCTTCTACATATAATCAACATTATTCAATCATTAACTAACGAGCAGTGCTGGATTATATACAAATAACAAAAAAGATATGGATAAATGTTATGAAAGGACGATAGTCGTAGGTGTGGAAGACACACCTTGGCATTGGGGCTGTCTAGTGTAGGATATTGAATTTTCTCCCTATGAATCTCTTACAGTGCACTTTCTTCTAACTTCTGTTAAGCTGCTCCAATAACTATGTTGAAGCAATATTTCTTCACCACTTCAATTATATCATTTTTATGTAGTAAGTTTAGAAACCCCAGGAAAAGTTATAAAAAATGAACTGTACAGAGGAGTAAACTCCAGGCCATTACCCTGTGTTACTGGCATTGAACTTTTGCTGCATCTGTGTGAAGAGGAGAGTGGCCAAAGGGCAGATAATCATGCATGTGCACAGGACCCTGAAGAAATTGGTGCAAAAATAATGGAAATATATTTGATCTGTTTTGATTGCACCTTTGGGATTTGGACAATTCTGTTATCATTAAGGTCAGCAGGTCCCTTTTCTATGCTCTAGAGATTTTTATAAAGTGAAGGTCATTTTGACTGTAACAAAGTTCACTAGTCAATTCCTTAAGCCTTCACACAGGTATTATTTATATGTTATTCTTGAGTAATAAGTCCTTAAAAGTCACTCAATTAGCAGAGTTGACATTTGTCTAAAGAGTTACCTCTGAACAGACACGGCTTCCCTTCTCTGCTGCTTTAATTTCTTCCATTAGTGTATACTGAGGAAGAGCTATAAACTGTTTAGCTTCCACTTTATACACCAGAAATTCAGGGGCAGCTAAGCATTTGCATAGCCTGGAAGGTCGTGTCATAGGGGTAGAGATTAAGGGCCCAAACAGCAACACATACCTCTGCTCGTTAAATCAGAGATTGTAGAGCAAAAACTACAGTCTCTTAAATGTCTCTCCACTTTTAATAGGCAGGCACGAATAAGAAAGTTTTTTCCAGATTTTTATAGCTAAAGTAATCCAGTGATGAGGTTCGGGATGAATGGAGTGTTGTTTGATCACTAAATGAAATGAAGAAAAACTCAGAGGGATGTACTTAATTCTATTAATAGGTCAGTCCTTCCCTTTCTCCATATGGAAAAGCAGGAAATAATCTAAAGAAATAGCACTAAAGAAGGCCTTAGCATGTAGCTTCCATGATAAATTACAATGAAATTTAAGAATCTTTTTAATTTTCTTCTGGGAAGGATCTACTTGAGATAGGCCTTTTTAAAATAAGTACGAATATTTGGGAGTAAGATTAGTTGAGTTCCACTATTCTAAACTCTGTTCTGCCATGATTTTATTCTGCTAGTATTCTTTCTTTGGTAGTATAAATAGTACCCAATGACAACTCCAAATAGGTGAACTACTGATATTCTTCAACCCATTAACGTATCTTCTCTATATAATTTAAGGAGTTTTTTGTGTTCCTTTCTTTATTAATATCTCTCCTCTTCTAAAAATATTACTGATTCTGAATGACATATTCCCTACCCTCCTACCTCCAGTCCTACTTATTTTCTATCGTGGAGTATAATTTAGTTGTTTGATCATAACCTCTTGCCTCCAAAAAAGTAGTTATGGGAATTTATTTGTCATGGTATTTCAGACAGTAAATATAGGTAGAATATTATTCACTATGAAGACATAGGAAATTATCCATTTGGTGACTATAATATTCATTTTTATAAGTGTGCAATAAATCCTAATTTTTTACATGAAATTTAATTTTAGTTAATATAATTTATCTTGTCTATTCTTTAAATTCAGCATTCTTAATCACCTCACTGAGTTTTTATTTGTCATATATAATTTTTTTTAATTGTCATTAAGTAAATTTGTAGCTTAAAAAGTCAAACCAATAAGCATCTGTGATTTATTGTGGTCAATATTTGATTTGGGTATTTCTGTCATTCATAATTACATAGTAAAGAAAACTGTGATAGCTTTCACCATTGAAATAAGATTTTTTCTTTCAAAGAAGAAAAGGAAATGAAGACTTCATTATTCAGGTTATGTAGGATTTTCAGGTAGACCGTGGAAGAGATAACCATAACGAGATGTTACTTGCCAATATCAGTGTTGAAATTTTGTTATCTATTTCTCCCCTTTCAATTGCTCGAGAAAGCCTACTTTGATGCCTGGTCCACTCAGACCAGGTAAGGCAAGGAGGGACAATGTATGGAAATAATAATATTTCCTCCACCCAACCCACTAGGCCGGCAGTTAACCATCTTCAACACCCAGGCGCAAATAGCCATTGGAGGAAAGGACAAAGGACGCCTCTTCCAAGGCCAACTCTCTGGGCTCTATTATGATGGTTTGAAGGTACTGAATATGGCAGCTGAGAACAACCCTAATATTAAAATCAATGGCAGTGTTCGGCTGGTAGGAGAAGTCCCATCAATCTTGGGAACGACGCAGACCACCTCCATGCCACCAGAAATGTCTACAACTGTTATGGAAACCACCACTACAATGGCGACTACTACAACTCGCAAAAATCGCTCTACAGCCAGCATTCAGGTAAGCCTTTTTCTAAGAATTAGTTCCTTCTGGATCTTTGTATTTAAAATATGATTATCGGAGGCCGGTGAGATGGCTCAGCGGCGTAAGCGCCTGCCTTGCAAGCACGAGGGCCCGAGTTCGACTCCCGGATCCCACATACGAAAAAGGGGCCGGTGATATCGCTCAGTGGCACGGGTGCCTGTTGGCGCGCGAGGTCCTGAGGTCGACCCCCTGGAACCCACAAAAAAATAAAATAAAATAAATAAAATATGATTATCATAGTCAATGTTCCATATATTAAAGAATTTGAATTTATATATTTATAGGAAAGATGCTTGGTGATGCTCATAGGAATAAGATATAGGAGTAGAAATAGTTATGAGAATCTTGTGGTGCTTGTGGTTATGACTTGTATCATATTTGTCACTGAAATGTTTAAGCTGTTATTCAAAATGAGCAATGGACTACACTTTTAGTATGAAATTCCCTCTTATTTGATTACTGCTTCTTTTCAAATAACAGAAAGGAAAGAGGGTAAAGGAAATTTTGTTACCCTAGGAAAGACCGTATCTAGTTCAATTCTATTCACATACTCCAGATGGCTTTGTTGGAACGTGAGACCAATGGGTGCTATTAGATCAAGGGCAATTGAAGCTAGAAATTCAAATAATCCTTGTAAAATGGGGTGTTTGTGTTTGATATTAAATCTTAATTAATCATTTGTTATTTTGGGGGTCCATTTGGTTTCCCTTATTTTTGACCGAGATACTAATTACATTAGGAAAAGTGAAGATTTGAATTTACCTAGGCAGGAAGTCCTTAGTTTTGTGGTAAGGCTTTTGTTTTTCCACTTAAAAGTAATTATATCCAAGCTAAAGCTTAATACTTTGCTGACTCCCTTGGCATTTCATAAATCTAGTTAGTAGGGGGTAGGAGGTTAATCGAGTTATTAGCCTTAAAGTCTCTGGCATAAAATAAGACATTGCAGTTGCTTGTGAGGAAACCACCCCTAACCTAGTTGGTGTTTGTAAAAAATTCATTAGATCAGTACTTGTCCCTTCTGTTTTCCAGTATTAAGACATTACCTAATGTGGGGTTTGGTGGTGGACACCTGTAATCCCAGCGCTTAGGAGGCTGAGTCAAGAGAATCATTGCAAGTTCTAGGCCAACCTGGGCTACATAGTGAGTTCAAGTACAGCCTGAACTACTTAGCAAGACCCTGTCTTAAAAAAAAAAAAAGACATTACTCAGGAAATCAACTGAGTCTTGGATGTCACCCTTCCATTGATTCCAGTGGACATTATAAATTTAAAGTCAATAATCAATTAAACCTTCCATGTGTTCCCATTTTACTGAATTAGGTTTATGTGAGTTAAGCAGATGTAAACTTGCTGTGTTCCTTTCACTTTTTCTCTGAACAGAAATCCAGAGGGCTCCTTATCATAGTGCCATAAAAACAATTTGAAGCTGTGCTGATGATGTTATCAGCCAATTTTACGTGTTTTCTAAAGGCTGCTAAGAACCTGGCTAGCATACCAGTCTTATAATCACAGGTTCTAGTCCAGGCATACCTACACATACAATCAAAAGATCAAAAGAAAAAAGTAGTGCTACTGTGCTAATATTAAAGCAGTAACTCCTGACACCTCACTCCACTCACTGAAAAGAAGATAAAAGGCAATATATATTTCTGTTATGACTCTCTATAGCTCAAGAACAGATCTGTTTATTGTTGGTGAAGGGAGAGTTCTGTTTGCACAGGTCTTGGCAGACTTGTTTTGTTTCTGTCAGAATATATTCTGTTAGCTCTGTGGGAAGCAGGGGAGCAAATGGCTTTTTCTTCATTGGAATGGCTGATCCTGTAGTCCTTTTTAAAGCCAAATTTTCACTGACCGCGGGAGGATTTAATGTTATACAGAGATTCAGGGGCTAAGCCATGGTAATTGTCAGTTTCTGGCTTTCTCTCCCACAGCAAATACATATTTGGGAGCAGATTGTGTGAATTCCTAAACCCTTTTTACAAACTAAAAAAGCCAGGGCTTCTAAAAAAGACTGGGTTTCAAGGTACAAAATCTTGCCAGTGATTGTAACTCTAAACCTCACAGAACTTGTGTTCTCTTGGAGGGAGTGGATCTCTGGGACAGCCCTCTCCCACAACTTCTCTCTTGTGTGTGTTTCTTTTCCTTTGAGGCCAGTAGTAATTGGATTAACTCTACATGCCTTTCCTTTTACTTCTGTCAAGGCTATAAAAAAGTTGCAAATCTGTTGACACTCTTTGTTTTCAAGGGTGTGTAAATACATACTCTTGGAGGAAAGCCAACAGCCTTGCAGAATTGTATAGACTGGAATGAGGGATAAAAATGACCCAGGCTTTTTGTAGAGGAAATAATGTTATGCCAAGGGTTTGGGCCTTTTTTCTTTTTACTAACTACCTATAAGAACTCTGCCCTGTGTTCCACAAAAGCTTGAACAACTCATTTCCATGACTATTCTGGTCTCAACTACATTCTATAGATCAATCAAGCCTATGTTAGGATGGAAGACCCAGCAACCCTTGCATTCAGAAGTTCAAAGTTTAGCTCAAGTCCTAGACTCTGGAGATTTGGGATGACGAAGGTGAAGGCCCTGGAGTGTCAATGTACCTCTGTGATCTGGCTAATTTTCTTGGATGAGTAAGACTCATAGAGTTTTGGTCTCTGGGAGATACTTCAGAGAGGAAAAAAAAATAGGAAAGATTGGATTTCATATTCATTTTTTTAATCTATGTGTGGCATCATTTTCCAAATGATACTCTGTTCTGTTGTCTTTTGCTTTAATAATATTATTAAAGCAAAGTGCCTAAAATTGAGACCGTTCTTGGAGAAAAAAAATAAACGTGAGTTCACAAGTATAAAAACTTGCCTATTCAAAACTCTACTGGTTCTTCCTAAAGCATGAACTTAGAAAGCGTCATTTGAGGAGTTTATTTCAGGTGGACTTATACTATTGTTGATTTCAGATCAAAGGAAAACTGTAAAGTGCTTTCAGAGCTGCTCTTACTGTGTGTGAACATGAAAAAAATAGTTTCTCAGTGAACTGATATAGCTTTCCAATGCTCTAGTCTCCTGGAAGAAATTGGTGCTTTGATCTTTCTGATATTCCAGTTTGTAACAGACATGAGCGTAGAACTGCTTTTGAATGACATGGACTATATTAAATTACTCACAGCTATTGTGCACAAGCATTGGAACTTGACCCTGTATTAAGAAAAATGCCTTTAGGTACCCCCAAATTAAAAAAAAAAGTTAAGGTACTCACTGAGAAAGTAGGAGTGTGTGTGTATGTGCATGTGTGTGTGTGATAATTCTCAAGTAAAGATCTCACACTTAGTGGGTGCTCAGGTAGGGAATAAATTATAATAAAGGACAGGCTTTATTCCCTACCTTATAGTCATTTAACAACTGGAAGTTAATAGCTGGGGGAAAACTTTCCTTCTATAAGTATCAGGGTACTTTGGAAGGTTTTCTTTCTAGTGGTAAGATTATAGCTTAGTGAGTCTTTGTATGTACTAGGAACAAGGTAGCCTAGGTTTAAAATCTAGTTCATTTTCCTATTAGCTAAGTAGCCCTAGACAAGTCACACAGGTTCTAGGTACCTATTGCTGAGAAACAAATGTTCCTATAATTTGGTGGCTTAAAATAACTATTCATTAGATCTCATAATTTGACAGGTCAGAATAATGGGCAGAGTTCAAGGCAACGATTTCTCTCTCCTTTATGGAGTTGACCGGGGTTATTCAGTGATTGCTCTGGTCTGGTGTGTTTGGCTTTCCTCACAACCTGAGCTGGTTAATGAGAAAGACTGGACTCAAGTGGGCTGTTTTCCCTCTTTATGCTACCTCCAGGATTCTTCATGTAGTCCCTTCAGCAGGATAGTTGGACTGACTTCATGGAGTCTCGAAGCTTCCAGAGAGGGTGTCTTAAGGGAAGAAAGTACAAGGTGCCAATGTCCTATATCCTGGAATCTGGGTGGTATCACCATTCTCTATTGGTCTAAGAGTCTAGTGCTTTCCTTCCTCTAAGAGAGGAGATGGGAACCTCATTTCTCCACAGAAAAGAACAGTAAGAATTTGCAAGCAACCTGAGCTGACCATGTGGCAAAATGGGAAACTAAGGGGAGTTACTAGCCATGCCTATACTACCTATAATATTCTAAGGATAACTGAGTTAATATAAGTAAAATACTCAAAACGAGTATACCATATAGAGTGAGATTGTAGATATTTTAGCCATTATTATAAGAATATACCTCTTGACTATAGTAGCTATAGTTTAGATTGAGACTAAAAATTTTGGGGAGGATAGGGATTTACAGGAGATCTGGGGTTGAATTTAGAGGCTGAAATTAGTTCTGATAAAAATGTCTGTGATATTGGGACTGGATGGATTTCTCTGATAGTTACCCATCTTGAATTTTTTCTTTTACTTTTAAGCAAACCCAAGAGTTCTAGGGGACTTGAGAAATAGGTTTGGTTATGAAATGTATCTTTTTACCCATATTTTGATAGTTACAAAGAAAAGGAATCCAAGTTCCTTGCCATCGTAGAGTTTATAATCTGAGGAAGGCAAGAGGGCTTGACATTAACTATCACCATGAGACAGTGACATATGGATGGTTGTGTGTGTTGGGGATGATGAATTGTGTGAGGGTAACTTGGCCAGTTTTCATGGATAAAGTGGGTATGGAACTGGGCCTTTTAAGATGAGTACAATTGGGGCCGGTGAGATGGCTCAGCGGCGTAAGCGCCTGCCGGGCAAGCGCAAGGGCCCGAGTTCGACTCGCAGATCCCACATACGAAAAAGGGGCCGGTGATATCGCTCAGCGGCACGGGTGCCTGTTGGCGCACGAGGTCCTGAGGTCGACCCCCCGGTACCCACAAAAAAAAAAAAAGATGAGTACAATTGGAAAGGTAGGGCAAGGAACACGTTCCAGTTGGTCAAATATCAGAAGCTACACTGTAGCTGATCAATCCTGGGAGATCAAAGATGTTCAATGATCAATCCTGGGAGAAAGTGCCATGGCCAGTTAGAAAGGAGAGTGTATACGTGCAGTTTGTGAGAGACAAGGAATCCAGATTTTGAGAGCCTTAGCCTGAAACTCCCCCAGCTGGATCCAGAGGAGTGAATAGGATAGGATTCCCTGTGTGTCTTACTACTACAAATGCTCCGGCATGGGCACTTTTGCTACAGCTGACTTCAGTGTGGACCAAAAGGCAAATAGCTCCAAGAATGATGTGCAGTCTCTTATCTGCAGTATTCAGCCTGAGTTGTTATCAGCAGAGAGCTCAGTGTGTTCCCTGCAAATCACCATTTGGAATTGTTTATAAGCTATTAGCAGGGTACAGATCATGACCCACTTTTTCTGTACTGGGCATTGGCAAAGTCACCTTGACATTGGCCAGTGCTACATAGCACCAGAAAATTGTCAGAAAATCACAGTGCTCACCCTGGACTGAAACTATCCTAATAAGAAGTATAAATGAAAGGCTAAGGTTTGTGAGATTTCATTTTTCAGCTCGAGCTTGACAAATGCAGTGGTGGAATATAAACTACTTTCAAAACTTCCAGAAGGAAACAATGTTTCAGGTTTTGTAACAGAACCTACATAGAAAGCCCTCCCTTTGGCTTTTCAGCTTCAGGCTGAGGACCCTAAGAAGCACACTTCAGCCTTCATCCTGAAGACTGCAAACTGAAAGAAAGCAAAAGTTTGTGACTGAAAAGTATGCATGGTCTATTCTGGATAGAATCCCAGCATGTTGACTGGAAGAACATGCAATTTAGCATCAGAATTTCGGAACTGGACTCCTGATTCTTCCAGTTTCTTAGGTGAACATCTCTAAGCAGGTTGATTAGCCTCTCTAAGCTTCAGTGTCATTACCTGAGAAAAGATCACAATGTAATATTCCCCACAGGCTTGCTCTGCATAGAAGTGTGATCATGGAAAACAACTCAGAAGTTTTCACTGAAAGTTTTCACATTGAGAAAACACTTCAAACTGAGAGACTCAGAATTCCCAGATGTTCATAGAGTTTAGCATTCGTTGTAGGTTGGGTAAGCTCAAGAGGAGCGATTTTGTCTACACTTACACAAACCCACAATGACATAGGAGGATCCTAGATTAAATCAGTCTTCAACTAATCCATGAAAAGAGTTTTCTATGGGAGACTTTCATATTCTGGAGTGGGAATTGACTTTGCTGAACAGTTACTACATATGTTATAGAATACTCTTATTAGACCAAAGTGCCATTTTTGTAGGTCAAAATGATCAAATACAAGCAATTTTGTATGGTTCAACAAAATGAATGACGCTCAGATTGAGAGCATATTGTTATAAAAGGCATATGAACAACTAGGCTAGAACACCAATTTTTTCCAAGTTCCTTGAATAGTCATTCTGTCTTGGATTGGGACACAAGACAGATCTATTTTATCTCAAATACCATGCTTAACAGGATATAAATCACCCTACATCAAGGGTGGTCATACTTACGCAGAGAATTATCTCCACTGGGTCCCTCTACCTTATCCCTGCTGCCACTGGCTTGACAGAAGTGAGACAAGGAATCCGTACAGTTTTCACTCTCCTGCTTTCACCACTAGACAACAGAGCCTCCAGGGGAAGTTTATTTTAGGATCAGGGCTCAACTAATATTGATTAACAGCCTTACATAATGTGCGGCTTCCGGGCTCCTTCCTTTCCTGCCAACCCTCATAACTGGGGAAGACGCTGAAGATTTGTCAGTCTAATTAGATTTTTGAAGCCAGCCAAGAAATGTTTTCTGTCTTCTCCTCACCCTCGCACAGGTACTTTCTTTGCTCCTCTCAGAGAACAATTTTGGGGGAAGGAAATTGGACTCTAATTTACTTGTTGCCTGGTAAGCCTCTCTAGTGACATTTTCTCTCCAGAATTGCATAGCTTCGTGATAAAAAACAACAACAACAAAAAAAAAAAAATTAAAAAAACCCAGGCAGATAGGTTTGCCTTCCTCTTAAAGAATAGACTAGGCCAGTGAAGAGAATACAGTGTAACCTTCTCAGCCCCTTTTTAGTACCTTAATTTCTATGAATGAGACAAGCATTTCCCAGAGCTATGTCTAGTCACTTAAAGGGACCGTGGGGAAGGTACTGATGGCAGACAGGCTGGTTGTCTGCCAGTCCCCAAAGGAGTGACAGAGATGCCCTTCTAATTAGGCTATAATACTGACAGGATAGAATTTGCACCAACACCACTGTTGAAGTATTGGATCTTATTTCAGAGCACCTCTGTAACTGTGAGAGAAGTGAGTTCAGTTCTTGGCTACCCATGTGCAGCCATTCTCAAGTGTTTTCTTTTTTTTTTTTTTTTTTGGTGGGTAATGGGGGTCGACCTCAGGACCTCACGTGCCAGTAGGCGCCCATGCTGCTGAGCGATATCACCAGCCCTTTTATTCGTATGTGGGTTCTGGGACTCGAACTCAGGCCTTCACGCTTGCCAGGCAGGTGCTTATGCTGCTGAGCCATCTCACCGGGCCCTCAAGTGTTTTTAAAGCTCGGGATAGTTTTGTTTTTCCAATCACATAAGAGACCACTCAGCCAAGTCCAAAGCCAATGAAGTCAAAGTCCTTACAATGTGACCTCTGGCTCTTCTCCTTGGCATTTGTGACCATATTTCCTAGGACTGTGTGCCATTTACACAGGTCTTGGTCCTCCTTGAGCATGGGGCCAGAGAAAGGGAAGAATAAGTGAGGCCATCGCAGGGTCAGATATTGCCTTTATTTAAAATAATGATTTTTGAAATAAAGGTTTTATTAATATTGATTTTAAAGTATTGCAATAAAATATTACTTATCTTGAAAACCATGCCTTTGAGGCACCTTTCAGTTGTACACCTTAAATCAATAGCCTGCTTGCTCAATTGCCTTGGCCTTGCTTGGACATATTCAGCACACTTGTGTCTTCTCACTACCTTTTGCCTCTGCTGGAAACAGCTCTTCCCAGCTACTCAAGTGACTCACACTCTCTCCTCTTTCAGCAGTGCCCTGACATAGCACCTTCCAGAGAGGACCTCTCGGACCGTCTTGTATGAAATTAGTACTCCCTGTCACCTTCCCCTCCTTTGTTATCTCTCATGGCAGTTATCACTGCCTGTCATTACATCATGTATTTGTTTCTTGTCTCTAATTGAATGTCAGCTCTAGGATGACAAGATCTTTGTTGTGTGCACTATGATATATAGTGTATAGGACAGGACTTAGCATAGAGTAAGAATCAGTAATGGTTGAAAGGGCTGACTAGGCACCAATATGCCAGCACCTCCTAAAGGAGTACATATTTGCAGCCTGGAGCTGGCTTGTAAGCCCTCTTCTTTCTCTGGGCCCACTCCTTTGTGGCTCATCAGCGGGAACAGTCACCCCTGGTTTTGCTGCTCTTGAATCCTTGCCTTAAAAATAAAGCGTTCCCGGCACCCAGGAAAGCTGAAGCAGGAGGATGAAAAGTTCAAGTCCTGCCTGGGCAACTTAGTGAGATTACATCTCAAAATTAAAAAAAAAAAAAAAGGGACTGAGGATGTGCCGCAGTAGTAGAATGTTCCTAGATTCAAGCCCTGGCACACCCTGCCCAAGAAAACAAAAGGAAATCTGAGATATCTTAATTTCTCTGGTTCTGGCAAGATAGTTTTCCTTGGCTTCTGGTCTTGACTCAACTTTCTATAGGACTTACTAGTCAGGTCCTAGTTTTAGCAAAGGCTAGCTAGTCCAAGAACTACCAAGGGCTAGTTCTAGCACTTATACTTTTCAAAACAATTTGAATATATTTTTGTATATTTTTATATATTTTTCAAAACATGTTTTCCCTTTCCAGTCTATTCTCTTTATTCCTTTCTCAAATACCTTAGTTCTTAATTCTCTAAAAACTGGTCTTCAAATGTAGGCAAATACAAACTATTTTAATGCTGCACTGCTTCTAATTTTTGGTATGAATGGAAATGAACTAGAAGCTCTGTTTTACTTGGTATTATGTATGTGGGTAGCTGGTTGGATTCTCCTACTTGCCTTCACCTGCCTCTCAGTATGTATGGGGTGAGTCTCACTGCCAAGGCCCTACTTCCCAGAGCCCACTCTTGTTTTTCTCTAATGGCTAATTATATGACATAAACACTCTTCATTCTTGATCGTGACCCTCTTCTTTAACTGGTTCTGTAGTCACCTGTTTTCTTCCTGATCTTTTGAAAGAACACAGATGGAAGATAATAAGAGAAATGGCTAGATCAACAGCAATGACATTATGGAATTCATCACTCAATATTTAGGGCCTGCCAAAAAGTAGGGCTCAAAATTTTTTTGTTGAAGAAAAGAAAAATATTAAATGAACGAAAGTAACATAAGCAAATTGTTCTCTTCAGCAGGAAGAGGCAGAGGAGGGAAACCAATATTATCCATGTTCAAGGCTGCCAAAGACCATGAGGACAAAGCAGCCTGGTATGAAGGAAAGAATTCACTGGGAGACTAAGCTCATAGATAGAGAAATTGTCCAAACCACGACTCTAGGCAGGTCATCTTCCCACTGTGAGACTTGCGCTACGTTATTTTGCGGAGCTTAGTTGCATCATCTGAAACGTGGAGATTATAGCACCAACAAATAAAAATTAGTAGAGGAATGAAGGGGAAGGGAGAATTGAGGAGAGGAAAGTACAGCAAGAAGAGATGCTCTGTAATCATTGCTATAAGAACCATGCACCCATTTCATGGATTAAATGGCTTAGGTTAAGAAAGATGGATGATATTTTTTTTTATGTGGGTACCGGGAGTCAAACTCAGGGCCTCGCATTTGCCAGCAGGTGCTTGTGCCGCTGAATGATATCACCCGCCCTTTTTTTTTCCTTTTATGTGGGTACCAGGAGTCGAACTCAGGACCTCGCGCTTGCCAGGCAGGCGCTTATGCCACTGATCCATATCACCGGCCCAAGATGAATGATTTTGATGTAATGAAAATAATACTTTAACTAATGATTTTCTCTGTATTCCCCCTCTTTGCTTCAACTGTTGGGAGTATCTCCATAATGAGTACTTCTATGTAAAAGATAAATTATTCAATAAATGTCTCTTTGAGTCATCAGAAAGAATCAATGATTCTGTTTTAAATGTATGTCCAAGAATTGGTTTTGTTTTATTTTTTCTAAAAATACATCCCTTATTTTCTATTGATATATGAAGGGGAAATAATTTCAAGCAATACTTATTATTAACCAGACTTCAAGACAGATAAATAAATGTACATCACCCCATGTCTGTGGTGGCTAGCAGTCACAGAGGATGTTGTAAGATGGGAATTTGATTGGCTCGTTAATACAATATGACACCTTCTGTCTCCTATCCCATTTGATTATGTATGATGGTTGTGTGCTTATGCGTGCATGTGAGTGAGCTTGTGTGTGACACAGAGAGACAAAGGATGCTTGTGTATGTTTGCATGTATTATGGGCACTAAAGCTTATTAAATTTTAACATTTATTCAGATCACTGAGTGATTTTATTAAAGTGCAGGGTCTGAGTCAGGTCTGGGGTAGCACCTGACATCATGGATTTCTAAAAAGCTTCCAGATGACTTATTTCATATAGTAGATATGTGGATCTCAATTTTGGAAGAAAAAGCTACTAAATATTTTCAATTCTTTACTAAGTGGTTACAGCATCTGTTTACCTATCTCATCCAAATAACTTCCTCAAACTTAATCTGGGCTCTTCAAGACAAAATCTGTGAACTCAAAGTATTATGTAAGTGAATGAATTGATACCCAACTAAGGATTAACATAGAAAAATTTATCCCATCAGACAGTGCTGCTCCTGGTTCCAGATGCCCCCTGTCTTGGTTACCTTTCTCCTTGTTGAGACAAAATACCCAACACTCAAAGTTGAAGGAGGAAAGATTTACTTAGCTCATGGTTTGTAGAGGTTTCAGTCCATAGTCAGCTGGCTCCAAGGCAGTGTGGCATGGCAGACAGGAATCACAGAGCAGAATCTGTTCATGGTGGGCAGAAGGTAGCAAAACAAGCAAGGGATGACCACAGCTTTTTCTATCTCTTATATCTTCTCCAGGCTACTCAGGGCAGATAGCACTCACACTTAATCCTAGTGCCTTTCAGCCCAGCACTGCACCATGAATCAATTCCAGTGTCACACACTCTAGATCCAGCTGCCTCTGAAAAAGCCCCACCTATGGGTTACTCCAGCCCTATGGCACTGACAGCAGTTGAAGCTCCCATGGCTTCTCCTGCTCAGGCTTTACTCCCACCTTTACAGTTTTCCTCAGACAATCCATGTTCCTGGCTTCTCGAGACTTCTAGGGTCTCCACTGCACCTTCAACTTCACACTGACAGCTTCACACATTACCCTCTCAGGGGCACACTGACTGCCCTCCCAGCCCTTCTTGTGAAATCTGGGTGGAAGCCTTCTTGACCCCACAACTCTTGGATTCTGCGTGCACCTAAAACCAGCATCTCTTGGGTGATACTGAGGTCTGTAGTGAGCTGGAGCAGTAGATTTCCTTCTCTCTTGGCTGTGGGGGTTGAGTGCCTATGAACCAAATCCAGAGGAAGAACTTCCCTAGGCCACTGCCATTCTGTAACATAGTGCTCTGGGGCTCTCTTCTCAAAGCAAAGTCTTTCACTTTTACAATTTTGAGGCTGCAAAGGGAATCCTGCTGCTTCTTGTGATGCCCTCAGGCCATCTTTTCTATTCTTCTGTTTCTTCTCAGCAAGAAGAAATCAAGCAGAGGAAATCGAGATCTCCTCTGCACTACTTTTGCGGTCCACAGCTTACTGGAGCTTCTTTCCTGGCCAAACTCAAAACATTTTAAATTGTCCTGCTGGGCTCTTTTTTCTTGATTCTCAACATAAGTCTGGCTAAAAGCCCCCAACAGTAGCCATTGCACCACCTCAATATTAGACTGCCTTGACATTTCTTTTGCCAGATTAATTAGTCCGCCACCCTTAAAGTCAGTCTCAGGCAGAGTCTCTGTACATGAAGAAAATGCAAACAAACTTTCTGCTGAGCCGTAATGCACATCATCTGGAGTCCAACAGCCAATGCAGTCCTTCTTCCCAGCAGAAACCTCCCCAGCCTGGTCTTTACTGGAATCATTTCTGTCAGCATTCTTGTCTTCTGAGCCCTGACCAGAATTTCTCATCAAGTACAACCTAAGGTGTTCCAGCTCTACTTTTTCAGCTGGCATCTCCAAACCTTTCCTAATACTTCCCTTTCCCACAAGCCAGATCCAAATGGTCCTGAACCACGTGGTCATGTCCATTCACCGCAATGACCCTATTTCGCTGGTACCAAATTCTGTGTTAGTTACTTTTTTTATTGCTGAGACAAAATACCTGACATTCAAAGCTTAAAGGAGAAAATGTTTATTTAGCTCACAGTTTGTAGAGGTTTCAGCACATAATCGGCTGGCTCCAAGGCAGGGTGGCATGACAGACAGGCATCACAGAGGAGAAACAGTTCATGGTGGGCAGAAGGTAGTAAAACAAGCAAGGGATGACCACATCTCTTTCTATCTCTTGTATCTTCTCCAGGCTACTCAGGGCAGATAGCACTCACACTTAATCCTAGTGCCCTTGAGCCCAGCATTGCACCGTGTATCAATTCCAGTGTCACACACTCTGGATCCAGCCACCTCTGAAAAAGCCCACCTATGACTGCATGAGGCTTTTGGGGGGCATCTAAACAACAGCCATAGCACCCCCTCTTCCTGTCCCTTGCTCTGCTGCACAACTCTGAGGCTGACTGCAAAAAAAGAAGGTAGAATTTAACCTGTCATAATATTTATCCCCCTTTCTGAGAGGTGACCTCCAATGAAGGCAGAAGGACATAAATTATTTTAATCTGCAGTAACAATGGGGAACCAGTCCTGACCATCTTGAGCAGTATGAATATACAAAATGACAGATTTTCTGCTCTACCTCTCCACTTCCTCCTCCCAGATACTGAGCGAGACACATATTCATGCACCCACAACTCATACTATAATGCACAATGAAATTTCATCCGACCTTTATCTTGCAACTGCTGTTCCAATGATTAATGCCCCACTGCCTGGGAAGCTATTCTGCTGAAGAAAGACAAGGGGAGAGGAAGTCACATGAAATATAGCTCTGAGCCCATTTCTCATTATTATTATTATCATTATTAGTTCCTTACTGCCCTATCTATCCTGTTAGAGAATGCTTGATCTACTGGCAAGGGAGGAGGGGATAGCATTTGAAAGTGAATTTCATGAGGGAGAAATGAGCAAGGAAGAAGAGAGAAATAGACAGTTTGAAGTAAAGAGAACTGACCTGGATAGGGTGTTTGTTGTTCTCAATTATTTTAGGGGCTGTGTGTTTGCTTTATTGTTGTTGTTTTTATTTTAAAGTTAAATACAATAGATGCCTCTATCTGTGTCTACTATGTTTGGGATTTTTTCTCCCTGTGGGCATTATTTTTCCATGTGTTCTTTATCTTTATTGAGTCTCTGTCTACAAGACTCAATATGATATTACTCATGCAAATGTTATCCCTGACCACCTATGCAAAAGACAGAACAGAATAATTTCATTGTTTTGTGGCTCCCTTAGTAGGATTTTCTCCCTATCCTGGTTGATTTCAAGTTTCCGGAAGAGCTACTTTTTAAAAATATATATACAATTATCCCTATATGTGTTTTGTATAAACCACAGTGTCTTATTCTTTCCTTTTTCTCATGCAAAGAAAGTATGATTGCTGAACTATTTCTGGCTCTGTGGTTTAAGAGGCCTGCATAGCAGTGGTCCAAGTTGGGAAGATGGGACAGCTACTGTGACACAGGCATCTACTGATAAAATGGCAAGTTCATTATACTACACATGGAACACTATAATCTGATTTCAAAAATGTACTTCCAAAGTTGAATGCTTTAGGACACGGGATTTATAGCTGAGGCATCCACATGTAACTTCAATTTTAATTGGATTTTGAATTCAGCTAATGAATATCTAAGTTAATTGAGTACCTATTATGGGCCAGGTACTGTCCTCAATATGTGGGCAATGTCAGTAAATAAGACAGACAAAAAAAACTCATTTCTGCCTGGGGCATATATCCTACTCCACGAACACTGGGCTCCTCATAAGTGCTAGGCTTTGTGAAATAAAGAATGAAATAAAGACCTTTTTGCTTTAACAGAATACACAATCTAGTAGTGTTTGTAAATATTTTCTAAATAGGAGTAGACTCGCTTTTAGCCTAGGTTTTTGTGGTTTAGTTTACAAGCAGTTTAGCATGCTGATCTGCTACAACAGTGAAAAAGCAGCAGCTATCTCTATTTATTTTACAGGTCAACTTCAAGAATAAGATCTTTCATTTCTATCCCACAAAGACTAATTTCAAATGTGAACAGGGTCTGTTTCCACTAAAAATGATGGCAACAGTAACCACATTACAATGTGATGCCACTAGACACATAGTTTGGTCTTGTGGTCTAATATTTAAAATGGCTATCACAATTCTTTTCTTTTATTGGTTTGCAATTACAATCTCATGGAAAATTTATACTGGAAAAAAATCTCATAGTGAGCCATACACAATCAAGTGAGAGATGAGCCAAACTGGTTTTAAATTCTGGTTTCAACACTGAGATTCCATCTCACACCAGAAAGAATGTCTATCATCAAAAAATCAAGCAATAACAAATGCTGGTGGGGCTGTGGGGAAAAAAGAACCCTTCTCCACTGTTGATGGGAGTGTAGACTGGTGCAAACACTGTGGAAATCAGTGTGGAGATTCCTCAGAAAACTATGATTGGAGGTCCCATTTGACCCAGCTATTCCCCTTCTGGGTATCTTCCCAGAAGAATTAAAAACATCATACCACAGTGATTTATGGGCACCCATGTTTATAGCAGTACAATTTGTAATAGCTAAATCTTGGAAACAACCCAAATGCCCATCAACCGAGGACTGAATAAAAAAGATGTGGTTTTTTAATATAATGGATAAAGAAGGATAAGCTATAAAGAAGGATAAACTGGAGACTTTCATAGATAAATGGATGCAACTCGAGATCATACTCATAAGTGAAATAAATCAGACCCATATGTGTAAATATCATATTGTCTCACTAGTGTGAGATACTGAAAGAGTAAATAAGATCTGAAATGTACAATAGATATTGTGAATTGGGAAGAAACTGTTCAAAACAAAAGACAAGCTATGATGGGGGAAAGGGAAAAGGAAGAAAGGGAAAAAGAAAAAAATGTATTTATACACAAGATAGTTAAGATAGTTATACAGCTAGTTTCTCTTGGTTCATTGTAAAGAAAGGTTTGTGCTATCATTGTTTGGACAAGATACCATGCTTATATCTTGTACTATGAATAACTACTATGAAGACAACAATATGCAATGTATTAATTATTGTAACTGTCCTACTAACCTGTTTCAAAACTCTGTTTCATTGTTATTTTTATCTTTTTTCTCTTTAAAATAAAAAAAAAATTCTGGTTTCATCACTCAACCCAATACATCCAAGTAATTTGTACCTCGATAATAAGAATGAATTAATTTCATTTTTATTTAATTTTTACCTAAATGAATCAGCATGGTGTAAAACTTTGAATAGCACTGAGACCTCCTGCAGCACAAAGGTGCCCATTATTACTTCAGCTGCTAGAGATGTTGATAATGGCTCTTGGCTGAGTCTTCACTAAGAAATGCCCAGAGTAAAGAAGCCATCTTGCTCAAGGTCGAGCCCCTCCCTAGGAAGGGCCCCTACCCAATGAATGATGGGCGGAGAGCTGGAGGCATGTAGAAAGACAGCCCTTTGTCTCAGGTCTGAAAAACTGAGAAGGGTCTCTCAATGAGATGGGTCTCCATGGTTGGTGGGGTCAATTGAAATCTCTGTTGCAGTTGCATAGAAATTTACCAAACTCCCTGAAAACTTCCCATGCAGAAAACTAGGTATTAGGGTCTCTTTCCCTGAACACCCAATTTAACACAGTATTTTGAGGTCTAGAGAAACCCGAGTAACATCAGAATAGAATAGAAGTCTCCTCGTCATGACCCGCAGTCTTTTTTTATACTTGCAATTCTCTTTGATGCTTTGTCAGACATTTCTCGGGCTGGTGAGATGGCTCAGCGGTTTAAGCGCCTGCATTTCTCTAACAACAAACTTTTGGTAGGGCGAGTACTACGGATTGAACCTTGGGCCTAATTCATACTAGGCAAGTGCTCTTGCACTGAGCTATATCCTCAGTCTTTTTTAAAATTTCATTTTGAGAAGTGGCCTTGCTAACTTGCTCAGCCTAACCTCAAATTTATAGTACTCATGTCTCAATCTCCCTAGTAGTGAGGAGTGCCACCACACCCGGTTAATAACATGCTTATATTTCTATTTCTTTTTTTTTTTTTGTCATGATTTTTTTTTTTATTTTAAAGAGAAGAAAAAACAAAACAAATCAAAAGAAGAACAAATTTTCAAACAAACATAATAGGAGGGTAACAATGGTTAATACATTACGTAGGGTTGGAGGTCCCATTTGACCCAGCTATTCCCCTTCTGGGCATCTTCCCAGAAGAATTAAAAACATCGTACCACAGCGATATATGTGCACCCATGTTTATAGCAGCACAATTTGTAATAGCCAGATCTTGGAAACAACCCAAATGCCCATCAACTGAGGAATGGATAAGAAAGATGTGGTATTTTTATACAATGGAGTACTATTCAGCCATAAAGAAGGATAAACTGGAGACTTTTATAGGTAAATGGATGCAACTCGAGAAAATACTCATAAGTGAAATATATTTCTATTTCTTGACTTTTTCAGTTTTGCATATTTACTAATTTCTTCTGACTCTGGAAGAAAAGGGTTGAGATTTCTCACTGCTACCCCTTTATTTCCAACATACACACACACACACACACACACACACACACTCTTCCTTTCCACTCTATAATTTCTTGATAAAAACTATCATATTTTTATTGAATTAGTGTTGTTTACATTATTATGACTTCATAATTATCATTTATTGACAATAAGATCTATATGAACTGATTTTTTCCATAAATATTCACTGGGTGGATAGAATGTGTCAGGCAATGTTTAGGAACTGAGCAGCAGCAGAAAAAAAAAAAAAAGACTGCACATCAGGCCCCAATATAATGTTCTCCTCTTATGATTATATTTCTTTTTTTCTGCAACTCTTTGTTAAAACATTCCTCATTATCTCATTAGCTTATTTTTCTAACTACCTACCAGTGTTACAGCTAATGCATCTGTAAAAGTCCTCTCAAGATAAACACAGAGGTAGCTTAACTTTTTAATTTTTTTTCCCTTGATGTCCCCCTGCTGCCGTTGTCTTCTGCTCCTGTCTACACTAGGTACCCTCTCCCTTATGGCTTTCATCCTTTTCTCACTTATTGCTTACTGCTCACACCAGGAAATCCCTGGCCCTGCTTTTGTGTTGAATCTTGAGCTCTATCTTTCTTGATTTATGCCTTCGTTTCAAAGGTGTGTATCTGTCTGTAACCTCCTGAGAAAGGAACACTGCTGAGACACTGTCCATCTGAAGAATGTCTTATTCTATCCTCACCCTCGACTGATAGTTGGCCTGGGAAGGACTCACAGCCTAGAAATAATCTTCACTAATACATTTGAAGTTGTTCAGTGTTTTTAGGCATGTAATATGGTAGTGGTTGACATAACAATTTGGTATCTAATTGCTGGAGTGCACTTTGTTTTTTACTCTTTCTGAAACCTCAACTTCTTAGCAATGAACTTCATTTTCAGTGCAGGTTTCTGGTTCTCTATGTGGCTTCTCTCTAAACTCCATGCTCTTGTAGAGTTGTAGTTATTTGCCCATTAGCTGCTCTGTGTTGCCATCCTGATTTTGGTATAATTTCTTCAGCTAAGCTATTACTAAGCACATACGACACACACACGCACGCACTCTATGACATCCTGTACTTTTAGAAAAGCATAAAGTTTTGAGCTTAGCAATATGATATACTAAAGCCTTGAATTATATCTACATAATATTTATTGAAATCTGCTGTCAATGAACATTCCAATATGAATTATTGTACCATCTACTCCCTCTGTAAACAGAAGCAAAAATTTCAACACTTTTTTTGCATTCCCTTAGGAGTCTCTATTTTTTTTTTTTTACTTTTATCATAATCCTCATCCCTTAGCCACCTCAGAAAGAATAAGTTAAATAACTTTAAGCTCTGCATCCAGAAGTTAACAATCTTCTGCTTACCATCAACCCCCTATATTTTTGTTACTTTGGAATTTTTATTATATAAAATGTCAATCAATGTGTTTGGACCTCACTTGGTTCCATCATACAGTATTCAGTGATAGTCTGTTCATTTGCTTCTTAGCTTTACCACTGTAATGTGTTTATTTACTTTGTTTTCTATGTGCTAGTAGATAGGTTCTATGGAAAAAGAATTACTCCCATATTTTCTTTCCTAAAAAGAATAATACATTCTAAGAACTAGAAATGGCTCTCTATTTCTTTCCCCAATAAGTCAGTGACTAAAAATATGATGCGATTAAGTAATTACATTAAATTATGATCTACAGAATATATCTACTGGGGAAAAAGATGAGTAGAGACCAATATGAAAATATGGTGAACAGGAGAGTACAGGGGAAATCTGAGCAGAGATGCTGAGGATGTTTCTGAGAGTATTTTTTATAAGAAATCATTTCTATCAACATTTCTAACCAGCAAACAAAGATTGCTGGAGGCTCTGAAGTCAACCAGAATAAACAGAAAAACTCACTTCCACAGTCATATTAAAACCACCATGCAGCCATATAGAACACCTATAAAATATTCTTTTTGACTCTAGTAGCTACAGGGAGATTCATATTTTTTAATTTGGAAATTTAGGTTGAATGTCTAAACAATCCATTTTTGTTATGTTGTATTCAGCAAAATGCATGATCATAATTACAGGGAAATAGAAATCATGTGAAACAGAGCTGATCATATTATTGATAAAAAGGAAATTAAGGTGCCTCTCTCTCTCTCTCTCTCTCTCTCTCTCTATTATTTTCAGTGAGCTACATTCTTTTGTTTTCCCTCTCACTGGAGTTGGTATTTTTGTAAGAGAGTTTTCTTCTTTCCTGTGTTGTAAATATTTTCCCCATCTCAGTATGCTTGTGAAATTTAAGCGACATTTTGGAAATATACAATGAAAGGAGATTATGTTAGAAAATATCAGAGATGGCTTGTCATGTCTGGCGCTGTTAAATCATGTTGTGTCCTTAAGAGCACCCGGTAAATGAGGCTGAGGGAACGATGTGACAATTGAAGAAGGCCACAGCTGGACCTCCCAGCCTTCCCCAAAACTCCCCGAGGACAGAGAAACCCAGGTGGTGGGTAATATTTTTTTTCTGAAAAGAACTGTAGAGAGTCTGACAGACTTATATTTTGAGTTTTGCTTATAAGACCGAGGCAGCTTTTGAAAAGGGGGTCTTAAAAGCCATTTTATCTGGTGCCTCATGCGAATTCAAGGTAGTGGGAGAGAACTGACATGGCTGTCAATAGAAAATGTCTACTGCCTGCTATGTGAAAGGATCTGGGTGGAGATAGAGGAGCAAGGAAGAGAGGACTGTGTTGCTTGTCTTCGTGAACCTTAGGTCATGGGGAAAAATCATGAACAGACCAATTTTACAAATAATTATTTAATCACAGTCAAGACAGATGTTTTAGAAAACAGAAAGTACCTGAGCTACTTTGTGATCTGGAAGGGTGTTGTTGAGGAAATAGTCTAGAAACTATTCTGTACACATCGAAGAGGACCAGGAAGAGTGTTCCAACCAAATGGAACAGCCAGTGCAAGGTGCCTGCTGCAAGGATCATATTCTACCATGTTCCTCTGTTGTTGGTCTACAAGTGGCTCTAAAGTAAAGACATATATCATATTTAAGCATGTTAAGGAACCACTTAATGTCCACACTTGAAGGGCTAAGAAATGAAAGAGTAACTATCCTATTATGACAAAAGTGTATGGGGCTGATTGAATGAAAGTTTCCAAAGCTGGATTTGGTGGCTTGGCCAAATGAACTAGTCTGCAAGCTCTCGTCATGTCAGAAATGTCACGGGACCTGTCATGTGTTAGAACATCAAGAAACCACTTACTATTAATTTACCTGTGTTTCCAGACTTTATAGCCACCTATATTTCATGTCCCTATCTTTTTTTCCATAGAAAACTGGTAAACAGAATCGGTCATTTGAAACTTCTGTTTCTTCTTGCTATTTTCTTGTGCCTTGAATTGGTCTTTCTTCCTCTTTGGTGGAAACTGTGGAGTTCAGTGGAAGTTTTCCTGGAGTCTAATTAGCGTCTCTGTTTAATTTTGTAATAAAAACTCTAAACCAGAAGCTGGAGATAATGTGCCTAATTCAATTAATAGATGTCAATTTTTTATTGTAATTCTTTTCTCTAGTTCTTTCCACTCTCACTGCCCAGGCATTGCTGAGGCTTGGGTGATTACAAGTCTTTCATGCCTATGCTGCCAATTATCCCTCCTGCTTTAGGATTAAGTTCATTTATTATCATTATTGTGATTATTAGTAATAATAATGGGCCTCTCCATCCAATCCTGGATGAACAGTAGTTTTCACAGTCCTTGCCTCCAAATTTTGCTCATTTCAAACTAAATGGTTCTAAACTAAAATTGTTCTTTCCTTCCTTAACTGGAGGGGACATTCATTTTCATGTCTCATTTAGATGTTTGTAGGTCATTCAGGAAACAAGGTGCACAACAGGTTCTTCTTGGTGTGGGACAATGGCTTATTTCCCCTGGGTAAGAATTACCATTTAGTGTATGTCAATGATTCTTCTCTTGGTCCTGGGATTGCTGCTTTGTAGACGTATTTGAACTGGCAAAGGGTGTCTATTAGCTCCAGTATCTTCCTTAGAATGGCTCCGTGTCCTGGTCCTCAAAATGACACATGGCTTTGGCTTCCATGCTGACTCTGAAAGAATACTTTCTCTCTGTATTTTTGATAGAAGGGTCCCTACTGATTATTATCACTTATAGAATGGTCATATGGTTCTGTTGTATAAAAATGGAATTGGCTCCTTGGCAACATATTAATTCTTTCCACCTTCTTTCTCAGAGCTCAACTCTCCATATCTTCTTTGTTAAAAACTGTGTTTGTGGTGATAACACCCAGAGACCCCAGGAAGAGAAATTAGAGGGTGGAAAGTAAAGGGTTCATTTTACTACTCTACACTTTTTAACTACAAACCTTCCACAGATCATAAGAAAGCACTACAATTAGTGCTGCATGTGTAAATCACTCGCACTTTAAATCGTCAACATCTTTCAATGATACAGCTTCCGCCAGTAATGTTCCTTGCACTTTCCAGAATATTTATGATGACTCCTCATCAGGTTGAAGGTACCAGAGTTACTGTGGAGCACTTTCTTGGTTTTATGTTTTCTTATTGTGACTCATCGATTAGCTTATATAAATACAATTCATTGATATTTCTAAAGTTTTTCACATTGAATTGTAGCCTCCTGGACCTTTAAATTTTATCTAGAAAATAAAAGGTTTGGCTCAAAAGGGTTTGGCTCATAGTGGAGTCTCCTTTAGGTGTCCCAACCAATCAGTTTATTCATTCAACAAACATTGGTGGCAACTGCAGGATGTGAATGAAATCATTCATTGTGATTCTGTTTCTTATGGCGCAACCCTTGTGAAGGTGGGCTTGGAGGTTGTAAATAAATGAATAAATCAGCAAAAAGTATAATATGTACAAATAGGTGCTACCAGAAAATAATACAGGGGGCTGTTACACAGAGTGATGGATGGGTGGGTGTCTTAGTTCACTTTTATCGTTGCTGAGACAAAATACCCGACACCCAAGGTTAAAGGAGGAAATGTTTATTTTAGCTCACCATTTGTAGAGGTTTCGTCTATCATCAGCTAGCTCTAAGGCAGGGTGGCATGGAAGACAGCATCATAGAAGAGAAACAGTTCGTGGCAGGCAGCAAGTCAGCGAGCTACAAGTAACAAGTGTGCGACCCTAGACCTCTTTCTGTCCCTTATATTTTATCCAGGCTACTGACACCCAGGGTAGGGGCACCCTTAATCCTACCCAAGACTATGCGAAATGAATCAGTGGACTAATTTAGTAATCACACACCCTTAATCTCCGCAGCACACACTTTAGATCAAGCCACCTCCAAAAAACCACATGAGGCTTTGGGGGAATATCTAGCTACGAGCCATACTTAAGTAGAAAACTACTTAAGGGACAGTATCTCTATGAAGGAGTAATTTAAAATGAGATCTGAATAAGAAAACATCAAATCTGTAAAGTTGGGGTGAAGAATGTTTACAACAGAGAGGGAGATTAATATAAAGAAAGGCCTTTAGGTTGGAATGTGTTTCTGTGTTCGAAAGAAGGTGAATGTGGCACAGAAAGGGGAAGTCTTCCATGAGGGGAGGTCTGAGAAGTGGATAGGAAATGGATCAGATGGGATCTGTTAGGCCATGGAAAGCAATTCAGATTGAAGTAAAGTGGGATGGAAACTATTGGAATGTACCAAGTACTAGAGTGTTAGGCTATGCTTGATAATTGGCTTTTTAAAAGATCACTCTTGCTGTCAGGTTGAGAAAGGATTGTAAGGGACCTGTTCCATAACCGTTGCTTCAGTTTGAGTGAAAGATGTTAGTGTCTTAAACTAGAAAAGCAACCTGACCCCCTCAGTGCAACATAGTTCATTGTCTTAAACTCTGTGGAATCTCTGAAACCTGAAACCCTAGTATCTCACTTGTTGATCGTACCTTTTGTTTCTTAAGCTCAAATTCAGGTATTTTCCTGCTTTGATAACTTTTCCATTAGTCTACAACTGTCGTCATCACCCTCAATTCCTTTCTTCCTCTACTGTCTTCATTCTAGATCACTTCAAATGGTTTCTGTGCCTTGCCCCACTGCAGTGTTGCCTTTAGTTTGGTTTTAGGAGCCTTTTGTGTCTTTGATCAGTGCACCACCCCCAAAATGTCCCCCTTTCTGCTTCTGCACAACTGGATGCAAAATGTTACTTTTTTCACAGGAAAATGTCTGTCAATCATGAATTTATTCAAAGTCTGTCTTTACCCTCTCAGTTCTCACTTTTAGGGGTCCCTTCTTTCCTTTGTTTGAAATACTGTGTTCATTATTCTTTCATTTTATTCTCTTCTTTAGCTCTTAGACCTCATTTAATATCCTCATTTTTTCACTGCTACCATTAATATCATCCCGTCAGCCTATAAAATACACCCAACACTTTTTCCTTTTTTAGAAACAAAGTCAAACTGAAGAAAATCAACCCTGTATCAACCTGATTCCTATCGCTTTCATCAGCCACCCAAGCATGAGGAAACGCGTTTTTTCTTTCATGTTCAAATTTCCTGAATGTTATTATTTTCTCACTAATTTTGCTTTCTAAACAAGTAATGCTGCTTGTTGGACAGCAAATCACAGTGAAGTAAATTTCACTCATAATGCCATCCTCCATGAAGAATCATACATGAAAAGCCCTACAGGTTTCCACTCACTTTTCCTTTACTTCTTTATCTACTGATACTTCTCACATGCAACCAACGTTATAATCATACCCTGCTGTAATTTTAGATATGTTGTTCTTTCTACCTGGGCACATATAGTATCTACATGATCATGCTTGCTCATGTATACCTTAAAGATAATAATATCACTATTTTCATAGAGTTCTTGAGAATAAAGTGAATTTACGTATTTCAAGTGCTTAGAATTGTACCCAGTACATAGTAAATAATAAATGTTAGCTAGTCTTATCATTTTTCTTGTTCTTTTACCTACTCTATCCACCTGGAAAAGTGAGAATCCTTTAAGACTCAATTCGAATATTGCCTTCTTGGTGAATTATCTTTTGCCTCACTGCCTTGCTTTGACAAGCTCTACTCTGCTCGTACCCGTGGTTCAGTACCTCCATAAGTGCTTCCCTAGTTGTAATGAACATAGATGCACACTCTGTATTGGAGCCTCTTCATGGTTTTTAGTCAGGTAGACTGCAGCAGGCACTTTATGGACCTCACCCATATTTCAAACCAGTCACTGGTTGGGCATACAGTTCAGCATCAGAACCTCTAGAGAACCCATCCATACTGCTAGTCCATAACGTCTACTCCTTGGTTCATTTCCAAGTCTTCTTAACTGTTGAGATACTTCAAGGAGATATAAATGGGCCATAAATAAGATGCCTAAAATTAAAGAAAATTAAATCCATTGCATTCTCAGTGTTATCCATGTTTCAACCAACATACTACAAAACTCTGTGTTCGCTTTGTATGTGTGCCATGGGAAATTCCTGTCTCTAAAGAGCAGGGAGTAATATTAATATAACTAAATGGTAAATGTAGGAAGACTTTCAATATTATGAAAATAAATAAATGATAAAAATAAGGGCACACTTGAGGTCCCATTTTGGAAAATATATATATAGATGGAGAAAACTTAAGAGTTAAAAATATTGAGTGAGTTTTGCTCTGTGTGCCTCTGCATTTATGATAGTGGAGGATATAAAAAGCAGTATTTATCTCTATATGTGTTCTCTACTGATGTGATCTATCTCTCTAATTAGATAGTCAATTATTTTTAAAGAGCTGCAAATAAGCCTTATAAGAATGTCATAAATGCATTCCATTTAAAAACATCTTGCAGATAAATTTTATTTTTATTCTTCCTACATCCTCCTGCAACTTTAAAAGAATAACACAAAAAAGAATGTTACTATCCAACTAATTCAAGAAACAGATCATTACTGCCTAGGAGTATATTAATCATGCTTACCATTCCTTCTTCTACAGCATTATGCTTTGGGCTATAAAAGGTGGGTGGTGTGTGAACCTCCTTGGAGAAATGAACAGTTGCAGTAGACTGCCTTCTCAAAAGATATGATATTATTTTTTATGCAAAAATTCCCAAGTAATAAAGAGACTTGAAAATGGTGAAAATACATGATGTGTAAGTAGAATTATTAGTAAGAGCATTGTATCTTTTGCTTGCATAGGCTCTTTCATGATGTAGACAAATTGGAGGCAGTCCTGACAGAAGCAACAAGAATGGTTAGGGGAATTGAAAAAATGAGTTAGGAAGAAAGATTAAAGAAGCTAAATATGTATAGCTTGGCTAAGTGACAACTCAGAGGAAACGACATTACAGGCTATAGATAGGTATTTGAAAGTGGCTGGCCACAAGCAGAGCAAGGAATTTCTTAGACACTGGGATGAAATCAAGGGTAGGAAAAATTTAAACTCAATATCTGAATGTCTTTTCTTGACTGTGCACATCATTGGATTATAAGAGAGCTATCCCAGGACGTATTGCTTGGATTACAGCAAGAGGCAGGGTGTGGTAGTATGAAGTCTCTAAAAGTCTATCTGATTCTGAGCAGTTTATTGTCACAAAGCAGATTTCACTCATGTTCAATCCCTAGGATTTAACACATTAAATTAATTCCATACAGGGAGAAATCAGGTTTTTTTTAGTGAGAATAAAATGGTTCTTGGAGTCAAACATCACAAGTTTATATCTCTGCTGGTTTATTATTGTTTGATCTTCAGCCTGTTACTTAGCCTTGCTAAGCCTCATCCATAAAATGGGTGTTAAGGTTTGATTGGAATCAAAGTGCTACTGAGGTTTACATGAGTTGTGTTGACATCTCATTTTACCCATTTAATTGCCATTGAATTTACTTCTTTCCACCATCCTCGCCATTTTCCTGTTTACTTTAGTAGCTTCATAAATGGTTTCCTGGCACCCAATCTTGGCCATCTTCAATAATTGTCACAGTGCAGTCAGGATACTTTTTTGTAGTCCATATCTGATTAAGTCATCCTTAGTTTAAAAACTCCAAAGGATCTCACTGACTTTAAGATAAAATCTAATCTCCTCAGGATGGTAAATTTCTTGCAGTCATGCCTGACTTTCTTGTTCTAACTCATATTACCCACATCTCCCACATAATATTCTAGCCATTCACTTGCTTTTGTCTTCCAGAATAAACTGTCCTCATTTATACCTTCTGTAAATGTAGAAACATGCTGGCACTTTTGCCAAAAACCACTGTCCACTCTAATCCCCCACTGTGTCTTTCTGCAGTCCAGTTACCTCTTATGTATCTATGTGGAGTTCATCATTAGTCTACTACTATATTAATTCTACTATGTTATTACTGTCTTTTCATGTCTTCCTCTCCTCATAGACTTTAGGCTTTATTTGAGCAGATTGCTTAGTCCCTGCTACTTAGTAGGCATTTAACACATTTTTTTGAATAAAAGAATAGTGGATGGATGGATGGATGGATGGAAAGATGGATATATGCATGCATACATGACATGTAACAAAATACCTGGAATATAAGAGATCATCAATCAATACAGTTCTCTCCCCTTAAAGTTTTGAAATTAAGGAGCACACTTGTTTGCCTCTAGTAATCATGGTCTCGAATGTGTTTTATTCAAAGTTATTTGTATGTATTTATAACTTTACAATGCATACCTGTCTGTCACATTGAGAAGTTATTGCATTTTAAAAGGAGCAGCAGGAGTCTAGGGAGCCTGAGATATATATGAGAAAGAAATATATTAATATGCTAGCCTTGAAGAACTATTTGAAAATATCGTACCCTTATGGGTAGATACAGAGCTTTATTTCCACAACTGGAAGCTTTGTGGCTTCTAAGAGCCTGATGGAAGTTAGATGGAAATGAGGACGAAGGAGACCAAAATGGTAGTGAAGTAGTCATGGGGGATTCATAGACACCAACTTTTCCTTCTACAGGTTCTGTTCCCCTCTCTGGGTCTTGCTCATGTTCTAGCTGCTTGATCTTAGAATGTATGCCCAGCCCCCTTTGTCTAAAATTTGTTCTAATTGTTGGGTACATTGTAGTGTCATAGATGATCAATTGCCCATGCCAAGAACAGAATGTTAAGATTCATGAAATTCAAGTCCACTCCATTAATAACCTGAACAGGGTTTTCATTTCTTCTTCTGCATTGTTTTCTCCTTTGCCAAGGTTCTATTCTCCCTCTTTTGTGAGTTTGTGTGTAAAGGAGACAAATGAAATTTCAGTCCTAGCAATGAATTGCCACCCAAGAGTACACCCCAGGGTCTTCTGTGTCCCTTTTCAGCCATGTGATAAATTGCCATCTTTAGAATTAATTGCTACCCTTTCAGGAAGTGTTTACTCATTTTCATCTCCTCTCTGGCATCAGCGAACCTCTGAGATGGAGAGCCAAACTTCCCTTTCCCCTCTCAAGAACTTGCTATGTGGCAAGAGCAGCAATTGGTGGAGCTGACAGATGAGGAGTGGTACCTCCATGTAGGGCTGTACCCCAGGAATTCAATGCACACCTTGGCCATGCCTTCTTGATTTCCTTTTAACGAACTTATTTGTTTCTCTTTTCTTTTGTATCCACGTTAAAATGTCTATGATGTTTTCTTCAAGCTAGTTCTCCTAGGCTTAGTGTTTTACTTTCAGCAAAACACCTTTGTTTGTTAGATCGCTGCTATATTCAAGAGCTGGAAACAAGTGAGATTTCTCATGCACCTATTTACAAATGATATAAGCCTTCACAGGTTTACACAGGCCATGTTGATACACATATGTGACCCATCCTCGGCGATAAATTACCCAAGAGTCTGCCAAAAAAATAGTCCTAATAGGTTCGTGGCTGAGAATAAAATTAAGCTCTGTTCATTACATTTCCAGTGGTATCCTATGTCTCTAAGCCACAGAGATCAGGAAAAGTTAGAGCAAACACTTCCTAATAGTGCCTCTATTATGGTTGTGAGTGTAATATATGTAATTATTCAGTGGTTCTCAATCAGGGGTGATTTCCATTGCTCTCGTTAAGGGGATATTTAACAATGTCTGGAAACAGTTTTGGTGGCACAATAGGAATGTTTGCCTGCTTTCCATCACTGTGGCAGAATACCTGAGAAACGTAATTTAAAAGGGAAAAACGTTTATTTTTGTCTCATGTTTCTGAGGTTTCATTCCATCTTTCTTTCTGCTAGCTCCATTACTTTGGGCCCGAGATAAGACAGAACATCATGGTATTGGTTGCATATGGAGGAGGTTACTCACTTTGTAGCAGAAAGAAAGCAGATGGAACATCAGAGAGGAAGAGGCCAAGAATAAGACATAGCTCCCAAGAGCATGCTCCTATGATCTACTCCATCCATCACCTCCCAATAATGCTTTCAAATTATGAGTTCAACAATAGATTCATTAACTGATGAAGTTAACACCTTCATGATCCAATCACTTCCAAAAGTCCCCACCTCTTTGTTGCTAGATTGAGGACCAAACCTTTAACATATGAGCCTTTTAGGAGAGATTTTTAGGTTGAAATCTAGCAGGGGAGGAAGAGCTGCTGTGGTCCAGTGAGTAGAGAAGACTGCTACAGTCTATGATGTAATTAACTCTGAAATATATGAATCTCATATCCTGCTGCACACTTTGGGAGACACTTAAAAAGTGTAAGCTGCAACTCTTATTTTCCAAGCCTTTGAGAGAAAAACAGCCAACATTTATTTTTGAGCTCGGACTATGATAGCAGTCAGCTATGTGGTACGTGGTATTTGAGCAAAGCTATGTGGTAGCTGCAGAACAGCGGCATGGTTGTGTCCTTGAGGGACTTCTAAGTCTGTCGGAGAAACTTAGACTCTAGTAATAGGCTAACAAACATGGACACTCATTGAGTAGAATCAGACAAGCTTTAATTCAGCACTGAATTTGATGATACAGTGAAGATTGAAAGACTTGATGGAGAAAGAGGAATTTAACCATAGCTTGAGGGTGACCAAATGAAGAAGAACACGGGTAAGATTTATTGTGGTTTGTACACAGAAGACTGAAGAGAGTAGAGAGCTTGGGATGGAAGAGTGAAGCCCAATTACTTGTTCTTATTTCCAAATGTTCAAGAATCACCTTGTAAGCACCAGGCACAGAAGTTGCAGAACTCTCTGGAAGATCAAAGAGGAAATTTCAACCTGGTTTTTAAATCTGTGTAGGATTGTTCTAGGAAATCTATTTGGAGTCTTGAAAACTGGGCAAACATAAACATGTAGGGTTCTTGAGGGAACTTCAAAATGATGTGTCTGACAATTTCTGTTTTGTAAAACAAGACAAAAATAACAAGTGGGCTTGGAAGGCACTGAACCTTTGGAGCTCTCTTTGTCTCAGATTAGCAGAAATGAGAGTTTAGACACACCGAGCCAAGAGTTACTTAAAGAAACCTATGATCACGATTCCTTGAGTCTCTCAATCAATCTCATCCCTGAGTCTTTTCCTGCTTTAGATCTCATTGGCTGTTAGATGGGAATATGTCATTCCAGACAGGTTCCAGGACTGGAAGTAGGGAGATCCGAATCCGTATTCTCCCCTAGTAGCTTAGAGGCACTGGACAAAATCACCAACGTGGAGGTCAGGCTGGGCTAGGTTCTGTTCAACTCTAACCTTATACACTGATTCCCCTGTTGACTTCCCTGCTCCAGTCAAGAAGGTTAGAGAAAAAGTGGCAAACCCCAGGCATGTTTTGTGATATTTCAGTGAAACGTTGAAGTAAGCAGTGTCAGCAGCCTATGTGCTCACTAAGGATCAGGTATACCTTATGAATAAACAACACCAGTTTTTATTTTTTTTGTAACTGCATCTCATTTGCAGCATATTTATAAAGTCATAATGCTGCAGTACTTTATGACAGAGATGTTGGAGGGAGAAAAGTAATAGTGTGGTTGTTTGCTAGACTTGGTACACTTTTTGCACATGAGTATAGCCCTGAGGAGAAGTTTTCCAAGGCAGGAAACTAATCTAATTCATATCTCTACCTATAGGCACTAGAAGAAGCTGTCAGATGGCTCCTACAGTGACAAATTTGAGTCCTAGGAAACTTACATAAGTGGATTCCAGCCACATTTTGGAGAAAATTCCTATTATCTTTTCAAGGGAAAGACCCCAGCAGTAGTTTTGTCAATCCCTGTCTCTCTTTATATTTTTGATTTTTGGTTTATTTTCATTTTATTTTTATTTTTATTTTTTTGCAGCTCAGAAACCAGACACGTAGGCTAATTTTTCTTTCCTTCCTTTCTTCTTGGCTTCCTTCCTTCTTTTCTTCCTTCATTTTTGTATTATCTAATTTGTTTAAAAGAAAAACTTTTAATGAAATGTCGGTCACGTGATTTAGACTTTCACCTCTCGCAAGGATTTGTTTTAAAGTTGTTTCTCTATCGTAAAACTGACGTTAGTCTTTCTGCATAAGGATATACGATTACAGAGTGCTTCTACATAACTTCATTTCATTATAATAAAAATTTGACTAGCAGAAAAGGAATATCTAAATGCTCAATATGCAACTCTTTGAACACTGGGCACAAAATATTAATTGATCAAATGGATGAATGTGTTGACTCTGAAGTACAGTGTGCTGCTGTTTAAATGGGTCATAAAAGTTAGTTGCTCAGTACTAGTAAAGACTTTCACAATCACTTAATTGGCAGTATCTATGGGTATGACTATCAGTTATCTATTAAGAGTTATCTAATAAGACCTTACTGGTGTCATTCACAGAGCTTGGAGCTTTCCACATATGGCACTACTATTTTCTTGATTTATAGATGAAGAAAGCAAGATTAAATTACAAGATGTGTTGAAAGTCAAGTAATATGAATGCCTTTTGTGTAATTGCTTGTTGAAAAACTATCTGGGCTTTTGAAATACAATGAACTAAATTGTTGTGATTCTCTGAAATTCATGTTCCCGTAGTACAGCTATTTTGTCACTGTGACTCTCCAGTAATCACGCATGAGATAAAGAACAAGGAAAAAGAGCCTGCCTTTAGGTCAGACAGATTTATATCCAATTCTGACATCCAGGAAAAGACAGGAAGCTTTGGCAAGTTACCTTGTTTCTTCATTTTTGCCATTGGAAAAACTGAGTATCATTGACATAAATTGCCTAGCATAATATTTGGCAAATTGTAGGTGTTCAATAAATGTTGCTGGCATTATTTTTGTTAATGATACTGTTACTTTGCCATATAAACACATAGCACTCAAGATGATGTATCACTATTGCAACATTCCTAGATATTTTTGCCTAACATGTATCTCTGATAAGCTTTTCTTAGCCTTTGATGCTTTCTACCAAGAGCCGTGTGAAACTACAATAACAAGAAAGTCTATTTCTTTAAACTTTCAAATAGTTGGCTTCTAGTGAACTGCATTTTGAATAGATCAGTGGTGTATGTACAAGTATTTTTAGAGAAGATATGAGTATTTGATACACAGAAAGTCCTTGCTGATCAATCAAGACAAGGCTACAAGAGATGTTAGTTTCTCAAATAAATACATTCTCTCAAGACCTGTGCAGTGGTGCTTTGTGATGTGGGGTCACTTCAACTCTTCAGCAAGAGCAAAAGATAGTGACTACAGCTGCAGGATAAATGGGGAGCTTGCACACCAGGTCTAGAATGATATAAATGTAGAGGAGAACAGAGCAAATGACTTGTTTGTTTCAGGTTGCAGCCCTCTGTATGCCCTCAGATGATAAAATATAAGAATAACATTGGCTGGCCTAACCTTTGAAGCTAAGAAGTTGCATTGGCCAATGTCTCATTCCTCTTTCCTTTTGTTTTGGTCCATCTCCTGTGAATGACCCTATTTTCTTGTTGCTGTTTTATGGCAATGAAAAGATAAAAGAAAGAAAGAACCTCCACTGTGCAAGGAAACTTTTTTTTTCTTTTGCCCTGCAAGGAAACTACTATAAAATAAATCCTGGTTTTTTCCCTGTAGAACTTAAAGGAAGTATCAGGATAAAAGCAATCTGATAAGCCCCCAATGTGAGGGAAGAATCCCTCTGTCCCCCCGCCCCGAGACTTTGTGGTGGGAAGAAATGCATTTCACGCATGTGCAAATCAGACACTGAAATTGTATGAGGCTTCCCTTTGCTGGAAAAGTGAACCATTACCTCCCAAATTGCTGTTCTCCTCTGTGTGGCACTTTCTCCCAGAAGCCGGTAGAAGAACCTCTTTGAAGCTTTCTCCAACTCAACCTCTGCTTTAAGGTAGAACATTTAAGGCTAGAATTGTCTTGCAGTGGGTTAACTGGGTAGGTGTTTCTTAGAAAATTAAAAGCCAAACTGACTGATAGGCTCACTTTTAAAGCAAAGCAGAGCTTTTGCATGTTTGAAATTTAAACCAGTTAGTCGATGGCCTGGAGAGCTGTTCAGTCCTTCCCCAACCTGGGGAGAGCCTGCGGTGAGCCAGGGTAAGTAGCTCCAACATGTTCAGCATGGGATCAGGGCTGCAAATCCTGGTTGATAAGGCCAGCCCTGCTCCCACCTGCCAAAATCTGTCTCCTGCTAGCAGACAGCTCCCTTTTCTCCCCAGTTGCTTTCTCTTATAAAGAGAAGGTCGTTGGCACCCACTGCTCCCAGGACAGCCTTTATACAAGCAGTGGGGGCCTTTGAAAGGTGCACTGCAACAGGAAGACTTTGAAGGCAAGAGGAGATGTTTTCATCTTTGCAGGCCGCAGCTGGAACATTGGTTCTCAGTGCAGTACAAGCAGTTTCAAAGTTATCTCACAAGCTGATATGAATGTGATAACACAGAGAGGAGAGGTGCCATAATGATTTCCTTTCAAATGGCTGTTTCACCATTCATCTTTGCACACTGCTAAAGACTGATATGATCAGGAGTCAGCAGTGGCATGGAATAATTAATATTGCACTGGGGAAGTAGGTTTCTCATTTGTCTCCTGAGAAATTAGTGCTGCATTGACAGGAAAAATAGATGATACAATGGGGAAAGGGAAGGGGTGTGGTATGTGTAATGCCAGATACCAACTTGTAGCATGGATTGTTATTTAGAGTTTTGATTAGGTACCTACTATGTACCAAGCACTAGGGATAATGATGATCCCTGCACTGAAGTAGACCTTTTTTCCTTAAAGGGTCACACCTTATTTCTCAATGACTGTCACTTTGACAAAATGCCTGACACAGCTAAGGTGAGGCTTGTACCATCATCTAAAGAACAGCTAAATTTCTGTCTGTATTAGTTATAAGGCCTCAGCTTCTAATACAAAAAATTTCTCCATCTCCATCACCAATGCAAAGTGGCTTAATAAGGTTGGCAATTCTTTCTTCTATTCTTCATTAATTCGGTTTATATGGGTCAATCAAAGGGTGAGTCATTGAGGATTACGGGGTATTCTGCCACTCCTAGTATGTGGGTGTCATCTACAGATTCAAGTCTTCCCTATTTTTCAGTCAATAGAAGGAGGAAAGCAAGAAAATCCTGCCTTTCCATGCTTCAGGGTAAGCCCCTGCAGGAACACCCATCGTGTAAGATCACAGGAAACAAGATGCAAGATAATGCAGGCACCAGCTTGATGGCCATAAATCTTGCTTTTAAAGATTTAGGGTCTTTTATTTCTAAAAGAAAGAAGAGAAATTGTATACGTAGGGACCATAGCAATCTCTACACAGAGATATTGGATGAATTCCCTTTTTGTCTAAATTTCTAGCAACTTGCCTTTCAAATGAAAGAATTGAAGGAGGTGTGCTATACAGTGGTTTTCAGTTTTTTGGGTTTTTTTTGTTTTTTTTTTTGTGGGTACCGGGGGTCAACCTCAGGACCTCGTGCGCCAGCAGGTGCCCATGCCGCTGAGCGATATCACCGGCCCTTTTTTCGTATGTGGGTTCTGGGAGTCGAACTCGGGCCCTCGCGCTTGCCAGGCAGGCGCTTACGCCACTGAGCCATCTCACCGTCCCCGGTTTTCAGTTTTAAAATCAAAATAATAGGTTGAATCTACTCCTTTTTCCATAGATGCTTCCAGACAATAGGCATACAGATGGGCTTTGTACTGGGAATTTTTTTTTTTTTTTTTTGTGGGTACCGGGGGATCGACCTCAGGACCTCGCGCACCAACAGGCGCCCGTGCCGCTGAGCGATATCACCGGCCCCTTTTTCGTATGTGGGATCCGGGAGTCGAACTCGGGCCCTCGCGCTTGCAAGGCAGGCGCTTACGCCGCTGAGCCATCTCACCGGCCCTTGTACTGGGAATTTTATTTTGAGCTTCTTTCTTTTATTTGGAAATATCAAGGGTTGAGCCTGGACTGGATTCAAATAAAATCAGACACGGTTTGAAGAAGAAGCAGTTTGTGGAGAGAGTCAAGCCTGCAATCCTTGTCCTTTGAGCCTGTAACTGGACAGGCTGGGCCACAGGAGACAAATGGTATGATCATGTGAAGCAAAAGGAAGTTCTTAGACTTAGACAGTGGTGGGCAGGGAGCTCATCTTCATCATATGCACACAAAAGAAGAGAGGTACTCACCTGGGTAGAAAAGCCTCAGGCCAATGGAAGCACATACTTTTTTTTTTTACCAAGGCAAGAAGCCAGATTAGATCACTATGGAGTTGGCTAGCGAATTGCTTCTCTTGTTTTTCCTACTGAAGGGTTAGCATGTTTGATAGCATTGCAGAAATCTAGGCCAGTTGGAGCATTGGCACATTGCTGAACCACACCAGGTTACAGAAAATTTATCTCTGTACATCCTGGGTTGGCTCAATTGGGCCTGATGTTATCGTAGTCCCTGGGCAAGTCCCCTCCCACCATGGATGTCTCCTCCATTGCTTTCATTTTCTTTTTGCGCTGTAATTTGGGAAAGATTGAAAGCCCTTGACAGAGGCTACCAATTAGAATTTCTTCACCCTGGACATGGGAATTAATTCAGCTGGTCATTCCAATGATTTAAATAAATTGTCTTATCCAGACACATCGGTGAATCAGGTGTGGCATTTTGATTTTCTCTATTCAGTGAATTATGGAAAGAGGTTCATTATAATAATTAAAGAAGATTTATGCAGAAAGTACTTTTTCCTCTATATCCTGTTATACTGCTGGTATTTTATGACCAAGAAATAAAAAAGAATTGCAGATATTAAGTATTTAATTCTAAAAAGTGCTCCTAGGTGAGTAAAATTTAATACGTAAATATAAACATTTGAATATTCCAGATTAGAAAAATATTTAAAGGAAATTTATTGCAAATTCTTCAGGAAAGTAAACAATCATCCCCTTATGACCAAAAGCCTTGATCTACTCAGTTAACTGTTTGGTCTTAGGCAGCTATCTCATCTCTCTCCAAAAGAGAGTCAGTTTCCTTGACTATAAAGTAGGTCTCACTAGGGAGGTGGGGCATTAGCAAGGTGATCTCAGTGCCTACCCTGTCATCTGACTTGAAGTTCCCTTTGGGCAAATGTGAAGCTTGGAAATATACTAAATGAAAATCTCCCTACTCCAGGAAGACAGTGTGGAGTTGCTCAGGAGTGTGGTTTCTGTGGTTGGAGTAGAGAAAAACAATGGTGATCCCTGAGCTCGCAACTCAACCCTGCAGTGTAGGTAAAGTGAGCAGAGGGGCCACAGTCACTCTTCCTGCCTCTGTCTGGTCGCTTTTCCAGAAATTTCCCAAATTACAACAACACAGAAGTGCCTATTAGCTCCAACTGAGACACCTCGTAAATTATTAAGCAGGCTAAGCTCGAGTTTAAGGAATGGTTTTTATTCTGAGCTGTGATTTCACTTGTGTTCCAGTTATTCCCTCAGATTTTTTATTTAAAAGATTTCACAGAGGCATCATGCAAAATGGTAAATAATAAAACATTCTAAACCACACATACCATTAAGGACTGATCATTATATTTTCCTATTTAACATTCATTCCTCTTAGGGGATGTGTGTCATTCTTTAAGACTATCATGAATTGAAAGCTACTACTTAATCACAAATAAGACTCTTAACCAAGAAAACAGAGCTGAATTCATTAAATATTTCTACCTAATGAGCTTCTTGGTTCTCCAAACAATCTATTTATTCCTTCATTATTTTTATTAGAATTTTCTTTCTTTTTTCTCTGATTTTTTATGTCTTTTTAACCACCTTAATTATCTAGATTATCCTCTATTATTTCATTCATTGTAAACACATTTACAAAGTGTCATCTTTTATAGCTTTTCAATAGTATTTTCAATGTTTTGGCATTAGTTGAATATAATCCTATTATTTTCCCCTCACTCTGTCATCAAATCTATGTATAGATATAAGAATATAAAATGAATGTGTCTTGCTACTCCCAAATGTATACCTTTTCTTCCCTGTTGTCTTTGTGGTGCCTCTAGCACATAATATCCTGGTAGATTGGATTTTTAAAATTTTTTAAACTGAGACCATCAAGATACTGTGCAGGGCTCTTCCTGGCTCAGCCTCTCTGTTTTTTTCCATGATGGATTTATCCCGTCCACTATGTATGGAGCAACTCACACTTTCATCAATTAACTCCAGCTATGGTCATTATAATCCATAAACGTTTAATGTTTACCTTACGTTTAGTCTAATAACTTAATTATTTTCAGAGCAAATGTATACCTCATGTATGCTGGTGAGGAGGGCTATGAGGTGGGAAGGGCCAAAGGGTTATTTCCCAGGGTTTGTCTTACCTGGTGGGACTGCGCTGTGCTACCAGGTTTGTATCAATCTGCGTGTATACGAGCCTAAGCGTGTCTCTCAGGCAAGAAGAAATTTAACTAGCAATCTGTTTTATTAAAGGATAAATTAAAGGACTGTATGGGAATTTCAATCATCTAAGGAACAGAACATGAGGCTTGCCTAGATTTAAAACTGTGTCTTTTGTGAGTTTTCATTCATAACACTGCTATAATAATAGCTACATGTGTTATGCACTTGGTGAGCCGGGGACTGTTTAATATACTTTTACATTTATTAATTCACTCAATTCCCACAACAAACCTCAAAATAAGATTCTCTTGTTTTCATCTTGTAGAAGAGAAAATTGAGGAATAAAAAATTTAAAAAGCTTCTCTCAGTTTATAAAGAATTTGAAGGTGGGATTTGAACATATATCCACTTACTCTTTGTACTGCTATAATGTGGTTTGGTAAACAGGGCAAAAATAGCAATGACTTTAGGGGCTAAAAGAAAATGCTCAAACTGATATTTTGATGTTATTATTAATATCATTAGAATAAGCTATTTAAAAAGTGTTCCAATTAAGGGTCCTGACCTTGGATAAATGAAGTCTTTGTCATGAATCTACTACAGTGACCAAACTGCACAGTACGCAGGGGAGGAGTAATTAAACCCACGTCTCCTCGAGCAGCAGTGGCTGCAGCAGCAAAAACTGAAGGTGGGGGTGCAGGCAGCATATAAGTGACAGACTGAGTGTTCATAAAAGCCATGATAATAAATTTTAAAATGAAAATGAGTTTTAAGTACCAGCCTTCCACTAATCCTAAGAATTGTACTATAAAAAATAAAATCTCACTGCCATTTAACAGCCAGCAATACAAAATCCTTACTGTGTCAAATGTAATATGCATAACTGAATTCACAATTTGGTTTTCTTAAGGAGAAAGAATTTAGTTACCATTAGCCTCTTTGGGAAACTGATTTTAATAATGTTCTTTGGTTATTAGGGGTATCATTTTTCCTTCAGGCAAAGGAGAGAAAATGTGAAGTTAAAACCTCTACTGTACTTGATAATGAAGTTGGGCCATTTCTGTGCAGAATTGCAACAATTCTTTATCACTCAAGATGAGCAGAGGTGTGAAAGCAGGCAATTTCTCAAACCACAGGAAATTGCTGAATTCACAGATTTCTATCTTGACAAAATGAACTGGCCATTTATTACATGAAGCTAAGATTTGGTTTGTTGGTTTGTTTATTTATAACCCTGATTAATTTTTTTTTTGCTGGAATAATAGAGAAAAAAGAAAAACCTATAAGAGAAAATACAATTGTGACATGTGTTAATATTTTTTATTCCATTATGTCAAAAAAGTAGAAAAAATGAAAGTATATAAATCTTCATGCTTGTGTCCTCACTTCCTTGCATAAGTTCTCTACACAGACACAGTCCTACACTGATAGGAACCAAGGACATTCTTTTACCTGTTTGCTCTGATAATGTGCCAGTTAATTAAGGCTATAAACGTGATTCTAGCTAGCTTCGATACAGTCTTTTCACTGTAACACATTTTCTAGATCATTTATTTAATATTCATTGAGTTGAAGTCACTAAAGGTATCCAATCTATTATTGAAGGTCTTCTAGTAGAGATGGTAAAAAATTGTTTTGATCAACTCAAGGCTGCCCCTCTCTCAACCTAGTGCAGCTGTGAGCAGAATTGTTTTTGCTTCTTACTTTTTTTGCCAACCCACCCGAAGCAACAATATTCCTTTATAACTTATCAAATAGGTCTTTTCTGTTGCTAGTAAAAAGGGGACACAGTTCTATGTATGCTCTTAAATGCTGTTTAAAATTGCAGGTTTTTGATTTAGGGACCAAAGCAGGAAGTAGGGTGTGTCAGTTTGGGGATGCTGAATGACTGAAATGTCATGACATTTACAATCCAGATGTCATGCCAAGCTGGGAGACAAAACAGCTTGGTTGATAATTAGATGGCAGATGTCCAAACAGTTTCACGTGATACATAATTTTTCTGTGTATTCGAGTCTCAAAACCCATTCCCTGAAAGATAATTGAGAAATTGTTTTGCCCATACAATAAAAAAATGGAACTCATAATTGTACACTATTTGTTTATTACATTTATTTTATATTTTACTTGTTCTCATTTATTAGAAATAGTTAATACATGAAAACAAAAATCACTCAGAACTCTTGTTTTGGGTGTATCTCTGTGCAGGTAAATATATTGGTTATTATAATTTTTACTTTTTCAAAATGTAAATGATAAATCTGAAGCCCAAAGAAGTTAGATGAGTTCTGAGATCATCGAGCTAATTAATGGCAGAGGTGAGACCAGATCTTACAGTTTCTTGTTTCTCAAGTTAGGAGTCTTTTCAGAAAATCTTATTACATTCAACTGCACAATTGTACATATGTACAAGAAGCCCATTCTTTTACCATTTTTGAGTAAATGCGTGGACCGAATCCCCAGTGATTTCTTTAAAAAGCTGGAAATAAAGTGTCAAGCTTTAGTTGAAGAATTCTGATCAAACCCACGTAGTACCAAAGCAATAACCTAAAATGTAGGGAAATTAGAATTGGTGGGACTGATTCATTTTATGTGATTGAAAGAGGAGTTGGGGGGGGTATAATGGACTGCCCATTCTTCGTTGGAGCTCCACCTATTTAATACTCTATTCTTAACAGAGCGTCTTTTCACTGTAAAGTATTAAGTTTCGTAGAACCTCCCTTCATTTTTGTTATATATAAAGCATTTTCCATACCTTTGATGCTTTAGGTCCAAGATTAAAATGTGAAACCATAATCTACTACCACTTTTTTTAAAATTTTGCGCAATAATTTGGAAAAAGATGTAAAGTTGGCCATTATGTACAGTATTTTAAAATATAATACATCGGTTGCCAATTATTACACAAGACTTTTTCTAAAGCAACAGAGCTAAGTATTTCTGTAACATGTTAAATGAAAATTCTAATTGAAGTTAAGCATTCCTAGAAAGATTAAATTGTCAAAGCCTCAAAATCCTGGGCTCCACATTGGCTTAAACTCATTGGTGAAAGAGATTTTAACTCCATTCATCTGTCTTGTGAGTTATGGAGCCACAAAAAAAGAATGGGTTTCCATGCTGCCCTGAGGTATTTTGTGTACACATAACTCAAAAGCAACTAAAGTTTAAAACTTCAAATTTTACACATGGCTATTGTCCTCTGAGGTACAGTAGGGTGTAAGTCAGAAGGAAAATAGCTAGAAAAGAACAAGGTTATAAAGTGTCCAAGCGTTTCTGGCGTGAGGATCTGGAGGAACTTCTGCGGCGCTATGATTGCATTCTTTTCCCTGATCTAATAGAGCTGTTAGGAAAGAAGTCTTTCTCCTGCTCATAGATTATTGCTAGCTTCCACTTGAATGTTCTGCTCAGGTCCTTGCCCAATTCATCTGGGACTTCCTTTCAAAATGTTTTAAAGAGAAATAGCTCTCCCTCTTGCTATAGAAAAACATTTAACCTCATGCAAGAATTGGCAACTAATATATTCCATTGTAAGGTAACGTACAAAGTGACCAGTCTTACTTTTTTTTTTTTTGAGGGTCTTATGGCTGTCAATAAATTCATCTTGTTCCAGGACAAGGAAGAACTTTGATAATGGTACTCTGGAACTCAACACTTCAATCTCTTGCTTACCTTTGTCAGCATCTTTGCTTTTCTTATCACACCAGGATTCCAGTTACTGGAGTTCTACTATTTTCCACTGATATGAGACCCCCATTAATACCCCTGTTCACCTGGCTCAAAGCCGACCTGGGTACTATCTTCTATTTCCTAGTAGTCACATTTGAATATTCAAATGAAATGAATGAAAATTATTTAAAGAATATAATAAAATATATTTTATGTCTTATGAACAAAGATACCCCCAATATAGTTTCTGTGAGTGAGTGCCCAAACTCAACCGAGATGAGTTATCAAGGAGTATAGTTGGAAATATTAGTTTTAAATACTTTTGATATTGCTAGCTCAATCAAAAAACATTACTTTGACTCAAAAATAATCAGATTAAAAAATACAAAGTTTCAGCTAATCCTCTTAGTATTTGATGGACATCAAACATCCAGATGTTTGAAACATCCAAGCCGCAATTTTTTGTTTAACTTAGAACTTTTACACTTGCCTATAATACTACTTTCTTCCAAGACTAAATGCAGAAAGCAAACTGTACTTTTTCATTCATGTCTTAAAAGTATGGTAACATCATTCTAGAATTCATGGACAGCTCAAATAATTAGTTCATGGATTCCCTGTTTTGTGGTTTAGATATTGGAAAATTCTGGTTCTCTAATGACTTCTTTAGCCAATCAGCAGTTAACCAACAGTAACTTAGAACATGTGTATCAAGAGCAGCAAAATATTATTCTCAAGTTGCTTCAACTAAATAATGAAAAATTTGACATGCTTACTATAATTAATGTTGAATTATCCATTGTTAGGTCTATGCCACTGGCTTCCTTCTCAGTGAAATTACTAAAAACATTAACTACTGTAGTATTTAATTACTATAAACAGCTCTTCTGCCAATATACATGTTTATTTCTGCCATATATACAATGCCTCAGCATGAAGCCTATATTATGTATTTTACCAGTGTTCTAATTGCTGTTACTTTTTTTTTTTTTTTTTTTTTGTGGGTACCAGGGGGTCGACCTCAGGACCTCGCGCGCCAGCAGGCGCCCATGCCACTGAGCGATATCACCGGCCCCTTTTTCGTTTGTGGGTTCCGGGAGTCGAACTCGGGCCCTCGCGCTTGCCGGGCAGGCGCTTAAACCGCTGAGCCATCTCACCGGCCCTAATTGCTGTTACTTTTTATAAGGTTGGTGGCATAGATTTTGGCCTAAAACATTGAATTCATGTTAATGTTGCCAGAGGGAATTGATGATATTAGGCTTGGCAGAATATTAATTAAATCCATATGTCACATCATCATAGAGTTCTTATGCAAGTATTCTAATAGTTAATTCAAAATTGAGACTGTTTTCAAAAGTGTTAGGCTTCATATGAAATCCATCATGTGGTAACTGTGTGTTTCAAAGATTGGGGTGAAAGGGTTTAGACCAATATTGAGATCTAAAGCAAGCTTCCCTTTATATCTAAATTCATATGTAAGATAGCATCTTGATACTCAGGGTTCCACAAGGGGAGCTAGGTGGGAACATCACCGTGTGTGTCTTGAGAGAATTTATTAGTTTAGTTGTAGTAGGTTGGAATATGTTCCCCAAAGATGCTATCTTAAAACTATAAATTTTACCTTATTTGGAAGAAGAGTCCTTGTAAGTGTGCTTAAGGAATTTAAGATCAGGAAATTATCCTGGATTCTCTTGGTAAACTTTAAATATCATATTAAGAGATTGAAACAGAGGGAGAACCCCCTCCAAACACACACACAGAGGAGATGGTGGTGTGAAGATGGAGGGAGATATTGGAGTGAATCAGCAACCAACCAAAGAATTCTGGCAGCCACTAGAAGCTAGAAGAGGCAAGAATGGATTCCCTAGGGCCTTCAGAGAGAACGCAGCCCAGCTGCTGTCTTTATTTTAGCTTAGTGATACTGATTTCAAATTTCTGGCCTCTGGAACTATGAGAAAATAAATGTTTCCTTTAAGTCACCCAGTTTGAGAGTTTGAGCTAATTTCTTACAGCCTCCACAGGAAAGTACTAAATACATCAGCAACTTTAAACAATGGCGTCAGTAATAACTACCAGAAAACAAAACGAAAAGGGACAACATATTGAAAGTGTGAGTAAAGGTATTTTTAAAGAGTATTATTACTATAATATCCAATGTAAATGAAAACATATCTTAGTATGAAAACTGAAGTTTCAAAATAAGTCTCTGGAAAGCCCATTCCAAGCACACTTGTGATCTTAAATTTTTAATTTAGAAATTCTGGAGCTATCATCGCCTTGGGTGGAGCTGGAGAGAAGGCACAGTGGTGTTTTGAGGGTATATTCTGTGACCAAAAGGCAGAATGGAAGGATTCATTTAAGGGGACAGCCCAGAGCTGTTGGCATGAACACCAAAACATGAAGGACAAGAGCAAAGGAATAAAGTTTGGGACCTGTGAAGGTTAACTTTTGGAGAGGTTCAAAGTACGTGTTTGGGAGAGCCATTTAAAACTCTCCCTTCACGTGGAAATCAGGAGCCCGACCCTCTTGCCAACTGTGCTCACCATTTCTTGTGAGGGCCCCACCAGCCACCAGAAAGGGCATTTTGGTAGAGGCGAACCAAGTTTATATCTTATATAATTTACTGCTATTCCCCAAATAAAACTTGCTTCAAAGAATTCCATCTTTCATGCTATTGACATGTTCATTCTCATCCTGTTGCATAATTAGGGCGAATGCCTGGTCACCTTTCATTTGCCTATCTTCTGTTTTGAGTTCCCATTTCCAGCTGCCTCCAGAATATATCCTGAGGATGACAGCTGCTACTTCATTTACACTGGATAAAACTGTCTCGTGTTTAGTCTTCCAAAACTGCCTGTCTTCCTTTTTTTTTCTTCTGAGTTACTGGATCACTATTATCTAGCCCCTCAGTGGGAACTTTGGAATCATCTTTCACTGTTCCCCTACCCTAGATAATCAGTTAATTGACAATACTATTATTTCCTCTCTTTTCCTTTTAATTGTCTTCACTGTCCTACTTTGAGCTCTTATTTGTTTATATCGTATCTCTTCTACTTCCTTTTTGCTTTTTAAAAATCAGTTTGAGATACATAATAAATACATTCATCATGGGGAATTGGTACATATACATATTACACCTTGACCCTTTTACTTCACCTGCCCGTTCTTCTTTCCATGCTTGGATCCCCTCCCCATCTCCACATATTCCAGCTCCTTGGTTCCTATCATCTATCTTTGATTTTGCTTTTTACTTATACTTTGGGTTTCTCATATGAGAGAAATGTCTCGTATAAAAGAAACCTTCTGTGTCTCATTTATTTTACTTAACATTATTTTCTCTCTTAATATATAATAATACCCTCCCAACTGGCCACCCTGCTTTTCACTGTTTGATGGTCCAATTCCCATTGTCACCTGAGTTATCCTTCGAAAACATTGTCTTGTCAGTTTACTGCAAAACTGTTGGTGACTCCTGGGTGGCCCAGGAAGAAGTTCCAGTTTTTGAGCATTCCTTCATAGTTCTCTACAACCCAGCCTCAGCCCGTTTCCAGCCAGCTTTAACATGTACCATGCCTGCTCTTTCTTGTATCTACTTGGTTTTTTTTTGTTTCTTTTTTTTTCCCCCATATTGTTGCTGAAATGTCTTCTCCACCCTATGCTCTTCGGCATACTTATTATCCATTAAGGCCAAATTTAAGACTTGTTTGTGAAATTTCTTCTGATTCCTTTCCTCTGCTTATAATGTTTATTAACTGCTGCATTTCTACTGGACTTTCTTTTAATTTTATAACATACATTACTCTTGCTTTTAAGCATAGATCATTATTTCCATGTCTTCTTTTCCTTTTTACCCAACACTGAATTGCAAATTCCTAGAGGCTAAAACTCGTGTCTTTATCCTTTCTGAAAAAAATCTAAATGTCACCTTGTCCATAGTGACTCATACTTTTTCCTTCAACTCAATTCCTAAACATTATAATTGTGTATCACATGGTTTCACACATTTTAAAAAATTATTTCTTGTACCAGTATCTTATCTTGCAAATCAGATTGCAATCTAAAAGCGTAGAAAGCATGTATTATATTTACTTCTTATGTACTCTTCAATATATTACAGTTTGCTGGGTGATTCACTCGACACATCTTCTTAGAAAAATAAAAATACCAGGTCCTTCAAATAATCAGCTTTGTGACCTGTGACAAATCATTTATCCTCCAGGAAATTTAGTGTACTACATTATATTGTAAAAGAGATGGTATCTTATTCCTTAAAATGCAGATTCAGGGCCGGTGAGATGGCTCAGCGGCGTAAGCGCCTGCCTTGCAAGCGTGAGGGCCCGAGTTCGACTCCCAGAACCCACATACGAAAAAGGGGCCGGTGATATCGCTCAGTGGCACGGGTGCCTGTTGGCGCGCGAGGTCCTGAGGTCGTCCCCCTGGTACCCACAAAAAAAAAAAAAAAAAAAAATGCAGATTCAGTGATGTATTCCTCTGAATAGCAGAATTTGGTTTCATTACTAAACTAAAAACAAAAACAAAGCAAAACAAAAGAATCAGATGCAATAATCTGCTTTCTAAAAGCAATATGAAAGATATTATTCAATAGAGATCAGTATTATTGTAATTTCCTCTCATAATTCTAAGAACTATATCACACAGCATTCGCTCTGTTATTGTATGTTAAAATTGGTATATCCATCCATATATACATCCATATGTAATTTGTATAAAAGTGTGTATACACACATTTATATACACATATAGATTTATTTTTTAGCTATTATAAAATATTGCACTAATGTTTTGTAAAGCATCAGACCAGAGGTTTTATCTGTAATATCAATTTCATACACAATCTGACAAGATTTATTATGGACTATTTCCCCTTCCTTCCTATGTCATTCATGTGTTTACAAACAGAAGTAAAATTTATGTCAAGGTTTTCAAATTCCTAAGAGATTACCTGACTCTTGGCTTATTATTTTGATCTAATTATATTTTGGTTTGTGAACAAAAAGGCCATAAACTGGCTCATTAGATGATATTTCTATTTCTGTGTTCATCTGTCCCTAAATTCTACTAGAGTGCTTCAATATAGCATTGCCTATATTATCACATTGCCTTTTACACTGAAATTAAACAGTTATGGAATAGACTATCGAACAAATAAATGTTTTGTAAATAGTTCTTAATTCTAGGATAAGGGAAAAAGAAATACAACAAAACTAACAAATATAGAATTACTTTATCAGATTTGATATTTCATGGTTCCAAAATTTGAGATGTAAAGGAACTCCCTAAAACACAAAAAAAGTTTAATAATATTTCATTCTTCCTTATAGGAATATAATCAAGTTAGTAATTGTAGATTAAATTATATGAGTCTGTAACTAACTCTAAATCACCCAGGGCTAGTACAGGGAGATGGACAGGATGTAGATGGCACAAATTGAGCCATGAATTATGTGGAACATGGATGGTAAGCTCACGGAGGTTCATCAAATGATTTTTGTTTTTTCTGTTTTATATTTCCTAAAATAAAAGATGTTATTAAATGGGTGGGTAATAGGGGGTATAAATATGATCAAAATCCATTACACACATTGAATTCCCACCAAAAAAAAAAAATGAGAACCTAGAAGGGAGAATGATGTGGGGCAAAGATTAAATATTAGTTGCATGTGCAAATCTTCCAGAATTAAACCCATTAATCTGTACAATATGCAGTAATAAAAAGTGTGGGGAAAAAAGCAGAAAGAGAAATTATCCATTCAGGTAGTTGTAGCGTGTGACACCTGCTGGAGGCCCATGTTAGAGCTCTGGCTCTACCAGTAACATGTTGTGTTATTTAGGCTGTGTTACTTCCTAGACATCTTTTTTCTGTCACTAAATAACAACATTAGAAGAAATCAATGGTTTCCAAAAGGGTAGAATTACCTGAAAGCTTTGAAACTTTCACTTGCAACTCAAACTTGCTTTGGGTTTAGAAGGTAGACAGGAATGTATACTTAAAAATAACTTCTAAAGCAACTGTGATAACACCTTTCTTTACACATACACAGCTTTGTGGGTAACAAAGAGTGACTTAAGACTCCATCCATGGCCACTTTCATTTAGTAGATCTATTATGGGTTCTCAGAATATTAAAGTTTTTTTTTTTTTTGTGTGTGTGTGTGTGTTTTTTTAATGTGGGTTTGTGGGTAACAAAGAGTGACTTAAGACTCCATCCATGGCCACTTTCATTTAGTAGATCTATTATGGGTTCTCAGAATATCGAGTTTTTTTGTGTGTGTGTGTGTTTTGTTTTTTTTAATGTGGGTACCGGGAGTCGAACTCAGGACCTTGCGCTTGCCAGGCAGGCGCTTATGCCACTGAGCCATATCACTGGCCCAGAATATTGAGTTTTGAAAAGTTTCTTGGGTGATTCTCACAGGTGGTCCACATGCTCAGCTTGAGAAGCGCACTTAGAGCTCATCCTTTGCTCCCTCTGCCGCTAACACCCTGTGAGATACCCTGAGCATTACCTTTTGACTGATCTCTATTTTGTATGATGCCAGGAATGATGGGTTATTTTTATGTAATGGTTAAGGAAATAATTCTTGTATTGAATCATGGAGCAATGAAGAAATGGATACTAGTTTAATTGTTGTTGGGGAATGAGAATTTTCAAATTAATTTTATCAATTTAAATTACTAATATGAAGAAATTATTTTAGTATATTGCTTCCAGTGCTGCTTCCTGATGTTTACATTGTACGTAGTTTTTTTTTTTTTCTTGCTCCTAGTGGATAGATTGCTAAATTCAGATTAATGAGAATCATCGTTTTCTTCCACCTATGTTTTACCAAATACTTACGTGCTACACGAGCAGGGAATGAGGTACTCCTGTAGATGATCACCAAGCTTCTCTGCATAGTAAACAAAGGTGAGATGTGAGAGTTGAAAAAAACATTGTGACGGATTTCTGCTGCCAATAAGGAGCCAAAAATATGAGTCACAGAAGTTCTTACAGTGGCCCAAACTACCTTTCGGGGAAGAGACGTAGAAGTAAACTGCAAAAGCCATCAAACCTTCAATATGTCCATCTCTTCTTTACCTTTCCATCCATATAGACATTTCCTACTCTAGAAAAAGTACTTTCTGTAATATCGCACTGCTTATTCCATATGATGTCAATAATAGGAAAGATAAGGAATTAATGTGTCATTATAGCAAACATTGCAAGTAGAGCAATGCTAACTCACCATAGGGGCATAATATTGGACAGTGATAATAAAGAAATCTTTACCAGCTCGCTTTGCCTTTTGTATTTTGTCTCATCCACAAAGGGTTCCTCAATTGCAGAAAATGCTATACCATCCTACAGGTTTTTAATATTCTACTTATTTTTAAAAGTTTGCTGCTGAGTAAAGGACTTATATGCAATTATAACTCTTAGCCAAAAAAATAACCATCTTTGCCACCATAAGCACTATGATATGAATCTTCCCGGAAGGGCTGTTGATAGCCAGTTCTGTGATTATGTCAAGGAGAAGGGTGACATGTCACATAATATAAGCCACACAAATACAAGTGCAGGTAAATGCTTCAAAACATAAGCCTTAGCTACCCTGTACGCAAGACAGCTGTAGCTGTTATAGATTTCAGACCCCAAAATCAAACTCCAGAGGAAAAAAACCACCTCTTCCTTCTTTGTCATCTTTTTAGATGCAAGGAAACCATTTTCAAGAGCCCTTTTCCCACTTCTCCAACAATTCATTGGTCAGGCTTAGGTAATATGTTCATTCTAAGGGGAAAGGAGCACCATGGCTAGATTACACTGAAGTGGAATTGATTTTGGAAAGTCAAATACAAATTCACTCCAGCAGCAGAAGACAGGGAGAATTCACAACTCATTCCCAGTCCAAAAAGCCATGATAGATCTCCTACAGTGTGATCCTTGATTTGGATCTGCTACAGTGTGATCATTGATTTGGAACTAAAAGAGATCTTTGGGTCTAATAGTTTCCTAAGCCTGTTATAACAAAATATCACAAACTAAGTGGCTTAAAACAACAGCCAAGCTGGGCAAACGGCACGTGGCTGTAATCCTAAAACAGAGAGAGACTAATTTAAGAGGATTGCAAGTTCACGTCCTGTCAGGCCAACTCACAAAAACTAAAAAGGGCAGTGGGCATAGCTCAGTGGCATAGCAAACCAAAAATCAGACATTTATTCTCTCACCATTCTAGAGTCTCCAAGTCTAAAATCAAAGTGCGACAGAGTTATTCTCCATCTGAAAACTGTATGGGAATCCTTCCTTTTCTAGTTTCTGGTCATTCACCAGCAATCTCTGGCATTCCTGCAGCTGTGCAACTCTGATCTCTCATTTTCTCATCACCAGCTGTTCTCCCAGGGTACTGTTGTCTTTACATGGCTGTCGTCTTATAAAAATACCAGTTCCACTGGATTAGACCCACCCCACTCACACCTGACCTCATTTAAAATAATTAATTATATCTGCATCCTTATTGTTTACAAATTATTACTTCCAAATAAGTTCATATTCTGAAGTATTGGAGGTTGGGACTTCAACACACCAGTTTTGAGGGACATAATTTTACCTGCACCAGTCAGCTTCTACAGACCTTTCCAGTTTGATCTAGTCTATGTCCAAAACTCCCTGAAATGTCAGCAAATGAACTGGAATGTAGCAATCTCTGTTGGTCCTTTACAAACACGCAGATTCCTAGGCTTTGTCACAGACTTGCTGAATCAGGATCTCTTAAGGCAAATGCCTTGAGATCTGCTTTTTTTTTTTTTTTTTTTTTTAATGTGGGTACCGGGAGTTGACCTCAGGACCTCGTGCAAGCCAGCAAGCGCTTGTGCCGCTGAGCGATATCACCGGCCCTTTTTTTCCTTTATGTGGGATCCGGGAGTCGAACTCAGGACCTCGCACTTGCCAGGCAGGCGCTTATGCCACTGAGCTATCTCACCGGCCCTGAGATCTGCTTTTTGACAAGTGTCCCGGTTCAGTTTTACAATGAATCAAGTTTGAAAAAACTGCAGTGAGACTGTGTGAGCCCTCACTAAGCATCTGCCATTTTCTTCCCAGCTAGAGAAGACATTGTATGTGTATCAGCTCATTTAAGTGTAACACTGATCCTAGAAGCCACTCTGGACATCTTCATTGTCCACCTGGAGAAATACCTGGGTGAGAGTAGAGCTGGCATTGGAGCTAGGCCTGACCTCAAAATATACTCTTTTTCCATCATGCCAACTCACCTCTTAATAGTAAAGAATCGTGAATCTTCCAACCCAGTGCAGTTCACTTTCCTTGTCTTATTTCTAGGGCTAAAATAGTCTTCCTTTGTTCTTGTCCAAGGGAACAAAAGATAGATAGCAGCTGCCCTCCATCTTGTTTTGTGTGTATTTAAAAGACGTCCTCTCCCTCTAATCCTTTACCTTTCAGCCATTCTTTTATATAGCATCCATTTAGCTATCCTACTTACTTCCTCAAGAACCTCTTCAGAGTACTCAGTGTTCCTCTACAGAGGATAAAATTTTAGAAAAGTGCACGTCCCCTGCTGCCCTACCTGGAATAGGGCTGAAACAAAAACTGCCTGCTACAGTAATTCTGCCTCCTGTCCTTTGGGCATACAACAGGTCATTTGGCCTTCAGCAGTTCATGCCAAGTTCCACTGTGGAAGAAAAAAGTCTTCAAAGCTCTTTACAACTTGAACATGAGTCAGAAATGCTGCCTACACATGTGCTCAAAGGGCAGGTAGTTGGCAGATGCAGAGTAGAGGAACTGGGGCATTGTTTTCCTGAGAACTTTGCCACTAGGATCTATTTCAGTGCCATGAGGGGCCACCGAAGGATTTTAAACCAGATGGCAACGTGATAAAATTTAATATCTAAAAATTATGATACCTATTGGAAAAAAATGGATTGGAAGAAATAAGAAAACACGAGAAGACATTTCCTAACTATATTTCTGGGAAAATAGTACCATAGGAGAAGCACAAACCCAGAAAATGTGGCACTTTTTCCTACTATATATTTCTCAGTCTGAAATAGTCTGTCATGAATGTTTGCAGCTCAGGGCAAGGGCTCCTTCTGACTGAGAGTGGACAAGAACTGATCTCCCAAAGTCAAATAATCAAGTGGAATTCATATAACTCAGACAAATGATGTATCAAAATCCGACCATTCGATAGTCTTACATACATTGTTATTGACTTCAAATTATAAGAACTGATTTCTTTTTTTTTTTTTTTTTTTGTGGGTACTGGGGGGTCGACCTCAGGACCTCACGCACCAACAGGCGCCCGTGCCGCTGAGCGATATCACTGGCCCCTTTTCCGTATGTGGGATCCGGGAGTTGAACTCGGGCCCTCGCGCTTGCAAGGCAGGCGCTTACGCCACTGAGCCATCTCACCGGCCCAAGAACTGATTTCTTAAAACACAAAGCAAAACTAAAGTACTAAATAGAGATAATCATATGTTTAATGCTATGTGTCATTGATATTTATAATTGATAGTATACAATGGATCAGATCAGGGGTCTTGGTACCAAAAGTTAGGTAGCTCTGCCATGCCCTGGCAGCATAGCATATGGTGAGTTATGGAAAAGCTGTCTCAGTTTTCTCACCTATAAAATGGCATAATGGTGAACTCTAAAAATGAGATGACAAATGAGAAGTGCTTCTCACAGTGATAAGCTATGGTGCACTCTAAACACTTAGCAAGAGGATGTCATGGTTGTTGTTTTCTTAAGAACAATAGAAATTTATTGATGTTATTAAGCAAAAAATTTTGGACTGGAGAAAGCATTTAGTGTGCATTATTAAAAGTTGAAATTTGAAGAATAAAGAGTTAGAAAGGTTCCATGCAATTTCTTTGTCAAGCCATGCAAATACTCACTCCCCACCCTTTTTGGCCATTTTCCTCCAATAAACAGTGTATTTATTTCACCCTTCTGACACCCATGTAGAGTCACTTGCCTCTTACATAGTACTGAATCATGGATGATGCTTTCAAAGCTGTATATTGACCCTGGCCTCCCTACATGTCCCTAATAACCGTGGCAAAGCTCCACAAAGAATCCACAAGCAGATTTACTCATCTTTTTATTTCCTCGTTGTTCTGTTCTGTGACAGTAATGCTCAGAACTGGCACTCTTAACCTTTCTCCCTGTTTTTGCCTTAGAGCTGTCGTTCAGTGTATAAATATGCACTGAGTTGGAATGCTTTCTGGAGTTCACCAAGAGATATGGAGCCTGGTCTCCTTACGTATATGCTATAGACTGAAGTGTTTGGACACAGTGTAATGTTAGGAGATTACAAAGGAAATCAGAATAAATTCAAAGGCAGTCATTTCTAAAGGCTGGAGCAACCTTTCAGTTGGAGGTTCTGAAGAAGCAGATGCTATGTTTTTTAGTATCGTGAAGAGAAGGAAAATGCGCAGTACATCTCTAAGGCTGCATTGGGAGGCCGTTCTCTGAAAGTAATTGAGCTGTTTGGAGTGTGTTTGAAAGTTCCCATTTAGCCTTCATCAGTATCCACTGCCTGCTCCGAGCTCTGAGAAGTTGGGCATCTCCAGCATTGTGAGAAGGGGTTGCCAGGCATCTGAAAGTGTCCATTCCGAGCAGAGAGGTGAGCAGGGAGAGGGTGGGTGCCCACTTTCATCTCTGAGACATAGGCTGCTTGCCTGTGCCTGAGGGCTCACTGGTACCTCCATCCAGAGAGTTGCATGCTCACAGTGGCAGAGCTGGATAACTCTCGTCCAACAGGCAGACCACCTAAAAACAGCTGCAGTTATCCACCTCACCAGCCCCTGCATCCAAAGTTCTTGAACGTACATTTCCTTTACCTAAGACAAGCTTGCCACCACCATCACTATGGGCTTCACCCGCCATCCTGTCTGTATATGGCCTCAGATTAGAAGCCACCAATCTGGGAAGCTTTTCTTGCTCCTTACCATGTTGAAGTGAGAAGTACCTCAACTTTGGTTTCTGGAGTTGAGCAAGAGATATGGCGTTTGGTCTCCTTATGTATATGCCATAGACTGAAGTGTAATGATAGGAGATTAGAAAGGAAATCAGAATAAATTCAAAGGGATTCATTTCTAAACACTGCAACTTTTCAGTTGGAGGTTAGGAATGAAGAGGTTCCTTGATTTTTTTTTTTTATTCAAGGCTTTTAATGAATCAAACTACTGTCTTGCTTTTGTATCTGAGTATGACCCCGAGTAGTATAATACCCTGTGGAGTTAAGCTGTGTTCACCCCAGAATGAAAAGTGATTCTCAGTGTGTATCAGACTGACAATAAATTATCTTCTAAAACAATTGAGTAACTATGGTTTGGAAATGGAGAAGTTGTTTGCTAGCTTATGAATATGAATTATCAAAACTCTCTTACTTTCAGATAATTTTGATGACTCTGATTTTATGCTTTTCAGTTTGCACATGTCTACATGATTGTCCTTAATAGATGGTGGAAGTCCCAGCCTTTGTAATTGACAAGCACCTGGTAGAGAAGGGGTAGCAGAGAGGGCGCTAGGTTAGGGACAAGCTCAGAATCTCCTTTTCCAGTTGGTTTTCAGGGCGGAGAGAGAGTGGAGACACAACCCAAGTGGAAGAATGCTGCAACTAGATACATTCAGGATGAGTGCAAGTAACGAATTCAGGGCTGAATGATAAGGCCAATCATTTCAAATGCCTTTTATAAATTGTAAACAATGATAATTGGTAAGCTTGACTATGTATTTATACTCATGTATTTATACTCTCACCAGTAGACTCCACTATGGAAGTAGCCCTCATCTTTGCTGTCTTTGGACTTGAATCTCTTTTTGCCCTTGTTCTGTGAATTTGGACTTTTAGCAAATTATCTTTATGATTCTCTATTCTATGGCATACCTGGAAAATTCATCTGTCATGAAGGTCACAAAAGCCAAGCCCTGGGAATGGAACCCAGTGGCCTGATAGTCCCTGTCATTGAAGAGCAGTCCCCATTTCCCTCCTCCTGTCAGACGGGTTATAATGTTTCAGGCCATCTTGTCTCATTGATTGGGTTGTACATCTCTCATTCCGCAAAGTCAGGGTACTTGAGAACTTCTGTGGAGCCAGAGAACTCTTCCTCATTCTCGGTCTCTGACTTTGTCATTGGTATTATTTACTACATTTGATTATTATTATAAGAAAAAGTCAAATGTCAAGGAGACTACAAGGACCTTAGGACACCAAATCTCGCCCTCTCCTGGAGAAAGATTTGAAAATATATTGTCTTGTATTGTGAAGATGATGTATACCCTTTGAATAGAATCATAGCATCATACCATAGAAATTCTTATTCACTTGTTCAAGCCTGCCAGCCTATCATTTTATGTGCCTAACAAAATATGTGAGATCATATATATATATATATATATATATATATATATATTTCTTTCCTTAGAACATAACCTAGATTCTCCCACAGTACAAGTTCCTAGTGATGAATAAAATGATTTTTTTTTTTTTCTGTCTTGGTCTGGAAATACCGGCTAACATTTTTTATGGGAAAAAGGATCGTGAAGATTTTTTGTTTTATTATTGCCAGAAATAGTTTGCCATTCTTTCTACCACTCACTTTTATTTTTTTTATCCTTTCTACTATTTTTTCTGTTCTCCAGCAATTTCTCTATGATCTTGGAGAGATAAACTACAACCACACTTAGCCAAGATCTCTCTCATTTACCTGTGTAGTTTTGTATCTCTATCACCTGCTTTATATGCTGAGCAGTTTACAGAAAAGTTAAGCAGAGATTGAACTGCTGAAAATCAAGTCATTTCTTAAGGATGGAGAGCAACTTGCTATTTGGATGAATTTCATTATGAACCTTTCCAAAGCAAATAATCATTCCTTACTTTATCTTTTATGCAAATCCTGATTTCCACATATAAGCCTTACTTTAAAGCAGTGCTTACTTCTGTAATTATCTTTATATAATGGTCACTCTCCAATCTTATAATTGAAACTTGGGTAATTTTCATTTACTTTCTGGCTTCTAGCTCACTGAAATGTCTTATCTCTATTTTATTTTGGTAACTTTCTTGTAGGAACTATAATCGTCCATGCAAAATCGTATCTCTATTTCAGTCTGAAAAGAGACCCAGCAGGCATAGGAGTCCAGAACATACTAAGGAAGGAAGTACTCAGAGCCAGGTTAAGTGAACTATTGATTTCTCTGGAAATCATAATATATTGTGATTTTTTTTTCTTGAAATAGAGAAGTATCTGATTTTGTCATTTAATTCTAAAACATACTCAACTATATTTTCCTTTTCACTCTCCCTCTGTGGGTTTATTCCATCATATTAATGAGAAGTGGGTCATCCTGCTTTTGAGTCATTCATAAAAGTTTTCCTTTTCTAATTGCAAAAAGAATCATGAGTTTCCTTTTAGAAAGGATCTCTCATTTTGGGGCGGATGAAATATCTGAACGAGATAAATATCAATCAGAATTGAATGTGAAGATGAAATTTCACTTGCCATTTTTAACATTAAATACATATTTGAAAAATGTGTTCTTCTTTGATAAATTTCCTTTCATTGTCACATCAGGAATACTGATTCCAACCAGAAAACTAAATTATGATCCTCTGTCCAAGACACTGTGCTCTTTTTGGCCTGTACCGAGACAGCAAACGTCAGCGTGAATTGAGGCGTTTCCAGGCTAACTCTGTAGGGCGTGCATCCATAAAACATGCCCTTCGAAAGCTGCGGCTTTGTTGGGATGACACATCAAGCATGATTCCCAAGGGCCTGTGGTCTAGTTTAACCTTCAGAACCAGGAGAACTTGGTGTCTGCGAAGTCCTGCTGGTGCTCACACCTTCCATTGTAGAAGGGCATCTGGGTCAGGTACGCTTCTCCATGCAGGCTGATTAACTATAGTTGTATGCAAATTACCTCTCTTCAGGTGGTATTTACTGCTCTCAAATTAGTAACATATTCAGATGGCAGGCAAGCAAAAGAATTTGTAAAACAAGAACACAAAAGACATGCAATATGTCTGGTCTTGTTTTGTGCATTGATGTGAGAGCAGCGTGGGTAAACTAATAATACCAACATGGTAGTTTCATCACCAACCTGATGGTAGAGGAGCCCACAGGAGACAGAGGCCCTTTCCTAACATTGATGGCTTTCCTGACATTATTGGGAAGAACAGGCCAAACTGATAGGTATATTGTCTGGCTGAATTATCGTAAATTCTCTCTGATGTTTTAATTAGCTCTGCTCTTTTTTCTCCTCCCTTTTTGATCTCAAGCATATGTGTATGTTTGTATCATTAATTTAGAAAATCATTTGGTATCATCCATCTAGTTTCACAGCATCATGCAGTGTGAAGAATGTTGGCCTAAAAGTCAGGACTCAAGAATTTCCATCCAGATCCACCACTAGCTTGTAATATGCCCTTGAGCTCAACCTTTTAAAACCTTAGTTGTGCTTATATTGTTTGATCAATATTTCATGCCTATATCTTGTAATCTGAGCGACTACTTTAAAGATAATAATATGCAATATATTAACCATTGTTAATCTGCTATTACCTTGTATTGAAATTCTGTATTATTTTATTGCTTTTTCTTTTTAAAATTTAAAAAAAGGAAAAAATAAATAAAACCTTACATTCTCCTTCTATGTGATGAAAGATTAGAACTGAACAATTTCTTAAATAAGTCTCAACTTCTTAGGGTCTTTGTGCTTAGGATCCTGTGGAAGGGGCTATCATGTGACCACTGGAATATGAGAAGATAGTTATCGTATGAAAATGAAGAAAGTCATATTAATTCTTGCTGTAGCCAGTTTACAAAGCTACTACTGCAAGTCTTTGAGCAATGGGAAATACATTTTCTTCCCTTTTAGTATGTGTTCTTCATTAAAACAGAGTGTAACACGAACTGTCATCAAGAGAAATTTTTCCAAGAAGGTGATCCGCATGGAACATGATAATTCAGAAAATTACCTTACTTTATGGGTCATTAGGTTGATTTATAACCCATATTTTTTGGAGGGGAGTACTGGGGGTTGAACTCAGGGCCTTTGCACTGAGCTGTATCCCAAGCCCTTTTCTATTTTTGGTTATGAGAAAGTCTCACTAAGTCACTGAGTTACTCAGATTACAAGTTACCCAGGCTGGGCTGGAACTTGCCAACCTCCTGCTTCAGCCTTTCAGAGTGCTGGTGTTTCAGATGTGTAACACCACACAGTGCTTCTAACTCACTCTGTTGCCAGTTTTGCTCCTTTAATTCTTAAAGAACAAAAGAAGTATGAACTATGTATGCATGCTATCTGTATCTTCAAACAAATGCCCAGTGGGTCTTAAATCTCTAACACTGTGTCAGAAATCCAGAGGCAATGTGATTGAGTAAGAAGTGAGCTGATTATATAACTTCCAAGGTTTGGAAGAAACCTCAAAGGTACTTTAGTCAAATTACACAAACATTTTCAAAATACTTTATACCTTCTGAAGACTTGGCTTTCTATCACAGATTTTCCAAGTTATAACTGCCCAGAGAAGCCATTTAAATTCCAAGAGAATCAGCTTTCTCATCTGTGGAAGAGAGAAACTGAACTCAATTATCTTTAAATCTTTGTTGCTTTAATATTTTGGGGTTGTAGCTCAGTGGGAGAGCGCTTGCCTAGCATATGCAAACTCTGGGTTCAATTCCCAATATAGGAAAAAAAAATCCTAATAGCTTCTTATTCTACTAGGCACTTTCAGTGTTTCAGAAATCTGCTCTTGGATGAAAACACATTAGCAAAGGAGAATCAAAGTAAAAAAGTAGGTGATAATGAGATTTTTAACATAGTAGTAAAATTAAATGCTTTGAGGTTTGGCATAATCATCCAGTAGTTTATTTTCTTACTGAAAGTAAGAAGTTAAGGAGGCGATTTACTCTTTCAAGTCAAAACTTCCTGTTATAACTAAGTAATAAACATACTTCTTAGTAAGAAGTGGCTGAGGCTTAAAGAATACTAACTGCTGAGGGTGGTCAAACAGCACTTCCTTATTATTGCCATTGAGCACGTTCATAAACTCTGTCTTTTATTATTGATAATAGTATGTCTCTACTTTCTTTTTTTTTTTTTTTTTTTTTTTTTTGTGGGTACCGGGGGGTCGACCTCAGGACCTCGCGCGCCAGCAGGCGCCCGTGCCGCTGAGCGATATCACTGGCCCCTTTTTCGTATGTGGGTTCCGGGAGTCGAACTCGGGCCCTCGCGCTTGCAAGGCAGGCGCTTAAACCGCTGAGCCATCTCACCGGCCCTGTCTCTACTTTCTTATACCAAAAATGTTCAACAAGACATAAACCTTGCTTTCCTGAATCACTAGTCACAAAGATATTCAGAGTAAGTAGAAGAACACCCTACAAATATTTCTTAAAAGTGTCTTATTCAGAGCAGTTAGAAGAGGCTATCTTCTTTCAGTTTTATCAAGGAAATGGACTCCTCCGGAGTCTTATTTCCACTTCTAATCACACAATAGCTTTGTTATATGACAATTGCTCTGTTATATCTAGTGTAGTATTTAATTTTCTAAATAACTTACAGTATTAATTCAAAGTAAAATATTGATATTCCTTAAGTAAAATTTTAACCCAAACTTGGTCATAAACTTATCAAGGAAATAATAAAGATAATTTTCAGAATAGAAAGAAATATTTTGTTTAGACTCACACACAAAAGAAAGATTTCTTTTATAGAGGAAAAGTTACCCATGCTATTTATTTAACAATGGAAAGTCAGACTAAAATGATTCCTATGACATTCGAGTGGAATCATGTGAGAAGACTGGACTGTATTTACAAATAGTTTCAGGCTCTGTGCATGACACGCGAATGGGATCATGAAGATGAATTGTATGTGTTGCACGATGAATATGCATGTTAGAACTCAAGCAGGATAATTCTTGTAGTTGATCTGCTGGGAAACCACTTCTGCAAACAGCTTCCAGCTTCTACATTCAAGTAGTTATTAATAGAGCAAAGCCCAAGTGAGATTATACCCAACTGTAGGCCAGCAGAAATACTACTTTAGAAGCAAGGGAAGCTAAGACTAAGCCATAGCTATTCTCCGATAGTCTGAAGAATATACATTTGTAAAAATGGAACTAACTCTCCTAATGAAAATATCAGTTATACTCCCAGGAATCTAAAAATATAATAATTACTAATTCTAATTCCAAACCCCAGAACATAAATTTGGATAACTTAAAAAATGTAAGCCTCTCTGAGAAGTAACACAGCCTTTTGGCCTAAGATAATGTCTTTGGGGAAAGGAAGTTACAAAAAAAAAAAAAAATGAGAGGAAGAGGTATGTAGAAAAAATACTCAGCAAAGGATATGACTAGAACAATATTTTATAAAGAGAAAAAAAGAATTTAAAATAATAAGTTTTCATTAAATTCAAAGAAAGAGCCTTACGCCAGGCTAAGACTCCCAGTTCTCGCTTTTATGGTATGGGTTTGCTTCCCATTTCTGCTGGCTTTGATGGTTTCTATTAAGCAAAAGTGCTTCATGGAGATCACGGACATCCATTCTCTTCCAGGATGTCAGGACTTGTGTTTTCTCATCCTAACACAGTCCACCAACCACACGTTGGAAGAGCTTGGAGACACATGTGGTTGTGTGCTTGCATGGACACTGAAGGTCACCTATAACCCTTCTGCATTATTATGTGACTAATACAAAAAACACACACACACGTACACACACACGCACACACACACACATTTTAATGCTTTCTGACGTGGTACATAGGGAAGGGTGCAGAGTGGATGGTCAAAAAAAAAAAAAAAAAAAAGAGAGCAGGATAGCAAAGACCATTAGACAAGAGGAAAAGAATTGGGGGAGGAATGAGTAGGGAAGGGAAAGGTAGGGTAATGGGGTAGATACAATCTAAATATGTTATATGCATACATAAAAATGCCAAAATGAAGCCAAATATTTTGTAATTATTAATTACAATTACTCCTTGCAATTAATATTCACTAGTATATAAAGGAAAAATAAGATCTTTAGAAAAACTAAAGGTAGCAGAATTTGAGCAAAGAGTGACTTGTAAATTCAGCAGCGCTCAAAGCCAGACTAAATTCAGAGGACTCAGCTCGCAACATGGTCAGGCATTTATGGATGAAAAATGGAAGCACAGTGCATAGACTGCTCTATTGATTACAGTTCAACATCTGGCTTCTTTGAATGAGGTTTGACCTCACAGTTAGCTGCCTGTGATTAACTAAAGCACAGTTGGTGTGATTGGCTGAGACTCAACTATTCGTTGCAAAAGTATACTCCTATGTTAGACTCATGGTAAATTTATACCTAAGTTAGATTGCAGACCATTATGGAAAAACTCCTGTCTAGAGGTATCCTTAGACTAGACTTAGTTTACTTTAACAAGAGAAAGAGAAAACAAACCCTACTGCAATATAATAGAATGGTGAGAGGGAGTGCTAGAAACAGAAGGAAATATTTAAAATATTTTTATATATATTTAATATTTATTTTTTACTCTTGTTAACACAGCTTTAGATTCACTGGTAACCAGTTGTCCTTTCACTGGATTTTTATGGTACAATACATATCTTCAACTTACCAAGTGATCATGTCCCACAAAAGCCATTTTAAGATGAAAAATATTAAGTCAAAAACTGTTCAGTATACTCAACCTACTGAACATCGCAGCTTGGAGATGCAGCACACTGACTCTCGGTTGTATCCCCCTGTGATCACCTGGAGGACTGGGAGCTGCAGCTCACTGCTGCTGCCCAGCACTGCAGGCTGCATCATACCATGTATTACCAGCCAGGGAAAAGATCAAGATTCAAAACCGAAATATAGTTTCTGCTAAATTATGTGTCACTTTCATGCCATCGTAAAGTTGAATAATCTTAAACCATCATTACTCAGGGGCTGTCTATGTCTGATGAAGATGTGGACAACTTAATGCTCAGTTCAACACAGTTATCTTTTCTCCTAGCTGGGTATGAGGAATGTTCTTCCTTCAGATGTGACACATGGTTTGGCCAATAGAGAAGAGACTGAATTCTATCACCCTTCACATGTCTGTTGTCTCCTAACTACCTTCCTCATTAGACCATGAAAGTTGGAGTGGCAGTGGGTCCATTTCATTTAGATCTTACATTCTATATAAACGCACCTCACTAGAATCCTCAATCCCAACTAAGCAAAACTGTCTAGCCAGATCTCAATCAAATCATTTATATTTAGACTATGTGTATTATTTAAGTGACCAGATCAACTAATCTACAAAAGGAATATCTTTAACTCTACATATGGGCTAAACATCTGAGCTTAAAAGGAAGAGGGCCCCTTATAAATAATTTCTTATGCTTTTAGAGGAACTTTGAAGCCAGGAACTTGAGAGAAACTTTACCTTATTTCTGACCCTGGTTCTGCATTTGACATTAGTTGTATGTTTATAGCAGTCGCTGTTGTGTGACTGTACAAATTCGCTATATCGATATTTTCATCCTGAATTAATTTGTCTAAGGTTTCTAGGGGAGTGCTGATTTCATACGGGAAAGAAGGTTAGGTTATGGAGTTCTGTAACTCAGCACATTATAATTCTGACTTCTACCATACTCCAGAGGAATTAGTCTGGATGAATTCAGAAGACTAAATATTGGAAAAATTGCTAGCACTACTAAATCAAGCGACTCTGGGCAGTTTACTCCTTGCAAGCAAATTAGTGTATTAACTCTTTCCAATCACTGATTGAATCAGAGTTGCACATAATCTTATTTGTGACATGCTGGACTTGCATATTGAGTAGTTAGAAAGTAGAATGTGTGTCCAACCAGATGTTATTCTGAAAAAAAGGAGAGGTTTTGTTTAGTTGTTTTTTCAGTACTGGGAATTGCAAACAACACCTTTGCACTGAGCTACTTACTCAGATCACTTTACTTTTTATTTTAGGATAGGGTTTCTTTAAGTCACTAAATTGTCCTGGCTGGGCTCAGACTTGGAATCCTCCTGCCTCAGCCTCCCAAAGGGCTGGGCTTACCATGCCCAGCAAGGAGGTTTCTTAAAATGTAAAGGTATTATAAAATTGCTTATCCATGGGTATAATCCTGATTTTTTAAATAGGTCCTAATCTCATCCAATTCCCAATTCAGTGAATTTCCACCTAAATGTTAGCGCTGCAAGAGAGCTAAGAGTTGATGCTCTATTTTAGGGCAGATTGAGTTCATATATACATCACTTATTAGGTCTATTATCTTGATCAACTTATTTAGTTTCCCTAAATATCCACTTTTGTTTGTAGATGACCTGATAATAGAATGGCTTTGTAGAATTTTTGAGAATTAAATGTTGTAGCCCATGTTATTGGTTCAGTGCTTAACAGAAAGGAAAACACCATGAGTGGTAGTGACCAACCTCCATTTCTTTTCATCATCATTTCTTCAGGGAGATGCAAGAGGTTGGTATCATGCAAATATCTTCATAGAGGATTTCAATGAGCACATGCTTTTTTACTCCTTCCTCAACTGGTTCCAAAGACATAGGAATAAGACACAGGACTAATTTCATGCACAATGCCAGAGAGTTTTAAGGGAAGATGGCTTAGTCCACCTAGGCTCCTATAATAAAGTACCAAAAGATGCCTAGCTTATGAACAACCAAAATTTCTTCCTCACAGTTTCAGAGGATTGGAAGTCTGAGATGAGACTCTGGTACATTTGATGTCTGGTGAGCTTATTCCTAGGGTTCACAAATGACATCTTCTCTTTAATAGGGGTATGGATGTTATTTATGAGGCATCCATCAGCAGGATCTAATCACCTCTCAAGGATCTTCCACCCTAGTATCATCACACTGCTAATTAGGTTTCAACATTTAAATTTGGGGTACAGGCTACAAAACATCCAGACCATAGCAGTGGCAGTCAGGAGGACATGAATTTGAATCCTTATTTCCACATAAATGCTTCACCTGCTTTAAACAAATTATTTAACTTTCATTCTGCTTAATCTATTATGAAAAAAGAATAAATCATATTTAGCTAAATGTGGGAGTATGATAAGTTATCTCCAATGTAAAAAATTAACTCAGAAATGCAATATTATTAAATAACGTTTAGCTTGGTGAATGATGCTTATAATTTTACTTATGTGAAGAACTTTATAAAGTCAAGAAATTATTAGATTTTTCTGGTTTTAGGGGGTTTGTGGGGGTTATGGTCTTGTCCGTAATCCTCAAAAACTATTAAACATGGAAAATCTGCCCTCATTTTCAACCTTCTTTCTTCAGTACAAATGACAGCCATATTTATAATCTTTGTTTTTATCCAAGTAAAGCTGAGGAAAGGGATGTGGAATCCACCAAGAAAATTATTTTCCCAGGAGGGTGACTCAGCCCTCAAAAAGCAAATCAGCTGTATGAAATGTGAAATAGTGTCTAATCATTGAGAAGAATAATTACATTATAAATATTAGCTCAGATGACAAGGAGTGGAGAACCAAAGGAGAGGGGGCAGTGCTCCATTGTTTGACTTTGTTGGACGCCTTCCAACAGAGCTAGAGCCAGAGCAAGGGGCTTGTCTGGGGAGAGCCCAGTGTAGGTACATGTAAGGTCACCTAATAAATGATACCACTTTTAAAGGTTTTCCCTGTTTTCTTCTTCTGGGCTCCAATCCTTTATCTCTTTCTGAGCTTTATGAAAGGAAACTGCCACTCAGAGCAAATGCTCATATGCCTCCTTGTTACCCTTATTCAGAGAACTCTGGGTGGCATGTTGATGGCCAGTCTTCTCTGGAGAATAAGTAGATATGTGGCTTTAGGCCCAAAAATGTGATCTGGAATAAAATCACACAAAGCCATGTGTCTGTACAGACCAGTCAGCAAGGCAGTGTTTATCCTGATTTATCTGCTAATTCCTTACAAGTCTGAAAATCTTTTCCTCAACATCATAGAAGTGCTGTGATCCAAACTATTTTGCTCTTTATGATTGTATTGATATTATGATTTTTTAAATTAAATACGTTTCAAATTTGTCCTACTCCCTTCTATATCTTATTTTAATACTTACACACACATGCAAACATGCCTCCACACACACACACACACACGTCATCTCAGACCAATGAACCCATCTAATTCCTTAGAGTATTTGTATTCCATTATTTGTCAGGTAAAATGTAACCTCCATACTTTACCTGTTGACATTTGAGCAAAAGTGTACAAAAAACAAAATTATTTGTAGCTGGATTAGAGCTTAGCTTCAATCTATCAGACAGTGCTGCAGCCTTATACAATAGGAGGTAGGAGAAAGACTTCTGAAGGGACACAATGAATAGAACAGAAAAATGTGCTAAGCATTCTACTTGCAGCTTATATAAATCCTCCAGACTGTTCCTTGATACTAAAATTTGGTTCACAGTACCTTCAAGCATGTACAGAAAAGCTTATTTTCTTTTCTCCCCCTACTTTTTTATTGAATATTGCTGTATTCCATATGATATAGTGCACACTTTGCATTCATTTGCCTCATTTACTCTTGTGATAATCCTTCGTGATTTGGTAGTATTCTATTTATGGGAGCTTCTGTACTACTTTGAAAGGAAAGATACAATGGATATTTGCTTAGCAGTGCCTTCGTCAGGCTCCATTATGACACATTGCTCATGTGTGTGCTGCTTCCCCCACCTAACTATGTCTTACCCATTATTATATCATTAGCACAAACAGTATAGTCAGGTAAGTGGCAAATCCTCATTCAGTATTGACCATAAGAAGGAGCCCTGGTTGGGAAACATGAGAGCCCTGTTCAAGGTCCTTCTGGCAGCCTAAGACCATGCATTCAATATGACCAAGAAGAAAGCCAACAGGAAACCACTATAACTTTTTTTAGTCCCCCTTTTTCTTTCAAAACATTTCGCAGAAGTTCTTATGTGTTCCTACAATTAGATTTCAACAATAACAGCAAACGTCCATTGTGTTGCATGTAAAGATGTACTCAGTACAGTGTCAAGTAGAAAAACAAGCAGATATCATGACAGGGTATATAGGCTCAATCAATTTTTAAACATATTTGTTCATTTTTATTCTCTATCCAAGCACACTTTTATTCTTCATTCATTCTTATTGAATTCATCCCTTGTTTTTGGACACTTGGTCTATTTCTAAAGTTTCATAAGCATTAAGGTAAAAACCCATACCACGTATCCACATGCAACCTCTCTGTGTGTTTGTCTAATTTTTTTGTTAGGATGAAAGGATCCGTATGGTGTCCACTTCAGTGCGGTTATGTGGTCCGATTTGCTTCTCTGCCTCTGGGAATGAGATTTCCTCTGAGGGTTGTGGCTGCCACTCTGTCTAGTGACTGGAGTAGCATAACTTCATGTGATGTGACTAACAAAGCATGCCAAAGGTCTGCATCTTAAGTGACAATGAGTTATCTGACACCCCTGGGAGACACTTGTTTTTTTCAAAAAGCCTGTTTCTCAGCTGAGTTTTCTGTGATCGGATAGCAGCAAGTCCTGAGCCTTCTCCCATAGAGATTAACCACATGCAATCTTACGTACATGACCATGAGGTAGGGGATTTTGTCAATATGGACTTTTGTGGGATTGGGTCAAATTAAAATAGTAGAAGTCAGCTGCTGGCTTCTTACTGGTCATGCCCAATGTGTAATTTCACAAAGAGCACTGGTCAAGCTGGTTGGTCCTGTCTTGGAACCTCATGTTAGAATAAATACAGATTCATTTGTACAAGCATTCCTTGAGTACCTACTATTACCAGTAGTAGGTATTTGCTCATGCCAAAGCTGTGCTGCGAACCACCAATAGCAGTTACGAGGCAGGCCAAAAGAAGAAGGGCTTTGTGGGTAGAGGGTACACCATGCACCAGCTGGCTTCCATAGAAGGGGGCTTGCAAGCTGAAGAGTAATGGGAAATGAGGCCGAATAGCACAGCAGGAAGTGGTAGGTGACAGAAGCCCCTGTGTCTTCATGTCTCCATTGCACTTATCACATCGTTTGCTCATTCATTCTTTGCTTTCGCTTTAGTTTTGCAGTGCTAGGGACTGAATGACTAAGCTAGAGCCTCTTGCATACTAGGCAATCACTTGTTTCTGTGGTTTGGTTTGGTTTGGTTTTCTGATGAGTACTCAGCCAGAACCACAACATGACTTCTTATTCTCATCAGTAGAAATTACTTCAACAGCTTTCTATTACCCTTAGAGAAGACTAAATCCTTAATATGGTCCGTAAGATCTGGACCAGCCTGTCTTCTGCCTCTTTAGTCTCATTTCTCACCAGCGCAGACTTCTTCCTCCCAACCTCAGCTAGTCCCACTCTCTGACTTCAGCCCTTTCCTTTGATTCTCCTACTGGAGCGTGCCTTCCGTGAAGGGCCTTTACATATGCAGTTTACATGGAATTGTCATTCTTTTCTGCCACTCTTCAGTTTACTTTCTCTTCTCTCTCAGATCTCAGCTCAATTGTTTTTTAGCCAAGGAATGCTTCCCTGAGTTCTCTAAGTAGATTTAATTTTCCACTTAAATTTCTCATAACATTATGTACTTACATGTTCAGTGCTATAGAAATAATGATTGTTAGTGACAAAATATTGCAATAATTTGATTACTATTTCTTTCCTCAAGTAATATCACCATTAAAATCATCAGCAATGTCATTACCATTAAATCAGCCAGCATCAGTTGGGTTACTTACTGTGACCCGACATGATTCTAAGCATTTTATATATTTATAAACTGAGGAATAGGAAATGAAAGTGAGCTACCCAATTATATAGCTAGCTGGTAGGTGATGAAGTTAGAATTTGAATGCAGACATACTCACTCTGAAATCAATTCTGTCAACCACTATCCTTCTATTTATATACAAATTTCATACCTAACACATAAAAATTGCTCAATAAATATTTTTTGAAAGTATGAATGGATGAATAAATTCATTAATGGAAACATCATATATGCCCAACTCTTAGCTGAGGGCACATGATTCTGAGGGTACAAAAAAACCCTGGTAGACTCTTCCTTAAGAGGAATATGTTCTAGAGAAAATTAGGAAGAGAACCTAGGAATTAGGAAGTGCCCCAGAACACTTTCTGTGATGAAAATATTTTCAAAATTACAAAATGTTGGGCTGGCAATATGGCTCAGCGGCATAAGCACCTGCCTGGCAAGCACGAGGTCCTGAGTTCGACTCCCGGTACCCACATGAAAAAAGAAAAAACTTACAAAATGTTAAACAAAGAGGTGAGCTCTGTAGTTTATGTGTGCATCACTGTGACCTTTCCCAATATTGACTTTTGGGTTTATGCAATGTCTGTAATACTCTAGGTGAATATTTCTAAACTTGACTGATGATGCTGCATTTGCTGAACATTTCCTGTCCATGAAACATTCCTTGAAAGCTTTGAAATAGGAAGATCAGATCAATGATAGCATCCCCAGATCTCTACCAGACTCATGGATATGGCACTTACCTAAAAAATATCACTTTAGCTTAATAATTAAATCATCATTATCTTATCAAATATCCATAATTAGAATATTGGATGCCCTTTTCATTACCAAATTCTAATAAAGCATATTCAGTCACCTCATAACTTGCCTTAATACCCTTTGCTAAGATATCTGTTAGAAAAATCTGCCCTAATTGATATTGTTTTTTACAAACAGTACATAAGTAACAGTGCATAAGAGGTTCATATATATAATGTGCTATGTCATAATCAGTTGCATTCCAGCACTGCTAACTAAATAACTGATGCTTCAGTTTTACTATCTAGTCTCTGTTCTCTGTTATTTGTTATAGGACAAAAAATGCCAAATATGGGATAGAAGCATTTGGAAGCATTTGATGATGTTGGAACAATGGATTTTTTTCTCAAAATTTGGGGGATGATTAAATATGTAAATATACATATATCACATTAGCTTGGATTTTCTACCATGGAAACTGTTAGAGTAGCGACTCAGACACTTGATTTCTCTATGCTCATATTTGTTACTAAAGAAGGAATGTGCTATAAAGAGCAAAGCAGTGTTGGTCCAGGGAGGTAATATGATATATATAATTCTGTGAACTATTTATGTCAGGACAAAGCAAATTTAGGCTTAGTTGGCTTTTATGTAGGATTATCTGTAGTACTATCTTACATTAAGTATCACTAGATGATAGTTGGCACATAAAAGCAGATAAATTAATGTTTATATATTTGCCTCTTGTGGTAGAGTTGAAGGTCCTAACTGATGGCAAAAGGATGGATTCTGACTTCAGGGACAAATTTAAGCATCCTGGACCAACTTCACAACCACACCAATCCACAATCAATTCATAGACATCATTTTCTGTAGCCATCCAATTTCAAGTTAGGGTTTTAGAATATGAATTTGGGGGTGAAATTTTTAAGGTTTCTATTTTTTTTAACCTACACCCAAATTTATTTATTTATTTTTTGCTAATTTTATTGGTACACTTTTGATATACGTAATGATCTCATTCCTCATAGGGAATTTGCACGTGTACATAATGTATCTTAATTCTTTTTTCCCCATTCCCCTCCCCTCCCTTCAACCCTTCTTCCCTTCCTTATTTACAAAAGCTTTGTTTCCATTTGATTCCTTTTTTTTAACGTGGGTACCGGGAGTTGAACTCAGGATCTCACACTTGCCAGGCAGGTGCTTATGCCGCTGAGCTATCTCACTGGTCCCTCCATTTGATTCTTAATACCAGATAATGATTGAATTTTTCACAGGGAAGATACTTAACATAAAATGGATAAAATTAAAGTCAAGTACCTTGACAACATTATTGGTTTCCAGAATGAAATAAACTATGAACAGAATTCAGGAGAAATTGAATAGGCCAATTTCACATTTCTGCCGGACTTCACACTACTGTTTCAGATGTCCACTGTGCCACCCTAGATTGAAATGGAGAAGTAGGTGGATGGGTGATTGGGAAGGGGTAAAAGAAGGGCCACTTGGGCACCAACAGATCAAGCAGACATTCTGAAAATCTTTGTAAAGGGATCTTATGTTAAGAACCTCAGTAGAAAGGCTAAGTTCGGGAGTTCTGTCTGATTATAGATACCTTGCTTATAAACGTATAGTGGTCACAGATTAGATTATTTCTAGACTACTTGCTGGCTGTAGAGACCAAATGATACCTTCATATCACTTTCTCTATGATTGTATTGTGGCATCACAGTAGTCCTATGCCCTAGTATAGACCCTGACATAAAGTAGATGCTCCTTTTTTGGCTAAGGAATGAATGAATGAATGGCAGAATGAATGTACAACTGGCTAAATGAGCAAAATGTTGGGACGGATGGAGTAGAATTGTGGCTGACAAGGGCTGCCATCACTCTTCAAGGACCAGTTCAAAATGCCATATTTGCACTACAGCTTTCACTTAGTTAATTACTTCTTTCCTTTGTTCCTGTGGTGATTTATTTATTTCCCTGTTTTAATAGTATTTATCAGTCATTTGGTAGTGACATTCAATGCATATCTGTCCCTTTTACAATGTAAAATTCTTTACTGTAGGGATTGTTGTTTTGTACCTACTTTATTGTACATAGAATCTGTCAAGAACAAAGCTTTAAATATTTCCTAAACTGAGTCTGTGATGTTACTAATATACAAATACATTTTGATTCATTTATGACTTCGTTCATTTAAATAAGACCACAAAATTTTGTGATCATGTGGCAGTCACATTGTAAAACCAGCGCAGAATCTTCTCCAAAGTCAGGTTTTAATCTTTCAGGTTCCCTACAACTGAGCATGTTTATCTCATCCTTTTCCTCCTAGAAATTATATATTGCAGAAAGTTATCAATCTGTGTTATTATAGACTGCCTCAAAGTTACACACTTCTCTGATGTAGAATGAGCTCTCTATATAGAGTTGCATAGCACTAAGGACACTCTGCATCAGTGGTGGCGAACCCATGACATACGTGCTGGAGCTGTGCCACAGCCTGCTGTTTGTTTTCATTGAAAGCTCTCAAAGGTTCGCCATCACTACTCTACATTGACATAGGTACTAGAACCACACTGTTAGGCAATTGAGAAAACAAATATTATAGAAGGAGAAGGTGGAAAGGGACATAGCCAGAAAACCATGAAGGGAATGAAGAATAAAACCTTTTTTCCCAAGCCCTATGTATTAGGGAGCCCAGAAGTGGCATCCCTTTGTACTCCAGCAGTGACGTTTTAATTTATACGCTAAGAATGCACTGATCACCAACTGCAAAAATTGATTCACTTGTCTATCTGATTCAACCCATGTCAAAGTTTGAAAGTAATTATGATAGTGGGGCTGATAGGCGGGCAATTACATATTTGTTCTCTTGCTTCCTCTCCACCCCTCCACCCCAAGGTTGTTTTGTCAGAAAGACAGTGTAGGCAAAAGCCAAGAGAGCAGTCTTCGGAGAAGTGGTAATGGGCTCCTACAGCACAGGCCATAATAAATAAGAGTAGAGCAATTTTTTGTTAGTGTCCTATGAAACCTAACCAGATAACAGACTATTTTGTCTAATTCTTGAAAGAATGGAATAAAAAGGACACACACAGTACAAGGCAGTTACTGTTCCTGAATTTCATTTGAATTGTCTTTAGCATCCCCACAAATACAGGATGTCCTTTATAAAGTTTTCCTCCAAATCATAATATAAATGGAGTGTAGGGTAGGGGCAAATTTAGTCAAGGTTGAAGTTCATGTCTGGGTTGGGGAGAAGAGTCCATGAGAGACTGACGGTACACTTAAAATTATGGTGTAAGAAATTGAGCAAAGACTTAAAATAAAGAATTTTCTTTTTTATGCTGGAACCAACACCTGGCATGTAAAGCTAAAATAATGTAGAAGATGGAGTTGAAGAGCATATGATAAGGCAAAAATCACTTTTCAGATGGATAAAAAGATTGATGGATAGACATAAATTTCTTGATCTGTATTTATTTTGAAAGGGGGAGTTATTTACTTACAAAACTTGGAAAATTCGGTATTTTTGATTCAACAAAATAGCTCTCCTAGTCCTAAGCCAGTGAAAAAAGATTTTTGAGGGTGGAGTGTCTGTTCAGATACATATTCATACAAGATAACTAATTTACTTGAATTTTTTGTTTTGACAATATAGGGAAAAATTTAACAGATTCCCCACCAAAGTTGGTGGTATTCAGAGTCAAATCTCCCCCCACCCAGGAAATTTGTGTCTTAAGAATTCATAGTGACTACCTGTGAATATGAGCACTTCTCTGAAAAACTACCATGCCCCATATCCAGGATTTTCTACTGACTTCTCTGTAAAACTCTTCTCCATTGACTGGCCCACTGCAAATGGGCAAATACACCCTTTAAATAAGTCAGGGTGCTGCCAGTAGTCAGTGTGTATAATGAGGTTAATGGGATTAATGTAAGACTGGGGGTGTGGATCAGACTGTTGGTTTGGGGCTCAAACCCTGCAGCAGAATATTAGGAATTACACTAGACGTACCTAAAAGATGCTTCAACTTTAGTTTATGTTATTCATATTAAATAATGGAGAATCATTTTGCTTTTGTATTTATAAGGCTCCAATAAAGCTTTTTTTAATAAATGGGAGGAGAGGTTTGAAATATAGGTGTTACAGACTCTCAGGTGTATGCAGAATTTATACAGATTTTCTTATTATCTATTTTAAAAATAAACTAAATTGTTTATAAATATTTATTTAGTAATATTGCTTTACCAATGTGCCTCAGAAGTTCTGTATCACTGTCTTAGATTTGCTTAGCGTTTGAACCCCTTTCTAGGCATCTTTTGGACTTTGTGCACTCTCTCTGACCGCAGCTTAGTGCTTAAAAGCATGACTTTAGAATCAGACAGATCGGGGCCGGTGAGATGGCTCAGCGGCTTAAGCGCCTGCCCGGCAAGCGCGAGGGCCTGAGTTCGACTCCCGGAGCCCACATACGAAAAAGGGGCCGGTGATATCGCTCAGCAGCACGGGTGCCTGCTGGCGCGCGAGGTCCTGAGTTCGACCCCCCCGGTACCCACAAAAAAAAAAAAGAATATAGAATCAGACAGATCTGAGTTGGAACTGCATCTCTGTCACCTACACTTGTGTGTAGCCTACCTCTCCAAACCTCAGTTTCATCCTCTGCAAAACAGAAATGGTAAAACTCACTTCAGTGTCTGAGGGGAGGATTAAATGGAATAGAATGTGTAAATTACTCAGCACAGAGCTTTGCACACAGTAAATGCTTAGTAAATGGCAATCAATTGTTATCGATTTGTTATTGTGCCAGGTTTAAATAAATTTACCCTTCAGCCCTTCTTTCTATGTATGAATTTTAACTTGTCTCTGGATCTTGGGAGCTGTCAGTTTCTTTTCTGTTTGAGCTTTGGCGCTTCTGTTTGGAACTGTAATCTCTGGCACCACATCCTCCACCACTTCAGCAGATGACCAATCAAGTTTTTCCCTGTGGATGGCAGACTCCTATTACACTCAACCACCATTCTGGCTGCTTTCCGTTTCATCCTGAGCTGTTGGTTTGGGAAGTAGAATATCCATTTCTCAACTCATTTTTTTAATAAGGCAACACCATGCGCAATGTGAATTTGTTGGGCCAGTTGAGACTCCTCCATAATTTAAATATTATCACTCTTTAGCATGTTTTCATAAGGAAGCCAATGATGCCTTCTTGCTGCTCACTTCTACAGAATAAAAATATATAGTTAGGGTTCCACAGATATTTCTTGCCTTCGGGGAAAAACCAAGCAATTCACAAACACTTTTTGACAGGTAATTATTTATTCGCTTTCTCCTTACTTTCCGTTTTGAGATAGCTACTCAAGCTCTCTGACTCTTAATTTATACACCAGCCTCAAACCTGTCTGAATTTATTATTTCAAATTTACTAAATCTTTACCCCATCATTGAGCTGGATCCAACATAATCTCAATTTTTTTTTTTTTTGTGGGTACCGGGGGGTCGACCTCAGGACCTCGCGCGCCAACAGGCACCCGTGCCGCTGAGCGATATCACCGGCCCCTTTTTTAGTATGTGGGATCCGGGAGTCAAACTCGGGCCCTCGCACTTGCAAGGCAGGCGCTTACGCCGCTGAGCCATCTCACTGGCCCCATAATCTCAATTTTGAATATTTAAGAAAGCTCCATCATATCAATTTCTTAATCAATAACAATTTAAAAAATCTTTTGTTGAAATGTTACTGATACAAATAATTCTAGTGTATAGATCATTTCTATCTTAGAAACTATCATCCTGTTGTTATTGGAGTCCCTAGACTTCAAATCAGGCTCTTGCACGCCTACAGGTCACTTCAGTTCCAAAAAGTGTGGCAATGGAGGAAGTTGAGTTGCATTTATACCATGTACCATTACAGCAAATCCCTGGGTAGGATATTTACTTTAAGAAATCTCTGATATTACCTAGACTTTTGTGTAAGATGCACCTCTCTCTTTAAATCCAAGCACATTGAAACTTCTGGTTCAGCAGGTAATTTTAATATATCCAACTGATTAAACCCTTAAAGCTAGATATAGATCTATATTGTTTTATAAATTAACCTAATTATTTTAGTAATTAATATAGTCTTGTCTTGTTAGATGCTAGAGAGTTATTTGGGCTCATTCTTGATATTTAGTTTTTTTGCCTATCTGTTATTTAATTTCTAATCATTAGCCAAATAATATACCATAGCTTGGTTGATCCAGTCAAAATATATTTTGGGAAGAATAAGTAGGAGGTAGAGACATCAGTGGTGGTGTTATATTGGAAAAGAGTCAGAATAAAAATGCATGGTAATTATATACCAGGAGCCAAGGAAGGATATAGTGAGTTGATATTTTTGTCACTGACCAGCAGCATCTGATCTCAGCGTTACCTACCTTGCTCACACCCCTTGTAAATATATAGGCAAGAGAGATTCATCTCAAGGGCTTGGTTCTTCTTTGGGCTCCAGGGTGCCCATTCTCTGAGCTGTCTCATCCTAGTTTTCTGGGGATATTAGAAAGAGCTACATTCCACTTGATCCGATTTGCTTTTCAGTCTGGAGCACAGACACAGGCAAGTTCAGTAAAGACTGATACTCATTGACATTTCATGTGACTCACAATAAAGATTGAACCCACTGCTGTGGAAACAGCTTTCCACACAAATCTAATCCCCACCCCACTGCTGCCAACACCAAAGCTAGCAGCCAAGTGTTTATACTGCTGACAGCAAGAGTCCAAGATTACTCTGGTTGTTTTACTCCTCAGAAAGTATTTACTTGTCTATTCTGAGTCTGGGGAGGTGGTGGAGAAAAAGCTCCTTACGTGTTCTACAGAGATTGATTTTGTGCTGCGTCAGGTGCTCTGAAGTAGGACAATTTCTCTTTTAATTGCTTTGTCACAGTTCAAGAGTGTTGCAGGACATGTTCACTGCCTAAGAGTAGGCCTGTCTCATCCATAAACACTAGTAGTTGACAACCTTTGGATTCCTTCCACAGCTTGAAAATGCTTCTGCTCCTTGAAAGCCTCATGAACTATGCTATAAGTATTGTGTTTTTAATTCCTAAAAGGATGTATTTTGCACAAGTCACTTACAAGGAAAGCTGGCTGCAGCTTTAGTAACAGGAAGCCTAGCACTTAGTTGAAATGAAATACCCTTCTCTCACCTCTGTCATATTCATGCACCAAATTTGTATCCATTAACCAAAAATCTACTACTTTTTTGCTATTAGTGTCATGAAGCAAAAATGGAAGATGGAGACCACGAGACCTGGGTTTGGTCCCATCAGTGTCACAACTAAGAGTGTGAAACTCTAACTCATCATGATGGGACTCCGTGACATATGTAAAGAGTAGTCCAATGATGAAACACCCATTTGAATGAAATGCATAATTATTATTATTCCTTGAATACTTTCAGAATAGTTTTACCCATTGGATATGGTTGATGAATGATCTATACTTTATTTATTCCTACATATATTGAATTCTTTCAGGGCCTTACACATAGATGAATGATATAAATTTGACATACAATGATTTTTCATCATCTCTTGTTTTATAGCCCTGAAATTTTAATTGATCTATTGATGTCTGGAAGGTTTAGCCAACAGTACCCTAGTCTCCAAAATGCAGCCAATGAGTGCCAAGGAGCTGATAATAAGATGCAACTTATGTATGATTACAATATACAGAGAAGAAAGAAATCCATAGGACGTAATTGTCTGAATTTGAATTTTTCTGAGTTTTATTGTCTTATGTAGTATGATACTTACAGGAGGTCTGTCCTGACACAAAGATAAGGATGTGGGCCACACTTACATTCAGCAGCTCCTCCTCGGAAGATCCTTTCTAAATGCCTGTGGTGTCCACCGTTCTCTCTCTCACAGACTAGGGAGATGAGATTTGTCTTCCCAGGCAAGATCCTTCTGTTGAGCTTTGGAACAAAGAGGATAGGCTGCCGTTTGCATATCTTTCAGAAAAATGACTGTTATGATACTATTAATGTCCCGAGAGCTTTGCCTTCATGGAAGTGTGTTTTTAATGATGTGATTTGGGTACATAGCCCTCTGTGGATAGCTTGGCATATGTCTTGTTCTATTTCAATGGTGCTAACTGATAAAGTGGACATTAATTGGCAGTTAGTGACTAGTTTTTGTTACCCAGCCTTTCAGCTAACTGATCATTAACTAGAAGGAAATGTTTGACCCAGAAAGTCATTACTGTTATTAAGTGGAAGAAGAAATTAAAACATTCCAAATTGCTTTTTTATGAATCAAATGAGAATTTTTAAAAAAAGAAAGGGGGAAAAAAAAGAGGGCTTGCTTTACAGTGGAGTTAATATCTCTTTGTACTACTGTATTTTTTCTGTCCCTTGAAGATCAAATAGTACTGTTTACAGCAGAAGGGCTATAAAATCTCAATTTTTATTCTTTACAACATCACTATTTTGTCATTCACTGAGGAACACAAATTCAGAGAGTCTCCCAATCCCACTAAGGGAACGTAATTCCCAAAATTTTCAAAGGAAAACACATTTTTCTGGATGCCACTCATTTCATAGATTTTAAGTATTTTAAAATACAAATATGATTAAAAATAATGTTTTGCATACATTTGATTATTTCAAGTTGCTCTAGTATCACATATGCCTTTAGAATTTGCTTTATCACAAGTATTTGTGCTTGATGAATTTTGCTTCATTCATTTTGTGGGAAAGTCTATGTCCTGGCTCTTGTTTCTTATTCTTTCTGTGACCTTTTTGATTTTGCCTCCTACATAATCTCCTCACTGCCCTTGTAATGCAAAAATGAAAACAAAACTGTTCTGAAGTGGAGCCATGAGTCTTGACAATTAAAACTTCCCAAGAAAGTTGTCTCCTGAGAGAACATATTTACTCTCTCTTTTAATAAAATGATACAGTGAAACCCTCCCTCAGAGCACTCTTGTTCAAATGCACTATGATAGACAGAAACGGATCCTGTGTGGCTGAAAAAATGAAGCAAGAAGCAAAAACCTTTCTACCCATAAATTGTTTTTTTGAATATTAAAGATCCCAACCTTTGTTCAAACAGACTACAGTGCTCTCTGTGGCCGTTACCCTTTTCTTTCATCCTGGGATTCCGTCCGTGCCCTCAGCCTTACTGCCGGCTTCTTCCTTTGGCTGGCTGATGCCTCAAAGGTTGGAAATACCAGTGCCGTTCCCGTGGGGCTTGAGATTTGTGCATTTACTTTCACTGCTGAAGACTGGAGAAAGTAATTGAGTTGTTTAGGAATCTCTTTAAATGTAGCTTAAAAGGTGCTGGTTTTACTTTTGCATGTTTCTGTTTTTCTTCCAGAGATTTAGAGTGGATTTTTGAAGGCTCTTTTGGCTCCTTTAAAAAGGAAATATATCCCCGTATCAAGCAGGACTGAAGGAGCTGTGCTGCGCATGTTTGAAGGCAGGAGCATCTGATTTCCAAAGAACCAGAAAAATCTCTTCTCTAGTTGTATTTGTAGGACTTTGTGTGGTGTTGCTTTTTTTTTTTTTTTCAAACAGGTAAAGCTCAAATAAGCACAGCATGGTCCAGATGGTGTTTAAAGCTGCCCAAGTTTCTTTTATGTAACTTTCTCTTCGGCAAGTGCATTCCAGCTGGGAATGTATTGGGCCTTTAAAACTAACTTTATCCCTTTTAGGTTTTCCTTATTCACACACACATAGACACACACACATGCACACATCCACAGATACAGACACAAACCCACAAGTGTAGACATGACGATTCCTAATCCCTGGCATTTAATCACATCTCTAAGGACTGAAAGTAACTCCACAGGACTTTATTAACTGTCTTTCAGGCTCAACAGTTTATTTCATTGGGAGACAGAAAAACTCTGCAGGATGAATTTCAGAACAGAGAGTCCAATTCTTACCCACTGACAAGAATTATTTTTGAGGCTTTTGCTTGCTAGTGGGGGCTTTACTTAAGGAGAGGTAGAAGCAGGCATTCCATTCATTTCTGAAGAGTGTGTACTAGTGTTCTCATTCAGCTGAGTGTCTCCAGCAGGAAAAATTTTCCTGGCAGAACAGTTGTTTTAAATACCTGGAACATGAATTCCTTCTAGGATTAAACAAATATGTGCTTGCATTTGAATAAAAAGGTCACTTTGCTGGTACACCATTAGTGTACAATGGACTTGATTTGTCTACCAAGTAAAAGCGGTGGGATTCTCTGGAATCATCAATGCCTCCTCCGTCTTCTCTCTAATTCTCATTCTCTCTCCCCTACCTCCCTCTCTGTTTCCCTTTCTCCCTTTCATCTTTCATTCCATTATGAAACTTCTTCATACTTACTCTATGCTCCAGCCAAACTAAACTAGTCTCTTATTTCTGTGGCTTCTTTTTACTTTCCTGTCTGCACATTATTAGTACCAATCACCTGGACTACCTATTTCCACCTCTGTCTGTCAATATCTTATTATTTTATCAAAGCCAAAACCCAAAAACCATTATATCCATGAATGCCTCTCTCGACCATCCCAGAGAATGGGAGATTTTTTTCTCAGTGCAAAGAAATCTGGTCCTAGACAAATTGAATGGACCACCCTGGCCTCCTTAGCATCATCTGCTAAACAATCTGCTTAAATCTGTAAAGTTATTAAAATACTTTGATGTCAATTGATAAAAAGCCTTCACCTCATGGTCCCCAAGTGGCTGTACTTCCAGGCCTCCTGCATCCCTCCCAGCAAGATTCTCCTCTGTTCCCACTGAAAGGCACAGAGAGGCTTGGCATAGCTGAAAGCTTCGGGATCCAGTTTCTACACTGTGGCCACTGTCCGCTCTGATTAATCAGTTCTCTTGCTACTCTGGTTATTAAACCTGATTACCAAATTTTATATCACCCCTGCCAATATCATTGTTGTAGGTAGTACAACACCCACAGAAGACAGTTAAAGCCATAGACCATTTCCAAACTGAGTCTCCCCTTTACTATAGCAAAGATGAAACATAATTTGAATAAGTACTAGGGGATCTTTAAGCCTTTTCCTAATTTAGCTGCAAAAGTTAATTAAATTGGGGCTTATGCTTAAAATACAGAAAAAATATATATTATAAAGGAAACTATATGTGATATAAACAGTTGCTTTTTTCATAGAAGGGTAACTAGGGAATTAGATTTCATTTGGACCTATGTGTGATAAGCAATTGGATGTATATTAAAACTTTTTATGTATGAGCTTTTATTGCCTTTGCCTCTAAGACATTGCTTATGTGGAATATTAAGAGTCCAGTCCAATGTGTTCCTGAGTATTCAGCCCCGTGAAGGTATTTAAAACTTAAAGTATATTTATTCTTCATTTAAAGGCATTTAAAGACTGCCTTGTGTGTTAATGTGTGCTCTGCGACTAACACCATTTAAACGCTCTCCCCTTCATGCATTAATGTGCGCATCCAAGGGAAGGAGAGCAAGGGATGATAAAGTATGTTAACTGCGCAGCGTTCAACTAAAATTTATCCAAGAAAGAACAGTCTAGTGCATTAATGTGAATAATCAAAGATAGATGTGTTTCTTAATGGACTCAGAGGCACTTACAAACAGTGTAATTGCTGAAGTCATTTTGCGGGGCATTTATTTAGACTGATTACACTTACTCTAACTTTCCTTGATAAAAAAAAATTCCACTTAAGTGTTTAAGTGAGACAAGACAAATGTGATCAAAGAATCCTAGGTTGATGTTGAGGTTTTTTTGGCCATGACTATTTGGAATTATGTGAACAAAACTCTCAGGGCTGTCTTTGTCTCTCTGTCTCTGTCTTTCTTGGTACTTATTAGACTTCTTGCAAAAGACTGGCCTACTCAAATATTAAATGGTCCCAATTTCCTGATTACTACATGACACCTTACTTACTTTAAACCTATAGTCCTGCAAATACAGATTTGACTTTCTAGTACACTATTGTAGAATTGAAGTATGAGTTGCTTGTAGGCTTTTCTGAACTAATAAGACATTTTCTATATTGAAAGCAAATATGCTTTTCCAAAGAAACCCCTATTCATTTTTCTAAGTTATTTTTTACTTGACAAATAATAATTGTACATTTATGGGGTATAATGTGATGTTTTGACACATGTAAATTGTGAAATGATCCATTAGGCTGATTAATATAATCATCCCCTCAAACGTATAGTCTGTGTGATAAGAATAGGTAAAATCCATTCTTTTAGCTATTTTTAAATATATAATACACTATTATGAAATATACTTGCCAGGCTACATTATAGATCACTAGGGCCAAATTATTTTACTCTTAGACCAAATCTCCCCTTCTGCCAATCTTCCCGCCCCTCAGTTTCTGATATCTACGTCTATGATTTTGACTTCTTAGAATCCACATATAAGTGAGCTCATGCAGTATTTGTCTTTCTGTTCCTAGCCTATTTCACATAGCATAATATTCTCTAAGTCTATTCATGTTGTCTCAAATGACAAAATTTCCTGTTTCTTTAAATCTTAATTTTCTATTGTGTATATATCATGCATTGTTTAAATCCATTCACAATGAATGGAAAACCCCCACTCTTGACAAACAGTTCATAAAGATATTTCTGCTCCTGACATCTCTAAAGATCAAAATTAATAGTAGTTCAACAAGCACAGGAAATACTTTCCCTCTTCCATCCCTACAACTTCCAAACTTTAAACATGACTTCATTCCTTGAGCACTTACTATCCATTTAATTCTTTTTTTCTGTGCCTCTAGGCTCTGTTCAGCCACTATAGCAATCCTGTGGGTGATTTCAAACCAGTAATAAATAACATTGTAATGTTAACAGTATATCACAGAACACTAACAACTCCCACTGACATCTCTTCCGGTGCACTTAACAATAGCATCAAGTAGGTGTCAATGTCTCAAATTTACAGAGACAAAAATTAGGGGGCAAAGTGCTTGCTGTGGGTCTGAGCTTCTAGAGCTCATGTTTTCTGACTCCACACACAATGCTTTTCTCTTGATAATAATAGTTGCCTCAAGTCAAGGTCCCTTATCCCCTTTAAGTAGCAATCAAGTAGAAGGAGTGTTACAAGTTAGAACATAAATGCTTTGAGTGAGATTCCAAGAAAACACTGAGTTGCCATGCTAAAAGAAGTGCTGTATTTTTCAGCCTTGGGATCAGGAAAAGGTTGCACAGAAAGTATTTTTGTTGGACCCTAAGGAAGGATGTATAGAATTTTTTTTTTTTTTTTTTTTTTTTAATGTGGGTACTTGGAGTCAAACTCAGGACCTCACGCTTCCCAGGCAGGCACTTATGCCGCTGAGCTATCTCACCGGCCCCTAGAATTTTTGCAGGTATAAATGGAATGAAATTCAAATGCAGCTGGGCAAGGAGCAGTATAAGCCAAAGCACAAAGTTAGGAACTTAATATACTTGGTCAGAGAAGGCAAGCTTTTATTTAATAGTCAAAATATGAAATATTTACAGGGGCAAGTGGTAGTGGAAGATATTGCTGCAAGTTACATTGGAGCCCAGAGGGGAAGGAACTTAAACTTTTTTTTAAGTCTGTATTTTATTTGATAAGCAGTGGGATCGATTTGGACAAAGAGAGGGGCATATAAAAGCAATGTTTTTATCTTAGCAATACTTTCTAGAGTTCACCGACGAGACAGACCTGTAAGCACAGACAGGGTATCTGGTTAAGGAATCACAAAACCCATGCAGGGAAGCAGCCATAGCAGCACAAATGGAGGACAGAGCTTCCTTTAAGAGATGAGATTTGCAAGGCTTGGTGGCCAGAGGTATGATGGGGAGCGGGGAGGCTTAACGATGATCCTGATGGTTTGCATTTGTCCTGGACACTGATGATACCAGAGATGGAGGCAGGGAAGGCAGCAGCGGGAGATGATCCATCCAGTCTGGGATATGTTGATTGCAGATGTTTAAAGGATATTTCATCTAAAATATGTTTCTCCCTGCTTACTCAGTTCCAAAGTGATCCTTTCTATCCAAACTTCTTGTGGCCACAGAATTGGTGTATTGATGAGCACTGTAATCACTGTGGAGCTTTTCTCATTGGGCTGAGGTCACGTCCCACTCCTGAGTATTATTAAAGTATCACCAGGCTACTGATGAACACCAAAGGCAGAGACTGCTTACCCTGCTTACCCGGGGTCTTGCAGCTTCTCTGCTTCTTCTTGCTCTCTCCCTTATGCTTGGCTTCAACTTCTAATAATACAAAACTTGACCTTTAGTGACTGAAGAGGGAATGCATTTTCCTACTTGACAAAAGTTTTGGAGTCTAAACTGATTAGACTCATGTTATATTGTATTTGATATTACCTGAGTGAGCCTCTCAGGTTTTTTGCTTGGCTTTTCCCTCATATTTGACTCCTTGTGGTCATCACACACACTGTAGCTCCAAGTATTCATCCAAACCTAAGGAAAAAAGACAAAGCAATTGGACAAGCCGAGTCTTCTATCAGGACTAGAACAAGCATTTCCAGTCTCTAGCAGACTTCCTTGTTCATCTCTATGTCCAAATCTATGCTACCTGTTACTTCTAGTTGCAAAAGAGGCTTGGTTGGGCTGGTCATATTGCCACCCCTAGGAAGGGGAAAGCAGGATATCGATATTGACAGTGTTTGTGATGCTTGCCTTCCTTGTTACACCATAAGCACTCTGAAGACAGAGACCATGCCCATAAGGCCCTACCTATATCTACATTATACCATGCCCTTCTCACCTTGCACTTTGATGGATGTATAAAGACCTAGGATGGGAAGGGTTTCAGAATTCATTTATTATCTAGCATTCTAAGCACCTTCCTTTGCCTTTTGGTTCTTCTAAGTAGCTTTAAGTTGCAGGAGACTTTGATATATGTTAGAGAGCTCTTTTATCAGCACTTCTCAAAAAAGAAAAAAGAAAGGAAAGGAAGAGAGTACATGCTAGGAGGAAATCCATCCTTCTATAAAAATAGAATAGGACCTGAGTGCATTCTTTAGTAATGAATGCATGAAAAGAAGATTCTTAAATTATGAATGTGGCTTCTCTTGTTTATTGCTTAGTAATCTTGTTTTATTGATTTTTGTTTATTTCCAGTCACCTAGAATAAGAGACCCATTGCTTAGAGATCTTGATCCCTAAAAGATTGTCATCAAAGCTACTGTGCTGTATTTAGTTGTTTATTTTTTGCTCAAAGTGTCTGAATCAATACACATACAAACGAAACGCTTTCTTCTTTGCTGTCTAAGACTAGGAGAAAAAAATACAGAAAAACTAAGTAAAAATACTCAGATTAAAAAATTCTAGCAAATGACATATTGATTTCTTTCAAATTAAAAATATTCTTCTGACACAGTTTTTTAAAATGACTTTGCAGAGCTGACGGTCATTGACTTTCAGTTCCTAACGGGGCAGAGTGGAAAGGCAGTTCCCTTTCCCCAGGCTCAGCTGGCTTTCTAAGTTCTCAGAGGGAAGTTTGCCTTAAAGTCAATGCTAGAAAAGGTTTTAGATTTAGATTAAGTCTCAGTTGTGGTTTTGCCATCCACCAAACTGCTTCTTTTTTTTTTTTTTTTTTTTTTGTACTGGGAATCGAACTCACAAACTCATGCTTGCCAGGCAGGCGCTGTGCCACTAAGCTATATCCCCGGCCCTACCAAACTACTTCTGTGGATATGGACATTGCAATTTTTTTCTCAGAGAAATATATGAGTAGCATTTGATTTGTTGGTAAAAAAATTTTTTGGATTCCTCTGTGGCATTTTCATACATGCATATAGCATACTTTGATGATATCTATCTCCTCTCTAGTATTTGATTTTAAAGTCGTTCACTGAAATTCTAAATTCTTAGAACTGGTAGGGACCAGGAGTACACAGGATCTGTGACCTTTTTACAGAATAGTCTCTGCGATGTTATTCGGGAGTGGTCTGGGCAGATCATGAGGGAGCAGGTGTGGGTGTCTGGGTATTAGAAACACATAGCAGCCTAGGATGATGGAGCTGCTTCTCCCAAAGTAACTATGTGAGAATAAACCTAGTTAAGGCTCAGAGTTCTGAGGCTAGGAGTGGAGCACAGGAACCCAGTTTCAGAAACATGAACTATTTGTCATAATTTGAGTTTCTAAAAATCATGTTACTCTCCTTTGACAGAATTGTTTTCAGGGGTGGCTACATAATTTGTGGAAGCCACCATAGAAGAAAACTAAGGTTCCTCTTGTTTGAAAAGCAGAAAAAAAGTATGGCTAAAAGCACTAAAATATAAACCTTTTTTTCTTTCTTCCACGTTCTCTTTCTCAACTTGTCACGGTTTTTTTTTTTTTTTTTTTGTGGGTACCGGGGGGTCGACCTCAGGACCTCGTGCCAGCAGGCGCCCATGCCGCTGAGCGATATCACCGGCCCCTTTTTTGTATGTGGGTTCCGGGAGTCAAACTCGGGCCCTCGCGCTTGCCGGGCAGGCGCTTAAGCCACTGAGCCATCTCACCAGCCCTGTCACGGTGTTTTTATTTGTTATTTAATACCGTGCTAAGGAAAGAAAAATTAAAATTTTAAATTATTAGCATGAAAATTACCACTTATTTTTATATTGTGCAATGCTCATTTTAAATGCAAATTTAGGAGCATTCAGCTTAAATGTAGAATCACCAAAATAACACAGTTCTGATCTTATAACTCATATATGCTTAGGCATTTTGTTCTTAATGGAAGAGTAAACATGCTGCTTCCAAACTGACTTCCTGGCTTTTGTTTCACTGTTTGATCTACCCATATTCTAGCAACATTTTAACTTCAGATAACTATACTGTTTAATAAGATAGAACTGAAAGGCCAAAGGCCTCTGGCTTGCTTTGTCTTTCCCTTTCTTTTGTCATTACTTTTAGTGCAAGTTCTTGGTTAATATAGAGATGGTAGTAAGGAAGTGATAGGTTTCCTTCTTAGTTCATGTTTCTCAGAATAACATGGCTGTCTCTCCGCTTTCTAAGAAACTTCTCTTTCAAAGGGAAAGCATGGCATATTGGGGCTATGAGTGCCCCCACTTAGTAGATGTAGCACGCTTATCTGTTATGTAGAGGGCATGATATTGAACCAAAGGGAGGAAAATGCAATGGAGGTCAGCATGGATGGAGATTTCTTCTTAATCATACTTATCTAGAAGATAATACCAGCCTCCCAAAGAGCAATATTGGGGGGTGGATCCAAATAAAAGTGCTTCATTCACATTATCCCATACATGGTGAGTCTAAAGAATCCTGTGTTTACAAATCATAGAGAACACTTTATCAAAATGGGGTGTCAAGAAATGCATTCTATGTATCACTTTGCTTGCACACAGGCTCCATTTTCCCATTGAACCCCACTTTCAAAACATCAGCTCAGAGATAAAATGGTTAAGAATTTCAAGACAGTAACAGCAGAGGGTTAAACCCAGTGTGAGGTCATTGTTGGCACAAAGCCCTGTGTGACTGCATGAGTCTCATGTCTGCAATTACACCTACTATATTTTCAATGCCACTTTGACAGTGCATGGGTGTTGTTGCATATGAACTACAACAAAGAAAAATTGTTAGCCTTGCTGTCCTTCAGAAATGAGAAATGAGTGGCCTTGTCCTATCCCAAATGAAAGTCTCTGCTGTTTTGTAAATGGCTTTGAATCGATATCTAAGATGAGGTTATCTATTTAATACTAGTTTGCCACCTGGGGATGAGGAAGTGACTCCAAGAAGCTAAGTGAGCCCATTTGGATTCCAGAATTCCTTGTTCAACAGTAAATGGAGATATTCTTTAACTTCAAATTTATTATATAAATCAAATAGCTTCACTTAAATCCATTCCTCAATCTTCCTTTATAAAATTATAGAGAAAGATTATGGTGATATTATCTTCTAGACATGAGAATAAGTTCTCATTCCAAAGCTGGACTTCTTTGCATTTTTCTTCTTTTGGAGGTTTCACATCAGATTTTCTACCTGACCCTCATCTTTCCCTTATGGTCCTGACTCAAACTTTCTGGCTTCAGATTACTTGTGACTCTTCAGTAGTTCAAATGTATAAACCTTGCTTTAACTGCTGGTATTGTTCTAACATCTACATCTGGCATTTTTCACATTACATTACAGGGCGAAGTGAGATATACTTTTCAGTGTGTTAAGAAAAGATAATCTTGTATTTTTATCCATGGTATTTCGTATTCATTTCACTGCATTTGCTTGTTCTGGATAAGTTTTCTATGCTATATACTAAGTTCTGGGATGCACTAGTATGCATTTCCTTCTTGCATTTATGTGACATATTCTTGAGCTCACATCCTTAATTTCTTATTTGCTAAGCATGAATCTTAGCCATGTCCAGTTTTCTAAGCAACTGTTCTAAACTCTATTTTAGACCTGTCAGATATCCACATAAATTGTATAGTCCTCCCCTAGATAAAATAAGCATTTGGCTTTTTAAATTCCCAATAATTTTCCTCTTCTCTCACCTCTGTGGCTCATCTCACAGTCTTCAATTCGTCATGAGATCAAAGATTGACAAACACTGTTACATGCTCTGGACTGCATGGCTACTTTATATTATTTTCCAGGGGTGCTGACCAATAGCCACACTGCTCTTCTCTCCAGGACTGGCTTTATCTTGCTCATCCTAACCATTAGTTTTACTCTGATGTTTGTATTATTAAGTCCTCTAAGCTGTGTCCCCAACCTACAAAAAAAAAGGGCTGCTTCTCCTGGGATAGTGAGGTTAGGATATCAAAACAGAGTTCCAGGAGAAAGGCTATCCCACAAGGAAATATAATTCTATTTACCTTATTTATTTGAAAATACCATTCTTCTTCCCTGAACTGCAAAATAACAAACAGCATAAAGTAATTCATGATATGAACTTCCACCCTGGTGTCCTACATGATGGGAACTTGTTCAGGATTTTATGATATCTGATGACTGGCACCTATACCACCATTTGTGAGTCACATTAACATTTGACCTTGATCGTTGTCCTTCAAAAAAAGAAGCTTGATTTTGTAATAATATTGGACTAAAGAAAGCATGCAAAAGAAGGAAGGAAAGAAAATTAGCTCAGTTCTTTGGAGTTTCAGCACTCCCTTTAGCAGTTAGAGCATAAACACATACAACTAGGTGTGTGGTAAAAATTGAAAAAGTTTACTGTGGAGAAACAGCCAAAGCTTTTTACTGAGTAGTCCTAGAGAGGGTTGCCCAGTAAGAAAGGCCGCCATCAAATACAGAGCTTTATGTGTATATAATCAGTAGGCTGCTGATCTAGGTTCCTAGAGATGGCATGGGCTCAGTGGGTGGTTTTACTTATTTTTTTTTCTGTCCCCTAAATAATATGTAATTTCTCCAGGCCAAGAAATAAATTGAAAGGATTTAGAGGGATTTGCTTATCAGTGGAACACCACGTAGCATTACATTCCTCCTGCTTTTGGGAAGGTACATTGAAGTTTGGTTAATCTTCTGTGGTTCAATACTCCTCTTCCCTCTGTCAGGCTGCCTTGAACAACAGACAGATTAATCCCTCTCCACCCACTCTCTTCTTCTTCCTCCCTCCCCTTTCTCTTGATCCACCCTTCCCTTTCTGAACACATGGAAGAAAAACCTTAAGAGTGGAAAGAATAAGGAAAAAAAAATGCTGCAACACATTTATTTATATCACCCCAAAGACCTCAAGGATAGAAATAAAGAACTGCAATCCTTAGCATAAAATATGGCTAAGCTTAACTTAGTTTTTCTGTTAATTAAATCTTGAGTCTGCAAAGGGATTTCCTTAAAGGATAATTCATTAACAAAAGTTATTATAAATCATGCCATTCTTTATGCTGCTTTGCTGTTTACATTGTGGAAAAGAAAAAGAAAATATGCAGACTACTGAAAATAGGCAGACTTTTTAAGGACATGAGAGGTACTATTTACTTGGATTCGTATAATATCTATTGAGAGTAACAATGGATAAATAATCGATATTTATTAAATGGCCCCCTATTAATTTTAAAGTATGCCAACAGCTAACGGCTAAAAACCTAATCAGTGTTTCTAAAATTTTTTCAGTAATTTATGAACTCTATGAAGACAAGTACTGGACTCTTCAGGTACCCAGCAACTGGGTAATTGCCCAGTAATTGGCACATCCTGGGCATTTAATAAATGTATGTAGAGGAAATAAATGACTGAATGAGTAAAATACAAGTACAAATAAGATCATAGATCCAGAACAATATATATTTTTTTAATTCATACTTTCTAGGCAAGTTCTGTGCCAGTTAACTAATTTTGGTCAGGCTGAAGGCAGTGTCTTTAACCCAAGGCAGTTCTCCTTAAATTCTCCTCATTCCGTGTAAATAATGAGCCACGTGAATATCTCCAGGAGTGGGTAGAGAGAAGAAAGGAAGCAACGCCTTGAGAATCTCCATGCCATGAACACTGGGAGAGAGTTTTAAAACACACAGGATATGGTTCTAATTACTACAGTTAGGCACAGAGATATGGATTCGAGAGTCAGCTAAAATGACATCGCAACCAGGCTAGAGTTGTTCTCCTCAGCTGCAGTCTTCAGGACCGGCCTTACGCTGTGCCCTGATCTTGCACATTTGAGTATGACGAGCTGAAATCATTTACATCTCATTCCGTCATAACAATGTCAGTTGCTCCTATTGAAGATGACTATATACAGCATGTTTAATCACAATATAATGAGAACGTAGATATCACATTCATACAATCTGACTGTGTTCTAAGGTTGTTTCTGCATTGAACTTGAGTTGGGTGAAATTATGAGAGTAGACAACAGGAGAGAGATAAAGGTTTGCAATAAGCTTGCCCGAGCTCCACGATATTTTATCTCTGACTTAATATAAAAATTATCCAGGGATATGTGTGTATGTGTGTGTGTTGTATGTGTGCATTAGCATTGATCAAAGATGGAACAATGTGATCACAACAATTTAGTGGTAAAGAAAAGCTTACTGGTTAAATTTAAAATGTAAGAGTCAAAATTTTTACACCTTAGTTAGAGTTATAGTTTTATCTAGAGTCACTGGACTCTAGATAACCTAAACACATCTCCAGTGTCCTTTATTTAAGTAGAGAATAAATGTTCATAAATAAGCTGGAGGATACTCTACTTTCTTTGAGATACTTAAGGTGGCATCCCCATCTTGAAATGCAAGTATATAGGGGAAAGACTTAAGCATTGGTAGTTTAATTATTTTTAGCATGGAGCAGTTGCAGAGATGTATGGCTGTTTTCTGTAGGACTTCAGAATATTTATGGGCCTTTCTCCTTTCCTTTTTCACTGGAAGAAAAGAAATCATCATTCTTGAGTGTGTTATTTATAATTTCATAAAGCTGTTCTGTGGCAGGACTTATTTTATCTCACACTTAATCTCGGTCAAATAAGTGCTTCCAAGGAGCTGGGTGGAGAAAAACGATTACCCCTCCACCCAGATGATTAACCTAGTACTACACGACATAAGAGACTAAAGGTTAGAATTGGAAGTCACAAAAGGCAGTACAGGAGGGGATATGGCAAAACTGTCTTGAACAGCTCTGCTAATAGCAGTTGACATATCTCTCAACACCAAATAATAGATACTATTGAGAACAGTGTTGAACTGTCCTTGAGCTGAGATGGGGTAGAACCCTTCAGAATAAATAATTAGAATCAGGTGATTGTAGAAACAATAACTCATTGGAGGAAAATGAGAAGTCAGGTTTGTAAATTTGAACTGGAATTGGAAAGTAAATATACCCATAAATTTTCTTGAATGGACAGAGTTTTGAGCTTTCTTCACTTCCAGTTTCATTCTAAGGTAATTTCAATAAGCATTGGTAGAAAAAAAAAGAATATAACTGCAATAAAAAGGCTTACAGGAAAGGAATAAAGAGAGCTCCTTCCAGAGAGATATTTTATTGAAAGTTATTATAATACCTATCTTTAGTTTTATGACACCCAATACAGAAGCAAGTAATTTCAACATGTGGATTAAAAATATGAAATACATATTTTAAAATAGAGTAGCATGAATTATTATTTTTAATATAGGGCTTGGTTAAAATATAAGGCAGAAGAATATTTTCCTCCTCCTGAGAAAGCAAAGTGAGGTGCCTAATCTGAGCAGTGGGGACTGTTGCCATCGTGCATGCGCAGTACGTCCTGAAACCCTGTGTGTCACATCCCAAAAGATCTGAGAATGTGACAGATAACACCGATGAGGCACGGGGAGGGGAAGGAGGTGAGAAGACTGATCGGGCAGGATATTAAATTCATGCTTGTTCACTAAGTTTTCCAGAACAAGCAGATAATTCAAATAGCTGTCATACTGTCATTCCAGTCATCTCCTCACTCCAGTCACCTTATACTTCTGGTATACAAATAAACTCAGCCGTTTCACATTTCTGACCCTTTGCAACTAGTGTTGATTTCAACTGAAATGTCCTTCTCCTTCTCCAGCCCACAGCCTTGGCTGTTGCTGCTTTACCCCCACCTGTCCCTGCAGGCTCATTTCCCACATCCTGTCTGCCTCGGAGGTATCTCTACTTGCCAGCTATTTGCTCCCTTGGCACTTCATTTTACTCTGGGATTGCATTCAGTTTACTATGTCAGAGTTGCCTGTTTACTTGGCTGTCTCATCAGAGGCTGAATTCACAGAGCAGAGGAACTGTCTTACCCATCATTTTATCCCTCCTACCTGCTACAGTGCCTGACACATAGGTGCTCAAAAATATCTATTAAAGTAATGAATGAACGCACAAAGCATCTTGATGATACAGTCATACACCGTGACTTATCATGCATGTTGGACTTATTAGTCCAATCACTATCAAAACTATTTGGTTTCCGAGTGGTCACAGATCATTCATTTTTCTTTGAATGAGTTCTAAGTAGTATTGGCATCTAACATATGGAGACCTTAACTTCTCAATACTTTAAGCTTAGCCATTGGGAATTCTGAGAGCTTTAGATGGTCTTTGTGAGGAAAACATGCAGAGAAGATGAAATGGAAGGCACCTGTGATGGAAACTTCTGACATAATTCTGTGAACAGAAGAGTTTCCCAAAGCAATATTGTTCCAGAAGGAACCTGGATAGTGAGTGGTTAGAATAGCAGAAGTCATAACAAATGTCAGTACCCGTGGTTCTTGTGTGTTCTAAAAGAGTTAACACATGTCCATTGCTTAACACAAAGCCTGAATATGGCAAGTGGTAATGGCTATTAAAATTCATGATTATTGATGTCTCAGATATCTGTTTCTTCACATGGTACTAACTGCTCTTCGAAGGAATTAAAACTAATTGTGGAATATGATTATGATCGTGGGAAAATACATACCATACATATGTGCACTTGCACACACACATGCTCATAGCCTGAGGCTACTGCATTTTATTTAAGGACAAAAGTCCATTGTTCTATTTTACTCATAACAGTTCTGTGATTTGGTTTGGTTTGGTTTGGTTTGGTTTGGTTTGGCTTGGTTTGGTTTCGTTTGATCTGATTTGGTTTGAGACAGGTCTTGCTGTGTTGTCTAGGCTGGCCCTGAACTCACTATGTACCCCAGGCTGGCCTTGAACTGCAGCGATCCTTCTCCCTCAGCCTCTAGAGTGCTGGGACTACAGGGGGGCACCACCACGCCCGGATTACTCGTAACACTTCTATTTTGCATCTCTGTCTGTCTACAATGGTGAAGCTGCCCCAACAGCCATGGGAACGAATCATCAAAGAAGTGTGTTTTTTATTCTTTCAATGTTGAGCATCAGATCATGCATTCGCTTATATATGAGGAAAGACATAGGCAGAAAAAATACCCGCTAAAATAAAATCCTGGGTTTTCTAAGAGTAACTTTGAAGCAAATTGTCATTACTTTAGTATATTATCCTAAGTTCTTCATCGGATGCAAAAGCCTTGGTTGGTAATTTTGGTTTTATTAGATACCAGGGACAGAGTAGTTTTGTTTTTGTTTTTCTTTTTTTTTTTTTATAACTATATGTAGTTTTTTAAATCCTGAGTTCAGGGTCCTTTTGCAAAAGGAACCTTGATTCCCTTGACAGAGCAAGTTCTCCTGGACCAACACAGGCATGGCCAGCACCAAGTGCCAGGTTCTCCCGGAAGCCCTTGCTGGCTGTGTTAGGTGGCAAGGGGTTCTGATGTTTATAATTGCTTTGGGAGCTTCAACTGGAAGTAGCTCTAAATGATTATGATGAGGGTGAGAGATAGAAAAGAAGGGGCTAAATCATTTATGACAGATTGGCTGGATCCAATGCCATTGAAAACAGATCATCTTCTGATGCCTTTTTAAGATATTTGTGAGTTTAGTTTTCTTTATTACCTTCTTTTTGGCAGGTGCAACCAGAAGTGGTGTAGCACCATGACATGCAGGTAATGAATTATCATCCGTGAGCAGTTCTAATAGGGGATGGATTCTAAAAGATGGAGTACATAGGAAAATACTAAATTTAATAACTCAGGAGCGGCTACCAGGCTTAGAAGAACTGTGATTGACTGATTGATTGGGTGATGGATTAATTTAGATATTTAGTGAAACAACTCACCTCCCTCCCCTGTCACTTTCTGGCTGTAGGTGGAGGAACTGGAACTGCAGGTGTGCTTGGTCCAGAGTCAGCCTGCCCTATGCATGCAGCTAGACTGCTACCCATTAATGTTCTTTGCATCTAGGAACCACTGTTAAGAGCTACTGGTAAAATTGAGCCATGTTGCTCAATGGGGAGAACATCAGGTCTGTACATATTCATATAGTAAACCACAGATAACAGTTGTCTCAGAAGTGGGGCACATGAGAGCAGGAATCAAACATGGAAGAGGATTTGTGTGGGGCCTGCAAGGGGGTTAAAAGCTCATTCTTGCAACAAAATCGAAAGTAGAAATGGGGTGGGACAGTGAAGTTTAGGCAGTGTCACCCAAAACACAAGGGAAAGAAATGTGTGTGACACAGATAAGACTGAAAGATGCTGGAGGAAAATAGTATCCTTTCAACCTTGGAATCTAATGCTTTTCCTGAACAAAAAAAAAAAAAAAAAAAAAAAAAAAAACTTACATTATTTCTTTTAACTCTTACAAATGAAAATGTTGCTCTTAGATGTGGATTAAATCTCCACCAACATCACGTTAATGTATTTTTTATTCATTTGCTCAATGGACTACTTAAATGTTATCATCTGGCCTTTTGTTCTTCAGAGGACCTCGCTAATCTCCATCAGCTCTCCAGTACTCACTCAATACTAGGACCAAAGCCCTACCAAGACCATTCTATGAGCTCTATAGTCAAGTTGCTAGCAATTAATTCCCAATTGAATATACTTAAGTGTATTCTTGACTTCTTTTTCATTGCAATACCCTATGAAGATATTTTTTAGAATTTGTTTTCCTAGAGCCAGGCATGGTGGTACACATTTATAATCCTAGCACTTGAGAGGCAGAGGTAGGAGGATTGCCCTGAATTCAAGGCCAGTCCAGGCCTCTTAGTGAGTTCAAGGCCAGCCTGAACTACATAGCAAGACTTTAGCTCAAAAAAAAAAAAATTATATTTCTAATTGTCTTTCCTCCATGAAATTTTAATACCAATGATATATTGTGCATTCATTTATACATCTGTGGTCTTTTGGACAGTCAGAAAACACTATAATATCCAAGATGTCCCAAGGTTGTCCCAAACCTATTTTTGTTGCCTTAAGGAAGCTGTTACCCCCATGGAGAGCACGTGATTTATAATTTGCCGGTGCTTGTGGCCTTTCCAAAATGGTGTTTACCTCTTATAATTGCCTTCTTCATTGTACAATTTACATTTATTACCTATAACCCTTCTCCCTCAGTAACTCAGAATGGACCTGAGAGTCCCCTTACAATAAGAAACACCATGGAAGTTTCTTGCCATTTCTGTAATACAAACATGGTGCCCCAGAATACAACTACCAGTTTCAGCTGCTGGAACTGAAACATATGTTTTAGTAGTATCTAATTTAAAAAAAATAAGTAGTTTGTTTGAACTTGCTCTTTCTACTAACCTTAAGGAAGAGCAAGGTGTGAAGTAACTCCCTGTCAGATGTAGAATAAAGGTCAATAATACACCATAAGAACCTCTTCACTGTTGTCGATGAAGTAACAATGTTCTTCCCTGTTCCAGTAATCCTGTACCTAACCATGTCTTAAGAGTGTGGTCTTTTAAGCACATGGGTTGTCAGATGTTTTCATTTGCGAGCCACCAAAACAACATACCATAGGCTGGGTGAATTAAATAGCAGAAATTTATTTGCTTACAATTCTGAAGGCGAAGAGTCTGAAATCAAGGGGTCAACAGAGTTAGCTTCTTGCGAGGCCTCACTCCTATGCTTGTAGAAGGCCATCTTTTCCTACATCTTCACATCATCTATACCCTATGCATGTCTGTTTTCTAATCACCTCTTTGTGTATGGACACCAATCATACTGGATTAGAGCCCATCCTGATGACTTTTTACTTCAAAACCTCCTTAAGGCCCTATCTCATGTTCTGAGGTAGAGGGCATTAAGATTTCAACAAATGACTTTGCAAGAGGGGGTTCATAGTTCAACCTATAATAATTTAAGACTATTAGGACTATTGTGGGCCACAAACAGAGACATTAACTAAAATATATCTGTTAAATTTCCACTGTGTTTCTTACTACCTGTGTGTTTTCCACACTCGGGTAACCTCTCTGATTTCCATTCTCTTTAAATGTTTGATATTAATTCCTGTCTCAAAGGATGTGTTTTAGAATTGTGTCTAACCAACTAGTAGTAACTAAAACTATGAAGTATATATACTTGTCGAGTACAGCCACTGGCTTGTGGTAATTCCTTAGTAGATAGGAAAGCAATTTATTATCTTTTCCTTTTGAATATGGATTAAGTCTTTAGTACACTGAGAATAATAAGATTAGCAAGACAGTTGATATTATTAACATTAAGAAGGGAAATGAGCATTTGTTGAACAACTATGAGTAGTCCTACACACAGTAGGCCAAATTAATTTTTGCATAAAATTTATAGATCATTCATCCACTCATCATTCATTCAACAATGCCTATGGTGCATGCAACATGTACCAGTTGCAGAAAGCAGCCTTCTCACCTTGTGTGTTCTTACTGTCAATACCCATATTTCCTATAACCTCCTTGGTATTGGGGCATTTCTACAGGACTCAAAAAAGAATGTCTCAAATTGAACTACTATTATTCCTGTCAGAATTTGTTCTACTCCCTTCAGAAACAGCCTATGTCCAGGAGTTGTCATGCAGTATCACTCTGCTGGTCCACTTTACTAATTCAGCTAATTGCAGCAATTACGTGAAGGAATCGCTGCTAGTAAGGAAAGCCATTATGATGTTCCTGAGCAGCTTCCACAGTGTTCATTAATTATACAGCCTATAGATTCACGCTTACCAAATCATGCACTTGAGACCACGTGCCATATGCACCAAACCCTCTCAAAACCACCATGCATTTCTGTGTTGTCTTTGTTCTTTTATTGCCACCCTTTGCATTACCCTTTCTTTTATCCTTCTGATTCGCAACCCTGAAATTAAAGTCAGGCTGCACAATATGATTTACAGAAATGAGAGAGACTTGAGTTTTCTGAAACCACTTTGGGTCCCTCTGCTTCACACCCATACAAACTATCTGGACACAGAACCATTCTCAGCTACAAAGCAGTTAAAAAATCTCCACCCTGCATCATGGGCCTCTGTAAAGTAAAGAAACAGCGACAATGATGAGAGGTGAGACACAGTGACATCTTCGAGGCGTTTGTACATTGGTTTCATTATCTTCTCTTTTCTCTCTCTTCTCCCAACCCCACCCCATCATTATTCCTTTAACATGAACAGCCAACATCAGATGACCTTGTTTCATCTGCTGAATGTTCAAGTGATGATGAAGACTTCGTTGAATGCGAGCCAAGTCCAGGTAGGTCAGGTCAGTCTTGTTTTGCTTGCTTTCTTTTTTCATTTGCAAAAAGCAGTACATACATATATGTGATTATACATGTGTTTTCTATGTATTATAGTGTGTTAATGTGTGTATTTCCTATATCTATATATGTATGAGCATACATGTATAAATATTAATTCATCAACAAAAGCATCAAATCCCATGGAAGGAGCAGTAAGACCCCAGGGAAATTTAAAATCCATTGATAGCAAAGAAAAATCCACGGTGTACAACCCAACTTTGGACAAGAACATGCACAGATTAATCACTGAAATAGTCAAAGTGTGGCAGCCAGTGGAAACTATGAAATTGGCAGGGTGAGGGCATGAAGAAGCCTACATTGCAATGAGTCAAAAAGCCATGAAACCAGAGTGGAGCCATAAATATTGGCAAATACCACTTAAAACTCAGGAATCATTCTGAACTTATGTGGCAAATAAATAAATAAATAAGTAAGCCAGACAAAATTTTCCATGGGATTTCAACAGCAGTTAACATGGTATTATATTTATACTAATTTTGTTCATTGTATGTCTAGAAAACTTGGGCAACAATTTAGTACAGTAAATGCAAAATTAGTAGTGAACCATGCCATGTCAATAGCTGTGATGCTTCAAAATGTATCCACTGTGCTGAAGTTGATCAGACTTTGGCATTTAGAAGCTTCAATGTGTTTCCCATTTGGACTGTGATACATTTTGATGTTTTATGGTCTTTCTTTACAATGAGCTATCTGTGATATAATGTCCAGCAGGCAACTGGTAGTCCCTGATTATTTCCTATCAACTTTCCCAACTAATCTGTTTCAAGACTTTCTAAACGTTAAACATTTGTATGTATATAATAGAGAACAGATATCATAGAATTTCTGTGTATGTTTAACAAACTTAAAAGGTTGAGTCGGGTCAGGATCTTATTTTTGCAAAAGCTAAAACAAATGAGTAAAATTTTCTTTCTCTAGGTTGCTTTGTTTTCCTTTGCTTTAAAAAAAACCATGCCATAGAACATTTTCTTTTGGTAATTCTAGAGAAATTTAAGCTTCATGGAAAAACAATATATCAAAAATTAAAACCTACCATTCATTTCTCAAAAATGATTTATAAGATTTTAAATTTTATTGAAGTCTGATTGCTTGGTTTCTTGCAAGTGGCTTTGAATACAGGAAGTTCTGTGGGTTTCTGCCCGTAGTATTACACAGAGACATACCAATTAGATGTGGCCTTATTATCCTGGTGTCTTGGTTACTTTTCTGTCATTGCTGAGACAAAATTCCCCGACACCCAATGTTAAGGAAGGAAAGGTTTATTTAGCTCACAGTTTGTAGAGGTTTCAGTCCATAGTCGGCTGGCTCCAAGGCAGGGTGGCACATGGCAGAGGGGCAACCTTTCAACAACAGAAGACAGCAAAATCCACAACTGAACCTTAACAGCGTCTTCCTGCCCCTTTTATACTCTATCCAGGCTGCTGGGATTAGGGCGGTGCCAATCCAGTCAGTGGACTGATCCAGCAATTCCCCCCACCTTGATCCCAGCACCCTTAATCCCAGCATTGCACCACCAATCAATCACACACTCTAGATTCAGCCATCCCCAAAAAGGCCCATCTAAAATGGCATGACACTTTGGGGGGACATTTATACCCGAACCTTAACACCTGGAGTGTGATTTGCTCCTTTGGGAGTTCAGCCATGTGGAAGGAAGTAGACATGACCTTGTTAGAATTTTTCAGATTATCAGGTAATAATCTGTCTGCACTGACTGAGGTTTACACTCTAAAAACCAGATATATATATATATATATATATATATATATATATATATATATATATATATATACCAAATCATGGACACCAATGTTACATTAAAAAATTAATCTACTCATTCATTCAACAAATACTTAGTACTCTGACAGGATAGAATATACCTCTAAATTTGAGTCCTTATTTTAACAATTTTCGTAAATGAGCTGTTGGCTAGTAGAATAAAGACTTTTAACACATAAATTATCTCTGCACCATAATTCTGTTCAAATATTTTTCAAGAACCAACTACATATGTTACATATATGCTAGATTTTAAGGTCTCGGGTATGAATGACATTATCCTCAAACAATATGTTACATTAACTAGTTTTCTGACCAATGTTTAAGATGCCTAGACTTTAATTAGGATTCTGTTTATCCTCGCTCTAGTTTTCTTCTTTTCTTTGCAGTAATATCTGTGGCAATGTTTATCAAATCTTTAGATTTTAAATCTTGTAAAAAAAATTGAGGCTTAGCCATTCTGCAATATTACCACCATCTTTTCCCAACTACTCTCCCCTGCCCCAATCATCTCCATAACACCCTCCATAGCAAGGCAGAGGACTTTTCTAGATCTCAGGTTCGCAAGGTCTACAGCTCCTCAGGCTGTGGGTACGTATTGCCATGTGATAATGAACTTGCATTGGCCCAAACTTGAATGTCCCAAAACCAAGTTTATTTGCTTTTTAGAGGCTGCACAGCTGTTTTAGCTGACTCAAATGCAGAGGACTAGAACTCAATGTCAGAATTCCTTGAGTAACTTGGGCAAGGTAGGGCGATACAATTTTTAAAACAATCCATTGTGTTCTATAAGGGAGCATGGGAGGAAATGAAGTGGGAGAACAAGAGTCCCCAGCATGATAGACCTAACATACAGCTCTAAGAAACTGTTATCAATTCCTCTGCCTGGGATAATTCAACCTATCATGTTTAAAGAATGAGCATTTATTCTTCCTAAATTTATTCACTCCATGACGCATTCCTGGTGAGTAGTTGGGATACACAGGAAATATGTCAGAGGCTTATTTAACACAAGATGGAGGTAGATATCCCTACTGATGAAGAGAGAGAAAAAGCTTGTCCCAGGGACCAGATTAACACTGGTGAGGGCTACCTGCTTAGAGCTGTCAAGCTCTCTTCTGCATCACATGAGAACTAGCGTCACAGCCTTCACATTTCCCAAAGCAGGATGAATTACAATCAGAAGCGTTGCTAGTTTCTAGGGCTAGGTTTGCACTGTTTAAAGAGAACATGTCCGCTGCCCATACGAGATAGATAGTGGTGACATTTACCTGACTTTCACAAACATTATTAATCTTGCAATTCTATGTGAACATAAAGAATAAAATTATGATTTTGAACACTCCAATTTCACTGCCTCATTTTCTAAATTTTACTCTCTCCCAGGCCTGATGCTTGATTGATATACATTAAATCTGACTAGTTACCTGGGCCTTGTTCCGTCATTCTTAATGAATACCTTGTCTTCTCTCACTTTATAAGCAAGTTTATTATTTTTCTACTTGTTTTTATTTATGAGGCATTTTACCTCTACATGCTATTTCATGATCCATTTGAAACTTTTACATTTCATAAACTTGGCAATTTAATATGTACTATAATTCAAAACCTTTTGATCTCATGTGGGCATCAAGTTTGAAATGAATGGTTTTTTTTTTCCTAATTTATTTTCTTTAAATCACAATGGATTTTAATGCTTCTGGTTTTGAAGCAGATGTAAGCAATTGCCTTTCACACGCAAAGCCCCACTTTGGTGCTTGGAGTCACCGTGGTTTGCTGTAGTTTAGTTATATTATATTTAAGGGCAACATATGTTTTTGGAGCTTGGTTGATAGTAGTCTAGAAACTTTGCAAACTCAATAGATGTATTTTTTTGGAAAATATGTAAATGGGTTAATCTCTTAGATTGCAATTTCAAGACACAGAGTAAAAGCTCAGCTAAGGTTGGTTGATTCAATTAGTTTGACTTTCAAATATCTCATAATCTTAAACTAAAATTGGACAACTTTTTTCCTATTTCTAACTTTATCTCTGCTTACTCAGCTAACATGAAATCTGCAGAATTATTTAGAAACCTGTGATTTTATATAAATAAATATCGCCCAAAGAAAACCTACTTCTCTTTAAGAAAAAAAGAATCGCTTTTCCTTCCTTTTCCTATCTCTTCTTTTCATGGGAATTAAATCTGTTTTTCTTTGTTTGTTTTTTGATACTGGGTATTGAACCCATGGCTTTATACTAAGCTATATCCACAGACCATTTTTATTTTTTACTTCCACACAGGGTCTTGTTAAATTGCCAAGTCTAAGCTCGAACCTAAGATCCTCCTGCCTTAGCCTCACAGAGGACTTGGCATCACAGGCAATTCTTTTGAGTCATAAGTGTGTTTGTGTTTCCTGAATATTTGCTTTGAGATCCATAATTGAGCTTTTAAACAATAATAACATAATAATGCTGTCTGTATCAAATTAAAATATCCAGAATAATATCTGAATAAATATTAAATATCTAAACATAAAGGTCAGGATTTTAACTCCTAATTTAAAATGCTGATTGTGTTCCCCACAAAATTCAGTATCTATTATGTATTTTAGATTTTTTTCTTTGCATACACTTTCCTTCCCAACTACATACACTTCTATTGATACTGTTTGTAGAGCCAACTCATATTTCATTCTTTCTTTGTATCCAACAAGAAAATCAGATGAACTGCCAAGGGTTCAAATAACCAGTGGAAAATAAATCTCATCATGATATTACGGAAGTCAAAAGGCAATTAAGATCTTATTAAGTTCACATTTTTGATCTAATATGTGGAGTGAATTCTGAAATTCAGAGACATTGATGAAATTCACTTTTCCTTTTTTCTCTCTCCCTCTCCTCCTGTTATTCCTAGTATTTCCATCTTTGGCATGACTTCACAATCATATTGATTCATCTAGTACTTAGCCACTGTTACGTTTTTCCAGTTGTCACTGAACTAGCATTTTGCCTTCATTTTTGTTAAATGCCCTTTGATCAAATCTCAAGGGATAGCACTTCCACTAGGGGGCAGATAGTAAAAGCAAGTTAAGATGAAACACACCCATCCATCAATAGGGTTGTACTGAACAAATATCATAGCTGTTGGATTAAAGTAGATGTTTAAACTAACGAGAGTAATAAGAGATCACAAAATAATCACTGTTCTCAGAGCAGATCTCATATATATTTTTACTCCTCAAATCTACAGTCTTCTCTTAATATTTATCATTTTGAAATGCCTCCATAGGTATCCATAATATAAAAATCTGGCACTGAGCATTTAAATGCTCACAAAATCATTAGAATTGTTCTCTGGAACATAATAGAATATGCAGTTGAAATGGTAAGACAATAATCATTTTTTAATAAAGAATAAAGACAAAAGCCTTATTTACCAGAATAAATATAAGATTTTACCAGGTGTAAACTGCAAAACCTTTTAGCAGATATAAAATTTACTTAATCTAATAAATGACAAAACATAAATGTGCTGGCCCCTGGCCTTAAGTATAGTTATAATCTTTTTGTTTAGAAAATACATTTTGTCACATTAATATCTCCTGAAAGTTTGAAGAGTTAGCAATCTAAATATTTTTATTACAGAGAAGTAAATTTTTTTAATTTACTTAATTTTAGGAAGGTTTTTCTTAAAGGAAATTCATGATGGGTAAATAAAATCATATTTAAATTTCAATTGGCAAGCAGCTCTTTGATAACCAGTAGAATAATAAATACTTGGCTGAAATACCATAGGAGTTTTAAATAGCAGTGTCCAGAATTTCACCTTGAAGACCTTGGGTCCGCTTACAAAGACTTCTAATAAAGAGAAAATGAAAGCAATCGGAGGCAAATGTTTTAGCTTTATAGATAAGATTATAAATGGATGTAAAATTACTTAATTTAAACATTTTTGTCTATGAACAAACTGGTTAGTTTTGCATTTGAGTTGTAAGTGTCCAGTGAAGACAAAACAAGCAGTTATCTACATATTTGGGTCTAGGACTGCTAAGTCCTATCAATTTTTTAATTTGCTTCACTGATCCATAAATTAATACAGTATGTTCATGGGACCATAGTGTTCCCAATTTAATGGTGTATTTCTATCTTCATTCATTAACCCACTGAAAAAGTAAATTGTATCGCATTTTTGTATCTCAGTTCTATCCCAATTTTTAACCCATTGTAGTAATTATGTGTCTTTTAAAACCATAATGCTGAAATGTTTGAAAATTAACTTAAGAGTAAAATTATAAGTATTGTACAGGAGGGGTCGGTGAGATGGCTCAGCGGTGTACACGCCTGTCTGGCAAGCGCGAGGGTCCGAGTTCAACTCCCGGAACCCACATACGAAAAAAGGGGCAGTAATATTGCTCAGCGGCAAGGCGCCTGTTGGCACATGAGGTCCTGAGGTCGACCCCCGGTACCCACAAAAAAAAAAAAAAAAGAAAAATGTACAATAAATATCTACTAATTGGTTATTATGTTTTAGGTGATGAGCAGCTCAGGGATAATGTATATAATATATGCGGGCCATAGATGGATGTTAAAATAGATTTCATAACAAAAATAACAAATTTAAAAATTATAAATATTAAAACAATTCTATTCAACTCTATTACCTAAGATTTTTTGGTACATTGGGGGTTGAGGGAAATAGAAACCATGATGTCAATGTATAAGTATAAACACTTCTATTGGAAAGTTTAATCAATTACTTATTTATGTAACAATTTTGTGCAACTACTATGTAGGGACACTAGACTGGGTGCTGGGAAAACAAGAACAAGTAAGATTTGATTCCATCCTATGAGTTTACAGTCTGTTAGAAAAATCAGATATAAAAATAAGGGAAATAAAAGGAAAGAAGAAAAAAGAAAGGAAGAAGCAATGTGGACAATGAACAGAAAGGCCTAGGATATTATCGACACTCTAAGAGTTCTCTAATTCAGAGAATAGCATACGCTCTTTAAAGTCAGGCAAGAAAAAGAATCAAAAAGTCAACAAGTGAGAGACTGAATTAACCCTAAAGGGCATTCTTCTGTATCTTAATTTAGGGCCATACAATTTCTCATTTATTATGATCAAAAAATTAGTACAGTTAAACACTAAACTTTATGGTGTGAGCAATATGATCTAGTGCAAGGGCTTTGTTAGGTAGTAGGGTAAAGATGGACATGTCGAAGGCAGAATTTCAAGCCAAACTCATGAGAACTTCCTGTTTTCAAATGTCAGGAAAAGTAGAAGATAGAAAATGATGTTAATGAAAACATTAAACAAGTCCCTCCAAAATAAATAAATAAAAGAAGGATTGGGTTTTAAAGAAGACATTTTTATGATTTTTCCTTTTATTGTTTCCGTTCTGTAGTTTTTTCCTTCCATAAGCCCCAAGTATATGTACTATGTGTGTATATATATATAATATGTGTGTATACTAAATATACAGTGCCTGTCTTTCTGTAAAAATGATATTAGACGATTGTAAGCAGAGATTAACAGCAGCCCCTGCCATCAGTCATGTGTTTACACAGAAATTCACACATCATTCTCTTAACCAGCATCGGCCAACATAGTCATGCATGCTACTGTTTTAACTTGGCAAATAAAGCATGTGAATTTTCTTTAGATTTTATTTTCTTTTTTATCATAACTATAATGGTGATTCCATAATTCAGTTACCCTTGGGAAGGGTGGAAATAAAAATTATACAGATATATCTATCCGTATATGCACATTCCCGTGTATATATAGAAATAGATATGTATCTGGTATGTATTTGAATAACATTTTCTGTCGTTTCACCTCATCTTGTGCCGCATGAATTTTTGGTGGTTCAATTTATTTGTTTTGTTTTGATTCATATTTGGTATTTTGGTCATTATGGCTATTTTTTAATTCATTGCTATACTTCGATTAAGTAATTATGATCATTATTTTTAAATACTGAAAGATATATTGATATACAAGTAAAACAAGGCAACAAAATCTTTTCTTGCCATCCTAACTTGAATTCCTCCCCTTCCAGCATATCCCTCCAGTATTTACCTCAAAATGAAACAAATCCCAACAAAATCCAAGAAAGTTGTGTACAAAAGAATGAAATACTGTGTTTTTCTCTTCCTCCTTCTATGCATATTTTTTCCTTTTACTTTCCTCCCTTTTTATTTTCCCCTATATCTGCACAGGCCACTTGCCTTACTCTTCCCTTATAACAATGTAATTATTCGAAAAGATGTACAGATGAGCCAGAAAATAAATAATAAATACATCATTCACACATACATACACACATGCATGCATACATACATGAAAAAATGCAGAAACAACAGAGAAATACATCCCTCTCCACAAATTTCAGATGGCATAAAAAGAATTTTATTGCAGATACAGAATCTATGATGTATCTTTTATTTCTGGGCACGCCCAGATCATTGTGTGGCATGCAGTGATACTTTTGTAGCTAATAAACTAACCTTAGCCGCCATCACCAGTGCATGGGCTACAGTTAAACCATCCTGTGTTTCATCCAAGTGACACATTCAGGCTAACCCAGCAAGTTCAGTATATGATTTGTGGGGATAACTTTCCTTTTGTAGTTTTAATTTCATGGTTTCTCATTTTTTTAATTATTATTTCCATTGGGTCACAGCAGCCCCCACGAGCTGCTTTGGCAGCATCTCTGTATGATCTTGTTCCTGTGTTTTCCTTCCTTGGCACTGCAGTCAAGCATGTGTCTCTTGTCTGGCACATCTGTCTTGCCATCTTGTCTTGGAGTCCACTGTCCTGATGTCGTTCTGTGATTCTGTTCTCTGTTTGTAATATGTGGTTTGAAATCCTCTGCCTTAATTTCTCACTCCCCTACGGTCTCTACTTTTAACCTTACCCCTAGGGAACTTCACAAAGAAGCAAAGTAAATTTTCAGTCAAATTGTATGGTTTGTAACTGTGATTTGCATATGGGAGTCATAAATTGCACTTTTACCTGACTAAGGAGACAAAACTTACATGGGGAAGCCACTGCTAGTAATATTCAAACAGCAATAAGAAGCCCTTGTTGATTTCTTTGGTATGATTCAGTTGGCATGCGTTTAAATGGACTTACAAAAGAGCTAATTTCCAAAGAGATTTTCCATAGGTTCTCAACCTTATAGTTAGAATCTTTTGCTCAAGAACAGATCAACAAAAGCCTGTTTTCGGAAAATGCTAGTGAGGGGCACCAGCCTACTGTGGTATAGAGCAATGCCTGTTTCTAAATTGGTGAGGAAATTATGGAAATCTGCATGCATTTTATTATAAAACTCATTTATGTTTATGTATTTTAACACTAAATATAAAAGTGTTCAGCAAGGCATCTTAGGAGGGGGAAAATAGCTTTTTTAACTCACTGATTCTACCTCATGCATATTTCGAGGTAAGATTACTTTTGATCTTTCTCAAATGATATATATTTTATTCTTATTTTATTTTTTAATTCGTGGATGCATTAGAAAGCAAACACTTTGACTCAGATCTGAATTTTTTTTTTTCTTATTTCAAAGAACATGACATACCCGATAACCCTAGTTCTGAGAATAGAATCTGAATTTCTTGAGACAGAAGTAGAAGAAAGTACCCAGTTCATTGTCCAGGTATTTGGTTATACCTGTAATTATCCAACCAATTTGATGCATTACTTGGAAATATTCAGTTTGTCTGATACTAACAATATGAAAAGGACACTTCTTAATAGCTTCACCTTCTTGCCCATGAGGATTGAGCATGGAATATGAAATAGGTATAAAATTGGTGGTAAATAATAGATTAAAGAAGATTGCCCTAAGATTAAAAGTCCATTTTTTAATATCCAGTAATAGCATGGAAGGCACATGGTTTTCTGATGAAGGTTTTTGGTGGTGCCAGGGTATTGCTTTCTCTCTCCTTAAGAGTAAGAGGGAAAAGGGAAAAACAAGAGGAACTGAACAGTTTCTGTGAGCTAAGAACTTTCTGGTGAAAGAAAGAAGAGAGACAAAGAAGGAAGAAGAGAGAGAGGAAAGGAGAGGAGAAAGGAAAGAAGGAAGGAAGGAAAGTAGTAAGGGAGAAAGGAAGGGAGGGAGGGAGAATGGAAGGCAGGAAAGAAGGAAGGAAGGAAGAAAGGAACGAAGGAAGGAAAGAAGGAGGGGAGGAAGAAGAAAGAAAGAAAGAGGTATTGACTGTGAACAAGATATAAGAGGTTGTTCTTAAATATTTTAAAACCAGCACAGGTACACTACACACACACACACACACACACACACACACACAGTCAGCCCTAATTTGTAATATTTCCACCATGGGTGATTCCAAGTTACCAAAACGACAAGGCTAAACTTAGAACTGGAAAGTGATGCTCAATTGTACACTGTGTAATTTTTATCATACAAGCAGTATAAAGTATGGATAACTTCAAGAGCATGAGTAATAGTAAAATAATTAGGAAGCCATTTGTTTTAAGCTCTTACTATCGTTGTTTAAACACCGCGTATTTTGATTTTTATAAAGGCTGTGTTTTAACAATGACCTGGCGGAATTCTTAAAAGTACACTAGTCAACTCTTTACAAACTAGTTCTAGTCCTCCACTGGCCCACTGTTTGAATGCACTCCTGCACATTTTATTTACATGTCATTTTAATTTATTATGAGGTAGAAACTACTGCGGCCACAATTGAGAAAAATAAAGTTCGAATAATTTGCTTTTCCACAGTCATGTACTTGCACGTAAGTGACAGAGATAAGAGTCAGAACCAAATCTGTTTGAAGAGGGATACCTTTTCTTTATATTACAGTCTGCACAGAGAATCTAGCTTAAACATTTATTAAGGCACGATGTTTTGGAATTCTTGTGTGCGAGGTCCTTGCATTAGAGGTGCAGATAAAATGAGTTTAAATGTATCATGATTGTGTAGATGGCAAAATTAAGACAGTAAAACAGAGCTAAGACTCCGCACCTCCTGTAGGTAAACAGCAAAAAATTTATGTCTGTATCTCCCTGATGATGTCTATTTTGATGAATTTTGTGTCCTCAAAAGTGAGTCATCAGATTCTCCCTAACATTGAAGGTGATCAGGATATTTCTGAGGTTTTCTTAGTCTTTCTTGAGTTTTGGATGCATTTCTCAGCACATAATTGTAATCTGAAGTATGAGGCCATTACTTGGTTGTTACAGTTTTGTAACTTCTAAAATATAATACATTTTATTTTGTTACTGTATTTGATGCATGTTAATTAACCAACTTCACAAAGAAATATGTCCATGCCCTTTGCTTCCACATTTTCTTATAGAGTAAACTAGCATATTAACATTTAAAACTGCATAAGAACCATTGTATTGCAGAAAATGACTGCAGTTTTTAAAGGTAATTTTACAGTTAAATATTTAGTCATTGTTTTGTGAATGAGTTTAAGAAATCTGGGAGTGGGCCAGTGAGATGGCTCAGTGGCATAAGCGCCTGCCTGGCAAGCACAAGGGCCCGAGTTCAACTCCCGGAACCCACATACGAAAAAAGGTCCGGTGATATCGCTCAGCAGCACAGGCGCCTGCTGGCACGGGAGGTCCTGAGGTCGACCCCTGGTACCCACAAAAAAAAAAAAAAAAGAAAGAAAGAAATCTGGGATTTATTAAGGAAAGTGTTGGGGCTTACCAGCCCTTCTAATTTGACAATACATATTCCTTCATCAGATTTCTGATGGTGCAGTATTTTACTTTATTTTAGTATGAGATATAATTGCCCCTGTGATCAACATTCAGTGAAAGCACATATAATACTGAATAAAGTTCCTTGAAGTGATTTGTAGACTTTCTCCTATATGTTGGGAACTGTTACATCTTTGTTCCTTCATTCACTGCATATTCATTGAGCACATACTCTAATCACTACAGTTGAGTATAGTCTTAAGTGTTTTACATTTTTAATAAGGGTTATGAGATCATTCAGTTAGGATCTATCCAAGAGCTTTGGTTAAAATTATTACCTTGGTTTCTGGAAAAATTTAGTGGTCCTAATATTCCAGAGAAATACCAACAATTATGTGAAATGTATCTCTTAATATCACCTATATGATCATCTCTGTACAAGGGTTTTTACCTCATTCCTCTTTATCAGACCCGTTGAAAACATGTGATCAGGCAGCAGCCACCTCTAACTGTTAGGATTCTAAGAATAGAGTCGCTTAGGGATTTGAAAAGAAGCTGTATTCTTTTTTATTTCAGGAATAAATATGTTTCTTGGTGCGCAGTTAGATGTTACAACTAACAAAAAACAAATGTGAACACAAGCCAGAAGGATAATTTTTTTAAATCCCCTTTCTCATATCTATGTGTTCTTGACATCTCTTAAAATCATGCCCATCTGTTTATTTTGTTTTTCTTGATTTCATATTTCCTTACATTATATATTTAGAACTATAATCAAAAGAAATAAAAACAAGCAGAATATTTTGGGCTTTTGGAAAATGGGTCTTTGAATTTTCTATGACAGGAAAGAAATCTTAAAAGGAGTTAAGGGCTAAAATTCATGAAAAGAAAGCATCCTTTTAAAACTGCGTTTGCTTTTGTTAGAATCCTCCTTCCAAGAAAAGTATGGTCTGCACAAACATTTGAGGGTTTTCTTACAAGTTATATCAGTCTTGACCTACCCTGAACACAGACCTTAAAAAGGAAAATTTATACAGGTGGACATGTTTGTGTACTCTCTGTTCTATGCTGTAGTCCTATGTTAGCTTGCAAAAACAAAGATCCCCCTTTGACTAAAAGATTGCAACCATTGGTAATGTATTGCCAACTGTTCAAATTTGTCAGATCCACCTAGAGCAAAAGATGGCAAACTTTTTTTTTCTGCACAGGACCAGAGAGTAAAATTTCATACTTTGAGGGTCTCACAGTCTTTGCCATAACTATGAAGTTCTACTAATGTGATAAAACAAAAGCAGCCATAGACAAGACATAAATGAATGTGTGTGGCTGTGTTTCAACAAAATTTTGTTTACAAAAGCAGACACTGAGTTGGATTTGGCCCACAGGCCATGGTTTTTTTCAACCTAAATCCTAAGGCATTAGGAGCTTGTAGTCTTTAAACAATGATGTAATAGATGAGACTTTCTTACCCATTTTAAAGTCAATCCCAACCAACATTTCTTGAGTTTTTCACTAAGCACATGAGAGCACATCAGTTAGAACAGAATATTAAAACTACCTTTAGGGTCATATTCCACCGTTTTATTATGATGTTATCTCAGACATGAAATATGATCCCTGCATTTTGTGGCAAATCTGATATTTTGCCGTTTTTGTTTGTAAATCCATCTTTTGCGCTCCCTGTCTGTGCTGCGGCATGGGCAGCATTCTTGCTTGCTACCAGACCTCTTCTGTAGCAGCTTCCTTGCACTCTAGCCCACGTAACATGCCACATCCCAGTAATTCTTCCCCAAATCTTGGCTGTGGTTTCTTGAGCTGACAATTATCCAAATGACTGAGATATGATATTTGCAACCTGCTGGGAACCTTTTCTTTCTCTGCACTCTTTGATTTGTAGCTTTATACGTTTGTGGGGAAACTGAGAAAAACTCTTCATAGCCCACTCCGTGAATGAGAAAGACAAAATTGAAGAGGCAAGGTATATAGGACTTTGTCCTGCATTGGGAACAAACACATTTATTTGTATCTTCATCCTCTGAATGTTGAAGGTGAAGGATTATGCAGTCCGGTGCAGGAAGGAACATCCTATGTCCTGAGGTGAATAATGTGTTCTACCACCTGGCAGCAGATTAGAGAGGAGCAGGCTAGCAAAATACATGTTCAGAGCCATATTTGCTGTGAAAATAGCACTTGTTATTTAAGGATTTTATTTTATAAATTAATGCTTAGTCTCTTTGGCATCTTTGACATTAGAAAGCTGTGCAGAGGAAATATGGAAGACTCATACATGAACACTGGGTAAACCATGTAGCCAGATCCTAATGTATCACCACCCCAGAGGGAGCATAAGATTAACTTTTTCGGGGATGGGGGAGGGTGCTTAGTAACAACATTATGAGCTTTCCCTATTAGCAAGTCTCCTGCTGTGGTTTCTTGCCTGGAGCTGTAAGGTTCTGAACCACAAAGAAAGTGAAAAAAAAAAAAAAAAAAAAAAAAAACAAATGAAGAGATGGTATAAGAAAACAAGAATGATGGAGCTAGTAGTAGGAGAGGCTTTGTGGGCAGGAGATACAGGGGTTTGTTTTTAAAATCTCCTAACTTGGAATTAGTGTTTTAATAAGCATCTGAGATCAAGGAGAGTGAAGAAAACAAGAATCAAATGAGAGTAGATTAAGCATTATTGATGACCTGAGAGAGAATAATGGAGTAAAGCTTCTTTATCTCTCATTACGCTTGTAATAATTTGGCATTTTACCATGAGCTTAGCTGGTTTTTTCAGTTATTTGCTCTTAGTCACTACCAGCTTTTCCTATAAAGCAAGGGGACAAATTTAAGCTCCAGAGATCAATAGATGAAGTAGACCAGATTTGATGCAATCTATACTAGCTTGAACTCTGAGGAAATAGAATGTACCTTCATTTAATGGCATTTAAGTTAAATATTTTTAAAATACAAAGAAACTACATGAAAGCCAAAAAAGGACCAATGATCAAACACAAAGTGCTTTCACCCTAGTTTTCTAAATTTCCTTTAGATGTAAACCTTTCAGAAATTTGGAAGAATTTTATCTCAGCGAAATTTCCAGTTAAAGTCTCACTGGTGACATTGTGTATACAATAAAACCCCGCAATTTTTCTCCTATACTTCCATAAAGCTAAGATCTTTTTCTTGCATCACTTTGTTTTTTCTTATAATTTCAGAGTTTTCATAACTTTAAAGTTGTAGGGTTGAGAATTTTAGAGTTTATTGTAATGGTTTTAGTTTAGGTAATAGAATTGAAGCCTATGAAGGCAAATTCATTTGCTCAAGGTCAGAGTAAGTGTCTGTTTGAGGTGTAATTAAATCCCAGGTGTCCAAAATCCATAATCCACACCATTTCACTAATATTGTATATCAAGTTTTTTAAAAAAAAATGCCCAGAGGTTTTCATTCTATACTGAGACAGGATCCAGTAGATAATTCAGAGAATGTGTAAGAAAGTCATTATCTTCTCTACTGATCATTACTGCCACACAAGAGAAGATATCACTGAGACACTTAGGGCTCAAATCTCCAACTACATTCTAGAGGTCACGAAGGAAACTAAGAGATTATAGACAATTGGTGAAGCAGTTAGTGAAGACTGAAGTCACTTGTAGTACAGACTGAAAGAGTGTGTGTTCCAGTGATACACTGTAGGTGTCAGTGATGGTACTTTCCTACAGACAGTACAACAGTGTAAATTAGAGCACTACTTCCCAACTCAAATCCAAAACAGTACCAGATTGTGCCAAAGCTTTCACCGATCCATGGTGAAATAATACAAATAAGGACAACACAGCACGTCTCCACAAAATTAAACTTACAGAATGGACCTATATTCTGACATGATAGCCTGTGGTTTTTGATGATTATGCTCAATGTAATTTTACAAAAGCAGTGGTTTCTTGCCACTTATAGCATTCTTAATTAGCAAAATAAAGGTTGGCAACTGTTTGTTAGTCTCACAGTTTTTTATTAGAAGTTTTACTCAATCTGTGAAAAATAAACAAACATCCAGAAACCAGAAAGCAAGAGATTTATAATGGTCTCTATTTTGCCAAACTAGATTTAGTAGGTTCCTAAGACTGCATGCTTAAGTCTAAATTTTATTATGAACTATTAAATCAAGCCATTTATTTCACTGAGGTCCCAGGAAGTTACTATTCTAAACAGCATTCGCTTGGTATTAAAATAATATTTAATGTCAGTAAGAAAATATACATTAAAGGCGCAGAACAGAACAGGTTATTTCAAAATAATTATAGGGTAAATAATAATAGAATGGCAAGATCAGTTTACAAGCAAAAATGCTTAAAGAAAGATTTCTAAGGACTACGTGGAAAGATAATTTATGCTATAAAAATAAGTCTGTGTATTAAATCTAGAGGTTTTTTTCCTCGTGTTAAGCCTCATAATAAAATAGAGCTATTTCAGAGAGCTGAATTAGTCTATATTTGAGACGACATGATCAATCTCTGTCCAGAGAAGAACAATTACCATAGTCCCCACCCCAAACAAGGAATGTGATCTACACAAAGGCAATTGTGAATTTTTATCTACAGTCCGCATGTCTTCTCTCTGTTTTTGTCTCTTGGGTAAGTTATGCCAATAATCTTCTGCTTTATGAAATTTATCATCTAAATATTGAAAATATGAGAAGTTAGGCTAATAAGAAAAAACACAGTTTACTGAGCGTTTCTTATCAATCAGAGATTTGAAGTCCTGAATCAGGTACAAGGATTAAATTATCAGTACCCAACTTAACAATGATTATCTCTCAGTAGCAGAGATTTTCATTTTGTTTTTCATAATCCAAAATGGCAGTATTAGATTTGTAATTGGGAAGAAGAGATATACATTGTTTGCTTAAATGTAAAAGACTGTAGCAGGAGGCCAACAAGGGAAATCATGTGAATATTTAGGAATAGGAGCTCTGCCAGATCAGAAAGGAGAGAGATAGAGAGAGACAGAGACAGAAAGAGAGGATCTTTCTTTTCCCATGAGTTGAATTATGATGCAAGACTATGCAAGGGAAACTGCTGGAAAAATTTGACGATGATGATGATGATACATAGGGCTCCATATAGCAGAGCACACAGTTCCCTGAGGTCAGTCCTGTTCCTCAAAAGACAAATGGTCCATGGACACACCAGGTGGCCATATAGCAGCAGTGGGCACAAAGCATCCTGTAAATGACCCATTACCAGAAAGTTTAAAATCTGTGCTTGGAAACCAAGAACACAGATAGGACGTGCAGCGGCCTTCAACAGACACTTGGGGATATGATTGATTCTTTAGGCCAGCGTCTGGGTGCTGTGTACCTCCTCATACCTAACCACCCTTCATCTGTGCACCTGCTTGTTAGATGTAATAAATTCAAGAAAGGATGCAGTTCCAAATGAGTAATTAAAAACTTTGCACTCCTCTCAACTTCCCTCTTCCCCTTCCTTCTCTCCCTTGATAAGATGTACAGAAAATTAAACCAGCTGCAGAATGAGACTCTCTTCCATGTAGGGAACATCTGTCACTATGGGTACAAATACTGTCTTAATGAATTAAAACATTTGATTACCTTTAATCCAAAAGAATGCCTCGGTCTCTTCAGTCATTTAGTTTATCGGGGTTGTTTGTTCTTTCTTCTCACACAAAGCGTGTGACTGTAGTCCATCCCCAAAGCTCTGAAATCTTCCAGCAGATGTTGTTTTCCATATCTCTGCCCTTTCCCTTGTGAAAAGGGGGGAAAGCCCACAACAAAAGTAAATCTGGAGGAGAAATGAAAATCTCCATCATGAACATACTTTTAGAAATGGCTGGTTAAACAAATGGTCCAAGTGTGATGCCTGGAGTATATATACTCAAACAACAGAATTGTTCAAAGATAAAAGCAGCCACTTCTCAATATCAGCTCTAGTAGTGATTCCCACACTTAGATTTAAGAGATGAGAGAGCTGGCTAAGACTTTTTGATTTCTATTTTGCTTTCTGGGATAGCTTCTTTTGGTGTTTGTTAGTGTATAAATTTACCAGAAACTTCTCATCAAATTGTTAAAACTGAATCATCACATAAAATGCTTTTTTTTTTTTTTTTTTGTGGGTACCAGGGGGTCAACCTCAGGACCTCGCGCGCCAGCAGGTGCTCATGCCGCTGAGCGATATCACCGGCCCCTTTTTCGTATGTGGGTTCCAGCAGTCGAACTCGGGCCCTCGCGCTTGCTGGGCAGGTGCTTAAGCCGCTGAGCCATCTCACCGGCCCACATAAAATGCTTTTTAAAAATTACATTTAGTGAATTTTTAAGAAATTGTTTCTTATTTCTAAAAATATTCCTGTCTGACAATACCTGTATAGTCCAAAAGGCTGAAACAGAAAATTGATAATGTACTTAAATTATTACTGATCCAATAACCCATGTTTCGAAAAGGTCAGGCAGTGCTACTAAAGAACAAATATTTATCTATGTGGCCATTAAAATCTGATTTCACTTTTTATTTGCCACATTCGGAGAGTGCTTTCCTTGTGTCATGACTTCATTTGTTTACCGGGCTGTTTTGTCTGAATCCACTGCCAAATGTCATTACATAACTTCCTTTACCACATGAATTGGCAAAATAATTCTTTATTGAATTTTTTACTGCAGTTTCAATTTTCAGATTGCTTGTGATTCTATATGGGTCAGACACTGTATGAATGCTGATTTGTGATTCTTGAATTTGACAAATACATTCACCCTACTCATTGCCAATCATATAGACTCTTTCCTCCACTTTCTTCAGAGTGGTTTTTCTCATTAGGAAGAATTTCAGAATTAGTGCATCAAGGAGAGTCAGTCACCATGTAGGACCTAGTGGAACTTACTCACTGAAGAAAGATCCCATTTGAAAATGAGGCATAAAGAATCACCTGGAGTATCTCCCTTTCTTCCTCCCTGGCCCCATGAAACACAATTTACTTGACAGATGCAACTCAGAAATATGAAAAGTGCTTCACTTTCATTTTTCTCATTAAATTTATAAAACTGACTTTTCTGGAGCCCAGCACAGGGATAAGTGTGTCTTTTTTTTTGCTGTTTTGTTCCAAACCGACCTAGCTGATGGACAGTTTTTGATGTTATATAAAATACTATAAAACTGAATTTTTTCTTTGTACTCTTCTTGCAAACATGATCCTAATACCAACACCCAGATTTTCAAAAATATGCTATTTTTATTTGCTTTTTCTAAAATACCCATCAATAAACGCCACGGATGGTTCTTTTGATGTAAAAGTAACTCCATACTGGAATTACAGACCCTCCAGCTCATGTCATAAGAGAAATCTGAGCACAAAGCCTGCATCTGTATAGGTATGAGCATCAGTGTGTGCTTACACACCATACGTACACTAAATTTCACAAATAACCCCACAGTTACCAGTTTCTGAGTTTTTTTTTTTTTTTTTTTTTAATGGGTACTGGAAGTCAAACTCAGGACCTCGCGCGCCAACAGGTGCCCATGCCGCTGAATTATCTCACCGGCCTTCTGAGATTATTTTTAACTTTCAGTTTTCAAATAATTTCAAAGTTGGAGTAAAGTTGTAACAAAACTACATAGAACACCCTTGTGTCCTTACATTCACCGGTAGACACATGTGCTTTACCATTCATTCTCTCTCTGTACAGATGACACCCAATTTACAATAATCCCAGTTTAAGTTGAAAATGTATCTCACTGAACATTGTAGCTTAGCAACACAGTTTCCTGTATAGAATCATGTGTCCGGCTGGAAACTGTGGCTCATTGTTCAAGCCCAATATTGCTAGAGAATGATATATGTATTGCTAGTCCCAGAAAATATCAAAATTCAAAATTTTATGGAGAGCTTGTACTGAATGAGTATTGCTTTTGTACAATCATATAGTTGAAAAATCATTCATTCAACCCATTGTCAGTTGGGGATCATTTGTATATATGAATAGGTGGATATAAATTACACACACACAGATATATCAGAGTTAAAAGAGAATGTGTATATAAAATATGTTTATAAATATATAGATGTATTTACCTGTGAACAACTTGCGAGTAAGTTGCAAACATTCCCTTTACCCCTACGTGATTCAGTGTGCATTTCCTAAAAAGGGCTCTTTCTCTGAGTACAATTATCAAAAGCAGGAAATGTATCTTTGGTACATCTAGATTTCATTGAAAATATATATTCAAATTGCACTAATGCCTTCTTAATGGGCTTTGGAATTACTTTTTCCAGTCCCTGATTCCATCTGGGATCATTTCATTTAGTTCTCCAATTCCAGATCAACAAATTTTTGCAGCATTTTCCTGATACAAGCATATTTTTTTGTTTTACTTCCACATTTGTGCTGGTCACAGATTAAGTGGTGGATTAATGTGGAAGCAGGCAGCTGCAGAGGAAGATTCCCTCTCTTAGGATTAACTTGATTTATGGCAAGGAACTGTCATTACTGAGCACTAGTAGAGGTTATTCTGACCAACTGAATGATTTCCATTACTGCTTTCACTTACAGTAACTGCTTATATTGAGCCCTTACTGTGTGCTGAGTACAGGAGACACAGGGATACAAGACAGAGCAAAACCAGAAATAACCCTGGTGGGTCTTGTGGAGGAAACCGTCATTTAATTAACCAAATAATCTTTAAATAAAAGTGTGGTGACAAATTCTGATGAGTGCTCTGAGCATCGGAAGCAAAAGCCTTGTTGCCGTAATGGATATCATGGCAGCGGAGTGACAAGGCAGTGGCTGGCAATGTGAGCAGGAAAACCACTGAGGAAATTATATTTGAGCTAATAATGTAAGATAAGTGGGGATTAACTGATCAAAGAGGAAGGAAAAGGTGTTTGAGTTTGCAAGGAATTTTAGACATGAGAAAAATCAATCATCTCTGAGAAGTCATATGGAAGCAGCAAATATCACACAGGATTTTGTCCTAGGAATAAAAGAAAGAACTAAATGGCTTTGTGTCCTTTGCATCTTTGAGTGAACATAGATGACAGGGAATTTTATAATCCTGCACTGCCCCTTGGAGAGGGGGAGTGGGCTTTGTGAAAGATGGAGATTTAGTGGTTAAAATACATTCACTGGAGAAATGTTGTTTTATTATGTCTTAGTTACTTTTTCATTTCTGGGACAAAATACCTGACATCCACAAGTTAATGGAGGGAAGATTCATTATGACTTACAGTTTGTAAAGATTTCAGTCCATAGTTGCTGGGTCCAAGGCAGGGAGCATGGCAGAAGGGCATCACATAGGAGAAATAGTCCATGGCAGGGCAGGCAGCAAGCAGCAAGGAGCAAGCAGCAGCAGCCTGCCTTCCATCTTTTTTCCTTTATTCCATTCAGCCTACAAGCCTAATGGTTGGTCCCACCCACACCCAGGGTGGGGCCTCCCATTACCCATACCTAGAACAATGTTAATCAGTAAGTGGACTAATCCAGTTGCCACACACTTAGTCCACATTCACACACCCTAGATCCAGTCACCTCCAAAAATCCCCACCTATAAGCACATGATATGGCTTTGGGGGAACATCTAGGTACCAGCCATAACATTTTTAAAAAGATAATTCTTTCTTTTGTTGGCACATCAACTGCTACCTGTAAAGGGAATATACGATAGGAATGTATAGAAGAGTTATCAAAGCCGTTTCCAGGTTCTCAGGTTTTCAGTGATACTTCATGGCTTGGTGTATGATTGTGCATTATTTCTTCAAGCAGAGTTTTGATATGAGAGAAGTAACTTAAAAGAGCATACAAATTTTAGTCATTTTACATCTCATGGACCCTATTAGTAAACTACTCACATGATAGTTCTTTAAAGTAACAGAAGTTGTCTCATCCTTGTGTTGGAGACAAGAACTGAGGGGGTTGAGGGAGTGCAGATTAAATACTGATCTACTTACAATCCATACACTTTACAGAAAACATTCCTTCTTCCCCACCACCATCTTCACCATGGTAGCCAATATCTATTGTTGATATGTAATTTTAAAGTGGATGATCCTTTTTCAGTATGACTGATGATCTAGAAAGAAATGGTTTTCATATATTTTGATTTATTAATCTTTATCCCATAATTAAAATTGAGGTTTTTGCTTCAATAGTTGGAATGAAAAAATACTTTTTTACTAAGATTGTATATTAATACTGAAAGAATACTCCAAAAATAAAATAATAGGAAATCTAATCCAGAATGTCTGCCCTTGCACAAAAGTTTTCGAAGGCATGCTTTGGATTGTTAACAGCATCCCGTGACTGGACTGGAACTTACATACTCTTTATTATCAATTGGAGAACAGAGTGTTTTCTTTCTGTCTGTCATTGTCCATTCGCAGTCACTCTCTGCTTATAAAAACTCATGAATTTTGCTGCTGACCACATCTTATAAGATGACTGCTGATTACCATTTAGATTTCTTCACTGACATAGCACATTTTATGGAATTAGGAGCCAGTAGCAAGCAAGGTCAATAGCAGTAGCCTGAATTAATTATAAATAAAGTGTTTTATTGCCCATACAAGGATCGATATATATGCTGCCACCAAAGCTTAGTTTTAGCCCCTGAACATTTTGGGTGTTTTTATTTCTAAGGGATAGCAGACTTCTCTGAAGTTTTCTTCCTTTGAAGAGATTGCTAGTGAGTGTCTTTATGCAGAATACATCTGAGCTATGGTAACAACATCATCTACATGCCCAGCCTACCGTGGCCACAGAATCCAATGACTTTTTTTTTTATTAATATGAAGGTGCCTGCATATCCACATCACTGCTGACTGTATTTCATTACAATGCATTGCTTCACTCAACACACTCTGAATGGAGAAGATATGCTCTGCGGCTTCAAATTCGGGCACTTCCTCCAAGCCAGGCTTGTTTATCTGTCCGCAACACACTTGGAGCATTTGAAAGAGTGATGATGAGCTTCATTCATGCTGTAAAAATGTGTTGAGAGTCATGGCTGCTTCCTTCACAATAGCCTGGCATGGGAGGATGGAGAAAGCCATTGTCACCACACAAATGACTATTTGCCTCTGCTATAATTTCACCAGAAAAGTTGCACCATTTCGAAATGAATGGAGTTCTAGGGAACATTTAGGAGGATAGTGCCTTAGCTGTAAGGCTCTTTCACAAGCTTGCAAAGAATAAGTTTTGAATCTAGAATAGTTTGTACTTTTTCTAGAAAGAAAATAAAGGATGCTTTGTGTTCATGTGGGATCCTTTATCTGACCATGGAATTTGATGGGCTCAAGATTATGGAGCCATACTCTCTTGGTTCTAAATAATGATCAAAATGGTTTTGCTCTCTCAATGTTAGAATGAAGGCAACTTTCTTTCTGGAAGAACACTCAAGTTAACCCCACTTTGGGTGCCCGTTGTGTGACAGGGTAACTAAGTAAGAGAGAAGAGCTTCACATGTGGCTATTTGTCTTCTTCAAGTAACCAACTAGAGAAGGAAGCTGGAGGGACTCAGAGGGAGGCTATTGCCTGTCACCAAGTCTGAAAGTTAGAACAGCTCATGGGCCTGAGGGTCCTCCCAGACCCTTGCCTAATGCCATTGGCCAATATGAGGGAAAAGAAATCTTGGTTTACTGCTCAATGTAAAAATTCATCCATTTTTCAGTGGAGGAAAACTTGTCCACTTTTAAAACAGAGGTTATGTAAATACAGACACAGGCAAAGTAAACTCTGTTAGGTCTAATGGACTGAGCTCCTGTTTTCGAGTGCCATCCTCCCAACTCATGTACTCCACAAAGGGAGACTTGCTCAGCAAACTATTCAGGCAACTCCGTGAGCTTTCTGTGTTATTTGGAGCAAGGCATTCTTAATAGCTGTAAGTCTCCTATTTTTGGTCCTCTCTCTCATTTCCTTTACATTGATTGATGAAATGGGAAGGAAGTTGAATAAACTCACTTTGTTTAGATGACACAAGTATCAAATTGACAGATAAACTCCAGGGAGGTTCCAGTCCATTTCAGGAAAGTGTTGATATGAGGCCTTTAAGGGTCGACAATCCTATTAGAGAGAGAGAGACCACCAAGGAATCATGGGGAAAAGAAATACGAGGAAAATGTCTAGATTCAATAGTAAATTGGCACTGTGGAGAGTATTTTAAGAAAAATGGCTGCTTTCTCACCAACTATGCCACTTTTTCCAAAGGGTTTAGAAACTTAATACTTTCTCTGAAGCTAAATAGTCCTATCACCCACCACATCTTTATTCTCTTCTCTATAATCCCAGTAAATTACACAAGAACTAGTGAATGAGTGTTTTTCCATGAGAAGTGGTCATGTTCTAGGATGTTAACACAGAATTAGGTCAGGCTATGGGGATTTCACACATGCAAAGTGGGAAAACGTTTCCTCTGGTTAGACAAAAATGTACAGATTGTCCTGTGCTCTTTTTTTTTTTTTGGTACCGAGAATCGAACTCATGATCTCTTGCTTGCCAGACAGGCGCTGTGCTACTGAGCTATATCCCTGGCCCCAGTCCTGTGCTCTTGACACAGGCTTTTAAGTAAACTCATGGAATCATGAGAACTCAGAGAATATCCATGGGCTTCTTACAGATTTCTTATAGACAGTGTATTGTTTCCTGTTTACCTTACCAAATATGAGGGTTTTCCTGTTCTGCTTAATATATGTGGAGGATAAAGCCATTTTGGTCAGGCACAACTCGGCTGTTCTAAGAGATGGTGGGATAAACTCTTCCTGTTTGTACCTACTACTCACTAGAGACTAAAAACTGATAATTTGGCTGCTGGCAACATTCCACTGCAGCAGCTAATAGAGTGTTTTGGAAAGATTCCAACAACAGGCAGAGTGCATTAAGCATTTAAAATACTATTTAAGATCAGTTCTGCTGTTGGGGACTTAAAGTCAGAGGCAGATCCACCTTCTATTTTACAGCTTTCTTTGCTATCAGTTCTTTTGTATTTTCTGTGATTTCCTCCAAATGCTTACCTTCTCTCTCTGTCTCTCTCTTTCATCTCTCTCTCTCTCCTTTCCTTTCCTCTCTCTCTCAAGTAAGTTAGTGCTAGTTCATTTCATATGTATTTTTCTTGCTTTTGTGAAAATTTCATAATGCTCTAGAATAAGTACTTTTATATGTTATTTCCTGCCTTCATAGAAGGCATCACAATGTGAAGTGTCTCCTAAATTGCATTTTGGACCATGGCAAGGTGGGAAGAAGTATACGCATGTCAGAGACATGAGTCTAAAGCCCTGGCTCTACAAAGTGTCTTCATGACCTTGAGATAATGCTTTCAATTCTCTACAATGAGGTTTCTTTACCTTTAAACCCGTGGTTCCAAACAGAGGGCAGATCTGCCCCCAGGGGAACATTTGGCAGTATCTGGAGACATTTTTAATTGTAAACTGGAAGATACAGTACTAGTGGCACCTAGGGTCAAGGGGCGCTGCTAAATACCCTGCAATGCACAAGAGGCCTATAACAGAGAATTACTTAGCTGATATCATGAGTAGTGTCGAAGTTAGAGACTTCTCTGTAAATATAAATAATGATATCTATCCAATTTATCACAAGATTACTGTGGGGGTCAAAAACATAAAAATGCCAAAAGTGTTCTACTATGTCTAATGCTAGTACTATGTGGAATTACACATCTGGACACCATCAAACCTGATTTTTTAATTGAAAATGAATTTTTTTCATGGATTAAAATTATAAATGAAATTATCAGGTTAAAATATATTAAATCCACACACTGAATCTCCATTTTATGGTTTTATACCAATTCTCTAAACGTGAAGAGAAACAATGAAAAAATATTAAGCTTAGACAAAACCCACCATTCAGTGACTAATATAGATAAAGAAAATTGGAATCCATGCAACTAATAGACTTTTCTATTAGTGTACAGACATAAAATATATTTCCTAATAGAAGCAAGCCTGAAATGATAAGTTATTTGCATCACATTAATTAACATCCAGCTCTATTAGATTTGTTCCTGAGGTTGGGTTCATTTTACAGGTGCTGATGAATATCAGAATTAACAGTATCTAGACACATTAAATTAGAATAAAATATGTTTTACATTGAAGGCAAGTTTTAATAATGGCCTTTTATATTAACTTAGATAACTAAAGATAGTAAAAGAATGAATTAAATTCCAGTGAGCCAAACTACAACACTGGTGATAGTAATATGAATTAACCCTTTTTGTTGCTTTTCTTTTGTAATTACCTTATAAATAAATATGAATAATATATATATATAGTCCAGCATTTATAAAGCATTGTAACAGATAGTTGCTTCTTGTCTTATTTTTGTCATGTAGTCCTCTAAAGTTCTTTTTTGTTTATTTGTTTTGTTTTATTTTGGAGGCACTGGGGATCAAACTACAGAGCTCCATCTCCAGCCTCTCTCTAACAATTTTAATTTAGGATTCATGGACGGACAAAATCTCATGAATTTTCCCACAAAATTGTATTTATATAAGCATTTTCATTGGGAAAGAACATAGAGTATTCATGTGATTCTCAATAGTTTGTTATCTAAAAGTTGAGAAATTGCCGTTAAAATAAAACCAGCTTCTAAATGCTCATTTTCACCCAAGCTGTTGTCAAATGATTTTGTATTTACTTATCAGTCTATTAGCAAGTCATCAGTAGAGGTACCAACTGACCAAAAATTTTAAATTCATAATTGACAAATACAGTTTTTATTTAAAACTTCAGATTGATAGCTCAGCCATAAAGCTAAATTGAATAATTATGCAAATCCAGCACAATATTATTTAATTGGACTTTTTGAATGAAAATATTCCAGGTGTGCAAATTCTTTGCAATCTGGAGCAAGCATTTTAACATATATCTGCCAAATAACAACATCTTATAGGTGATGGAGAAGAGGAAAACAGAGCTGGCTGCCCCCAAGAAAATGCATACCAAAGAACATGTGCATTACAGGTTTCGCATATCCCCAAGTTGTACGTTACAGAAGTCCCACTGTTTAAGAACAATTGCATGGAGAGAATTGTCCTGTGTCCACTGGTAATATGACGAAAATGTTCTCAGACATTAAAAGTTGGAGCAAAGAAAATGTGGAAATCTAATGCTTATTATTACATGCCACAGTGGAAAAGCAAATTCCATTACAAATTCTAGCTTTCCACCCAGCTTCCAATATCTTTATTTTCTTATTTTTACTGTTGCCACTCTCTTGTCATCTGATAAGGGATTCCCACATATTGCTCTTACAACTACTAATTGTGTGGAGAGAACATGTGATAAGACTCTTCATCTGATTCTCCCACCAGGCCCAGTCCTTTTAATCTTTCCCTTTCTTGAATCAATAATTTAGTTATGCATTATTTACTCCTCAACTTTACAGCTAATGACACATTTTTCATGACAGTGTCACAGTTGAGACTACTACTTATGCATCTCCAGAGTGGAGCCACACATCTGTACTCATTTGTGATTTTAGTAAAGACCCGAACACTCAACATGACAAAAAGGGGTTAGTGAAATATTTGTCAAGAATTGTGCTCTAAATTATTAGTAAATAATTGAAAATAACAAAGTCAAAACGCAAACCATAGAATTTTGGATTCATTCTTGACTCCGTTTTAACAAAAGGTTCAATAGCCACAGATTCAAATATCCTTTTGCCTGGGGCACATTTTGCTTCTCACTCTTTGCATTTCTGAGGACAAACAGAATCACAGGACCTTGCCCAGATCACAGAGACCATCTTAGGGCCCCTTGAAAAAGCAAAAATTCAGACACCCCACAGTGTATACCTTTTCCCATACATCATGTAGTACATGCAAAGTGTACACAATTTTTATTTGCTAATTTAAAACAAAGTTTTGGGGCCGGTGATATAGCTCAGTGGCATAAGTTCCTGCCTGGCAAGTGCCAGGTCCTGAGTTCGACTCCTGGTACCCGCATAAAAAAAAAAAAAGACAATATAAAACAAAAGTTTTAAAACATTGTGAAGCAGGTCGTTCTCCAGAACCTGGTACACACTGGTACTTATGAGCCTGCAGAAAATGTCGTTGTAAAACCCTTCCCTCTGCACTATAACACTTTTGATTTTACTGATATAGATGAATATATATTAATATTAGTTTTTGAAGAATTTCTTTAATTTTTAAAAAAAGTCTGCATCTAGAGATTTTACCTTTTATTTTTCCTTACTCATTTTGTAGATCTCTGTTCTAGGATTTATGGCTAACTTGCCCCTGAGAGCCCCTTTGGGATGTCTTTGCCTCCAAGGAAATGAAATTTTGTGTGTAGGGAGAACTGAATAGCGACATCTCAGGTGACACAATGGGGGGATTAAGTAAAAGAATTTGGAGGCAACCAACATAATTATTTAAGCTGGGATGTGGCCATTGCCTTGGGATTCATATTTTTCCTCATAACCAAAGTGGTTTGGGACTGAGTATAAGCACAGGTAGTTAGAATTTCAACACTAACTTACATCCCTGCGTGAAATGTAGAGGTTGATAATTGTTATAGTCACACAAGAAATCTGACAACGATAGCAGAGGAACATCAGAGTGTTATCAAGAAGCAATTTAAATCCTGGCACAGGATGGAGTAGCCTAGCTTATCTGTGGATGGTACTTGTAAACTAAATGTATGTGTAAATTTTAATCAAAATTCTGTCTTCTATGCTTGGTTTTCAAGTTCCCACAACTCTGCATCATACGGGTAAAATGTTTTCGAGTAAGATTTCGAATGATATACATAGACATGCAGGAAAAAACTTATTCCTTTCTACAACATTCCTGTAGATGCTACTAACAATTCAAAGAATTTGGATTAAAGGGGTTCAAATGACAAAGAAGAGGCTAGGCATGGTGCACAGCTCTTGTTTTCACAGCGTACTCTGTCTTCCTAGCTAGCTGTCTGGAAGCCTTCAGTTCCATGTGTAACACATAAGATCAGGCTTGGACAATACTCATTCAAACTCTTCCCAGTTGACATTTAATACACCTGAAAATTGACAAAACCAAGAGCCCTTCTTCTGCTAGGAAATATTACACTTTTAGTGTCCAGTCTGGCTCATGAGAATGTTCCATCCACAGCAGATAAAAGTAGCCTGTATGATACTAAGCTACGGGTGGTGTTTCCAAAGTATACTTTTAAAACCTATGTAGGTTTCTTTTGTTTGGCCACAGTTATAATAGTAGCCTCCCAGCAGAGGAAGATCTCCTCACAGCTTCAGAGTACAGATGGGTAATTGCTGCCACAGTCCCCAATTACCTTAGATTGAGGCATCCAGAGAACCTTGCATGTCTGAACATAAGCATGGTAAAATGGATTGAGGTTTAGAGCTTCCCAAAACAATAAAAGTTAGTGGTACCCAACTCTTTCTTCTAAAACCTGGAACTGCTAGATTGAAAGCTTGTAATTATTTACCTACTACCTACAAAGATATTAAAATAAATCCCTGACCCACTCATTCCTAAGTCATCCTCTTCTGGTCCATCGTTCTATTGCTAGCTGATTTCCATATGGATCCTCACAATGACTAATGTGCACAGAGGAATCGGTTTTCAAGCCTTCATCCTGAAATTACTGGACTCCTTATTTTCTCAGCTTTGTATCCTATGTATCCCAGGTAAAACTATTAGGTTCCTACATTATGCTAAGATTTTGTCATTTCACTTCAAGAAATACACCTCACAACCCCTTTCTAAGACCGCCTAAGGTGAAAATGTAAATTGTTTATTAATTGGCTTTTGATTCTTAAAGGAAAAGGTGACATGAAGCACAAGTTTTCATTAACATAACAATATAGTGTTAGGGAAATAGTAACTACAGTTTATTTGAAATATTTAGCAAATGAGAGTATTGATTTCTTTTAACGGTTTTCAGTTCCATTAACAGTAACACTTAGCTTGTCATTGATTTTGTCAGAAAAATCATCTTAAGCAACCCTTATGTTACAGGCACTAAAACGGGGTACAGAGAATTTAAGTCACTTACTTGAGGCTCTGTTTTATGACCAGTAAGTCAGATCGCCTCCAAGTCCTGCTTCTTAATGTTGTGTTTCTCTAGCAAGGTCAAGAACGCTTACTTTCTGGAAGTGTCGCTTGTTAGTGGGATGCATAACCTGCGGAAAAACGCTCAGCGGCATCCAATTTTACTTATCTCCCTGGTTTCTCTGAAAACACATTGAACAGATCTCCCCATCTCTTTCTCTTTCGTGGGTTTTTCCTTTGGGCCACAAGCAGTGAATGCAACTGCTTTACAAAGTTATTCTTTTCACTGCTAACAGTTTTTTTATGTCATTTTCTGTAAAAGTATCAGAGAGAGTTTTTCTCCAGGGACTTTCACATAGTCGGCCCTTGCCTTGGGATTTCTTTCTGTCTGAACTAGTCCTCAGGATGGTAGCATCATCAAATGTCTTCAACTACGAAGGTTGTTTAGAAGCTAAAATGCACATTTTTCCAACAATTAAACACTGTATCCAGCATCTTTCTGCCTTGATTTTCAGCCATCAGCTAGTACCTCAGGGTACATTGGGAAATGCCTTTCCCTTTTAATAGTTATTTATATTTTTCTCTGTACATGTTTCCTTTACAGTAGAAAAGAGTGGTGCTGACCTGCTCTTCTCAAAAAAATTCTGTCATCAAGACAATAAGGATGCTCCTGATGAACTGCTTATATGAGAGCCAATATGTTTTATACTAAATAATGCAGCATTTAATATATCTGCCTTTCTTTTGCATAACACAAGGAACCCAAGCAAGCCCAGCCTTAGACTCCACGATTTAGCAAAGACAATACTCAGCCCTTAATGAGTTTTAAGTTTCAGCTTTCAGTACTATCCATCTACTTGAAAAAAAAAAATTGGCTAATAGCATTGGAGAAACATTATTATAGATTAATATTGTGAAACGAGAATAAAATTAACTAGCAAACTTCTCACAGCGGAAGACTGTGAGCACAATGAGCTTATCCTTCAAGAGAGAAATTGTAAGTGGGTTTGAGTTTTCACTATGTTGACTTTCTTAATTAAATGTGACACAGTTGCTAAAACTAAAACCTTTAGTATTTCTCAAATCTTTATTTAAATCACTACCTCATATGGGCATCATATATAGCATGAAATCTTGAAAATCAATCCATCTAAATCTGCACAAAGGAACTATGTCAGGGAGAAAGAATCTTGGCACCCGTATTGAAGAAAGATTACCATTTTCTGGCTAAGAATTAAAAAGACCAGATGGCCTCTAGCACTCCTGCTTTCAAACTTTCTCTAACCCTAATCTGCAACCATGCTCGTGTCTTGTTTCTCTCTTATGTCTTATCCTGTGTCACGATGCCGTGCTGATGTACACAGCAGGCTTTGTGGGTTTTAAGGCACAATAAGAACCAGTTCCTGCATCTTCCACCCTTCTTGAGACTACCATTAAACAGATAGCAAAAAAAGCCATTTTACGTAACATCCCAGAACAATTTATGGACACTACCTGTTTGGAGTTATCAAAAGACAAAATTACAACACATCTCAATTAAAACTCTTTGGCCCATATTTGTGATTCTAGAATCAGGCAATACCTCATAGTTGAGGTGAGTAAAGGGGACTGATTTCAGAGGCAAAAAAAGGAACGGAGAAGGCAGCCACAGGCAGAGAATATTAGGCTGCTTCTTTTCTAACTGGTTTTCTTATAGGATTTAAACAGAGATGTCCTTATCACATTGGCTCAAGTTACCTGGACCTTTTCTCATCAGTTGCTGGGAATCTCCTGTTTTAAAGACAACCCGGCCCATTTCAGAGTTAGGTTTGTTTCTGAGGCTCTGAGTACCAGTGACTCTCTTCTAGGTCGCTCTGCTCGCCTGAGACCTAATGAAGAAGCCTAGTCCAAAACAATGGCCTCCCATCACTTTAACAGGCTTAAAATTTATAATAAAATCCTAAAGAATTTTTAATGAAGAAAAATGTAATGTTCTCTTCCCACAAGGGTTTATGGGGCTTTCAAAAGGAATGAGTGTAGAGTCAATGATGGATTAGGACATGGTATAAAAAAAAATGGTGTAGGATAGAAATATGCAGAAATATGTACTTTAACATGTTAGAAAAATAGCAGAAGAATCAAATCATTTAAATTATTTTTAATACGAATTTATTTGAAAAGTGGAGTTTGTACCATGACAATTCTAGAATAGACATAATATCCAAAAACATTTATTCTGTTGTCCTAAATTCTCTGCATTAGAAACTATTAGATAAAGTATGATCGATAATTATAACCCTTTTAACATTACTGGAAGTCTGAATGTATCTATGTATTTAAAATAATGCTTTAATATATATCTCCTTTAATTGATTCTACATCCAGTAAAGTTTACCTTCATTTTATAAACAAGAGAAAGTAGGATTTATTTTAGGTCACAGGAGATAGATCATGGATGAGACTATAGTCCAGCTAGAATGAAAGGTCCAGCTCTCTTTTTACACTGTCATTGACTTGTTCTACTCTACAGCCTTCCCAGGTTAAAAGAACAAATTTAATCAAGCACATAAGGCACTGCTTTCAAACCTGATTTTGCAGAAGAATCCCTTGAAGAACTTTCCTAAAAATACAGATAGTTTAGTGTTTACTATCATCGTGCTCCTACAGCCTTTAGCAGAAATACTGATTTAGTTGACCCCGAGACTATGCAACGAAGTCGATCTTGATAGCCCCTCCGAATATCAACTCCCTACATGCAGTTATGATTCTTAAGGCAAAAGCTGTGAGACCCTAGAACTTCCTATGGAAGCCTGAAGATTACCTTGTTTCTAATTTCCAGTACTCACTGAGAGCTGAAAATTTAAAACAAAGCCTTCAACATTTTTTTGAAGATGGCACTGTGGTTTCATATAAAACAAGTAGGATTACATGCAGGTGTGTGTGGCTATTCAACTTCCTAGTTGTGTAACTTGGGGAAGGACCTTAGCTTATTGAAGCCCAGGTTTACTGATTTGTAAGATGTAATTCTAGTGATTAAGTAAAATAAAATATCTAACACACTTACAATATCTGGCAGAGAGCAAGTTCTCAATACTCTTAAGAACATTTCCTTCCAGAAGTAGGCTTCAGGTTAATTAGAGTTTTAACTGTATAATTATGATTTATATATAATTATAATTTATGTTTTCACTTTCCTCATGTTTGCTAGGAAATCACTATCAACTATTTGATCATATGTATTTGTCCCTGAGTATCTATCTTAAGTAATCTAGAGACTCATATTTACTGAGTTTTTGGAATAACTAGGAAATTCTTACTGCTTCCTCTCTAAACTACAGTAAACTAAACTAGTTTAAAAAAACAAAAAAAAAAGAAAAATGAGCTCTTGGTGTATGTCTTGCCCATTTAGGCATCTCTACATTTCTGTTCTCTCTTATAAAATGGCTGCTGGAGACTCAGGATAGAAATAATCGAAACCATACAGTCATGGTATATCATCTTTATGCCAAGTACAAACTTCTTGGGAAAGCATTTCATTTTGTTTGCACAGTACTAATTTCCATTAAGAAAACACCTTCATGGTATTAATGTTATGAACACTACATTCCTTGCAGTGAATACAGATTACAAGTTTTTTTTTTTTTTTTTTTACCGGGAATCAAACTCAGAACCTTGCGCTTGCCAGGCAGGCGTTGTGCTGCTGAGCTATAACCCCAGCCCTACAAGGTATTTTCAAGATACGATGAGTTTTATTGTACTACATGGTCAAGTTCAGTTATTTCCCATATACAACTCACAGAACTTAAGGATCCTGCAGGGAGGAGGCAATAGCAACGTCTGAATACCTGCTGCTACCACCCAGAGAAATGCCAACACAAAGAAAATGGTCAAAATTCTGGTCATAATGACAGAGTAGATGAGTTTTATGGAAAAACAGAAGCAAAATAAGCCTTCTTGAAAAATGTATTACTCTGTAAACATAATCGTAAAGTTTCGTGTTATCAGTTCAGCATAAGGGTCCCCCTGTTTCCCACTTCTGCTGTCAGTGGCTGCAGGGCCTCAGCAGGCAAAGATAACCGAGTACATTTTCACTACCCTGCTCATCATTCCCCCGTCAATAATTTGCTTAGCTCATTCCTTCCACTGACTGAAGTCTATCATCAATGTCAGGCAGCACTATATCTGAATATTCTCTTTATTATATATTTAGCCTACACAACTGCAAAGGAAAGCTTGAGTTTTTAATACATATCCCAGCACCAATTTATAAAAGTGAGAATGAGTTACACAGTGATGAGTTTTTCAGAAGGTTTTTTTTTTTTTAAATCTAGCTGTGGATGAGGAAGTCCAATTTGCATTCGAACTCCTAACTAGAACTCAGAAAAATCCCATCTGGTTTAAAGAAGAGTGAAAGAAAACAAAACAAAATAGAGAATGCAATGCTTCAACAATTTGTTTACAGAATGTTCACACAGTACTTTGTGCGGGCAAAGCCCCATACTAGGAGCTATGGAAGACTGCACAGCCAAAGAAAAGGGGCTTCTCTTTGCAAGGTGTTCTGTGCCTGCTTGGAGCATTGCTGCTTCTTGCAGCAGTGGTGTTCTGAATTATGGTACGTCCCTGACTCTGCCAGAAGGACGATGGACAAGAAGACAAAGTCTCTGCTTACATGCAACTTGATTTTCAGTGAGAGGCCCAAACATAAATAAATGGGCAAGACTCAGCTATTAATCATGGTGTGGAGAATCAGGAGGGGGGTGGTGTGCAGTTAGTGAGCAGGCTGCTACTTTACTAAGGAAGGAGTAGGAGTGTAGAAGAGACCTGAATCACCAAAAGGAGCTAGCCAGGCAGTGAGCGAAGGAAAGTATTTTCCTGGAAAGAAAGCTAAAGAGTACGGCCACAGCCTGAGATGTGTGGCGACAGGGGAGACTTAGGAGATGAGTCTGGACTTGTAGGCAGCTAGCCTACTACAGAGGACTGTCAGGGCAGGTCAGAGTGCAGATCTTGGTTTGTAGAAACCATCAAAGATTTTAAGGATGAAAGTGACTTGGTCTGATTTATACTGCCTAGTTTTCAAAGATAAATTTTATTGTATATATTTAATGTGTATGGCATGATGTTATAAGATGTCCATGTATATAAATAGTTCTTAGAGTGAAACAAATTAACATATTCCTAATTCATAATATCATGTGCTTTCCTATTCTCCCCTTATAATAAGAACAGCTATAATTTACTCATTTAGCAAAGATCCTGAGAGCAATATGTTATTATTAATTACAGTCCTCATGTTGACCCTGGGATTTTAATTCATCCTACATGTCTGTTATTTTATATCAGTTGGCTTATAGTTCCCTGTTTCCTCCCCTACCATCTCACCCTAGGTAACTACTGTTTTATTCTTTATCTCTGTATATTAATCTTTTATAAAAAAGATTTTACATGAGTAAGATCATGCAATATTTTCCTCTCTGCATATTAGTCAGTTTTCTCATCCCTGAGACACAATGTCCAACACTCACAACATAAACAAAGAGAGGTTTAATTTGCTCACGGTTTCAGTCCATGATTGGCTGGTTTCAAAGTAGAGAAAGCAAGGCAGAAGGGTGTGATGGGGTAAAGATGGGTAGTTCATGTTGGCAGGGAAGCAGAGAAGGGGGGAGTGCCAGAAGGGAACAGGAAAGTGTCCATAAACAGTACCAAGGCCACACCTCCATGACCCACCCAGACCCACCTAGGAGTGTGCTCCACTAATCTGCTAGGCTTTTCTTATCCAATGAAATTGACATCAAGATTAACAGACATGACAATAAATGAAAAATTTGGCCTATTTCACTTAGTGTGATGTCCTTCAGGTTCATTCATCTTTTTGCAAACAACTTGGTCTCCATTTTTTTTTTTTTTGGTGCTGGGAATCGAACTCAGGACCTTGCACTTGCCAGGCAGGTGCTTGTGCCGCTGAGCTATATCCCCGGCCCTTGATCTCCATTTTTTTTCTTTTGATCTCCATTTTTAAGGCTGAATAATATTCCATTCTATATAAATACCACAGTTTATCCACTCATCTGTCAATGGACATATAGATTATTTCTATATGTTGGTGATTATGAATAATGCTGCAATGGACATGTGAGTGTTTACAAAGTGGTAAATCCGTTATCTTTGAGTCTATACTCAGAAGAGGGATTGCTGGGTCATATAGTAAACTTTTAATTTCTTTAGAAACTTTCATAATGGTTCTACGAACCCACATTCACACCAACAGTGTATGAAGAAGGACAATTTTTTCCCCACACTCTTGCCAATTATTATCTCTTAACTTTTTTAATAATAACTATCCTTATGGTGTGAGATGATATCACATAGTGGCTTTGATTTTCATTTCTCTAATGATATTGAGCATCTTTATTATATTTGTTGGCTACTTATAGGTCTTTTTAGGTAAAATGTCCACTCAGATCATTATTCATTTTTACTTGTATTCTATATTTTCTTGTTACTCAATTGTATGAGATCTTTATCAATTTTGGATATTAACCCTTTAGATATATGGTTTACAAATATCTTTTCTCAAGAGGTAGGTTGTATTTACATTTTGTTGATTGTTTCCTTTGCTGTGCAAAAGATTTTAGGTACATTATATACCTTTTAAAGATCACTTTGGCTTCAATATGGAGAGTGGATTTTAGGGAGCCAAAAGTAGAAGGTGATCAATTGGGAAACTCTTAAAGAGTCCATGCAAGGGGTTATGATGGCTATCACCAAGACTTAGGCAGTGACACTGAAGAAAAGTGGACACATTTCTCCACAAAGAGGAACTTGTGACTTCCCTTTGGAATGTCCAGCCAGAATTTGTTGAAGAAATTTGCTGTAAGGAATTTGTTGCCACAGTGGAATCAATGTGACCTCCTGGAACACTTGGTATGGGAAGGTGAATTCAGGCAGGGTCTCAGGTGTAATGGTTGATTTGAGACTGTATACCTGGGTCAAAACAAAACATGAGAAATCCTAGGGGAGGCACAAGTTTAAGAGAGTGTTAAATCCAAGTTCGGTGTTAGACCTTTTGAATTCAAGGCACTTCTTAGCTATCGGAATGGAAATGTTGAGCAGGTAGATGGATATGGAGAATTAGATTTATGAAGGGAATTTTAAACTAGATATCGTCATCCTATAGAAGACATGTAAAGCCAGGGGGCTGAGTTGGATCACAAAGAAAAATAAGAGATGTTGAGTTGAGAGAGAGGCCAGGATAGGAAAAAGAAAATTGGGACAATCTTATGCTGTCCAAGATAAAGGAAGAAAATGTTTCAGACAGAACCTTCATTTCTGACTGGCACACAGGTGACTTTTGTGTTGACAAAAAGCATTTCATACTACCTAAAGTAATATTTCAAGGGCCTAATAGTTGGCAATTAACAAATTATATGAATTATACATAGAGACAAGACCAAGAACAGGGGAGCAGTTGCTAAATTCCATTTTGAGCCTTTTTTACATCATTTTTTTTCTTTGTTTCACATTATGAAGATATCCCCTCTTGATTAAAGAAATTAAAGTCAGGAAGGATAGCTTTTAAAACCGTCCCCAACTTCCCAAAACTGGAAATGTTTTAAATGTTCCAAATCTGTTCTATTTTTGAAGTTCAGTCCAATAAAATATATATTGAAGACCTATGCTGTAGCCTGCTTTGTGTTAGACATATTTAAAAAAAAAAAACACAAAATAAGCATTAAAATGTAGCTGGCACATCAAGGAGCTTATAATTACCCTGGGTGTCAAAAAACTTACACTAAAACCTGATTAGCATTAAAACAAAATGGAAAGAAAAATATTAATTCCTGGCAGTTTCTTTAATGGATTTTCTCTTTTGTGTATCTTAACCAGTTCGATGAGAAAAGAGCTGAAGTACTACCTTGACCCTTCATTCCCTCATGTTCTCATTTTACCTTTAGGTCCAATGTCTTTTGGGGTCTGTATGTCCAAGGGATTGGATGAGATTTCCCCTTTGTTGTCATTCCTTAGTATCTCCTCAATAGCACCAAATGTGCTGAGCTCATCGAACATAGCTAATATTTTCTTGTATGTGAATTGAATATTTTATAGTTTCCAAAGTAATTTTACACGCCATACCTACAAATTTGTTAGGTAAGGAGGACATACATCTTTATGATTTTTATAAATAAGGAGAGTGAGGATCCAGAGCTTGAGGTGGGAGAGAAGTGACTGGTCTTGGTTCATGTGTTGGATAGATAGCAGACAGGAGTTCACCCTTGGGTCTGTTCCCTTTCTATACAATGGATATATTCTTATGGAAATATGTCTAAATAAGACCTCTTCAGATCTTAACTCACAAGAAGAGTGAAATAGACTACTTATAAAATTATACATAGGAATAACAAAACTTTGCCATTAAAAGACTACTAATCAAGTTTTAGAAACTAAGCATTACTGGAGGCAATGGAGACAAGGAGCAGTAATAAAGCCTATTTCTGTTAGGTTTGGGGATTGAGGTTACACTTGTTAGTTTCATGCCGACGTAGATATTCCAAAGATCATCCTCAGAGTAACATTGATCCCTACTATTCGGGACTTGGCCTCCTCTATTGAACCTTCATTTTTACAGTTAATGGCCTTTGAAGATAATAATACCAAACATTTGAAAAGCAGTTTAGAATTTATGAATGCTTTCACATTCAGAATTGCATCACTTGTGCAAATCTACCCTGTGAGATAGGTTACTGGAGGAGACATAATCTCTGTACCATGCATGAGGAAACAAACAAAGAGGGATAAACCAATTTGTTCAATGACTTAACAGTCAATACTAGAACTCTGACATCTGCACTCTCTCTCTACCCCTGTACAAAAATTCAGCCGCAGGTAATAGATGCCTTTATGGAAACTATAGGCTTGGGTTGGGGAAAGAAAGAAAGCAATTAAAGTATTAATTAATTTACTCATTCAATTAAACACTTGAGTGATTATCAGTATTCTAATTGGTAGGAAAAATGAAGGTAAGCAAGACATTATCTTTGTCCTAAAGTTTTTTAGAGTCTAGCTGAGATGAAGAAGAAAACATTGTAAGTGCAATTGAATGTTAGGTCAGTAAAAATTTGGACAATGTACAGGAGGACGAACAAGAAGAATGGAGATTGTTTAGTTTTTCTCTTCCTTCCTACCTACTATAATTAGGTGTGAAAACTAGTTGGGAACAGACAGTACGTGAACATTTTGGTTGAGATATTTTTGTTCAGCATTGAAAACAAAGCATTAAATATTTTTATTTAGAAATGACTGCCACTTACAAACAAGCTGCTTCATTCTTTCCCTTAGCACTACCATGTCTGAGGAAGATGCTGTGAGCAGTCAAGGCTCAGGCAGGATTCACTTTATAACACACATGACAGCCACAACCATCTCTTCACCCCCAGGACACACAAAAATCACAATCAATGAAAATGTTCTTGCATATTTCATAGAAGGAACAGATATGGGGGTTTACCTCTTGTATCTGGCGCAAAAATCTTCAAAGTCCTCTTTTAGTATGTGTCCTCTCAACTGCTTTCCCAGTCCTCTTCTAAATTTTTAAATCTTTCCCAGTGTTGCACTCAGATTCTTGAGATGGACCCCTAGTATTCCTCATCTTCCTCTCTCTCTCCCCTCTACTTCTTGCTCTTCTTCCTCCTCTTCCCCTTGCTCTTCCTTCTTTTCTTCTCCTTCTCCTCCTTCTCCTTCCCCTCCCCCTTCTTCTTCTTCTCTCTCTGTCTGTCTCTCTCTCTGTCTGACTCTCTTTCTCTCTCTCTCTCTCTCTCTCTCTCTCCTCTCTCTGATATTTTCCTGAGGTAATGCAAAGCAATTCATTTGGACCTTCCTCTTGGACCTCACCTGTACACCCTGAAAACTATGCCCTCTAGCAGGCAGCACCTACTCTTTGAGAGAGGGTGGGTTTACAACTTGAGCTACTTGAGTATATATTTTTGGGCTTCTCAAGCTCATACTCAAGCAATTTAGAAACTTATTGCTTAAAAACAAGTGAACTATCCACAATGAATTTTGACCAGTGTCATCCCATCTTACAGCATTTGTTGTTTTTTTTTTTTTTTTTTTTTTTTTTTTTTTTTTTTTTTTTTTTTTTTTTTTTTTTGTGGGTACCGGGGGGACGACCTCAGGACCTCGCACGCCAGCAGGCGCCCGTGTCACTGAGCGATATCACCGGCCCCTTTTTTGTATGTGGGATCCGGGAGTCGAACTCGGGCCCTCGCACTTGCCGGGCAGGCGCTTAAGCCACTGAGCCATCTCACCGGCCCGCATTTGTTGTTTTTAAAAGTCCCAGATTTCACATTTAAATGGGGCTATTTGGACATGGCAGAATAAAAATGGTTGTATCAACATATGCAAAACGATTGCAAAACATGCAATGGTTGTATCAAACTATGCAATAAAAATGGCTCCTAGTGGCATATAAATATGAATATTTTAAAATAATTCTTAGTAGAGCCATAAATATGTAATCATGTACTTATTGATAATAGTTAATGAAAAATGAAAAAGAAGCTCAGGCATGACTGTGAACAACTAATATGTAATTTTGTATCTTATTAGAAACCCAAAAAAATCTTTGTATGTGTGGACTAATAGTTGACTTACATTGTAAAAATATAATGTAAAAATATCCAGGCTTGGGCCGGTGAGATGGCTCAGCGGCGTAAGCGCCTGCCTTGCAAGCGCGAGGGCCCGAGTTCGACTCCCGGAACCCACATACGAAAAAGGGGCCGGTGATATCGCTCAGCGGCACAGGTGCCTGTCGGCGCGTGAGGTCCTGAGGTTGACCCCCCGGTACCCACAAAAAAAAAAAAAATATCCAGGCTTGTTTGTGTTGGCTTCATTTGAAACTATGGCTTCCATGGGTTTAAAAAATACATATATTTTATTTGCAAAGTGACAACCTAAATTTTAACCTGTTCAATTATTTAAACCAGTGATTTCCAGAGCATAAGTGGTGTCCTACTTGTGAGAGTTTTAAAATAGTCAATTTTGAAATAGGTAAATTACTCAGTAGAAACCTTAGGGAACCCAAATTGCTGATATATCTCCTTCAAAACACCTTTCTTTATCCAGGAGTTTGAATGCTTTGGAATTTTTTATTCTTTAACTCTCACACTTAGACCAGTTGTTTCGCTCCTTCGAAAGTTGCCTATGAAATAAAAAAAAAAGTCCATATGAATATCTCAAAATTAACTTTGTTCTACAGAAGTCATTTGATGCCTTCTGAGACCATCTGTGCATTTATAGAATCTTCTCATACAATAAAATTCAATGTTAAAGTATAATTATTCAAAAAAATTAACTAAATGCCAACAAGGGTTTTATTTTTCTTATATTATTGGGAATTTTTTCTTTCCCTTAAAACTTTTCTGCTGCCCTTTGTGAAGTTCCCAGAATAATGATTAACATTATTAAACCAGAGACTAAAAATCTTGGTACGGACTGACCCATGGGGACACATTACTATAATTATTTTCAATAAAATAATAAAAGGGGCGTCTCATAGGGGGTAAAAATTGGACTCATCTTCAAAATATATTCTGTTCGTCAAAGTCACCCAGAAGAGTTCTGAGAAATAGTTGGAATTGGCTGTGAGAAGCAAGTGCTTTCAAGTGTCTTGCCTTTGTGGTTTGCCTACCCGGGTTTCCCAGTCCTTGGTTGAACATTAATCTTCTCACGGGTATACAATATTGAATATAACTCTAGTGTTCTCTTCCAGTAGAGGCCGAGGCCATTTCTAAAACCTCCTTCCCCATGACTTTTTCAGTCTCTTTCCCTCAGTGCACGCACACACTCACTGTACACAAGGCAAGCACAGACACTGTGCACGTACACACTGCACACACACTCAGGACACATTAAATGCACACACTGAATAATCACTCTGCACGTACACACACTGTGTGCACATTCACCGCACACACACACACAGTGTGCACTGCATGCAGAGAAACTGTGCACACATACTGCACATAACACCTGCACATTCCGCACACACACTGCACACAATGTATGCACTGTGTGCACAGACACTATGCACACACACTACACACACAATTTATGCACACTTGCTGTACACACTACACACACCACATGCACAGACACTGAATACACCACAAATACACTCTATATACATTCATTATATACACACTGCACTTATACTGCCCGCACAGACACTAGGCGCACACATACACTGTACAAAGACTCTTTTTTTTTTTCTACTTTTTTCAACATAGATTGGATGAAACATTTTGCCTCTCCAATTATTCTCTAGTAGATGGGCACTGTGTCCCCAGTGTACTTCAATAAGCCATGTTCTTTTCATAATTATTTCATGGTTTATAAATACTGATACTGCCGTCTTTAGGGTGAGGTCTTAACACCGTTACTATCAAAAATACTGGTTATTCTTCCATTTATTAGGTCAACTTTAACATTCTATTGTCATCTGTGGTGCTCTGTTAGTTTGACGAAACCCAAGAAGAGTATATAGAGCAATGTTAACAACAATCCCACCATGCCTTACGAAATGTGCCTTCTAAACTGTGAATGAGAATGGGGTCAGCTTTCTAAAGCACAACTACGAACTCTATCCTCAGTTCCTGTCACTACAGGCCCCTCTTCAATCTCCAGCACACACACACACGCACATGCGAGCACATATACACATGCTCATTCTTCCCTTCCAATTGGCAAGAAGCCTTGGAATGTCCTTCACCCCTACTGGAAAGGCATGAGTGAAAACGTATTACCCTCTTCCCATCCTTGCTGACCTCTCCCTAATCCTAGCTTGCTGTTCTGTTTTTCTACTTTCCCTAAATGCAACTTACTTTAAGCATGTGTTAACTTGATTAACATTCCTATAGTGAAAGAATGATAACTAATAACACATTTGTCAGTCTCGCCACTTTCTTCTCTTTGAAATCTATTTATGACGTACATCCAGACTGCACGCCCTTTTTATTTTTTTTAAAAAAAGCAAAACCAAAACATATACATGTTTTTTTTTTAAATACGTAAAATTTGTTTTTAATTTTGGCTATCACAAAAAGGGGAATCAATAATCAAGGAAAAAAACAGCAAAAATCGTGTCCCCTGACTGCTCTGTCTGTGCCTTTTCAGCGTGTGCATCTGGTTGTTCATCTCTGATAGTGTGTGAAATACTTTTTTCTTTAAATTATTTTTTGTTATTTTCTCCCTTCTTGTTTGGGAATTAAGTGCTTTTTGTATTTATATCTATCTATCTATATATATATATTGATGTATTTCTTTTTAATCACTAGATCTATAACTTTAGATTCGGTTTTATCCAAAAGTATGAGAAAAAAGTTATGAATTGTTTTCTGCTATTTTTCCCCACTCCCTCTTTAAATGTAGAACAATTTCATCTGCAGAATCCTCACATCCACATCCTTCAGATTAGCCAGTCTTATTGCGAACTGTGCTGTGCAGAACGAGTGCTGTGGGGAAGACAGACAATGTCACTCTGAGTGTACCCTTTCCACTCTGGGGAGTAATTAGCAACCCAGCATGGGGGCTCCCAACACAGCACTGCCTTCCAATCACCTCTGCAGATCTGCAAACCCCTCGACTCTAGATGGGGCTGTGTGGCTGCCGATGAAGTTGTTCAACTTGAATGCGTAAATCTAGTCTCCTTGTTTTTGCTTGTAACCTCTTGATCCCAATTATCGGTATACTATTATTTGATGTATTTTGGCTATTTTGAGTAGGAAAAAAAAAGTTAAACTGTTTTTATTATTTGACAATCTTATAATGAAACTGTAATGATTTTTGGAGTAGTAATTGCATGTTGAAGAAGTTGCAGCTTAGGGTGTGTGAGATTGTCAGTGTTAGAGTTCTGTTCTTGATTTCCGTAGATGGGCATGTGTAGGCTCATTTGTTTTTGTATATTGCCCATCCCTTCCTTACAGCCAGAAGCTCTAATGCAGCTAGATCACTCCGTGCCGCCCTTACATGGACATGGCGACTTACTTACACATTTACCCCCCTCATCTTCATCTCCTGTGTAGTGCACTCATAGACACGACCTCCCCTCTCTGCATCCTCCCTTCCCATATCCCCCCTTTCTTTAGCATTGTTAAAATTTATGTGCTGTCATCCATTCCCTTAAATTAAAGAAAGCCTAAATTTGTCAAAAAGACAAAAAAAGTTAATATATATCTGGAACCCTATGAAAATGCAGAAATTCATTCAAAACCATGTAGGTTCATAGATATTTTAAAAGGCCAATTATAAAAGTAATTTTTTTAATTTTTCAACCATAGCAATTTGAAGTATTTTAAATTCAAAATTGATGCCCTCCCTATCCCCTCTCCTAAGTAAAAATTTGTTAAAGTGCAGATTTTTTTTTTCATGTTATGTGGCGTGGATGTATGTGTTGTTGACTCCCTGTATCATCCTTTGTTGTAAATTATTATATTTGAAAAACTAGACATTTTGCTCAAAAGTTTTTAAGAAATGACAACAAAAAAGCAAGTTACAAGAATGTGGCAATTCTATTTGTCCAAGAGCATTCTTACACAACTTTCTTTTGTAAATTTTTCTTTCATGCCAAAAAACATGCGGGCAATTTGTTGATGTAAGTTGACTATCAATTAATATGGTATGCTTTTCTCTCTTAATTTAAATTGTTGTGCCTATATGGAAATGATTTCTTTCTTTCTCTTTTCTAAAACAACCTCTATTTTTTATCTGTTTCTACTTTTGTTTGTGTTTTTGTATTGTGAATGCCTTGTTGATGTTATTTGCTCTCCTTCTGCTTACTTTGTCTATGAAGTTGATTTTTATTTTCTATTATATGATTTTGAAAACTGTGTGAAATATTTTATTTCATTTGTGTCTATTTGCTTAATTTTTCCTCTTATGTTTTGTGCTGAATTGCTTTCAATAATCAATGTGAATTTGACTCCGAGTAGAAGAGGTTGGATACATACTCCTTTCCATCCAAGGAATGCCCAGCCTCTTTGCCTGAACTTCCTTTGACCATCAACTTTAAATCCCTGATGGTGTTGGTATCTCTATGTGAGATATAGCATTTGCTACAACATATGGGTGGTCTTTACCCAGAAAATAATGAGTTGAGTTAGCTCCGAGTATTATCAGTGATAATTTCACCCAAAACTTAATTCTTCAGAAAGCACTAAGGGAAGTGAGTCTTTTATTTTATTTCATTTCAGCAAAGGGGAAATAAGGTACTCTCAAGTGAATATGGTAGAGTTCAGTTATAATCCAGGATTATGCTGTCATCATAACCACAGGCTTTAAAGTAAATTTCACTGAGAATAAAGACATCAAGAACCCCATGTGTTCCAGGGTACCGTACTGTGATACTGATGCCTTCCAATGTATAGAATTAACTTACGGCTGAAGCAGAAGTGTGCACACAAACACACATATTTTCTTTTTCTCCCTTCCCTTCTTTGTTTCTCTCTCTCTCCTTTTCCTTTTCTATTAATAGTTTGGCATTTTTTCTCAAGTATTTAATTAGGTATGCTTTAAAAGGATCTTAAGCTTCTATCAAGAAGAAACACGATGATTTTCATATCTAAGCATTCATTTAGAAAATATTTCAGGTAGGTACCACCACTGTGTGTTACTCTAGGATGAGATCATTAAGGTTATTTGGACCCAGGCTGCCGTATGTGCGTCAAGAAACATAAAATTGGTAAGATATATTATACAATCTTTTAAATAAAGAAATTCCTGGTTTCACTTTAATTATAAATATCATTGTTACCTGAAACTGTTCTAGAAATACCAGACTGAATGGTGGATAATAGATATGTTCTATCAGCTTTAATTGATAGTTCATGTGATTTTGTGTTCTTTGACATGTCAGATAATGTTTCAGGTTTAAAAATAAGAACATCTAAATGAGATGTAAGTTTACCTAGTTGTATTAAAATCTTTTATTTCTTTTGAAGAAGCTATCCAGAGGGCAATTTAATGAAAGGTCAATCATTTTTTTTTGAAAAGTACAAAGTCATTGAATGATTATAAATCATCCCACAAATTATTTTTAAAGCGGGCTCAATAATCTAGATCCAGTGTAATTATATCTCTACTTTAGCATGTGGCTGTTACATAAAAAAGAAATTGATTCATGATTTAAATATTTATAGGTCAAAAATATTAATAGAAGTAATAATATCAATAACTAGCATTTCCGAGTATCAGTAGGCACTGGGCTAAATACTTAAGATACAATGGTTTCAAAAAGGCTCTTTAGTTATTATTACACCTATTTGACCTAGAATTTAAAAGATGAGACCAAAGTCACATGGCTCGTAAGCAGGAGAGTTCTGATGCTAACCTGAATCTCACTGACTTCAGAGGCAGTGCTCTTAATCAATAAGCAAATAAAATTCTCCACTTGGCTTTCCATATCTCACAATGTACAACTGTATCCAGAGTGTGTAGCTAATCTTTCCTGGACACATGTAAATTAACTTTTGTAGCCTTTCAGAATCAAACCCATTTCAGACAAACTGTTTGCTATGGGAGCCATGTTCTATCCAAAAATTTTCATCATGGTAAAATACAAGTTAAGCCCCTTTGAGACAATTGAGATTTTCTGGTAACATCTCCCCTGGTATTGGCTGTATTTTTCCATGACTATTTTTTCTTTTTTTTTTTTTTTTTTGTGGGTACCGGGGGGTCGACCTCAGGACCTTGTGCGCCAGCAGGCGCCTGTGCCGTTGAGCGATATCACCGGCCCCTTTTTTGTATGTGGGATCCGGGAGTTGAACTCGGGCCGTCACGCTTGCAAGGCAGGCGCTTAAGCCGCTGAGCCATCTCACCGGCCCCATGACTATTTTTTCTTAAGCTGGATGAAAAGCAGTTTTGTGGTTACAAGCTTCAGGATATTTGTGTGCTGCAAGTACTCATTTTTACGGCACCAGATAATGAAATAATATCTTTGAGGGGCAAATTTAGTGGGACAAAAAATTATTTCTCCCTATTAGATGTGGCTTTCCAAGCAGAGAATTAGAATAATTCAAATAAAAGAAATAAAGGGCCTAAATAGATGTAACAGAAATTCAAGGAATTGGAGCATGGTGTCCTCTCCAGAGTCCCACTGTTCAGCTTCATTGTTTTGAATTTTTGTGACCTCTAAGATGCGACTGTCTCTAGAGAAGCCATGTCTGGAGCCACACTGAAACTTTATGCTGGTCTTATTTTTTTAGATGACCCACTACTTTTACCATCATCCACAAGATCCTCACAGTTCAGAAGAGTTCTATTAAATTTTTAAAACAGTGTCTTTTTTATGGCAGAGAGCTCCTTTTGCTAGATATCAGCCTTAGAGGCATGAATTATATATCTATAAATACACTCATAAAGCAAAAATGCAGGGCAGCCTTCGGGGCTAAAATAGACCTTTTATATCCCTAGTGATCTCTCTAGTTTAAAGAAAAGCACAATCTTGTCCAAAAAAGTGTATATATTCCTGATTTTAAAATGCTAACTTTAAGGAATACGGATCACTCTTATCCAGACCAAAATAAAAATTTGGGGAATGGCCAAGGAAATGAGGGTTTTGATGGATTCCAGTTTTTGCATCACTCTACCCAAACTTTTGTGACTTTAGGTTTACTGATTTTGTGGATGCTTTTGTCATAATAGACACGGGGTTGGTCCCAACTCCATAGTCTTTGGGCAGTAAAAAATAATTATTGGCTGCTTAAACATTTCTTTTTTTTTTTTTTTTTTTGTGGGTACCAGGGGTCAACCTCAGGACCTCGCGCGCCAACAGGCACCCATGCCGCTGAGCAATATCACCGGCCCCTTTTTCGTATGTGGGTTCCGGGAGTCAAACTCTGGCCCTCGCACTTGCAAGGCAGGCGCTTACGCCGCTGAGCCATCTCACCGGCCCTGCTTCAACATTTCTGAGAGTAGTTCTCTCAGTTACTCTGAGTTACAGAAATAAATCCAAAATCTTAAATGGTATAAACCAAGTCATTTCTATCAAGGATCAAATAGTGGGAAATGCATCTCCAACCTCCCCATCTCAAATGATGTGTAATTTTGGATCCCCTGTAGAGCCATCATGAAGGATTAGTCCCAACCCCTTGCCCTATACAATATCTGTGGATATTCCACCCCTTATATAAAATGACATAGTAAGCCAGGTGTGGTGGTGCACATCTGTTGTCTCAGCTACTCAGAAGGTTGGGACAGATGAATTACTTAAGTCCAGGATTTTGAAGCCAGCCTGGGCAACACAGTGAGATCCCTGCTCAAAAACAAAAATCAGGAAGAAAAAAAAAAAAAAAAAGAAGTACAAAGACTTAGTATTTGCATATAACTTTATATTTAAATCTTCTCTAGATTTATTGTAATACCTAACCCAAGATAAATCCTGTGCAAATAGTTATTATACTGTATCATTTAGGGAACAATAACAAGAAAAAATGTGTTCATATTCAATACAAACACAAGTTTTCTATCTGCCGTTGCCTGATTCCTTGGATATGGGACCCACATATATAGAGGAGTAATGGTACACTATAAACACCTTAAATCTTAAAGATAACATGTGATATTAAAATGGATTTTCTACCCCAACTCATACAACTGTCCCAGACAGTTTTTATGCTTTTAGTTATCCAAAATTTTTCTCCTATTTTCCTATAACTCCTATTTGTAATAGTGATCTCTGTATTCCCAGCAACTTCATTTTAAATTAGAGGGACTCTTCCAATTACTTGAGATGCCAAGAAAAAAAGTTTCTGCAATTTCAGTGATTAAATAACTGCAAAATTTGGACTCAAATTTTCCCCACAGAGGACATCATTTATCATTTTTATAACTGTTACCAGGATTAATAATAAAATGGCAGAGAAAACAACGGATCAGTAGTTTTGACAGATGTTATTATCTAAACTTAGAATAGCATACCTATTATCTTAGTTTTAAAATAAACTCATTGTTTCATTTTAGGGGTCATCAACCTTTTCGAAGCTCTCTACATTAGCCACCTTCTGAAGCTTTTGTCTGCTGTATGCCACCATGTAAAGGGTGGTCTAAGCCGCTTTCAAGGCCAAGGGATGTGCCTCCTTGGGGTGCTAAATGTGCAAGGAGTAGCCTAGACCAATGGAATAGTTCAACTGTAGAATGAGCGGTTTGTAGAGTTTGTAGATTTTAAACAGCAAAGACACTGTGAAATTTTAGCTAGGATTGAAAGAGGAAAATCAAACAAACAAAAAAGAAACAGACACACTTAAGACTCCAGTTGGGTGTTACAGATGGTGCACTAAAATTGCAAATGGATGCCACTCTGCAATCACAGAGATAGTGATCTTAATTTCACTTAAAGGGACACTAGCTTCCTACCCAACAGTTTGCATCTTTATCTAAATTGTGTGCATAGGTCTTTGCCTCCCAACAAATCCAGTTTTCCTGGTTCTTTACTCCAGTTTCTTCTTTACTTACTCTACTTAGGGTAGGTCTGTCCTTGCCATAAGGAAGAAATAACTCTTGATATTTATGGCAGGAAATAATTCACATGCTAAACATTTGTTGTACTTAACTGAGGAAAAAAAATCCTGCCTCATTTTCTAACAGGGAGGAAAATCATTTCTAAGAAATCCCTAGAGAACCTCTAGACAAATTGCATTGGCTTTTATTTCTCTCTCACTTATTATTTAAACCCTGCCCTCTTCCGTATTTCACCTTAAATGTACCACTTGGTGCCCCCCTCATAAGAAAAAAAAATTTGTTCAGGGTTAGATTTAGGACTATTTTACTTTTACGAAACTGTGCTCCAAATCCCTTTTATAAAAACTAGCAAAAGTGTGTAAATTATGCATTAACTAAGTTGCAAGTTATATGAATTATATATGCTCACAACGTAAAAAATAGGCATGCTGGTCTAGTAAAGCAAGTCTGATTCTCTGGCAAATATGTAAAGATCATTTTGTTCAATAGTTTCAAACTCTAAGCACTAGAATAGAAGCTTGGGTTTAGAGCACAGGCCAAAGACCATCTTGAGATTCTCAAGTAGGTCCTTGTTTTATTTCCCCACATAAAATGAAATTATCACATGGGCTAGAGATGACAGTACAACATTCTGTTGTCCTTTCCCTTTCAAATGATCACTATATATAATAATAATTATTGTTGTTGTTGCTATTGTTATTATTATTGTTATTATTATGTTCCAATTCGATTTCTTTTGGAGTAACAATGTTACTGGCTAGACAGGGAAGGAATAAAGGCCTCTGACCTGTGTGGGGAGGCAGTTCTCTTGTGGGTTTTTTTTTTTTTTTTGTGGGTACCAGGAGTCGACCTCAGGACCTCGTGCGCCAGCAGGCGCCCGTGCCGCTGAGCGATATCACCGGCCCTTTTTCCGTATGTGGGTTGTCGGAGTCGAACTCGGGCTCTCACGCTTGCCAGGCAGGCGCTTACGCCACTGAGCCATCTCACCGGCCCTCTTGTGCTTTTAAAGCATACAATAGCTTTCTTCTCTTGGCACACCTGAAACCTGGACAATCACAGTACAGTAATTTTAGTTCTAACCGAGGCACAGGAAATGTTTCAAGACACAAGACATAGAACGCTGAGTTGGAGAGTTCTAATTTGTGAGTGAGTCTTCTTAAGAATCCTAGAAGACCATGTGAGCCTTGTCCCTGAGGTGTGACCCTAGAACTGTGCAGTATGGAGCCACTGCAAACTGTCTGCTTCGTTGCAAATAAAGGAGGCAACTCGGAACTGTCAACTCTGTTAACAGATGTCCTGGACATTCCATCTCAGGAAAGTTATTAATGCCCAGGGACAAGATACACAAGGGCACTCTACCAGATTAGAGTTTAATGACCCCGCTCAGAAAGCAGTCTTCAATAATATCATATTAACAGCCTGACTTCCTAATTAGGGAGAAAACATACCATTCCTGGTAGACAATTTTTTAAGTTGTAGTTGAAATAACATTTTCTGGAATAAACTCAGGGAAGGGATATGAACTGTAAGTTGTTGAGATTCTCTCTGCTTGGAAAACAACATTGTAAAGAGAGGCAAAGGAGACCGTGATTATCTTGCTGACATAGGTGAATCATCTTGGAATGCCATCCCTTGCAGAATATTTTTGGTACCCATGATTTGCAAGGCACTGCGATTTAATGAACTATTCTGAACATTCTTTCCTGACTTAGTCTATGTGTTTACAAATATAATAATGAGAGCCTGTGGGTAAACCAATATGCTTTTGCTAGTCTAGTAAAGAATCACTGATTTGAAAATTCACTTTGCTAAGTCAAAATTTCTGAATCTATAAGTAAGTTTCCAGCAAGTTATGGACATCTACACTGGGAATTTTTGAAATCTAGCTTCCAGCTTAGCATATATTGCATATAGCATAAAAACAGTGTATAAACATGTATTAGACTAATATAAGGCAAGATGTCATTTAACAATCAGGAGAATTCTGAAAAGGCATAATCAAAATGAATAGATGAACATTTTTAATATTTTGTAAGTCCGTCACTTTTTGTTAAAACCCTGTCACTTAGCTTATAACAAATCAGGACTGCAACTAAGAATTCAAGAAATTAATTCCCATAATTTAGACATATACTAAATTCTGTGAGTTATTTTTTCTGATTAAAAAGAAGTGTGAAATAAAAAGTAATTACTTAAGAAAGTAACTAAAAGCAAGATCTCTTATGTACCTTGATCTTGGTCTCAGTAATATGGAGAATATGTCGTTTTTATCCTCATGAGAGCAAATAAGTAAAAACCCAAGAAGCTAGAGAAATGTTATGTCCATTAATAAATCCTTAAGTAACGCATACATTGTGTGTACACTCCCCCCTCACAAACACTTGTAATAGCCAGTCAGTATTTGTAACAATATAATTGAGTCATCATCTCTAAGCAGATCCTGGAAACCGTGTAGAGCCTTCGAATTCTAAATAATTACTTGAGAGTATCTTTCAATCGAATCCCCCAATCTGAGGATTTCAGCTTTGGGTGGGCAGAGGCATTAAATGGTCTCTAAATCAGCTAGAATGATGAGACTACACCCAGAAATGATCGGTCTATGAATCCAGGTCATTTTATTATAATTGCAGAGGCAAAGCTTATGAAGTATATATTCATTGAATTGTGTTAAAAATTGTGTCTACACAGATACTAATTCTGTTTTTCTCTTCCTTTTCAATCCCAGGAGGTGAATTAGTTATCCCTCTTCTTGTAGAAGACCCTTTAGCTACCCCTCCTATTGCTACTCGTGCACCTTCCATTACACTCTCCCCTGCCTTCCGCCCCCTCCTCACCATTATTGAGACCACCAAAGATTCCCTGTCCATGACCTCTGAGGCGGGGTTACCTTGCTTGTCGGACCAAGGCAGCGATGGTTGTGATGATGATGGCTTGGTGATATCTGGGTATGGCTCAGGGGAAACCTTTGACTCTAACCTGCCCCCTACTGATGATGAAGATTTTTACACCACCTTCTCCTTGGTAACAGATAAGAGTCTTTCCACTTCAATCTTCGAAGGTGGCTACAAAGCACATGCGCCCAAGTGGGAATCCAAGGACTTTAGACCTAACAAAGCCTCCGAAACTAGTAGGACTACTACCACATCTTTGTCCCCTGAGCTGATCCGCTTCACAGCTTCCTCCTCGTCTGGGATGGTGCCCAAATTGCCAGCTGGCAAAATGAATAACCGTGATCTCAAACCCCAGCCTGATCTAGTCTTGCTTCCGTTGCCCACTGCCTATGAGCTAGACAGCACCAAACTGAAGAGCCCACTAATTACTTCCCCCATGTTCCGTAATGTGCCCACAGCAAACCCCACGGAGCCGGGAATCAGACGGGTTCCGGGGGCCTCAGAGGTGATCCGGGAGTCGAGCAGCACAACAGGGATGGTCGTCGGCATTGTGGCTGCTGCCGCGCTCTGCATCTTGATCCTCCTGTACGCCATGTACAAGTACAGGAACAGAGACGAGGGGTCCTATCAAGTGGATGAGACGCGGAACTACATCAGCAACTCGGCCCAGAGCAACGGCACGCTGCTCAAGGAGAAGCAGCCGAGCTCCAAGAGCGGCCACAAGAAGCAGAAAAACAAGGACAAGGAGTACTACGTGTAGCCCTGGCGACGCCGAGAGCGCGCTCGCTCGGGCCGCGTTCTGTCTGCGCGCGCGGACGCTCTGCCCATGCGAACTCGCAGACTTCAGCACTGCTCACAGCGAGACGGGGCAAATACCGTGACTGTGGTGGGGAAAGCCGTTTTTAAAAGGACGCTCACACAGATGCACCTATCTGTAAAGTTCAGCCGTGGCCGCCCCGTGCAGCCGTGGCTCGGAAACAGAGAGTTCTTTTCTGCCCTGCTGCACCATAAAGCACACACTCGAGCCCCAGGGAGAGCCCACGGCTCCACGTGTCCGTGGACTTCAAGCTCCCTTCTCTGCAGGACCTTTGACGAAAGGCGGAGGAAGACTTCGTGGCTTACTTGTTCCATAACTCCAAGTGAGTCTATTATGTGTGTGCAGCTTGACTGTAACAATGTATTTTTCCCCCCTCGGTTTCATTATGTAAAAAGCAAAAACATAAAAAAGAGAAAAGTTTAAAAAAAAAAAAAAAAAACCAAAAAAAAAACCCCCCAGAAAACTAAAAAACAAACAAACAAAAAAAAACCACCCTTATCTGGTTCTGGCCAGTGTGTGTGTAACTTTTCAAGATCGGAGGGGAAAAATGGCTTTTGGGTTTTTGTTTGTTTTATTTTTGAGACTGGATATAAGTTAAGAAAAAGAGAAAAAAATAAAATCTCAGAAAACAACAAAGAGAGACAATTGCCATATGAACTCAAAAGCTACCATGGTGTTCACTCTACATATCAGGTTGTGGTGTCTCTAAAATCTGTCCTTTGTTTCCTGTAAGAAGCTGTGCTGAACATGTACCAGAACCCCTGTGACAGATAACACTGATCCCAAAAGCTGGCCCCCAGGATCTGATTCCAGAACTTCCCAGCCAAGCCCTGTTCAGGTGGGCTTGGGGCTGGTTTGATCAGAGCTATTGGCTTTACTTAACAATATTGTTCCTGTCCATTTACCCAAATTGTGTTAAAGGGGAGAGCCTCACAAATGAAAACAAAACCTTCCCTAGGGAAGGGAAGGGGGTGGGTTGGATCTGTAATTGAAATGCATGCAAATAAAAAAGAAATGACAATGCTAAAGTCTGTTGAATAATCAAAACAGACAGTAGGGGAGTTCACCTCGTGATGGAACCACAAAAAGGTCACACAAGCCGAACACGCCATGACCGACTTCATAGTTCCTTCCCTGCCCCCCACATGATAATGGTTTTCGTAGTGGTTTAATTTTGTAACCTGACTCGGATAACTCTGTCTTTCCACGTGCTCTTGTGTCCCTTCGCCCATCTTTGAAAAAAAAAAAATAAATCAATGAATAAAGCTGCTGTGACACACAAAAAAAGGAATTTAATAGTATAATATATATAAATAAATATATATATAGATATATTTATCACGGTATGTTTGATGGGATGACTGGCACAGAAATCTGTTAAAGTCTTGAAGTGGAATGAGAATGTTATTTTAAAAGAAAATAACAAAACAACAAAAAAGTAAACCTTAAAATGTGAAGAAAGTGTGAGTTTTAGTTTTGTCACAGTTAACTGTGTCGAAGAGAATTTTAAAAAAAAATCTCAGATTTTGTTTACATATTTTACTACATTTTTGCTGGTATAATTCCTTAGCCACCTATGTACATACTGCTTTAAGAGCTGTTTTTTCTTTCTACTTGTTTATTTCAGTTTCTTTGGATTATATTCCAGTTGTCTCTTTGTTTTCTTTTTGTAAAGAGGAAACAATGTACAGAAAAATAATAAGCTGGTTGTGTGGCCATAGCTATTCAGAAAGCAAGAGACAAAGCAAGACAAATATTCACTCAAAAATGGAGTGTGTTTTCTGGAGGGTCAGATATATACAATTTCTTTTGTACAGATGAAAACCAATCAGCTATTTAGATTTAGAAATCTACTCTTGCTGGTCTTTGTAAGTTGCATGAATATTTGACTTTGAAAAACTATCTTAAAGACATGGGGCAAAAAGCGCAAACTAAACAATGGTAGCCTTTACTAATGTGTATGGAAAGACGTGTTCCTCCTTATCTGATATTTCAATGTGTTACGAGTTTTTTACTTTTTTTTGTTGTCATTAAAAAAGACAGGACTATAAAAAGATATCAAAGCACGATTTTAGATAAATGGCCCAGCCTATTCGAAGTTGATTATATCTTGATGTCTGTAAAAGATTACTGTTCTTGGAGTCTTAAGGTCTTGTGAACTGATTTCCTGCTTTCTTTCCTTACATTTTTTTATTTGAGTAAAATATACATTTGTTATATTCCTTTTAGTGTAAGTTTCTATTTGGACAATTTTATGGAAACTTGTGCATTCTGTATGTGAGCTTTTTATCATATTCCTGTTGTTTTATTAGCAGACCTTAAAGGAGTTTATTTTATGATATTGTAATGTTACTGCTTTTTCTTTTTCCTTTTCTCTTTTGTTTCATATTGGCATTTTAGTTCAAGGATATGCTTAGCAATAAAATGTTCTTCCCAAAACCTTGTATTATGATGCAATTTTATTTTCTTAACATTCGTTAAAATATGTTGCACTACAGGTAAATTATTAAAAGCCAAGCAAGCTAGGATCACTTTCATATGATATAAATTTTTCTAACCGGTTACTAACTACCTACACAAGCTTATGAAAAGAGGCATATTTATGAGATAAATAATTCTTAACTATTGACTGAGGCATCGCCATTTAGGTTGCTATGATAGCGTAACCAGGAGGAAAAGCAATTTTCTCAGAAAGGTAAGACGACAGGGGCACTGTATTCTGAATACTGTCATTTTAAAAATGTTTTGTACCTTAAGTGTATTTTGTAAGGCAAAAAATTTTGAACAGTATTCTAGAACTGTGTTCATATAGAGCGTTAAGCACAGAGAGTTATGTGTCTTTTCAGGCCCTCCCACCATATCGAAATTAAAAAATTAGAAAAAAATACGCACTGTATCCTAAAATAAAATTTGGTTGAGTGTTCAGATATTAACAGTTTCTTTATAGAGTTTCTGATTATAAAATTCTTCAGATACTTATTATAGCTTATATTTTATCTGTGGATCCCTAAGCACAAACTTACTTTGCCAGTTGGGTAATCACCTTGATACCCTGTTTTTCACCATAATCCAGAAATATAGGCTTAACTAAATAGTTGTCCTGTATCTGTGTATTGGTTGCCAGTTTTCAGAGTTAGAATTTTAAAAAGATAAAATTAACCCTGTGCATTCAGATTTTATTGGTGCAATAGTTATTCTACTGACTCTCTTGGGAATGGGAAAAAATCAGGCTTAGTGATGTCAAATTATGGGAAGTTCATTGTCATAGATAATTCACATAAAATAGGAAAAATCTGTTAATGTCCATGATGATACTGTGTTCTTTTGAACTCTGTAGTCTGATTAATCCCTGAACAGTAGAGAGTATTGTCTTCATTTTAAAGATGAGGAGACAAAGACACAAAGAGCTTAAGGAATCTAATAATATACAAGTCAGACCTTACTGACGTGAAAGTCGAGATTCATGGAAAGGGTGACACTGAGCTCAGATGGAGTTGTGTTGGTTTTCCAGCTGGAGTGCTGCTGATATTGGGTAAATTTCACTATCTGAGATGGTCTTTCTCTTCTGAAAAAAAAAAAAAAAAGCATTGCAACTCAATGACTTAGCTTTGCAAGGTAGTTTTGGAAGAAAAAAATTAATATGAAGTGTCTTTAACTTTGTTTGAGAAAGACTAGATTTTTTTTTTTTTTTTGTGGGTACCGGGGGTCGAACTCAGGACCTCGCGCACCAGCAGGCACCCGTGCCGCTGAGCGATATCACCGGCCCTTTTTTTGTATGTGTGTGCCAGAAGTCGAATTCAGGACCTCACGCTTGCCAGGCAGGTGCTTATGCCCCTGAGCCATCTAACCGGCCCAAGATTAGATATTTTAAAATGCTGGTCTCCTTTTTGTTTTTACTTGGAGCCCCATGCTATTCCCTATGTAATATTTATTTCTAGAATTAGAAATTCTACATTAAATTTTACACTAAAAGGAATAGTTTTTAAGCAGTGTAGCCATGTAATACTCAGAGTTTAATAGTTGTAACTGACAAAAGTAGTCTTTTCCTAAACATATACTTTGATTAAATAAATGTAACTACTAAACACATACTATTGATATTTGGTAAAATAAGAGTGTCTGACAGCACGTTTTAAGTAAGTGAGATTTAAGTAAGTGAAAATGAGTTAAATCAACTGTGATTAGATTTTAGAAAATGTTAAACTTTCCAGAGAGATTTTTCAGATAATAGTAATTCAGTAGAGTCCATCGAGATTGAAGTGGCATTTGCTTAGATACAGTGGTCAAAGTACATCAACAAATAACTTCTCATTGTCTTTCCCTAAGGAAGTGTTAAGATCACACTATCACTTTCCCACATGTTTAAATTTAGCCACGAGTTTTAGAGTAGAAAGGCTTAGTTCAAATGTTGGCTCTCCAATCCTGGCCCTTCCTCTGGTTGCTGTATTATCTTGAGGTTGATATTTAGTGGCTCTGGCATCTTCTGTGAATTTGTAAAGCTATTCCCAAACTCATAGTTCTGTTGTGTAATTAAAAGGGATAGCATAGATACAAGTGACGAGTACATTGTCTGGCCCATAGCCCTGAAACAATGACCAATGTTATCTTTTTATAATCTGATATTATTCTAGAAAAAAGCAAAAGTTCCTCTTAAAAGTATAGGAAAGATAAATGGTGGGGATCAGCAAGCAATCATTTTACTGTCACCTAAGATAACTGTTTTTACTCCACTACAATTGAAATTACATCTGTTTATTAACTCTTGAGCCTTTTCTGATTCTTCCACCAGAAATGTACATAGGCCCATTTATTTTTAGTGCTGGGGATGTCACTGAGGGGTAGAGTGCTTTCCTGGCCTGTGTGAGGCCCTGGATTCGATACCCATATATATTCCATATACCACACAGTCCACCCACCTACACTGTACAGTTCTGGGGTTTTTGCACAAAGAGCTGTTCAATATGTAGGACCTATAAGAACAGTTCAGGGCCGGTGAGATGGCTCAGCGGCGTAAGCGCCTGCCTTGCAAGCGTGAGGGCCCAAGTTCGACTCCCAGAACCCACATACGAAAAAGGGGCCGGTGATATCGCTCAGTGGCACGGGTGCCTGTTGGCGCGCGAGGTCCTGAGGTCGACCCCCTGGTACCCACAAAAAAAAAAAGAACAGTTCAAATGGTAGTTTACTCCGTGCCTCGAAGAGCAGTCTTCCATCTTTCCCAAGTTATAGAACCATCATTGCCTTAGAGAACCCTTCCGAGTCTGTCTTGCTTTCCTCCCACAAACTCTCTAAATCTATTTAACATGTAATTCAAGCATCACTTTAAACATTCACCGTTTTGATAATTCATTTTCTCCCACAAACTTTCTAAATCTACTTAATATGTAATTCAAGCATCATTTTAAACATTCACCCTTTTGAGAATTCATAAAACATTGACCAGATGAATACGTACGTGCTGGCCAAACCACTATTGTCTATACTTACTATATTTCATCCAAGACAGAAAATGGCTATTAGGATTTTAAACCTGTTTTGAATCTTATGTAGATCCATACAAGACAGGACACTCCTCACACATATTTAAATTGGAATTGGAGCCTTCTCCAAAAATATCCAGATCTTGTATTTGTCCCAGTAGAACTGGCATTTTGTAGATCAGTTTGGAGATCAGTTTGATAATTCTCTGCCATTCCCTGCAAAACGTTGATGTATGACCAAAATCACAACTGGGATGGATCCTACATTATAAAATGTACATTTGTCAAAGAAACAACTAGGAAAGTTTTGGGAATCTTGTCCTGACAGGACAGAGTGAAAGGAAGTTGTATTAAGTTTTCAAGGTCAACAGCTGGCTTGTCGTTGATCAAAGAGGACATGAGCGTATTTGAAAAAGGCAATCACTGATCCATTCTTAGCAAATGTGAAAGATGAGTGGAGGGACTGAAATTTCAGATAGAGGTGTCACTTTATAGCAAAGAGAAGATGATCTTCTGGTACAGAAACAAAAAAAGAACAGAACCAGAAACTGACATGTTGCCATTCAGGTGACAGAAGTTGAGAAAGTGATAATAAGAGTTCCTCATTGTTCAATCAAATTGAAGGACAAGGCCACCTAGAAATAGAGCTGTGACCCCATGGCAGAAGTTGGCTGAAAAACTTGTGATGAGAGGAACTCAAGTGTCAGTAAGGGAATAGCTGGCATTGTCTGATATTAATAGTAAAACATTATATTTTTATTACATTTGCTCGTTTATTGTGAAATAGTGAAGGCAGATGTTTTCCCTATTGTATATCTTACAAAAAAAAAAAAAAAAAGAAAACAGACTTAAAGAACGTAAGTGACTTCTCCAAGGACACATAGCTAGTAAGTAGTAGAGTCATCATTTGAAATCCAATCTTGTGTTTCCTAATTTAGAACACTTTCAATTATATAATGTTTTCTCTAGAGAAGCAAGCCATTTTTTGCAATCTCCAGAACCATTTCAATCAGAAAGTAAGGAATGGGATAATAGGATGTTGTATTCATCTGTTAGGACTGCTGTAAAAAAAAAAATACCACAATTTAGGTGGCTTAGAAAACAAATTTCTCATGGTTTTGAAGATTGGAAGTTCCAGGTCAAGGTCAGGTTCCATTTCTGATGAGGATTCTCTTCTCGGTCTATACACAGCCACCTTCTCCCTGTTTGTCCACAGGGCCTTTTTTCAGTGAATGTGCTGAGAGAGAGTTTTCTATATCTTTTCTCTTTATAAGGCCACCAATACTATTGGATAGTGCCTCATCCTGATGACCTCAGTTAACCTTAATTACCTTCTGAAGACCTTTTCTCCAAATATAACCACATTTGGAGTTAGGACTTCAACAAATGAGCTTGTGGTATGTGTCCATGGTGGTTATGGTATGGTGTGTGGTGTGGTGGTGGTGGTGATGTGTAGGGGTGTTTCCAGGAGTACTGTTCAGTCCATGGCAGGTGTGCATGGTGTTAGGAATAGGCAAAGTGAACATTTCAAAAGATCAGTGGAGTCAAGGAATCCAGAAGCACCTCTAACACTGTTGAAATGATTACATGGTCTGGGTAGAAAAACAAATAAATGCATGAGAGGCTAAACCATGAGGTGGTAGGATCCTATGACTAGGACAGGGAGGCAGTTTAAGGTTGTGCATTAGTGAGGCCACATAAATCAGTAATAGCCAAGGGACCCGTATTCAGACCTTAGTGATGTATTAAATGAACAATGTGAATTTCAAGAAGCCTTGAAGTCTTTAGTGACTAGGAATGTGGGTTCTCAAATCAGAACACATGGCTTACAATTTGGGGCAATAACTTTAGATAATTTACTTACATCACCTAAGAGTCACCTTTCATACCTGTAATTATATTATGCTACCTTGTAGATTTGTTGGGAAAGATTAAGTGAAATACTGCATGTAACATACTAAGCATGCACCTGGTACATAAACCTTAATAAATGTTGGCCATTACTACAACTTGGCGTTGTTAACTGACTCAGGAAGCCTCAAAATTAGCTGCTACGTCTACGTCTAGGTCTAGCCAGTGCCAAAAAAGTGCAATAAAAACGATACTTGCTTTGTAATCACTGTGCATGTTTTCTCTCATTCTTTCATTTGCCTAGAAAATATAAAATTCAGTTATCCCTCATTGGTTATGTTTTCTGTTACGTGCCACTATTTCTGTTTCTAGACTCCAGCTTGGCCAAAGCCCAGGGCAGCCTCCATTCTGAGCTGTCCATGCCTTCCCCAGGTTTCCAGTACTCAGCTTCCTGTGGCAGCTGCTCTGCCAAACACTAAAGAATGCAAGAGGCCTTTGGGTAACTTGCACCTCTTTATCAATATATATTATTTGGATTTTGTTTTTAACTTGATGTTCTATTGTGAACATTTTCAAATATTCCCAAAAGTAAGAGAATAGTAGAACAAACTTCCATTTATCTATAATTCAGTCAGGATTTATTAATATTTTGATGGTCTTACTTTTATCTATTTCCACCTCCCGATGAAAGAATATCTTTTAATACAGTAGGATATTTAAAAAAAAAAACAGGAACACTCAGAGAATAATTATTGTTGGGTCTCTGGGCTTTAGTCTCGTTCACTGTGTTTCACGGTAACTACATGATGTTCTTTCTGATGGACAACTAATGGCATGATTCCAGTTCTTTATTCAATGACAACACAAGAGAGATTATCAAATAGGCTCTTCCTCGTGTAATGAGATTGCTTGAAAATTGAAAGGATTTTGCAGCTTGTCCATATTTCAATTTAACTGTGCTCAATCACCTTTTGAACTGAATAAAAAGCAGTCCATACATTATACACAGTTGCTATGTCTTTTGTAAAATATGACATTGTAGAATTGAATCTATCTGCTCCTTTGGGGGAGTGAATAAGGAGGAATACTATGGATTTACATATGTGGAAGTTAAGAAATATCCACTGTTACTGCTGGAAGACCAGAAATCTAACATATTTCAGCAGTTATATTCATGTAATTCCAACAGCTAAAACTACACAGAATTTGTATGAGTGTACATAGAAGACAAGTTCATTAAGCACATTTTCAAGTTACGATTTTATTTCTGCTCACTGGCTGTTGACAATGGTAATTTTCTTTTGTTTTCTCTTACCTCCTGTTTTTTGACTGAGAATTTTCATTAAAGGAGTGTTATGAGAGAGTCAAAGATAGAGAGTTACATATAGACAATTTGACAGGAAATTCTCCTTTATTATATTTAAAGTATGTGGGAAGAATAAATAGGTTGAACCGCTAGAAACTTTTGCTACTTAGTTTCGTGGGATAGAATGAAATTATAATTGCTCATTTCAATAAATTAACATTTTTTCTTTCCTAATCTGTGTCTAGGCATTTGTCTCATTTTATTTTGTTTTTAGAAACCTAGCAGAGCACATATAAACATTTTCAAAATATAGTAAATCATCTGTGTTTGCAAGAAAAGAGAGAAAGTAGGATAATGTGTAGGGTCAAACGTAGATAAAATTAGAAGTGTCATTGATATTGAAAAGCTAAAACTTCTTTGGAACTACAGTATAGTTTTCAGTGTCCACATATCAGTCAGGAAAGAATGCTTGTGTGTATGCATGTGTATGGGTAACCAGATTTGTCTTTATGTCAGTCTCGGAATGAAAAGACTAGCATAGATCCTCTTCAACAGCCAAGGAAGAAGGGTAGGGTATGCCGGGAGAGGGGCGCCGATGTAGAAAAGCTGCTCCTAGGCTCCCAGTGGTTCGTAATTGATTAGCGGAAAAGTCCAGAGTTAAATCATCTAAAATAATAGGATATTTTTTCTGTTTCTCCCTCTCTCACTCTTCCAGGGGTAATAAATTCTGTATAAATACACAAGAACACACACACGTGCGTGCACACACACACACCCTAGACTTCTTTGTAAAAAAGAAAAAAATTGAGGTATCTGTACTTGTATATAAATAAATTATAAAATCCTTAACCCTTGTGCTGGTCTTTTGTGTAGACTTTCTACATCTTTATTTCTTCTTTTTAAATTTACAATTTCTTTAAACGCTGATTTTTTTTTTTTTTTTGTGGGTACCGGGGGTCGACCTCAGGACCTCATGCGCCAGCAGGCGCCCGTGCCGCTGAGCGATATCACCGGCCCTTTTTTCGTATGTGGGTTCCGGGAGTCGAACTCAGGCCCTCGCGCTTGCCAGGCAGGCGCTTACGCCGCTGAGCCATCTCACCGGCCCCTAAACACTGATCTTATAAGTACTAATTCCCTGAAATATATCTTATGAACCTAAGTCACATGTCAATTTAGATGGGGGGCATTCCTCGACTTCCTCATTTGGCAAGTGACAATCTGCAATCTGATAACATAAATGTGCGCTAGGGCAATTGCTTTTATAACTGGACAGCTTGAAGTTATGAAGGAGTAGCTGGCAAAGTGTCTGTTATTAAAAACACCAGATATTGGTAAATTAATGGCTTTAAAAACAGAAAAAGAAAGAGAAAAAGGAAATTTGACCACTCTTCAATCATGGTTAATACTGAAAATAATAATAATTTCATTTTTCAGCTCAAGGATTTTAGAGATCAATGATAAGTAATATGTGACTTTGATGTTTCTATTACATACATCAGTTAAAATGGGACTCATTGCAGTCATAGCCACACCAAAAAGCCTTCTGCATGTAGACAAGCAGGGGAAGGTTTTCAAAGCTCAAGGCAATCAAACATGCTCAGATGAAACAGTGGCTTCTGAGAGTCTCTGTTAACAAGGACTCCCGGGCCCCAGCCTGTGGGCATCCAAGTACTGACTTTGGCAGACAGGTGCTGGATGACACACAGAAGGGGTGGCTTCCCCTTACGCCACCTCAAAGAAGTTTGGACTTTCAATTTATTTTTTAAAGGCAGATACATGGTAAACATTAGAATGTGAGTTTTATGCTAAGCACATTTTGGTTTCAGAGCAGTTATCTCATGCTGCCAGAATAGCCCTAAGGATTAAAATGGTTTATTGGGATCAAATGCCTAGGAGATTTATTAGAGTGCAGGCTGTTTACTCATTCCCATTAAAATGCCAATTATGCTTATTTCTTTGCCTCTTTCCTACCTCTTTCTTTCTCTTCTTCAAAATCCATATTCTGTTATTTTATATTTCTGCTCTCAGATGAATCTTCTTAGATTGTTAAACTTCATTAAATTCGACAATTTGGAAGCTTTCAGACTTTATGGTTGCCAGGGAGTGGCAATGACATATGTGTTGCTCACTGAGATTTCAGGAACACCAAGTCCCTGGTTAACAACTCAGATCTACAGAAAAAGCATTTTCAGGGACCACCTCTAGTGACTACAGAGATAGATGTACTTGGAATAACTTATCTTAAAGAATCACAAGCACCTGGCAATCATTATAATACAGAAGAATCATGTACAAACAAAAACAATTTTCTACGAGGTGTATGTTCTAGCTGGATAAAAGGGAGATTACCTGTTTTATACCCAAATTATGTGTGAAACATTGAACAAGGCAGACAAGTTTGCACACAATATATCAGCTTTAGAGAAAATAGACATGAGATGAAAAGTACAATCACTTAAACAAGAAAGCCAGAGGTCCAGAAATAATCCTCAAAGACTTGGTAGTACATCGACATTTTTAAAAACAACCAGTAATTGAAGTAAGATGTTCGAAGTAAGATGATTTTATGAAACTTGTTGTAGGCCAGTCAAATATTTGCTATACCCAGATAAGTTTCTGTTATAGTGTCTGCCTCGGAGGCAATGCCCAGTAAACTTTACTAGATGGAACAATTGAATATAGCTGACTTGCTGCTACTCACAGAGTATGCAAACTCATCTCTTATAATTTCACCTGAAGGGCTCTTCACAGCACAGATGGTTGAGCCTGTCACTAGAGTTCCTGATACAGTGGATCCAAAGTAAATCTGAGAATTTGTATTTCTAACATCCTAAGACAATGCTGGGGCCACATTTTGAGAACCCCTGTGCTATGATTTACCTTTACAATAGTCTTGAATGTGATTTACATTTGAAGGAGGTTCATATCTGGTGGGAAGAGGAGGGTCCCTGGCCCATGATCTGGAAGGGTGTATTCTTATCTCTAGCTCTTCCCTTCTCTCTCTGCTTCCTGGCTGTCATGGGATGAGCAGCTGTTCTCCACCAAGCCCTCTCACCATAATAATTCAGCCTTGAAGCCAGCCAAACTTTGGACTGATGCCACTGGAAACGATGAGCCAAATAAACCTCTTCTCCTTTAAATTGACAGTATCAGGTATTTTATTCTAGGGGTGGGAAAGTGACTGATATACACTGCAACCTATAAGGTCACAAAAGAGCGAAGAAGTGCTCAAATTCACTAATTTAAAAAGCACCACTGAGTTGTTTATTCGCCTAATGGCTGAGGTGCCTTCCAATTTAAAAATTCTTTGAGTCTCTGAGGAATTTTTTGGATACAATTGATAAGGCAGAGAAAGAAATTAATTTACTGGAGGGAAATGATCAAATAGAAAATGAAGTGTACAGTGAATTGAACACTTAAGTGGTTTTCAAATCCTGCTGAATATTTTCTATGCATCTCATTTACTTCTTATAAAAACCCTTTGAGGGCCAGTGAGATGGCTCAGCGGCATAAGTGCCTGCTGGCAAGCGCGAGGTCCTGAGTTCGACTTCCGGTACCCACATACGAGAAAAGGGCTGGTGATATCGCTCAGCAGCACGGGAGCCTGCTGGCACACGAGGTCCTGAGTTCGACCCCCCGTACCCACACACACACACACAAAAATCCTATGAGATTAGCACTTCCCTCTGTCAGAGCTAAGAAAATTCAGACTTAGAGTCACATTTCTAGTAAGTTTAGAACCGAATTTGATCCTTTACTGATACCCAAGAACTTCCCAATTCTAAAATAGGCCATGGTAATGGAACCAGTATTAACAACAATATTAGCAGTGCCAACTGTTATTATTCTAATTGAAATATTACTCCTAAAAAGCCCTATAATGTAGGCTTAATTATTCTCATGGTATGTTTGAGAAAATTCAAAAATGTTAAGTAATCTGTACAGAAGCATTTTTTGTAGGACATAATATTAAGCAGTACATTTCCTAGACCCTCTGCAGAAAAATTCATATATTTAAGAAAACTATTAAATTACTATTATTATTAGGTTCTACACAGTGAAATTTCTTTGGTTCCCCACTAATGACAGGAAAATGCTCTGATGAGCTGTTACCAAATTTTTATGTATATATGCAATAGGTTGACTGGGTTCAAAAATATTTACTTTTATTTATTTCAAAGCAATATATGCAAATAGCTTAACAGGACATGTAGATGCTTTATTCAAATAGAAGCAGCCCCCTGGTCCCACTTTCCCTCTCCTCCACCTTCATCCAGCTTGCCAGAACCAGCCACATTCTTCTCTTAGCTACTTCTTCTGAAAATCACATCCTCCTTTCTAAGGAAAACATGTTATTATCTTTTGAATTCCTGGTTTCTAGTATTATTAATCAATGACCTAATGTGAGGCATTATAATTTTATCTAATATCTCTCTTTCCTTTCCTAATTCTGGTTTTATTATACATTGTGATTAAGCATATATTTAGATTGAATACTGTTTGATGCTTTCATGATTATGACTGTGTAAATATTGTTCTTTGTTGAGTAGAGCAGTACATAATGATTATTTTTGTTTTCCTGTATGTCTTTGTAAAATACATAGCTTTTACTGGAATAATTATAACTCTTTTTTTCTTCCATTTTTTTGGAATTATTAGAACTTCTGACTAAATCTTCTCACTCCCATTAATGGGCTTTGAAAAATAACTTTCAAGATAAGCTTTTAAATGGCCAAATATGTCTGATGATCTGACACATCACCCTCAGAGTTCTCTACTCTCTTTCTAGAATCCTTCTGAAGTATTGTAGTTGCCCTTTCATTCACCTTCAGGATTATCATCCTTTGTCACCAACCTGTTTTGCTTTGTTTTGTTTTGTTTTGTTTTGTTTTGTTTTTTTCCTAGCCCTGTCTATGACAGATTTCCTGTCTTCTGGGTTTCATATCTTTCTCCTACTTCCTACATTCCATCATTGTATAAAGCACACTCTCTAGAAGCTTCCTACTAAAGTACTAGTATGAAATTTGTGAAATTTTTGCATACCTGAAAATATCGTCATTCAAATTATTCATACTTTTGTTGGAGTACAGGACTTTAAGAACAAAAATCTTTTTTCCTATTAATTTTTTCTTCATGGTCTTCCCAACTCAAATGTTGCTGTTGAGTGGATTAAGGTCATTCTGTTTCCTCTACCTTCTGTGCATGACTTAATTTTGTCAGAATATTCTTTATCCTTGGTGTTTGAAATGCCACAGTGACATGGTTTGGTGACTATTGCTGAGTGAATCCCTCTATGAAACTTACAATCTTGTCAGAAAGTAGAATAAAAATTATATTCTCCAGAGGTTATCAAAGAATTTTCTCTCTTTTTATTTTACTGGATTCATAGGATGCAGGGCAGAGAGCAAGAGAGAGAGAGCGATTGTTTAACTGAATGGCCTACCTGAACTTAGCGAGAAGTTGCTGCACAAGTTGCACCTGAGTAAACACCTGCTACATGCTTACTCTGTGCTAGGCACGGTTCCTCTTTCATGGTGCTTGGAGTCTCGTAAGGTAGATGTGAAAATATACCGAATTGTAATAGAATAATTCATAATGGTACACGTGCATACTATAACAGTATTTCAAGGGAAGATGAAATAATTTCACATAGAGAGATTAGAAATATACTAAGAATGAGTGGGTATTTTGTGAATCAGAGGATGCTAAAAGTAGGAAGGAGGTCTGAATGGTTAATACCAAAATAAGAGTCATCCACTTTCAGGCAACAATATATAAAAGGCATTAAAGTGGAAACGTGAAAAACATACCCAAAAATAAATTATCTGGACACTAGCTGATATAAGGAGAAATGGGAGATACCTAAGAAAAAATTGGGGACAAAATATGGTAATATTTGTTTGCACATGCAGTTGTAAAGTGGTAATTTATTTCATTTATATCTTTTCATTTACTAATTCACGTTAACTAACGGACTCTTGCAAACTATCCCTGGGTGAGGTGCTGGTGATGAAACTGAAAGACACAAGTTTTCTGACCTCAGGTAATTTTAAGCATGTGAAGAATTGTATTGTAATTGTGTTTGTGCCTAGGAACTATAGCTAAAGTATGAATGAGATACAGAAGCCTCATTGAGAGTAGAGACACAAGAACACACAAGCTGCTGGGGATGTTTAGAAAAGGGCAAAAAGGGATAATGGCACCAAGAAGAATCAAACAGGTTTGATCAAAAGTATGGATCAAGCATTCTAAGCAAAAAAATACAGAGATAAGAGAGAGCATGGCATGTTCAGTTGGTTATGCGTTCATCGTACACACTTGTATTGGGTGTTTATTAGGCACCAGCCACACTACTAGCCATGGTGGGGAATTACACATCTTTCAGTATACAGCATGTTGTCCTTTCTAGGCTGTTAGCTTTGTTTATTTATTTATTTTTTTGTGGGTACCAGGGGTCCAACTCAGGACCTCGCGCACCAGCAGGCACCCGTGCCACTGAGCGATATTACCGGCCCTTTTATTGTATGTGGGTACCAGGAGTCGAACTCAGGACCTCGCGCTTGCCAGGCAGGCGCTTATGCCGCTGAGCTATCTTACCGGCCCTAGTCTGTTAGCTTTATGAGGAGTGTTATGCCTGTCTCATTCATTGTTTTACCAGTACTTAACATTTATTATAGTAATATATGTGAAATCATGATAATGAATCACTATAAATATTATAACTACAAGATGATACATTCATTGTAGAGAGATTCTGAGAATTATCAATATATTATGTTAAGTTAAACTAGGAATGTGGCTCAAATTTCTCAAAGGCTTTATGATCACACATACACACATACAAGCATATAGACATACCGATATATATCTGCAGTAAAATCAATAGAGTGTTTAAAAATTTAGTAAGAATTCCAACATTTCTGCATGAAATAAAAAATCACTGCCACTAAGGAAAAGTGTTTGTCAAAGGCAAGTTTTGTTTATTTGCACCCCGTGTATATATTGACTGTTAAAATAAAACCACTTGTCTTTGGAGAATTTTTAAAGTGCCTGTATGGAAGACCTCAGTGATCCCTCCCTTCCAGCCCTTAAAGATTTGGTTCTATAAGCCAACAGGCATCTCTCTGTGGAATTGGTATTTGCCATACTTAGTCTTTTGAGTCTTAGTTACATCGGATTCACACTCACCTTAGTCCTAGGGTTCCTGGGTCTAGCTGCCTTACCAAATAGCAGCTGGTCCTGGTGCCCCTTCACCATGGAACATGTCTATGGTGTAAGCACCACAATTGAGACAGCCTACTTCCTCTCAGTGGAGCATTTTAACACAGGAAAGAGTAGTCACTTAAGTATTAAAACATGTTGGGGCATTGCTACCAAACAAGAGGCATCAAGGAGAGGGAAGTCGCTTCCATCAAATGTAGCACAGCAGCTCACATGAGATGAAAGTCGTGTCCTCAAGAGACTCAAGGCCTTGTAATGGATACCACTGTCCACTGAGGAACAGTTGCAACTTTCCTTCCACGCCTAGCATTTTGTTAAGTGAGTGTGGGCAATCAGTGTGTGTGTGTGTGATGAATAAACTTACATGCAATGCCCTTCTCTTACTTCTATTTCTTAAACTTGCATTTAGCAGTGAGGAGGTCCTTGATAACCAACCTCAGAAAAGTTCTTCTACAGTAATAGAAGCAGAAGTCAGCCGGAACTGAGAATTGCATGCAAGATGAGGAAGAGGAAGTGAGCAGAGAAAACACAGCATTCCGAAAGGAGTATGTTTTTAAGAGAGATATGAATTATTTTCTTGATGTCACACACTTGAAAATAAAAATTACAATGCTACAAGATTTCATAATGAAAGATGATTTTCCATAAGTCTTCTTCCCCCCAAAAGACACAAAAGGCAAGTAGTGAGTTTACTAGTACTGAGAAGCCTGAACTCTCCTAGAAGAAGTTGACCAACTTTTATTTATTATTGTATTTCCTGCAGTTCTTAACTTAGTGTTTGGTACATAGTATTTGATTAGTTAATATTTGTTGAGAAAATGACTATATGAAAAACACGTAAATAGGTATTGGCTAATTCCACTTATCCTAGGACCTACAGTATAACCAAGGGGAGAGAAATAAAACACTAGTAGAAAAGGGGGGAAATTGGGAAAAAAATGTTTCACCTTGCCATGTTTCATACATGGCAGCCTTTATAAAGATATATAAACTGTCAGTGGTAAATTACAGACTGAATAAAAGAATAAATGAATGGAATATCAGGTTAAAAAGATAGTATTAAATATGTGTACAATCTTCTAAATTATTGTGTTGTTTTAATGGTCAAAGGATCTTACTTGTTGTTGAAGTATTTGCTTAGTCTATGTGTTTATCACCATGGGACCTAGAACTATCCATCAAGTGTTTGGGGGGTGGGGTGTACCAGAACTGACTCTACGATATCTTAAAAAAAAAAATAGTGTGTGCACAAATCTATTCAGAAGGAGAAGCAGGTGGTTTTTTTCTATCTCAAATTCTTCTACTCCCAAGAGATTGATTTCCAAAGAGTGCCACTTCTCCACTTTCTATCTTTATTATTTAGTAGAGAGTTTTGTGCCGTCTCTTGTGTTACCAGTCCAGAGACAAAATCAATAACTACAGTAATTGCTCTGTGGAAGTGAGAACAGATTGTCCTGATTCCTTAACTTCGGTGCAAACCAGGGCAGGCATCAGGCAATTTGCTTTGTAGGTTGTTAAAGTAATTAACACTGTGGGTTACATTGTGTCACTTTCCCTTTTTTTGTGTCTAAGAGTGAATAATTCTAGGCCCATGTTTGCCATTTACAACATGGGAAGTTATTGCTCACCTCCAGTTCTCCTTTCTAAACATGTTCTCCTAAAAAAATGGCAGCTTATGTCTTCCCATGCCCCTTACCACTTCTACTTGTTTTTCAGAAGAGAATATACTGAAATAAGTACCAATAAAAGAGACTCAGACTATTAAAAAATAACAAGGACAAGGACATCTTCTGCCATGTGGTCTACAGCCCAGTGATAGAAACTTCTACACTATCACTTATACTTTATGTACTGTGATAGCCTCCTCTGTGCTCCACAACCAGAACACGGCGGCAGCTAACCCTGTAAAGAATCTAAACAGTTTGCAGAGTAGAAAAGCATGCTGTTTCTTTGCTCAAATATCAATTTTTGTGTTCCCAGGTATCATTAAAGGCTTAGGTAAAAGTGTTCATGAGGTCAGGAAGTACATTCTCCATTTGAGTTATTAATTGTAACTCCCCCATCTTTGCTCAACTAAAGCCAAAGTGTGCATTTACTGGCAATATGTACCAAAGCTGAGGGAATTTCTGAGACTTAGTACCAGGTGCTGCCCCAGAGGAAAGTGCACAAATTCAAGAATGAGTTTATTTATTTGCACCTACAATGGGTTACACTGCTTGAGAAGCTAATCTAGTTACTATTATCACCTGAATTATTTCCTGTCTGACTGAACTATTCAGTTACTGCTACACCACAAAAAAAAAAAAAAAAAAAAAAAAAGACAGAAAACCTGGGAGATGACAGTTTTCAGAACAAGGTTAGTTATTCATCCATATTTTGACAAGGGCACAATGATTGATTATTAAGAAGGTCTTCCGGAAAAACAACCAAGGAATTCAAGTGAGACATGTAGTCACTTTTCTCATTTTAGAGTAGTGGGGGAAAAGAAAGAACAATAGTTGGGGGAAGAGATACTTTTAAAATAAAACAAATGGCAAATGGAAAGGATACCTGTCTGTATCCAGTGTAGGTGGCTTTTCCAGGGATTGAGAATTTCCTTAAAAATAAAACACATTTAAAGAAAAATATAATATATATTTTATTTTCTGTTTTATTTTTATAAATAAAAGTATGTTTGTTTCTTTTAATTACTTGGAATATCATTTCATAAAAACGAGATGTTATTTTCCCCACAAATATTTTACCTTTTCCCATGTTTTATAGCTAATCTCTTCCACGAGCTGAAGCTGGTCACCACAGATTCTATCGAGGGAAGAAGAAATAAAGTAGAAGTGACAATAGGGAGTTAGAATTTTCTGGGAGTTGAGAGACGTGAAATCTATCTGTCTTTCAAGGTGGGCTGAAGGTACTATGCTTTCTTTATTTGCAGTACTAAAGATTGAACCAAGGGGTGCATTACCACTGAGCTACAGCCTCAGTTCTTTTCTTTTTTAAATTTGAGACAGAATCTCACTAAATTGTCGAGGCTGGCCTTGAATTTGGGATCCTCCTGTCTCAGCTTCTTGAATAGCATGGATTACAGGCATGCACCACCACACCTGAAAAATTGCTGTACTTTTAATGAGTCAGGATGCTAAGCATAGGGTCAAGCCCACTAGCTCACATTAGGGGACTATTGCTAATATTTAAGCTAGCATTTATGGAAAGCCAAACAGAATTCCAGGATTGCCAGTTACTTTAATTCAACTCAGCCTACTTTTTGTATTGAAAACTGATGGTTCCATATTACGAAGGTTTCCTGAGGGCTGAGATTTCATCTGTGTTCGTTTCATCTTTATTGCCTTCAGTTTTACTCCTCTGGAATGCCCTTACAAGTGCACAAGCTTTGCCTTGCTGAAGTTTTCCTTTTTCTCCAATTTGCTGTCCTTAAAAAATATATGTGGTGTCGGAAACCAAAGCTTTGCACACTGGGGCCTCACCGCCATCGGAGACATGACTGATTCTTGCACGTTGCACTGTGCTCCAATTCTAATTTAGGCCAATTTATTTTATGCTTTTATGACTGGGTGATATTATCTTATAAATAACAATGAAGAATGAAAGGATATCCTATCAAAGACTGCATGCTCCTTTACAAACTAGTGACACATATATTCAAAGACAATGGCCATATAAAAATAAACACATTCACAATCAGTTAAAAACAAAGCTTAGTCAAAACATGCAGTCCACTCCTGACATTTGAAAAGAATGGCTTCAGTGTGGTTCATGTAAATGGGCTTTGACTCAAGGATACTATTGCTTAGTAAGAATGTCATTGATGTTGATAGAAGAGTAAAAATAATAAGATTTCTATTTAAAAATTGACAATATGCATTAGCTGCCAGAAGATATCCAATAAAAGGAGATCAGTACCTATGCAGTTCGGGGCTCAAATGTTGCAGAAACTGGTATCAAACCGAAAGGAAGATGCTCCACACCAAGGAGTTGGAAGGCAACTTTTATTACACTAGCGGGCTAGTGGAAACCAAGTCCAAATCACCAGCCCTGACTCAGATTAAAACAGAACCTTGTATATGTTTGTAAGCAGGAAGTACAAAGGCTGATAGCAGGTTATTTTATAATTCGTTACACAGGCTGACTCACACGTTGTCAGGTGAATTTGTTCTGGGCAGGTTTAGTCAGAAAGGATTCTTTATCAGAAGGCAGGAAGGTCGAGGGAGGGAGTTGGGGCGGATGAGGTAGGTAAGAGCAAGTGCGTCCCTGACTGGGCTCGTCTACCTTGGGTAGAAAGTCCTTGACACAGGCTAGCAAAACAGGATATGTTACGGGTTTGGGAGTGCAGGCAGCACAGTTGGTGCCGTCAGACAGAGCCAGGTAAGACCGCCTCTGCATTGCAGCTGGCGTGATCAGTCGAGGCTGAGTCTAACCATGTGGTGAGCTGGGTGAGCTGAGCACATTCTGTCCCAAAATGATCTTAAGCTGTTTGTTAGTTTGCTAAAATTTTAAAATTTAAATTTTCTGTCACACGAGGATCAATTGTGCTTTTAATAACTCAGCACATCAGGAGCCTGATCGCAATAATCCACACCAGACAGGCAAGTCTGGATGCTACAGTAGAACAATCTGGGTATTGGAATAATTAAAATCACAGATAATCCCAAGCCCTTATGGCAACGGTTCATTAAAACCTCCTCCCTTAGAGAAATGGCTTTATAAAAGCTACAAATCATTACAAACTGTCTGGCTTATGCTTCCTCTGCTTTGATTATCCTGTTGTGTTCTCTGGGGAAGGCCACAGGAAGCAGTGAAACAGCCTCATCAGGAAAGAGGAGAAAAGGCACAGAGCTTCAAGGAGAAGCTGTAAAACTCTTCCCAGACCTCAGAGCAATACTCAGGACTATCGGTGGTGAGCCTGCTCTGGAGAACTGCCAAAAGTAAGATTTGCATCATTCTGATTAAAGCAGGATGTGGGGGTGCATGCCTGTAAACTCAGTACTCTGGGAGGCTGAGGCATGAGGATAGCAAGTTTGAGCCCGGCCTGTGCAACTTGTCAGCTTAGCAAGACCCTGTCTCAAAATTTTAAAAAGGGCTGGAAATGTAGCTCAGTGCAAAGACCCTGTGTTCAAACCCCAGTACTGGAACAAACAAGCACACACAGGCAGAGATCAGTTAAACTATAAGAAAGGGAAAAGGTGTGTGTGTATCCAGTTCTAGCCCCAGTCTGGGACACAAATAATTTCTAGTGTGGAAACCATGTAGAAGGACTTTGTTTTAGAGAACTCTTTTTCTTTCTTTCTTTCTTTCTTTCTTTCTTTCTTTCTTTCTTTCTTTCTTTCTTTCTTTCTTTCCTTCCTTTTTTTTCTTTCTTTGTGTCCTTCTGATTTGATTTGGAGGTAACTATTCCACAGGAAAATCACACAGCTTGAAAAGTAAAACAAAATGACAGATTAAAGTTGGTGCATACAGATGTCAGTTGTGACTATTTTAGTCCAGGATCTCCATGGTAGTCAGGGAAGACTTCCTTAAAGAAACAAATTCAATGTGAAACCTGAAGGATGAATAAGAGTTAATTAACTAATGGCAAAGTAGGGAAAGGGCAGGTAGGAGACAGTGCATAGGAGCCTTTCTGGAAGAGAAAAATGGATGTAGAGAAGAATCCTGAAAGCATGACTCCCAAGGAACAGGAATGACGTCGGTTAGGCTGGAGCACAGAGGGGAAAGGAAGAAAGGGGGACTGATGAGGGCATAGATGAAGAAGGAACCAGGGCACACATATTCTTGCAAGCTATGTATGTGTGGTACAAATTCCCAGGTCCTAAAATGAAAAGTATTCAACTCTCTTTTACCTTAACTCAACCCATGTTTTATTTTGAGTGTGATAATAAAGATTGGCTGTTTTCCAACTCTAGTTCCCATTCTGCCATTGTTTTCCAATCTCCTCTGCCATTGTATGGATCTGAATTCCAACCAAAGGAATGAGAGATGGGAACATATGCTTCTTCCAATCCCAGCTGATGCAGATCTCTGCGCTGTCTTCTGCGTGAGGTCTTCCATAGTCACGCAGCCACATATTGATGTTCAAGGTGACCTTAGAAATCAGGTGGGAAAAAACATCACCCCCTGCACCCCACACACATACACCACCATAATGAGTGGCTGTTATAAGAAATACGTTTCTATCATGCTAGGCCTTTGAGATTTGATGTCATTTATTACCCATGATTCTCAAAACAGGATTCTAGGAGCAGAAGTGGTAGCACCACCTGGGAACTTATAAGAAATGGAAATTCCTGACTCTTACCCCAGATCTTCTGATTCGGACACTACAGGCTGTGCTGAAGCAAGTTCTCCAGGTGATCCTGCAAGGGGTTAAAATTCGACAGCACTCTGATTTCACATAACCTTAACCCACTCCATCTGTGACAGAAGTAAAAGTGCAGTTAATTCAGGGAATTTCTGTGTTCAACTCAACCCACATATAGTGCCAAGGCATACAGTTGGGTTGGCCTGGCCTTTGGTTATTTTATTCACCTGTAATATCTTTCCAATTTCTTTTTTTCTTTTTGTTTCTGTTTTTTCCCTTTGACAGGCTCTGGTTGTTATTCCATGAAAACTGCTACTTGTTTTCTTTATGCAAATTTAAAAGCCTATTCAGGTGGGGCCTTAGCTAGTTCTGCATCTTTGTTTCTACATAAGAAAACCTGCAGGCTACGTTAAGGAAAACGGAAATTGCCTTGTCGTCTCTACTCCCTAATCTACTCTTCCCCTGCTCTTTTGAGGATAGAACTCTGTTTACTGCCGCCTCCTGCTCTCGCTACCTGTTCGGCACAGGTTTTCTGCCTGCTAAGATTTCTTCCAAACCCGTCTGAGTTGTAATCTCTTTCTCTAACAAGACTTACCTAGCAGAGAGGCAGGACACAGTTTTAGAGACAACACAACATCAGTATGTGACTTTTAAAACAATATATCAGCAAATCTCCCTTTTCTGGCTTGCTATGGGACAAGGAAATGTGGTGTTTTCATGTATTCTGCTAAATGCATTTTTATGCTACTAAGGACTGAACCTAAGGCCTTCTCATGAGCCACATTCCTTCCCCACCCCAACCCCCTTTTTTGAGACAAGGTCTTATTAACGCAATAAGTTACCCAAACTGAGCTTACACTTAGCAGTCTTTCTGTCTCAGCCTCTCAGAGTGCTGACATAACAGTAAATCTATTTTTTATGGCTTTAAATTTCTGTCTTGATTTTAGTGAAGTCAAAAGACAATTGAATGAAAAAACAAAAAAAGATAAGCAGCAGATAGGGAACATATTTACAACATATATAACCACTAAGAATTATGATGCTATATAGATATATGCATATATCTATCATGTATCTACCTATAAGTAGTTAGGTAGATATAATAGAAAATAGACACCTTGTTAATCAATTGAAAATACAAGCATGCCAATAAAACAACAGGAAGCAGGAAGAGCTATGCACAGAGACATCAACACATTTAGCTAATAAATATGCTCAGCCACATTGTGCTTGGGAGAAGCAAATAAAGACCACATGAGATATAACTTTGATTCCAGTTAATGCAGAATTCCAAAGGGATAGTAAAATTTGTAAGAAAGTTAACTCTGAGGAGGAGGCTGGAGGTTAAAGATGGGAGCAGTGTATAAATAGTGTAAGTTATTGGTAAGGTTCTTATTCTTCAATGGTACTCTGGGTGTATGGTGCTCTTTACCTTATCAAAAGTAAAACAGAATGAATGAGAACTTCGTATGAACCAGTGACAGTGTTTCATGAACTGAGGATCACGACTCATTCAAGTCTGACTACATCAGATTCATAAGAAAAAAATTATATTTTTACTTTGGTTTCTAAAATAGCTAAGTTTTTTTTATAAAATTATATTTAGTAGTAGTAGTATTGTAATTTGATTCTTTTTGACAGCTTTACTTCTCTGAGACACTGGATAGATTCCTTGCAATAAAAAAAAATCATTACTGAAAGCAAAATAAGCATTTGGCTGGCGTATTAAAATATTATCTCATTATTAATATAAGATATTTAGATTTTACACTCTCAAGGGCTTTTACTTAAGCAGAATTATAAGATTTCCATGAGTTATCTGGAATACTAATAAATTAATATAGACCTTATTTTTCAGAAATTCTGAGATAGGTTAATTCTCATGATTAGCTACTTTCTAGTCATTTATCTTGAGACAAAACAATTATTCTCATTTATTATTTCTTAAACACTAGTACCATCTGGTTAACTTCCTCATAGACATTCAAGGAAAGAGGAAATTATTATTCTTTCAAAGGAATATGATGCATTATGAAAAGTATCAATGAAAGAAAAATCTGACACCTAAAAAATTCACCCTAGAATAGAACTCCCTTATAATACAATGCCTATATTAAATTTTCTCTCCATTTCAAAGCATCATTAGCATCTCTATTGTCACTCTTGGCCAGCAATATGACATATATTCTTACACTGGAAGTACTCTTAATGAAGAACATTATTTTTGCGTATTTTGAAGCATGACAATAACTTAATATTACTACTTTAATTTGAAAAATAATGGAAATATTACAGAAAGAGAAAATAGAGGAAAAAATTAGCATGTCTTAAACATAAACCCTAGAAGTCCATTATATGATTGTAATGGTTGATACATTGTGTCAACTTGAGAAGTCTAGAAGCTTAACTAAGTAACTCAGCAGCTCTACATCTTAGGGTGTAGAGGACATGCCCTTACTGCTCTAGGATGTTGTTCATTGTGTCAACTTGAGAAGTTTAGAAGTCTAACTAAGTGATTCAGCTGGGGGCCAGGGTCCCTACTTTGTAAACATCCTCAGCCTGTGCAAGAGGAGGGCACGGAGACTGTGTGGGGGTAAAGGACACCCCCTTCCCTGGGCAGGTGGCCTGCATATAATAAAAGGGAAATGAGGAAGGACTGCTTGCTGGTTCTTCAGAGGAGCTCCAGTCTTCGCCTTCAGCTTGGATGTCATCTCCTGGCTCCTGGTGCCAACTGTTTGGCTTCTGCCTGGGACTCTTCAGCCTTCACTGTAGACTCTCCAGCCTTCTAGCTTACATTCTTCAGAGTTCTGTCGCAGACCCACAGGCCTCCTGATACAGACTTGCGCGGAACACTGCAGTGAGCTCCAGACCTTGGACTGGACCCTTCGGCCTCCAGCGTGCAGACACCCTCTGCACGCTTCCTCATCCAACTCTGTGGCTGACCATCGTAAGCCAATCTTGTAATTTCTTATACATTTGTATATCTTGTGTTATGTCTGTTTCTCTAGTAAACCCTGACTGATACAATGATGAATATGTTTCTGAGAATATACAATTAAAAGATCAGGGGCCAGTGAGATGGCTCAGTGGCTTAAGCGCCTGCCCGGCAAGCTTGAGGGCCTGAGTTCGACTCCCGGAACCCACATATGAAAAAGGGGCCGGTGATATCGCTCAGCAGCATGGGCGCCTGCTGGCGCACGAGGTCCTGAGGTCAACCCCCCGGTACCCACCAAAAAAAAAAAAAAAAAAGATCATCCTCACTAATAAAGTCCTGCCTATTAATTCAAATCATTAAGAAGTTCATGAAACCTCTCCTTACACAAATTATAGGTAAAAGGAAACAATATGAAGTCTCCAAACCAATTTTTGTAAAAGAGAATGATTATTTAGATAAATAGATTTACATTACTATACCTTAACTAAAGCCCTCAATTTGTGCTTTATGGGATTTTATTTGTCTTAAGATATTATTTTAGCTGATTTTCTCATAGCTGAGACAAAAATATCTGACACCCACAAGTTAAAGGAGGAAAGGTTTATTTCAGCTCACAGTTTGTAGAAGTTTCAGACCATAGTCAGCTGGCTCCAGGGCAGGGAGGCATGGCAGAGGGCATCATAGAGGAGAAACAGTCCATGGTAGAGCAAGCAGGAGGCAGCAAGAGCAAGCCTCCCTTTCCCTTTTATCCCATTCAGGCAGCTAGCCTCTTGGAGAGTGCCACCCACACCCAGAGTGTTCTTTCCCATTATCCACTCCCAGATCTGTGCTAAACCAATTTAGTTATCACATGCTTTCAATCTCAGTATCACATACCCTAATCCAGCATCGCACATCCATGATCCAGCCACCTCTGAAAATCTCTACCTATGAGCACATGAGGCTTTGGAGGGAAATCTAGATACAAGGCATAACAGATGTTTATTTATAAATTACTTATTTGAAAGAAAAACTGTACCTATGACTAAATAACATTCAATTGTATCATTATTTACAAATTTAACCAAATAAAGAATATTTTCACCAAAGAATTACTTAAATATGTCACATCATTAAAAATGCAATTAAAATAATTATTAGCCTTTGTAGTACTTGGTTAAATCGTTTTATAAATGTTAAAATTTGTGTATTATAATTTCAATTATATGAAAAAAGCTTATGACATGGTATTAAGTTGAAAAGACATAAAATAATCAATTAATGAATTAGAGGAATAGCTGATTTAAAAAATGACTGGAAAGCAAACCTATCATTTTTAATTATTTCCATGTCTCTGTATTGGTTAATAAGTAGTATTTTTCTGTAATTCCAATATTTTTGTAGAAATTACAGTTACCATGATCAGCATCATTGGGAAAACACCTTTGTCCCTATTATTGATCATTGCCTTACCACTAATTTCTACATATTTGTTAAATTAAATAATATTTTTGAAATTTCTTATTTGGTGCCAATTATAATCCAGAAAAGACTGCATGCAGGAGCAATTCAGCCACCAGTAGGAAAAGATGCCCCACTGTCACTGTGAGGGTGGCTGAGGGAACAAGCCATCAACATTTGACTTTCCTTTTTCCTACTGTGGTTCTAAACTACCAGTATGCTTTATGGTTACTGTAAAAAAATATGGGGAAAATCCATAGGAAAGCAGTCACATGCTCCTGGTTCTAAGCACAGTAGCAAATATGCATGGAAATTGCCTGATTCTTCTCTGATTAAGAGCCTTTGTTGAGATCCCTGGGAAATATAATCCCCACTAGTTTATGTAGCCAAAGTAAAGAAAGCCACAGCTGCTCTGAGTGAGACCACTCTGCAATCACCACCCTTTTGAAGACCACTTCTACTCTCCATGGGTGACATAAAGTAATTTATGTCTGAATTTTTCTCACTCTCAAGAATAGTTCTTACTGTCCTTCAGTTTTATTTGTCTGATTTTCCATGCTAATGTTTAAGCACTATAAAATTTTAATCAGGTCCTAAGTTAAATCTTTAAATGTAAATTGTGGAGCTTTTTAAATTTAGTAACTATGCAATCACTTTTCATCTAGTTATTCAGTGAATCCTAAGAAAATAGAATATATATTTATTCAAATCAAAAGTTTCATTTTACTTTTATTTTGTTTTTTCCTTTATTGTAAATTGCAACACTTATTTTTACCTTGGGTATCCCTGGCTAAAATTTTCCATACTTAAAACACACTGACATGATGCAGATATTAAGAGACATAATGTATTCTAGAATGAGAATACTTTCATTTGGCTTTCATTTTTCTTCATCAAATGTGATGATAATCATAGTAGCTGCCTTATAAGGTATTTATGAGTTTAAGCAAGACAGTACTTGTGTGTGCATTTAATAAACACATAGGTATATTACTAAGAATGTGCCAGACACTACAACGTTTATTATCATCATTGTCATCACCATCAAGCCAATGGTGGAAAACCTCAATGAGTAGCTCACAAACACAGGGGAGTGATTTTAAATGAAGATTTTTGGACCCTACTCCCAAGACCCAAACTCTGATGCTGCATAACCTAGGCACATGTTCTGGCTTAATCAAGTAATTTCTATGTTCTCTATTTGTAAAATGAGGAACTAAGAGTACCTAATGCATACCATTGTGAAAATTAAATAATGAGACTTTGAAATAGCATGACTATAGTTAAAGTTCATCTGAATTAACTTTGTCCAGCTGTCTTCCTCCTGAAAGGCTGGCAGTCAGTGACCAGAGAATGTGTCCTCTTTCCTCTTCCTGGCCAAAGATTCTGTGTTGATAGAGAATACAAATTATAAAAGGAAACGTGGAACACTGGTCAAGCAAAATGTCTTGCTTTGTCTGCACTTTCCTTTTCTGTGTTCCAGATATTAAAAACCAGTTCTTTCAGTTATTTATTGCTGGCAGAGATGGTTAATTTAATCTTCATAGGTATAGTAAAATGTTTGGCCAAAAGAAGCAAATACTCTGCTGAAGTAAATTGTAAGACACATCCAGGAGAATAATTCATCATGTGCTACATAATGATGTCATAGATGGTTAGCCAAGAACAAACATCAATTCTATAAAGCGAATTAAACTAAAACCCAGTCCACTGGCAGTGGAAAATGGATAGAGCCTCTTTTCACCAATATAGATACAATTTTAGTGAATTTTACCATGGCCTGAGAAGGCTCCATTTTTTTACCAATTTCAGATGACCTATCATGTGTGTCATTTCTTCTTAGCACAGATTCTCCACCTTAAGCAAAAAAGAATAGCTTAGGAATGTATTAGAGTAAGAGAGACATTGTTAAACCCATGCAGCTACAGTATTTGGTGCCTTGGACATTTAACTTATCCTGCATGAACTTTCAGTTTCTCTTTACAAAAATGAGGGAAACAATACATCAGTTTGTTGTCAGGGTACTATGAAACTTATTCAAAACAACATCTAATATTATTCTGGGTTTATGGTAAATAATGAGAGAGGAACATGAAGATATATTCTATGTGCACATTTACATGCATACACATAAATGCATATACACTTTCTAAACAATATGCTACTTATCTATCCTTCTATCATCTAGCTATCTTCACTTTTACCACAAACCCTGTTCACATCTGTCTTTTTTTCAAGGTATTTTCATTTCCTTTCTTGTGCACATTTTATAATCCTCATCAACAAATACAAAGAGAAAACAGATGGAAAGATTCGTTTCCTCATTAGTAGTTAAAAATGCAAATTATAATTCTCTGGAAAGCAGGATTTTTTTTTATAAGATAGCATAAGCTGATGTGGCTAAGATAAACCAATTCCTTACTAACAATACTGCCAAACTAATACAATCTTTTTGTAAAATAATTATCTCAAATGAAAGAGCCATAAATCTGTCTACAACCAGCAGTTCTTTTTCTAAAAGTGTGTACCAAAGGAACAATCCAATGAAAGTAACGTTATAGTGACACGATATCTTCATGACTAATTCTAAAATAGTAAAATAATTTTTTAAAGTCAAAAGAAAACTGTATAACATATGGAGCAAAATGAAAGTCATTAAAATGGTAACAAAACAGTATTTGAAAAATATGGAAACAAAAAGTATGGCAGAGTATGCACACATAAATTGTACACCATGATTGTGACTATTTAGACTGTGTATGTGTACAAGGTAAAGCCAAAAAAGTTTTTGGGAGAATTAGAATTTTTGGAAAAGTTTTTATGTCGGTGTCTGTTGAAAAATGAAAGGAGACATTAAAGTCTGATCTACTGTGCAAAGCTCCCAATACACCAAAATTATATGCATTTTCTTACCTTTTAAAAAAACAACACAATACCATTTAGTTTTAGCACTTAATCTGAACCATACATTACATTTTTTTTTATCACTCTCCTCCCATGTCAATTTTACCTACAAAAGACACTGAACTGTTTGAGGAAAAGGTAGGATGATTTCATTTTTAAAAAATACATCACAGTGCCTAACCCAGAACCGGGAGCTTTTATGTTTTTAAACCTTGCTTAAGGGTTTGCTGAGGATTCATGGTACTTTCATCCCGCATGATAAAACCGAGGTTAGCAGTGAGAGCCGCTATATCATCTGGTGATAAAAATAGACCGGTAGTTCTGCACCTTTGAAATTCTTGGGAATGGACGGAAGGCAAAGCACTTCCGTGTTAGACTAGTGTTGCTAAGAAATGAATAACTAATGTTGCTGAAAAAGAATAACTGGGTTATGTAATGAGGAAAACACAATCATTTCTTCAGTACCTAGAAAGAGTATCCAGCAAGAGATGATAATGCCTCTTAGATCAAGCCTCCCAGATGTTTTAGGTAGTAAACTTATATGTTTGCTAAGATACTTCCTGTTTTTGTAACCTGATCAGATTGAAGGAAGCCCACAAATATCAATGACCCCTGCCCTGAGAGACGTTTTCATAAAATATGATGATAAACTAAACTACTTAATGGTGTCTAAATGGGATTCTAGCAAAATGATGTTATATTATATTAATAGTTCCGTGCCTGAAGACCCGGGGTGGAATACGATATTGTTATATTTAATAAGATAAATATATTTGGTCTTTATCTCTATTTCCAGGCACAGTGTTGCCCAGTCTCTCACAGTTGGAGCAAATTGGCAACAAATGTGAATGAATCTGGAAAATATTACAGTGGAACTTAGATAAAATGGATTATTATCCATGTGGGAACAGATTAAGCAAACCGAGTTGTTTACTAAGCACCTTTTACAGTTCCTAGTATGGACCATAGCCTGTGGGGGATGCCTACAGGGCTCGTTCATCTTGACTCTGTCCATGTTCACCTTCCTAGCCCTGTGGAATTCTGGTGGCATTAATATATTCTATGCTGCACTTTTCCAGATGTGCTCATCTCCTTGTTTTTCTCCTGAACACCATTCATCCAAGACATTTTTTTCTCTTGGGCTTATTAAAGATATGGCAAAATAGATCTGCATACATATACACAATGGAAAGTTTGGAAAATTTAATATTAGACTCTGTGTGTTATCTGTTGTAGTCTACTTAGGAAAACAGAAACTACACCAAGCATTTTTTTAAAAAATAACTTAATATTGGGAATTAACTAAGTAAACCACGCTTACCAGTGGACAGTGCTGACAACCCGCGGCAAGGGAACTGCCCCATGCCTCAGCAGCTCATGCAGGAGGCCACACGATGGCCTGGTGCCAATCAGCCTGGATGGGCAGACCTTCCCAAATACTACCAGCTTCTCTGTTTTTATTTGTGATATTCCTATGCTTTGGGAAGCCTATTCTCAAAATATATACTCCCCAAATGAGTCACATAGTTTATTCCACTCCTCATTTGTCTGCCTCCATAACTTCCAGGAAGGGTCTGAATAAGACTTCTCTTTCTTTCCATATAACCCTTTCTCCTCCTCTGTCTTGGAGACAAGTGATAGTGGCCAATTCCCTTGCCACTGAGAGCTCTAAACAAATGGTCTCAGTATGTTATCATTCGGTGGGGGTGGTCTTTATGAATTTCCACCATGGAGTTATAGTAATAATAGAAGGATACACTGAGATAAGGCAAAGTTAAATGCTGGAAACTTGTACCAGCCTTTGCAAAGTAAAATAAAAGAAAAGAAAGAAAAAGAAAAAAGAAATAATAAAGAAAGAAGAAAAAAAGAAGAAAGGAAAAGACGATATCTGAATTCGAAAGCTCACATCATACATGTCAGGAAGATTTGAGGAAGGAAGTCACCATCTCGCTGAAGCTGGCAAGTGAAGATGTTGGGGAGGGCAGGGCTGAGAGCTGGTTCTGAGCCCACTGTGAAGAGCAGCTGCCCTTCCAGTGCTGTACATCTCAAGGGTACAATGAGGCTGGTTCTGGAAGCACAAAAAGATAGAAACTGAAGTTCCCCTCTGCTATTGAATTAATCCTTTTGTCTAGGGAATGGCTGCAGTAATAGTGAATGGACTCCAGTGACAAGAGTTGAAAGCAAAGAGGAAAAGTATTCCCAAAATCATTCTGGCAAAACTCAACAACAACTAACAGGAAAAGGCACTTTGCAGCATCCAAGTGTCAGCACAGCAAAGTGCAGTAGAGAAAGGCAACACAGAAGAAAACCACTTCAGTAACATACTCTATTCTTAGTCAGTAACATACTCTATTCTTAAAGAATTTTGGCCACTCAACTGGATATAGTGGTGCTTGCCTGTAATCCCAGCACTTTGAGAGGTTGACATAGGATGATCTCAAATTTGTGCCCAGTCCAGGCAATATAGTGACAGCAAGATTCTGTCTCAAAATATAAAAAAAGAAAGTAAAAGAAAGAAAGAAAGAAAGAAAGAAAGAAAGAAAGAAAGAAAGAAAAAGAAAGAAAGAAAAAAAGAAAGAAAGGGGCTAGGGATGTAGCTTATTGTGAAGGTCCTCAGTTTAATCCCAGTACCCAGAAGAGGGACAAGAAGTTGGAAGAGAAGGAGGAAGAAGAGGAGAGGGAGAAAAAGGAGGAGAGGAGGAAAAGGAAAGGAAGAAGAGGAGGCAGGAGGAGGAGGAGCAGGGGAGAAGTTTGGCTACTCAAAGCCATCATTTTGCTTTTTATTACCTTATTTTCTTTTCTTTCTCACAATCCCCTTTATTTTCTCTAACCTGTTACAAGAAGCTTGCCTATCTCTCTTGTAGCCTTCTAAACTATGCCCAGAGAATCTGAATGTTTACACCCCAGATTAGTCAGTCAAGCATCACAAAAAGCTATGGGCCATAAAATAAAATGATAGCCTGTCCTCATGGGATGAAAGCAGGTGCAGCCAATTGATTTCTAAAGGTCTTTTTGTCTGTGTTTACTTTGTTAGGCACGTTCCTGATATATGTGCCTGTGTGCTGGCAGATGTTAGGGTGACTGCTAGGTGAAGTTTCTAGGAGGAGATGGGCATTTAGCAGTGTCTCACTGTGGAAAAATGCTTGTTTAACAAGGGGAAGGGCATGAAGATGCAGTGGCTGGGGAGGGTAGATGTATGCAGATGCTGGAAACAATTCAAGATCCAGAAACACTCAAGCATCCATAACTACAGAATTATATTTTCTTCTACATTTTTTTACTTTTTAAAGCAATAAAATTTACAAAAGTAATATTTTTGTTTAAAATAAGCCTGGTATATTATTATGTAAAGAAGGAAATAAAAAAAAATCCCTTATTCTCCATTAGTTTCATCTCCTGGGCATGGCCACTCTATTTTCTCTTTGAATTGTCCCCTTCCACGCTGATTTTGGGACTGGCCACATGACTGACTTTAGCCAATGGGAGGCAGCAAATCTGACACAGGTAGAAGCCTGACAATCATTGGAGTTTGCCTACTCCGACTTCCAGGAAACTTTCTGCCATCGTGTAGACAAGTGATGAGAGCTCATGTGAAAAGATGTCCCCACACCACCATCCTGCCACTGCAGATGAGGCCAGTCATGAGACTGGACATATGGGTGACATCATCCTAGACTGTCCGCCTCCAGCTGAGTTGGAACAACTTCCACACCAAGCCAAAGAGTCGTGGAACAAATAAAAGTTGTCATCTGTAATTGAGTTTTACCCCTTTTTGCTGCACAATAAATGTTAACACATAGAAATAATTACATTGAGACGGAGACAAATATATAAACACAAATAGCTTTGTATTTATAAATATTTGGATTGCCATTTTTAATCACTCATTTGAATAACATATGACTATATTCTTTAAAATTTTAAGACCGCAGATAAGGTGAAAAAATTCTTTAATCAATACAACACCATCCCAATCCACGACATCAGTAGCTGTGAATCCTGGCTCTATGAGTTAGAAAATAGAAAATGTTATTTTTCTTCACTCTATCTACTCAACACACTGTCTTGGAAATACCTAATGCCAACAAGCTCAAACCTATTTCTAAAGACGCCAGCCTGCTTGACTTCCTAAAGCTTTATTTTATGATCTGAAATCTGTTAGATGAAGTTACTCTCAATTTATTCTCTTTCAAAACCACATTCACATTTTTTTTACATTTATTTTTTCACTTGCTAGTGAATTTTGTGAGATGTCATTGAATTTATTAAGTTTGAAAGAAATTATGGCTTACTGTATTGCCTCTTCCCATTCACACACATGTTATATACTGTATTCTCTTTTACTTGGGTCTTTCACAGCTTTCAGCAAATTTTTAAATAATTTGCTATACAATATTGTGCCTTTATTGCTAGGTATATTTCTTGTTGCTTTCTAACTTTTATTGCCATGCAAAAAAGGATTTTTAAGCCCAGTCGGTTTTGCAGATACACAGGGAAGTTTTAGTTTTTTGTATCTTTCACCTTGTGAGGCAAAAATGTGGGTCTTTCTTATTAATTCTAATAGAAAAATTAAGACAATTAACTGACAAACTATACAGATGATCTTATCACCTATAAATACAAACAATTTTGCCTTTTCCTTTCAATAGGCCTGCTTCATAATTTTTCTTATCTTAATTGGAATTTCAGTGTAATATTGAGTAGTAAAGGCATTAATAAGTGTCTTCATTTAGTTTCTGATTTTAATGTGTCTTGTGATTCTCCACTGACTGCAATGTTTGCTATAGGTCACAGGAAGAAATCTCATATTAAATTAGAGTTCTTAGACCATTGTTTAAACTGTCGTTGTTTTGTTTCTTTTTAATTATTTTTAATAGACTTATTATGTTTTAATATTATTGACTATGTTTGTGATACATAATAAACACATTCATCACTGGGAATTGGTAAATATATTACCAATATTACCAATATTATATATTTGTCACTTTGATCCTTTTTACTTGCCCTTCCTCAAGTCTCCTTCCTGTCTCCTTCCATCTCCAGATTCCCTTCCCATCTCCACAGACTCTAGCATTGGATCCAGGTATGGTGGCGCACACCTGTTATTCCACCATGCTGAGTCTGAAGCAGGAGGAGGGCAGGTTGAAGCCCAGCCTGGGTGTAATGGTTGATACATTGTGTCAAGTTGAGAAGTTTAGAAGTTTAAGTGACTCAGCTAGGGGCAAGGGTCCTCACCTTGTAAACATCCTGAGCCTGTGTAAGAGGACAGCAAGGAGATGGTGTGAGTGCTACACCTGCCCTAAGGTGGGTAGCCTGCATACAATATAAGGGGGAAAAGAGGCTTGCTTCCTGTCTTTTGCTGCCATGAACTGTTGCCCCTCTGCCATGCCACCCTGCCTTGGAGCCAGCTGATGATGGACTGAAACCTCCACAAACTGTGAGCCAAATAAACCTTTTCTCCTTTAACTTTGGGTGTCAGGTACTTTGTCCCCGCAAGAGAGAAAAGTAATGTTTAAGTACTTATTGAGAAAGATAGTCATATGGTTTTCTGTCTTATTTACATACACAACTATGTTAATAAATTCTAATATTAAACTACTCTAGCATTCATGAGCTAAACCATTCTTAATTATATTGTTTTCTAATACATTACTATGGTATATTAGCAGTATTTTCTGTTTACAAATTAAATTGTCTAATAGTTTAATTTTTTTATTCTTTTCATGACTAGTTTTTTTGGGGGGGGTACCGGGGGTCAACCTCAGGACCTTGCACACCAGCAGGCGCCCGTGCCACTGAGCGATATCACCAGCCCTTTTTTTGTATGTGTGTTCCGGGAGTCGAACTCGGGCCCTCGCGCTTGCCAGGCAGGCGCTTACGCTGCTGAGCCATCTCACCGGCCCTCATAACTAGTTTTGACAACAGATTAATGTGGATGGTCCCAGATTTATTCAGCTCATAGTTTTTTGTTTTTTGTTTTTTGTTTTTTTTTTTGTGGGTACCGGGGGTCGACCTCAGGACCTCGCGTGCCAGCAGGCGCCAGTGCCACTGAGCGATATCACTGGCCCCTTTTTTCGTATGTGGGTTCCGGGAGTCGAACTCGGGCCCTTGCACTTGCCAGGCAGGCGCTTACACCGCTGAGCCATCTCACTGGCCCCAGCTCATAGTTTTGAGGTGCAAAAGAGAGATGCATCTGATAAAAACTGTTCCTTGAATATTGAATTTTGTTCTTTTCCCAGCCTGATGCCATGTGGTACAATCCTCTGTCACAATGCTGGGCAGTGACTGAAACTCTGCCTCCCTGTCAACCACGCAATCAATAAACAACTGAGATTCTTGTCTAATGTAATGTGTTCCTAAGCTACTACATCTTGTGAGTTAGGCGTATTAAATGCATTTTTTACATATCATATTGTCAATTTACAATGGGCTTATTAAGATGTGCCTGTATCATAAGTTGAGGAGAATCTATATTTATTCCTTTGTCCTTGATAATCTAAGATTTGAAAATTACGTATTAAGGCGTATATTGTTATTTGTATGTGGATTTGTGTGTATGTGTGGATGGACGTGCTTTGTTCTGTCAATGGCTTATGTTTAAACTAAATTCAGGCAAATTATTCTCCTTTTATTTATAATATATAGATTATAATTTCTTCTATCTATCTACAATTGCCTCCCAATTTCTATTCTCACCTTTTAAAACACCTGTTGAAATTTCTAGCTCTATCTTTAATGCTTCTCATTTTTGTCTTACATTTTCCTCGGCTTCTTGTGATAACAACTAACAATAATAGCTATAACTTCTGTAGCTCTTTACATGCAGGCATTGTTCCCAGTGTTCTACATGCATAAACTCAATTTAATATTCATAACTTCCCACTTCTGGTTGAATGTGATAGGATTGATGCAGGAAAACAAAAGCACACTGGAAATTCCAACAAAGAGAACTTACGTAAGGAATTGGGTAATTCGTCAATGGAACACTAGAAAAGCAGAATAAGAACACCGAGGAAGCCTAGCGCTCCGTAGAAGTAGTAATGTAGAAATCATCTGCCACCCTCATGTCTACAGGAATTAAAAGTACAGCACCAGTGAACCGACCCATTCTGCAGAGCTGAAGTACAGAACTCTGAGCAAGGGGCACCACAGGTAACAGAAGGAAGGAAGGTCCTTGGAAATGGGTGGAGAGTGGTGGGAAAATCTGAAGAGCTCTGTACTGGATTGGCAGAAGACAACAGACATTATGCCCAACTGCTGCTCCCAGGATCACTTCCTGCTCTTAGGACAATAATAACAGTACCAATATACAAACACAAAATTCCCATCACTGCCTCCTGCTTCCTGCTTTTGTGCCTCTAATAACACGAGTATACAGGAAACCATTTGACAAAGGAGAAATAGTAGCACCTTATTTACAAAGTACTGGATATGGCTATGTTTGGCTTCACAAAGAGTACCGGAAGGTGTATTTGGAGCTCAGAAAAAAATAGCTTAGTGAACACAAAAATTTGCATAATTTTTCCAGTGTTAAATAGCTAATGTACAGACTTACTATTCAAACCAAGGCAGTCTGCTTTCAGAATCTGTGTTCTTAACTACCACAAGCCACCTGTAAAATTATTTGAAATTTAGAAAATTCCTTGGCTCAATTTCTCGACTTACTAGCTTATCTTGACCTATGGGTTTTCTTCTGTTCACCCCAGTTACTGAGCTTTATTTCAGTGATGACAATTTTAATTTCCACTATCTTCCAGGTTGATTTTTTATGGGTGAAACATCTTCTTGTATGTCTTAGGATATAAATTGTACTTACTCTAAATTTCCTGTTCTGCATGTCCCCCTACGTCTCTGTTCTCAAGATTAAATTTTTCTTTTATTCAGGAACAACAAAGAATTGGCTTTCCTCAAATGGTTGGTGTCTCTTGGTGTCCTCCCATCTTCATAACTGAGATCTCTTTCTGGATTGTCTGATGTGTCTGTTTATGAGGAGGATGGAGACTAATTGTGGCTTTGGGCCCTGATAGGGAGGAGTGAAAGCTGTGACACTGGAGTAGCAACATGACAGTCAGCACTGTCCCACTTCTTTGACCCCAAGCTCTTGCTGATAGCTCCTCCCATCCCACCTGAGCCTGACATCCCCCTGGCTTCTTTTCAGCCTAAGAAGGCAGGACGTGCAGAAGTTGACCCGCTTGGCTCCTTCTCCTGATCACCCAGCTGGTTACTCTTAGGACCTCTCTTAATCCCAGTGTCTTGGGTATGAAGCTCCCTTGGCACTGCTCCCAACTTTTCTAACAAGAAAATGTGCTCCATATTTTTTCCAATCACATTCCTTTTCCATCTTTAAGAATTTCTCGTATGTCCAAGTCAAAAGTGTTCTCCTTGACTTACACAGAGGCTGCAAATTTTAAAAAGAATTATCATTTCCAGAGATTGCATATGAAATGGGAAAACTATAGCACCACTAAGCCTGCCATTAAAAACCTTTTTAAAAATGGGATTCTGCCTCTCATAATGTTTTGCAAATTTTTTTTTTTTTGTGGGTACTGGGAGTCGACCTCAGGATCTCGCACGCCAGCAGGCACCCGTGCCGCTGAGCGATATCACCGGCCCTTTTTTCGTATGTGGGTTCCAGGAGTCGAACTCGGGCCCTTGCACTTGCCAGGCAGGCGCTTACGCTGCTGAGCCATCTCACCAGCCTGCAAATTATTTTTAATATATTAATAAACCGTAGAAATGCTTCTATGAAAGTAGATATATATTATTTCAATGACTGCAGAAGAGTTCTGCATGTAAGTGTGCCACATCAGCATCCTGATGCATAACCACTTTAGTTTGTTTTCAGTTTTTGCTATTACAAGCAACAGAGGAATGAACATATTCATGCACTTTTAAATGATTTCCGTAGAGTAGGTTTTTCAGTGTAGATTTGTGATGTTAGAGAGAATTTCCATAGAGTATGGTTCTTTTTGGTTTTTTTGTTTTGTTTTGTTTTGTTTTTTGAGACAGGGTCTCGCTATGTAGTTCTGGCTAGCTTTGAACTCACTATGTAGCCCAGGCTGGTCTCAAACTCACGGTGATCCTCCTGCCTCAGCCTCCCAAGTGCTGGGATTATAGGTGTGTGACCCACGCCTGGCTGGGATATGGTTCTTAAGTAAACAATTCTCATATTTTTGTGAACACTCAATTGTGTTAGCTCAACACATGGTATCTGGCATTTACTGTATCATTATTTCAGTCCAAGGAGATGGTCCTGGAGAGGTCAGGCTCACCTCCACCAGTGTCATCATTGAGTCAAAGAAATAGTACTGGGACAGAGGAGGGTATTTAAAGACATGGAGGAGCAGGAAACTTAAAAAGTAAGCATCACTCATGTATTCTCTGGAACATTCAAATGAGGCCATCATAGCTGTTGATGAATTTATCCTTACAGTCATGAAATTATTTACTTTGTTATTTGTATAGAAATAACATGTACTAAAGTCAGAATGTTCATAGAACCTTCATATGTGTTAAGATACATTTAATCCTTTTCGAGAAAGAAGACTTCCCTTAACATCTTAAATCTCTCATCCTAAAAGATTCAAATCCCAACATCTGACTTTATTCAACTTCTAAACATTATTATCCCTTTTCAGACTGCTGTCTAACTATTAATAGTTCCAAATTCTGTTTTTTTTTTTTTCTTTTATCCTCATGCATAAACTCGAGAATACCTGTGTCAAAACAAATATCTTGCTGGTCATGGTGATGAACAGCTTTTATCCTAACTACCCAGGAGGGAGACTGAGGCAAGAGAATCAATTGAGCCCAGGAGTTCGAAACCAGCCTGGGCAACATAGCGAGGCTTCCCCTCAAAACAAACAAACAATATCTAATAGAATTATCAGAGCTACCTGTAAGGACAAAAGTCACTGATCTGCAATGGTATGATTCATATCAGATGATCAAAATATTGCTAACATTTATTATAAATATGCTTTTCATGTGTAGTGTGCTATTTTCTTTAGAAACTGTTAATAGCAAAAAGAAGACATAACAAAAAAGAAAAAATGAAACAGAGAGAAAGAGATAGTGGGTGAAAGGGAAGAAAAAATGAGAGAAATGACAATTACCAGTAGGTTGCATTTCCCAAAAATGTTCACACGCATATCTCTGGTTCTACCCTCTCAGAACCTTGTCATTCCTCTCATCAACATATGGAGTCTAATTTCCACCCCTTGAATGTAGGTCATTGTGGCTACCCAAAAAATTGACACAAAGGGCCACTGGTGACTTTTAAGGCTCGGACACAAAAGGCGATTCAGTTTCCATCTGGCTTTTTCTCTCAAGAGATACTTGTTTTTGGATCACAGTCCCCGTATTTTGAAGCATCCCAGTCCACAGGGAGAAGCTGCTTTTAAGTGATCTGGCTGATGGCCCCAGATTGAATCCCAGCTGCCAGCCATTATCAGCTGGAGTTTAACTGCCAGGCATGGGGAGAGCAGCTTCTTTGATGATTTCAGCCCCCAGCCTTAGTATCTTCCCTCCCAAGCCTCAGAAAAGGAGAAGCTGTCTGAGACATCCCTCTTGTGCCCTTGGAGTGAATTCTTAGAGATGTATGTTGCCTCAGTATCCATTTTGAATAGAGATTCAACTTTCTCATACCACAATCAGGGCTCAGTCATTTTTGACAAAGTTTGTGGTTCTCTACCTCCTGCCAGTTCCTGTATGCTATCCAGACATCTGCTTTATGCAACTGCCTCCCCTTCCTTATGTGATAGCTCGATGCAAATCACCGGACTTGCCCTCTGGCTTGTATAGACTGTGCAGGTCTGTCACAGTGACCAGCTCTCAGCTCCAGGGGGACCTCTCAGAACCCGTACCACCTCGTTGAACTTGCATGTCCCAGGTATCTTCTCCCTTCCCATCGGTCTTTCCAAGTGTGCAGTCTTCACCTCTCTTTGAGATTTGTAATCACACACTGCTTCTTTTACTACATGCGCTTCTTGAGTTTCATTCTCTGTGTTTCATGTATGTAAAACAACTGAACCTAACTAACTCCATTCTGGGCCACTATCTTGCTAGGGATAAAATAAACACAGGTCAGGGAAGAGCCAATATAAACAAGTTTCCTATGAGAAGGTACCTGGTCATGGGTCAGATTTTTGACTTTAGGTTGTGCACCAGGATAAGGAAGTATCCCATGAAAGGGACAAAGTAAATATCCATGACAAAATCCCTTGGAACCCCAAAATGGCAGAACTGAAATTTGTAGTCACCCTCATAAGACAGATCTCAAGACAAAATTAGAGGGAAATACAACTCTGTCCTCATTCCTGATACATGGAGAATCTGTAATAAATGGCTGTTTGTGTTACTAATTTCCCCCTATTTTAAAAATAGTCATAATATATACATGACATAAAATTTACTCTCCAGAAAGAATGGCTATCATCAAGAAATTAAATAATAACAAACGCTGGCAAGCTATAAGGGGAAAGAAAAACTTCTGTATTGTTGGAGGGAATGTAAACTAGTACAACCACTATGAAGATCAGTATGGATATTCCTCAAAAAACTAAAAACAGAATTCTATTTGATCCAGGTATTCCCCTTCTAGGTATCTTCCTGAAAGATTTAAAGTCATCATATTACAGTGATATATGCATACCCATATTTATAGAAGCATAATTTATAATAACTAATCTTGGGAAAAGTTTATATGCTCATCAAGAGATGAATGAACAAAGAAAATTGGTGTTTATACACATTGGAGTACTACTCTGCCATAAAGAAGGACAAACATGAGGCATTTGTAGGTAAATGGGTGCACCTTAAGACCATAATGTTAAGTGAAATAAATACAAGTTTAAATATCATATTGTTTCTCTTATATAAGAAACCCAAAATATAAATAAAGACAAAATAAAAGATAATAGGAAGTAAGATCTTTTTCAAATGGGAAGGGGACCAAGAGATGGAGGGAGGGGTGAGGAGAGGAAGGGAAAATGGATTTTTATTTAATTATTTATTTATTTTTTTTTTTGTGGGTACCGGGGGGTCGACCTCAGGACCTCGCGCGCCAACAGGCACCCGTGCCGCTGAGCGATATCACCGGCCCCTTTTTCGTATGTGGGATTCGGGAGCCGAACTCGGGCCCTCGCGCTTGCAAGGCAGGCGCTTATGCCGCTGAGCCATCTCACCGGCCCGGAAAATGGATTTTTAAAAAAGAGACAATTAAAGAAAAAGTGGAAATAGAGCTTTTGCAAATGGGAAGGGGTACAAATGTTAAAGAAAGCAGGGAGGGATGGAGAAAAAAAAAAGGACAAACACCCCACAATACATGTAATCATTATGTACTACAAATATGTACTAATAAAAAATTTTACCCTCTTAAAATTCCTAAGTGGATATTCACAGGTATTTAACACACTTGAAAGGTTGTGCAGCCATCACCGCCATTCATCTCCATTAATTCTTCAGTATTTCAAAAGTGAAATTCTGTATCATTAAACACGGACTCTCCCCTCGCCTCAGACCCTGGTAATCACCATTCTGGTTCCTACTGCGCCTGTCCCTGTGGTTCTTACTACTCTACGCACCCCTGTAAGAGCACCAGGCAGTATGTGTCCTTTTGCGACGGACATGAACATAAACATAATGTTCTCAAGGTTTATCTATATTGTACCATTTATAAGAATGTTATTCAGCTGGTGAGATGGCTCAGCGGCTTAAGCGCCTGCCCGGCAAGAGCGAGGGCCCGAGTTCGACTCCCGGAACCCACATACGAAAAAGGGGCCGGTGATATCGCTCAGTGGCACGGGCGCCTGCTGGCGCGCGAGGTCCTGAGGTCGACCCCCCGGTACCCACAAAGAAAAAAAAAAGAATGTTATTCATTTCTAAGCACATACCATAGTTTACTTATCCAATCACCTGTCAATAGCCATTTGGGTTGCTTCCACATTTTAGCTTTGTGCATGATAATAAGGCTGTATACAAGTACTTTTTTGCACTCTCCTGTCAATTATTTTGGGTGTACACCAGAAGTGGAATTGTTAGATCACAGAACAATTACACTCGTGATTTTTTGCAGAAGAGATTCTATTTTTACAGCAGCTATAACACTTTACATTCCTACCAGCAGTGTATAAGGGCTCTACATTTTTCCACATTCTTTGATTTTCATTTTTTGATAATAGTTATCATAAAGGTGGGAGGTGGTATCCTATCGTACTTTTGATTTGCATGTCCATAAAAATTAGTAATGCTGAATAATTTTTCATGTATCTATTGGCTATTGGTATATATATATATATATAATTATTTTTGATGTCTGAGTCCTTTCCCCATTTTGAATTAGGTTGGATTTTTTTGTTCCTGGTGCTACTGTTGCTGAGTTTTAAGAGATTTGTGTATATCACAAATAGTAATCCTTTATCAGCTATATGATTTACAGAATTTTCTCCCATTCTGTAAGTTGTATTTCTATGCTACTGATGTTGTCTATTAGTGCACAATTCTTTTAATTTCCATGAAGCCCAGTTTGTCTATTCTGTTGTTGTCTGTACCTTTGAGGTCACATGCCAGGAATTTTTGCTGAATTCAATGTCATGATGTTTTGCCCTATATTTTTCTAACATTTTTATTATTGTAGCTCATATGTTCGGAGATTTGACCTGTTGTGAGTTAATTCTTGTATATGGTATTAGCTAAAGGTTCAACATCATTTTGACGTGGATATCAGGTTTTCCCAGTACAATTTGTTGAAAAGATTGCCCTTAACTTTTGGATGATCTTGGCACTCTTGTCAGAAATGATTTGATCATAAACGTGAGAGTTTATGTCTGAGCTCTCTATTCTATACCATTAGTTTATATGTCTGCCTTTATGCCAGGACACACCACGTATTTTGATTAACATGGTTTGTGTTAAGTTTTGATATCAGGCCAAGCATGGTGGCACATGCCTGTAATCCCAGCACTGGGGAGGCTGAGGCAGAAGGATCGCCACAAGTTTGAGGCCAGCCTGGCCTACATAGTGAGTTCAAGGCCAGCCTGAACTGCATAGTGAAAGCCTGTCTCAAAAAAAAAAAAAAAAAAAAAAAAAAGTTTTGATATCTGGAGCTCTGAGCCCTCCAGTTTTGTTCTTCTTTTTAAAGACTTGCCTATTCAGACTCCCTTAAGATCTCATATGAATATTAGAATAGGTTTTTCTACTTCTGCAAAAAAAAAAGAGGATTTATGCTCCTAAGAAAATGAGACATATGGAATCCATAAATGGGTTATTTTTCCACTTATTTATGTCTTTTTGATGTTCTTTCATCAATGTTTAGCTTTCCTTTTATAAGGGTTTCATAGCACTAGTTAAATTCAGTCCTAAGAATTTACTCTGTTTGATGTTACTGTAAATAGGATTGTTCATTGTTAGTGTATAGAAATGCAACTCATTTTTGTGTGAGTTACTTGGTATCCTGTAACTTGAAGAATTAATTTGTTCTAACAGGGCTTTGGTTCTTGTATTTGAAATCTTTATAGTGTTTTCTACATGTAAGATCAGATCATCTATAAACAGTTTAGTAATAATGTTACTACTTTCTTTATAACTTGTATGCCTTTTATTCCTCTTTATTGCCTAATTGTTCTGGCTAAAACTGGTGCTGTATTGAATAGACATGAGGAAAGCTGGACTTGCCTAGCTCTTTATCTTAGAGGGAAAATTTTCATCATTTAAATGATATTTACAATGAATTTTTCATATATGGCCTTTATTACATAGAGATGGCTACTATTTCTAATTTTAAGTGTTTTTATCATGAATGGGTCTTGAATTTTATTAAATGTGTCTTCTGCATTGATTGAGATGATCATACATTTTCCCATTATTCAGTTAATGTTAATCTTTCATTCTGTTATCCTGATTAATTGTCATAGGTTAAACTATTCTCGCATTCCAGGAATAAATCTCATTTAGTCGTAATATATAATCAATTTAATATGCTTCTAAATTTTGTTTGCTAGCATTTTATGGAGGATGTTTTCATCAAAATTCATAAGGGGTATTGGTCTATCATTTTCCCTTCTTGAGGTGTCTTTATCTGGATTTATTATCAGGACAATGCTGGCCTCACAGAATGAGTTAAGAAGTGTTCTTTTCTCTTCAATATTTTTGGAAAAGTTGGAGAAGTAACTTTGGTTCTTTAAATATTTGGTAGAATTAATTAGTGAAGCCATCAGGGTTAGGGTTTTACTTTGTTGGGAAATTATTTTTTATTATTAACTCAATCTCTTTATCAGTAATAGGTATGTCTGGGTTTTCTATTTCTTGATGATTTCTTTTTGAGAGACTTTCATTTTCTAAGAATTTTCCCATCTAGGCTATCCAATTTTTTGGCATAATATTGTTCTTAGCACTCGTCTAGTATCTTTTTTATTCCTATAGAATTGAAAGTAGCATCCTCATGTTTCTGATTTTAGCAATTCGAATTTTTCTGTTCTGATTACTCCATCTAACTAAATTTTGTTGATTTGGCTGATCTTTAAAAAAACAACTTTAGTCATCACTGATTTTATATTTCTTCTCTTTTCTATTTTATTTATCTCTGCTTTAATCTTTATTATTTCCTTACTTTTGCTAGCTTTGGGTTTAGTTTCTTTTTTCTCTGGTTGCTTCAGTTGCAATGTTATTGATTTGAACATTTCAGCATTTTAAATATAAGCAATTATAAATTTTACCTCTGGCACTGCTTTCTGTGTATCCCATATATTTTAGAATGTCACAGATTTTTTTTTATTCATCTCTAAGTATTTTCTAATTTTCATTGTAATTTCTTTTTTGATCTATTGGTAATTTAGGAGTATGTAAAGGGCATTGCTTAGTGGTAGAACACTTGACCCCTAGAATTGTCCAGAAAAAATGTTTTGTATAATTTTCATAATTTTGTTAATTTTCCAGTTTTAGTTCCATCATTAACTTCTATCTTTATCCGCTTGTGGTCAGAGAAGATACTTTGCATGATATCTGTCTTTTTAAAGATAATGAGACTGAATTTGTAGGATAACACCTGGTCTATCATGGAAAATGCCCCTTGTGTGCTGCGAAGAATGTAGGTATGTTGTTTTTGTTGTTGGGTAGAGTATTCTATACGTGTCTGTTACATTTAGTTAGCCTATTGTGTTGTTTAAGGGCTCAGATTCCTTTCTTATCTTCAATATGGTTGTCTGACCTTTATTGAGAGGGGAGAAGTAAAATACTGAAGTCTCTGAATGTTATTCTAAAAGTGTCTATTTTTGCTTTTCATATTTTGATGGGATATTATTAGATATCTAAGTTTACAACTGTTGTGTCTTTCCATATTGAGATTTATGTTAATAAAGAAGGCCGTTATTTGTCTCCTGTGACTTTTTTAAAAAATTTAAGATATATTTTGTATGATATTTGTATAACCACCCCTGCTTACTTTTGGTTTCTAATTTACATGAATTTTCTTTATTTATTCTCTGGATTTCTCATAAAAGAGAAACCACCTGATATTTAAGCTTGTGTGTTTCATATATTTCACTTAACATTATGGTTTTGAGGCGCATCCATTTTCCTACAAATGACTCGATTTATCTTTATGGCAGAGTATTGTTCCATTGTGTGTAAATACCACATTTTCTTTATCCATTTATCTGTTGATAGACATATAGGCTGCTTCAAAGATTTAGTGGTAATGAATTGTGGGCAATAAACATCGGTATGCATGTATCACTGTAATATGATGTCTTTAACTCTTTCAGAAAGATACCTAGAAGGGGAATACTTATGTCCAGTGGAATTTCTTTCAGTTTTTTGAGAAATCTCCATATTGGCTTCCATAGTGGTTGTACTAGTTTACATTCCCACCAACAGTGCAGAAGGCTTTCTTTTCCCCTGTAGTCTCACCAGCATTATTTATTTGATTTCTTGATAACGGTCATTCCTTTAGGGGTAAGATGGACTCTCAGTGCTGTTTTAATTTGCATTTCCTTAGTGGCCAGTGATGTTGAGCTTTTCATCACCCATTTGCTGCCCACTTGTACTTCTTCCTCTTCTGTAAAGTGTCTATTCACTTTACTTGCCCATTTTTTGATTGGATCTTTTATTCTGGGAGTCTAATTTTTTAGAGTTCTTTATATATTCGAGGTATAGCTGGCAAATTTTTTCCCATTCTGGAGGTTGTATTTTCAGTCTGTTGGTTGTTTCCTTTGCTGTTCAGAAGTTTTCATTTCATATCATTCCTTTGTGGATTCTCAGTACTATTTCCTATGCAATGCAGGTTCTGTTCAGAGAGATTGTGCCTTCGATTATGACTTTGAGTGTTGTCTTTGTCTTCTAGCAGGGAAATGTTTCTGGCCTAACATTAGTTCTTTGATTTATTTGATTTTGTTTTAGTACATGGTAAAAGATATAGGTTTAGATTAAGTCTTTCCCTACACCATTTGTTAAAGATATTTTTCTGCCAGTGTATGTTTTTCAACCCTTTTTCAGTGATCAAATAGTTGAATTGGGGTTGTTTCTGCATCTTCTGTTCTTTTACATTGATCTTCATGGCTGTTTTTGTTTTGTTTTTGTTGTTGTTATTATTTGTTTGTGGGGGGTTTTATTTGTTTACCAGTACCACGGTATTCTTTTATCACTGTAACTGTGTAATATAACTTCAAGTCTGGGATTGTGATGCCTCCCGTTTTGCTGTTTTCACCCAAAATTGCTTTTGCTATTCTGGGTCTCTTCTGGTTTCACATAAATTCTAGTATTGTTTTCTCCAGTTCTATGAAGAATACTGCTGAAATTTTGATTGGGGTTGTATTAAATCTTTTTCAGTTTTGGAAGTAAGGCTATTTTGACTATATTTTCTCTGCCTATTCAGGAACAGGTAATATCTCTCCATTTTCTGATGTCCTCTTTGATTTTCCTTTTCAGAGTGCTATGGTTTTTGTTGCATAAGTCTTTCATTTCCTTAGTTAGGTTAATTTCTAAGTATTTCATTTTTCTTGGTGCTATTTCGAATGGTATTTTTTCTAATTTCTTTTTCAGTGTGTTTATTTTTAGTGTATAGGAATGTTATTGATTTTTGTGTGTTAATTTTTTATCCTGCTACATTACTGAATGTAGTTACTAATTCCAAGAGTATTTTTGTGGATTTTCGGGGCAGCTTCTATGTAGGGGATCATGTTATCCACAAATAATGATAATATGACTTCTTCCTTTCTATACGTATTTATTTTTCTTGTCTAATCGCTCTTACTAAAGTTTTAAATGGTGATAGTGGACAGCCTTGTCTCCTTCCTGATTTAGAGGGAAAGCTTTCTGTTTCCCCTATTTAAGATGATGTGTCAACAGTTTAGTCAAAAATGGCTTTTATGAGATTGAGATAAGGTTCTTCAAAACCTGTTTTCTTCAGTGTTTTTGCCACAAAATAATATTTGATGGCATCAAAGCCTTCTCAGCCTCAATTGAGATGATCTTGTGATTTGTGTCCTTCCTTCTGTTTATGTGGTGGATTACATTTATCAAACCATCCTTATATCCCTGGGATGAAGCCTACTTGGTCACTATGTGTATGAACTTTTTGACTATTCATTGCATTCTGTTTGCCAGGATATTTTTGAGGATTTTTGTATCTATATTCATTAAAGAAATTGGTCTATAATTCTCTTTATGGTTGGATTCTTGTCTAGTTTTGAAATCAAGGTAATGCTACCTTTCAGGAATGACCTTGGGAGTTCTCCTTCCTTTTAATTTCATTAAAGAGCTTGAGGAGTATTGGTCTTAGAACTTCCCCAAAGTCTTTGTATAATTCAGCAGTAAACACATCCAGATGTGGGTTTTTCTTAGCTGGTAGGCTGAACAGTTAGTTGATAAGTGTTTTTCTTATTATTACTATTTCAATTTTATTGCCTATTATTGGATTATTGAGGATTTTTAAATCTTTTTGGTTTAATTCTGTCTCTTGATTGGAGAGTTTAATCCATATAATTATAGAAATTGTAACTGTAAGTTACAATTGTAACTGTAAGTCATTTTGCTATTTGCTTTCTATATACCTTATAATGTTTTGTCCCTTGTTTCTTGCATTACTGTCATCTTTTATGTTTAGCTGATATTTGTAATGAAATATTTAAATTTCTCATTTCCTTTTAAGTATATTCTATAGCTACTTTTATAGTTACCATGGAGATTGCTTTTAAGATCCTAAAGTTAAAACACTGTAATCTGAACTTTTTCGAGCCATATGTAAGATTTTTGGTTGACGAATATTTTTCTGCACTTTGAATATATTAACCCACTGCTTTCTGACAGCTAAAGCGTCCAATGATAGATTTGCTAATAATTTTATTATTTCCCTTATATATGATAAATCATGTGTCTCTTACTGATTTGAAGGTTCTCTATTTGTCCTTTGCAAGTATAATTAAAGGATGTCTTATGTGAGTCTCAATGAGTTCATCTTATTTGGAGTTTGCTTAAATTTGAGTGTTAAATTATCCCTGAAGTTCCATGTGATAAAGGCTTGATCCCCAGAGTGGTGCCCTTAGGAGGGTACGTGGATGTTTAGGAGGTGTTTATGCAAAATCCTCAGGTCATTAGGGGCCAACCCTCAAAGAGAACTGTGAGACACTAGTTTCTTCCTCTTCACTTACTGATTTGTGATGTAAGTGGTTTTGGTCTGCACATGTTTCTGCTAGGGAGTGCTGCCTGTACCAGAAATCCAAAGCAATTGAGCCACTTAATCTTGAACTGCAGCCCCTAGAACCGTAAGTCAAAAATAAACCCTTTGCCTTTATATGTTCATTGCCTTTGGTATTTCATTATATTCATGCAATGCTGACCAACCTGATGTCACTAACCTTCTTAGTTTTGTTTCAAATTCGGGACATTTTCAATCATTATTTTTTTCTCTTCCTTTTTCTCTCTTCTTCTGAGACTCCCACAATGTAGAAGTTGGCTCTCTTGATAGTGTCTCACAGTTCGCTAAGGATCCGCTCATTTTTCAGTCTTTTCTTTTTGTTCTTTATAATAGCTGTCATTGTCCTATTTTCAAGTTTCTTATTGTTTCTTCTGTTTGCTAAATCTGTCTTTGAATAACTGTCAAGAATTTCTTCATTTCAGTCCTGTATTTCTTCAGCTCCAGAATTTAATTTTGGCTTCCTTTTCGAGTTTCTGTCTCTTCATTGATACTTCATTTTTCTTCATGCAACATTTTATTGATTTATTTTATTCATTTCTCTATATCTCTGATTAGTTTTTGTCCATCTTTAAGATGGTTCTTTAAAGTATTTGTCTAGAAGATTTGCTATCATGTTTTTTTCAGGGATAGTTTGTGATGATTTTTTTCATTTAAATATTTCACACTTTGCTATTTATTTTTATACTGTGTTACTTTTTGTTGAAAACTGGATATTTGCATCTAGATTCTCCTCCTTTTCCAGATTTTTTGGGTTTTTGTAAGCTTTCTCTGTGCCAATAATCAGCCTAAAGGATAAACTTAAAGTTCTCTCAGACCTTTTCTGAGCCTTTATTTTCTCTGGGCATAGATAATCACTTTCTTATTTTCCCATATGCAGAAAAATAATTTTTACTACATGCATTTTTGTTTTTTGTATCTGGCTCCCAAAATGAGTAAGAGAGAAAAACGAGGGGAGAGAAGGCCACTGGACTTCGGAATCCATTAGTGGATACTTTGGTCGGGAAGGGGCTTGCAACAATGAGAAGAGATGCAAGAACTACGGGCACCTGCCTCACTGTGTACATCTCTGTGATCAGAAGCAAAAATCAGCAATCACAGCATTGATCCCTAATGTGTAGAGGACACAGATCTTTTTTTTTTTTTTCTCTACTTTGCCTCTAACAAGTTGTTTATAGATTGCTCCAGGAATATGTGCACAGCTGCCTGTCACAAGGTCAAGGGATGGGGGTTGGGTATCTACTTTTGTGCCAAGAATTGAATTAGAACAAAACTAACCACAGTTTACCATCCAAGCTTTCTTCTAGAAGTTTTAAGACTTCAATAAAATCCAGGTGTCCAAAAGAATTACTCAGCCAGATTCCAACAATATAATTGTTATCTAGGTGGAGAGACTTATGGTGCTCCCAATTGCTCCATTTTTCCAGAATCAATTTTCATTATGCCACTAAGTTTTACCATATTTTTATTCAGTAATAGCGAGTGGAAGAACCACCACCACTCTTAACAAAATGGAAAGCTTTCCTTGTGTTATTGAAAAAAATAAATATAGGAAGACATAAGTTTAAAACATTAATTGTGAACAGAGCTGGACACACATATGCTTGGTGCCAGTTTTAGCATAGAATTTATATTCTTAGTATAGAAGAAATTTAATGTCAACGCAATGTAAAGATCCAGTCTTGGGGATGTCCTCCGGTTCACGGTTTGAAATGTTTAACATTGCAATAGATTCTCCTCATGGACATTGCCCTTCGTATATTTCAAGGCATTTTCTCTAAGCTTTCTGTCTAATGACTTGTCAACCTTGACCCTGCTATCACATACCAGACATTTTGCCAAGATTTGTTTCTTTTTCTTGCTACCTGTACTTCCTCACTGTTCAGTTTGGTAGATATGATGAGCATTAATAATTTGTTCATTTGGAAGAAATTGATAAGTTTATTATTAGCAAGTATATTTCAAAATTCCTTAGGCTTGTGTATCAACATTTCCATTTCCTTTAGCTCATAAATAAAATAGTAGTAAGGATTTTACCTAAGTAATTTACTAGGTCAACATTTTAAAGAGAAATCAAATTGGTTAAGACCTTGTTTGGTTTTTAGTTTGGCTCAGAAAGATTCTTTTTTTTTTTGTTGTTTATTTGTTTGTTTGTTTGTTTGTTTTAACTGAAAGCTTGATGCAAGAGATACTGGGAATTTTCTGTATGTTAATCTGCAAAATAGTCATGCATATATATGTGATCAATATATATTTTAAAATTTTTTTAATTCTTAGAGTAAAAGACAATAACTGCCCCCTCAAAATACTCCCCCTTGCTTTACACACACTTACTCCATATTTTTTGCCACTTTCTGAAGCAGTTCTAGAAGTCCTCTTTCGTGAGTTCTTTGTGAGGTATGTTAAAGATACAGTAAATGCTGTTGCCAAGTGCCACCCAACAGAAAGGCATTACACAGTAAAGACATTACAGTGTATCCTCATGCATCTTATTCACCAGATCTGGCATGTCGGGACTTCTGCCTCTTCAGACCCCAAAGTCAATACAACAATGAAAGGCAAATGTTTTGAATTGATTCAGGACATTTTGAGACAGCCACAACAGGGAAACTAATGTAACAAAAGCCTCCAGAGCTGCTTAAGAAAATGGCATGAGTGATGGGATAAGTGTGTTCAAAGTGAGAGGGAGTATTTTAGCAGGATTAAAGACAATGTGTCTTCTATTGTAATAATTATTTTTTCATTTCAACATGCACCATACTTTTGAATCACACCTGTGGTCAAGGATTAATACCCACATTTATATGGTATCTCCAAATCTGTTTTGATGATGACATTTAATATTTTAAAAACTTTATATTGCAGCTAATTCTAGTGTAATTGCTATTTATCTATCTACATGTATAACCCTGGCCTAGCCATTTATGGATAAAATAATGAAATTTCAGAGAGGAAATTCCCCTATCTGTTGGTTTTTCAATTTCACAATACAGCTGTGGAAAGGAGGGATTAAAAGTCTTGGGAAAGGACTACCTATCCCACTGCTTGGGCTAGATCTGAAACAGCAAAAAGATATTCCTCTTTCAGGTTTCTCAGATGGAAAACTTTCTACTTATCATCAGTCCTTTATTTTCCTACATAAGACATGGATAATGAGATGTTGCCTTTCATTTCTGAGATGAATGTGTTAGAAAGCTTATAGGATCAAATAACAATTTGCAATTTGTTGGGCTACACAGTCCAGTATTACTCTGAAGTCCCTGTCACAAAACAATCGCCAAACATTAAATGAAAGTGGAAAATATGTAGCATTAATCATTTGTGTTTCGAAGTACTAGCAGCTGCTACTTTGTTTATGTATAGTCTGGGTGTATATGCCTGTATAGGTGTACATGTTTATAAAATGAAACAAAGAGCATAGGTATTTGTCTGAGGGAATTGTGTAAAATTCTTTGGGAAGTTTCTTTCAGACAGTTGTAGAGCTGAATGGGACACAGCCCACAGCAGAGTATCACATCTGACTTTTCATCCTCCCTTAAAAATAGACTATTATGCCATTCTCATCTCAACCTCTCTCCCTTTTTGACAGTCTCCAAACTTTCTCCTCTGTCATGACACAACCATTTAATTAACAGACCTCTGGACATACTGCATACTACTGCCATGATCTCATTCAATTATGAACAAAAATGTAAGTGGCTAGACACATATGCTGGTGCTCATATGAAATGTGTTTATGGGATTTTTTTAGTTTGGTTCGGTTTGATTTGACTTAAATTAGGTTTCCTGATTTGGGGTTGCATTTCATTTTCTAGCCCATAGAAGCAATAGCCAAGGTGTATTTATTAGGCAATTAATCTCATGCATACTATTCATTGTGATAGAATTTTTGAAGTGGCTATAAATTTCCTTTTTCCTCTTTATGCACCACTACAAAATGTCCTCCACCCAATCAACACTTAACTCTGATCTGTGATGTGTGACTGAATCTATTGGTGAAGTTATCTGTTCTTGGTAAAAATAAGTGCATACAGATTCAAGAGATAATTAGTTTATACTCCATAGTCACTCTTATTTTTTTCCTTTAAAGAATTCATGATGTTATTTTCAAACCATTTAAGGACTAAGGCTTTCTACCACTTTCTCCTTTAATAGCAATAATTAGCATTAGTATTATCATCATCACTTTTGGGGAGAGGGCGGTGAAAAGCTAGATGTTCTTTACGAAGAAGATATTAGCCCTCTTTTAGATAAGAAAAACTTATAGTTGCTTACATAGCGGAAATAGCAAAATTATTAGTATCAGAAAGATTTGGACTCACTCTCTGCCATTTTGAACCTGTGTTATGACTATCAAAGCACTATCTCCCTGTCAATGTGAATGTAATAAAAACATTTAGTTTGAGATTATCAGGAAAAAAATCAAATGAAAATGAAAAGAAAATATATTTTTAAGAAAGCAATGCTCACTTTGGCAGCGTCTATACTAAAATTGGAACAATACCGCAAAGATTAGCATGGTACCTGTGCAAGGATGACAAGCAAATTCATGAAGTGTTCCATATTTAAGAAAGGAAGAAAGAAAAAAAGAAAGAAAGAAAGAAAGAAAGAAAGAAAGAAAGAAAGAAAGAAAGAAAGGAAGGAAGGAAGAAAGAAAGAAAGAAAGAAAGAAAGAAAGAAAGAAAGAAAGAAAGAAAGAGCAAACAGATACATACCCTGGTGTGGTGGCACATGCCTGTAATCCCAGCACCCAGGAGGCAGAGGCAGGAGGATTACCAAAAGTTCAAGGCCACCCTCAGCTACATGGTGAGTTCAAGGCCTGCCTGGACTACACAGCAAGACCCTGTCTCAATAAATAAATAAATAAATAAATAAATAAATAAATAAGAAAGCAGATACCCAAACTTTAAAACTTTTTTTTCTTTCAGCCACCTAAACTGCTGGAAAAATAAGTTATATGAGTCAGGTGAAATTTAACTTCTAATTTTTTCCTTCAATTTTAATATAATAATTATTCTCACTGATATGTAAAAGCTTTTAACTAACCAAAGAATGAATTTTATGTGCGTTTTATAACTGCATTTAAATTCTAAGCTGCCTAACAATATTATTTTTCTCTTCATTTAAAGCTTTCTAAAAATTATGACTGAATCTCTAGTTAATCAAGTTTTGCTCATTTCACTTTCAATCACTTTCTTATTGAAAAAAGCCTAAGTATTAACTGGCTGATCTGAAGTGATTATGTCTCTCGACATCCTTCCCTTTTAAATAAAGTTCTATTAATTTTATTCCCAACACTTTTAAATCAAGACATTTATCTGACACTAATTCAAAAATAATAGAAAAGGACAATACAGGGGATACAAGGGATTTTTTTTTTTTAAATCTCAGCCATGAAAAGGCAATGTGCATATCCAGTCTTCAAGGATTAGAGGAAGACATCCATCCAGATATAAAATGTTCCTTTGCTAAGATTTTTAAAGCCTTTATCCATACCTGCATAGGAGGAATCTTTGAAGTGTCCCCCGAACAGAAATGTATTCAATAAAATATCACCTTGTTTTTCCACTGAGCCAACCTTCTTTGATCAGAACTTCCTAACCTTCTAAACTAGCAGGTCTGTTATATCCTGATTCCAGAAAGAAAGATCTGTGTATCCATGTGTATTAAATAGCTCATACTACCAAATAACTTTCCCTTTTCATCTTCTGTTCTCAAATAATTACAGTAGTCCAGGGAGAATATTATTTCGTGCTTAGGGTCTTTTTTTTTTTTCCTGAATATTTCAAAGTGAAAACTATAATTAAATTTGAGTGGCAATCATTATTCCCCCAAAACTCAAGTGAGGATGTGGGTTATGACTAAGTGGCGAAGGGCTTGGCCACTGACAGAATTCTAAGCCTGGATTCTGAGCTTGTCCTTAGTCATGGGGACCAGGGGGATGGATTTTACACTAGGGCATTTCATTAAGGGAGAGACGTTCTTTAGTAGTAGTTCATTTGCTCAAAAACACTCAACACATTTGTTGAGTGCCTACCATGTGAAATGTAAGCCCTGAACCAGTTCACTCACTGTTATCTGTTGGAGTGGGGGGAAGTATCTTCATAAGAATGATAAACCCACAGCCATCAGCAAGCTTTTAACACCTGAGATTTTAAAGGATAGAAGTGTGTTTTCATACTACAGTTTTCCACCTGGAATGAAGTGCTACAAAAGTCTTGGGAGTCAAGGACATGGCCAATCCCACACCCCGCAATCTGGTAGAGAATGCTTACTTAAAAAAGAATTCACTGGAAGTGTCTCGAAGGTGAATATTCCCAATTTCCTGTGGGGGTCCAGACGTAAGGTTTGTTATGTAAGTTGCCGTCCTCCTGTTTCTTCAAATTTTAAAGGGAATATTTTCCTTCCCTTTTTTGAACTTTTCCCCTCTTACAACTTTGCTCCTTCTGTAAGTAACACTGAGCCTATTCCATTATCATTTCCATGTAACTGTGGTTTGAAAGTTGATACCTAAACAATTTCTGAAGAGTAAGCTGGGCCAAGTCCCCTCTGTCCTTTGGGAGGGAACTTGGTGATTATTGTACATTGACTAAACTGCCTGTAATTTATATTACTGATAAATTACGAGTAAGTACCTGTTTGGAGTAAACTATAAGACTGAAGAAGCCACATTTAAGTAGCTGTGAATAAGTCTCTCTTTCTTTAATTATCAGTTATCTGAATTATTATCTTGTTAATATATCTGGCACCAAGGTTTCTACCATTTTAGTCATTATCTGCTTTCTTTTGTCATGTGATAAAATGTCACGCTTTGGGCTCAATTTTCTTTCATTTGTATATTAAATAATTCTTTGGTGCCAACCTTTGACACAGTACATTTTGGCACCGGCTTAGCTTTCCCTGATCAAGAGAACTTGTATTTTATTTTTTCTCAAAATCCCCATGTTAGCTGGGCATGGTGGCGCATGCCTGTAGTCCCAGCACTCGGGAGGCTGAGGCAGGAGGATCACCATGAGTTTGAGGGCAACCTGGGCTACCTAATAAATCCAAGGCCAGCCTGAACTACACAGCGAGACCCTGTATCAAAAAAAAAAACAAAACAAAACAAACAAAAAAGAATCCCCATGTTATGGTCTAGATCTACAGCGTCCCCAAAACCTCTCATGGGCTTTTGGAAGGTGATTAAATCATGGGAGCACTACATCCATCAGTGGATTCATCCATGAATGAGGTCAGCAGCTGAATATGCTGTGGAGAGCTAGGGCCTGGTAGGAAGAGGCAGGTCACTGAGGGCAACACCTGCAAGGGTGCCTCTCTCTCTCGGTTCCTCCCTTTACTCTCTGTTTCCTGGCCACTGAGCAGCTTTCTTCCACCCAGGTGTTTCTGTCATGCCCTTCCTGCCCTGGAGCCAGCCCACGATGCACTGAATCCTGTAAAAATTGGAAGCCAAAATAAAACTGTCCTTCTTTAAGTTGTGGGTATTGGGTGTTGTGTCCCACCAATGAGAAAGTGACTGAGACAGCTTGCTGACAAATTACGTGAAATGATCAGCAAGGTGGCCTTGGGTGATGAACATATGTCTGTGCTGTTCACATGCATGTGCTTCAATGCAGGGAGAATTCATTTTTAGTCCATTAATTTAACAATTAGCTCCTAAAAGGCAAAGTCCCCCTCTCTGTCACTCTCTCTTTCTCTCTCTCTTTTCCATGGTGACTAGTAGAGAGCTAAATACATTGTGAATGCACTGAGGAAAGGTGCTGCCATACTTTGAAAAAATAGTAATATAATAATAATAAAACCTCCCATTCTCTTTTCTAGTTTTCTAATCTAAATTCTGTACCTTTCGATCAATCATTCTTAGGGTTCCCCTCAGCTCCCTTCATTTCAATTGTATCCTTCCCCTAAGATAATGAACAAACCAATGTCAATTTTCATGTGGCAATCTCATGCCTTTCCATAGCTTTATTTACTATGTATGCAGGTGACAGCTAGCTTACCCCATCAATCACAGAGGTAAATTCCCATGAGTCTCCAAGATGCTTCGATTTATTATTTCTGTACTATTTCTTTTGAAAGATTTATCAATGAAACGGTGTTTCAGAGAGACCTAACAATCCTTGCATTGAGGTTCACTCAATCATTCAGACATTCTAAGGAATCACATTTGCGAAGCCTCTTGATTCATAGAATAAAGCAGAGGGAAGAATAAAATTCATGCTGAATTTGCACTAGTTGGAAAGCCATGAATTACAGAGACTAAAACACAGGCTTTATTTTTTTTTTTTTTTTTTTTTTTTGTGGGTACCAGGGGGACGACCTCAGGACCTCGCGCGCCAACAGGCACCCGTGCCACTGAGCGATATCACCGGCCCCTTTTTTGTATGTGGGTTCCGGGAGTCGAACTCGGGCCCTCGCGCTTGCAAGGCAGGCGCTTACGCCGCTGAGCCATCTCACCGGCCCAAAACACAGGCTTTAAATCCATAGAGTCCAGGTTCAAATCACCACCCATTGATTACTGGCTGTGTGATGGGGGTCAGTTTCTGAATCTCCAGTTTCCTCTTCTAATAAAATGTAAGAATACCTACCTCATCAGACTGCTAAGAAAATGAACTGAGACTATGTTTGTAAGTGCGAAACCTCATGAAATATCTGGAACATGTTGCAGGCTCCTAACATTATAAATGTGGTGATTCTTTTTTTTTTTTTTTTTTATGCGGGTACTGGAAGTCGAACTCAGGACCTTGCGCTTGCCAGGCAGGTGCCTATGCTGCTGAGCTATATCACCGGCGCAATGTAGTTATTTTTAACAACTGTACATTGGTCATCCTTCTGTCACTGTAACAAAAATGCCTGAGATAATCAATTTAAAGGAGAAAAGATTTATTTTGCCTCCCAGTATCAAAGGTTTCCATCCATGGTCAGCTGGCTCCATTGATTTTAGGTCTGTGATGAGGCAGAATATTGTGATGGATGGGAGCACCAGGTAGTGCACAGATGCTTACCTTAGGGCATCTGGGAAGGCAAAGAGAGGTTGCTTTTATAACATACCCCTCCCCCAATCTCATTAAGCTATGAATCCATAAATGTTTTGATTCACCAGGTTAGAGCCCTCACAATCCAATCTCCTCCCAAAGACCCCACATCTGAACACTGCAGTGTCTGAGATTAAACCTTCATTTGACACACAAGACTTTGGAGAATGCTTAAGATCTAAACTATGACAGGCTGCATGTGGTCATTCTCATCTTGAAAAAGCATGGTATTCTATTCTAGAGATACTTTTAGTTAAATCACATTTTCCAAAATGTCTCTACCACACCTATGAGCACATATTATCAGACTTTAACAATCCTTTCATGCCACATGCAGCATTAGCCAGGGTAGGAGGGTGTTCCCGTTGTAGTTTGAATTTGACAGGATTTTAAAATGTTTAACCTGAACCATGGGCTATATGTTAATTAGAACAAAAGCCAAAGAGGTACTTGATTTTAAGTTCAACTTAGAAATTTCAATTTATTTCTCAGTTCAGTGCATAGTAATATTAGTAGCTAATATAAATTAAGTGATTTCTCTTTGCCAGGCACTAGATTCCCCAGCCTAAATATTTTCTAATTTAGGGAAGGGTTCAGTAGAGTTGCAGGGATAATAATCTTGGGACAGCCCATAATTATCATGCATTCTCTGCAAATGAATCAGAATTCAAGTCAAGTTCTCCTTTTACTTTGGATATGCCAACATCTGGCAGCAACTTTGACATCTATGTCTCACCAGGCCATCTATAACTCCCTAATTTTCCCTTTGCTCTGAAAACTGTGTTTTCCGGAGTTCCTCACTGACATATAGAATCTTCAAAGTTTAATGGATTTTCCTCATCAGATAAGAATTTTCAGGACCCAGCTGTGCTGTTTTGATGGTCACTGCCACCATTACTAGGACATTCCTGATAGTCCAGCTTTTAATCTATGTAATGACAAAGCAGAGGAAACACAAGATAGTTAGAAATGTTGACACTGAACTATATATCTGAAAGATTATAAATAGAATATCTAATGGGTTGTGCAGGGTTGAAAGCAGTCATTTCGTTAAAGAGGAATGCCTAAAGTTCTTATTTCAAATCCTGATGATGCAACAGATCTGGATGGCAACATTTCAGTAATACTGGAATGGCCAAACATTTAACTAGAAAATATTGTCCATGTATAGGTGGCAATCATGGTAAATGTGACTATAAGGAAACAATTAAAAGCCACAAAAGTCAAAAAACACAGGACATAAACTCATCTAGTTGGACTTTGCTCTGCAGAGGAATTGTAAATTCATATTATATTTGGGTGAGTGTCTTAGTTACTTTTCTCATTGCTGAGACAAAATACCTGACACCCAAAGTCAAGGGAGGAAAGTTTTATTTGGCTCACAGTTCAGAGCAGTTTCAGTCCGTAATTGGCTGTCTCCAAGGAAGGGTGGCTGGGTAGAGAGGCGTCACAGAGGATAAACAGTCCGTGGCGAAACAGAGCAGACAAAAGGCAGCAAGCACCAAGTGAGTGACAAGCAGCGACAACAGCAGCACTCTTTCTGTCTCTTATATCTTACCCATCACTATATTTTATCACATCCTTAATCCTAACGTTAAACCATGTACCAATCCCAGCATCACGCACTCTAGATCCAGCCACCTCCCAAAAGCCCCACCTGTGACCTCATGAGGCTTTGGGGGGGCATTTAGACACAACCCACAGTGGTGACCTATGCTCTTCACAAATTCTGGAAAAGTTCTCTAGCCTGCTGGTACTGCTTATAGTGCTACATGATTAGATGTCAGAGTCCCTTATAATGGAGGCAATCTTTGCATAAACAAAAGATTTTTAGGTTCTAGAAATGTTTCAAGCTGCATTCAAATGGACAAAATTTCAAAGTAGTACTAATGATGTTACTCACGGAGTTGGATCCAAACATGGGATCAGTATTAACAAAATTTAACTCTCTCAAGTTTGTTGTTTTTGAAATATATAATCTTTCAAATGAAAAACTAATCAAAGAAATCACAAGTTGATCACAAGTTGAATATATTAGCTTCTTGTTTCTATCAATGATAGGATAGAAATTCCCTATGAATGTTTTTTTAAACGTAAGACTTCAGTAGAACACTCAGCTGACTGAAAAGGTTTCTAGGACTGTCCTAGAAATAAAGCCTAAAGCATCACCAGACTATTAAGTCTTTCTAAATAACTTTAACTTAACTTTCCAAACCTTTCTTGTATCATCTCCAAAATGTGTACCTGAACCACAGCCACATAGCTCTGTTTCTCTAATGTGACCTGTATTTTTATCTCTTTGCTTCTCTTGCTTAAAATGACTCCAATTCCTTCTCTGCATGAACAACTCCAAATCATCCTTCCAATGCCAATCCAACTATAATTCACAGCACTGGTGGCTGCTTCCTCTGTGTGTGCATGGTACCGCGATCAGAGTGCCCACCTCGTGCTAGCCTTTGGCCACATCACAGGCAGTGACGAATTCCATTTTATCTTTGTGTTTCCAGCACTCAAAATGACTTTTGGGAGTCAGCGGACAATGAATAATTTTTTTCCTAAATGAATCATTCCCAGGGTTGCTGCGTACACCTGTACATATTATAAACTGCCCAGCTCCAGGAGCCGCAGTTCAGATGGAAACTGGCATGAATAGGGGCCTTGAAGTTGTGAAGTACACACCTTGAATAACCAATATGTAGCAGCCTGTAAGTTTTTATGCAAACTCCCTTGTGCTAAATTTTAATAATTTTTGCTACTCATGCCCTCCTCCCTCAACTGTAGAGTCCGGATAAGTTAGAAAATCTAGATTTTTCTGCCGTCACGAACAATCCAGAAGCTTCCATAGTTTGACACACAGAAGTTAATTTCTCACACTCCATGACCAATACAGGTTGTCAGGGAAGCTCCATTCAACACTGTCTGGCAGGGAAGAAGGCCGACAGAGGTTCTACCCTGACACATGAATCTATGATCACTAAAATGTGAATATAGTATCAGAACGCTGCAGATAGTGTGTAATTTCTTAGAACTTCTTTGGGATATGGTACATAACCCCACCAGGCCTGTATCATCAGCCAAAGAAAACACACGTCGATACCAAACTTCAAAGGGCCAAAATAAATTCAGTTCTACTATGTGCTGTTATTAAAACAGGAAAATATTTCTAAACATCTCTTTTGATAGACAAATTCAGCTCCTTACTATCTGACAATTAATGCTTTCCTTACTCCACTTAGCTTGTCCAACTCCTATTTATGTGAACTATTGCAATATCTGCTCAGCCTCTTAGCTTTCATCTTCTTTCCTTCATTTTGCCCTCAATTCTTCACTCCATCCTTGACAATCACTCTCAAGTACAACTCATTATCACTTTGCGACCATGAATTGTGATTTGTCAACTTGAAGAGTAAGAAGCGTCTAGCAGATTAGTAAACTCCGGGTATGTCTGTTGATGTTTGACCCAGAGGCCGTAGACTGAGGGAAGACCAAACGCAGATGTGGGTGACACCAACCAGCAGGCTTGCAGCCTGGACAGGATAAAAAGGGAAAGAGGAAGGAAAGCTGCCCTTTCCTTCTTTGCCTTGGAACATTCGTCTCCAATTTCTTCAGGCTTCCAGCAGACACTCTTCTGTCTTTCTGACACATTCGCACCAGACTCTGCAGTGAGCTGACTTTTGACTTTTGACTGGATACTCCAGCCCTCCAGCCACAGACAGGCATTTTGCATTCTTCTACCCCTGATTCTGCAGGTGGCCATTGTAAGCCTACCAAGTAAACATATAAACATAAATTTATTCTTCTAGTGAACCCTAATACATACTTCTTCCAAGAAGAGATTTTATGAAAACCTTTTAGTGATTCCCCACCTGATTGTGAAATTAGACCCCGATTTCATTCTTCCTCAAATCCCTCACCTTACATTCGTTCCACAAACAAGGTTTGAGTACATAATGAAGATCAGACACCACACAAGATGCTGAAGGAGCAAAGAGTGCAGTTCCCAGAGATGTAAAGCTTACAATTTGCAAGTCGTCCGGTCACATGGAAAACAAGAGTAATTCAGTGTGATAAGCTTGATGCTGCAGTATTACAATTCAGGTCACAACAGGAGGAAATGACTTTGATGTGAAGTCAGTGACGGCATCTCCGAGGAGATGTTTAAGATGATTCTGGGATTTTCAATACATGTTTCCGAGCCCATGTCATTGGGAATGAGAGAATAAGAGATGGATGAGAGCTCTTACAAGCAGAGGAAATAGCACAGATAAAAGCAGAAACATGAAAATTTGGTCTGCTGCAAGAAGTATACAAGGTTCTGTAAGCTAGGATAGAAAAAGGGCGCAGTAGTGAGATGGGAATACTTTAGGGGGTAAAAAATTCACCAGGAAAAAGAAATGGAGACCAGGTATGAAATGAAGGAGGCTTAAATGTTAATATTAAGGAGTCTGGCTTTTTATCCTTTGGGAAATGTGTAATTATTGAATTATTAGCAGGCAATCACCCTTGGTATTAATGTGGAAGCAGAACTGGATGTTGGAAGAGCAGAATAATCATTGGAAGACTATTGCTCTGTGCAGTGGTTAATTTAATGTGCCAACTTGGCTGGGACATGCAGTTCCCAGATATTTGGTCAAATTATGAGATAAATATTTAATTAGATTACTATGGAAACTGTTTGAGAACCTTTACTAATGTAAGTGGACCTCATTCAAGCAGTTGAAGTCCAAAATGGAGCAAAAGGACTAGCCTTCCTTGAATAACAGATAATTTTTTACCAAACTTTGAACTTCACTTGTAACATGGGCTTTTCCTACTTCTATAGCAGACTGCATTCATGATCAAACTGAAATCAGCTTGCCAGCCCAACTTCCAAACTTTGAACTGACCAGCCTCCATAACTACATGAACCAATTCCTTATAATAAATCTTTTTTTATATATATTTATGTCCTATTGTAAAAAAAAATGTTTATTTAGTTAGCTTATGAATAAGGCAGCTAGGTAGGGAAAGTGACTGAGATAAAATTGGGTGGTCAGTCATATTGATAAGAATGAAAATAAGAATAAGCAGTGAACTAGGACTTTGGACTAAAAATGAACTTCCTCAGACAACACGGAATGCAGCCCCTTGCTAACTAAAGGAAGTTGCAACCTCTCTCAACAAAGTTCCTGAGTTTTGAGGAACTTAAAATACCAAATATTTGTTTTTTATATGAAATCTCAGTTTCCTTTAAACTCTAGAGGCTGAGTAACCAGATTAGAGAGCCTGAGTTCCAATTGGTCATTTTAAATCTGCAGAGCTACTGGTGAAATGTGGCCACTAAACAATTGAACAATTCCTGTGCTTACTTATTCACAAGTAGCTCTGGGTCAGATCCAGGGGCCACAGGGCCACCAACTTGGGACCCTTCCTGAAAATCCAAATACTATTCTTCCTTTTCTTATTTCCAATACATACTTTCCTAACTTCCTCTTTTTGTTTCATAATTTCATGAGACTAGAAGTTCAGTTTGTACAGAAATAACTGTTTCACTATTGGCTCTATTTATTTGGAATACTCTAAAGAGCACAGATTTAAGTACCAAGAGTAGTTCTATAGCAGTGATGGTGAACTTTTTAGAGCTTTCAATGATATAAACAGCCTGCTGCAGCACAAGTGCCATAGGTTCACCACCACTATTCTAGAGGAACAGAATCTTAAGAACGTATCTTCTGAATTTGTTCTGAGGATTATGAAATTAGCTTTCTAGCTTGGTTAAATTTAAAGACATTAATGACTATTTTCAGTGATAATCCATGGTGTGATCTACCAATAGAGATACATAAAATATGTTTAATGGATACTCCTAATCAACTCTTGAGGAAGAATCAGGATGCCCAGGTATGATACTTTTCAACATTTTTGTCAAGCTAATGGGTATGATGAGACTGGTTGGTTGTTTGTAATGTCACTGAACAAAGTGGGGGAGAGAAAAAAATGAGTTTAGGGATTGGAATTTTCAGTTCAGACACTGCATAAATGACCTGGAAGTTTCCATATCTGCCTTGAATGAGATCCTTATCTCCTATAGCTTGCTTGTAAGGACTGAGATTGCTGAAAACTAAACCCAGAATCCCATCTTGCAAATTACTGAATTTTAATGCAAATTGAATTACTGGCCTCACTCAGCCATCCTGAAAAACCCTGTATTAATTCTCTATAGAACAGAACGCAGTGGAAACTTCTACTACTGAATTGGGAAATCTAAATGTAATGGAAATGATTGGACCTTATAGAGGCAGGGCCTAGTGACACCACTCAGTTGCCAAAGGTAAAGCGGTCATGGTTACCATAACGGACAGAGGAGTCAAAGTAGCAATCGGATTAGTCTGACTTGCACAGAACTTTAGCACTGGCTGATTGATCACAGTGTTCCCAGAAATGAGAGATAGGAAGCCTACTAAATTTGATCAGGATAAGCAGAAAAGGTCTTGGTCAAGAGAGAAAAAGCCTAACCTGAATCATACAAAGACGCATAACTCCTGAAACAATTCTCAGACTTGAGTCAGTTTGCAGATTACAAACTCATCAAAGCACTGTGAGCCTGAGTCTCGCAAAGGGAGAACTCTTACGTGCAGAACCAGGAGATAGGGCACTTTAGGCAGATAGGGCACAGGTCCTGAATAGTTAACTTAAACTAAAAGTCAGGGCCTAAGTAAATTACCACACCAAAACAGACTATCAGGGCCTAAAGAAATGCAAGAGATGAAAGAAAAGGTCCTTAACCAAAGGAGACATCTTAGAGGAAGTAAAATACAAATGAAACAGCTTGCTTTCCAGGCATCAAAGATCTGCATCCAGGAGCATCCTCACTTTCTGTCCTGTACACCGGTCCCAAAATCTGTATAAAAACCCAAAGGACCTGTCTTAGTTACTTTTCTCTCACTGCTGAGACAAAAATACCCAACATCCAAAGAAATGGTAGCCATACTCTGGAGTGTGAAGTACCACCAGTCAGAAAGACACGTGGTTCTCAGTTGCTCTCAACTGCAAAATTCAGAAATTATCACTGGAGAAGAAATTACAGTGTTACCTCAATTGTCAAACTCAACTCATTCCAAATTGATGTTTGAACACTGAAAAATTTGAAAACTAAACATATTTTTCCCATAAGAAATAATGGAAAACCAAATAATTGGTTTTGAGGCCAATTGTAAATTCATTTTTCCAGGCATTTAACAAATTGCACAATGATTTCTTTCTCTAACTCTGTCTTGGTTCTCCCAGTTTTCCTCTTAGCTTTACTGCTGGTATCACGAACTATCTTTGAAGCCATGGTTATGATATTTTACACAAATAAAGCACAAAAAAATGATGAATGTTTTAACTCACTAACACAAGTACTAGGTGTTGTCTGGGTGCTTAGACTGAAGTGCCACCCCCTTGTGTCTGCGCAGATGTGACACATGACTCACTCAGCTTGTACAGGTTTTTTTCAAGTCAGATTTTCAGTTAGACTACTGAGCAAAGTTGCAAACATTGAGGTTTTTTTTTTTTCTTTTCAAACTTTCCTGTTCAAGTAGTGAAAAGCTTGAGCTTGGAACCATCTGACAACTGAGGTATCACTGTATTCAAGTTGTATTTCATCTTTTTATTTCCTGAAATTTCTAGAAAAAATTTTATACACATTGCACTACATGCATGTTAATTGAATGGAAGAATGAATGAGAAATGAATCAATGAATCAAATAGATGATAAGTATTACATTGACTTGGTTAAAAAATGTGAAAAGACTGAAGAAAAAAATTATGAAAACTAGACATTGGCGTTTGGAATTAAGGACCTACTTCAAGGAACAACAGGATGCCTGTGTCACTCCTTACCACCATTTAGCTACAAGTTTCTACTAACCGCGTTGTTGTATTATAGACAGCTAAGTTGGGTAGAAATATTATAGGAAGTCAGACAGGGCTAGGCCGTCAAGGGAGTCAGTGCAGAAGATGAGAACACATTACAACTGTGGCTGGAGATGCAGCCTTTGAAGGCCAGGCCTCAAGATAAAGACAGAATGACCAAGCCTACATGCCTCCCCAAGGGATAAGCAATATACTATAATTGGTATCACCTGGGCCAATAATGTCTAGATAGACAACAGTCACTAAGGTGGGTGACCAGGACCTCCTGACTTATCTCTTCTAAAAAACATCCTTGTTCTTTCCATGTGCGTTTGCTACATGACTTGCTTCCCCATTGGATCAACATTACCTAAGCGGCTATACTTGTAATCTTATTGGTTGATCATAGTTTTGTCCCACATTGTATCTACCTTGTGATTTTGTACCCACCTTGTGAGTTTGCTCTATAAAACTTCCTTTAAGAAGTTGGCAACCCATGTAGACCGCCCCGCTCCTGTCTCTCAGGAGCTCTCTCTCCCAATAAAGTTTTCTTACTCTTAACCTCTGCTGTTCCTTAGAATTCGTTCTTTGATTTTTGGGGAACACGGACTTGGCATATCTGACATCTAGCAGGTTGGGAGTTATAATATTTCTCTTATATCATTTGGAGGTCCTATATAAGTAGATCACCAAAATCTAATAAACTAATACAATCTTCCTAGATAGCTACCTAGAACCTCTACTAGTAGTCCTTTCACATGTGTAGGCTGCTTTAAAGTGTGCATCTCATTTACACAGATTGTCTAATTCAATCTTCTTAATGATTTTACGATTTAGGATTTGACAAATCAGGAAATAGTCCAGGAAATGTTAACTGATTTGCCAAAAGCAGTACATTTTAAAGCCACACTTGCATGTGCTATGCCTGATATTTTTACTAAAGCTCAAGGAAATTTTTGACTTCAGTCCTAGGAACTCATATTTGAATTACAACTTGCAACTATCAAACTAAGTCAGTTCTTCTCAGGATAATCATAACGCAGCTGCTAAGTATTGGTTTGCTACCAATGGAAGTAGACATAATCTGATGAGACTGCTCAGGTGTGAGTCAGGTTGCCCTGTAAAGAATTCCCATAGACACAGAAAACCTAATTATTTAAACCACTCTAGACATCCTTAAGTGATCTCCACAAGCAGGAAAAGAGTGGTGATCAAAGGAAATAAAAAAAAAAAAATTCAAAGTGGGTTATGTCCTCAGTCAAATCCAGAGTTGACTACAATATCACTTGAACTGGGTGCTGTAGCTACTTTAGGGGCTATCAAGGGTTGATCTAAGCCTGTACCTAGATCCATTGGGAAGTAAACTGAAAAGGGAAACATTTCTCTGTGTCTTTGTTTTATATGTATTAAAACTTGGAATAGTTCTCAAAGTGTTTATGAACAAATGTCAACTGGCAAGAAAAAAGAAAGTCAATCTGTATTTTCTAATCAAAGAGGATGAAAAGGCTGTGAAACTATATCCAGTGCACAAATGTTGTAATTATGATAAATATTTGTCCTTTCTGTTTTCACTACAAACTCAAAAATCCTAGAGTCTGTGTTTGGCACATTCCGGAGATTACAGCCATCTGCTGGGAGACAAAGCTGTCAATGATAAAGCAATCTGGCTTCTATTCTCTTCCATTTACAGGTTAAATGCGGCCCAGTGGATGCAGAATCTTTTTTACTATTACTAAAATCAGAATGTTCTTGGTAACTTCTGCTGTGTAACTCTATTCTCAGGATTCCCAAAAGAGATTACCAAGTCTCTGAACTTGGAGTTTGAAACTTAAGGCCAATCTTGTCTCTTGTATAGGCTTCATTTAATAAGGTAAACCACTTTTAGAAAGGTGCTGAGCTTTTTACTAACTTGAACACAAAATGAAGATTTCATTCAATTAAACTGTGCTTTAGGCTAAGGAGAGAAGTTACCAAAAGCAGAACTAAAGCAGAACTAAATGGAGATGCGGGTGGGGTCTTTTGTCAGGTAGGGGAATAAACATTTAAAAGGGATGTTTGTGGCTTTAAAAAGAAATTGCAGTGGAACTTAAAAACAAAACAGCTAACTTAATAACTTCAGATTCATCAACACTGAAGACAGTTCAAATCTTTAGCAGAGGCATTTTAGTGGAACGGACAGTGCTGAACACTGAGGCCATTAAAGACCTAATGCAAGTGAAGAGGCCTTTGTTTTGGCCAAGTTCCAAGCCAGAAAATTTACCCTGCTTCCTTAAATTCTTCCTGTAGGTTCACTGGAAACAGTTATTTGTCTTAGAATAGTTAAATTGCCTTTCAACAGACCATTCAGAGACTCTTGTATTCCTGAGCAGTAGTGAAGAGAAGAATTGGGTTTAGATCTGTGCATGGGTCAGTCCTGAGGGGAGCTCTGAAGTCCCGTGTTTCACCTGCTAGCTGTGGGTCCATGTTATTAGTAATCATGGAAATTAAAACTAAAGCACAAATTTATGGGAGCGGGGGATTTGGTTGGAAAGTTGGAGGGAAGATAGAAAAGGACTCCAGTTTACATAGCTGGAGGGGACACACTTCCATACAGGAGTTCAGGCGGCCTCCTCTCTGCAAAAGTCAGGAGACCAATTTTTAAGGATTAGCTGGTGGCTTGGGATCTAGTCGATCATTATCTTGGTCTTGGTGTCAGAGTTCTGGAATTTTTTTAGCTTTAGTCTCGGAAAGTATTATTTCTGTCCATGGTGGTCTCGTTCATGTGGAGTTCCGCCATTCTTGGAATTCAGGTGATCTCAGGTTTGGGTCAGTGACTGCAGACTTCTGGGCATAGTTGAATATCCCTGCAAATCCCCCATCTGGTTGTTCTCAATCATGAAATGGGTGAGAATATTTAGAATCAGGACCAGTCAACATTGTTTATCAGATTTTAAACAGACACTCCCTAGAATTTCTAACACAAGATTCACAGCGTGAGAAACTGTGGCCCTGTCTTCTGTACGAAAGGATATAAACAGAAGTCCCTCCATCTGAAACTCTTGTCCACCCTAGGCCGCCCCTCCTGAACACACTGAAATTATGGGAAACACAGGCTCAGTTCAAACTCTGGAAACATAGCTACAGACCAAGACAGCTTATCAATAGCCAAGGACCTGTTCCCCACACCCTCTCCACTCCCACTCTTCTCTCCCTTAACAATCCTGCCCAGCAACTCCTCAGGTCCAACCACTTAAACTAGCCAATTGGGATAGACTGTGAAACTTCAACCTAGCCAATAGAAAAAAAGGTCAGCTTCTTCCCATGTGTTAGGGCTTAAAACCCTGCACCCTGCTTCCTGCTACCTGGTGCTTGCTCCGCAGAAGTAAAATGCCTTGTGAAGAATTCTTGATGTCTGAGTATTTTATTATCTGTAGTGACAAATTGAGTCTGGGGACATATTTCCAACAATAGTAACAAAGAATACAATATGAAAGTCAAACTTTAATCAGCTTTTAGTTACCTACCAGGCATATGTAGACACAAGTGAAGAGTCATGGTTCAAACCAAAAATGACTTGTACATTTCTGGCTGTCCCAGGAGAAAACAGAAATCATGCTTTTTAATGAGCAGCAGGCAAGGGCCCAGGATGCTGCCAGTTTTCTCATCCCTATAGTGATTCCTGACTATGTTATTATCTAGAAGCCAGGTTCTTAATATGTTGTGGTCCTAATACCACAGGAAACTAGCAACATACATGGATTCTTTGTGTCTTTGATCAAAGATTTCAGATAAAGCAAGTAGGCCATTGTATAGAGTATAGGTAAAATGTATTGGGAAATGATAGATTTTTCAGAACCAAAGACAACAAAATGGTAGTTGCACTGAATATGATCTCATGGTACATTTATATGATTAACTGGATCTTTCAAGGAATGTGCTTAACTTCCTAAGTCATTATTCTTATACAAATAAAATGGGCTATTTATGTACTCCAGCGAGAAACAGATCCCTGTTAATTACTTAGGAGGACATCTCCATTTACTATGTTTGGAAACCCTGAGATTTATTTTTTCAACCTCTCACTGATGGTTTGAACTTTATATGGGCCCTTGACAGTATTACCACACTTAAAGGATGTTACATTCTTTCGAGCTAAAATTTGAAACCACAAACTTGTGTGGATCTTGTATAGATAATGATTAAGAAAACAAAGGAAAAAAATCTGGTTTTCTTTGATTTTCAAGTAGCCCTAGCCACCTGTCTCCAGCTACTAATGACCAATTTTCTGCCTAATATTATGACTGTGTCACACGGACAGCTAATGACGTGGGCTTTATTTATATAATGCTAAAGAGTGGTTTTTATTAGAGACCTGAGAGAAATAAAAACAAATTTGAACTTTCCCAAGCGCATCTGATTCCTCTCTTTAATTCAATAAGTATATCTTATATTTCATAATGGTCACCCAACCTTGCAAGCATTGATTCTTGCAAATAAGACAAAAAATATTAATAGTGTTCATTTTCTGGGGCCCACTGGAGCCTAATTCATCAATTAACTAATACTTCTCCATTAAATATTAAAATACTTACCTGAAAAGTTTGAGTTTAAAACAAAGTGGGTAATAATTATGGCATCTGCCTCTAGTCCCAGAATAATTCTGGCCTCCAGCTTCAGGGAAGTTTAAGTTGAATTTTAAAGTTACCATCAATTTTCAAGCTGATTATATCTGCTGATACAGTCAACACAGGAGAATTACCCAGAGCTATCATCTCATTTTCCCCTCTTTCTTCTTTCTCTCTTACCCAGCTATCAATATTTCTGGGTCTTGGATCTCACTCTGTCAACTGGGTTAACTTTACCTGTTAACTGGACAGTAAGTTTATCTTTCTGCTTGGTACAGCCATTCTCCACCACAGTGTATTTATCCATTGCTAGCCATAATCAACTGTGAGCTTTCTTACAATTAATTATTTGACACCTATTCAGAGATTCTCCTACCTAATGAGTTATAATTTCAGAACTTTTATAGATATGCATAAAGCTTCACTGCAAAACATTAATCTTCCTGTTCTCAACAAATGGCTTTAGTGAGGGATCTTGCCAAGAATTGTTGAAAGGAATTAGGGTTTACCACTCTGAAATATGCCACTTTAGTATAAGGGTTATTTTGAGCTGAAAGCAATTGAGAATCAACAGATCCAAGAAGAATTCTCTGACACCTCCCTTAAAAGCCAGGCATGAATCTCCCTTCATGAAGATGACCCCCATAACAAAAAAGGAACAATGATGCATCACTGGACATACAGAACCACACTGAGATAAATTTGCCTTCTCTATCATTAGTTCCTTCATATGTTTCCAGTTACTTCCCCAAGATTTACTATTTCCTAAAGCTCAAATTCTCTTTCCTTTGTTAGGATGGTATATAAATCTGTGAGTCTAACTACTTCTTGTATTTCACTTCTGTGCACTCCAATGAATATAAATATTAATGTGACCTGTATGCCTTTTCTTCGGTTGACCTATCTTTTGTTAGTTTAATTCACAAGCTCCCAACTATAGAACGTAAGAGGGGAAAGAAGGAAATTTTCCCTTCCTGACACTGTCTGGAATTTCAATGTCAATGCTGTTAGTGTCAGCTTATTAATACAGGAGAAAGAGAGGAAATGGTTGAGACTGTAAAGCTTATGTAAAATTATTGTTGATGGAAGCTTTTCTGAGAGCCATAGGTAACAGTACAGACTCAAAGCAATTTGTACCTGTACATCAAATGAATGGCAAGAAGGAAAATGGAGATAACCAATGGAGATATGGAGTTCATAAATACCCTATATGGCACCCACTGGTTATTCACTTACAATATCTATTCTCCACTTTTTTCTAATCATCACTCTTAACCCCAAACCAGGTCTGATTTTATTCTCAAGTCACTGTTTAATTGTGTAGGCCAGTTAAACGAATTTTCCACACCAGACTCTCTTGCAGCTAGAGAATCATGTGACCTAGTTGTCTATATAGAAATTGAGAATGCTATTTTTTTTGTCAAAAAGAAATAAACTTAGCTGGTATTAACCTTTTGCTATCATTCTTCACTTTTCTTTTGGTTGGAATGAAGATGAAATGTCTGGTGTATAGCAGCCATCTTACAACCATGAATTAAAAGGTACTATACAAGCTAAGGATAGTAAACAAAAGGTAGAAGGATCCTAGTTTTTAATGACTTCCTAGATCAACTGTACCAATTATGAACTACACACTTCTGGAGTGCTTGTTATGTGAGAAAATTTCTCACATTTGCTTTGGCCATAGTCAGAGTTTTTGTTGCAAGCCGTCATCACAGTTCCAAGTGGCACAAACTACTTCACCAAATTTTAGTATCAATGAAACAGGTCTATTTTGAGAAAAAAAATGCTTTACAGTTCTGATTTTAAAGATTTGAAGGACCAGCTCAAACTTTTCTTCAGGAACGTACACTGCATGACAAAATTAAGTGTCTCCTTTAAAATGTAGCTCTATATAAAGGATAAAAGAGAAAAGCTTACAAATAGACATCGTGGTGATTTGCTTACTTTAATTGTCAAAGCACTAGCATTAAGAAGTCATTTATTTTTATCTAAATTAAAAACCACTGGATAATATTCCTATAATAATGTCCTACCTCCCCTACTGAAGCTCTCTTGTTGGAGGATGGTGGTCTGAGTAACACTTACAAAATTGGGCAATGCCATGGATTCACCCCCAGAAATCTGTGCCCTGTGATAATTTCTTCTGGTATCCTAGTATAATCAAAGCAGCTGTGACTAGTTCCCTGAATTAACACGTTTCAATTTTAACAATCTTATCGTAAAATGCAGAGTCTTGGTCCAACAGAATGCTACAGAGGAATGAGAAGGTGGATATTGGGAGATTGAGACTTTTCCATATTCTTCAAAGTTTGACATTCCTCCCCGGCTGTGGCTGTTCTAAAACAGGAACTCTAGATAGAATCTAAGTTGGTGGAAAGCTAAAGGAAGAGGAGGAAGCTATGGGCTCCTTTATAGCACTTTCTATGGGGCTCCTTGAGCCTTGCTCTGCAGATGCGCCAGGACTCCATACATTCTATCGGGCTTCTCCACCAAGAAGCACCCATCATCAGCTCTGGAGCTTGGGAAACTTCTTTCTGCCTCAGTCTCCCTGGAAGGAACCACGTGCATCAATAGGCATCACTTCCCCAAGACTCATTTGCAGTCAGAAGGGCCAAAGGTTTCCCATTCCCAGTGATGCTGCGAAACACCCTGCTAGAATTAAATCCAGGTGAAGGATCACCAACACCTTGCATACACACAGGATGGCATACCAAAGATAAAGAGCAGATCTGATGAAATCCACAGGGGAAATTTCAGGTGGCAGGACACAGTCAGGTGAATCATGGTCTTGAGGTTAAATAACACCTAGATTCTCTTACCCAAAAGGTAACCAGGATGGTTATCAGCCATCAATGCCTTGGATTTTAGTTTCGTAACTCGGTGGTGGAAAGGAAGGCAGTACTACAGCAGGACAGCACCCCTCCCTTGGAAGCCCTGATTTTCATCCGGCACCACCTGCCTGTGCCTTGGCTGCCCCTCAGCAAGGTGCCGATGTAGCCAAACCCAGCAAGCGTGTGACAGTCGCCAGAAACACAGCAGAATATGTCAGGCTTCCTGGCCCCTGGCTGCTGCCATCTGGACTCTCCAACACACGTGTTTGGGTGGATTTCTGTGGCCTGGTTTAGAAATGTAAATGTGGCCCAAAACATTCTGGTCCAGTGGCTATCGCTTGCCTTTCCATTTGAGGGAGATAATCATGCAACGAGATCATTTCCATGCTTGTTTTCCTTTTCTGTTACAAACTTTAGATGGCAAAAAATGTGCTTCTCGGTATTTTTTTTTTTTTTTTGGTGGGTACCGGGGTGTCGACCTCAGGACCTTGCGTGCCAGCAGGCGCCCGTGCCGCTGAGTGATATCACCGGCCCCTTTTTCGTATGTGGGTTCTGGGAATCGAACTCAGGCCCTTGCGCTTGCCAGGCAGGCGCTTATGCCGCTGAGCCATCTCACCGGCCACTTCTCAGTATTTTTTAAAGCAGGATGAACAGATGTAAAAGTGCTTTCAGTTCCTTAATAAAGGTGACATTAGGCCAGATTTGATATTACACTAAGTCCCACATAACATTTAAAAATGAGTTTTTTCAACCATAAAATTACTAATTGATCTGTCTTGTAAAAAGATAAAGGAAATGAACACCTATTTGAGTTTCATTTCTGTCAGGCTCCTAATTTCTTATTTTATGGAGTGCAAAATGAATTTTAATGAAGCAGCCTCCAAATTTCAAAATATGCCGTTACCCTTCGGAAGTAATTGGCATATTGACTGCCTTTCCCCTTCATAGTGTCGATCTGACTTTCTAGCCTGGAATTCAATGTTCCATTCCACAGGTTCTCCTGCATACCATTTGAGAGAAATAAATTAGAACAGGGAGGACCTAGACCAGAGTGAAGTCATTCATTTACTCACTCAACAGACATCATGAAACTTGCACTGCGTATCAGCTGAGTGTCAGGTGCTACTGAAGAGAGTAGGGTGTAAAATGGGTGAAAAGTCCCTGTCCCCATGGAGTTTCCATTTTAATGCTGAGGGACAATAAAATAAACACAAAATTATATCGCATTTGAGACATGATCAATGCTATGAAGGAAGGTGACACATATTCGTGGGTAGGGAATGACAGAAGGTAAGATATGTATGTGCTATTTTTCTTTTTTTTTTTTTTACTTTTTACATTGGGGAGCCCAGATAGGCCTCTTTCTAAGCAAATGATATCTGAGTGGAAACCTGAAAGAGAGAGAGTGAGTGATTTTAGAGATGAGAATCACAGATAGAATACCCTTCCTTCTATTTTTTCATATATATAGAGAGAGAGAGAGAAAGAGAGAGAGAGAGAGAGAGAGAGAGAGAGAGAAATGAAGAGTTTTCTTACAAATACCTCTAGTTACTATCTAATCCAGAAGATTACAGAGGAGTTAAGGGAGTGGACCAAATTTGACCTAGAACTTTTCTATCCATGCCAGAATATCATATGTATGATTTTCACAAATCTCTATAATAACTCGCCAAGGTGGATGGTATGATCTTTATTTTACACCTAGTGAAACAGAGGCTTAGGGATGGATGGTAGCTTGGCAGTATAATGTTCATGTTACTTATTGCTGCTTTAAAAACTTCTAGGTTTTGTGGCATAAAATAACAATAGTTTATTTTGCTCATGAATATGTATTCCCTAAAAGGAAGGCTTATGTCTCTGCTCCGTGTGGCATTAGTTGGGGAGAACAATTCAAGGCAGAGGGATCTATTCCCATGATAGCTCACTGCCATGCCTGGCAAGTTAGGGACTATGTGCGATAGATCAGCTGAGGTTGACACCCTCTGGGCACCCATTTTTCTGTGTGCTGTCTGGTCTTCCTCACAGTGTGGTGACTGGGATCCTAGAGCAAGGCTTCTAAGACAGAAAACCTTGAAGAAGAGTACGGCATTATCATGGCGCATCTTACTAGTATGAGATTTTCAGGAAGGTGCTGACACCCTGTCGCATTTTCCCAAACAAAAGATTGTTTTCTGCGTCCATTTATTTAGTCAGTGAGCATTCCCATGTGACTAGCACAAGTGTAAGAACTGCTTTCTCTGGAGTCCATGCTTAAATTTGCATTTTAGCTCTGCTACTCACCCGCTGAAAATATTTAGAATTTATACTTACTTTCCATAGGCCTTCATTTAATTAATTACAAAACACCCATATTCAGGAAGATCCAGAGAACTTCTCAGGCACATAATGAAACCAGTAATACCTACCCTTAAAACTCTGGTACTCAGCCCCATTGTGTAAAACAATCAACCACAAAGCAAATTAGATGGCCCTTTTCCTCCAGAAAATCTGTCAACCTCTCTTTCCAAAGAAGCCCGAAACATGTATACAGTGTCCTTCTTTACAGAGGTAACTCTTGCCCTCTGGTTCTCTACACTCCTAACTCAGTCTCTCACTGCTCCTCCAAACCTCCAAACCTATCCTTTTTGTTCTTTGCAATGTGTGGTCTATCATCAGGGAAAAAAAAAAAAACCTATTCTCTAAGCAGTCTCCTTACCTTCTTTCTCTAAGGTAAAGCAAATGGTTTCCTAAAGTCCTCTCCTCTGATATATATCTCTGTCTCTATCTCTATCTCTGCCTCTGCCTCTGCCTCTGCCTCTGTCTCTGTCTCTATCTCTATCTCTCTCTCTATCATCTCTATCTCTATCTCTATCTCTATCTCTATCTCTATCTCTATCTCTATCTCTATCTCTATCTCTATCATCTCTATCTCACTACCACTAGGCAGCACAGGGCTTTTTGGTGGAGTAGATATCCTTTTTGTTCTTTGTTACTAGGTCTGTATCATTTCTTCCCCCTCTATCCCCAAATTCAATGTCCTTTGAACCAGATTCCATCAGACTATGCTGCCTGCCAGTCTTTCTAGACACAGTCACCTGTCAGTGCTCCTGATTGCTTCACGCCCTTCCACAAGGCTTTAGCACCTGGCTCATTCACCAGATGTTTATCTCTACCACTATCCCCATCACCACGTTACATGGTTTCACCTTTATTCATAGATGATCCATTCACCATTCTGACCTCTAATAATAATTTATCCTCCCTGTTATAGTCTGTTCAGGCTGCTGTGAGGAAAATTCCATGGACTGGGTAGCTTAAGCAACAAATACTTATTTATTACAGCACTGTAGTATGAGAAACCCAAGACTAAGGCCCTGGCAGATACAAAATCTGATGAGGGACAATTTTCTGATTCATAAAATGCTATCTCCTTGCTGTATCCTCACATGATACGAGGATGAGAAAACTCTATGGTATTTCTTTTAAATGGGCACTAGCCAAGTATAGTGGTGGACATCTGTAATCCTAGCACTCAGGAGGCTGAGGCAGGTGGATCTCTGTGAGTTCAAGGCGAGCCTGGAAAACACAGTGAGACTCTGTCTCAATAAAAAAACAAAACATAAGAAGAAAAGACACTAACTTCATTGATGATGACTTTACCCCCCGCAAGATCTAATTAACTCCACAAAGATTCGCCCCTTAATATAATCATGAATTTTGTGGGGACATTACACAAATAAGTAGGCCACAATAACCTCTCTTTCAACAATGTGATTTTTATCACATCTCAACTACATACTCTTTTAAATATATCCTGGGTATCACATCTTTCTGGATTACGTCCATCCAAACTTAAATTTCAATAATTCTTAGATTCGCTTTTTTTTATCATCTCTTTCATGTGACCACTTACTTCCTTACCTAGAGAGAGAGTATCCCATAGTCCATTCCTAATAGTCACTCCTTTGAATATTCTGTTAACAACTTGACCTTCACTACCTACACATTATTTTCATATTGTTGCTGTAACAAATTACCCCAGTCTTTTGCTTTAAAATAATACTTATTATATTATAGTTCTGGGAGTTAGATATCTGGCAGGTTCTTAGCTGAAAGTTCTAGAGAAGACTCCATTTCCAGGATGATTCAAGTGGCCAAATCCAGTTCCTGTGCTTATAGGAATGAGGTCACCTTTCCCTTGCTAGCTGTTGGCTGGAGGCTGCTCAGAGCCCTGGGACATCTCTCTCTAGTCCTCCCATGTGGGCCACTATTTTTCAGAACAGATAAGGTATGTTAAATCTTTCTCACATTTTAAATTTCTTTGATGTTTCCTTTTGCTTCATCTCTCTGCTTTTAATGTCTCAAGTGATTACACTGAAGCCACTGGGTAATTCAGAATACTCTTCCTATCTTAATGTCATCTATTTTGTAACCTTTATTATACTTGCAGTGACTCTTTTAGCAGAACCTAGGTGAGTGTCTAACTGAATAATCAAGGGATGGAAATCTTGGAGTGATGTCTTTCTTTAGAATCTTGCCCTGCTGGGCATGGTGGTACACATATGTAATCCCAGCACTCTGGAGGCTGAGGCAGGAGGATTGCTGTGAGTTCAAGTCCAGCCTGGGCTACATAAGCAAGTTCAAGGCCAGCTTGTCCTACATAGTGAGACCCTGCCTCAACAAAAAAAAAAAAAAAAAAAAAAAAATTGCGCACCATCACCCATGCAATTTTTACAAAACAAACTCTAGTTCTGCTTAAACTCAAGTCTTCATCCTTCTACAACTGTTCCATAGCACCTCAGTGTAGTTAGAGAAAAACATACAATGTGCTAATCAGGCTCTTTTTGAACTTCTGATGACAAACCTTAAATAGGCCTCAACATAGCCCAGTCTGGATAAAATGATTATTCCACACTTCCCTAGACAATTACTGCTTCTAGTCTCCCAAGATGACATTTCACACCTTTTCCTGCCCTCACAACTCTAATCCTTTTCGTAATACTCTATGTCCAGATGATGACCTCTAGTCTTATTTCGTCAGAGGGAAGATATGAAACAATCAGAAGAAAACGACTGCATTTCCCTTTCATCATATCCAGTCATCTGTATGCACCTTTATACACGTGCAGCCTCCTTCCTCCTATTTCACATTGGCTGCCCTTAACTGCAACTTCCCATGAAGATAATCAGTATGCGCCCCGCTTGCCTATTCAGTGACTTTCCTGTTTGCCATTATCCTTTCTCCCTTTCATTCTCTCTGTACTTATTGTTACCATCACTATATGAAAACATCTCCCATTGTTAAAAGAATCCTCCCTGGACTTTGCTTAATTAGAGGTATATTGCTTCTAGGTGCAAAGTAATGTGTTTGGGTCCCCTTACATTATAATATGCTAGAATTTGCCTGGTAAGGCATGAAAGATAAAGAAGTATTCAAGTATTCAATGTTCAATAATTTAGAAATATTAAATTAGGGCTTGGAATGAGGTATGTCTCTGAGGTAGAGCAGGAGGATGTATGAGGCCCTGAGTTCAATCCCCAGCACTGTGGAGAAAACGACAGAGAGAGAAGGAGGGAGGGAGAGAGAGAAAGAGAGAAATTAACTTAGTGAAACTCTGAAATTGAAAGTTTTCTATTTCGCTTCTGTTGGTTTTTCTAGTCTGGACAGATTTCCTTTTCTGCATTCCCACCAAACAGCCTCTGCCCTTAAATTCCATAAAAACCTACATCATTGCTCCCTCTCTACTTAACTTTACAACAAACACCCCAGAGAGTTGTCTACACTTGCTACTTCTCCCTTAATAGTTATTTCTTTTCTTGAACACGTTCTAGTCAGGCTTTGTCCCTGTAATTTACTGATATTCCACTTTTCAAGGTCACCATGGACCTCCAACATGCCAAATTCTCAGCAGCATCTGACAAAGCTGATAAATCCCTTCCACTTAACATCCCCCTTTATTCATGTCCTGCATCAGTGTACTCCCCTGGCTTTTCTTCCCCATCAGTATTTGCTCTTTTTAGCTTCCTTGGTTCAATTCTCCTTCTGTTTTCTGACTTCTATTTTTTGTGTGTGTGTGTGTGTGTGTGTGTGGGTACCAGGGGTCGACCTCAGGACCTTGAGCACCAGCAGGCGTCTGTGCTGCTGAGTGATATCACCGGCCCTTTTTTCGTATGTGGGTTCTGGGAGACGAACTCGGGCCCTCGTGCTTGCCAGGCAGGCGCTTAGGCTGCTAAGCCATCTCACTGGCCCTGTTTTCTTACTTCTAAAATCAGATTTCTTCATTAGGAGGTTTTAGTTTTAAAAAATCAACTCATACATTAACATCTTTTGCCTTAAAAGAAAAACACAATAACATATGTGACATACGTTCACCACCACTGTCCTGGGGCGTCTCCTGCATTTCCTACCAACTATGCTTTCTTCTCTAAATTGTGGAGTAACAGGCTAAATTTCCCATCGTAATCATTACCACTCATCCTGGCAAGCACAGTAACTCTCTTTTTACCTGTTAATCCAGAGCTATGAGGAGCCCAAAGTGGCTGGGTAGCAGTTACAAATTCAAGTTCAATGGAATTATTGTTCTTTTTCCTGGTGAGCCAGCATGACATTTTGGATCTTTCAAAAATAGTGTCAGTTCAAAGTCAGTGAACAGTAATCCTTCCAAAGTCCGATTACCCTCCCCACCCTATGCACAGTCACCCTGGTCAAAACCTGCAAGTTCCTCTGGAAATGGCTAGGAGAAAGATTAAGAGTATAAAGTTCTGCCAGTGCCCTGAGGCTTTTCCTCAAGGGGACCCAGCCTGTCCTTCATTTGAGAAGTTCCAAACTCGTTAACTGGTTCAAGTCTGGAATTGACTATGGGACTTTGGCTCTGTCTTTATGATTCAGTTAGATTTTGTTCCCTTGATCTAGAACTCTTCAGTTACACAGATCAGGAAAGAAATTTAGTAGACTTCCTATTTGACTTCTAAACCCCAGTGATTAACTAGTCAACACCGTAGTGTAGGTCTCTGTGAGCCAATACCGTTCTACCTGCTCCTTTGACTCTGTTGTACATCGTGGTAACTGTCCCCACCTTTCCCTTACAGCTAAATTCCACCACATTGTCCCTGCCATCCTGAGATTAAATTACTCCCATTGTATTTAGGTTTACAATTTAATGATAGCAGTTTCCACTGTGCTTTCTGAACTACAGAAAAGACCAATAATAGAGCTCTTCAGAGATGTTTTTGCTTCCTTTATAAATTCATTCTCACAGTTCTGGTGAAAGGTGTGTTCTCTGAAAACTGCCAGTATGGGAGAGAAGACTTTAAAGGATAAATCACCTCTAACTTTCCACTGTAAGTGTTTTTGGATATCTTTTTTCTAAAGTATACCAATATAGATCTGTTTTTTAATTAATTTAATGTACAGAACCTTTTGCTTCATGTTTCACCCGACCAAAGAAACAAATACTGTAATTGGTGCTCTTTCCAACCACCTGTGTAAATCTGTTTTATGTTGCTGTAAAAAAATACTTGAGGCTAATATTTATAAATAAAAGAGATTTATTTATCTCACAATTGGGTGGGCACCATTAATTTAGGCTTTGATAAAAGTTTCATGGCAGATGAGAGTACAATGGTGGGAGTGTCCACAGAAAATATCACACACCAAGACAGGAAGCCACAGAGATGAAGGGTTCAGGCTCACTCTTTTATAAAAATCTACTCCATTCTCATGGGACCTAAATCACTCCATGACACTGATATTAATCTCTCCAGAGCCCCCAATAACCTAACTACCTCCCAGGAGGCCGTACTTCTCACATTGCCATATTGAGGACCACCTTTCTGGTACACGAAACTTTAGGGACACTCTGAGATCATATTCACCCATAATATCCCCAAAGCTACAACGCTAAGTCCAGCATCTTTTGCTTAGTAGGTTTCGTATTCTGTCTTAACACTTTAACCAATTACTTCAAGTAGGCGCCAGCACACTTAGGAAAGCAGAGGGAAGGAGGTGTACTCTGGATCTTATGGCTGCAAACCATCAACATAGGTTATTTTCCTTCTTTGATTGCAGTAGAAAGACCTCATTTTCATAACATATTACTCTCAATACTTTCTTTTAAAGACACTTTTCATTAAAGATTCTCTCACGAGGTGTTTGGGAACTGGGAGGCTAAGGTGCTTGGGTCCTGACTCTTCCATGAACTTAATTGTGTGACCTTGGGCAGGTCATTTAACATCTCTGTGCTTCAGGGTTCCTGTCTTATAAAATGGGAGTGATACCTACCTCACAGGATTGTTGTGGGGATAAATTAGAAATAACGTCTGCAAAGCATTAAAGGTTCTTGAAGATGCATATAAATACAAAATAATATCTATTAAATTTATTTTATTTGTTAAAAAATAAATTCTGCCTGACCCAAATGTATGTTCCTTTCACGAGTATGCACACCTTTAATAATATATGCTTTTACACATATTCTTCCGATTTCTGACTGTACAAATTAGAGAAATCTGTAATTGTTTTGGAGTGTAACACACATCCTCATGGATTGCAATTTTTTTAACCTATAAGAGCTTGCTGAAACTGGAGTCTAGATATAGGTCTAGAAAGATAGAGGAGTGGCAGGGATGAATCAGCAGTGTTTTGTAAAGCTACTACCCCAGCAGCGGCCACCACTCTTTCCTTAGGCAAGGCAGGGTTAATCTATCCACATGGGACTAGAGCGGCTGCTTCTACTGGCAAAAAAGAATAATCAGAATGTAGAATTTAGGGGTTTCAAACCCAAAATCCCAGAACAAATTCATAAAACTCATCCTTATAGTTCTGTCCCTCTATAACACTTGTTACCCAAATCTGTACAAGTCATGGTTCTGAATGGTCCCCTTACTCCTAAAATGGCGCCTTCCTAACATGGCACCTTCCTAACATGGAGCCTACACAAAGGACAACATTCTGTCCCACCCAAAGAGACTTCCTTGTTCTTGTCCAGTCCCAAAAATGAACTTTCCGCTTCCTTTTCACACACCTGCAAAATATTGTGTAATCCCTGAGTCATACAACCCCCTCTGTTGTGATGCCCCCAAGCTTAGGTAAAACGCTATATATAAAGTACTCTCTCGCGCTTCCTCTGAGGATCTCTTGCACTCTATTGCAATACTCCCGCGCCAGCAATAAAGGCTTCCTCTGATTTTACTCCATGTCTTTACTCACGCCAAACCTAACAGTTCTCCGGAGAAATGGAACCAATAAGTTGTATGTATATGTGGGGTGATCCATTTTAAAGAATTGGCCTATAGCTGTTAAGGTCGGTAAGTCTGAAATTCACAAAGCAATCCAGTAGGCAGGAAGCCAAGGAAAGAGTTGATATTGCAGCCCAAAGGCAATCTGGACACAGAATTCCTTCTCCTTGAGGGAATGTCAGTCTTATTTCTCAAAGTCTTCATCTTTTTAGATGAGGCCCTTCCATATTATTAAAAGTAATGTCAAATGGACCTAAGAGATATTTTCATGGGAACCGTTTGCCTTGAGTGTTATCCAAAACCATGTACCATGGCCTAGCCAAGTTGATACATAAATTTAGTCATTATAAAAACCTGGGAGTCATCTTTGGTGTCTTTTATTCTCATCACACATCAGATTCATCATTTCTCCTTAGAAATCAGATCCTGATTCTGATCAATTATCACATTTGTCATTATCATTATCCTGGTATAAACCGACATCATCGCTCATCTAAAGTTTCTAAATGGTCTCTTTCTACTTGCCTTCTCCCCACTTGCCTCCTCACCTTTGTATCTATTATTTATGCAACAACAAAAATGGTCTTTTTAATAGCCTAACTTAATCATTCCATTCAGAGGTCACCGTAAAACCCAAAGCAAAATCTAAATTTGATATCATTGACTGCAACCCAACTCAGTCTAGCCCTAATTCTCTCTTCCTATGACTTCATTTAACATTAAGCATTTCCTCTCATATGCTAATATCTGCTTGAAGTTGTCTTTGTTCTTTATGTCTAGAAACCTCCTCCCCTAAATGTTCCTATGGCTCTGTTCAAATCATTGCTTAGAAATCATCTCTTTAAAGGTCTTTCTGGATTATCTTGTTTAAATTAGCATTGCACATCATTCCATTAAACTAATTAACTTTTCTTCATAGACCTACTACTGTCTTGCTTCATATTAAATATGTGTTTGTTTAATGCCTGCCTTCCAAAGTAGAAAAATATTTCAAGAGGACAGGCACTAGTATGTCTTATTTCCTGTCAAACACCAAGGCACTAGAAGGAAGCCTAATATACATGAAGGCCCAATTGTTTTTACCAAGTGAAAAAATGACATTAATAATAGTAATAATAATATTCTAGAGTTAGTACTTCTAGGGTTGTTGAGAAAGTTAAATATGATAATGTGTGAATACCAGAGACTTCTAATTGTCTCTGAATTTTATTTCTTATATGTTCCCATACTAATATAATTTCTAATTTGTATTTGAGCCTATGGCTTCCCAGAATAAAGACTCTATTTTCTGACCTTCCTTGTAGTTAGGAAAGTTTATGTGACTGAGTTTCAGCCAATGAAGTGCAAGCAGGGGGCTACATGCAACTCGTGGGAAAATGATACCCAAAAGAAGTGGGTAGGGGGAATTCCCTGCCTTATCATTCCTTGTAGACTGGAATTTGAGCATGATGGCATGAAGTGACCACAAGAGTAGACCTGAACCATGGAAGATCACAAGATACTTAGAGAACTGCTACCATAGTGTGACACACCATGCACAAACTACTGCCTCCAGACTTGTTGAATTTGATAGAAAATACATTTCTATATTCACTTGTCTTAGTTACTTTTCTCTCATTGCTGAGAGAAAATACCCACCACCCAAAATTAAAGGAAGAAAGCTTTATTTAGCTCACATTTTGTAGAAGTTTCAGTCCATAATCAGCTGGCTCCAAGGCAGGGTGGCACATGGCCAAGGGACAACTCTTCATGGTGGTGAAGACAGCAAAAGCAACAAGGAAAGAGAAACAAAACACTTTCATCCCTTATACCCTAGGTTGGGTGTAGCACTCACACCCTTAATGCCAGCCAGAACTATGCCAAACCAATCAGTGGAGTGATTTACTAATCACACACCCTTAATCCTAGCATCACACACTCTAGATTCAGCCACCTCTGAAAAAGTCCCATGACCACATGAGGCTTTTGGGGGGACATCTAGACACAAACTGTAACATCACTCTTTTCATATTACTTGTTATGGGTTATATCTAGATGTCCCCCCAAAGCCTCATGTGCTCATAGGTAGGACATTTGGGAGATGATTGGATCATGGGTCCATGATACTGGATTAGTCCACTGATTGGTTTAGCAGAGTTCCGGATATGTGTGATGGACTTACTGAAGAGGAAAGACCCACCCTGGGTGTGGGTAGCACCAACTAATAGGCTTGTAACCTGGATGGAATAAGAACGGACAGCAAAAGGAAGTCTTCCTTCTTCTTTCCTGCCATGACCCTATGCCATGCCTCCCTGTCTTGGAGCCAGCTGATTAAGAACTGAAACCTCTACAAACTGTGAGCCAAAATAAACCTTTTCTTCTTTAAATTGTGGGTGTCAGATATTGTGTCTCAGTGATAAGAAAATAACTAAGGCATTACTATAACAAAATATCCAGGATTGATTAACTTAATAAAGAAAAGAGGTTTATATAGCTCACAGTTCTGGAGGCTTTATCACTGTGATAAAGACCTCACAGTGCTTGGCATCAACAGTGGGTCATATTAGGAACAAGAGATCACATGGTAAGACAAGAAGCCAGAGAAGCCAGGGAGTGGCCAGGTTTGTTCTTTCGTAACAACCCTCTCATGAGAACAAACCGGGGGTTCCACTATATACTACCATAATTTCTTCCAGGGGCAATGCTTTTAATTACCTCCCACAAAGGATCGAACTTTTAAAGTTCCCAGCATCTCAATCCTGCCTCACTGAGACTCTAGCCTCGAACATATGAATCTTTGATGGACAAACCACATCCAAACTCTATCATTCAACCCATGCCCACAGACTTCAAGTCCTGCATGAATTCCATGTCCAACGGTCCCAGGGTCTTAAGCCATTCAAATGTTGCACAAAAGTCCAAATGCAAAGTCTACTCTAACACTAGGAAATTTTTAACTGTGAGCCATTAAAAAAAAAGATATGGGGTCGGTGAGATGGCTCAGCAGCGTAAGCGCCTGCCTGGCAAGTGCTAGGGCCTGAGTTCAACTCCCGGAACCCACATACGAAAAAAGGGCCGGTGATATAGCTCAGCAGCACGGGCGCCTGCTGGTGCGTGAGGTCCTGAGGTCGACCCCTGGTACCCACAAAAAAAAAAAATATGGCCTTCTAAACTACAATGATGGGCCAGGCACAGAGTAAACATTTTTATTACAAAAGGGAGAAGTAGGAAACGAAAAAGGAGTAATTAGCACAAACCAAGTCCAAACCCACAGGGGCAGATATTGAATCTTAAAGCTCCAAGTCCAATATCCTGTAGTAAGTCATTAAGACTTCAAGCAGCCCTGTTCTTGTAGCAATGCTGGTGTCTTAGATACTTGCTCATTGTTATGACAAAATACCCAACATCTACAGCTTAAAAGAGAAGAGGTGCATTTTGGCTCACACTTTGTAGAGATTTCAGTCCATAGTCAGCTGGCTGCAAGGCAGGATGCCATGGTGTCAGAGCGTAGTGGAAGAAAGCTGTTCATGGCATGGTGGACAGTAAGCAGAGAGGAGTCAAGGAAGGAACCAGGAGGGAGATAAACCCTTCTAGGCTACCTCCCCAGTAAACTGCCTCCTCTAACTAGTCCCCACCTCCTGACAGTAAATCAGCTATAATGCCCACATAATCCAATCACTTTGCAAAGGTCCACCTCTGATCACATGAAGTTTTAAGGGGTTAGCTAGATATAAACCATGACAGCTGGTCATTACCAGATGGTTGATCTTTCACGCTGCATGCCGGTATCAGTAACGTTCCTGGGTGGGTGTTGCAGGCTGCTAGTTGCTCTCCCTTTCCACATCTCCAGTGCAGCTGCTGCTTCCTTCTCACCGCGTCACTAGGCATCATCCCACTTGGGGCTTTCTGCAGAGGATTTGACCTTGTGCCAATCTTCTGTCTGACCTCCCGGACCTTCTTTTGAAATCCCAGTGGAAGCTATCATGACCAAAAATTCTGGCATTCTGGGCACTTGCAAAACCAGAACTGTGTAGATGCCACCAAGGCCTGCCATTGGCATGAGTGGTGCCTGATCTCACTCGAACTATGGCTGCAGCCGAGGAGCACTTCATTTGAAACAAGGAGTGGAATTCCAAGGCAGTCTTGGGAAGCAAGCCTGTGGAGGGCACCTCCGGGCCCTTCCCTGAAATAATTCTGCCACCGAAGGTCTCTGGACCTGTGATGGGAGGGGCAGCATTGAAGATACCTGAGATGCTGTGAAAGCTTTTGTCTAATTGCCCCAGTGCAAAGCAGCTGGCTCCCTTTTACCTTCATGAATCTCTTCAGAAAGCAGTAGCTCAGCCACACTCTTGAAAGCTTTTTCCCTGTTCCTTCTCTGGCTAGCTTGCACATTTTCCAAATCTTTCCACTCTGTTTTCTTTGCTTTCTAGTCTTACTGTAAAGCCGACTAAAAGCAGTGAATAATGTCCATGTCACACTTTGAATGTTTTGGTGTTTTGAAATTTCTTCTACCACATAAACCAGTCCACCACTTTTAATTCCATTTTCCACCAAGTTTTAGGAGAATGGGGTAATGCAGTGAACTTATTTGCCATGGAAGGCCTTTGCTTTACAACCAGATCCTCATTTCCATCTGACACTTCTGTTGTCCCCTCTTAACCTTCACAAGAATCACCCATAGTGCTCTGTTTACACCATTCTAAGACTATTTTTAAAGACTTTTGTTCCAGATTCTTCCAGCTTCTGCCCAGAATCCAGTTCCAAAGCTGTTTCCACATTTTGAAGTAAAGTTAGAGTAATGAGCCCAGCCCCTTGATACAAAATTTCTGTGTTAATCAATTTTCCACTACCGTAACAACATACCCAAAGCTGGGTATTTTTAAGAAAAGTGTATTTATTTCACAGGGTTGGAGATTGAAAGTCCAAACAGCACAATGCTGGCTTTTGCCAGCACTTTTCTGGATGTGTCAACTCACGACAAATGTCATCACAATGGCCGGAGCACGTGGAAAAGAAAGCAATCCCGTTACAAGATAGGAAGCCAAAGGGGCAGGGCCAGGTTTGCTCCTTTATTATGAACCATTATGAGAAGTAATTCAAGGTTTTCGTAATTCCTTTCAAGAGCAGTTCCCCTAAGGACCTAAAGACATGCCTTTAGACTCCATGTCTTAAAGGCCCATGACCTCCAACATCAACACATGAATGATCAAGCTTCCAACACGTGAATACTTGGGGACATCTTCAAACCATATCAGAATCACAGCTTCTGTTAATTTAACTCAATGTTATTTTTGAGTTGTCTGTTCCTTGAAAGCATATTTATTCCCCACAATTTTAACATGTAAATTGATTGATACAAACTTTGGCCCATAGTAAGCCTACAGTAAATATTATCTTTTATTTTGTATTCTTATGGTTATTTTACTTCTCCTATTTCTTTATGTTCTTGTTAGCACCATTGTTGTCTATTACGTACTATGCCAAATGCTAAGAAAAGAGTACATACATATATAAAATTAGGGAGATATCCCCCAGAGAAAGATGACCAATTAAGGAAACAATATTTGTGTGTGTGTGTGTGTGTGTGGGTACCGGGGGGTCGACCTCAGGACCTTGCGTGCCAACAGGCACCTGTGCCGCTGAGCGATATCACAGGCCCCTTTTTCGTATGTCGGTTCCGGGAGTCGAACTCGGGCCCTTGTGCTTGCAAGGCAGGCGCTTACGCCGCTGAGACATCTCACCGGTCCAAGGAAACAATATTTGAAGTAATTTCTAAACAACAAACTGAAAGTACCCACTATTCTATATCTTGTATTGACAGGATATAAGCAGCTTATAATTACAACCCCTTTATTTAATATTCCATATAATGCTTTTGTATGCATTTCAAAATCTTTACCCTCTATACTATACATGTTTTACAGTGCTAGTCAAATGGTAAGGATAACACCACAACAGCAAAATAAATATGTATTTTGAGAGTTCTTTCTTGGGACATGTCTATTCCTGCAATATCAGTAGTTTTGTTGATTTCTTGATTTTTTTCATTGTTATGTTTATTTTGATGTATTTATTATTCAGTACTGGGGAATTAACTTGGGGACTTCATGCTGAGCTGCAATTCTAGCCCTTTTTAAAAAATGTTACTAAGTCACTACCTTGCCCAGACTAAGCTCCAACTTGCCACCTTCCTGTCTCAGCCTCCAGGAGTTCTGGGATTACAGGCATGTGCCACCTGGCTTGTTTATTTTTTATTTTTATTTTTTTTGTGGGTACCGGGGGGTCGACCTCAGGACCTCGTGCGCCAGCAGGTGCCCGTGCCGCTGAGCGATATCACTGGCCCCTTTTTCGTATGTGGGTTCCGGGAGTTGAACTCGGGCCCTCACGCTTGCTGGGCAGGCGCTTATGCCGCTGAGCCATCTCACCGGCCCTGGCTTGTTTATTTTTATGTGGAAGTTTTGGACTCTTGATATTGTCCATAAAACTTTCTGGAAATAAATTAACCTTAAACTTTCTCCTGAAAGTTCTCTTTACCTCTAGCATTAGACTTAGCATTTGCTCACAGCTTATTTAATACTGATTCTTGATGTTTATCTTGATACCTTCTCATATTAATGACCGTTTTAAATAAAATTTTAACATGTCACAGCCAAGTTCATTTCTTTGTAGACATACCTCTGAAAGTAAAATGGAAATCCAAAGGTGAATATTTGACCTCTAAAAATTTGACTTACAAATTTTAAATTTCAAGGAAGACTGTGTAATGAAAACAAAATGTATACATGAAATTAACAAACAAATGAAAGATACAAACTACCTCACAGTAAATGATTTTGGGGCCTAAAAGGAAATAGAAAAATAAGATTTTTGTAATATTAATCTACTATGATGTATCCACTGCCTAGCTTTTCTTTGCCACATTCTAAAGCAGCAACCCTCTCAGTGACCATATAATTCAAATCTTTCTTTGGAGAAATATGTGATAGTAATTGCATGCATTCTGAAGCATCTCATTTTATGCCCCCCAAATGTAAGATTTACTTTGAATGATAAATATGGCTATGAAATGGAGTGTTTCTGGCATTCACAGATCAAATGTAACTGGGGAGGAATAACTCAGATGCATCCTGATGTTTTATATTTCCGCACACTAATATTTGCTTCACACCATATGTCAAAGTAACACAAGAATGTGATAATGTAGAACAGCCCCGTGGTTTTCCCCTTCAACATCTGGTCTTCTGAGAAAGCCTAGCACTGCAGAGGTTCATGTTTAAGTCCCAAGATTGGTGGAATAACCAAATGCCTTTATGAGGGGGTAGCAGAGGAGGGCTGGAAAGTCTTTTTCCTATCATAAAATTGGCATCGGTGAATACTGTGATAATCTCAATGGAATCGAACAGAGCTAATAGTTCACTGGACCCTCCCTGAAATGCCACACAGGATGGTCATTCACAGAACAGTAAGGAAAACCAGACGTCCGCCAGCCTTTTAAACGGTGACACCATTCATGCCGGCTGACTCTAGGCAATAGGTAAGAGCACAGATTCCTAGGGAATAATAGCACAGCCTTTTGCTAGAGTTTGGTTGCCTACTCTCTAGAGAAAAATCCAAGACTACATTCACTGGATTGATGGTATTCATGACATATGCTAATTTCTTCAATCCTTAAAGCAAAAGTACGCTTTCATATTTTGTACTGCCCTGCACATATAAGCTAGTTATGCTTGTTTTCTTCATTTCTTTACCTGTTCATTATTCTTCAAGCTGGTGCAATATAGTTCTACCCTACCACTTCATAGAAGTTACTTACCTAGTTCCCAAAGGATCACCGTATAAGTTAAACTTAATATAACTTTTCCTATCTTTATCATTAACATTGTTGACCTCTCTCTACTTCTTGGGATGCTTTTTTTCCCCATTGGATTAAGTGGTATATTTCTCTGTTTTTCTGGCTGCTCTTTCTAAGTCTTTATTGTTATCTCTCCACTTTTTCTAGACCTTCAAATTTGGATATTTGATAAAACTGTGGTCTTAGGCTTTCCCTTTTCTGTCTAGATTCATTTTTGGATTATATAAGTTTTCGTCAGAATCCCAATTATGAATCACACGTATGCTGCATGTGCTGTTATTCTCTGCCCATACTGTTCCATGTGGCTTCGTGGCATAAAATCTGATCTCTGTGAATTGTGTCAGTGGATCCCTCATGCTTTGGGTGATGGTTTGATTTTGTTAATAGAAGCTACTATGAAGAAAAGGAGTGGGGAAAGGAAAGAGAGCTGGGACTCATTATTATTATTCATGACTATTTGCTTTAGAGAAGTCATAGATTCAGAACAAAATTGAGTGAAAGGTACAAATATTTTCCATATATCTGTATTTTCACCCTCCCCATATGAACACATATATAGGCTCCCCCATGATGAACATCTCCCACCAGAATGGTATAATTGTTACTCTCGTTCTACAATGACACATTATTATCAGGCAAAGTCCATGGTTAGAATTAGAGTTTACACTTAGTAGTGTACCATGAGTTTGGACAAATATATAATGGCATATATTTACCACAATATTATCATATATATTAGTTTCACTACATTAAAAACACTCTGTATTTTAGTTATTTAATATTCTCTTTCACAAACCTCTGGAAACCACCATCATTTTTACTTTCTATAGTTTTGTGTAGAGTTAAAATTTAACTATTTTGGGTAAAAACAAGGAGTATAACTGCTGGATCTTATTTTAAGAGTATGTTTACATTTGTGAGAAACTACCACAATGTCTTCCAAGTGGATGTACCATTTTGCATTTCCACATGAGAGTTCTTTTCAGGGTTTGACATTTTCAGTGTTCTGGATTTTGATCATGATAATTGGGTGCAGTAGTTAGGGTTAACATCTTTTTATAATGCTTATTTTTTCTCTATATATCTTTTTTGATGAAGTGTCTATTAAGGTCTTTGGCCCATTTTATAATTAGGTATATGATTTTTTGTTGTTGTGAAGATTTCTTTGCGTATTTTAGATAATAGTTCTTTAGTATATATGTTTTGGACAATATTTTCTCTCTTCTGTGGCTTGTATTTTCATTCTGACACTTTCTTTCACAGAGCAGAAGTTTGCAGTTTTAATGTAAACTAGCAGTCTTTTCTTTTATGGGTCACATCATGATTGTATCTAAAAAGTCATCATCAAACTCAAGGTCATCTAGACTCTTCGGTTATATTCTATGAGTTTTGTAGTTTTGTATTAATTAATTTTTGTGAAGTTGTAGCTAGATTCATTTTTTAAAGTGTGGATATCCAGTTGTTTCAATACCATTCTTAAAGACCATTTTTCCTCCATTGTATTGTTTTTGTTTCTTTGTCAAAGATATTAGTATGTTTGTATCTCTGGAATATTTTGTGCCATTGATTTATTTGTTTATTTTTTCACAAATGCCACATCATCTTGCTTATTTTTCCCACAGTGTAGGTCTTGAAGTCAGGTAACATTAGTCCTCTGATTTTGAATTTCTCCTTGAATATTGTATTGGCCATTGTGGTTCTTTCGTCTCCAGATATAAAATTTAGAGTGAATTCATTTATACCTATGAAATAACTTGATGGGATATTAATTGGGATTACATTGACTTTATAGACCAAGTTGAGAAGGCCTGACATTTTGACAATATTGAAACTTCCTATCCAAGAACATGGAATATCCCTCCATTTACTTATGTTTCCTTTGGTATTTTTATCACAGTTTTTTAACTTTCTTCATCAGTAAATTATTTGCATTTTGTTAAATTTATAATAATTTTTTTGTGTTCTAATGTAATATGTTTTAATGTAAATGATTTGTCTCTTTAATTTCAAATTCTCCTTGTCTATTGTCAGTATGTATTAGCTTTGTGTCTTGCAATCTTGCTCTAATCACTTCAGTCTTATAAATATTTTTATTTTCCTTATTACATAATACATTAGCTAGGGCTTGCAGTATGATTTTGAAAAGGAGTGATGAAAGGAGACCTCCTTCTCTGGTTCCTGATCTTATAGAGTGTGTGTTCATGGTGAGAAAGCTTCAAGCTTCTCATCATTAAATATGATGTCAGGTTTTTGTACATGTTCTTTTAACAAATTGAGAAAGTTCCTTTCTTCATTTATTTTCTGACATATATATTTTTAAATTATGAATGGCTGTTGAATTTTGTCAAATGCTTTCTGCATCTGTGGATATGATCATGTGATTTTTCTATTTTAGGCTGCTGTTATGATAGATTTTACTAATTGATTCTGGAATGTTGAGCCAGCATTGCATACCTGGGATAAATTCCACTTGATTGATTTTTCTGCACTGTTAAATTCACTTTACTAACTTTTTTGAGGATTTTTATATCTACATTGATGATAGATATTGTTCTCTAGTTTCTTGCTCTTCTAAGACCTTTGGTCTTGATGTTAGACTAATGCTAGGCTCGTATTTGCCTCTATTCTTTGAAAAATGTTGTAGAAATTGATATAATTTCTTTTATATGAGAAACCTGAAATATAAATAAAGAGCAAAATAAAAGATAGATGATAGGAATTAGGGAGAGTTTTTTCAAATGGAAAAGGGAATAAAAAATGGAGGGAGGAGTGAAGGAGGGAAGGCAAAGGGATAATAAAAGATAATTAAAGAAAAAATAGAAATAATAGAGGTAGAACTTTTGCAACTGGGAAGGGGAGTGACCCCTTCCTAGTTGCAAAAGTTCTATTTCTGTTAGTTGGAGGAAGTAGGGAGGGAGGGGAGAGCAAAGGATGAAAGGAGAATTAAGGTGTGTTACATACATGTACAAACTCCCCCACAATAATAGAACAACCACACATGTACTACAAATATGTACTAATAAAAAATATAAAAAGTAAACAATATTCCCAAATATTAAAAAACATTCTCAATAAAAGTCACAAAATCAGAAAAAATTGTGGAAGACAAAAATTCACAGAAGAAGAAATGGACAATCTGAATAGGCCTATATTTTCTATTTCTTTGTCCTTCTCTTCTCATCCTGGTTTCCCCATTATATGTATGTCACATCTTTTTTAGTTGTCCCACAGTTCTTAAATATTTTGCTCTTTTTCACTCTTTTTCTTTCTGTTTGTCTTCAGTTTTAGAGGTTTCCACTGAGGTAACCTCAAGCTCAGAGACTATTTCATTGTTTGTTCCCAGTCTTTAATAAGCCATTCAAAGCTATGTCATTTCTATAACAGTGATTTTTTTAACTCTATCATTTCTTTTTGTTTTTTTTCTTAGAATACCCATCTTTGCTTTGCTATGTACTTTATACATTAGAGTCCTTGGCATATTAATTATAGTTACTTTAAATTCCCAGTTGTATACTGCCAACATTACTTTTGCATCTGAATCTGATCCTAATGTTTCTCATATCAAACTGTGTTTCTTAACCTCTAGTATGTCTTGAAATTTTTTCTTGATATTTGGACATGATATGCTGGGCAAAAGGAACTTCTGCAAAATAAATCTTGAAATCTGGGAAGAGAAAATATGTTCTGTAGTCTGTGATGACATCTCCCCCCTTCATATTTAATGAGGATGACCTCCGGAACTGTGAATTCCCCAAGCGCCCCTAAATTCTAGGATCCTGTACTTGTTTTCCTAGAAAGAAGCATGAGAGATGCTTCCTTGGTGCTCACTGATGCTCATCTATTTTTCTGAGCAAGTCTCTATTGTAATTTAAGTCTTGGCAGATTCTGGTAACTTCTCCTCCCTCTTTATCCCTCAAGCCTAGGTATGGCAGCAATTTTAAGTGGTTGCAAGTTCCAGAATATTTCTCCAATTTTTGCGGAGTTCCCTAAACCAGCCAGTAAATTTGTAAATAGTTCATTCAATAAAGTCTTTTCAAGTGACATTTTCCCAGTATGCCACGTGTTTTCTGCCAAAACCCTGACCCCACATGATTATATTACCCATTAATCTTTACCTCAGTTTCTCTCTCTCTCAAGATTCAGATTAATAATCCTAACTATTGTATCTTCTGACAGGTTCACTTGGATTTTACGGGGATAGCTAAATACTAACATGGCCAACAATGAATTTATTAGCTTCTTCTCCTATTTTGTCTATATTTCCCTTTTCAACAAATGATACTGCCACTTGATACACTCTGTCTTTCAAGCCAGAAATCTGAATTCACCTTTAACTCCCTCTTACTTTCAGTTCTCTCATTTAATTAAATACTAAGCTTTATTGATTCAACTCTAAATATTTTTAACTCATCCAGGTCCCTCATTATTGCCATCTCTATGTTAAATCAGGCCACTTTCAAGTCTTGTAGTTTCCCCAACAATTGTTTTTTCATAGGAAAGCTTTCTAAATACAAATCTTATTACACCAAAACTCTATGTAAAAGCCTTGAAATGCATTCATATTGCCTTTGGATAAAAATCCTGTCTCTTCATGTTAGTTGTATGTTCACCCATTACCTGACCCATGCTTCAGTAAAACATTCATTATACTTTATTTTAAATTTTTAAAAATGTCAAACTATGTTCATTAGGGTAAAAATTCATAGGTTAGATATTAGGAGTTGAATTGTGTTCCCTAAAATTCATAGGATGAAGTTCTAATTCCCAGTATGTCAGGATGTGACTCTATTTAGAGATAAGTACTGCAGATATAGGTCATTACCACTGTAATTATTTGACATCAAGATGAGGTCATGCTGAAGTAATTGGACCTCCAATCTGATATGATTGCCGTCCTTATAAAAGGGAGAAATGTGATCAAAAACACAAAAGTGCATAAAGGGAAGACAATATAAACAGACACGGGAAAAGACAGCTTTTTCCATGCTAAAAAGACAGACTTCAAATAGTTCTTTCATAGACCTCAGAAGGAACAAACCTTGCTAACACCTTTATTCAGCCCTTAAAACTGTGAAACCTTAAGGTTCTGTTTAAGCCACCCAGTTGGTGGTACTTTACTAATACTGTAGGGTTACAACATCCCTAGCAAACTAACACAGCAGTAAGCATATCTGTCTTGATTATTGTGGCATCCCAAGTTTCCATCAGTGTTTCAAACATACATAGCAAATGTCCTATAAATATCTGTTGAATGATTGAATGAATTCCTATAATTACTGTGGAGTAAAATTATATATTGGGCAAGTAGGTTAGACTAATTCAATGGGGCATAATTATTGAAATATCAAGAGTTCTCATTAAAGTCTGACCCCACAGCTGAAAATCAAAGGACAATATTTTAATCAAGTCCCATCACATTCAATATTAATTAACCAAGCAGGAAAAAAGAGAAAATATCTATGTGGGGAAAAACTCTAAATAAGACCTAAAGATCATTATTTTAAAAATGCTTTTTTTGCACTTTAAAATTTTTTATTGATATATTTTAGATATACATAATAATAACATTCATCATAGGAAATTTGTACCTGTATGTGATATATCTTGCTGCTTCTTTTTCACCTTTACATTTTATCCATTCCTGAGTCAATCAAGTTTACTTACCTGGATAATAGAGAGCCCTTATTGTCAATAGAGACTTAAACACAGGGAGTGGATGAATTTGAGTGGGTTCTTTGTTATTTTTACTTGTGTAAGAGACATCAGGCAATGAAGGTCATTTCATGATACTTTTTATGTGCATACCGGGAGTCGACCTCAGGACCTCGTGCTCACCGGGCAAGCTCTTGTGCCGCTGAGCGATATCACCGGCCCTTTTTTTTCTTTATGTGGGTTCTGGGAGTCAAACTCAGGATCTCGCGCTTGCCAGGCAGGCGCTTATGTCACTGAGCCATCTCACTGGCCCGCATGATACTTTTTGAGTTTATCTCTTCATAAATCAGCCCAAGAGTTTCAACTCCCCCAACAGAGTACTTACAGGTTGAAGTTGGGAAACCCTGTTAAAATTTCATGGACTGGAATCAAATTTATTGGTTCTTTCAGCTTTCCTGAGTGCTCCGAAAGTTGGTGTGGTTTAGATGAGGAATGAGATGTGGATTGCTTAATGAGTAGTGAGTTCTATAAATTTGTATGTACTCTAAAAAGTATTCCTCTCAACTCAATTGCACATGTTAAAAATCAGTTAATATGGGCCAGTGATATAGCTCAGTGGCATAAGCACCTGCCTGGCAAGCGTGAGGTCCTGAGTTCAACTCCTGATACCCCCATAAAAAATAAAAAATAAAAAAGCAGTTAATATTAGGTCCTCTTTTCCGTTTGTGGCATCATAGGTTAGCATATTGTAAATGACTCTTCTTTAATTGAATGAAGGGAAGTCATGATAATAAAGTTGTAAATATAATTTGAACTAAAATATATTCTGAGTGATCATGCCTAGAAAAATCAGCAGCCTAATAAAGCACATTAATAGTGAATTTTTGCTTGGGATGTAAATGATCTTTTTCAAGCCTGAGTCTTCAGATGTAATGTCACATATATGACATCGGTACGTCATCTCATGAAACGTCACTAAAAAATGAAGATTACTTGTAATTAGTCAATTTAATGGCATTTCTTCTTAATTGATATTTGCCATGTTGACAGCATGAATCAAGTTTTAAAATTCATTTGATGTTTACCCTATCGTACTAATCAAATCCTTTAACCCCAATCTTATCCTCCACAAAGAGAAGCTAACAACTCTGAAACTGGTACTTTCATTATATAATAAATCTGTTCCACAACATATGACCAACTCTCAGAAAAGTCCTCACATGCTGGTATGTTTTTGTCCTAGATCCTGAATCCTGTAGCCTCATTGAACTTGAATTCTTCTTCCCCATGTGTACTGGAATCATCCTTTTCTTGAGTACTCATACCCTGGATCTGATGAGTAACAATGTCTTTTAGACATCACACTTGGCTCCTATTCCAAGCCATTCCCTACACATGTGGTTTCATGTCAGACCACTCTTCCACTAACCATGTCGGTCACACTTTTACCTTGAATCATTCAGAAACTAATATTTTATCATAATATTAGGCATGTAGCTGCAGTCCTGAAAATAGGAAATCAGATAATTATGAAAGAAGTAAATTTTATTTGTTTTACTAATCTAAAACACCTTTTTCTATAACAAAAGTCCCTTAGACTCCTGGTTCACAAACTCTTGGAGATATGTTGATGCTGTGATGGTTGTTCTGTGGACTTCTTCTATCAAAGTCAGAAGTAAACATTTTGCTAGAGCTTATAAGCATCACACAATACTCCCTTCATCACTGAAACATTCTGTACTATGCTTCCTGTGTTAGTCTTCTCCCATCCATGTAGCTATTAGAGGTGCTGTTCTGAGTACAACTGCTACTTAGAACACCAACTTAAAGGTAATAATCCTGAAACCTCTTCTGTAGTTCAATTTTTACTTAAGCCAGTAGAAACTGAGTTTTCTGTTACTTGCAAATAAAGATTATTAGCATTTAATTCAGTGTCTTATCTCAGAAAACTGTTTACTCTACTTTTTTTAAGAGGCAGAGGAAGAAGGCAAAAGAAAGCATAGCACAAAGTCAAAAAAGGAATCTGACTAATTTAATATTTCTTGTGTTCTCTGAAATACCAGGGCCAGCCTAACAGACTCCATAACATTGTGGCAAAAGCCTCACCACTCACCATCCAGCCAGTTTCACCTGGTGTTTGTAGACATTCATGAAGAAGTCCTCAAATAGTTGGGTCTATTTGAGATACCTTGTAAAATGATTATTTTTGAAGATATTTAAAGGGTCTCAATTCTGAGCTTTTAGAGCTTTTAAAATATATGGAAAAAATAATTTGTTTTTGAGTTTTTGCATGAAAAAAGGAGACTTCATAAATTATTTACGAAATATTTAAATAACAATGAATAAATTTGGAACATACAAAGATGTTCATTTTTTAAGAAATGCTTTCGGTGTATTTATCTTTCCAACAAAAAATGGATAATTATCTCTAAAAGAAAAGATAAGACTATTAATAATCATGATATTTAAAGGGATTTGAAAGAGAATGGAAACATTTTCTAGTAGAGTGAATTCTTCAAACTGCAGAAAAGTTTGATCTAAGGAAAACATGAACTTGGGGATTTTATGAATAAATAAATATAATTCACTGTTTACCCTTGAAAACAATATTGAAGACTGGCTAGCACAATATGCCATAAATGAAGTTCCCCTTTGACAGAAAAAAGATTATGCTCTGCCATGGTTTCTTTATGTCGCACTGGGCTATATACGTATGCTTCGATAGTATAGCAAACCCTATTGTTCCACTGGTCAATATATCTAATTTTAAAGGAAAAAAGCATTAGAAACACAAGAAATTTTCTGTTTTCCATGTTGACTTTCCAAATAATGTCTATGTGAAGCCTGCTGGGAAACTTGGGAATGAGAACTCTTTTTCAATCAGCAAAGGAAAATCAAAGAGAATTTCCAGTAACGACTCAATTATTCCAAGTACAGCAGGGAATACATCCCAGTATTTAAAGTAGTAAGTGGAGGAAGGTGGGGTGGTGCCTAAAATACACTTCCAATTTCAAACCTTGAAAACTGAGTGGTCCAAAGCAATTCTATTTGCTTACCTGTACTTTAAATTGCTCTGTTGTAGAAATGTAAAAATGACACTTAATTTATTTCCATCATAGAGTAACGTTTACTGAGTCCTTATTCACAGAGCTGAGAAAGAGCCTGGAGACTGACAGGTTTTCTAATTGCTAGTTTTATCCTACAGTAAGTTTGTACTCCTCAGGTCTTCCTTGATGTCAAGAATATTTTCATATTTGTCTTCATTTTCAGATATTTCTACTTGCCTGGATGGGGAGAGATTTTATCAGTGTAGCTGAGACAGCTTTGATAGAGTCAATTTCAATTTTGAATCTCTCTGGAGAGGTACTTGCATCTTCTAGGTTCACCTAGGCTGATTGCGACGAAGTCTCTTGTGTAACTATCCTGGGGCTCTATGCATGCATTTTAGCTTCTAGATGAGATTCCACTGAGTTAAAAATTGGTTAAAATTGTTTTAAGAAAAATGTTTCAGAATGGCAAGACTCCAAATAACAACTAAATTTTCATTTGTGAGGCATGCAGGGGAATGCTGTTATCTCTACCACATCTCTCACAGGCCAAGGCCAGACCTGACAGAGCACAGGGTGAACCTCTTACTGTAGAGGAAAAATCGCACAAGTCAGCAGCTCCACCACAGTGTGTACAAAACAGCTGAATGCAGGGTGGACACAGCTCAGAGCAGATTGCTCTTGCTTCCCTTTGACTGATGGACATTGCTTTACCTACACTGCAAGTTCAAACTGACTCCAAAAACCCACTGAGTACTGTTATTAGCTTGAGTTTATTACTATGTAAAAAAGGGTCATGCTGCTTATTTGTTCCTTATTCTTTGCATATGGTCTTTCCTATATGTACATGCCTTTCTCTCCACTTGGATGAAACCCAATGTGAAAGGAGAAAAGCCTTTCTTCAGAAATTTTCCACCACCCAGGTGGGTTGGGTGCCTGTCTATAGGCTCCCAGACCTGCTCTGGCTCCTATTTCTTAGCATTTCTCAGGCTCTAATATGGTGTTTGACTCACTCAGGTCTCTTGGTACTAGATTGTGACTGACTCGAACGTACACAGAAGGAGCACATCACCTTGGCATAACCAAGAATTTTAAGCACACTAAGGTATACTGAATTAATGTACCTATTATTGTCCAGCAATAAATGCTTCTGGTAAGTATCATAATTTAGATTTACATATTTAGGCAATTATTTCAATACTTTCAACATATACACTTGCATGGAGATAAAGAATTACTTTTAAACTTTTATTTTTTTGTTAACCTCTGACCTAAATGTGCTTTCATGTAGCCATAATTTGTTCAAATTTGTCTTCTTTATTAGAACCCAGGCTGTTTAAAAAAGAGATGGTGCTCAACTTCCTGTGCCTAGCAAGCATTATAATAAATACTTTCTGAATAAATAAAAATCATGTATGAAAAGATGACTGATGGTGCCCATGGCTGGGCAGAGGGCATAGAGATTGTGGATTGATTCAATAGCTACTCAAATAAAGGTGATAACTGAGTCACAAAGTGAGGTGGATCTGGCATAAGGAGAACTTAGGAAACTAACAATAAAAACCTCCTACAGGATAAAGAACACTAGCTACAGACCAAATTAAAAAATAATTCCCATAGAAAGATATTACCATAGAAATAGAAGATATGGCCCTTTGTAGTGTAGAAGGAGTAAAACTTTGGTTGCTGATGAAAGATATTTGTTATCCAGCTAAGAATTAGAAAAGAAACTGAGCTATCCAAACTCAAGGAATGGAAGAGAGCCTGTTTAAAGCATAGATATGAAGCAGGCAGTTTTCCAAGGATGGTAACAATCAAGTTACTTGGACTTGGAGAAAAAGAAAATATGGGAACATGATCAATTCCATCCATGGAGAGCTACCTGAGAATCAGGGAGAAATAAGGATGGAAAATCCCTTTTCCACCAAACAGGTGTGTTTATTTCCAAGCAGTTTGGCTTCCTTTCCAATCCTGGTCTGCTGCCTATTAGAACAGAGAATCATTTTAGGGCCCATATAGCTTCTGAACACCCAGCCCAGATGCTTCGATAATTCTGGCATGGCTCTCCATTTCATCAAAGAACCCAGATATTAGAGAGTCTGCATTGCACCAACTGGAGACCAGCCCCTTTATCCTCATTCATATTTGTTCTTCAGCACTTGGAAAACCATTCAGGGGGATTACCAGCCAAGGTACCACATAATGCAGTCAATCATGATTATCAACAGAGCCCTACTAACACCAGTACATGTTTTGTTGAGAAACATTACAAAGCTACTCAGCTGTGAAAGCCATTTCCTGCTCAGTTGTTGCCAAGCCCAAATTGCAGTTATGTGGGTCCAAGCTAGCAGTAACACACACACACACACACACACACACACACACACACACACACGACCTTCAGTTAAAGATTGAGAACCATGTGAGTTAGCATTGAATTCCAGTAAATAACTGGCAATATTTCTTTCCTTTCTTTACCTTCTTCTGGTTAATCGACAGGTATAGTAAGCTGTCTGGGTCTGCAATCAGCTCCATCAGAGAATTTGGGTAACGGAGCAAGTCAGAAAGGTTTTTTTGTGTATTTGGTCAACAGAGCATCCACAGGGAAATATGCAGAGGTAGAAAACACTTTTTGGAATTACTGCAATATACTACGTTTCATTCAAGGTGCTTGTGGTGATTGAAACATATTAATTAAATGTCCCCTGACCTCTGGGTTTGGGACTATAAAGTAGCACTGAAGCAAGTTTGTAGAAGGCAAGAAAGAACCTGTTAACTACACCAACACTAATCCAATTACTCATGCATAGGCCCCTAGAATTGCCACACTTTTATCTACAGTTTGTACAACTCGAGAGAAGTTACGCTGGGCCTCTGATCAGATACCTTGCTCAGTGGTCTAAAATTTGCGGATATTGTGAAAGTCTATGGGGAGGGAAAACTGATGGATGTGAATGGCAAAAAAAGAGCATGAATATTTGGAGAAATGGTATAAAGGAAATCACTCATGCCCTTTCTTACTGAGTTTCAGCAATGATGAAGATCACTATACACTCTAAGTATCATTCTCAGTCATTCCCAATGGAAAGATTAACTAAAGTCATTCTTACCTGGTATATAAAAAAAATGCCAGAATGTAAGAAGTCAAAATCATTTGACTGTCGGTCTTTCTCTCAGTGTAATGATCATCTCTAAGTAGATAATTTCTTGTGTGTGCCTCAATTTCATTACTACATTCTCGATAGTTTCATATAGGCATTCACATTGAAATACTTCTAAGCTCTGTAATGACTCTTGAATGGGTAGATCATCCTGCTGCTTGTGCATCCCTGACCTTTACTTGACTATCCCTGGCCTTTATGAACAACTTTTCCACTCTTCAGGACCTTAAGTCCCACAGCATTGCCCTTCTGCGAGGGTGTTTCACTAAAGTGGTTCCCACAGGCCCTAACCTGTTCTCCTTGGTGATGAACTTCTCATCTAACTAAAAGGAGGTGAAACTTTCCTCCTGGGAAAGGGGAAGGTTTTAGCATTAAAGCCTCTCTCTCTCTCTCTCTCTCTCTCTCTCTATCTCATTCCTTGCCTGTGGCTCCAGATTGTTTAACAAATATAGATTTCTTTCTCTTTCTGTGACATTCAGTCCTTGTAGACCTCCTGCTATTGGGTTCTCAAATTACTTTTCTGACTTAGGGACAAATAGCTTTGATTAGACCTGGCTATAACCCTAGCAAGCTCTGTGACCTTGGGCAAGTTGTTTAAACTATCTATGCAGCAGTTTCCCTATCTCTAAAGCAGAGTTACTAAACTACATTATCTTCATCACATAGTAAGAGAATGAAAATTTCTAGGTTTTCCACCCTCCTCACATCTCTGTTATCATGGATCCACATGCTCGGTCTCTGAAGGTATTTGAATTTGCATTTAAGTATTTTCAGAGTCCACATTGGCTCCTATATACCTAAGCACAAGGAATAACTACTGTATCATAGAAGATGCTAAAAAGAGATTAATAATCACTGAAAGTTATTCAAATTACAGATTCTTCTACTCAAATTTCACCATGAAAGACTTGGAATCCAAACCACCAGATAAGTCTTCATTATCCTTCTGTGCCCAGGAGGGAGGTGCCATGTACACTGAGCCAGCCCTTGGGGAACAGGCTATATTTAAAGACTGTAAAAAGACTCACAATTCAAAAAAGATCCCATACTAGACCACCTGCACATTGTGAGCTCAGGAGGAGAGAGCCAGTGTGAATCGAATCAGAATAGTCCACCCAGGCTCTTGGCCTTAGGCAAGTTCAGCAGGAAGTGTTGAACAGCTCCTGTCTGAACCAGTAGAGGAAGTCATATGCCACAGGAATAGTCTTCAAAGTCTTGATCTAATTAAATAAATTTATGTTTTTCAAGGAAGTTTATCATGCATGCAAATTCTAAATTTAAATTAGAGCTAGGCAGCAGAAAAAGAACTTTCTGAGTGTTGCCATCCAGACACCAAAATATAGCAATGTGAGGAAGACAAGAAGGAGGGAACTGGGTCCCCTGGACCCAGGAAGGATCTGAAGTGCGAATGAAGCTCATGGAGAGAGTGAAGAGAGAAACTTCAACAAAGTAGAAGGTAGCCAGTGGCACTGTCTCCCTGTGACAGGACTCACTGAGTGAGAGGAGAGATTCAAGCCTGTGGACATACAGTGATTGCTGGTGACCCCAGAGGCCTCCACGGAGAGATGAAGCAGTGGAGGGGAGCAGTGGAATTGAAGGACTGCGCTAGCTGGTGGTGAGTGCTGAGGTCTCAGTCATCCCGTGCAAGAGAGCGATGAGACAGAAGCCATCTTGGACTGGGACCAGCTGAGCTCAGAACTCAGAGTGGCTGCAGGCTCCAACTAGTGGCTCCCAGCTGTGCTCAGGCCCACAGAAGATGTGCTGACAGCTGCAGGCCAAATGAGTCTGGTCTCAGCCAGAGGTGCAGGCTCACTGAGATTATCCACTACCCCACCCAAAAGCTACTGCTGGCTTGCTAGGATAAATCAACATGGATCAAGACTCTGTCTCCACATGTTGTCTACCAGTGACAGCAGAGACAAACCTGGAAGTGGACTTTTTTGTTTTTCTCTCTCTTGTTTGTTTTTTGTTGTGATGGTGGTGGTTTTGTTTTTGTTTTTCATTTTTGTCTTTTTCTTCATTGTTTGATCTTGTTTTTATATGAGTGTGAACATGGTTTCTAGCCTCTTTGTGGTTGTTTAGTTCTGTTATTCTTTTTGTCTCCTCCTTCTCTTTTTTCTTCCAGTCTTCTGCACCAGTTTCCCAAAGTTAGTGTGACCCGCCTTTGTCCTCCACCTTACTTATAATCTCTTCCTCTTCTTCTACCTCTCTATTTTTTCCTAACCCCTTTAAAATTTTAACCCCTGAGGGTATAGTTGAAATATTGAGGACTTATATACTGCATATAATTTTCTGGTCTGTTTTAGATTTTGTTATATAACCATAAATCTAGTTCATACAGTTAAAGGTGGCAAATTAATGGTTACCTCAGTTTATCATTTTCTAGGCTGTGATTGATGCTACTGTTATTGCTGATGCTACCACTTTAGCCAAAGTGACATAATTGTTTTAAACAGCCATTCTTCCAGGTATTCCAAGACTGAGATTGACTAAGAGTCATAGAAAATACTGGGGCAAAAGGCCAAGAACCAGGGGCTGGGCCAAACAGGCAGCAAATTCTCATGCTCAACAAATTGAAGGGGTAGGATCTTTTTTTTTTTGTGGGTACCGGGGGGTCGACCTCAGGACCTCGCGCGCCAGCAGGCGCCCGTGGTGCTGAGCGATATCACCGGCCCCTTTTTCATATGTGGGTTCCAGGAGTCGAACTCGGGCCCTCGCGCTTGCCGGGCAGGCGCTTAAGCCGCTGAGCCATCTCACCGGCCCAAGGGGTAGGATCTTGCAACAGATGCAAAACCCAAAAGTAACTTAAACCTGGAAGATACCTCAAAGAAGTAGTCATTTCCTAAGTGTAATAAATACTAACAGTAAAGCAACCTACCATAAGCAATTTACAAGCATCACCCCAGGAATTAAACTAAAAAAAGAAAAGAAAATGAGAACACACTTAAACAAGATGCAACCCCAGACATCCAGTTCACCAAAGGCAAACCCAGGGGGCAATGAGGTAGGACAATCTGAAGGTCACCCACCTGGCATCTCTGAAGCGGTAACAACAAAGCAATTGAATGAGGCTCTGGAAAAAAATTAAATCAGAAATAATTTCTCAGATAACTGCAGAGATAATGTCCACAATGAAGACCGTGCTTAGCGACTCTAGAGCAGATACAGACAAAAAATAGAGGAGCTTAAGAAAATTATGGAAGCCATGAATGCTCAGCACAGGAAAGAAATGGAATCCCTAAGGCAGTATCAACCAGATATACAGGAGAATAAAAATTCCATTGAAAATATCCCCAGCAGCTTAAACCAATGTGAGGACAGGATCTCAGATGTAAAAGACAGGCTTGTGGTTAGTGATCATGAAAAGATTTTTTTAAAATAGTAAGGGACCATGAGAAATCAATCCAGCAGCTGCTAGATGAGGCAGAGAAGAATAACTTAAGATTGATTGGGGTCAATGAAAAAGCAGGAGATAGCACAAATGATATAAAAAAACTGTTCATAGACATTATGGCAGAAAATTTCCCTGATAGGGAAAAAGAATTTGACATGACAATAAGTGAGGCACATAGAACTCCAATTAGCCATGATCAAAAAAAAAAAAAAAATCTACAGCCAGGCTTATCATAATCAAGATTCCAGAAATTTGACACAAGAATAGAATCTTAAAAGCTGCTAGGGAAAAGAAACAAATCACCTATAAAGAAAAGCCCATCAGAATCACAGCTGACTTCTCAACACAAACCCTCAAGTCAAGGAGAGCTTGGTGTGAAGTATTTCAAGTCCTAAAAGAAAACAACCTCCAATCCAGATTGATGTACCCCATAAAACTATCTTTCACAACTGATGGGAAAATAAGATACTATCATGACAAAAAACATCTGAGGAAATTTATGACCACCAAACCAGCACTCCAAAATGTTTTGAAGGACATTCTAGAAACAGATAACAATGACTATAACTCCATGAACCCCAACGGAAGGAATCCACCAGAAAAGGCAAACAATTAAACAGAGGAAGGGAAAAAATGGAGGGAGCCAACAACAGGACATGACAAGGATAAGTCAATACATATCAGTTATAACCACCAACATTAATAGTCTCAATTCACCAATCAAAAGACACAGACTGACAGAATGGATCAACAAGCAAGATCCAACAATATGTTGCATACAAGAAACACATTTAATTCAAAAAGAAATTCAGAGACTGAAAGTTAAAGGATGGAAACAATGCTCCATGTGACAGGAACCCAGAAAAAGCAGGAGTAGCTATTCTATTTGGAGACAAAGTGAAATTCAAGCCAAGACTGATTAAGAGAGACAAAGAAGGTCACTACATCCTTGTAAAGGGAACAATCCAAGAGGAAGAGATAACAATTTTAAATATATATGCACCAAATACCAGTGCACCCAACTATATAAAAAAAATTAATGGACATGAAAAATCAAATAAGCACTAATACAATTGTATTGAGGGATCTCAATACCCCACTCTCACAAAAAGACGGATCAGCTAGGCAAAAAATCAACAGTGAAATATAAGAACTGAACCAAACTTCTGAACAAATGAACTTGGTAGATGTCTACAGAGTGTTCCAGCCCACAACATCAGAATATACATTCTTCTCAGCTGCTCACAGGGCGTTCTCCAAAATAGACCCCATACAAACTCACAGAACATGCTTAAGTAAATGCAAAGGAATTGAAATTATCCCATGCATATTAGCGACCATAGTACAATGAAATTGGAAATCAATGGCAAAAGAAACCACAAGAACTTCACAAACACATGAAAATTAAATAGCACCCTCCTCAACAACCAATGGGTCACAGATGAAATTAAAGAAGAAATTAGACCGTTTCTACAATTAAATGATAATGACAATACAACATACCAGAACTTATACAACACAATGAAAGCAGTCCTAAGATGGAAATTTATAGCACTGAAAACCCATATCAGGAAAACAGAGCAAGTGCAAATAAACAACTTAATGGTGAACCTCAAACTTCTAAAAAAAACAGGAGCAAGTGAAGCCTGAAGATCGTATGAGGGAGGAAATTATAAATATCATGGCAGAAATTAATGCATTGGGGACTAAGAAAACAATGCAAAGAATCAATGAATTGAAGAGTTGGTTCTTGGAAAGATTAAATACAATCAACAAACCTTTAGCCAACCTTGTCAAAAATATGAAAGGAAACACTCAAATCCATGCAATTAGTAATGAAAAGGGTGAAATCAAAATGGACCCTGCAGAAATCCAGAAGATCAACTACATCTACTTTGAAAACTCATATTCTAATAAGATGGAAAATGCAGAAGAAAGGGACAGATTCCTAGATACATGTGAATTACTAAAGCTAAATCAAGAAGATATAAAAATCCTAAATAAACCAATATCAATCAATGAAATCAAAGGTGTAATTAAAAACCTACCAACAAAGAAAAGCCCAGGCCTTGTTGGATTTACTGCTGAATTCTACAAGAAATTTAGAGAAGATCTAACACCACTACTTCTCAAACTCTTTAATGAAGTTGAAGGGGAAGCAATACTCCCAAATTCATTCCTGGAAGCAAGCATTACCCTGATACCAAAACCAGAGTAGGACCCAACCAAGAAAGAGAACTACAGGCCAATCTCCCTAATGAACGTAGATGCAGAAATCCTCAATAATATACTGGCAAACAGAATGCAGCAAATCATCAAGAACATTATACACCATGACCAAGTCACCACAGGGATGCAGGGATATTTCAACATAGTAAATCAATAAATGTAATACACCATGTTAACAGAAGCAAGGACAAAAATCATATGATCAACTCAATAGATGCAGAAAAACCTTTTGACAAAGCCCAGCACCTGTTCATGATATAAAAAAAAACCCTACAGAAAATTGGAATAGATGGTCTTTATCTCACTCTGATAAAAACCATCTATGACAAACCAACAGCCAACATCATACTAAATGGACAAAAACTGAAAGCTTTCTCTCTAAAATCAGGAACAAGACAAGGATGTCCACTGTTTCTACTCTTATTCAACATAGCCCTGGAAACTTTAACCAGAGCAATTAAACAAGAGAAAGAAATAAAAGGAATAAGGATAAGAAAGGAAGAAGTTAAATTATCATTATTTGCAGATGACATGATACTCTACATAGAAGACTCCAAAAACACCACTAAAAAACTGCTTGATTTAATAAACAAATTCGGGAATGTAGCTGGATACAAAGTCAACACTTAAAAATCAATATTATTCCTATGAATAACAAACTCACTGAGAGAGAAATTAGGGAAAAATCACCTTTCACAATAGCATCCAAAAAATGAAATACCTAGGAATCAACCTAAGGAAGGATGCGAAAGTCCTCTACATTGAAAACTACAGTACTCTGAAAAAGGAGATTGAAGAGGATATCAGCATATGGAAAGATATCCTTTGCTTTCGGGTAGGAAGAACCAATATAGTGAAAATGGCCACACTTCCAAAACTGTGACACAGATTTAATGCAATTCCAATCAAAATCCCAACAGCATATCTCACAGAATTAGAGAAAATAATCTTTAAATTCATTTGGAATCAGAAGAGACCTAGAATAGTAAAGGCAATTCTGGGTAACAAAGGCAAGGCAGGAGGCCTCACGACCCCTGACTTGATTTTTTTTATTTTAAAGAGAAAAAAATAAAAATAACAATAAAACAGAGTTTCAAAACAGGTTAGTAGGAGAGTTACAATGATTAATACATTGCATATTGTTGTCTTCATACTAGTTATTCAGAGTACAAGATATAAGCATGACATCTTGTCCAAACAATATTAGTACAAACCTTTCTTTTCAATGAGCGAAGAGAAACGAGTTGTATAACTATCTTATGTATAAATATATTTTTTCTTTTTCCCTTTCTTCCTTTCCCTTATCACAGTTTGTCTTTTATTTTGAACAGTTTCTTCCCAATTCTATTGCACATTTTGGATCTTATTTACTCATTCAGTTTCTCACACTAGTGAGACATTATGATGTTTACACATATGAGTCTGATTTATTTCTCTTATGAGTATGGTCTTGAGTTGCATCCATTTGCCTATGGAAGTCTCCAGTCTATCCTTTGTTAGGGCTGAGTAGTACTCCATTATATAAAAAACACCACATTTTTTTATCCATTCCTCGGTTGATGGGCATTTGGGTTATTTCCAAGTTTTGGCTATTACAAATTGTGCTGTTATAAACATGGATGCACATATATCATTGTGGAATGATCCTGACTCAAAATTATACTATAAAGCTACTATGATAAAAACAGCATGGTACTGGCAAAAAAAAAAGACCCGAAGATCAGTGGAACAGATTAGAAGATGCAGAAACAACTCCAGACATACTCAGCCACCTTATCTTTGACAAAGGTGCCAAACGCATTCACTGGAAAAAAGATAGCTTCTTTAATAAATGGTGCTGGAAAAACTGGCTCTGCACATGCCAAAGATTAAAATTGGACCCATATCTTTCACTATGCACTAAACTAAATTCCAAATGGATCAAAGATCTAAATATTAAAACAGAAACATTAAATCTGCTGGAAGATAGACTAGGTAAAACTCTTGAAGACATTGGTGTAGGCAAAGACTTTATGAATAAAACCCCAATGGCACAGGAACAACCACAAAGAATCAATGACTGGGATCTCATCTTATTAGAAAGCTTTTGCATAGCAAGAGAAACCACCAATGGAGTGAAGAGACAATCCACAATGGGGGAAAAATGTTTGACAGCTTTTCCTCAAAGGATTGGTATCAAGAATGTATAAAGAACTCGAAAAAATCAGACCTCCCAAATTTAAAGACCCAATCCAAAAATGGGTATCTGAGATGAATACACATTTCTCAGATGAAGAAATACAAATGGCAAATAAATATACAAAAAAATGTGCAACATGACTAGTCATGTGAGAGATGCAAATTAAAACAACACTGAGATTCCATCTCACCCTGGAAAGAATGGCTACTATAAAGAAATCAACTAATAACAAATGCTGGAGGGGCTGTGGGGAAAAAGGAACTGTTGGTTGGAGGATAGCCTGGTTCAACCACTGTGGAAATCAGTGTGGAGATTCCTCCAAAACCTAGGATTGGAGGTCCCACTTGACCAGCTATTCCCTTTCTGAGTATCTTTCCAGAAGAATTAAAAACATCATACCACAGCAATATAGGTGCACCCATGTTTATAGCAGCACAATTTGTAGTAGCTAAATCTTGGAAACAACTCAAATGCCCATCCACCGAAGAATGGATAAAAAAGATGTGGTCTTTTTATATAATGGAGTACTACTCAGCCATAAAGAAAGATAAACTGGAGACTTTTATAGATAAATGGATGCAACTCAAGACCATATTCATAAGTGAAATAAACCATATGCACATATTTAAACATAATATTGTCTCCTTAGTGTGAGAAGCTGAAAGAGTAAATAAGATCCAAAATGTACAATAGATATTATAAATCTATCTATCTATCTATATATATACACAAGGTAGTTTAAATATATATATGTGGGCCGGTGAGACGGCTCAGCGGCTTAAGCACCTGCCTTGCAAGCGCGAAGGCCCGAGTTCGACTCCCGGAACCCACATACGAAAAAGGGGCCGGTGATATTGCTCAGCGGCACGGGTGCCTGTTGGCGCGTGAGGTCCTGAGGTCGTCCCCCCGGTACCCACAAAAAAAAAAATAAATAAATAAATAAATATATATATATATGTATATATATATAAATAAGGTAGTTAAGATAGTTATACTACTAATTTCTCTTAGTTCATTGAAAAGAAAGGTTTGTGCTGATATTGTTTGAACAATTAAATGACTATATCTTGTAATCTGAGTAACTAATTTAAGGATAACAATAATACAGAATATATTAACCATTGTTACCCTCCTATAATCTTGTTTTAAAATTTTATTTTATTTTTTTCTTGTTGAAATAAAAAAATTAAATTAAAAAAACTGAAACACACATATCTCTGTTCTTGCTGACAGATTCATCATATATTGTTGCTGGAGTCAAGCATCTGTGTAGTGTGCTGCTTGTCCGCTAACACTGGGGAGATGAGAGTTGGTAGGAAGGAATCAGATTTAATCAGAACTGGTCATGAAGAAGACAGGGGGACTAGCTCCTCCAAGCTTCGTCCTGGGGACTCAGAGCACAAAGGTCTTTCAAAGGCAGGGAAAGTAGGAGAAGGGCAGGATGGCTACATGCCCAGCCTGGTGTTTGTCACCTAGAGCCAAGCTTCTTTTCTTTATCTTTGGTGCAATTCCAATGTTTTTGGGCCTCGCAGGGACTAAGGAAGAGTCTTACAAAAGCCATCAGACATTCTGGGCTCTTAAATCTAAACCATCTATCTGAAGCTTCTCTTTAGAAGTTAAAATGCCCAGCAAAAGAGAGGCGATGGTAAAGGGTTAGGGAGGGCTGATAACCTTGTGGAACTCTGCCAAGGACAACTCTCCAAAGAAGCTGCTCAGTTACAATATTATTACAAAAAAAATCTTCTAAAATGAAAAAGCTCAATTAATTGCGGACAGATCCATCTTCATGACCATCATAAAGTAGAACGTTTTGTTTTTTTTAACTAGTGGATGCTTTGCAGACCCTTACATTTTGATGCTGCCTCCTGCATGTCTCTGCGGACTTTCTGATTTCAAAGTTTTCCTGCCCTTTTTAGGTTTAGTATTAGATCTTTTTGCCCTTTAACTTTTTTATTCTGTAAGCTAAAAAGATGTTAATACCTGTATGACTTCTTGCAAATCACCAATTAAAACATTAACCAATTTGGCATCTAATTGGATCGATCTTCATGTCCCCCACATAACAGTGCCACAGCCTTAGGAAGCCCCTTCCTGCTCCCCTCTCATTTCCAATTCCATACTTTGCCATGGGTTGCTGTCTGTCAATGTGTATTGTGTAGAAATTTCTCCACTTAGGTTTGATCCCATATGATTGTGTGTTTTAAAGAGTAGAAATTATTTTGGAATTGCTTCGTAGTATTGAACAGAGGAAAACCTTTTACTGTTAGATAGAGACTGAAGATTATCTCCTTCTGGTGTATACCAACCTAAAGACTGTATATGTTTGTGAATACCATCATGCATTGTTTTGTAAAACAGTTTCTGCTCTTTTTCAGCTTGCTCTTTTAACTTTTCTTTGGACTGAAACTCTCTCAGCCTGAAACCCTCATTGGAAGACACATTCATTATTCATTTTGGTGATTTATAGAGTGCCTCATCTGGCAACTATTCATTGAATTTTAAAATTTAACCATAAATTATATAAGTTAGTCACATTGTATAGCACTATATAAACTGCTTCTGCTACCACTGGGCATAGATTGATATGGGAAGCTACTGAAAATGGGAAAAAAATACCGAGACAAAATCTAAATCAAATAAATCTTTGCACTGGGACTCAGTGAATGCAGGTGTCAACAGGAACTGTGGAGGTGAAACCTTTTTTATTTTGGTTTCATTACAGGTTGCAGGATCTCTTTTAAGCAGTGGTGGCCATATAATGCCTTACAGTGGTAGCGAACCTATGGCACATGTGTTATTTGTTTTTCTTTTAAGACAAAAGATGTTAATGTATCAGTTGATTTTCCTAAACTAAAACTCAGAATTTCGGTTTAATTGCAGTGTTGGCACTTTGGGACAAATTAGGTTTTGGGTTTCAGTTTGGGCACTTAGTCTCTAGAAGCTTTGCCATCACTGCTTTAGGACAATTTAAGCTAAATATTAGTGTTCATTTCAGAAACTTAACAATCCCTTGGTTTGCACCATATAGCAAAATCCTGTTTATTTTTTATTACAAAATCAAAAAGTAAACTTTCAAAAAAAAATGTGGGCCGGTGAGATAGCTCAGTGGCATAAGTGCCTGCCTGGCAAGCGCGAGGTCCTGAGTTCAAATCCCGGTACCCACAAAAAGGGAAAAAAAGGGCCAGTGATATCGCTCAGTGGCACAAGCACCTGCTGGGAAGTGCAAGGTCCTGAGTTTGACTCCTGATACCCACATTAAAAAAAAATGTGAAGATTCTGAGAGGGGGTGAAATTATCTAAGGCTTGAACATAACCCAGATATAAATTTCTTAAATAAAGTGTCTAAGTTATCTTCCAGGAAAAGCCTCCAGAATTCACTCAAGGATGATTTAGAAATCAGCTTTTCAGGAATAGATGTCCACAGAAGCCAGATTTTCAGGTCAAAAGCATTTTGACATCACAAGCTCAAAATGTTCTTCATGGAACACAATAATTTCCCCAAAGAGAAACATAGGAACTGTGAAGAGGCAGGCTGATCATTGACTATGCCTGCCCCTCCAAACCCTAAAATCTCCTCCTTCATATAAATTCCCACTGTCAGTCAATTCAGGAGGCAGATCCCAGTTTACAACTCCTGGCCACCTTGCCTCGTACTATGCATTAAAGCTTTCTCTCTGCAGAAGCCTGGTGCCACAGTATCCACTTTTGGGAATGTCAGGCAGTGAGCTTCTACTTGGTATCAGGAGTAACTGTTACAGTATTTGCTTCTGGTGTAAACTAGTAGAAAAAGTTTTAAAAATTAAAAACAAAAAAACTATAAAACAATTTTTTTAGACATTTGACACCAGGTAACACAAGACTATGATTCCTGAAAGAAAGGAACAAATTTCAACTGCCCAGGCTTTCTGCTTGGAGTAACTTTCTAGATTTTGACAGCAACTGAAAGAACCCAACAGAGTGTGATGGTTTTATTGCACGGGTTTATTGAAGAGACAGAAGTCAGAGTTCAGGGAAGATGAAACAGCTGGAATATTGGGGCACAGTGCTAGAGGGAAGAGAGAGAAAAAGCTTTAGAAATCTTTACAGGCTACCATTGCATCTGTTATTGCATCCTCAGCTACACATGCACAGGATAAAAATTCATAATTAGATAAAGAACTCTCAGGGTACTATAAACTGAATGATATTCAGAGCTAAAATATGGCTGGGAGACAACTGAATTCCACTCATCACTCAGGTAAAACTAGCCCTGTAGTAAAAGCTACAATAGACTAATAATAAGGCTTTAAAAATGATGGGGCTAATCTACAAGTAACTTTGAAGCTTTTCAATGTTTATCAGAACTCTTTATAAAAGAACAAAAATCTGAACAAAATAAAATTTAGAGTGTCTAATATCCAAAGCAAAAATTACCACCCATACAAAATAAAGGAAAATATGTTGGCCAACCAGGTGAAAAATCAGTAATTGGTAACAGAGCAAAAATAACAGAAAGAATGAAATGACCAGAAAAAGACTATAAAGCTGTTATTTTGGATATAATCACTATGTGTAAGAGTTAATAAAATACTAAGTGAAAGAAAGAGGTAAAGAAGTTCCAGGTAGAAATTCTAAGAATTAAAAATATAATATCTGAAAGTAAAAAATTTAGCAGATAGGATTAACAGCAGTTAAGACTCTGTGCAAAATACCAGAAAGTTAGAAAAAGTGTACATTCTTTTTCGTGAAAAAAGCAATGCTCCCAAATTTTCTAAATGTGATGAAAAACTACAGTTTAAGTGTAATAAGCAAAATTAAGAAAGAATCTAAGGAGCTGAATATATCCCAAATATGATATGCATACATAAACACCAACAGATATGGAATGACACCCCACCACCACCATTTCAAGCATGTAGCAAATATAAAAGGCTGTTTAGATCTCACTTTCAACTTTTTAAAAAAGTTAATTGACTTTTAAGCCAAAATGATAATGAAAGGTAGTGTTTAATCACATATAGAACTAAAATTTTTACAACACTAAGTCAAAGTATGGGGCAAATATATGGAAATATATTGTTATAAGGTTCTTATATATAAAGTGCATTTTATGTTGTAAAAGTAGATCATAATAAGCTAAAGATGAATACTACAAACACTGGAGCAATAATCACGAACAAGCACACAAAAGACAGCAATCAAGTCTTGAATCTAATAAATCGACAAAGCCAAACACTCTTAAGTCACCCACTTTCTGAAAATCAATTGTTCAGATCATCCAAGCTTTCCTTCTGCTGTTGGCTTGAGTAATAGAAAGTAACCTGTGTGCTGAGACCCACCATGATAAGAACTGAGATAGATTGTAGCTTTTTTATCTAAAATCGGTGATGCTCAAGACACTAAACCATTTAGAAATAGAAACTGCTATTCAGATGGTCCACAGACAAGATTATGAAGTGGGTAAAGCCAGCCTTTCATCTTTGTTAATCCTAATATAGAGAAGCCTCTGTTAAATTTATTCAATTAACTTCTTCATTGTACTCCCACCCACTTTCTAGAGCCCTCTTGCTTACTCATATCTTTTATAGCCTCTCAGCTTCATCTAGAAACTGGGTGCTTTGTTCTATGGTTGAAGGAGCAGGTCCTTATTCATTCAATAAGTTTTCTTGAGCTCTCACACTTTACCATACAGGGTTATTACTGGAGGATTAGTCTTCTCTGTATGTGTATATGTCATTGGTTCCAGAAATCAACTTCAATTTTGTGTGTGTACACACGTGTGTGTGTGTGCGTGTGTGTGTGTGTGTAAGGTTTTCTATGGTCCCAAAATTATTCTCTTAAAAAATCTTCATCCCCTAAAATCCACTATTGTTGTCTTTTTCTTATAGTACCTCACTACACATCCTGTATTGTAACAATCTGTGTCCATGTCTGTTTCTTCCTCGTGAGGCTGTATATTGTCTATGCAGTATTGTACTTACTCTTGTTTCTCTCCCCTGAGCAGAGGCCTGTGCAGAAGGGGAACTTTATAAATGTAGCTAGGGGAAAAGCTAGCTTCCTGAGGTCATTTGGTTTATCACTTGATCACCTTCTCAACTTGGAAGACAAAAATGTATCTGAAGATCAAAAAACCTATTATTACCAGATGACCTATGAATGTTAATATAGAGATCTACTTTTCATTGTTGATAATAAAGTCTCATGGAAATGGCCTGAGAGCTCTGCATCAGCTTACGTAGAGCAAGCAGATGATAAAATGAACATCGCTAATCCACACTGAAGAGTCTTACCTTCTGTTACAGTGCTTGGATACCCCAAAGTAAAATTGCTAGAGGGTGACATGGAAATGGAGCATGTGTGGTGATATTATGTGAACTGCTCAGAGGAGCAGAGGTCAACTACCCCAGGGGACTCATAAGCAGCTCCTATTTCCATTGTAGGAAAGGCCATCGATGCTGTTCAGAATTTTTTTCAGGTCTGCTCCTCCTGGCACTCCTCCTCTTACCAAGTCAACATTGTCTGGGCAAGATATGAGCATTTCTGTTATAAACCACCAAAAACGAAGTATTATCTTCTCTGAGAATATAACTCACCCCGTCCTGAGTGACATCTGCAGAAGCATTCACAGAACATCCACTAGATCGTAGCAACATAGCACTAAGGCAAGAGACAGTGACCTCAGGGAGTCAACAAGTTAGTAGGGTGTCAGCTCTGTTATAAATTATAAATTTAACAGAAGGGGATTGGTATATGTCACATTCAAGAATATTAACAAGAGAAGACCAATAGAAATGCAGAGATAGATGTTAGCCAAACAGGTGATCTACATTTATATCTCACAGCATATACTTTATACAAGAAATATAACGTTTGCCAAGTTCTGATGCAATCGATGTGGTTATCTGTTTGTAGTACAACTTTTTGTCTACTGAGCCCCCAAAGCATTCTCCCTGCTCTGGAAATGAACCTTTTTGATACTGTGAGTTTCCATTTCTCTGGCAGTAAATGCTTGTAAGGGGAGTAGGTGGATGACCTAGGCTAGGCAATCTTCTAGCAGTGGCTGCCCATAAAATTTGGAGCTGGGACCAGGAAATTCTAGTTTTATCTTGGTTCCGATATCATGAATGTAGAGTTTTCAACTTAGAAACTATAATTTTACTTTTTTTGTCATATGGAGTTAGGAGTGCAAAAAGAAAGACATTTTGAAGAGGTAGAATAAAGCAGCCATGGTCAAAAGAAGCAGCAAGAGCAGTGGAGCATTGCTTTAACAGCTTCCAGTTCCCTGGTCCCAGTTCTGCAACAGCATTATTGAATTTTCGGCACCCTAGTCTCACAAGTCATACGTGCACCTTTTATTTTATTTTAAAACTTTTCATTGTAAAATTAAAACTTACAAGAATTTCAAGAATACTGGTTTATCTTGTACGTACTTTTACCCAGCTATAACCTCTACAGATAACATTTCATGTAACTATAGTACATTATCAGCATCAGGAAATGAGTGTTTGTACTCTGCTGTAAACTACATATTTCATTCAGGTTTTACATGTGCTCATTTCTTGTTTGTTGATAGTGCTATGATAGATTCTTTCATCCACCACCACAATCAGGATACAAAGCTTCTGCCTCATCACAAAGAGATTCACTCATTCTTCCCCTTGATAATCAGACCCTTATCCCAACACTAATACTATCAACCAGTGATTTGCTTCATCTCTATTTATAAATTAAATCATAAAACATGTAGTCCTTTGAGATTTATTTTTTTCAGCCAGCATAACAACCCTGAGATCATCCAAGTTGTTGAATGAATCAATAGCCTGGTCTTTTCCATTGTTGTCAGTGTTACGCTGTATGAATGCTTCATCATTTGTACCTCTTTAGTCACTGAAGGACATTTGGCTTGTTTACAGGTTTGGCTATTATAAGTAAAGCTGGTATGAACATTCGCATGGATGTTTTTGTACAAACATAAGTTCTCATTTCTCTAGAGTAAATACTACAGAATTACTACAGCTGAGATTTTATTTTTCATACATGAAAGTTCTAAATGCATCTTTTGTTTAATTTTTTCACGTTCACATTATCTTTATTACAAACCAACTTTGCAGAATAATACAATGTCTGTATTCCTCACCAGGGCATGGATCTTACAAGACAGGTAGCATGCCCTAATTTTAATTACATACTTACTGACTATTGACACTACAGATAGACATGAAATTGTATTTCTGGGCTTCTCTCTTGAAATATCCAAAGTTTCTCTGAGCCATTTCTGATGGAACAGTCATTCATGTTTACAAGAAAGTCAATCACATACTTTTACAGAGAATTTATAAATTGAAGGGAGTTGGATTCTCAGCAGCAATGGTTGGGACTAGAATCCCATGCTTCAAAAGCAGCCCTCTCTGCTCAGTGTTACAGCATCCTGGTCATTTCCTTGGTTTCTGTATATAAATCCTACATCACAACTGGTTACACTGATGCTTCAGGGGTCAGTTGATTTTTTTCCTTTTTCTTTAATTTTATTGGTACACTTTAGATATACATAATAACACTCATCATAGGGAATTTGTACCTGTATACGATATATATTACTTATTTTTTCCCATTCCCCTCCCTTTCCTTCAATCCCTCTTACCCTCATTTACAAAAGCTTTTTTTCCATTTTTTCCTTCTATACTTTTTTCTTGTCCTTTCTTTCCTTTCCCCTTACCCCCTTCATTGTTCCCCTTTCTCATTTGAACATTTTTTTCCCATTTCCCAGTATCTATTATACATTTTGGTCCTTATTTATACTTTCTGATTCTCACACCAGAGACAAAATGCAGTACTTAAACATGTGTGTCAGATTTATTTCACTTAAGAGTATGGTCTCAAGATGTATCCATTTACCTAGAAATATCTCAAGCTTATCCTTCTTTATGGCAGAGTAGTACTCCATTGTATAAGAAAACTACATCTTCTTTATCCATTCATCAGTTGATGGGCATTTGGGCTGTTTCCAAGATTTAGCTATTACTCACAGTGCCACTATAAACATGGGTGGTTGTGGCATGATGCTTTTAATTCTTTTGGGAAGATAACAAGAATAGGAATAGCTGGGTCAAATAAGACCTCTAGTTTTAGATTTTTGAGGAAACTCCACACTGCTTTCCACAGTGGTTGTACCAGTCTACACTCCCACCAACAGTGGAGAAGTATTCGTTTCCCCCCCCAGCCCCTCCAGGATTTGTTATTGGTTGATTTCTTAATAGTAGCCTTTCTTTCTGCAATGAGATGGAATCTTGGCATTGTTTTAATTTGCATCTCTTAAATGACCAGTGATGTTGAACACTTTTTCATATATTTATTTGCCATTTCTATTTCTTCATTTGAGAAGTGTGTATTCATTCCAGATACCCATTTTTGGATTGAGTCTTTAAATTTAGGTTGTCTGATTTCATTGAGTTCTTTATATTTTCTAGACATTGGTCCTTTGTCTGAAGAACAGCTGGCAACCCTTTTTCCCATGTTGTGGATTGTTTCTTCATTCCGTTGGTTTCTTTTGCTGTGCAAAAGCTTTTTAATAAGATGAGATCCCAGTTGTTATTCTTTGTAATATTTCCAGTGTGATTGATGTTTTGTTCATAAAGTCTTTGCTACACCAGTGTCTCCAACAATTGTACATATTCTCTCTTCCAGCAGATTTACTGTTTCTGTTTTACTATTTAGATTTTGTTCTATTTCAATTTTAGTTTAGTGCATGGTGAAAGATATGGTTCTAGTTTTAATCTTTAGCATCCATAAGCCAGTTTTTCCAGCACCATTTATTAAAGAGTCTATCTTTCTTTTAGTGAAGGTGTTTGGCTCCTTTGTCAAAGATATGATGGCTGAGTGTGTTCAGAGTTGTTTCTGTATTTTCTAATCTGTTCCACTGACCTTGGATCTGTTTGTTCTGTTTTGTTGTTTTTGTTTTTGTTTTGCCAGTACCATTCTGTTTTTATCACAGTAGCTTTGTAGTATAAGTTCAAGTCAGGGATTGTAATAGCCCCTGCTTTGCCTTTGTTGTTCAGAACTGCTTTTGCTATTCTAGGTCTCTTCTGGTTCCAAACAAATTTTAGGATTGTTTTATCTAATTCTGTATGAGATATGCTATTGGTATATTGATCAGGATTGCATTAAATCTGTATAATAATTTTTGAAGTGTGGCAGTTTTCACTACATTGGTTCTTCCTACCCAAGAACAAGGGTTATCTTTCCATTTGCTTATATCCTCCTCAATCTCCTTCTTCAGGTACTGTAGTTTTCAAGGTAAAGGTCTTTTACTTCCTTCATTAGATTGATTCCTAGGTATTTCATTTTTTTGGATGCTACTGTGGGATGTCATTTCCTTAATTTCTCTCTCAGTGAGTTTGTTATTCATGTACAGGCAGGCTTTTGATTTTTGAGTTTTGAGTTTGTATCCAGCTACAGTACTGAATTTGCTTATTAAATCTAGCAGTATTTTAGTGGAGTTTAGTGGAGTTTTTGGGGTCTTCTATGTAGAGTATCATGTCATCCACACATAATGATAACTTCTTCCTTTCCTATCCTTATTCCCTTTATTTCTTGAGGTGAAGACCATCTATTCCAATTTTCTGTAGGGTATTTTTTTTTTTTATCATGAATGGGTATTGGACTTTGTCAAATGCTTTTTCTGCATCTCTAAGATGATCATATGGTTTTTGTCCTTGGCTCTGGTAATGTGGTATATTACATTTATTGATTTGCCTATGTCGATCCATTTCTGCATCCCTGGGGTGAATCCTACTTTGTCGTAGTGTATAATCTTATTGATGATTTGCTGTATTCTGTTTACTACTATCTCATTGAGGATTTTTGCATCTATGTCTGTAGTTCTCTTTTCTGGTTGAATTCTTTTCTGGTTTTGGTATAAGGGTAATGCTTGCTTCTAGGAATGAATTTGGGAGTGTTGCTTCCCTTTCAATTTCATTAAAGAGTTCTACAAGTAGCAGCATAAAGTCTTGTCTAAATTTCTCATAGAATTTAGCAGTGAATCAGTGTGGGCCTGGGCTTCTCTTTGATGGTAGGTTCTTTTTGTGTGTGTGTGGGTACCGGGGGGTCGACCTCAGGACCTCGCGCACCAACAGGCGCCCGTGCCGCTGAGCGATATCACCGGCCCCTTTTTCGTATGTGGGTTCCGGGAGTCAAACTCGGGCCCTCGCGCTTGCCAGGCAGGTGCTTACACCGCTGAGCCATCTCACCGGCCCTGATGGTAGGTTTTTGATTACTTCTTCAATTTCACTAACTGATATTAGTTTATTTAGAATTGTTATATCTTTTGGATTCAGCTTTAGTAATTCATAGGTATTTAGGAGTCTGCCCATTTCTTCTGTATTTTCCATCTTATTAAAATACAGGTTCTCCAAGTAGATATTGATAATCTTCTGGATTTCTGCAGGATCTGTTGTGATTTCACCCTTTTCATTCCTAATTGCATGGATCTGAGTCTTTTCTCTCCTTTTTTTCATAAGGTTGGCTAAGGGTTTTTTCAATTTTATTTAATCTTTCAAAAAACCATGTCTTCGATTCATTGATTCTTTGTATTGTTTTCTTAGTCTCCATGTCATTAATTTCTGCTCTGATCTTTTTTTTTTTTTTTTGTGGGTACCGGGGGTCGACCTCAGGACCTCGCGCACCAGCAGGCACCCGTGCCGCTGAGCGATATCACCGGCCCCTTTTTTCGTATGTGGGATCCGGGAGTCGAACTCGGGCCCTAGCGCTTGCAAGGCAGGCACTTACGCCGCTGAGCCATCTCACCGGCCCTTCTGCTCTGATCTTTATAATTTCCTCCCTCATATGAAATTTGGGCTTGACTTGTTCTTGTTTTTCTAGAAGATTGAGGTTCAACATTAGGTTGTTTATTTGAGCTCACTGTGTTTTTCCAATATGGGAATTCACCAGTATAAATTTCTTTGTAGGATTGCTTTTATTACATCCCATAAGTTCCAGTATGTGGTACTGGAATTATCATTTAATTGTAGAAGTTGTCTAAATTCTTCTTTATTTTCATCTGTTTCCACTGGTTGTTCAGGAGGATGCTATTTAATTTCCATGTGTATATGAAGTTTGTGTGGTTTCTTTTGCCATTGATTTCAAATTTCATTGCACTAGGGTCTGATAATATGCATGAGATAATTTCAATTCCTTTGCATTTATTTAAGCAATGTTTTATGAGCTGATATATGCTGTATTTTGGAGACTGTCCCACGTGCAGCCAAGAAGAATGTGTATTCTGGTGTTGTGGGGTAGAACACCCTGTAGACATATTCTAAGTCCATTTGTTCAAGAGTTTGGTTCAGTTCTGATTTTCTTTGTTTATTTTTTTGTCTAGTTGGTCTACTTGTGACAATGGGGTAATGAGGTCCCCCATTACAATTGTATTAGTGCTTAGCTGATTTTTCATGTCCTTTGATATTTGTTTTATATAGTTGGCTGCACTAGTATTTAGTGCATATATATTTATGACTCTTATCTCTTCCTCTTGGATTCTTCCCTTTACAAGGATGTAGTGATCTTCTTTGTCTCTCTTAATATACTTTGTCTGCAAATAGAATAGCTACCCCTGCTTTTATCTGGGTTCTTGTCTTATGGAGTATTGTCTTCCATCCTTTGATTTCAGTCTATGGATTTCTTTTTGAATTAAATGTGTTTCTTGCATGCAACATGTTGTTGGATCTTGCTCCTTGATCCATTCTTTGATTGATGAATTGAGACTATTCATATATGGTTATAACTGATATATATTGACTTATCCTTCTCATGTTATTTTCCCATTATTGGTTCCTTTTCCTCCCTCTGTTCACTTGTTTGCCTTGCCTGGTGGATTCATTCTGTTGGGGTTCATGGAGTTGCAGTCCTTTGTATCTCTCTCTAGAATGTCCTTCAGAACATTTTGGAGTGCTGCTTTGGTGGTCATGAATTTCTTCAGTTGTTCTTTGTCATGGAAGTATCTTATTTCTCTATCAATTTTGAAAGATAATTTTGTGGAGTACATCAATCTGGGTTGGAGGTTATTTTCTTTTAGGGGTTGAAATACTTCACTCCAAGCTCTCCTTGACTTGAAGACTTGTGTTGAGCAGTCTGCTGTGAATCTGATGGGCTTTTCCTTGTAGATAATTTGTTTCTTTTCTCTAACAGCTTTTAATATTCTGTTCTTGTGTTGAATTCCTGTAACCTTGACTATTTTATGCTTTGGTGTAGATTTTTTTTTATCATGGCTAATTGTAGTTCTATATGCCTCACTTATCTGTATGTCAAATACTTTTGTCCTGCTTGGGAAGTTTTCTGCTATTACTTCTGTGAACACTTTTTTTTTTTCATGTCACTTGTGCTGTCTCCTGATTTTTCATTGACTCCCATCATTCTTATATTTTTTTTCTTTGCTTCATCTTGCAGCTGATTTTTCATGGTCCCTTGCAATTTTTAAGAAATCTTTCTTTTCCTGATTGCTAACCATGATCCTGTCTTCTATATCTGACATTCTGTCCTCACATTGGTTCATTCTGCTGTGCATACTTTCAATGCAATTTTTAATCTCCTGGATATCTGTTTGAATCTGTTTCATGGATTCCATTTCTGTCCTATGTTGGGCATTGATAGCTTCCATCATTTTCCTAAGCTCCTCTATTTATCTGTATCTGTTCTATAGTCACTATGTCTTTAATTATGGTTACCATCTCAGTGGTTATCTGAGAAATTATTTCTGGATTTGATTTTTTCTAGAGCCTAATTTATCTGCTTTGTTACTTCTTCTGTTACCACTTCAGAGAGTTCAGGTGGATAGCTTTTGAATTGTTCTTCCTCATTGTCCCCTGGGTTTGCCTTTGGTAACCTGGAAGTTTGGATTTGCATCTTGCTTAAGTGTCTTCTCATTTTCTATTTTTTAAGTTTAATTCCTGAGTTGATGCTTATAAATTGCTTATAGCAGGTAGCTTCATTGCTAGTATTCAGAAGCCTTAGGAAATGACTACTTCTCAGAGGTGCCTTCTAAGTGTAGCTGGCTTTTCAGTTTTGAATCTGTTGCAAAATCCTATCTCTTTAATTTACTGGGGATGAGAACTTGCTGCCTATTTGGCCTAGTCCGTGGTTCTTAGCACTGGCCTATAGTATTTTTTTTTATGACCCTTAGAAAATCTCAGTCTTGGAATATCAGAAAGAGCAACTGATTAGAACAATTATGTCACTTGGCTAAAGTAGTACAATCAGCAATAATAATACCATCAAACACAGCCTAGAAAATGACAAACTGTAGTTGCTATTAATTTTCCACCTTTAATCGTATGAACTAGATTTGTGGTTAGATGACAAAATCTAAAACAAACCAGAAAATTGCATACAGTAAATATGATCTCAGTATGGTGATTTTACCCTAAGGGGAGAAAATTTAAAAGGGATTGGGTGAAAAAGTAGAGAAATAGAAGAGGAAGAGATTAGAACCAATGCTGGAGGACATTGGGAAACTGGTGAAGAAGACAGGAGAGAAAGGGAGAAGGTGGAAATAAAAACAAGAACAGAACAGAACAACAATAACAACAAAAAATTAGAAACAATGTTCACACTCATATAAAAACAAGAAAAAGAAAAGAAAAATAGGAAAAGAGAAAAAAAGATGAAAAGAAGAAAAGTACATCCACTTCAAGGTGTGTCTCTGCTGTCACTAATAGACAAAGTGGGCAGACAGAGTCCAGATCCATGTTGATTAATCCCAGCAAGCCAGTTGTAGATTTTCAGTGGATTAGTGGATAATCCCAGTAAGCCAGCACCTTTAGTTCCACTGAAGCTCAGGCTGGTTTCTGACTGTGCGGCTGGAACCCAATTTGTTCAGCCTGCAACATTCTATGTGGCTTCTGCTGGCTTGAATTCTGTTCTGCCTTTCCCTGACACCAGGAGCCCCTAGATGGAGCCAGCCCACAGCTGTTCTGAGTTTCAAGCTCAGTTGGCCCCTCTCCAAGACGGTTATGGCCAATCACCCTCTGCTGGGCGACATCTGAACCCAAATAACTCACCAACCACTGCAGTCTGCTGCATCCACTGCTCCATTCTACTGGTGCATTTCTCTGTGGAAGCCTCTTGGGTTACATGCAGTAGTCACCACGCATCTGCAGTTTTGAGCTGCCCCTCCCATGCAGTGAGTCAGGGATCAGGGAGAAAGTGCTGCTTGCCACCGCCTTCTTCTTTGTTGAAGTCTCTGTCTTTCCTCTTCCTGTGGGCTTCAATTGTCGCTTCAGATTCTTGCTGGGTCCTGGGGACTCACTTCTCTCCTTCTTCTCTGCCTCGCCTTGCTATATTCCAGTGTCTGGACACCAAACATTGGAGAGGCTGTTTCTCTGCTGCTCACCACTCCACCATCTTCCCAAATCCATTGGTTGATTTTGAACCTCTTTTATTGTAAAAGCCAAGTATTCAAATTTCAAGGGAAGTAAAGGACATGTAATAGGAAAGAACAGGGAAGAAGTGTAAATCATGAAGAGCAGGTAGGCACAAATGAAAACAGTCTTAGTGGGAATAAAGAGGTTCCAGAGTATTTGGCTCCTAAAACTGTGCCAATGTAATGCATTATTTTAATTAATAAAGTTATGTAATGATTTAATCTTCCAAAAAGTCAACTGGTTAAATAGGTATTATTTCTTCTTGAAATAACAAAGTTCATGTGTTACTTTTGCTACCTACAGCCTTCATTTGATATCTCTCTTAACTCATCAAATCAGAAATTATATAGACAGTATCCTCATCCCACTCACTAATTAAGCATGAATGTTTAGGTATTTGCATAACAATTTCCTTATATTTTATGCTCTATTTCCCTTCTATTTGATGTTACTTATTAAAGAGCCATTTTTTTTCGCTATCATAGGCATCTGGAAACCCAGCCATGGCCTGAGAGTCAGAAAGAAATTAAAAATGCCAATATTGTCAAAATGGTAGACTTAGTTTTGGCAATATTGTCAAAATGGTAGACTTAATAATTCCACTTCTCATTTTGGCAATATTGTCAAAATAGTAGACTTAATAGTTCTACTTCTCATCTCTGTATAGGGACTTGGGAAGTAAAATGGATGAGAGAATCTGAGGAAAGGAAAGAATGAGTAGGAATAGTGCTAGTAATCAACATCTCATAATTCTTTTGTAGAAGAAAATACATCTCTTTCTTTCTCTTTTTTCTTCTAAAATTGTGCATCACATTTCAGTGATTCTTTACTCGAAGTGTGTATTATGTAAGTAATGCTCTTGTCAAAAGTTATGCAAGGGCAGGTTCAACTAGATAAAATGGAAAGCAAAATAAAAATTGAAAGGGAATACAAATCATATTATTTGTGATCATTTTTCTCTCCAGGTATGTGTTAAGTAGATCCAGATGTGGAAAAACAATGATTTAAACTTCAACTGAGAGGAGAGTCTTAGTCCCATATGAGTACTCCAATACTTGGACAATTGATCATTCAATAATTCTCCCACAATTTAATCATGGTATTAGAAACACTGTAGTTGCATCTATGAGGGATAAAAATCCCCAAGTAATTATGGCTTCAGATTTATTGGTCTCAGATTGAAATTAATTTGAGAGATAAACATTTCAACCCTAGAAACTGTTTTCTTATAACTAATCATTCTATCATTTTCAACATTTAGCTTCCACCTTATGATCCAACGTGACTTATTTTTTGGTTTCATGCTATCCACAATTCAGCATTAGGATGGAGAAAAATCTGTAGAAGTACTAAGCTCCACTTTTTAACATTTTTTAGAAGCTGCTTCTGATGCTTTTACTTATATCTCCATGGACAGAAATTAGTTATATTGCCACATCTAGCTAGAAGAAGGCTCGGAAATGTAGTTTGTGTTTGGGATGGTACTATTCCCAGCTAACATTCAGAGAGGCTATTATTAAAGAAGGAGCAGAGAATGAATTTTCAGAAATCAATAGCTATGTCTGTCACAGGTTCGGTATTGTAGTGAGCTGTCATTTATGGTTCCTTAAAATCTTTTGAACACACTCCCCATTATTTTAATAGTCCCTGATACTATCAATCATTAGTGAGAGTAGTTGAGAGGCCAGAGATGAGGCTGGAGGGAAACAAGGAGAGAGAGAGATAGACAGAGAGACAGAGAGAAGGAGAGAGAGTTTGGATTTCATAAAAATTAGATTTTGGTTTCTCTGAAACTTTGACACCACAGATAGAAATAGGGTAGGAGGGGAATGTTTTTGATTACTATGTTTAAAACTATTTTAGCAGTAGATAAAACAAACATAAAATTGACATTTATTTCTCTAAAGGAATTTATACTTTTGTGGGGAAAATATGTCCATAACTAAAATCCAATGCAAACTAATAAAAGTTCATAGCCCCTTTTATTTATAGAGTACTTCAACATAAATGGCTGAGTAAATGATTGAAGGAAAGAAATGGAGTCTAAAAAGGAAAAGATAGTTTTGGAAAAACTAGGTACTACTTTAGGTTTTGGGAATTCCAAACCTCAAAAGAGCTAGGCTCTCTAGGAAAATAAATGTTATGGTTGTTTCTAACCAATAGCATAAAGTGAACTATGGGAAGATATAGAAAACTACAACCTTGTTTTCTACTACTGTGTCACTAATTCCCCCAATAGACAGGTTTCTCAAAATAATGGAAATTTAATATTTTTCAAGCTTCTATGGGTATGTCTAATTCTCCTGAATTCAGCTGGAAGACTGGAATTTCCAAAGTTGTTCCACAGATTTTTAATGGTTGGGACTGACAGATGGGAAGCTTGCTGGGGCTGTCAGTCAAGGTCTCATTTTTATCCACCTAGTCCTCTCCCTAGGGCTGCTTGGGCTTCCTCACTTATGGTAGTGAAGATCTAACAGGGACTGTTCAAGTGGCAAAGGTAGAAATTGTGGATCTCTTAAAGACAAGCCTCAGAAGTTACACAGCTGAGTATCTGCCTCCATTCTTCTTGTTCAAAACAGGTTATTGAAGAATCACAATTTTAAGGAGAGGGAAAATATATTCCGTGTCTACATAGGGAGATGACAATTCATATTGCAAAAAAATACATATGAGGAATGGCAGATATTATTACAACCATCTTTGTAAAAGCAATTTCCACTATCTACCCAATGGGCAAAAAAATACATATTTCTGTCACATGAAAATTATTCTTAGCCTATGCCCACCACCCATAATCTCACCCTATTTTAACATCAAACTCAGACTTAAGGTCCAGTGTTTTTACTTTCAAATCTAATTTAATAGAATCCAGTTGAGAATGAGTCTTCTTGGTTTCAGCAATCTGTGATCTATCTAATCCCTACCAGTGGTCAACAGAGCAGAGCAACAACACCAGAGAGAAGGTGCCAGGTACCAGATATAGTACCCAAGGTCACCCCTCCATAAGCGATACAGACGCCCTGAAGTATCTTCCACCAATCTCCTGGGAGGCTCCCAAACCAAGCAACTTGACACCATCGTAGTGGGCAGCTGGGCCAGCAACACTTGCAGCCGTCTGTTTCTAAAACTTCTAACCCTTACCCCAACTCTAACCCCAACCCTAATCCAGGCAGGCACATGTTGCTACTCCCCACTGCTCTAGTATCAGGAAATGTACTTCAGTTGGGGCCCATCTCTTCTCCTTCAGAATGGTTCTCTTTGGCTTTTGGCTCAACTTTCTGGACTCAAGTCAGTGAATTATTCTTTCTCTTTCATAAGTAATGGCCCATGTTTGTAGTTAAGAAATTTTCTCTCCTACTTGCTGACCATAAGACAGTATGCTAGAATCCAGGAGCTTTGAACTAAGTCACTTTTAATCTAAGCCAGCAGTACTTTGCTGAAAATTCTTAGAAAATTATAGGTTTCCTATGACACTTACTGGTGTTACATTGTACTTAAGACTCACACATTTATTATGGGTGCCATCCGTGGGCCAGAAGCCATGAACACTTACTGAGGTTAGAAATAGGCACCTTCAACCTTGAGGTGAAGGTTACAGTGCTGTGGTACATTGCCCATAAAATCTTTGCAAGTTCTTTTTTCTATCCAAAAGGGTATATAGAGCAAGTCCTTAATATTTTTAGAAGACTTTTTGCTTTTTAAAATCTAAGTGAATGAGTCTAGCGACACAGGCTTTAATCTTTGTAGAGTTTTACTGAACAATCTTACAGACACATTCTTGACTTGACCTTGATCTGAAACCACATCATACTAAGCATCACCCCGGGTTTGATCTTTTCCCGGCACCATTTCTTACTTTGCCAACTTTTGCCATCTGGTGAGGTTTAGGCTGGAAAACAGTTTTATTTTCTGACTTTGAAACTTTCAGGTTGGAAAATTTTTCCTCTGTATTCTGCCTGAAATCCAAATTATTTCTTTAGTTCTTCTCTCTTTTTCATCACTTCATTATCAGCAGTTCAAAGAAGTCAGTTGACAATTTTAACAGTCTTTTTGGAAATTGTTTTTGCCAAATCCATGATTCTTTAGTTATAATTTCTATCTTTTGTGTCACTATAGGTGATAGTATTACCAAATGTTCTGTCACTGTATGAGGCTGGGTGCTTTACTTCCATTCTCTTAATTTTCTCATTACCGTTTTAGCCTCTGCTAAAGTCTCCCTACTGCTCTTTATGCTTCTGTCTGCAGTCCAATCTCTTGAAGCATTGCCATAAATTTTAGGTTTACCTTGTATTCCACCCCTTGCTGCCCCCAAACTTATTTGCTTTAAACAATACACATTTTTATGTGGGTACAGGGAGTCGAACCCAAGACCTCGTGCTTGCCAGGCAGGCACTTATGCCACTGAGCTATATCACCGGCCCAACACTACACATTTTTGATGTCTCAAGATACCATCAATTGGCTAGATGATCTTTCTTTTTTTCTGTTGATTGGTATGCCAAAATGAATAGGAAGTCCAAAAATGTTATCACCCACATGGATCATAGTCGGTGCTGCCTGCCAGGTAGCAGCTCTTATGGTGCTTTCGTTTAGAGGTCTAAGTCTTTGTATTAGCCACTTTCCCACCTCTGGGAAGCAGCTTAACACAGGAGAAGTTTCTTTGGGCTTATAGCTTTGGTTCATGGTTGGCTGGCTCTGAAGCAGAAACAGGATGGCAGAGGAGCATGACAGAGGGAAAAGTGCTCCACCCATGGTAACCAGGAAGGAGAGAGATAAGAGAAGAGCAAGGACAAGAATACACCCATCCAAGTCATGCCCCACCAACTAACAGCACATACACCTAGTGAATTCATCATTGGATGGATTCACTGATAAGTGTGGCACCCTCATGATCCAATCATCTTTCAAATGCATGATATTCTGAGGACCTTTTTAGATCTAAACAGTAACAGTCATGTTCTACATGACCCCTTCCATGTTCCTGTTTCGGCTTCTTGATGTCTTTTATCACATTTAATTTAGTTCATACTTTTGGATTGCAAAATAGCTATTATCACACTCAATTATTCAGTAAATAGAGCCAGTGAGTAGAAGCAGTGTACCAGAAACTGTGGTAGATTAATGAGAATAAAAAGTTAAGTAAGACATAATTCTTTCTTCAAAGACTTTATATCTAGTGGAGGAATTAATCAATGGTTACAGTACAAATCATAGTGGGGAAATTAAAATTGAAAAAGACTAAGTAAGTTATTCTTTGTCTAACAGCTGACTTAAGATTTTGATGCTGATTTGCCTGACTTCAAAATTTACACTTTCTCTACAGTACCAGTGAGTATTTACAGAGTTCATGTTATTGTCCAAACCAAATGCTATGAAGATTTGGAAGGTAGAAATGCAACAAGAATCAAACGCAAAATTACTACCCAGGAATTGATTGATATGCTCAAAGTACATTATATGCATGTATGAAAATTCCACAGTGAAACCCAATGAAAAAAGAAATAGGGAGGAAAAATCATTGCCTAGTAAAAATAGGATTTCATGACTGATTAGTGAGGTAAATAAGGCCAACAAAAGACTTAATGACATCTGTGGGACTGAAGTTGGGAAATCAGCAGAAAGAGTTGGTAGTAAATGATTTCTTTGGTTTCATCCATTTTAATTTTGAGGGACTAACCACTTATGTAGCTACTGTCCAGCAAGTAGAGTAAATATATTTCATTTATGCAAATGTTCTAACTTCTACTCTATGTCTGGTACTGAGTAGGTGAATAAGAACCCCTATCCCTGTACTCGGTAATCTAATTGTCAAATGTCAGAGACACTCCTGTAAGCAACTGACTTCACTATAATGTAAAAGAGCCACAACAAAACTATGTGCAGCTAAACAAAACATAAAGTAAAGATAAAGCCAGGAAAATGGTGGTTGTTATACTACACCAGACTACAGATACGACTGAAAGGGAAAGAAAAGAAGAAAATAATCAGTGAAACTCTTTAGGTTGAAGACTTGTAGATGTGGATTTGAAGAAATTTCAAGAAGTAAGAAGAGAACCAGGCACAGAAATCAAAGGAAGAGAAAATTTGCAGTTACTTCAATCCTGGAGGAGTTAGAAGCGTCTTACCGGAATGAGATATACTGAGATCTTTAATGTGCAATAAATACAGGGCAGTGAAAAGGATGAAGATTAAGAAGAGATTGTTTTATTGGCCTTGAATTCAGTTTTCCTTTCTGTTTATATGGAAGTCAGATAAACTATGATAATTTAATCTTTCAAAAACATTAAAATTACTTCCAGACAAAGAAGTATATTGTTTATATAGCTCTATCATAATGACTCATATCCCAGGAAAGGATAAATGAACATTAAGATGAACAAGAACGAAACACTTAGCTAAGATAATTAAGTTGGCTAGGCTTAACTGAGTGTTCAGAAGCTCCAAGATTTGGAATGAAAATGGTATAGGATAAGCTTATTTTCAAATGTGAAAGGATAATTTCAGGTTAAAAACTGAAGAGGGCTAAGGATTTAGTGTCTCAGCTGCCTCATTTCAACTTCTTATTCTGCCTGAAGAAAATATCAATAGAAATAGGAATAGCTAAAGTTTTGGAAAGTGCAGGACAATTATTCACTTTAAAACTTGCTACTCCCTAGAGCCATTTAACCAATGTAGAAAAGCATTTATAGTAATATGTTAAAATAGGGTTTTTCTGTCTCTCTTCCAGCTAAAATCCCACAGACTAAGAACAAAACAATAGGTGCCAAATATCTCCGCATCCTAAAATGGGAAGCTAGGCCACATATACAGAACCTGCAAAAGAAAAGCTATGGAAACTTGCTTTGGCAACCCATAGCATAATAGCTGCCTTAAAGATAATAAAGGCTGGAGAGGCCAAGAAAGATAACTATTTTTAGAGAGAAACTTTGGAGAGAGTTATAGGAATGCTATGCAATTCACCACCCATTCTGACTCAAACACACATACCTCACTACCATGAGAGGAGAGCAAAGTGTATTTACTCTTAAACTCAAGCCAAGCAAGTGGATATATAGAAAGCTACACAGAGAACTTGACCTGTGTCCCTGGCAATCTGTGAATATATATACCAATGCCATCTCCATTTCAAGAGAAGTCCAAATGTAGGAAATTATGTCTGCTTTGGCAAATAGCTGCACCTACCCTGTAAATCCCAGAGATGAACTGTGGGGCTCAAATTGGGATACAGCTTGGATTCCAAGGCTGCCTAGAGAGAAGATAGGACTGTAGCAGATGGATGCCCATGGTCTGGTGAGGAAGCATTACCTGACATATACAATAGTAGCACTACTTCAGCTGTATGAAATGTGGCCAGAGATTCACAGGAGGGAAATTTCTGAGAAGTATCTAAAAGCTACCCCAAAAGATAGTGAATCAGTTTTGGTCATCTGCCAAGGCTAGAAATCCGTGAAATGAGATTATGACTTTATGAGAGTACCATCCTTGTTAAACTGTTCCTGCCCCTATATGGCTTCCCCCTCCCAAGCCACTCTCAAACTGGAGGTGTCAGAGAAAGTTTATTCTAGTAGGATAAAAAAGAAGTTTTAACATCAAACAAAGCTTGGAGTCTTGATTATTACCATGGGCTGACAATTTTAATTATGAAGTGAGATTGCTATTGCATCCAGAAGAATGAGATAATTTTTTTATTAGCTAAGAGCCACTGGCAAAGCTGTGGGACCTGTCCAAGTTTTTATTCAATGCCCAGGGAAGAAATAAGTCTACATAGCTATATTAAAGGGGCCGTATATTTTTATTTCATCCCACTCTCTAAGGAATCTCACTCGTTTGTTGTAATTTTTATACCTAGAGAGTGTTATCTTTTTTTAGTACAGTATGACAGAGTGATTGAAGGGACCATTTGTACAGAGTTTCTAAGTTTAAATGCTGGCTCTACCACCCACGAGTTATGTAAACTTGGGCAAATGACTTTGTCATTCCAAGCTTTCTCCTTAGAAAACTAGGGATAGTAATTGCACCTGGATCATAGGATTGATGTGAAGGCTAAATGAAATGATGTAGATAACGTGTTTAGTAGTATGCTTGCCATGATTAATGCTCTATAAATAGTAGCTATTATTAATATTTAGCAGATGATCACAATCTTCTTTCTTGTCCTCAGGAGCTTACTGGTTGATATTTCTCTGCACCAAAACTATCACCAATTTCACTGTTACTCATTAAATTCCACATTGGAATGCAGATTTGCTGTTCTGCTTTGAAGCAACGTGTGTGGTTATTCCCAAAGCTCTGCAACACTGTAGGATGGGAAATGAAAAGTACTACATCCAGTTGAAAACCACAGGCAAAACTTGAGCAAGCAGAAAGTGATTACTTTGTCTGGCATCTCCCCAGGTCCCTACAGAGTAAAAAATCCTCTGCACTTTTAGTAGGAATTGTCTAGGATTTTAAAACGTCTAGGCTCATCAAGGTTATTTTCTGCCACTTTTGAGAGAATAATTTCACTGAAATTCTAGTTACATGAGGTTCTTACGATTCTGATATTTTCAAATATTTCAATGTATTTTATAAGGATGGCTGTCAGATTTCTTTCTTATGGTGGAGAGGGAATGAGGGAACCGGTCGACATAATTTAAGCTGAACATTCTTGGAAATTGAAAGCCACCCATTTAAAAAGCATTAGATTATCAGCTTCATATGTTTTCTCTTTCCTAGAAGATCTGAAAAGTGCCCATCCAAACAAAATTGCAATGGACAGGATTACTCGAAGACAAAAGAAAGACTGATACTCAGAGTGTAGTATACATATCAAGCAGCTGTAGTTTCTATATAGCCACTAAGGGGCTTCCTTGAGCTACAGGATCTTGTACCTGAAAGAGAACATAAAGGTCATCGACATCAGCTCTTTCTCCCTGCTATCCTAGCATTTTATGCATGACTATTCTGATGGTATCTAGCTTCTGCAAATTACTTATTTGGCTTGGTTTCCTACTCATGTTTTTATTCAACATTTTATTTTGAAGATATAATACATTTACATGGTTCAAAATTTAAAAGACCCAAAAGAGCATACTATAAAATATTTCTGTCTTACCCTTATTCACGGCCAAGCAGTGGCTCTTACTGAGGGAAACAGATGTTATCAATTTAATATGTATCTATCAAGAATAAAGAATTGGAACAATGACACTATGTGTGCATAAAGTTACCTTTTCTATTAAACAAGTTGTGGAATATCGTATAATATATTTTAGAAATTATTCCACATCTAAACCTAAAGATCTTCCTCATTCTTTCTATAGCTACATAGTTTTCAATTATATGCATGTACCATTACTTAACTATTTATTTGTAGGCATTTATATTGTTTCCAATATTTTGCTGTCTCAAATAATGCTGTGATGAACAGTTTTGCTTAAATATGTCACATTGGTGTGTGACTGTATCTGTAAACCAAACCGAAGAAGCACAATTATCGAGGAAAAGGCTTTGTGCCTTTGTAATTTTGTAGTGTTTATGCACAGGTAATTGACATACATACACATAGCACACATTTAGGTCGTGTGCTGTGACAGGATATTAGGTTTGTCAGAAAACCTCACAGCCAATAGAGCTAGCACTGCAAGTGTCCACTGTGCTCTTGGTATTGTGAGGAGTACGAGCTGGGCTGGACATAGCTGCATGTATCATGAAAAGCGTTCTGGGAAAAAGACCCTATCCCCTTCCTGCTCTGTGTATTGACAAGGTGACTGGGCAGAAAATACCTCTTTAACTCCTTAACAGCTAATGTTTCCTCAACTGGAAAAATGGTGGGGAAGACAAAAGAGCCCACAGAGGCAGAGAGCTGTGAGCGATAATAAAAAGTCAGGAGAATCTTCTCTTCTTGGCTAGAAGGTTTAATAGCCCTAATTTACACTCACACCAGCAGGGGTTCCTTTCTTCACACCCCACCATGAAGACATTATCTTGTGTTTTGATCTTTGATAACACAATAGTAAAAGTAAAGTCTTCATATGATTTATGTTTAAATTTCTTTTATTATTATCTAGATTGAACATCTTTTCATATGTTTTAAAATAATCCACTTTCCTCTTTTGTGATATGCTTGTTCATATCATTCTGTTTTTATATTAGATTATTGGTCTTTTTTTTACTGGTTTGTGGGAGATTTTATCTATTGTATAAAGGAATTAATATTTTTTCTGTGACAGAGATTGCAAGAGTTTCTCAATTTACCATCTGAATTTTTTATTTTGCTTATGATGGGTTTTATTTTGCAGGAAGTTAATTTTTCATGTGGTTGAATTTATCACTTTCCTGTTTTGGTGTCTGCATATTAAATTATGTAGCAATATCTCCCATACTCTGAGATTACTTAAAACACAAAACAAATTTAAAATACTTTGTCGTCTGGTTTCTTTTGGTACATCTGGGTAGTACCTCCTTCCTTTAAAAAACTGAATGTTTAATCTATCCAGTTATCTCTAACTTTTTGACTTGGTGTGATCATGTATTTTTTTCTTTTTTATCTAAGAGGATCATGAGTATAAAAGTAAAGAACTAACTATTCTTGCTTTTTCTTTTCTTTTTATTTTTTCAGTTTACTTTGGTGTGTTACTACTCAGTGAGTAAACTCTTGCCTTGTTCTCCTGTGAATGTAAACTTTCTAAAAATCTCAATTTCCTTCAGACCTAGAACTCCTAAAGTGATAAATGCTATGAGAGTTCCATAATACCTATATAAACCCTTTCTCCAGATATTTGGAATTTTTTCTATTTATCAGTAATTCTTACAGAGTATATATCAACTTCCATTTTTATTAGAATTACATGACTTTATCCAAATTGATTAAAATTTTATAAAAACTCTAGGTTTGCACTGGTAATTTTGTAGTTTTGTGGTAAGTAAGATTAGAAAAACTAATTTAAAATTTCTATTGAATAAAAACAGAGCTTGTCAAGCTTCTCGAAAAAAATTGTGGAATTTATCTTTTCAAAGCTCAGTAATTTTTATAATCTAAGTGACTACTATTGAATCAGGGTAAATAAATAAACCAATGAAGTTGAATGTAAAAACAGAAAGCAAATTAGTATATGTGTAGAAACTTGATTTACAATGGAGTTAGTATTGAAGATTAGTGAAAACTGGTGAGAAATGGTAGAATTTTCAATAAATATTTACATAATTGATTATATGTAAAGCAAAGACATGACAGAGGATCTGTACTTACTCTCAAGCAAAATACAGTCATACTTTGGTATTCAACTGCTTTGAAACTCATTGAATTTGGTGCTCCATGCGTTTTGATGTGAAGAATTTGTTCAAGTACCCATTCTTTGGTACTCCATGAAAACTAGAACTTCTCTGTGTCAATTGCCTCAAGACTTGCTACCCTTTCCAGACAAAACAATTTGTTTGCTACTTGTTTTTCAGTTTCAATCATTTTTTGGTACTTCTCTTACCTTCCAGAACCAATTAACTATGAGTTTCAAAGTGCCACTGTATAAATTCATGGGTCTTTTAAAGATGAAAGTGAATGTCAAAACCAAATTTTTGGTAATGATATAGAGAATACCTTCATAGCTTTAGGATACAGAAGAAAACCTTTCTCTCTGTGTCTCTCTCTGTCTCTCTCTGTCCTGGGGATCAAGTCCAGGACCTCATGCAGACCAAGGAAGCACTGCTACCACTGAACTGCATCCCCAGACTTGTAAGAATCTATTAAATCGAAACAAAAAGCAGACACAGGGATGAATACAAGAATTCCTGGTCATTTAAAACAAATGGAAGTAAAAAGTAAGACTCTGAAGAAGTTTGCAAGTGTATGTCTGAGAAAGAATTAGAATCCAGGTATATAAGGAAGCCCTACAAAGGAAAAAAATTAGCAAAAATAATTTAAAAGACATTTTACAAAAGAAAAAATTTGAATGACCAACAGACACAATATGAAGTATACTTGTTTACCATGATGTGAAAATTGAAGCTACAATGATTTCTGTTTCAACCAACTGGCAAAGGTAAAAAAGTCTGATAAATTTGGCAAGTATGTTAAGTAAATGAGCCCTTTATACTAAAACCCCTATGTCTACCATAAAAACCTAAAAGATGTACAGTTTAGAGGTCTTAGAGGTAAACACACAATGAAATTCTTATTTTTTGGGGATAAGAATGTTATGAACTCGAAATGCTGATGGATCACCTCTCTTGAGGGAACGAGAATGAGAGTAGAGAGAGATTCCCAGGCTACTTCATATAGTTTGGTACTAATGTTCTATTTCTTTAATAGAGTAGTGGTTATATGTGGGCTTATTGTACTACTTTTAGACCCATTAAGCACCCTCAAAATAATCCCCCTCATTTCCAACATATTTATTCTATCATTCTGGCAATGTGTCTTTTATTATAATTTTTTTAAAAAGGTAAACATTCACTGTATTTTTTGATCACATGTATTAACTCCCTAGGGCTGTCATAACAAAGTAGTATAAGCTTAAGTGGCTTAAAAAATATGAATTCTATCTGTGTTGGAAGCTAGAAACCTGAAATCATAATGCCAGCTGAAATTATGATACCAGCTGAAATCACAATACCAGCTGATTCTGGGCAAACATCCTACCTTGCCCTTCCTAACTTCTGGTGGCTACTGGCACTTCTTGGTTTATGATAGGATAGCTCTGATTTCAGCTTTGCCTTCACATGGGCATCTTTCTGTGTGTTTCTGTGTCCTCTCTTCTGAAAAAGACAACAGTCATTGAATTTAACCCCCCCTTAAATCTGGTATGACCTCATCTTAATTAATTACATCTTCAAAGCTGCTGTTTCCAAATGAGGTCTGAAGTTCTGCCTAGACATGGATTTTGAGGAGCCACTTTTCAAGTCACTATATGGCACACATTTTATGACTATTCATTTGCATGTACTCATTTTTACCTTTATAAAAAGAGTATTTGTGGTTCTCTATGGCATCGTTAAGTTTCTAATCTCCAGCTTGAGGTATCAGCTCACATTTATTCTGAAGATACCCATCTTCCCATCTGACTTGTTGAGTGTGAATGTGGGTAATTTCAAACTGATAAATTTAAACAACTTTAAATGAAATATTTCATTACACATTCTCTGGTTTGCCACTAGTTTGTACAGCACAGAATAACTATTCTCAAAGTGTGGTCTCAGGACCAGCAATATCATCACCATTTATAAAATTGTTGTAAATACAAATTCTGTGACCCCACCCCTGACCCCAGACACCGAATCAGGAACTCCAGTAATGGAGACCAGAACTCAATTGTGACAAGGTTCTAGGTGACTAAGAGTGTTCAGGATCAGAAACACTGGAAATTGGATCATAGGACATATTCTGAACTCAGCACATCTGGATTTGAACAATAAACGTTTGTTTCTTTTTAGCTGTGTCAAACTACTTAACTTTCTGTCTTCTTCCCTATAAAAAGACATATTGAAGATAATAGCACATGAGGATTAAATTAGTTAATTCGTGAAGAGTGTTTAGGACAGTGCTTGGCACATAAATATCATATGTGTTAGCTTATTTAAATATTTACAAATAAAAAAGAGCATACATATTTTATTAAGTTTCATCATCTTCATAGCTCCTGAAAACAATCAAGTTTGCAATACTGGTCTAAAATTTATTGAATATATTTTGTGTTCTTGGAGGAATTAAAATATGTATCTTTTCTTTTTCTCCCACTTGCCATCTTGATCCTCTCTCCATGTAAAGGTAAATTGATGGTACTACAATTACACCTGCAAGTCATTTTTGTATTTGAAATATAAATCAATTCTGTAAAGGATACTTCTCATGGGCCTAGAAATTAAAAATAATCTAAAGCACAGGGCATTTTGTCCTAGCAAGTACTTACCCATCCCAGGCTTCATTTTTTTCATGTCATTTTTGTTTTTGCAGTTGAAATGTCCTTCTTAATAGAGAATATGGAAGAAAAAGGTTCCATTCTTACTATAATTAGATCATTTGAATTCTCCTCATGATAGATCTATTATTTAATTTTTCTTCATGAATAGTGTATACTTAGTCACTTATTCAGCAAGTATTTATTGGATACTGACTATAAAATAGCAGTGGATCTATGTGCCGGGGATAGCACAATGGGCAGAGTACACAACAATCCCTACTCTCATAAATTTTGTCTTCTAGTTGTAGTATATAGACAATACACAATAATACAATAATAAATAAGAAAATCAGTAGATCAAAAAATACATGCTATAAAAACATGAAATTAAGAGGCTTGGTCAAATAAGGGGGTTCAGTTTTAATAAGAGTGTTAATATTGTCCATTTTTGTTGGCTCATTATTTTATTTCATTACGTTTCCCTCCTTTGACACTGAAAATTGAGAATTGGGCCTGTTGGTTCAGTGTCGAGCTTTCTGGGAGATCTGTTCCATGTAATCTCAGTGCAGATGATTTCTAAGATCTGGAAATCAGATCTAGTTTGGATCTAGATTGGTCTGCATTGGCAAGTATTCATATTAATATGCCCTAGGGCTACAATAACAAATTGGGTAACTAAAGCAACAGAAATTTATTCTCTTATAGTTTTGGAGTCTAGAGCACAAAATCAAAGAGTGGAGAGGACTGATTCCCTCTGGAGGTTCAATGGAGCACCCAATCCAAGCCTCTCTCTTGCCTTACCTGCGGCTGCCAGCATCCCTGATGCTCCCTGGATGTAAGTAAGACCAGATCTCTGCCTCCATCTGCAGCCACCCTCTCCCTTGTGTCTTTGTGTTTTTCTTCTTGTAAAAATGGTTTATATGGGATGGAGGTCTCACCTAGATAATCCAGGATCATCTATCTCATTTAGAGATCCTTAACTTGATCATATCTGCAAAGATCATTTTTCAGAAAACATCACATTCACAGGTTTTATATTCATAGATTCAGCTGGACTTTTCTTTCTTCCCTCATGCCTCCTCTCTTTCTCCCTCCCTCTCTTCATTCCTTCCTTCCTTCCTTCTTTCCTTCTTCTTTGGCTGGAGAAGCACCATTCGATCACCATAGGTGATATCTGAGAGTTTACAGTTATTGCGATGATAGGGTGACAGTTCCCTGCCTGCAATAGTAAACACTGGTAGATAGCTGCTGTTGCTAATTTAAGGACAAAATCAGGACTTCAGGATTTATTCGATTGTAAACTTTAGGCCAATGAAAAAACAACTTGTAACTGGACTGGTGCTGGCCCAGAAACTTTTCCTCACCTTGAGGAAATAAAAGCAGAAATTAATAGTAAGCATTTAAAAACTTCTACAACAATTTGACATTATCTACTGAAGCTAATAATAGTAGTGTAATGATAATAACAGGAGCTATTGTTTTGTATTTTATTTTAAAAAATCATTTTCCTAATAATTTGTGAGGAACTACTTAGACTGCTTAAAAGCTAAGGGGCATCTAAGGACACCTGAGGACATGACACCGTTTGTCTAGCATACGTGGGATACAGTTATGTAACCATGACTTAGCACAGTAAACACTCATGCTCTGGTTACAGCCCTATACAAGAATGTAAATGTGAGATAACAACTTGTATAAGAATTACACAATAAAGACACAGGCGGCTCTTCTGCTCTGCTCTATGCTGTCTGCTGTTGTTGCTTGTGTCTTGCACACGTGGGTTCTTTAACCTTGGGACCTCACCCTTGAAAATCTCCCTTGGGCCCCCTGGGCAGGCCAACATAATTCATATTTTCATCTTTCAAAATATTGGTCTGTGATAGATGAAAAAAATAAAACAAATACACCTGATCCTTGAGGGTAGATCATTAGAGAAGCATTGGAATAGGTTATTGTATGTAAAACCGTATGTTTCAGGACTGAAAATATTTCAGTACCAGTAAGGAAAAGTATGTGCTTCACAGACAACGAGCTTTATATTACAGATAATAACTTCTAATTGCTCACTTTAAAGTACCTCAGCACCTAGCTTTTCTTTTGTCACTGCTATGGTACTCACTTATTCCAGGCTGAAGGACAATTGAGTCAAGTCCTGGTTCAAGTTATCTGTGTGACTGTAGACGGCTTACTTCCCTCTCTAGTTTTCTTACCTGTAATATAGCATATATTTTTGCTTTGGCATTCTACTCAGCACCACCACAACCACAAATGAAGTTAAGATGAATGAAATATGATGTCACTTTGTGGTTGGTGGAGAAAAGGGAGATTTGTCTAACATTTAATGACAAAATTTTTGAAATAAAAATCAAAGGAGAACACATTTTGGAGTAATACTTATATAACCCACAACATATATTTACTACTAATTTTTTTACATGTTTTCAACCATTTCTCTAAGTTGCTTAGCAATCATTAATCTACGTAATTTTCCACTCTAGATGAGATTTTTTGATGCCTTTCTAAGGAAATAGCAAATATCAGTACAGTTGTACTTAAATCTTCAACATTCTTATCATTAATCAAAAATTTATATGGAATATTCTTCTGATATGAAGTTTACATTAAGTGGAACAACAAATCTTAAATGTATGCAAATATGCCTCATTCAAATGAGTTTTGTCCTTGTGACTAGGTTAATAAATAAATTGTTTGCTAAATAAGGAGCGGTACATGGTATATATATTACAGTATTCAGAACAAAGAAATGGTCAAAGGAAACTCCAACTTGATGACCTTGCTTTTTTTGCATAACTTTTAAATGCAGTACTGTAATGTATAACAGAACATAAAACTATAGTACTGTACTATACAATACAATCAGCAAAAATTATAGTACTGTATAAAATGTCCTGTACAAAGAAAATATATTGAAGCTCCATAAATAAGATGTACAGAAATGGACAAAAAAGTAAACAAAATACAAAGACAGGTCCTAAGACCAAGTGTTAAACAGTCTGAACAGTTGTTAAACAGGCAGTTTGTTGAGGAATATCTGTGTTCACTAAGAACTGACAAGAGTGTACATTACTGTAACTCAAACTCCTATCAAAATATAAACACACTAAAATCAATTCAGAGACCACACAGTTAAGATTTTTATGCCATAAACTAAATTCTTCTGTTTCAGAACTTATATACATGAATTTTTTTTCCATATGGGATGTTGTTAAAAATTTTTTGACTCAAAATAATGGTTTTGAAGTTGTTCTGTGCTGCTGTGCGTATCACCATTTCACTTGGTTGGATGGTATTCTATTTCGTGAGCATGAATGAATGTGTGACAAGTCGTTTATCTTTTCTCCTACAAGTGGGCATCTCAACTTTTGGGGCTGTAATGAATAAAACCGCTAGAACCATTTCTGTACAAATCACTTCGTGTATGTTTGTTTGTTCTTTCTCTTGATTAATTTGTGCTTCTATCTTTATGCCTATGGTCTCATTTCAATTAGTTTTGGGTATGTTGCCAAGTAAATGTTGACATTAATTTTTTCCATATGGATTTCTACTTTCTCAGAACTAATTATTGAAAGAACTGTCCCTCCATTTCCCACTACTGAATCATCCTGGCACCTTGTTGAAAATTGACCGTATATGTGAGTTTCTTCGTGGGCTTTCTATTTTCTTACATTGATTATATGTCTATGGTTAGGTCAATACTACATTGCCTTGATTACTGTAGCTTTATACTAACTCCTCTACATTTGTTCTTTTCAAAAATGTTTCTCTGCATTTCTAGATCCCCTACCTTTCTGAATAAATTTCAGAATCAGAATATCAATTTCTGCAGAAAAAAAAAGGCTTCTGTGTTCTTTTTAGAATTGCGTTGAACTTATAGGTAAATTGGAAGAGAAATGACATTTTAGAAGACTGAGTTTCCATTCTGTAATTAAGGGTATTTGGTGATTTTTAAACTTCTGATATTGAATTGTACTTTTTAATTCTTGAATTTTCTTTTAGTTCTTTTCTAAAGTTTCTCTTTAATTTTTCTTTTCATTCACTATAAACATATTTTCTTTTACTTTGTTGAGCATTCTTTTAAGAGATGTCTTCAAATACTTGTTAGCTACTTCCAATACCTAGGTCAATCATCAAGGAGTCTGCCTCCATATTTTCTTGTATATTATTATGTCAATAGTTTTGGGTTTCTTCCTGCACATTATTCAAGTTACTTACAGAGCTCCTGAATTTTATATTCCTCTTTTAAAAATTTATAGGGCTTTTTGTCTTGATTTTATAGACAATAGATTTAATTAGAGTCAAACTGCAGAGGCTATCTTTTGAATACCAATTTAAGTCTCATTTCAGTTATTTTATTATCAAATCTTGGAATCTGCTCCATACATGTACTATTAATCTATTCTGAGGTCCGGGCAAAGTTTGAACCCAAAAGTTTCAACTTTTCTTCTCTTATTTTCTTTTTTGGAGGTTATATTCGTTTTAACTCTGTCCAGTGGTTTTTAGTCCTGAAAGAGTATGGGTTTTCTATTTAGCTTTTATCTGTCCTTCCTAGCCCTGCCTACGACCAACCCTGAATAAAAACAATTATAAGAATATATATTAGTCCATCTTCTGTTGCTATAATAAAATATCTCATTAAAGACAAGATGATTATTAACTGATAGCTTTGAAGACTGAAAGTCCAAGACTGGATGGCCTATAGGTTTGGCCTCTAGTGAGGTCCTAATGGGAAAGGCATCGTAGTGGGTGCCTGTGTGGGACAATCACCTAATGAGGCAAGAGACTGAGGACCAGGGCAGGGCTGGTGTCACTGTTTTATAACAGCCCTCTCATCAGAACTAACTCGGGTCTTAAGAGAGCTGCATTAATTGCTACTGAGGGAAGCACCTCCCAGCGACCTAATTAATTTTCACTAGGTGGCACCTCTTCCTTCAACCCCCACATCATCACAGTGGGGACCCAGCTTGCAGGACATAAATCTTTGGGAGTTACACTCAAATATCTAAACGTAACGAAGAAGAGAAGAAGGATGAAGAAGAGAGATGTGAAACTCAGTATTTTCTGTTTCTCACAAATGTCAACCTCTTTCTGGAATCTGTTTATGTTAGTTCTCCTATGTTTTGGGTACCTTGACATGTTTTCTCCAGTTTCTAATCGTTAATTATGGGAGGACAGGTTAGGTATGAGTTTATCATGGCCTTACTAGAAGCAGGGAAAAACAGAAAATTTAAAAGATATTTATAATTAGAACATGTTGAGAAGAGGACAGCATTTCTTTTAAAGAAAGCACTCTTAGGGAAACACTTTAATGATCCTTTTGCTTATGTAAACCCAAGGCTAGAAGGGATAAGAGGTATTGTGACAAATGAGGTGTAACAATTGTTCTGCATGATAAAATATAAGAAATATAGATTTTGGGAGGTGGGAGTAGGTATGATTCTGATATAAGAAGACAATAGGAAGGGAAGAAAGGAGGCAGTAGAGTATGAAAAATGCTTAGTTGGAGCCAGGAGACTAAAAGTTAGAATGGTAAAGAAAACAAAGGAACCTCCACTAGATAAATTTCAGGTCAGGACTATTCAGTATTCAGGTGGAGGTTGTATCCCTGTTTTTATTTTAATCCTCATTAACCCAAGTCCACAGCATACCCCACTAACTGAAAAAGAGAAAAGAGAGTATCTCCTACTCCTCACCCGATTACTCTACTATATTGATTACATATTACTTCCCAAGCAGGTACATTATGTGAAAAAAATCATCACTAAATTAACTTTAGGACAACAGCATTCTAGAAAGATTAATGATATATAATTTACCTTTATGAAAGAAGCAAGCATCCAGTAAATTAGAAAATGCATGCCGTCATCCAAGTAAACTGTTAAATATCCTAAGTGCTTACCTTACTGAGTATTTGACAAATGGATTTCACATTCATTCAATTACACGAGTACCATTTTCATGTCACTCTATTGTTTGCTTAAGTGTACGTGTTCTCACTAACGATGTTATGTGTACGTAACTTCATTCATACTGTCTAGGAAGAATACTGAAGAAGAATGAAAATTTTGGAGCATAGAATGGGACATGGCCACTCACACTGCTACTTTAGATTCCCAGATTTCTATGGTATTCTTAGTTTTGTCCATATACAATGCCAAAGGTTGAAATTTTTATACAAATATTCATTTATTGTTTTCTACCCACACAAAACGCCATGGTTAGAAATATTTGGTTTCAAGTCACAATTTACCTTCTCATGTAATAGAAAGAAATAAACATAATTGACCAGCAGAATTCTTGTCCAGGGAGGAATAACAACTATATTGATAAAAGCATTCCACCTCAACATAAAATATTTGACTTTTAGTTCATCTGGTAGCATTATCTTAGATAAATGCATAATTTTTCTTTTTTCATTTTTTTTCTTTTTTATTTTTTGTGGGTACCAGGAGTCAAACTCAGGACCTCATGCTTGCCAGGCAGGTGCTTATGCTGCTGAGCTATCTCACTGGCCCATAATTTTTCTTTTTTAAAGAAACAGTGAAAATTAGTTGCAAAGTCCATCCCAAATATTTGGTTGTATTCTTCCTCGTCCATTCTTCTGGAAACACCTTCTATTCCATTGAAAAATGACCTCTCCACCTTTACTAGTTTCCTTGGGCTACTATAACTAATGAGCACAAGCTGGGTGGCTTACAACAGAATTTATTTTCTGACAGCTCTGGCAGCTGCAAGTCCAAAATCAAGGAATGGGCAGCATCAGGATCTCTCTGCAACCTGAAAAAAAGAATCCCCCATTGCCTCTTCTTAAATTCTGATTGTTTCTGGCACTCTTTAGCATTCCTTGGCTTACAGCTTCATAACTCCTTTCTTGGTCTGCCTCCTTATACAGCCTTCTCCCATTTTTTTTCTACATTGTCTTTTTATCAGGACACATATCATAGTGGATCAAGGACTCACCTTTCATCAGTATAACTTCATCTTAATTACGTCTTCAGTAACATTACTTCTAAGTAAATTCACATTCTTAGGCACTGAGTATTCAAACTCAAGCATATTTTTTCAGGGTGATTTTAATCTGTAACACCACCATTCTCTGTCTTTGGATGGATTTGACTCCACATCTGGCTCAGCAGATGAGCATGTGGCTCATGCCCAGGCAATCACATCATTACATTTTCTTTTCCAACCTGCTTGGTTTATGTCTATACTGTACTTATATATAATTCAGAATGAATAAAATACATTTTTCTAGGGTATCAAGGGAATAGGCATTCTTGTTCTATTTTATTTTGTTTCACCTTTTGCCTACTGGATTTGAATTTGGGAGAGTGAAGTCCAACATACAAGTAGTTTCCTTTCCATCAGTGGGCATCAATACAAAGAGGAGTACAGAGATGGGGGGTGGAGGGCAGCCAGAGAAAGAACATCAGAGACAGAGACAGAGAGTATATTAGAATTCTCCAAAGAAATAGAGCCAATGGAATGTATATCTACATATAAATAGAGAAAAGGGCATTGTCACATGTGATTACAAAGACTAAGATGTTCCAAGATCTACAACTGGAAGATTCAGTTTATCTTTCTTTCTTTTCTTTTCTTTTTTTTTTTTTTTTTTGTGGTTACTGGGGGTTGAACTCAGGGCCTCATGTGCCAGTAGGCGCCCGTGCCGCTGAGTGATATCACTGGCCCTTTTTTTGTATGTGGGTACCGGGAGTTGAACTCAGGACCTCGTGCTTGCCAGGCAGGTGCTTATGCCACTGAACTATCTCACCGGCCCCAGTTTAACTTTCTTGGCAAACACCATATCTAAATTTACATTCTCCACCTGTCGTTATCTTTAGGCCCTGCATGGCAAAAAAAGCTTTATGCTCCCCTTAACTTGGGACCAATGAATTGAACCACAGCCATTTCCTTACTTAAACATATATAATATCCTGGACAGTTGTTTTTGTTTCACTAACAAAAGCAGCTCTATTTTCTCAGCTAAAACATGCCAGTTATTTGTGCTTTTACAAAATTTTTTAATCTACTATTCATAGTTGTGTCCCCCCAAAAAAATAACCAATTAAAATATTAAAAACACACCCAGCGAGGCATGGTGGCACATGCCTGTCAACTCAGTAGTCTGGAGCTGAAGCAGGAGGATCACCGCAATTTGAAGGCCAGCTGGGCTAAATAGTGAGTTCAAGGACAGCCTCAACTACATAGTGAGATCCCGTCTAAAAAACAAAACAAAACAGAATATTAAAAACACAATCAGCTAATAATCCAGGAAAGCATGTGATTTTATGCCTGGCATAGTGACTACAGCATTTATACAACCCAAGCAGAAATTCCAAATTCTCCATAATTTCATGCAGTCTCTAAGTTGAAATTTTTCTAGCCCTTGAGATCTCTGCTTTTATGGCTTCATGGTGAAAGAACTCGACCAACCAGGCAATACAATCACATTGTTTAATACCTGCTTTCTGTAAAGTGCAATGACACACAACAGTAAAAAAGATTGCATCTCACGAGAAAGAAGGTGTATCAACTCAAGGATGAAATAAATCGTATACAACAGCCATAAAACCTTCAAGTGTTGCTAAAAAGATTCGTTTTACTCAGAGAACATCTAAAAGTTTGCCCACCTTGTTTGGCTTCATTCTGGGGCCTACATGTGATCCTGCAAATTAATTTCAACAGGGAAGAAGGAGATTGAATTCCTGAATCATGTGACCCATGCCTAGCCAGATATATGTGAGCCAGATATATGTGGGTGTTTTTTAAAAGTTATTTATAAATTGAATCACATCGGAGACTCTCTAGAGGAAACTGTTATCTAAAGGAATTTTCTAATACAAATTTTTGAAAAGCAAGACGTCCATTAGGTAAAATAAAATGTCCTCAGATTTTGTTTATGAATTAAATTTTGTTTTTCATACTTTGGACTCACATTAAGCAAGGTGTGTCTAGAATTTTTTCTTAGATTCTTCACAAATGAGGTAAAATTGAGTTATCAGTCTACTCCAAAGCAAGAAAAGAGTTCAGACTAGTTAACTGAAGACTATAAGTAAAATTAAAGCTTGTGCTTAATTTCCTTTTGAGACAGATTTAAAATATTGGGATTGAAGTTTTTATATATGTGGATAAAATATTTTCATTTAATTAAATAAAACCATTTTTTAAAAATTTATAAGGGGACACCCAGGACAGGCCAGTCCCACATCACGGAGTAATCAGTGAGACCAGCAAAGTGGAAGTGTCCGAAGCAGCAGCGAGGAGTCAGCAGTTGGGCTCTGGAGAACCCCACCAACAGAAGACCAGTCCCAGCCCCCACTCCCAGACGCCAAGATCAGCTCCATACCCAGCACATTTCTCATGGCACACTTGACTGGACTCCATAGCACATTTCTGGGATCTGACATGGACACTATCACAGAACTGTAAACAGCAGAGGTATTTACTACTTTTATTCTCCCTTGTTTGTCTGATTGGCTACCTCTTTTCTGTCTGGTTGGAATTCATCTTGTTTTGTCTTGTATTTTGTGGTTATTTTTGTTTTGGGGGTTTTGTTTTTTTGTGTTTTATTTTTTGTTTTTTCTTTTTCCTCTCCTCTCTTTCTCAGGTCTACTTTTTATTCTTTCTTTTCTTCTTTTCTTTTCCATTCTCCTTCTCTGTCTTCCTTCTTTTTTCACTGTTTAGGTATCTTACCTTTCTTTTTCATTTTCTTCTATTGATTCTCTTTCTCTCCTTCCTCAACTACTTTTTGAATTTAAATTTTCAAGTGAGTAAACATTGTCTTTGCCCTTTCTGATTACTCCTTCGCATTCTATTTCATTCTTTCCCTCCTGTGTCCTCCAGTTTCTCAAAACTCAGGTGCTCATCCTTTGACCTTCAGCCTTGACTCTACTATATTTGACCTCATTCATCACTTTATCCTGTCCCCTATACATCTTAACCTCCCTACCCCCCCAAAAAAAGGATAAAACCACTCCACTAAGGGGAAAATCACTGCATAACAAGTACATGGTATATGTTTGATTTTGTTATATAACTTTAGAGTTTGTTGCCGTGGTTGGAAGTAGCAGGTTAATGGTTACCATAGTTTGTCAGAAGTTAAGCTATACTTGAAACTATTGTTACTACTAACTGTACTACTTTAGCCAGGATGTCATACATGTTATAATCAGTTTTTCTCCCCTGTATGATAACGCTGTCATAGTATGGGGTCATAATCACCACTGTTACAGCAAAATCACAAGATTCACTCACAGGAAGATGAGATTCAAAAACAAATGAATTCTTTAATTGATGCCGGGGACAGCAGAAGCTGACCCCGAGCTTTTGTGTCCTCCTCCTTAAATACACTTTTGGAGGCCTTACAAAGTCCTTGGTTGCCATGGAAACTGTTTTCTTCACTATATCACCTCTCTGGAATTTTACAAGGTTCTTCTCAAACATCACCTGTGTTAAAACCATTTGTCTCCCCTTTTGTGGTTTTATGACCACAAGACAGTGATAAAAGAAACCCGTTTGTTTGTGATAGCACCATCTGTTTCTCCTCTTTGATGTTTATGGCTACAGAAAGGGCAGTGGGACTAAAGTTCATCTAAAGGTTTTTACCTATTAGTTAAATTCAGAGGTTAAGGGCCGGTGTGATGGCTCAGCGGTGTAAGCGCCTGCCTTGCAAGCGCGAGGGCCCAAGTTCGAATGCCGGATCCCACATATGAAAAAGGGGCCGGTGATATTGCTCAGCGGCACAGGTGCCTGTTGGCATGCGAGGTCCTGAGGTTGACCCCCCGGTACCCACAAAAAAAAAAATTCAGAGGTTAAGAAACAAAATGGAAATACTCTTGCCCTAACCCACCACAGCCCAGTACCAAAGGATTGGGTGCTGAGCCAAATAGTAACTTTGCATCATTTACAAATTGGAAAGGAAGGTTCTTGGGATAACTATAAAGAACCACCTACATTTAGAGGACATCTCCAAAGAACAGACATCTGCTAGGGAAGCCTCAATACTACCAATAAAGCTATCTATCATAAGAAATTGGCAAGCATCAACACAGAAAACAAAATAAAATAAAAAAGAGAAAATAGAAAATGACAAGATGCAGAAGCAAAATGCAACCCCAGATGTCCAGCCCACCCAGGACAAGCCCAGAACACAATGAGATAGACAAAATTGGAAGTTAAACATTGGAACTTTCTGAAATGATAGCAACAGAAGTAAAAAACGGTGTGGTGGTGTACACCTGTAATTCCAGCACTCAGGAGGCTGAGGCAGGATCTCTGAGAGTTTGAGGCCAGCCTGAGTTACATAGTGAATTCAAGGCCAGCCTGAGCTTCACAGTGAGACCCTGTTTCAAAAAAAAAAAAAAAAAAGTGGAAAAAGCTATAGAGAAAATAATTTCTCAGGTACAAAAAGAAATGATGCTTCAAATCAAAGATATTAGAGAAGACACAGATAAAAAAATAGATGAGCTTAGAAAAATGGAAAAAAAAAATGCCCAACATAGGAAAGCGAATCTGTGAAACAGATGCAAACAGAAATCTGAGAGATTAAAACCACCATTGAAAGCATATGCAACAGATTGAATGAAGGAGAGGATAGAATATCAGATCTTGAAGACAGAATTGAAGCAAGTGATCATGAAAAGAAAGATATTTTAGGGCCGGTGAGATGGCTCAGCAGCATACGCGCCTGCCTGGCAAGCATGAGGGCTTGAGTTCGACTCCCAGAATCCACATACAAAAAAGGGGCCAGTGATATCGCTCAGCGGCATGGGCGCCTGCTGGTGCATGAGGTCCTGAGGTCGATACCCGGTACCCACCAAAAAAAAAAAAAAAGAAAGAAAGATATTTTAAAAAATAATAAGAGACCATGAAAAATCAATACAACAGCTACAAGATGATGCAAAGAAGAATTACATAAGATTGATTGGGGTCAATGAGAAGGCTGGAGACAGCACAAATGCCATAAAAAAAACTCTTCACAGAAATAATGGCAGAAAACTTCCCAAGCATGGATAAAGAATTTGGCATAAAAGTAAATAAAACGTATAGAACTCCAAACAGCCCTGACCAAAATAAAACTACACCAAGACATAATAATCAAGATTCCAGAAATTCAGCACAAGAACAGAGTATTAAAAGCTGTTAGAGAAAAGAAACAGATCACCTATAAAGGAAAGTCAGTCAGAATCACAGAAGACTTCTCAACATGAACCCTTAAGTCAAGAAGAGTTTGGAGTGGAATATTCCAAGTCCTGAAAGAAAACAATTTCCAACCCTGATTGATGTACCCCACAGAACTATCTTTCAAAATTAAAGGAGAAATAAGATACTTCCATGACAAAGAACAACTGAAGAAATTCATAATCAACAAAAAACCCTACAAAGAGTACCAAAAGATATTCTAGATAGAGATAAAAATGACCACAATTCCAAGAACAACAACATAAAGAAACCACCAGGCAGGGCAAGCAATTAAACAGAGGGGAAAAACAGGGAGCCAACAGCAGGAAAATATCATGACAAAGATAAGCCAATACATATCAGTTATAACCATCAATGTAAATGGCCTCAACTCACCAATCAAAAGAAACAGACTGGCAGAATGGATCAAGAAACAAGATCCAACAATATGCTGCATACAAGAAACACATTTAACTCAAAAAGAAATTCATAGACTGAAAGTCAAAGGATAGAAAACAATCTTCCCTGCAATAGGAACCCAGAAAAAATCAGGGGTAACTATCTTGTTTGCAGAAAATGTGAACTTTAAACCAAGAATCATCAAAAGAGATAAAGAAAGTGACTACATACTTCTTAGGGGAAAACTTCAAGAGGAAGAGATAACAATCATAAATATGTATGCACCAAATATGGGAGCACCCAACTATATAAGACAATTACTAATAGACATGAAAAAACAAATAAGCAATAACACAATTGTAATGGGAGAACTTAATAACCATTGTTAAAAAGAGATAGATCAACTGGACAAAAAATCAGTGAAGAAATATCAAAACTGAACCAAACCTGTGAACAAATGGACTTAGTAGATGTTTTCAGAGTGTTCCACCTAACATCATCTGAATACATTCATCTCAGCTGCACACAGAACATTCTGTAAAATAGACCATATACTAGCCCACCGAACATGCTTAGGTAAAAGTAAAGGAAATGAAATTATGCCATGCTAATTATCTGACCATAGTGCAATGAAATTGGAAATTAATGGCAAAAGAAACTGTAAAAACTCCATAAACACATGGAAATTAAATAACACCCTCCTAAACAACCAATGGGTCACAGATGAAATTAAAGAAGAAATTAAACAATATCTACAACTAAATGGGAAAACAAATACAACATCCTGGAACTTGTGAGACACAATGAAAGTGGTCATAAAAGAGAAATTTATAGTGGTGAATTCTCACATCAGGAAAACAGACCAAATGCAAATAAACAACTTAATGTTGCACCTCAAGCTTCTAGAAAAAGAAGAGATTTTTACCCTGGTCTTAATCTCTTCCAGTCCCACTAGGGAGAGTCCATTGACAGAGTGACCTCTGGAAACTTCTTTGGTGCATAAGATCCTGTGGCATATTTTATGATTTTCATGGTCTTCTATAGCGGCGCAAGAGAGAGCAGCTAGCCAGGTGCCATTGTGCGGGGGCAGCAGCTGAACTTGAAACTCAGGGTGGCTGCCACTCCATCCATGGCTCCAGGGGGACCTCCACAGAAGAACACGAGATGCCGTGGTACAGAGAAACATGGGCTGTGAAAGACACACTGACTGGTGCTTTTCTTCCTGGTATTCCAAGACTGAGATTGTCTAAGGATCACAGAAAATACTGTGGAACAGTACCAAAGAACCAAGGACTGGGCCAAACAAGCAGCAACTTATCTCCAACAAATTGAAGAGGTAGGATCTTGCAGCAGGCTCAAAACCCAAAAATAAGCTACACCTGGAAGATACCTTGGAGAAGTAGCCATCTCCTAAGAGTTTGAAATACTAGCAATAAAGCAACCTACCATAGGCAATTTACAAACATCACCCCAGGAATTAAACTAAAGAAAGAAAAGAAAATGAGACGACACTTAAACAAGATGCACCCCCACACATTCAGTTCACCAAAGGCAAACCCAGGGGACAATGAGGTGGGACAAACTGAAAGCCACCCAACTGACATCTCTGAAGTGGTGACAACAAAGCAGTTGAATGAGGCTCTGGAAAAATTTAAATCAGAAATAATTTCTCAGATAACTGCAGAGATAATGTCCACAATGAAGACCATGCTTAAGGACGCTAGAGCAGACATAGAAAAAGAAGAGCAAGACTAGGGCTGGTGAGATGGCTCAGCGGCTTAAGCGCCTGCCTGGCAAGCGCGAGGGCCTGAGTTCGACTCCCGGATCCCACATACAAAAAAGGGGCCGGTGATATCGCTCAGCGGCACGGGCGCCTGCTGGCGCACGAGGTCCTGAGGTCGACCCCCCTGGTACCCACAAAAAAAAAAAAAAAAAAAGACAAGCCCAAGCTCATCAAGGGAGGAAATTATATGGAGCAGAGCAGAAACTAACACAATAGAGACTAAGAAAACAATACAAAGAATTAATGAATCAAAGAGTTGGTTCTTTGAAAGAACAAATAAAATTGATAAACTCTTAGCCAACCTTATCAAAAAAAGGAAAGGAAAGACTCTAATTCATGCACTGAGGAATGAAAAGGGTGAAATCACTACAGATCCTGTGGAAATTCAGATCATCAATAACTACTTCAAATATCTTTACTCTTATAGGATGGAAAACACTGAAGAAATGGACAGATTCCTAGATACATATGAATTACCAAAGGTGAATCAAGAAGGTATAAAAATTCTGAATAACTCAATATCAGTCAATGAGATTGAAAATGTAATTAAAAACTTACCAACAAAGAAAAGTCCAGGTCCTAATGGATTCACTGCTGAATTCTACAAAACATGTAGAGAAGATTTAATGCCAATACTCCTCAAACTCTTTAACAAAATTTAAAAGGAAGCAATTCTCCCTAACTCAATCCTGGAGGCAAGTATTACCCTGATACCAAAACCAGAGAAAGGCCCAACCAAGAATGAGAACTACAAGCCAATCTCCTTAATGAGCATACATGCAAAAATCCTCAATAAAATACTAGCAAACTGAATGCAGCAAATCATCAAGAAGATTATACACCATGACCAAGTGGGATTCATCCCAGAAATGCAGGGATGGTTCAACATATGAAAATCAATAAACGTAATACACCGTATCAACAGAGCCAAAGACAAAAATCACATAAACATCTCATTAGATGCAGAAAAAGCTTTTGATGAAGTCCAACACTCATTCATGATGAAAACCCTACAGCAAATCAGAATAGTTGGTCCCTACCTCAATCTGATAAAAGCCATCTACGACAACCTAACAGCCAACATCATACTAAATGGACAAAAACTGAAAGCTTTCACTCTAAAATCAGGAACAATACAAGGATGTCCACTATCACCACTCCTTTTCAATATAGCTCTGGAAATATTAGCCAGAGCAACTAGACAAGAGAGAAAAATAAAAGGAATAAGGATAAGAAAGGAAGAAGTTAAATTATCATTATTCGCATATGACATGATACTCTAAAAAGATGACTCAAAAACTCCACCAAAAGGCTTCTAGATTTAATAAGCAAAATCAGTAGCTTAGCTAAATACAAAATCAACATTCAAAAATCAATATCATTCCTCTACACAAACATCAAACTCACCAAGAGAGAAAAATAGGGAAACCACACCCTTCACAATAGCATCAAAAAAGGAATCAATCTAATAAAGGAAGTAAAAGATCTATACATTGAAAATTATAGTACTCTGAAAAAAGGAGATCAAAGAGAATATCAGAAAATGGAAAGATATCCCTTGCTCATGGATAGGAAGAATGAACATAGTGAAAATGGCCCTACTCCCCAAATTGTTGTACAGATTTAATGCAATCCCAATCAAAATACTATTAGCATACCTCACACAACTAGAGAAAACATTCCTAAATTTCATTTTGAAACAGAAAAGACCTAGAATAGCAGAAGCAATTTAGGGCAACAAAGGCATGGCAGGAGGCATCACAATCTCTGACGTGAAATTGTACTACAAAGGTACTGTGATAAAAACAGCAGGATACTGGCAAAAAAAAATAAAATAGACCTGAGGATCAGTGCAACAGATTAGAAGATGCAGGCACAACTACAAACACACTCAGCCACCTTATCTTTGACAAAGGGGTCAAACATGCTCACTGGAACAAAGACAGCCTCTTTAATAAATGGTGCTGGAAAAACTGGCTTTCTACATGCCAAAGACTAAAACTAGACCCGTGTCTATCACCACGCACTAAAGTCAAAAGGGATCAAAGATCTAAATATTAAAACAGAAATACTGAATCTACTGAGAAAGTAGATAGAAATCTTGAAGGCATAGGTATAGGCAGAGTCTTCATGAACAAAAGCCAAACTGCATGGGAAATACTCCAAAGAATCAACAACTGGGATCTCACCTTACTAAGAAGCCTTTGCACATTAAAAGAAATCACCAACAGGGCCGGTGAGATGGTTCAGCGGCATAAGTGCCTGCCTGGCAAGCACGAGGTCCTGAGTTCGACTCCCGGTACCCACATACGAAAAAAGGGCCAGTGATATCGCTCAGCGGCACGGGTGCCTGCTGGCATGCGAGGTCCTGAGTTCGACCCCCGGTACCCACAAAAAATATATATATATAATATTTTTTTCCTTTTCCTTTTCCATATATATATATATATATATATATATATATATATATATACAAGATAGTTAAGATAGCTATACTACTAATTTCTATAAGTCCATTGAAAAGAAAGTTTTGTGTTTATATCATTTGATCAATTTTTCATGCCTGTATCTTATAATCTGAGCAACTATTTTCAAGATAACAATAAGCAATGTATTAACCATTGTTACCTTCCTTATGTATTTATCTGGAAGTTTGGTATAAGAAGCTTCTACCTGGCTACCTGGCTACCTGGCTACCTAGCACACTTCTTTTTGCATCTTTGGTGCTGCAGTTAGTATGAAATAGGAACAATTTTTTAAAAAATTGACCTGGAGAAAATGGCATATTCACTTATTTTGCTTTGGTTGCATGAACTTTATTCATTAGGATTCTTTTAGTATATGTGAAGTAGTTGTCTGCTGTTGTGTTTAGAAATAAAATCCACCCTATACAACATGGTGACTTAAAAACACTTACTACCCTGAGAATTTCTGTGGTCATAGATTTTGTGTTGACTTATCGGATGGTTCTGCCTGGAATCTCTCCTGGGATTGATTGGGCTGGACTCTGAGCACTTGACTGTTTGGGGATAGAGGTTCTTCTCAAAATGAGACTCACTGAAGTGGCTGGCAAGGTGGCCCATTGTCCTACAGCAGGGACAGCAAGGGACAGCAAGGGTTTCTCCCTTTGTGTGAGAAGATATTAAAGTATTGATTAGAGAAAAACATGGAAGAAAGAGAAGACAAACTTCATAACAGGTTTTAATTACCTCAATATAGATGTTGCCTGAGCAATATTGGTTTATCTTTTTTTTAACTTTATGATGGTGCAAAAGTGATAGGCATCCAGTAGAAACTATACTTTAAATTTTGAGATTTGATCTTTTCCTAGGCCTGTGATATGTGGTGAGAGACTCTCCCAAAATGGTGAGTAGCTGTCGTGACCCACACTTCCCAGTCAGCCAATCGACTGGGACAATAAACAGCAGGGACATCACAGTGAGTGACATGGCTAAGCTAGGATGTTCAGTAGGCTAGGAGAAGTAAATACATTTTAAACTTACACTGAATGTACTAAGTAACCCCAGCACAAGGAGAATCTGTAATTCAGTTAGGGCAAACGCCCACTCATTTGCTAGGAGGTAAAATTAAAGCTGAATTTAGACTATGATATTAAATTGGTTACAAAGATGTACCCTCCAAGTCTGTCAGTCAAAGTTCTCCAGAAAAGCAAAAATGATAGATGTGTGTGTGTGAGAGGGGGTGGTAATTAAATTTTAAGAAATTGGCTACTTTAGTTGTAGAGACTAACACTTTCAAAATCCGCAGGAAACCCAAGTTATTGTTCAAGTCCAAACTGGTGACAGAATTCCTTCTTTTTCTGGGAAATCAGGCCTGTTTTCTTTTGAGACCTTCAACTGATAGGATGTCTTACCTTCATTGTGGGAGGTAATTGGCTTTACTCAAAGTCTTCTCACTTAATTGCTAATTTCATCCAAAAACACCTTCCTGAAACATTTAGAATAATGTTGGCCCCAATAACTTGATATCATGGCCAGCCCAAGTTGATACATGAAATTAACCGTCACATGCCCTGTGGCCACTGAAGGAGAACAGGCCCTGTCTTCCATTTCTGTCTTGCCTGATGCAGAAAGGGCTCTATGGCTGAAGTTTCTTCAATAACTCTTCTCAAAATTTATGATTATAGAAATGTGACAAGCAATGAAGTGTTGGCAAAATCACGACCTTTGTCTTATACAGAGCAGTTCACTGAGCCACATAGTTTGTAGACATAAAACTTTGACCTCAGGTCCACGGTAATGTAGCTCACACAGAAGCCAATTTCCAGTGACTAGGGTCCAAAAATTAATGTTCAATCATGTGCTGGAAGGTCACATACCTTATATATTGTATGAAGAAAATCATCACCTTTATAGTCTTATTTGTTCACTTACTCAGCAAAAATATTTAATGCCTGTTATGTGCTTATAGGTGACCAAGATGCTGAATATACAAATAGCAAAATGTTAATCCCTCCTCTCACAATCAAATAAAGAAAAGCAGATCAGTGTGGTATCCCCTCCCCTACAAAATGATATAGCTTTAAGAACTCAATTTCACTTTGGAAGAGTTAGGTAAAGGAATGATTTTCTGGGGTTACCCCTGAAATGAGACCTCAAAGAGGAATAGTAATACTGCTACTAATAATAATAATAAATAGTAAAGATTTTTTGAGCATTTTTTACATATCAAGCAGAGTTACAAACACATTACAGGTATATATACATATATATATATATATATATATATATATATATATATATATATATTTAATGGGTGATACTTTATCAAGTCACATTCTAAGTGGAACATTCAGCATGCATAAAAATGATGGTCTACAAGAGAAGGACACATTTAGAGAACTGCCAGGAACTTACTAGCAGAACAGAGAGCCAGTATGCAAAGTGTCAGTAAATGTGGGCCACCCTCCCTCTTGGAAATCCTGGTCATTCACCGCATCACCTCCAACTCCAGCATCGACTTTCAGTGCTTAAGGCATGTGCAGTGGAGGACTCTAAGTGTTCTCCAACAGGCCTAAGTGTTATGAGTAGTTATACTTTATTCAAGTATAGAGCTTTCTTTTGTTAATATAGGCAGTTATAAGAATTACCACCATAATGGCTGTCCTTTTCTCTGGTGTCTTTGGGTTATGGATTCTTAGGATCTTTTCTCTTCATTAACTGGATTCTCCTTGCTTTCTGTCTTTAAAGGTTTCTTCACAAATTTTAGCATATTTTTATGTTTCAACAATATTCAGAATTTCATCTCTATCTCTGTCTACCTATTTATTATCCATCATCTATTGAGTACCAGGCATGTCACTACATGCTCATTTTGTGAGTTTTTACTACTGAGTCAACAAATCAAACATCCAATTTTGGGGGGTTCTGCTGGTGATTTTGGTTGCATTAGCTACATGGTTAATATTGGAATTCTGTTGATCTTGGAATCAACAACCCCATTCATTTCCTCATTTCAAGACTCAAGGGGCAGTTTATTCTGTAGCTAGTTTGAGAGAAGAGGGAGAGACTGAGAGCATCTGGATCTGCTGACTGTCCCCTTTGAATCATAAATCTTTCTTCTTGATGGTCTTTGTCTCACATCCTTCCAAAGATTCTTCTTTAGTCCCCTGCTGGGAATCAAAGGATACAACTTATTTGTTTAATATGCAAACATGGTTGCTTATAAACTGCTCACATCCCAGGTTAGAGGCCCTTTTGGGGCACTTTAATCTTCCTTTTCACATTCTTGCTCTGTTCTGTACACCTCACTTCTTTGTGGTGCCAGAGAAGAAACTGAACAAAAGCTTAGGGAAACAGCTTAGAAAACTGAGGAATTTTTGAAGTTAGAATTGGGTTCACAGCAGAAATCCAGAAGGCTGGAAAAACTGTAAGTACACTGGTCTCTGAGGTCGAGCATTGCAAGGATCAGAAAGTCAAGCCACTGGAACTGGAAGCACATCTCGTGGGGTACAGCGGCAAAGCAGAAAGTCAGATTCTTTTCTCACGTTGACTGGATTTTCTATCAGAGTTTCCATCATTTTGTTTGTGCATATTGCTTTGGGGTCCCCAAGAGACCCAGACAGCATCTGCTTCCTATTCTCATTTCTTTCATTGCTTCCTGCTCATTGTTTAAAATTTAATTTTCTCCCCAAATTGTAGAAAAGTTGCTCTGATGTTTCCTTTATTTGTTCTATTTTATTAGTTTAGTAAAACTCCATGGTCCAAGCCCTCCATGATTGATTTTTTTTAAAAATTACTCCTTGTTCCCAGTAGAATTTTTAAATAACAGCTTTATTGAGATAGAACTAAAAAAAAGAGAGAATTCACACACCATACAATTCTGTGTCTTAAAGTATACAACTAAATGATTCTAAATATACTCATGGAGTTGTGTAATTATAGCTATAAACTAATTTCAAAACACTTTCTTCACCTCTAAAAGAAACCCCATAAACATTAGCAGCAGTTTCCCATTTCCTTCTTTCCCCTAACCCTTAACAATCAAAGGTCTACTTTCATTTTTATGAATGTAATTATGCTGGACAATTCATTTAAATACAATTATACAATGTGTGGCCTATTGTGACTGGCTTCTTTCACTTAACGTGTTTTTCAAGATTCAACCATGGTGTGGTATGCATCAGTACTTCATTCTTTTCTATTACTGAATAATATCCTATTGTATAGATATGCCACATTTTGGTTCCCATTCATTAATTAATGGAAATAAGAGCTGTTCCTACTTTCTGGCTATTGTAGGTAACACTACTATGAACATGCATGTGCAGATTTTGGTGTTAACATAGGTTTTCCATTTATTTGAGTATATACCTGGGTGTAGATTGTTCAGTTTATATGGTAGGCTTATGCTGAATTTTTTGAGGAACTGCCAGGCTATTTTCCAAGTAGCTTGAACTGTTTTACATTCTAAGCAACAGTATATGTGATTTCCAATTCTCTAGATCCTTGTCAACAGCTGTTCTTATATTTCTTTTTGCTTATAGCAATCCTTTCGTGTGTAAAGTAGTATCTCATTGTGATTTTGATTTGCATTTCCCTGCTGACTAATGATGTTGAGTTTCTTTGCATGTGCTTATTGCCATTTTCATATCTTCCATGGAGAAATTCTATTCAAAATTTTGATCATTTTTTAATTGGGTTGTCTTTTTATTGTTGAATTGTAATTGATTTTTATATATTCTAGGTACAATTCCCTTATCAGATAAATGGCTTACAGATGCCCTAGGTTATTTTTGTTTTCGTTTTTGCTTTACTTTCTTAATGGTGTCCTTTGAGGTATAAAAGTTTTTAGTTTTATGAAGTTCAGTCTATCTTTCTTCTGCTACTTTTACTTCATGTTTGGTTCCTGATAAACCAAAGGAGTTGTTAGAACTTAGAAAAACCCTGCTGTCCATCCACATAGTCTGACCATAAAGATTGTTATCTCATCTTGGGTTTAAGGAAGCCCAAACTCATAGCTGGTCATTGATTTCTTTGTACTAGACAGCACCTGAGGCAATAATCCTTAACGGAATGTCTGCTATGGGAGTTAAAAGATTGATTTCTGCTAGGGTAGACCAAAGATAAATCAAAGGTATTCCTTCAGCTCCAGTAGGAGCTGAAAATATAGAAAAGATAGACAGTCCCAAGGACTTAGAATATGTTCCCTAAAGAGACAAACTTGAAGAGGCTGGTTGAAATCTGAGTTAGAGAGGAGAATATATGAAGCCCTGAATGCCAAGCCAAGGATGAATCATCTCCCCTCATGGAGGAACCATTAGATATTCAGGCGGAAGTTAGGATCATGCTTCCTTCTGGGCTATAAAAATCTTAATCATATTATAGTCTGGAGAAATGCTTGCAAAAAGAGGCATAGAGGCAAGGAAGCCAACAGGGAAAGAATGGCCATAGGCTAGGTGAGAATTAAAGCAAACAGAAGGTTTGATAATAGTCATTAGACAACGAAGATGGGTGTCACAGGTACCAGGGTGGAGTCCCTGGTACTGTTGGGGTACATAGTGGGGGCTGACCATGACAGCAAGGAAACAAGCTAGTTGAAGTGAAAGAAAAAGCTCTGATTAAATAGATAAAAATTCATTTTTTAAGTAATTGTGCATTGTTCTGATGTTCTAAATGGCTTATAGTTTCCTTAATCAAAAATATCTAAATTACATTGTTTTTGAAAAATATCTCTGCAAATATTTTTTCAGTCCCCAGTGCAAGGATAGTGTTGGTAAGAAATGAGTTTATTGGGCCGGTGAGATGGCTCAGCGGCGTAAGCGCCTGCCTTGCAAGCGCGAGGGCCCGAGTTCGACTCCCGGAACCCACATACGGAAAAGGGGCCGGTGATATCGCTCAGAGGCACGGGTGCCTGTTGGCGCGCGAGGTCCTGAGGTCGACCCCCCAGTACCCACAAAAAAAAAAAAAAAAAAGAAAAGAAATGAGTTTATTCATTTGTCATTCTATCTGTAGTGGAGAAAGGAGTCTGAATGCTATTTTCAGCAACTCATGGAAACAACTTAAAATTCTCATTTCTCTATGCAAATTAAGTGCACCTCAAATGGTTGTATGTGTTTCCCTCTTGAAGACGGAAAAAAATAAAGGTTGTATTTATGTGACTGCAGTCGCCTAGGAGGCAACGTTTTTCTGTATTGTATCTTTGTACTTAGATATTACTCCATTGCAGCCCAGAGGGTTCTAACAGATATTAAATTTGTACAGCAGATCTAAAGAAATGAGAAGTTTTTTTTTTCTGACTTCTTCTATAAGCTCTGGTGACCTATAAAAAGCAAAGATAGTTAATCTAGTTGTAGATTTAAAGAAACTAAATTAAATGTGATTTACCTATAAAGAGAGATGGGGAGATGGGGAGAAATATTTCCCACATAGCTATGTAATTAAAGTTATTTTAGGGTTAGATCTAGTTGTGTCCTGGGTGACAGTTTTATGTTCATATATTTGTTTTGTTTTGATCTGTTTTTGTTGTGGGAACTTTAGAAAATGCAATGAAAGCTATGAACCTTCTCCCAGGAAGCACATTATAACATGCACACAGGTTTAGAAAGCATGCAGACATTTTTAAAATCCAATCACAAATACACAGTGGAGAGGCTACTAACAGCATCACACTTGAGTAATGTTAACATTGAAGATAATATACTCACAATAATGTCGAGATGATCACACTGATAATGACTGTCTAAAAACCTTGAGTACAAACTACATTAAAAAATAAAAACTCATAGGAGGGTACTGTGGGTATTTTAAATGCAAGAGAGTGAATTTAAAAAACAAGTTGGTAACATCTTTCAGTCACTTAACAATAAATCGGTACAGCCAATCTCTCATCATCCCCAAATAATACAATATAATACTGTTTTGTATTGAGACATAGGATAGGCTTCCTGATTTCACTGGTCTGTTTAAAGCTAGGTAGATGTAGGGCTGGTGAGATGGCTCAGTGGCATACGCGCCTGCCTGGCAAGCGCAAGGGCCCGAGTTCGACTCCTGGAACCCACATATGAAAAAAGGGCCAGTGATATTGCTCAGCGGCACGGGTGCCTATTGGTGCGTGAGGTCCTGAGGTCGACCCCCGGTACCCACAAAAAAAAAAAAAACTAGGTAGATGCAAGGGTATGCACCTAAATCAAGATTTACTGAGTAGAATTTTTTTCTTTCAGAATAGTACTTGCTTTTTGATTTGATCACATTAATTAAGTGCTTTAGTTTAAGAGCACTTATATTAGACTACAAGAGGCAATAAATATTAAGATGCTGGTCCTCAGCCACATAGTGAAATTGGGGTGTGCATGATCAGTCCTTAGGCTTTAATTCTAGAAGCAAGGTTATCTGTGAATTCATGGTTGTTGGTGCCTATCAGGAAGTAGTCTCTATCCTAGAATCTAGTCATAAATATCTGGGTAAAGCCAAAGGTAGAAGATTACAATACTGGCTCCTCATAGCCTCTGCCGTAGAAGGACCCACAAAGGCATGTGTCACTCCAAAGTACATGAAATTCTGGGAGGACTTCGTGGGCCAGTAGACACATGGCTTTGAGTTGCAGAAAGGGGAAGTTTTATAAAAGAACAAGGCTCTTGGGCTGGTGAGATGGCTCAGCGGCGTAAGCGCCTGCCTTGCAAGCGCGAGGGCCCGAGTTCGACTCCCAGATCCCACATACGAAAAAGGGGCCGGTGATATCGCTCAGTGGTACGGGTGCCTGTTGGTGCGCAAGGTCCTGAGGTCGACCCCCCGGTACCCACAAAAAAAAAAAAAAAAGAACAAGGCTCTTGCCAGGGCCTCCAGGTATGGTTTTCAGATTGGGCCCATTGTCAAGGAGCCCACCAAAACGGTTTGTATATAAGCTGCCTCTCCATATCTGTGGTTCACTATTTACGAATTCAACAAAACAACTGCAGATGGGAAATATCTGGGAGAAAATGCATCTGACCTGAACATATGAAGGCTGTTTTCCTTAGCATTACTCTCTAAATAATTCAGCATAACCACTATTTATATAGCATTTACATTCTATTAGATATCATAAACAATCTAGAGATGATTTCAGGTGTATGAGAGGATATGCAAACACTATGTGATTTTATAAGAGACTTTAGCATCAGTGGATTTTCATATCCACAGGAGGTCCTGGAACTAATCTCCCATAGATACTGAGGGACAGCAATGTAATCCTCTACATGTGGAATCATGCACTTCGGTGTACAGTAGTGTCTTTCTGCAGAACAAACCCAACTCCCATTTTTAAAAATGTCCCAGGCTAGTAGTGGCTCTGAATCAGTGGCAGATATCAACATCATACCAAAATCTGTGGAACAGGCTCTACCACTACCAAAATCAACAAGAAAGACTAATTCTCAAACAGAAGTGAAAAGAGATGACAACATGAAAGTCAGGACAGCCCCAAAGCCTTGAGCTCATTTCAGTTCCCTTTGAACCAAGATTCTACCTTCTGGAGTAAAAACTTGAAGAATCAGCTCAGCAAGAAATCAAAGTTTGAAGTGCCTGAGTATTTATCCAAATGAAACCAATCAACCTGAAAGGGACAATGGGAAATGAAAAGAATCTGCCACAACTCAAATCATCAAGTTTGAATCTTCACATTCTACTCCAACAAACAAACCCAGCCTGTGAAACTTATTAGAATGAGTTTCACATGGAAAATGATTACTGTTATAGAAAACAAAGAAACCTATTATTTTTGCATTATTAAGTGTGGCGTGCAACTTGTCGACTCCTATGTCATGTCTACTGTTCCCTGTAGCCTACAAGTCTTTCTATCCCGTATTTATTTCTGTATCCTCTACAGTTCTGAAAAATGTTTTATTCACAAAAAAATGCTCAATACATTTCCACAGCAAGTGTTTCGCTAAAAGTTAAATATATGATGAGGCATATTCAGCTCTCTCACCAGAAGATTGACCACCTTTTCAGACTCTAAATAGTTTATGCCTTTGTTTTTATCACGTTGTATGCCTTTATTGTTAATGTTTGGGGTTCAAGCAGAAGAAAAAAGGAAGCAAAACTGTTAGTTATATTTATGCAAAATATATATACTCAAATTTTGGCATATCCACAGTCTAAACATGATAAAAATCTGTTCAACAGTCTTACTAAATTAATTTGTTAATCCTATGAAAGGGAAAAAGTACTGAGAGATGAACAGAATTCTTGGAAGATGTTGGATTAACAAGTGTTAAAGCTAAAGATTTCTCTAATTAAGTTGGAAGTAGGGAGACAGTTTCTACCCAGCTTTTCTGTTTCTAAAGCAATACTATACTCAAATCCCTGGCTGATCTATGTAATATCTTTAGAGAACAACATTAAGTGTCTTCTACCTTTTGTGTCAATATTACCTGTGATAGATTTAGAAAAAAAATCTAGCATAGGTACCAATATGAAAAGAATCGTTTCACTTGCTTGAAAAGTCTTTGATGTTTAGTTTTATTTTTGATATGATGATATACATTTTCTTCATGAAATGGAAATCTTTATTGTTCTTTGATTAACCACAAATGTGTCAAATAAGTAGCTTACATTTTCATTTCAAATAATTCATGGTGTAAATACTATTAAGCAACTTTCTGCTATGACATTGCTTCTGTTCCCTATGTATGTCACGCCGTCTTGGCACACATAGACCTCCTTTATTGGTTTTTGAAGGATATAGTCTATTACATGGTAAAGTCTCCACATAAATGTCTATTAATAGAAAATGAGTAAACACAGCTTTTACTCTTTTAGTGCTTTTGTAATCACTGCTGTAGTAAACAACTTGAATGTATGCCTTTGTGCATTTTACAGTAAATTTCTCTGGATTTCTAGTAATAGAATTGCAAGGTCAAATCATGTGGATTTTAACGGTTGATCTGGATGGTCAACTTACTCTAGAATGATTGTACTACTGTAGACACTAACTTGGTAATTTCCATGCCACAGAGTGAAAATGATAGTATTTAGGTGATACCTCAGTCTTTGTGGAATACTATAACAAAATGCCTTAAAGTGATTAATTTATGAACAGCAGAAATGTATAAACCACTGTTCTGGAGGCTGGGAAGTCCAAGGTCAAGAGGCCAACAGAATCAGTGTCTAATAAGGGTCCATTCTGTGCCTCACTGATGGTACTTTCTAGCTGGGTTAGCATGTGCAGGATGGGTGAACAACACTCCCTTTGGCCTCTTTCACACAAGGGCACTAATCCCATCCACAAAGAGTACTCATGACCTAATAATCTCCAAAAGACCCTACCTCTTCAGGCTGTTACACTGGGGGTTAGGTTTTAATGTATAAAATTTAGGGGGGACAAATACATTCAAACCATATTACACGGCATCAGGGGCAAGAGGAAGGTGTTCTCAGCCAGGCCAACTGCTCGGCTCCACCCAGTGTTGAAAGTATCCATATCGCCTCAGACCATTTTTGATCCACCATCTATGAAGCGATAGTTTCAATCAATAGTGCTTTGAAATTTATTTTCAATATTTTTTTTAAAATCTCCAGTTTAATTAGAAGGATTTCCTCATTTCAAATCTTGTATTTCTCAGATGATTAGTTGTGGGGGACCACCTGGATGGCTGTCCTTGAGAGAAGAGCAACTATCTCCACCTTGGCTGAACCTGGCCCTAATTCCACCTATTGATATGTACAGAGCTGGCTAGGACTTTTCCTTACCTCTTTAATTGGCTTTAGGCAATGCAAATAGGTCCAGCTGAGGTCCTGATGTGTAGTCTTTGAAGCAAAGCGACAGGCCTGTGTTTCCCCGCCCTTTGCTCCCAATACAGGGTTGAGCCTGGTGGGATGGAGAGCCGTGCTCCATGCTGTCAGCTGGGATTGAGCCTCGAGAAAGAGGCTATGACTTCCCAGGGCATAGAAGATTACACATCAGAGCTGAAGCACCGACCCCAAAACATTAGATACTATCTTGAAATGTGTTATGCAGATTACTCCTTCTGCATATACTTCCCTCTGCATTTGCAAAGGTGATTTTCAGGCCTAGCCCAGCTCACGAGACTCACATATTTCCCGCCACTCTCACAGTCACTCATCCCCGAGCCACTCCCCTCCTTCAGAATTAATAAAACCCGGGTTCGGCCCTGGGTCGTGGCCTTTGTCCCAGTAGCCACCATCTTGGCGGGACTTAGGACCCCTTGGCTCCCCACAACTATAGATATGCCTTAGTGTCTTTATTTTCGCCGTGGGTTGCATTGGATGTGGTAGATTGGAATTAACTCGGTAGAATTCCAATAACTTCCTTTTGGATTTACAAATCTAACTTCCTGGACCGTGACGAGGACCAGGAAGGGCTCTCTATAATTAGTGATATTAAGCACCTTTTCCTGTGTTGATTGTCATCATTGTATTTTTCTAAGAATTATGGTAGCTCTACATGCGCTGTGTCCACATGACCCAAATATATGACAACTGGATAGTCCCAGTGTCCACACTTTTGAAAACTCTATTTCTGGTGATGAAGCCCTCTCCCCACATTACCTGAACAATGCAGTTTTTCTTTGCAGTCTCTGAGAATTCCACACCATGGTGTGGTTAGCTGTGCCCACAAACTCATCCCCGTAGCTGCCGTCATTCAACACCACTTACTCAGATACTGGACACCAGTCTTTTTGTCAATGCAGTGTTAGTGTAAACCTCTTCTATGTAGTAAGCATTTAAATGAATTTGGAGATGACACAGGCTTACAGCATAGAATAGGTAGCCAATTAAACCTGAGTATTTTACTTTGCTCTTCCCAAGTTTCTCGCTAACGCCCATCAACAGGAAACTCTTGCGGCTATTAGCATCAGCTAAGCCCTTGCTTTAGCTTCTCATTCCTGAAGCCTATTTTTCTCAGAATTCCGAATGCCACAGTCTCTCCACAAACCCTAAATTTCTTTCAGTTTAAATGTAAGGCAACCTTGACCATGTACCTAAAATTTTCACTGGACTAACCCCAATTAAGGTATTTCATGAAGAGGAAATCCATTTTCTTTTGAGATGGAAGTGTTTTGCTCTTTCATTCACTTCGGTTACTGTTCCTTTAAAGACAATTTTCCCTATTTCCTGACATTTTCCCATTTTCTGCTGCTATAACAGAATACCATAGGCTGAATAGTTTATAAAGAATAGATGTTTAGGGGCCGGTGAGATAGCTCAGTAGCATAAGCACCTGCCTGGCAAGTGCAAGGTCCTGAGTTCAGCTCCTGGTACCCTCATTAAAAAAAAAAAAGAATAGATGTTTATTTGGCTTATGATTCTAGAGGCTAGAAAGTTCAAGAGCATGACACTAACCAGCCATGGTGCATGCCTGTAATCCCAGACACACAGGAGGCTGAGGCAGGAGGATCACAAGTCCAAGGCCAGCCTTAAAAAATCTTGCCTCAAAATAAAAATGAAAAGGACTGTGGATGCGTCTCAGTGGTACAGCTCTTGCCTAGCATGCACAATGCCCTGGGTTAAATCTCCAGCGTGCGGGTGCACACACACAAGGCATGGCACTGGCATCTAATAAAGGTTGTTTCATAGTGAAAGATGTCACGTGGGAGACAGGGAGGGAGGGAAGAAGGGAGGGAGGGAGAGAGAGAGAGACAGCCAAATTTGGAACAAACCTACTTCTGTGATAGCTGGAAGTGACTCCCACAATAATAACAAAGCTGCACTGCTGAGGGTCGAATACTCATGGCTAATCACCTTCTGAAGATCCCACCTTGTAACATCAGAATAGCAATTAACGTTGCATGAATTTAGGAGGAGAGAGTCTACTCATAGCACCTACATTTCACTAGTTGGGCACTTGGTGTTCCTTTTTTATTTATGAAAGTTATTTATCTCCCATTTCTACTACTTAGGAGCTGTGTGCCCTGGAGTAGTATTTTAATTTCTCTGATCTAGTGTCCCCATTTTTAAAATGAGTTTAAGAATAGTGCATACTCAAGATGTTGTGAGTAAATGAGATACTATGTGCTCATTACAATGACTGGTATGTAGTAACCACTGTATATGTCAGATATTATTATTACATTCATATCGATGCCAAGAATACTAATCTTTTCCGCATTTTGTACATAATTTTCTCAGTTCGTAGTCTTTTATTTAATTAACCTTTTATTTAAAAACAGGGTCTTGCTATGTATTCCAGGGCAGCCTTTAACTTGTCACATATTCCTGGCTGACCTCAGACTTGTGATCCTCCTGCCTCAAACAGGGCAAACCTATAATGTGTATTTTTAAACTTAGCACTCTGTCTTTTATTTGCAAAAATTCTTATGTCAAGATTTCTTCTTTATGGTTTCTAATTTTAACATTATGTTAAGAAGGCTTTTTCCCACCCCAGTTTTATCTTTAAGAATTTATTTTCACTTTCATATTTACAGTTAAATTATCATTTAACTCAAAAACATTTGGTAAAATTGTTGCCTGTGCATTCAAATGAATATTATTATATCCTTAGACTTTATGAAGGGATCCTTTAACTCTATATTTAATAAAGATAACAAAAGGTTTAACCTAGAAAAGGTGTACATTATTTTCCCATGAAATGGATTTAAATAAGCATAAAATAGACACAATACTATAATCTACAGTCACAGTCTTACTTAAACTTTCAGTCCTTCCTTGGTAAGGCGTTTGTGAAATGTGGGTCAAGTTGATTGAAGTATGTATATCCTCAGAGAAGTGTTGGATTCTCCTCATCTTATTTCCTAGTCAGCATAATCCCTATCTAACCAGGGGGTGTAAACTACATAAGTCTGAATTTACAGCAAAGCAATTATAGCAGCAAGACTTAAATTTCTTTATATTAAAGTCCCCAACACACAGAGTAACTATTCTGTGAAGACCAATGCTCCGTAAAATGTTTTCCCTGATCTTTCTGTCTATTAAGGGACGCAGAAATGATGCTGTCTAAGGAGAGCTATTCTTCAGTGAACTGACTTGCATCCTGGCTGTCTCTCAGAAATAGCTTCTATTTCTCTGTACTCAGTGTGTCTCAGCTTCAATAGAAAGAAGCAATAGAAAGAAATAGTATCTATGCTGGCTCGCCAACACACCATCTCTACCCAGGCCTGCAGGAATCTATGACACTTATTGGGCACATAATCATGCATATATTCCTCACAGATTTTAAAGCTCAAATTTTACTGAAGGAGTATTATATGCCTAAGTTAACCAGAAATTCATTGTCCTGTGTGTGGGGGAAATACTAGAAATTTGCACTGCATGTAACTCAGCCATAAATGTAGGCAGAGTGAACCTCTGTGTAACAGAGATGAAAAATTGTTCTGCTTGCATATTACAGGACCTAAAACTTTATTAATATCCTTTTTAAAGGCTTCTTTGAGAATATGAGAGTTTGCAATTCAATTAAGTTAGGTATAACCATTTTAAAATTATTAATCAGAAAAAATTTGTTTATCTAGTAATCCAGTATCTATCAAAGCACTAAATCAATAAAGAACAAAAGAAAAGTGACAAGAAGCAGAAGACAGAAGACAAGGGTTAGTGATGAAGAAATGCAAACTGTCAAATGCAAATGAAAGAACTGGGTTGTAGCCACAAGACTCAAGTTCTTTATTCACACAACAAAAATTTAATTACCACTTAATACGTGCTAAGCAATGACCACGGCATGTAACGTATAGTGGTGAATGTGGAAGATGCGTCCTGTTTCTTTAGGGAGCTTACACACTGTTGAGGAAGACTGAGTAGATATATAATTAGGAATGGCAGTGCCTGCCTAGGGGGCCACACGTAGCAGTGTGCAGTGATAGAAGCAAACTTTGGAAGTTGGAGTTTTCCCATGAGATACAGAAGTATCTACAGGAGTTCTGTCAGAAGAGAGCATTTTTAATTCAAAATTCAAAAGATGATCAGGAGCGAGGCATGTGGATGAATCAGACAGAGAAAAAGTCCTGCAAGGAGATCTAGAGGGGTGCAGAGTTCCTTAAGTTAGAGGAGCTACCAGGAGACTGATAGGATGGGAAAACACTAGGAACAGCAGTGAGAGAAATACGAAGAGGCTGAGAGCAGCAGACATCACAGCAGAAAGGGCCTCTTGGCAACCATAAGGAGTCTGAGGTTTAGGAAAGCGCAGTGGGAACCACAAGAAGGTTTATGGAAAATAAATGTTCACATTTAAGGTTAACTTTTGGCTGCTGCATAGGGAAGAGACTGTTTTTATAACCTCTACTCTACCTTGCTGTAAGATCCGTTTTCGCAGATTGCAAATTTTCTCTAAATTCCCTTGAAATTACAAAATCTTGGACTCCTACCAGCTCAAATAAAAAGGTATGATGGAAAATAGAGAGAAGGGTATGTGTGGGTGGGGTTTGGAAAGAAAGTATTAGCTACTTCTAGGTGGGAACTTATGGCAGTGTGGTAGAATCATAGTCAAATGGTTCATGTCACAAGTTTATCCTGAGTTCATCTTTCCCATCTGCCATAATTTGTAAGCAACGTGTACCTCTCCTTGGCACAGTTTGAACTCACAATCCTTTATTTACATTTGGAGAATGTAGTTCAACAGTCTTTTGTACAATAACTAGCCAAGCTTTTTTTTTTTTTTTTTTTTTTTTTTTTTGAGACAGGGTCTCACTACGTAGACCAGGCTGGCTTTGAACTTGCTTATGTATCCCAGGCTGGTCTCCAATTCATGGAAATCCTCCTGCCTCAGCCTCTGAGTGCTGGGATTACTAGCATGCACCACCATGCCCAGCTTCTTACCAAATATTTGTTGTTTCATATTTACATAGTAAAAGGAGGAATACAAAAAAGAAAGTATGGTCTAATGGAAAAGATGAGGGGCTTAGAGTAAATTTTGCATTTACATCTCATCCCTACCATTTACTAAACCCATAACGTCATGTCTCTTGAGTCTCAACTCCCTCATCTGAGAAGTGAGAATGAAAACACCCTCAAAAATGTGAAGATGCAGTGTATATCAGGGGCCTAATAATAGTGTCTATCATTTGAGTGATCACTAAATAAATGTGTGCAATATTTTAGGATCTTGGAGATGTTTCTTGCAAGTCAAGCAACTTAAGATGTAGTCTATTCTTCCTAGGAGGTTCGGGATTACATTAAACTCATCTAAATGAGTTTATTTATTTATTTATTTATTTTCTAATACAGACGGGAAACCAGTTGAATAGTCACACCAAAAAAGTAGTTATATAGTAATACCTACTCCCTGGAGAAATTCAGTGTTTGAATTTTTCTATTAACAAATAGATGTATACAGGCATTTGCAATTTTGTTGAATCTATGTGTCTCTTCCATAGCCCATGAGTCATGTGCAAATTCCAAGGAGGCTTTAGTAAATAGCCCTTGATTAGTAGATAATAGAGTCCTCTTAAAAGGTGCTTTCACACGGTGAGGAGGAGGAAACATTCTTTAATAACTCTGCTTACAGTCAAGATTTTCCCTTCAGACACTGGAATCAGAACTGAATACTTCATAAAACTCTATAAGATTTTCCTTTTTATTTTTCCAAAAGACTCATCAATTTAAATCGAGTGTCACAGAAACGGCAGGACCTTTCATCCCTCCTCTATTAATGTTTATGATTAGAAGACAAGTTTTAAAAGCTGAAGAAAACAAAAATACCTTTTGGTAAGTAAGAGAAAGATTTCACAATATGTGTTTGAATATGAAAGTTTCATCTTAAGCGAGACAAACATTTTGTATGAGTTTTCATTTTTCTATTGAAAGTGGAATTCTCTTTGAAATGAAACTCAACCTAAATCATTATGGTGATAATGAGCAAAAAAAGTAATTTGGCAAGAGCCTACTCTTTTGCTTTTTTTAAGGGCCTGCTCTTGAGGCTTAAAGAAAAATTTCTTCCCAGAGGAAATCGCTGGAGTAAAGAATTAATATCACTTATGGATATGTATATGTATATGGAGTTCCACATCCCAGGTAATTCAGATACAGTGATATCTGCCAGGGCTTACTTTACCTGATGTATTCTTTCCACACTGGAGGGACCCACTGTAATGACAAGCTTACTTTGTTGGGCAGCAAGCTCCATAGCTGCTTGCCTTGGTTCATTTTCCTTAACTATAGACTGTTAAATTGAAATTGTAGTTGTCCAACTGGTGTGAGTATATTTACCTAAATGGCTGCTTTTGATTTAAACATAAAATGCTTATTAAAAATGACTGAACCCTATCAGCAAAGTAACTACCATGAAATCTTGGATTGTAACTTGTTTGGCTAGTGTTCTGCAAGACAAGAAGACATTTCTAATAAATTTTAACTTGATAAATGAGTGATGTCTTGCAATGCAAGTAATATGTGATGCCACATGTCACATGATCACAACTGAACCAATGGTTCTTTTCTCTCTCTTGCTGTGGAATTGTGGGTGATCTTTTCCCAACAGCAAGAGGTTATGGAGCAGATCTAGTCTGCAGAGGAGAAGAAAAAGGTGGAGGCATCCCTCACTTCACATGAGATTAGAGAGATGTATAAAATGTGAGAAACGCTGCAAAATTTTGTACAAGAGCACCATTCAAATATGCTGTAGCAGTGCAAGTGATGAATTGGTTTAATGATAATGCAATGTCACATTTCCACAAAATTCTAAAAAGGAGACAAAAGCAAGTGTCATTGGATAGGTTCCTTGTTAATGTTTCATGAAAAGAAAAAGATTCCCGAGTCAATAGATAGCAGTGATTCCATTAGTGATAGTGAAAGTCATCCCACACAAAAACCCTCCTCTCTCTTGACTCCCTCACAGCCACAAAGGTTTTCAAAGATAATCGTAGGTTAATTTTTTTAAATTTTTTGTATTTTCTTTATTATTTTTTATTGTATATTGTAATCATTTTATATGAATATTTTCACGTTATGGAATGAATCACCTGAGTTTCATTATTTTTTATGGCAAAATTCATTTTGATATACAAGTGCTTTGGATAACAAGCATGTTTACAGAATGAATTATGCTTGCAAATGAAGGTTTTACTGCCTGCATAATTTAATAATCAGTTATGCAAAATTGCAAAAATACATGTCAGTTGGGCATTAACTTCATGTCTTTATACCTATTCGTGATATTCTCAGTGATAACATTTGTGTGTATGTGCTAAGGAGCTAACACTGGTCTTCTATTAAAATGTAAATATTTGATAGGATTTTTGAAACTTCCTGGCAGTGATTAGCTTTTATGTCCTTACTATGAATGTGTTTATCTGACTAGTATCTTCAGAAGTTGCAGAGATTTGGAAAAGTATGGAACAAATCATTGCCAATTTTGAACTTACAGGAAAGAGTGTGGGAAAGTATAGTAGTCTAAAAGCAAGAGAAAGCTCCAGGGGAGGTGAAGAAACAGTCCCTTGTGGATTCCCACCTAGGCAGAAACAAAAGTACAAGGCCCTAGGGAGAAAAAGAATAGCCTGGAGCAAAAAAGAAGCACAAAAAAGACCAATAGGAATTTTTAGTCTTCAGTTCACTCCATGGTCTTAGAGATGACAGCTCAACACATATTCCAGAAATCACTTAGCCTCACTAGTCTCTATCTCTTTATTTGCCATGTGACAGTATTAGACCACAGCACACGAAAAGTTGCTTTCTACTCAAACATAAGTTCCATGGACTCACTCCCTATTGAGGAAGAGCAAAAGCAAAAGCTTCTCCAAGTGTCCATGAAAACATTTATTTATTTATGCCACAGGTGTATAAAAAGCAAGGTAAAATATCCATAATAGAATCCAAGCAATTTTCACAGAAACCAAAGTGTAATAGCCAAGGCTATAAGACTGATATTGAAATAATATCATCATCTTAGTTACTTTTCTTTCATTGCTGAGACTAAATACTCAAAACCCAAAGTTAAAGAGGGAAAGGTTTATTTAGCTCACACTTTGTAGAGGTTTCAGTCCATAATCAGCTGGCTCCAAGGCAGGATGGCACATGCAGAGGGGCAACAGTTCATTGCAGCAGAAGATACCAAAAGGAACAAGTGAGGAGGGGAGACCAAGGCTCTTCCATCCCTTATATTGTATGCAACCCGCCCTAGGGCAGTTGTATCACTCACACCTTTAATTCCAGCATTAGACCATGAATCAATCACAAACTCTAGACACCTCTGAAAAGACCACCCCCCTCCGGCTTGAGGGGGACATGAGGCTTTGAGGGGGACACCCAGACACAAACCATAGCAATCATCTTCTTAACGTATCACCTCAATTAAAATGGGAAGTTGCCAGGAGCATGGAAGGAGTTGCAGGCGTGTGGTTCTGTTTGTTTTGAAAATGCTTACAGACCCTAGATTTCTTGTCTGAATTCCAACCATGTATTTATATTACAGAGTCTGGTGAACAGACACTCTTGATTCTCTGAATGAGCAAAAATGTCAGGGAAGATCATAGAGTCAGCTGTTACCCCTCACCCCTGCCATATAACTTACCTATTACAAAGGCTTTGTGGTATTGACGTCCCTATGGGACCATTCTCAATGCTGTATAGACTCATTAGGAGGATAAGGAAAGAAAAAACTTTATATTGATATCTTCCTTATCAACTTTTCCCCTGGAAATTTTGCAACTACAGAAGTCTTTTGTAATATTAGTGCATACCTGCTACACAGACTAGCGAATATTGTTTTGAAAAATTCTCTTTTTTTTTTTTTTCTCAGTACTGGGGATTGGAGCAGTACCTTTGCACTGAGCTACATCCTTAGCCCTATGGTTTTGGGGTGCATTTTAGTGGGGGGTTTTTGTTTATTTGTTTGTTTTTTGAAGATAGAGTCTCACTAAGTCTCTAAACTTGCTTAAACTGGGCTTGAACTTGCAATCCTCCTGCCTCAATCTCCCAGAGTGCTGGGGTTATGGGCATCTACCACTATGGCCAGCTTCATTTTGAAAAAAAATCTTAAAGCTATGAAGACTTTGCCTTGAGAAGCCACCAACACTTACTTTGAATTCAACTACTTGAAACTCACATCCTCTTCAGTGACAGAAGAACTTTTTGATTTATACCATCATGTGGCACATTAGTACAGGAATGCTATAGTAATTGGTAAGCTTTCTCTTGCTTGTAGGTGATGATGAGGGACCTCTAGATGCCAGAAAGCAGTTCCATGCTGTTTATTTTTTAACAACTTGTGCTTAAGGAAATGAGAATCTATTTTCTTAAGCAGCTTTTTGGTTAAAGCACAGTCTTAATTTTTATTCTTTAAATGAATTCGATAAATAGAAATTGAAAAGCTTATTTATTTGTCTTTATCTGCTGCCCCTTCATTTTTGAAGGAAACTTTGAGAGACGGTTAATGTGGACTTTAATGGCACATTTTTATATCTCACTTTCAAGAGAAGCCCAGTCAGTATGCTTCCTCCCTCCCTTCCAGCCAGGCTCCCAGAGCCTGCTTAACATCAGAGGTCCTAAAGAAAACCCTAGCACAAAGAAGGAATAAGGTTTGCATTACAATGTCAGTTGGACTATTATGTAGTGTGTCAGTGTCACCATAGATCCAGAAAAGAGACAATTGACTTCCCAGGGATCTGTAGAGTGAAGCATTTCACATATCCAAAACATCCAAACTACATACACCAAAAAACCCCTGGTGCTTCTGCCACTTAGGACCCTGTGCTCTGTCACTTAGGACCATGTCACTGGCATGAAATCCACAATATCCGCCCTCCCTAGCTATGAACATGGTTCAAGAACTAGGAAAACGTGTCTCCAACCCTCTTGCTCTGTCTTCAAAGGAGAATCAGCTCCACCTCCTTCACTGGTTGTCAGGGGGGACACGGAGCATTGCTTTGGAGTAGAGAGGGTTGGAACCACAGCAGAGGCATTTAGATAAAAGAAAAGACATTAATTGACTTGTCAAACCTTCCACTCAGCATACATGCAATAAGTTCTCACATAATGAAGTGTCATTTCCAAGTTGTACTGAAACAAATGGCTCCAAAGACATTTACTAATTAGAGCAGGTTCTGCAACAGTTTTATATGATAGCTGAGGAATATTTTGTAATATTTAACATGGGACAATATTTGATTTGTACATGTATGCATATACGTGCATGTATACGTTGAGATAACAGGTAAAAAACATGGTGTCATAGTTTTACATAGGCACTTAAGCGAATATTCAACACTAGAAGCCAGAATTTTTAATAATAATATTTGATGACATTTTATTAAATTTTAAGAACAAAAGCAAATATTTAACATTATTTAAATTATTTTAGTGCTCTTTAAATATATTTTGTTCTCGGCTCTTTAATATTTTAATTAAAATATTTTAGATGAAATAAATATATTTGAAGCACAACACTTTGATTCTTCCTACTTTTTTTAACTTACATTTTTTATAAAAATATATTCAGTGCACATTTGAATTTTGATAAAATATATTCATACTGTACACTTTGAACACAATTTTTAAATTTTGAAACTTTTTGATTACTTATTAAAATTGATAGAACCCAAATTATGTCACAAATATTTTCATAACTGCATAATTATTAATTGTGCTGAAATGAAGATAAGAAAAATATATTTAAGGAATAAATATATACAATAGTAATTTTATAAATTTTTTTCTAAACTATAAGTTTCTTATTTTCTTATGGCCCACTCTAATATTTTTTGTTCTGTAGGTAGAATGCTCAAATATACTAAAGAATAATTAAATTCAATTATCTAATAATTTGCTGACTTTCAGTTTTATAAAAAATATAAATTTTTATATATTTTTAATTTTACTTTTAAGAGAGTACATATGTAAAGAGACAGTAATAAGAGTTATTTGCCACTTTGATAGCTTGAATTATAATTATTACATATATCACTATTTGGCATGGAACCTTTTATTTATACTTTTGCCCAGACCTTGCAATTTCCAGGGATATGTCTGAGTTGTTGATTGTTAGCAAGTTAATTAAGGCTTTAATTTCCTCCTCTATAAAATCAGGCTGAGAACTCATCCCAAATGATGGTGACAAGGTTATGAAATAATGTCACAAATTCCTTACCACAGTGAAAGGTGTTGAGAGTTCAATTACGGTGATAATTATTTCCTTAGATGAAGTAATAGCTAGCCAGTTCATGATACAGCATATCATATGGCATTGTCTGATTAAATAACAGGTAAGAAGCATGGTGACATTATTTTACATAGGCATTTGAATATTTGAAGATTAGAAGTACAAATTGCTTTGTTTTAATATATATTTATTGAGATGCTATTAAATTTCAAAACAATCAACTGTCTCAACTTTATTTAAATAATTTTGCTAACACTTCCTGGAATGTTGGCGAAGATGAAATGAAATAATACCTATACAGTTCTTGGCAGAGTAAGTGCCTGAAAGATGATGATAATCCAGTTACAGCATTCCTCCTTTCTTACATAAAGTAACTTCTAACCAACCTATGACATATAGCACTGTTCTGATTAAACAACTTTCAATCAGAATTAGCTCTCTTCCTTTTTCTTTTTCTTTTACAGATTAAAAAATATGAAAATATATTTTGCTAAGCTTCAGCTACAATAAAACATGTCCAATACTGAAGCACACCAGTTTATCATGCCACCATTGACTATAGACAGGGAGTTGCTGTGTGGAATTCTTGGTCTCCAGTATAATTGTGCCTCATTTAGAGGTAATTTCTTGGTTCCTGTAACCTTATTTCTTTTCTTTTTCCATTTTATCATTTACTATGGAGCTTCTACATTTCTAGTATGCAACATAAAGCTAAGTGTAGAAAGTTAAAGAAACACAAATTTATTTTGTGAGTACTCCTTACCTTTCTTTTGCTGAAAATTTTCATAGTTAGAAGATTTAAAAAGGAAATAATGAGAATGAACTATACCAAGGGCTTTTAAACCAAAGCCCTGACTAGTTATCACATGGATTTCTGCTCATGAAATTGATGGCTCCTCTATTAATTCTGTTGCCTTGTTAATTACCAAAAAAAAAAAATTACAAGACAAATCACAAAATAAAACAAAGCTCAAAATCTACAACATTTTATTAATTATAAGTTTTGTGGAGAAAATGTTACCAGTAAGTTCATCTACTATGTGGATGACAGAACAGAAGCAATGGGGACAATCTCCTTTATAGATAGGAGTAGTCAAGGTAAATGTACTACTTAATTAACAACAACAAAAACTCTATACCAAAAAAAAAAGACTAACTATTGTAACTAATGTGAAAACTTGACCAGAAAGCTTTCCTAATACTCCTACTAAAAGTACCCATATTTTTTATCATTTAACAACTCACATCCATTTAATTCTAAATTTTCTCTAATCTACCTTGCTCTGCCGGTCACCTGTACAAAGTATATTGGATGTCCTGTATTTTTCAAATACCTGAACATGCTTGGTCATTTTGTTTTGGATTTCTTCCTGGAAGAACAAACTTCCTCCTTCTTCCCAAAAGAGATCTCCAACTCATCCCTCCAGGTTCATCTGTCCTAATCCCCATAATCTGAACTTTCTGCTTTAAATCATGGCACCTCACTTCAAAGCACTTTCTACTTTTTAAGGATAAATTTTTGAATACTGTGGTTGGCATTTTAGGCTTTGATTTTTGTTTTTAGTGAGTCGGGTATTTATATGACTTTCCTTTCTGATTTGTTTGAATTTCAAGGCAGGAACTGGGTTTTTGTTGTCATTAAAACAATGGCAGCTTTCATATATCTGTTGAATTAATATACTTACAGATTTTTTAAGGTATTTCAAGGTATTTCAAGGCATGCTGGCTTGTTAGAAAATTAAATCTCTTATGGAAAAACATGCCTGTTTAGATTGTTTGCCGTGGTTTTAATACAAGGAACTACTCAGTGGATTTCAGCTTGATTTCCGTAATCAGGAATAAATCATTACTTATGTATCTCATTTGTACTTATTTTTTCTCAACATTGAGAGTACCCACAATGTACTACATGCAACAAAGAAAAACAGGAGAAAGTCATACATTTTGGTGAGGATTGGCAGCCACAAAACAAAAGCCCATATTCCTTTCCAAAGTGATATAATATACTTACATCTAAAGTCTGAAAACACGTATGATTTCAGTTTTCTCTCATTTTCAAATGTCTTACGTAGCACTTTTTATATCTTGCTACTTGTTCCTTTGAACCTAGGTGAAGGATGAATAGTGAATATTAATGACTCCATCTGCTAATACACATCCTCTAAATGTTTCTTCCACAGATCAGCTTGACACTACAGACAGTGCTGAGCTGTTCCCTACTCTATTTGGAAACACAGTGATGGGTAAGATAATTTCCTCAAGTTTCTTTCTTACTTATTGCTGTGAAACATCAATAATTGGGGCACGGAGCACGTTTTGCCATTAATGATCCCACAGCACAAATTGTCCAAAACGAGATGCTCATAACGCAGACACCTTGGCCTAACTCCAAAGAAAGTAATTGCATTCAGTCTACCTGGAACTCCCAGTGCAGTGAGAGCTGGAATCAGGTTTTGTCTCCTGCTTAGCTGCACTATTATGCAGCATCATTGTACAGCAATAAAACAGATGCTGTGTTTGACTGACTTCTACTTTCTCCCAGCTGGGGCAACTAAAACTATTCTCTATAAAATCCTTTCAATAAGAATTTGGACAGATAAGACCTAGAGATCACATCACCTTTCTATAAGACCCAGGAATTCTAATATCAAGAAAAATTAATAACATTATATAATTTCAACAATACAAAGAGCCTAGTTGCTACATGACATAGGTATGTTTAAAATTAGCACTAGGATCTTGCTTTTCATCAGTGGTTGTGAGCAAGCAGAAAAGTCAGTGGAATGTTCTACAAAAACCCTCTAAAATTTCTTTAACAAGAGCAACAGAAATTTATACCCCTATGATGAAGCACTTCTTAAATTTTTGTTTGACCAATGATCCTAAACCCAATGTATGAAAAATTATGATGCCTGTTACAGATGGTTCTTAACATCATCATAGTTTTATATTTATTTTTTGCATGCCATGATGTATTTGTTAATTCCTAATCTTAGAATTAGAAACATTTGTATATTCTACTGAGTGCTGTATATTATTAGATAACTTGGTAAATAATTATAGGGGGAATTCTTAACAGTTGTCTTCTCCCTTCACTTTTTATTTTATTACAAGCCATAAATGAAAATAAACGAGTCTTTGTGTCTATGGTGGAAGATCAAGGAAAAGTGAAGCAATAGCTCCCCAAAGAAATAGCTAACAAGCCAAGCATGGTGGTGCAAGCCTAGAACCCCAGCACATGGAGGCTGAGGCAGGAGGATCGCCGTGAGTTCAAGGCCACCTTGAGCAACATAGTGAGTTGAAAGCCAGCCCGCTCTATACAGTGAGACCCTGTCTCAAAAATAAAATAAACAAACAAACAAACAAAAAAGAAAACAAAGAAATAGCTAACAATTGCTAGCATTTATCGGGCACCTCATTGTGTTCCTGGCACTGTTAAGGACATAGCCATGTGATCTTATTTAATTGTCACAGCGTGGTAATCCTACAAAAGGATCTGAATAGTCTCTGCTTAAAGATGAGGAGAACCAGGCTTTTAAATGTAAACAACTTGTCTAGCAACACAGTTTAAAAGTGGCAGATTCAGAATTTAAAGGTCAGGCAGCCTTTATACTATATAGTTTATACTATAGATCCTGGATAAATTTCAAATGTTGCAGTATCTTAGAATGAGACAGAGAGAGACAGAGTCAGAGACAGAGACAGAGATGGACAGGGACTGACAGAGAGACTGTGACAGCAGCTAAGAAAATCTCTCAAGTTCTTTGCAAGAAAAAATTGGCATAAAGCTTCAATCTATTTTTAAATGATCAAAAGGACTATTTATCCACATAAAATAATAACTACTGTTCTCCAAGTGCAGGGCACCTGAGCACCTTTGTTTCCAAATGGCTGGATCAAGCATAGCTTACTTAAACAGGGCATTCATAAAACTGGTATTGTTTATATGCTTGGATTTGAGCAAAAACAAATGAAGAATAGAATTTATTAAAATGCAATCCTTTTAGGGAGTGTTTCTTTATTACCATAAAACAATCAGTAATATTTGGAATAATGTGATGAGAGTAATGGCAACACCTGCCCATCCAAAAAGAGGTTCATTTATGTTCACTTTGCTCTGCTGAGACATAAAAGTGAGTGAGAAAATACAGTCAAACACATTCGTTTGAGCCCTGTTGAAAATCTAATTTGTATTTTGCTTTGGGTTCTTTTTTTTGCCCCTTTTTATTGTTGTCCTTTAACCCATAGTTCCCCAGAAAAGAATATATGAGATAAGGTAACTTGATTCTTATGCATTTCTCTTAATTCAAGGTTTGTTATATTAGTTAGTAAAAAAGAATGGGATACTACTTCCATTAAGGAATTTTAAAATGCACTCCTTTCTGGCAAAAAAGCTGCATAGGGGAGAGGTTTTTTTGAACAGGCGATGTTCAATTTTCTATGTCAAGTGTGCCAAAACCTTTCGCTCATGTGATGGAGGACAGAAGAGGAAGTTGTGTTCACTAAGAAGTAAAGGTGAGGTACTGACATTCCAAAGGCATTGAAGAGTTAAGTTCTAGCTGTCCCTGAAATATGGTTAGTCCTGTTTTTTGTTTAAAGTACTCTAGTGACTTACAAAGCAAATTTTCTTTTCTCGCCATTCAGAGTTGACTTTTTATTACTTGTACTATTGAAAACATAAAAGCCCTCTCTTCTGCATTTCTCAGTGTACACATGTTGATTTAGTTTAAGCAGTTAAAATCATGTAGAACAAAATAGCAATTCTCCAAAATTTAGTGTATAATAAACTGGTTTATGGAAACATATTCCAGATCACCTGACTCAGAATCTATGACATAAGAGAAACGACCTTTCTTGCTTGGGTATGGATTGTCCAAGGTCACCACCACTATACAGAGACAGGAGCCCAGTGTCAGTCTTTTGCTGGCAGCCATACTCCCAGGGACCATAAGCACTGGTTCAGATGGAAGAGATTCATAATCTACAGGACCACAAAGCTGGTGCTGAGAAATCGGCTTACTTCTCACACAGAGGCTCAAGGTGACAAGTTCCTCCTAGTTTGTCCAAGATTATTACAGTTTCAGAAATGCAAGTCTTATGTCCCCAAAATCCTCTCAGTCTTGAGCAAACTAAGACAGTTGGCTGCCCTACTTTGAACACATGATTTACTGGAAAAAAAAAAAAAAGATGGTCTTGGTTCCAAAACAGCAAGATATGAATATATTCTTCTACTGCCAAGAAAAAGAAGAAAAAGAAAAACTCAGCTAATTTCATGTAACTGTCTATTCCTAGCATACTATCTATATTATCAATCCTTGTCCATTATTATTTTAGGTACTTTTTTTTTTTTAATATTGAAGACAAGATTTCGCAAGCTTCAGTCTTTTCCTTTTCAATGTTTGTCACAGTTAAACAACAGTCTTTACCTAGGTTGGCAATTGCTAGACTGCGTAGAGGCTGAAGATTTAGATGAACTTCTTGGATTCTTATGGGTCTCCTCCATTTTCATTAGCAATTCACTGTAACATATAAATGACTAATACCATAACACTCCTATGGTAGTAGTATGTTTTTAAGAGAAGACTCTTAATAACCTTAATCTCAGGGAAATTCTAATGACTTAAATTTAGAAATCGATAATTGACCCAAATTGAATCATTGTTCATTTAAAATAATACTGTATTGGGAGATGTGTTGCATTGTACTCTGATCTGTTTATTGCTTAATCACGTCTCTCAAAGACACTGAAGTACAGAGTGTTGTAATTGTTGAGTGAGAAAAAATATGCCAGTGTGACCGTCTTGAATATAGAAGCTTTTGAAAAATATTCCGACATGTTTTGCCATAGCCACCCATCACTTCTGGGTTAATGTAAAGCAGTGAATTTACAGTTCTACCAGCAACTGTTCATCTTCCTTTCTCAATTATTTAGTTTCCAAGAAGCAACTACTACTCTTCTAGTTATTCAGGCTTAAAAACTTGGAAGTCTTTGCTTCCACTCGTCATCTTCATGTCAAAAAATCATCTTTCTGAAAGTGTCTATAGCAATCTCTCTGATGCTATTGTTCTGGTTCAGCACATTACCTTCAGCCTGGACCATCATAATAGCCTGCTATCTGGCAGTCTTCTTTTTACTAAGGTGATTAAAAATATAGTAAAAGATGAATTTTTTAAAAAAATTATCATAATAAAAACATTGCCATTCATCCCCCTCAAAACACCCTCCCTCCCTTGGAACACACTGATCCCATCATTCTCGCCACTTTCTGAAGTAGTTCTGGAAGTGCTTTTACATGAATGTCTTTAGTTGAGCTGCTATGGCTGCCTCGGTGCTTGTGTAGATTAAAGCATTTGCCTTTCATGGTCATTTTGACTTTGGAGAAGAGTGAGAAGTCACATAGTGCCAGACCCATTGAACATACCATAATATTTTTATTTGACAGAAATAATAACAAACATTTATCAATGAGGCATGATCTTAAACATATAGTTAATGTTTAAATAAAAAACAATAATAAAACCAAGCTCCCAGGATAATTTTCTTTTTTTATAAATGTAAGCCTCTACAGCTGCTAATCTAGTGAATTAGTGTGGCATGGAGACTTAATTTTTCCATGTGGTATTTTCCCCTTGAAAAATGCTATTTTAATTCATTTTAGAAAGCACATAGTAAAAAGGCAACACCATATGAAATTATTTATAACAAAACCTAACTAGGAGAACTAATATTCATAAAATGAATAACACTTACATAGGATTTTTAAATAAATATTACTCTCAACTCCCAAGAAAACTTGAGCCGTAAGCTCAATACTGTGTTAGGCATTCCAAGAAACAGTGATGTCCAGTTTACACACCAGCTTGCTCAGTCACCACTGCTGCTCTGGAAAAGGCATGGCCAAAGGATTTTCTTCCCTGAAAGATTCCAGATATAACAAGGAGCCTGCTGAAAATGCATCAAAAGCAACAGCTCAGGAGAAATACTCAGAGTAGATGGGAGGTCATTCTCTATGACACAGCTCATACATTATGTTGGGATAGTATGTCCCCAACCAGTAAAATAAATGGGTCTAGGAACCAAGGAATGGTATCAGGTACAGTCTCACTTATAGCTAATTTGAATAATCCACTGAGGGGCTTTATGCTAGGTCTCTGCACTTAAAGACTCTGGTCCCCAACTAAAACTAGATCCTATTGAATTAAAGATGTGGCTGATATCTGGGCCCCTTGGGCTCCTTGAATCTAGAGACCAATGGACTAAAGAAGTAGAATAAACATCTTGGCAAGGACAACAGACATGGATCATCAAGAAAAGGTGACACTGTTCTTACACAGTGGGGACCAGGTGAACTACTTGAGTGCATCTTGGTAATTGCTGGCCCAAATATTACATTATCTAATCAGCTACAGTAATACTCATCTCTGAAGAGCAGGTGATGAGGGTTTTAGGACCTGCAAGGTTGAGAATCGGGGTTATGCCACCAGATAAGCCACTAAGTTCAGCAGAAATAAAGGAGGTGCTACAGGAATCTAGAGAGCAGGGGCCAGGGATGCTGCTGCTAACCCTATGGTGCGTGGGACAGCACCGACAAGAGTAAAGTAGCACTGCCCAAACTACCTAGTGTCAAGGTTGAGAAACACCACCATCACTGAATATATTACCTTGTAGAAGTTATCTGCTCTGGTTAAGTATGTTCGTTTCCTCTTGTTGCTGTAAAAAAACAACTACAAATTTGGTGGCTAAAAAAAACCAAATACATCCCTTATATTTCTGGAGGTCAATAAATCTAAAATCAGCTTCACTTGGCTAAAGTCAAGCTGTTGGTAAGGCTGGTTCCTTTTAGAGAGTCTGTCTAGGGGAGAATTCATTTTCTTTCCTGTTCCTAATTAGAGAGGTCACATGTATCAAGATGCCTTTCCTAGCACTCCAGCCTTTGCTTCCACCATCATATTGCCTGTGTTTCTGACTGTTTCTTCCACTTTAAAATGACCTTTGTGAAGCATCTAACCCACATAAATGGTCTCTCCACCTAAATGTCCTTACCTACATTTGCAAAGTCCTTGTTACTATATAAGGTAATATATTCTTGGGTATCAGGGATTATGACACCTTTAGGGGAAGGGACAATTATTCTACCACACTAAACCTCAATTTGCTCAGGTACAAAGTGAAAATAATGAGGGTAGTTACCTCCTAAAGTTGTGGAGGTATATGAAGAATTACGGTATATATAACTCATAGCTGAATGCCTGACATGTAATTATATCTAACATTTTTGTATCCTTACAAATGTTATTTAACTAGGCCTATGATATAAATAGAGAAACACCGTTTATATTATAGCATTTTATTCATGACCTCCAGGCCATTATCCATGATGGCAGACATACACTCACACACAAAAAAAGTATTTCCTTGTTTCCAGGGTTCTTTGGGCACACTTTTGCCTTTGGCTGAGTGAAAGATTTCAACTGGTACATCTTATTACATGGGTGGTCAAGTTATTGAACTCTATTGACAAAAGGCTGGATTTTCCAGCAAGATGGAGCTTCATTAAAATTCTGCAGAGACTGAAAATTCAATAATCTTCCTCAAAAAGCACTGCATGAACAGGGCTGATTAGGCAATTTCTTTCTCATTCCACTCCTTTTGCTAAAAGCATTGCTATTTCTTGTTTGGTACAAAAAGACAATTTTTAAATGAGCATTCACTATAGGTGATTAAGTGGAAAGTTTTAAAGGTGCACTGACTCCTTTCTCAAGGCCTAATTGAGGCCTTGAAGGGGGAGCAGAGAAAGAAATAAAAGAGCATTACCACATTTTGGCCTAAAATATAGAAAGTGTGACGCTAATAAATGCTTTTCGATTTACTACTTTTAGATTTGATTTCCTTCTTGTTTGCTCAAACTCGCTTCTTCCTCATCATCCCACTGCCTTCTGTCTTCTACAGCTTAACCTTCCTCCCTACTCTCCTACTTTTCTCTAGAAGAATTAACTCTGGCTAAACAGAGCACAGAGATATCCCCAGTAAGCCTCACATTTCCCTAGTTAAACCCTATGTAAATTTTGATACATAATTTTTGATATATGATTTACTGGTACATATCAACTACATAGAGTTGTTCAATAAATATTTGCACAGTTAATTAATTGTAATAACAAGTAAGATCTGCCCTGTGCAGATGTTTTATCTGTAATATAACTTGATAAGGTTCTTAAACTTGAGTTGAAGATATCAACCTACCCTAGGAGAAAATAAAGCAACATATGTGTTATGAGTATTTTAGGCTTCATTATATCTAAGGAAAATATAAATGATATCTACTGGAGATCTGGTGAAAACTTTCTATTTCTCTTACTTGAGAAGTCTTTACTAGGTATTGCTAACAATCTTCTTTCTAATCCAGTTCATATTTTTCATAAAGCAGTATCCAAGTTCTTCTGATGCTCTTAAGTTCAGGCCATTCAATTCTCACTTCACAACAACTTGCTCAAGGATGATTATATATATATATATATATATATATATATAATCAGTCTTTTGTCCTCAATCTATTATAAACTAAAGACCAGTTGCCAAATAACAGGTTTCATTCACTCTTCTGTGAAGAAGACTTTAGTTCCACCCAGTCCTTCTTTAAAACACCTGCTCTAGATTGCTCAGCTAGTCATTTCCAGAAGGCCCCAGGTGTATTCCCTGACCTGAGCATCTTGCTTGTGTTTCTGCAATGGGAAAGGCATCTCATTCTGCTCCCTTTGTCAGGAAGAGAAACTGGTAAGTTCTACCACGGGTGAAATCTCTGGATATCAAACTCCATGGACCCCCTAAACTATTTGAATATATGAGAACTATCACAGGAAACATGTGTACAGGCCTTATCTGCAGGCCTCAGAGCCTGGTCTCTCTGAGTCTTGAATTGGAAACTCACAGGAAGTACCCAGAAGCCAGCCTGGGAGGAGGAGAGAAGTCACGCCCCTTCTGGATCCTTTTCTTCTCCAGAACTACTGCGTGGTGCTTCATGGGCTGATACTGGGATCTATATGTGGTCTGAAGAGTCGCATTAGATGCATAATAGAAAATGACAAGCAGAAAAGGCAGTGTCTTCCTCACAGCAGGCTGGATGGAAGCATATTACAGAGCAGCTGCACTGTGAGCCAAGATAGGGAATCACGTGCAGGGAAGTCGGAGCAGCACCTCAGGATTCACAGAGATGGCCAGAGGCAGCTGGGAAGCCACTACAGCCAACAGAGCCTGAAAGGCCAGCCTGACATACTGCCAGGAGAGCTGAACTGGCAGGCTTTGAGCAAGGAGTTCAAGCCAATCGTAACTACAAAGGGCTGTGAAGAACACGCTGATGTGCATCATGTATATTAGCGAGCCAGGAGCACAGGATAAACCATATTTACCTAATTTACCTCATTTTGCTGAAACACACAGAGATGGGAAAGGCTTCTGACTCTAAAGAACCCAACCTCCACATTCCTTTCTCTCTCTATTCTTTTTTTCTATGTAACTGTGATGTTCTATGCAAAATCATAAAATAGCCAATCAATGCATTTAGCTCACATAGCTAGTTCTTTCATTTTATATGAAGGTCTATCTTTCTTTCCCATTTTTGAATCTCATACTCTCAAGAAATCTTAAAAAAATAAATAAATAAATCCTTATTTTCTTTGAAAGACCCCACTCTCAGACTACTGCTTATAAGAGTCAGTTTTCAGTCTGGCACACCTTTATATGTACGTGAGCTGATTGTTTCCCTTGGCTCAAGTGCATTTATACCTTAAACTATATAGTTCTACTGACACAAGTGCTGTACCATAGAATAAAATTTCCAGAATCTGAAGTATCTTAGCAACACCATGTTCTAGGCATTTTAGGGATCAAACAGAAAAAAAAAAAAAAAAAAAAAAAAACTGCAGAATGAAAATAATAGGTTCCTTTTCTCCTAGGCACTCCAACATAAACCTCAGTTGCTCATTCAAAGATGCATTTCACTACAGCTGAAGCGAAGAGGACAGCTGATCTATCCCCAGCCTTGTTAGCCACAGGTATTTGCCAAGAATTAAATCGATGTCAAGGTTCTCACATTTGAAAATAGAGGTAACAACACAGTACATTCCTCTCTACCCCTTGATAGTCAGAGGCTGTCTCTCCCACCAGACTTTCAATTCCTTAAATTGTAGGGTAGGGAAGGTGGCGGAGGTAAGACATGTCATATTTATCTTTCTGACCCCATGGCTTAGCTCTGAGCCACATACTTGTTAGTTGCCTGGTAATGAGAGCTAACTTTTTGGAAATTTTACTCATGAAAGACACAGATTCTTACAACAGTCTTTTGAGAGAAATAGTATTATTAATCTTTTTTTAAACAATAAAGAATTAAAAGAGCAGAAGGTTCGAGTCACTCCCCCACAATCTCAAAAGAAAAGCAGAAAACCAGGCCTACGTCTACTTTATACAAAGCCATTTGAAACTAGAGTTCTGTTGATTCTTCTCTCATAATCCACATAATTTATTTTTACATGTATTTGAGCTTATTCTTGCTGCTTTATACTTCCTCTCTCCAGATCAAGTCACTGTTTCTTTTTTAAAAATTCCCTTTTTTTTTTTTTTTTTTTTTTTTTTTTTGAGACAGTCTCAGTTACTCAGACTGGCCTGGACCTCATGTTCTTCCTGACTCAGCCCCCAAGTAGCTGAGATTATAGGAGTGAACTACCACTCCCCGGAGTCATCACCTGTTAACTGTGATTAGGATACCTATCTCCAGTAGAAACAGAGCTACAAATCTACAGAAACATGAAACTGCACTTAATTTATCTGAGACTCAATTTTCTCATTCAAACAGTAAGGATAATTATTTTGTGAGAACTGAAAAAAATACACACAGTCCTGGCACATCAAAAGTGCTTGATACAGTAAATATTAACATAATAATCAGCAACCTGAAATGATAGGGTCTGTAAGAGAAGTTGGGGCATGAGAAATAGTTATAAGTACTAGAAAGATAATATTGGAGCTCATACATACAGAAGCTTCCTGACTTATGATAAAGTATGTCCCAATAAGCCTCTTGTAAATTGAAAATACCAGAAGTAAAAAATGCATTTAATACATCTATCCTACCAATCCTCATAGCTTAGAAATACTGTACACAACAGAGTATGTTATCATATTACACATTAGCCAAAAAATTAACTGCATTCATTTCTCTTTTCTGTAGCAGGAAAAGTGCCTATCATCTAAATTAGGATTTCTAGAAGTTATACTTTGTGCATACCTATGTATATTCACATACATATGATAGTTTGAGGAACAAAATAAATGAAAGACAATTTAATTTGCCTTTGTTTTATCAGTGTGCTGTCCCTGGGCTTATATGTCTAGGTAGACTAAGTTTTTTAAATGCTGTTCATTATTTTTCAACTGTTAACAACTTGCAGAGAGAAAAGTGATATGGAAATATGTACTTTATGTCAGTAGAAGTCATACTAATGACTGTAGGTTATGTCAAGCAACTATTTCTGGAGGTGGGATATTTTTGGTGTAACCTTTTTATAAGGCCATCATTCTTGTACTCCCAAAATAAATTAATAAAATAAAAATAACATTGTGGACACAACTTTGTCATTTTAGAAAAAGAAATAATACATTGTGCCATGAGACACTTTAGAAATAAAAACAAGAGCAGTAAGTGACACTTTGATAAAAAGATATAAAAATAGATAACTAAGAGGTGACAAGAAAAGGATATCTATTTATAAAGAGAAGCAAATAGTTCCTAGTATTATCTATGGATGTGTCTTATCTGAGAAGACAGAGAGAGGTGGAGAAGCATAAAAGAAGAAACTACCATTTTGGGTCTAATTCTGAACAAAAGAGTAGAAACCAAATGGAAAAGAGGTGATAGAAGCCCCAGAAGAAACATACTGAAAACAAATACAGGAATATTATCATAAATAAATGTGATAGCAACTTCATAACATCTGAAAAAAGATGGAAACACTCAAAATGGAAATATAGTTAAAAAATGATAGAGAAAAAAGAGATAAAAATCATCCATTAAATTTATCAGAGATACTATTGAGAAAAAAAAATACAGGTATCCAAAGAAATCAAGGTGTCTGAGAAGCCATTCTTCTCTGGGCTCAAGACTGAAGAACTGAAGGGTCATCACACAACCAAGCAGGAATGCATCTAATGGAAGATCTCATGAAAGTGTTCAGGAGCTTATAAGTCCACAGGTGGACACAATACTTTTTTTGAGTATGTTGATGACAGAAGAAGGCACTTGAGAGAGCCACATTCCACTATGTAAATAATTAAAAAGCTGAGAGTTATCTATCCTAAAAATAAGGATAAAAAAGATCTGAGGGGCTTGATAAAAAGTACCCACCTTATTCCCTTCTGAAAGACAAGACTCTGGGACAAGGTTGGAATAATATATATAAATAGATGAGAACATTCTGGAAAGAAAAGTAGGACCTTGAATGTGTGTATATGGAAAGAGTGTTACAGACTACCATGATCCTGAAGAATGCCTACAAGGCAGGTCAGGGAACCAGGTGAGCTAATCAAGGGAGGATGATTCTACATTGAGGAACTAAGCCTTACAATAGCATACAGGATCCTGAGGAAGGTTGGTTCTAGCACAAAAAAAGAACCTCTGTTTGCCACTGCTCTAGTGTGGCAATGTGACTTGGGGAGTGTGAAATGAAGGGGCCCTGGCTAACCTCCAGAATGAGTGAATCTTAACAAGTGTATGAATGATTACCACAGAACAGCTAGGAGAGTGATGTCATCCAGATAGTGGAGTAGAAGATATCAGGCCTCGTCTTCCCCAACCACAGCTGCATGGATAGTACCAATACTCTATCCCCAACCTTAGTGGCTTCACTGAATCTGTCTATATCCTACACAGCATAGTTGCTGCCATATTCAGTTACCTGACTACATTCCAGAGATCCCGTGGAAAGAACTGACTTCTGGGTGAAACCGAAAGGGGCTATTTCCACAAGTACCACAATTAAGGGATGAAAACATTTACTTTAAGGGAGAATCCCCAACCTCCTGGCTCTCTATCTCCCCCTCCTAGGCCTGATTCTCATCATTTATGTGTAGGAGAAGAACATACTTTGATAATAAGTTGTGGACTTTGAAACTTTTACTGTAAACTTACACAATGCTATGTAATGATTGTCACTTGGACTTTTATTTATTCCTTATAGAACTCTAATAAACAATGTTCACTCTGCCAGCTACTTAAATGCCCTTAGAGCAGCTGCCACTCCTAAAGCAGAGGACAGATTTCCCCAGAATCTTTTGGTGAATCCCCATTGAAGCCAATGGCCAATGGAATGTTGACCAGACAGACAGCTGGATTCCTTTCTGGAGTCAGATCTCTGGTTTTATGGACCAGTAGAAACTGAGAGTACCTGAGATGTCATGTCCAGGGCTACTCTCTGGTTGACACCTAAATGTTCCTCAGTGGAAACTGGCTCCCAACTGGGTAGCCAGCAGAAAAGTCTCCACTTATCTATCATTCTTTTCTCTATCTACTTGTAAGTTAGAAACTCCTCCTAAGTTTTCTCCAATTTTCTGGGAGTTAAATTAGTACCACCTTGTATTTAGATCACCGGCTTGCGACAACTGTTTGCCTTTCATGGAGGAAAGCAGCTGTCCAGTGGAACAATTTACATTAGTGCCTCATATGCTAAGAGTAAGAAAGATTTTAGTCAGCCTTATTTTCTTCCATGTGTGCATAGAAGACTGAAATATGCCTTTACTAACATGTGAATTGTGATTGCTAGGTGATGGATATAGCTGAACCTGTGAGCTTCATAGATATAAAAAATTAAAAAATATTTTTATAAAATGTAACCTTGTCTTGCTGCTAAAAAATGTTGCCTAGATGATTAGGTAAATAACAGGAAAGTCTTGGAGACTCCTTTGTCCTAGGGCCCAAGGGCACTTTCTCCAAGCCATTTTTTACCTGACACCTCTAGAGGTGATCTCCTTTGCAGGCTGAGAAGTGCTCCAACTACTTCCAATTCACTTTTTGGTATTTGCCCTCTTTCAAAGAACTAGAAAGCAATGGTTTAGTGCTAAGCAGTGCTTCCTTCTTTAAACATGACTATTACAGCTGAGACCAATTGTAACTTGTGTTTGTAAAAAACACCTATGGGAGTAAGTACACAGATGGCATCCACCTGCCCTGGAGAGGAATCTACTTGAGGGATGCTACAAGGGTATAGAAATCAAATAGAAATTAATGGGGATGCCTGAGTCTTTTTTTTTTTTTTTTGCATTTCTTAATGCAAAGGTGAAGGTTTGACCCTCACATATTGAAAAAGAACAGTTTACCACCTTGCACCAAGATGGAATGCAGAAGGAAGTATTAATTATGATGCCATTTCACAACTAGAATTATACTGTAAGAAAGAAGAAAAATGGTAAAAATTGTATTATGTTCAGACATAAGAGACAATACTAACTTGTGTTCAAATGTAAATGTGAGCACAGGAAAACCAGACATCTCTAGCCCTTAAGGCATCCCTATCACTGAACCTAAGGCTATTCTTCCTTGACCTTTGGAACCTGAGGGCAAGGTTCCCAAGACAACCTTAATCAAAGCCTTGCCCACTATTACTGAGTTTGAGGCTTCCCCTACATGCCCTTTGGGTTCTGAGGGTGGAGCTTCTAGGCCAGCCATAGTTAAAGCCTCCATGAGGCTGCATCCATCCTTAGTTGATTTTGTTCAAGCTCCTCAAGGACAATATCCTTCATAGGAAGTAAATAAGTAATTTAGAACTATCGACATTCATGTGCCCCCTTTCTCTCAGTGACCTAAAACAGACCAGGCAAGATCTAGGAAAATTTTCACATGATCTTAGTAAGTACACTGAGGTCTTTAGAGGACTTACCCAGACCTATAAACTAGGTTAGAGAGATGTAATGTCATTCTTAAACATTGACTCCTAATGAGAGACAATGGGTACAGACTTTATAAGTTTCTTAAGTGTATTACAGATACCTAGGGATACATATTTTCAGAGTGGGTTTAAATACAGCCTAGCCAGTACTGCTATAGAGGGAAGTTACCTAAGTGACCAGATAGAGAATCCAAAATGCCTAGAAGACCTCTTTGTCCTAGGGCCAACATTTTGTCTGGATTATTACCTGTCTCTATAAGTGATAGATTTCTTTCCCAGGCTGGGATTTTAGTTATTTATTAGAAAGTAAGCTCTAAATAATACATTGGAACACTTTCATTTTTCCTCTCACTCTCTTTCAAAAGGTTAAAAAGCACCCATTTAAGTTCTTTTATCAATTTAATTTTCTATTTGGCAATGCAATTGGAGTCAATCATGGCTTTTGTTTCTGAAGGCATGTTTTGCTAAGGATTAGTGATCCACCCTGGGAAAGCTCCTGATCTTGTCTTCCTGGACTTGAGGTGGTTATGATTTATTTCTTGTGCTATACTTGGACTCACTCTTCTGTCCTTTCTCCACTGCCCTGAATAACACAGTTTACAACAGTGTTTAATCCAAGGCAATCTTCTCCTCCATGACTACTGGGTTTCAGGACCAAGTCTTCAGAATGGTGAGTTTCCCCTCCCTAGGACCCTTCCAGAGAGAAAGTGACCTTCACTTATCTCTGGGCCATATTTTAAAAACTGGTCTAGATTTAATCCTAAAACTCTCAAAGAATAAATATTAAAGTTTTAGTACAAATTTATTTGCCTTTTAATCCTTAGGCAGAACTGGAGATTAACTCTTCTCTCTCTCTCTCAAGAATGATATCGAATTGTTTTTATAGCACACGGCAGACTGACTGAGTTTTATAGCACAGATAAGTTCATTGATAGAACAAAACATTTCTAGGGGACCTTATGAGTTTAATAAGAGTTTTAAAGGGAAACAGGTATTAAACTACCTTTAACAATTTGTCCCTTGACAGGAAAAAGTTACATGCTATTAAAATAGCAGTTTTGGCTATCAGCTGTTACTATCCAACAACTATGGTTATTAAAACAACATCAGAAGCCTGTATAGCAGGATATTGCAATCAGATAAACCACCAGCCTAGGACCCACCTTAAAAACTGTCTTTGCTTTCACAAGTGTAAAAAGTTTTTATTCCTTCTGATTCTTATTACAAGAAATCTCTGTTAATTGATCTACAAAAAGTTCTGACTAGTCTATTTATTGTTACAAGCTTAAAAACTGTAAAAGAATTACTATAATTTAACTTGGCCAAATACATCTGAGTGCACTCTGGTCTACTAACAATTGTCTTATGTGTGCTTGTCTATCTGTCTGTTCAATTTGTGACTTACCATACTTACAGCTGTTTTTGTTTGAGCTCAACAAGTTTTTCTTCTTTTTGCCTTTTTAGATTGTTAAAATATTTGTCTACAAATATTGTCTATTTGCTTACAGATGCCATTAGAGTTAAGGACATGCTTCCACCCAAGTTGCCAACTGATCAAAATGATGTTAAGAGTGGCTTCACAAATGCAATACATATTGTTGTCTGTGTACAGTAACCCACATCTTTCATTGGGCAAAAATAACATGTTAATTGTTAGGATCTGGTTCTCAAAGGTCATCAAAAATTTGTTATGATAATTCAGTGGGGACCTCTCAGGCTTAGGGAAACTGCTAGAAAGAACTCCCCTTGATGAATAAAGAAGTAGTTGCCTGGAAATATTTTCTTCTAGTTTTCTTTTCACTAATGGTACCACAATAATTTCCATAGCCTTATGGTAGACACATCCCAATAAACGTTGCTAAGCATATTATTGTAATATGTTTACTATTGGTTATCATCAAAAGGTTAAGTTTTCTGTGGGTAAAACAGCAAGGTTTTCTTATTAAAAGATGCTCTTGGTACAAAACTAAAGAGACACAGATTTTCATATAGTTATGACATTCGTTATTGCCAATCTCATGTTGTACTAAATGTATTCATGCCTTTCAGGTGTACAGGTCTAAGAAGTAAAACTAAGATTGTTTGTGGTGATAACTTTTTTCTGAATTCAGATATGTGCCTTTCTCTTGTGCTCCAGCTAGCTGTGGTAAGAGGTATACATAAAACCTGCATGAGACCATTAGTCAGATGATAGGGTTTTTTTTTAAGCTTCTGTGTATGTTATGTCACTACACTTAGGGGTGATCAGGCAGCAAACAGTTTGGACAATGTCACACACTAAAATTAGAGGCTAGACATTACAAACTCCTAAGGTCCCTTTATGGGCCAGTATGTTCTCCTTAGATGACATCCTATTAAAGGATAGCAAATTAGGTGAGAGTTTCTTTGTGTCATTTAATGTCTTGTGATCAGATGGAGATGTTTGACTAAAAAAGGCTATTCTATCCTAAGATGGACATTTAAATGTGTTTCAAAGATATTAGCATGATTGCCATGCTGAAATACTATGTGTGGCTTATGATCTCAAGCTTCTCTGTAAAACTATATAATTGTTGTCCATTGTTAACATTCTGCAGGGATTAAACTACTAAAACAACCATAGTTGATAAGGAATAACAGTCCTCTGGCTATACTTTTATTTCAAAGTGCTTGCTAGTCAGGTGAGATTATTATAGTTAAGCTCACTGCTCCATCTGCCATACTAATGTCACTGATCTTCTCTTCTGGGTGTTCAACAACTAAAGTTTAGAGACCAGGACTAAAAAGGTAACTGGGCTAAGAGGACAGCCAATATTTTGGCCCTACCCCTCCAAGGTCAACGAGGACCCAGGACACGAGGGAACCTTTTCACAAGATTCTACAACTTTGTTGAGTCATGCAACCTCCTGAACAGGAAGATTGCTGGACCCTAGAAGGCAAGAGTTAACAAATGTACCATGTGCCAAAGGAGGGTCACCAAGAGGGAAAAGTCTACCATGCTTTCACAGAAAGAAACATGGTCAAGCAAGGCCTTGACACATCCTGATGGCTGACACTGACAGAGGAGCTGAGAGGCTCTATACATGGTTCCAAAGTAATGCCTGAGAAGATTTAACTGACCTTGATAGACAGTAAGAGTTTAATTTTGATTAACACAGATCTCGGTTAAACTGGGTCTTAAACTCCCAGCAGAAAAGTATAACCAAAAGATGTATTAAAACAATACCATAGTAATAAGAGCTACGTATAACAAGGGGTCCAATCACTGACCTCCTTCTGGCAGTTTCCAGCTACACTGGTAGCTGCCACTATGGTTCATTAGGACAGAAAAAGCTACAGAGGAATCTATAAAAGCTCAGCAAGTGTCTCTAACTTCCTTTTCTCCATCTTCTTTCAGCTAAACTAGAAGGACTTGTAACAAGAAATATTAGGCTTATAGGTAATCTCCATCAATCAGTACAGGGGTCTAAGAGCCAACTGGGTACAATTGCTCTTCCAGTTCCTTAAAAGCAGTTTCTGGATGTGGCTCTTTCTCCAAGATGCCTTTCCATTCTAGTGCTCATGGTTTGATTATACATGCTTTAATTTCTTGGAAAACTTATCTATTCTTACCTGGCAGCTGCCAAGCTCCTAGTGATCATGCAGATGGAACCAACAACAAATGTGACAGACTCCTTTTCTGGGATCCACAAAATCAACCTTGTAAAGATTCATAACTGCTGAATGACAACATGACTTCTATCAGAGGCCCAGTAGAATAGCTCTCTGGAGAAGGCCTCTGGCTGCAGCTTGCCCTACACTGACACTTCTCAGCTCAAAGCAGCTAGATGAAAACTGTGCCCCCTTTCCCCTAATCTCAGTTAGGAATACCTCTTCAGAGGGGGGAATATTATAGACAGCTAAGTTAGGTAGAAGTATAGTAGGCAGACAGGGCTGGGCCCTAGAGGAAGTCAATGCAGGGGGTGAGAATGCATCAGAACTGTGGCTAGAGGTGCATCTTGAAGATTAAAGTCACAATAGCTAGATTTACATACTTCCCTAAGGGATGAATGGAGACTTGGGATTAATGGTATCACCCTTTTGTGATTTCCCATTATCTCATGAGGGGTGGGCTATCCTCTCCCACCTACTAAGACTAAGACTAAGAACACTAAGACTAAAACTAAGACTAAGACAAAGACTGCTAAGACTAAAGACAAGTCTAAGACTATAGATTATTGGCCAAGGTTAATGATGTCACTCATGTACCCTTGCTACCACTGGATCAATATTACCTAAGTGATTATAGTTGAAATCTTATTGGTTGATCATAATTTTGACCCACATTTTACCCACCTAATGATTTTGCTCTATAAGCCTTCCTTTGAGAGGTGAGCTCATTGGCAACCCAGTCAGGACCCCTTCCATCTCTCAGGAGCTATTCCTATCCCCTATTCCCCCATTCCTATTCCCCATTCCTTTTCTCCAATAAATTTTCCTACTCTTAAACTCTGTCATTCCTTAGAATTCATTCATCAAATTTGGGGGCCACAAAACTCAGTGTATTTGACATCTATCATTTCCCCTATATCAATACCTTAGTTTGCTGATAGAAGTGTTTGGCAAAATTTTGCTTCCTTTCACCAACTCCACATTGGATGGCAAACATGACTGAGGCCATCTTCTTTGCACAGATGAACATGACTGCAGTCGTCTTCCCTGAAAAAAAAAAAAAAGCAGCCATCTTTCCCAGAATTGTGGAACTAATTAAGTTCTTGAACTGTACTTGAGTTAGAAGAGTTATAGAAAAAAAACAGGGAGACAAAGTGATTGGAAGCCTAAAGAAATGAGAGCACAAAATTTTCCAAAGCTAGAAAAAATAATCCAAGTATAAGACAATCAAAGGTCTCCAATCAGACTTAATCCAAAGAAGAATACACCAAGATATATTAAAATCAAACTGCTGAAAATGAAAGACAAAGACAGGATGCTAAGAGCAGCAGCAGAAGAAAAATCAAATCAAATAAAGCAAGGTAAATAAGGCTAACTGGATCTCTCAGCAAGACCCTTTCAAGCCAGGAGAGAGTGGGAAGATGAAGTAAAAATGCTAAAGGGTAAAATCAAAATCTGCCACCAAGAATATTGTAGCTGGCAAATCTGCCCTTCGGAAATAAAGGAAATATAAGATTTCTAAGACAAATAAAAGCTGAGGTAATTTATCATTTTTAGGATAGATTTAAAGCAATTGCTAAATGGAGCTATTAAAGATGAAAGCAAAGGACACTAATTAGTAACATGAAAACATCTGAAGTATGAAACTGGTAAAAAAAATTCATGGTCAAATTCTGAACTATTTGATAATATAATGGTGTTATGCACATCATTTATATGTTTAGTATAAGATTAAAAGATAAAACCACAAATGATAAAAGTTGCAATAATTTAAGAGATACATTATATTAATAGATATAAATTGTGACAACAAAAGCATAAAAGGGAGGCAAGAAAAAGTATATGTTGTTTGATCTAAGTTGTGATTATGACATAGTTTATTATATGTGAGCATCATTGTACTCATAAGGGAAAAACCTGGAAAAGATACACAAAAAATGAAAAATAAGAACCAAAGCATAACAATCGAGAAAAAAACCTAGTTACAAAGGAAAACATTAAGAGAGGAAAGAAGGAACAAAAGATCTACAAAACAATTAGAAACTAATTAACAAAACAATAATAGTGAGTACTTTCCTATAAATAATTATCTTGAATGTAAAAGGATTAAGTTTTCTAATCAAAAGACAAAGGATGGTTGAATGAAGAAAAACAAAACCTAATCCTTCAAGATGACAGAGTAGAGGCTGGCAGCAAATCACAACTTTTCCAAGACCTGAATTGAAATCAAAACCTATTATATGCATTGAAACCCTTTCACCCTACGTTGTGAAAGGGCAGGGCAGAGTAAGGGGTGACAGAGGGGAATGATCAAAGTGTGTTATGTGCAAGTATGAATCTTTAATCTGTATAACCAACAAAAAAGAAAAATATTAGAAACCCAATTTCATGCTGAGTGAGTACAGAGTACTCACTTTACCTTTAAGGAGACACAGATTGAAAGTATAAAAAGATAGAAACATTTCATAAGCCATCAACACAAGGCAAAAAGAAAACAGCGTGGGGGGAAGTTCAAGGGGTAGCTGTAACATCAGCTAAAACAGACAAGGTCAAAATGTGTAAAATGAGACAAAAAACCCCTCAATATATAATGGTAGAGATCTATTTATAAAGAAAATACAAAAATTATAAATACACTTAACTTTGAAGCACATGTAAAAGAATATTAATAGATCTGAAGAGAGGAACAGATTGCAACAAAATAATAGGGGAGTTCAATATACCACTTTTAGCAAATGAACAGATCATCCAGAGAGAAAATCAATAGAAAAGCATTGTACTTAAAGTATAGTTTAGAGGGCCAGTGAGATGGCTCAGCGGTGTAAGCACCTGCCCGGCAAGCGCGAGGGCCTGAGTTCGACTCCTGGAACCCACATACGAAAAAAGGGCCGGTGATATCGCTCAGCGGCACGGGCGCCTGCTGGTGCACGAGGTCCTGAGGTCGACCCCCGGTACCCACACACACACAAAAAAAACAAAGTGTGGTTTAGAGAAAGTGGACATAGACCTACACTGAACATTTCCATCCAACAGCAGCTTTATTTATATTCACCTCAGGTACTCGTGGAACATTCTGCAGGATAGATCATGTTAGGCCATAATTTTTTTTTTTTTTTTTTGGTTTTGTTTTTTTTTTTTTTTTGGTGGGTAACGGGGGGGTCGACCTCAGGACCTTGCGCGCCAACAGGCACCCGTGCCGCTGAGTGATATCACCGGCCCCTTTTTCGTATGTGGGATCCGGGAGTCGAACTCAGGCCCTCACGCTTGCAAGGCAGGCGCTTATGCCGCTGAGCCATCTCACCGGCCCAAGGCCATAATTTTTTTAAGAGAAAAATAGATAAATAAATAAATAAAAATAACATAAAACAGAGATTTAAAACAGGCTAGTAGCAGAGTAACAATAATTAATACATTGCCTATTGTTATCTTCATAGTAGTTACTCAGAGTAAAAGATATAGGCATGAAATATTGTCCAGACAATATTAGCTCAAAACTTTCTTTTCACTGAACTAAGAGAAACTAGCTATAAAACTATCTTAATTATTTGTGTATATATATAATTTTTTCCTTTTTCCCTTCTTTCCTTTACCCTTTCCCCATTTCACTTTCTCTTTTCTTTTGAACAGTTTCTTCCCAACTCACAATATCTATTGTATATCTTGGATCTTATTTACTCATTCAGTTTCTCACACGAGTGAGACAATATGATATTTACACATGTCGGTCTGATTTATTTCACTTATGAGTATGGTCTCAAGTTGCATCCATTTACTTATAAAGATCTCAACCTTATTCTTCTTTATGGCTGAATAGTACTCCATTGTATACAAAAAACACATCTTTTTTATCCATTCCTTGGTTGATGGGCATTTGGGTTGTTTCCAAGATCTAGCTATTACAAATTGTGCTGCTATAAACAGGGGTGCACATATATTGCTGTGGTATGGTGTTTTTAATTCTTCTGGGAAGATACCCAGAAGGGGAGTAGCTGGGTCAAATGGGACCTCTAATCCTAGATTTTGAGGAATCTCCACACTGATTTCCACAGTGGGTGCACCAGCCTACACTCCTACCAACAGTGGAGAAGTGTTCCTTTTTCCCCACAGCCCTCCAGCATTTGTTATTCATTGATAACAAATAGCCATTATCTGTCTTTCAGTAGATAATAGCCATTCTTTCTGGGGTGAGATGGAATCTCAGTGTTGTTTTAATTCACATCTCTGAAGTGACCAATGATGTTGAACATTTTTTCATATATTTATTTGCTATATGTATTTCTTCATCGGAGAAGTGTGTATTCACCTCAGATGCCCATTTCTGGATTAGGTCTTTAAATTTGGGGGGTCTGATTTTTTCAATTCTTTATATGTTCTAGATAGAAGTCCTTTCCCTGAGAGACTGTTGGCTAAAATGTTTTCCCACTTCTTAATAAGATGAGATCCCAGTTGTTGATTCTTTGGAGTATTTCCCATGCAGTTTTGGTTTTGTTCATGAAATCTCTGCCTACACCTATGCCTTCAAGATTTCTACCTACTTTCTCTTTCAGTAGATTCAGTGTTTCTGTTTTAATATTTAGATCTTTGATCCATTTTGACTTTAGTTTAGGGCATGGTGATAGACACGGGTCTAGTTTTAGTCTTCAGCATGTAGACAGGCAGTTTTTCCAGCACCATTTATTAGAGAGGCTATCTTTCTTCCAGTGAACATGTTTGGTCCCTTTGTCAAAGACAAGGTGGCTGAGTGTGTTTGTAGTTGTGTCTGCATCTTCTAATCGGTTCCACTGATCCTCAGGTCTGTTTTTTTTGCCAGTACCATGCTGATTTTATCAAGGTACCTTAGTAGTATAATTTCAGATCAGGGATTATGATGCCTCCTAACTTGCCTTTTTTGCCCAGAATTGCTTTTGCTATTCTAGGTCTCTTCTGGTTCCAAATGGATTTTAGGAATGTTTTCTTCTAGTTCTGTGAGGTGTGTTAATGGTATTTTGATTGATGCTAATGGCATTAAATCTGCAGCAAATTTGGGAGTTTGGCCATTTTTGCTATGTTTGTTCTTCCTATCCATGGGCAAGGGCTATCTTTCCATTTTCTAATATCCTCTTCAATCTCCTTTTTCAGAGCACTGTAATTTTCAATGTGTAGATCTTTTACTTCCTTTGTTAGATTGATTCCTAAGTATTTTTTTTTTGGATGTTATTGTAAAGGGTGTGGTTTCCATAATTTCTCTCTCTGTGAATTTGTTGTGTACAAGATTGCTCCTGATTTTTGTGTGTTGACTTTGTATCCAGCAACACTGCTGAATTTTGTTATTAAGTCTACAAGTCTTTTGGTGGGATTTTTGGGGTCTTTTATGTAGAGTATCATGTCATATGCAAAGAATGACAACGTAACTTCTTCCTTTCCTATCCTTATTCCTTTTATTTCTTTCTCTTGTCTAACTGATCTCGCTAATGTTTCCAGAACTGTATTGAATAGAAGTGGTGATAGTGGACATCCTTATCTTGTTCCTGATTTTAGAGTGAAAGCTTTCAGTATTTGTCCATTTAGTATTATTTTAGCTGTTGGTTTGTCATAGATGGCTTTTATCAGATTGAGGTAAAGACCATCTATTCCAATTTTCTTTAGGGTTTTTTTTTTTTATCATAAATTGGTGTTGAACTTTGTCAGGTGTTTTTTCTGCTTCTATTGAGTTGATCTTGTGAATTTTACTTTGGTTCTGTTAATATGGTGTATTACATTTATTGATTTTCCTACATTGAACCATCCTTGCAACCCTTGGAAGAATAATACTTGATCATGGTATCTAACCTCGATGATTTGCTGCATTCTATTTGCCACTATCTTATTGAGGATTTTTGCATCTATATTCATTAGGGAGATTGGCCTGTAGTTTTCTTGCTTAGTTGGGTTCTCTCTGGTTTTGGAATTGGGCTAATACTTGGTTCCAGGAATGATTTTGGAAGTATTGCTTCCCTTTCAATTTCCTGAAAGAGTTTCAGCATTAGTGGCATTAGTTCTTCTCTAAATATCTTGTAGAATTCAATAGTGAATACATCAGGGCCTGGGCTTTTCTTTGTTGGTAAATTTTTAATTGCATTTTCAATTTCATTGGCTGATATTGGGTTATTTAGACTTTTTATTTCTTCTTGATTTTGTTTTGGCAATTCAATTCTGTGTAGACATCTGTCCATTTCTTCTGTGTTTTCCATCTTATTAGCACATAGGTTCTCATAGTAGGTATTGATGATCTTCTGGATTTCTGTAGGATCTCTTGTGATTTCCCCCTTTTCATTACTAATTGCTTTATTTTGTGTTTTTTCTTTCTTCTTTTTGATGAGGTTAACAAATGGTTTATCAATTTTATTTATTCTTTCAAAAACCAACTTTTTGATTCATTGATTCTTTGTATTGTCTTCTTAGTCTCAATTGCATTAATTTCTGCTCTTACCTTTATAATTTCTTCCCTCCTATGAGTTCTGGGTTTGATTTGTTCTTCTTTTTCTAGAAATTTGAGGTTCAACATTAGGTTGTTTATTTGAGCTCATTCTGTTTTCCTGATGTGAAAGTTCATTGATATAAATTTTCCTTATAGGACTGCTTTCATTGCATCCCATAAGTTCCTGTATTTTTTATCAGCATTACTGTTTAATTGTATATATTGTTTAATTTTGTCTTTAATTTTCTCTGTGATCCATTGGTTGTTCAGAGGGGTGTTATTTAATTTCCATTTGTTTATGTAGTTTTTGTGGTTTCTTTTGTCACTGATTTCCAGTTTCATTGCATTATGGTCAGATAGTATGAATAAGATGATTTCAATTCCTGTACATTTACTTAAACATGTTTTGTGAGCTAATATGTGGTCTATTTTGAAGAACATCTAATATGAAGCTGAGAAGAATGTGTATTCTGATGTTTTGCAGTGGAACACTCTGTAGACATCTATCAAGTCCATTTTATCATAGGCTTGGTTTAATTCTGATATTTCTTTTTTGTTTTTTTTTTCTAGTTGATCTATTTGTGAGAGTGGAGTATTAAGATGCCCCACTACAATTGTATTAGTGCTTATTTGGTTTTTCATGTCTGTAAATATTTGTTTTATGTATTTGGGTGCACCAGTGTTTGGTGAAGTTTGCATTGTCTACAAATAGAAGGGCTACCCCTGCTTTTTTTCTGGGTTTCTTTGGCGTGGAGAACTGTTTTCCATCCTTTGACTTTAAGTGTACGAATTTCTTTTTTGGGTTAAATGTGTTTCTTGAATGCAGCTTATTGTTGGATCTTGTTTCTTGATCCATTTTGCCAGTTAGTTTCTCTTGATCAGTGAGTTGAGAACATTTACATTGATGGTTATAACTGTTATGTATTGGCTTATCTTTTTCATGTTATTTTCCTGTTGTTGGTTCCCTGTCTTTGTTGTCTGTTTAATTGCTTGCCCTGCCTAGTGGCTTCTTTCCATTGGTGTTCTAGTGTTTGCAGTCTTCATCCTTTCTTTCTTTCTTTCTTTTTTTCTTTTTATATGCGGGTATCAGGAGTCAAACTCAGGACCTCGTGCTTGCCAGGCAGGTGCTTATAGCACTGAACTGTATCACCAGCCCTGTTATTTCTTTCTAATACATCCTTCAGAGCATTCTGTAGAGCTGGTTTGGTGGTCATAAATTTCTTCAATTGTTTTTTGTCATGGAAGTATCTTATTTCTCCATTGATTTTGAAAGATAGTTTTGCAGGATACATCAATCTGGGTTGAATTTTTTTTTATTTCAAGGCTTGGAATACCTCACTCCAAACTCTCCTTGATTTGAGGGTTTCTGTTGAAAAGTCTGCTGTGATTCTGATGGGTTTTCCTTTATATGTGATTTGTTTCCTTTCTCTAGCCACTTTTAGTATTCTGTTCTTGTGCTGAATTACTGGAATCTTGATTATTATGTGCCTTGGTGTAGATTTATTTTGGTCATGGCTATTTGGAGTTTTATATGCTTCATTTATTTGCATGTCAAATTCTTTATCCATGTTTGGAAGTTTTCTGCCATTATTTCTATGAAGAGTTTTTGTTGTTGTTGTTTTATTTTGTTTTGTTTTTGTCTTTTGAACTGTCTCCAGCTTTCTCATTGACTTAAATAAACCTTACGTTGTTCTTCTTTGCTTCATCTTGTAGCTGTTAGATTGATTTTTCATGGTCTCTTTCAGGATTGCAGTCGCTAGCTTCAATCCTGTCTTCCAGATCTGATATGCTATCCTCACCTTCATTCAATCTGTTGCATATACTTTCAATGGAGTTTTTAATCTCCTGGACTTCTGTTTGTATCTGTTTCATGGATTCTGTTTCTTTCCTATGTTGGGCTTTCATGCTTTCTGTTGTTTTCCTGAGCTCCTCTATTTTTTTTTTAAATCTGTGTCTGCTTCAATGTAGTTCATTTTGATCATTTCTTTTTGTACCTTAGAGATTATTTCTATAGCCTCTTGCATTTGCTTTTTCACTTCTGTTGCTATCATTTCAGAAAGTTTCCATGCTTGGCTTCTGATTTGCTCTATCTCATTGTGCTCTGCATCTGTCCTGGGTGGTCTGGGGTCTGAGGTTGCATTTTGCTTCTGTGTCTTGTCATTTATTGTTTTCTATTTTTCATGTTATCTTGTTTTCTGTGTTGATGCTTATAGATTTCTTATGGTAGATAGCCTTATCCCTAGTATCGAGGCTCCCCTAGGAAAAGACTGTTCCACAGGAATATCTTCTAGATGCAGGTGGTTCTTGGTCTTTGTGTCTGGCTGAAGAACCTACCTTCCCAATGTATTGAGGATGAGAAGTTATTACCTATTTGGCTCAGCACCCAGTCCTTTGGTACTAGATTATGGTGGTGCTAATTTTCCCATACAATCACAATGCTGTCATACAGGAGAGAAAAACTGATTGTAGCAGGTATGGCATCATGGCTAAAGCAGTACAGTTAACAATAACAATAGTCTCAAACACAGCCTGGCTACTCACAAACTGTGGTAACCATTAGCCTTATACTTTTAATTATAAGAGCAAATTCTTCAGTTTTATAATGGAATCCAGCATATACCAGAAACATGTATGCAATGATTTTCCCTGTAGTGGAATGATTTTACCCTGTTTGGGGAGAATTAAGAGGGATGGGGCAAGATGGAGAGATGAATGAGAGCCAATATAGTAGGAGCAAGGCTGGAGGCATATGATGATCACCAAAGTTTTGGAAAGCTGGAGGACAGAGGAGGGAAAGAATGGAAGAGTAAGCAGAGGAGTATTGAAGTGAACCAGGCAGAGTAGAGACAATGTTTATGCACATGAAATTATCATAAAATCAAGTTAAATTGTAGGCAAAAGAAAGTTAGAAGAAAGTAGATGAAAACAAAAATGAAGCTAATAAATCTAAGTCATTAAAGAAAAAGAAAAAAGGAAGAGAGGAAAAAAAGACTAAAAACCAAAAACAAAAATAACCCTAAAAAATAAAATGAGACCAAACTAAACTAAATAAAAAGTCCTCAACCATAAAGAAAAAGGAAAACCAATCAAACAAACAAACAAAAAAATGAAGTAAAATTCCTCTGGTGTTTACGGTTCTGTGGTAGGTCAAAGTCTGATCTCAGAAATGTGTTGTGTACTCCACCAATTTTACAGTGGGATTTGTGCTGGGCTTAGGGCTGATCTTGGCCTCTGATGTGGGGGCTGGGGTTAGTGTTCTATTGCTGGAATTCTTCCCAGCCCATATATATATTATATACATACATATAATTTTTAAAAAAGGAAAGAATGGCAGCCCCACTTGCCCCCTTCTATTCTGCCTGTCTGTGGGCCAAAGCACAATGCTAGTTCATCTGACTTACCAACTGCTGGTGTCTGTGTCCATGCCCAGTCCTTGGTGGATCACTGGAGTTTCCCATCTGGAGTGGTCTGGCCACATGTGTGCACCCTGTTATCACTTCCACCACTGCAGGTGCCTTGCTGGGTCACTGGGGGTCCCTTAATGGGGTGGTCTGGCTGTGTGCATCCTGCTGCTGCCACTGCACATGTCTTGTTGCGTCACCAGGGTTCCACTGGCTCTAAGCCATAAATTTTAATGAATTCAATAAAATTAAAATTACAAATATCTTTTACAACCACAATGGTATGAAACTAGATATTGATAATAGGAGGAATTTCTGAAAATTAACAAATATGTGGGAATTAATACTATACATATAGTATAGGCATCTATATCAAAAAAGAAAGTTCTTAAATGATGATCCAAAGTTATATCTCAAGGAACTAGAAATAAACAATAAGTGAATCCCAAAATTAGTAGAAGGAAAGAAATGATAATGACCAAAGCAGAAAACAAATAAAATAGAGAATAGAAAAATGATAAAAAGGCCAACAACACTATGCATGTGTTTCTTAAAAGATAAACAAATTGACAAACATTTAGCTAGACTAATAAAGAAGAAAAAAGACTCAAATCAGAAATAATAGTGGATACATTATAATTGTAACACAAATACAAAAAGTCATGTCTACCTACTATGGGAAACTTATATACTAATGAAATAGATAACCTAGAAGAAATGGATTAATTTCTAAACACATATAGCATACCAAGACTGAATCATGAGTAACAACAACAAATTTGAATTGACAAATAACCAGTAAGCAGATTGAATCAGGAATAAAATCTCCCATGCAAGAAAATCCTAGTAAAGAATGGTATCAATGCTGGATTTTACCAAATATTTACTACAAAGAATTAATATTAATCTTCCTCAAAATAGTCCAAAAAATTAAAAAGAAGAGATATTTCTAAACTCATTTTGTAAGGCTATCATTACCTTGATACCAAAAGCACACAAGGTCACTACAAGAAAAGTAAAGGTCAGTATTACTGATAAACATATATGTAAAATGTCTTAACAAAATATTAACAAGTGAAATTTAACAACATAATAAAAAAGATCATTCATCTTGGTAAGTGGAATTTATCCCAGGGATGCCAGGGATCAATAAAAACAAATCCATAAATGTGATTTCTATTAACAGACTAAAGAACAAAAATGATATGACCACCTGAGAGCAGAAAAGGCATTGATAAAAATTAAACATCTTTCCATGTTTCAAAATTCTTGACAAATTAAGTCTAGAAAGAATGTACCTTGGCACAAAAAGGCTTCATACAGGTCCAAAGCTAACAACATATTTAATGGTGCAAAATTGTAAGCATTTCCTTTCAAGAGCAAGACAAAAATAACTACTCTTACCATTGCTATTCAGCATAGTATTAAAAGTTCAAGCCAGGGCCGGTGGGATGGCTCAGTGGCATAAGCGCCTGCCTGGCAAGTGTGAGGGCCCAAGTTTGACTCCTGGAACCCACATACGAAAAAAGGGCCGGTGATATTGCTCAGCAGCACGGTGCCTGCTGGCACGTGAAGTCCTGAGGTCGACCCCCAGTACTCACAAAAAAAAAGTGCAAGCCAAAATAATTAGGCAAGGAAAAGAATAAAAGGCAAATTGTAAGGAAAGACAATATGTTGCCCATTCATGGATGACATGACTTTCCATACAGCAAATGCAAAAGACCCCACCAGAAAATGTTAGAACTAATTAAAAAATTATCAGAATGGAAAGACAAAAAATAGATAGATGTTAGGTAATGCTTCTACATAGTAACAACAAACTATCTCAAAAATGTCTGAAAAACAATCTATTTACAATAGCTACAAAACGTAAAATACTTAGGAATAAATTTAACACAGCAGGTAAAAAAGCTATACACCAAAATCTATAAAATATTGATGAAATAAATTGAAAAAGACACAAATATTCCATGTTCATGAGTTAGAAGAATGAAAAATTTTTTTTAAATTCATATAATTCCTCCAAAATCTGTGATCTACAGGTTTAAAAGAAACCTATGAAAATTTGAATGGCTTTTTTCCACAAAAATATAAAAAAGATCCCTAAAATTCACGTACGACCACAAAAGAGTGGAATAGACAAAGTAATCTCGAGGAAAAGAACAAAGCTGGAAGAATCACTAGCAGGTTGGAAAATCTAGTACAAGGCTATAGTTATTTTATTAAAGTATAGTACTGGCATAAAAGCATATAAATGGATTAACAGACCCAAACAGAAAGCCAGAAATAAATACTCATACACATTTATGATAAACTTGTTTCCAAGAAAAATTCTAAAAACTATTTAGAAATAACACTTTATCAACAAATTGTGTAAGAAAAATGGATAATTTGCATGTAGAAAATGAAAGTGGGGGGATTCAGTATGGCTGAATAGAAAAGGAGCCATGTTGGAGCTACTCAGAGCAAATCAACTAAAAACACAGGTAATAAGAGCAAAAGGAGGGGCATTCATCCTGATGCTCAAGTCAACCTGAAAAAAGAAACTTGTAGATCAAACAAAACATAGACAGAGGACTTTACAAAATGGTGATCCAGCCCACAGGGCTTCTGGTGGAACTGCTGCCTGGGTGCCAAGCAATATTTGCCATACTGTGATGCCACCAAGAAACGGATGGACTGCAAAAGTGTGGCTAACTCAAGCCAAATAGATAGATTTGGTATACAAGGCCCCTTGACTCTTTTGCTGTCCTCTAAACAGAGGATGCAGCAGCCTTGCAACAAATTTTGCCAGCACTGCTCCCTCCCTAATGGGGCTGCCAGCCTTTTTTTTTTCCTTTGTGTGCCCTAACTGGAACCCCTAACAGCAAGGTTAGGGACTTGCCATGCAACCAGTGAGAGGAACATAGATGCCTGTGGGATTTAAACAGCAGTTCACTCACCCCATGGAAGAGGAGATTGAAACTTCGGGCTGCCTCTGCAATGATGGCAGAAGTGGGGAGTTAGTCCAGACGGCGGCACAGTGGTGGCACATCAGTAGCTCCAGTGGTGAAGGGCAGTGAGAGGAACAGCACAACCCCTCCTGCCCTCTGACCAGTGAAGTTGGCACACACACAACCCCCTCCCCAGCAGAGGAGATCGAAGCAGGACTAGTCTCCACAGTAACAGCAGGATCAGAGAGACAGCCCACAGCACCCCACCCCACCCCACCCCAACCCACCTAGAAAGCAACATGAGAAGACAGAGAGGTGCCAGTGGAAGTGGAACAGAGAAGGCTGATCTGACTGGGAGGAGACAACTGCACACACTAGAAGCAACTTCAGGCTCTCTCTAAATGCAGGTGCAACAGCAACAGGGGGAGAGACACAGAGACAAACAGGCTTGTTGTTGTTCATGATATTTGTGTGTGTATGTGTTTTGTTTTTTTAGGTTGCTTAAGTCTTCACCTTTATTCTTGTTCTGATTTATTCATCTTCTTTCTTTCCTCAACTATCTCTCTTGATTTTATGATATTTACATGTGAGCGAACATTCTCTCTAATCATTCTGGTCTGCTTCAATAATCTTTTGCTTTCTCCTTCATTCTCTCCCTCCTGCCCCTTTCTCCAGTTTCCCAAAACCTAGGTGATCATCCTTTGTCCTCCAGACGTTCTTCTGCTATATTTCTCTTCATTTAATTTTCTGTCTTGTCCCCTATCCCTCTTAAATTTCCCCACCACAGGGTAAAATCACTCTACTAAGGGGAAACTTTGTATACAAGTTCCTGAATAATGTTGGATTTTGTTATATAACAGTAGATTTTGTCCCTATGGTTAAAGGTACCAAATTAATAGTTACCACAGTTTGTCAGGTTTTAGGCTGTGTTTGATGCTATTATGGTAGTTGTACTACTTTAGCCAGGATATCATACATGATATAATCAGTTGTTCTCCCTTGCAATGACAACACTATAATTATCTGGACCATTATGATAGTCCAGTACCAAAGGACTGGGTGCTGAACCAGATAGATAGCAACATCTCATCCTTAATAAACTGGGAAGGTAGGATCTTGGGACAGACACAAAGATCAAGAACCATCTACACTAGAAGACATCTCTGAGGAACAGACATCCCCTAGGGAAGCCTCAATATTAGTGATAAAGCTATTTACTACAAGAAACTTAGAAGCATCAACACAGAAAACAAAATAATATTTAAAAATAGAAAATGACAAGACACAGAAACAAAATGCAACCCAAGACTTTCAACCAACCCAGGACAAATCTAGGGGACAAAGAGACAGAGGAAATCAGAAGCCACACACCTGAATTCTCTGGAATAATAGCAGCAGAAATTAGAAAAAAATACATGAAGTTATAGAGGAAATCAGAGAAGAAATAATCTCCCAGGTGAAAAAGGAGATGATGACCATAATGATGGGCTTGCTCAGCAAACCTAAAGTAGACATAGATTAAAAAAAAAATAGAAGAACATAGGAAAATGATGGAAACCATGAATACCCAACATAGGAAACAAATGGAATCCACAAAACAGCTTCAAACATGTATTCAGGAAATTAAAAATTCCATTGAAAGTTTGAAATATTGACTGAATGAAAGTGAAGAAAGAATATCAGACTTAGAAGACAGTATCACAGTTAGTGATCACAAAAAGAAAGGCCTCTTAAAAATAACAAGGGACCATGAAGAAACAATCCAACAGCTGCAAGATGATGCAAAGAACAACATAAATTGATCGGAGTCAATTAAAAAGCAGGAGTCAGCACAAACGATATAAAAAACCTATTCACAGAAGTAATGGCAGAAAACTTCCCAAGCATGGAAAAAGAATTAGACCTACAAATAAGTGAAGCATATAGAACTCCAATTATTCATGACCAAAATAAATCTATATCAAGGCATACAATAATCAAGATTCCAGAAATTCAGCACAAGAACAGAATATTAAAAGCATTAAAGAAATAAATCACCTATAATGGAAAGCCCATCAGAATCACAGCAGACTTCTCAACACAAACCATTAAGGAGAGTAGGGAGTGAAGTATTTCAAGCCCTGAAAGGAAATAACTTCCAACTCAGATTGGTGTACCCTGCAAAACTATCTTTCAAAATTAATGGAGAAATAAGATACTTCCATGACAAAGAACAACTGAAGAAATTCATTAACACAAAACCAGTCCTCCAAAATGCTTTGAAGGATATTTTAGAAAGAGATAAGGAAGCCTACAATCCCAAGAACACCAATAGAAAGAATCCACCAAGCAAGACAAGCAATTAATCAGAGGAGATGGCCAGGAACAAACAACAAGAAAATAAAATGACAAAGACAAGTCAATGCACATCAGTCATAATCATCAACGTAAATGGCCTCGATTCATCAATCAAAAGAAACAGACTGGCAGAATGGATCAAGAAACAAGATCCAACAATATGCTGCATACAAGAAACACATTTATCTCAAAAAGAAATTCGTAGACTGAAAGTCAAAGCATGGAAAACAATACCTCATATGACAAGACCCTGGAAAAAAGCAGTGGTAGCTATTCTATTTGCAGAAAAGTGAACTTCAAGCCAAGACTGTTCAAAAGATACAGAGAAGATCACTATATACTTGTTAAGGGAAAACTCCAAGATGAAGAGATAACAATCATAAATGTATATGCACCAAACACAGGTGCATGCAACTATATATATATAAAAGAAATATTAATGAACACAAATAATCAAATAAGCACTAACACAGTTGTAATGGGGGACCCACTGTCACAAATAGATAGATCAACCAGACAAAAAATCAACAGAAAAATATCAGAATTGAATCAAACCTGGGAACAAATGAACTTAGTAGATGTCTACAGAGTCTTCCACCCCACAACATCAGAAAACGCATTCTTCTCAGCTGCTCCTGAGACATCCTCCAAAACAGACAACATACTTGCCCATAGAACACACTTAGTAAATGCAAAGGAATTGAAATTATCTCATGCATATTATCAGACCATAGTGGAATGAAATTGGAAATCATTGCCAAAAGAAACCACAAAAACTCCATAAACACATGGAAATTAAACAGTAAATTAAATAACACACTACTGAACAACTAATGGCTCACAGATGAAACTAGAGAAGAAAATTAACAGTATCTACAATTAAATGATAATGTCGATACAACATACTGGAACTTATGGGATGCAATGAAAGCAGTCCTACAAGAAAAAACTCACTGTATAGCAGTGAATTTGCATATCAGCAAAACAGAATGAGGTCAAATAAACAACTTAATGCTGAACTACAAACATCTAGAAAAAGAAGAACAAGTCAAACCCAAAGCTCAGATGAGGGAGGAAATTATAAAGATCAGAGCAGAAATTAATGAAATGGAGACTAAGAAAACAATACAAAGAATCAATGAATCAAAGAGTTGTTTCTTTGAAAGATTAAAGAAAATTGATAAAACCTTATCCAACCTTATCAAAAAAAGGAAAGACAAGACTCAAATTCATGTAATTAGGAATGAAAAAAGGTGAAATCACAATGCATCCTGTGGAAATCCAAAAGATCATCAATATCTATTTCAAGAACATTTATTCTAATAATATGGAAAACACAGAAGAAATGGAGAGAACCCTAGATACACATGAATTACCAAAGTTGAATCAAGAGTATATAAAAATTCTAAATAACCCAATATCATTCAATGAAATTGAAAATGCAATTAAAAACTTACCAACAAAGAAAATTCCAGGTCCTGATGGATTCACTGCTGAATTTTATAAGAATTTATAGATTAATGCCATTATGCCTCAAACTGTTTAATGAAATTGAAAGGGAAGCAATACTCCTAAAATCATTCCTAGAAGCAAATATTACCTTCATACCAAAACCAGAGAAAGATCCAACCAAAAAAAACAGAGCTACTGGCCAATCTCCCTAATGAATATAGATGCAAAATATCCTCAGTGAGATACTGGCAAATGGAATGCATCAAATGATGAAGAAGATTATATACTGTGATCAAGTAAGATGACCAGGGTTGTAGGGATGGTTCAACATACCCAAATCAATAAATGTAATATATCATACCAAGACACCCAAGGACAAAAATCACATGATTATCTCAATAGACTAGAAAAAGCATTTGACAAAGTCTAACACCCACTCATGATAAAATCTCTACAGAAAATTGGAATAGATGGTCTTTACTTCTATCTGATAAAAGCCATCTACGACAAACCAACACCTAACATCATACTAAATGGGCAAGAACTGAAAGATTTCACTCTAAAATCAGGAAAAAGACAAGGATGTCCACTATCACCACTCCTATTCAATATAGTTCTGGAAACATTAGCCAGAGCAATTAGACAAGAGAAGGAAATAAAAGGAGAAATTAGGGAAACAACACCTTTTGCTATAGCATCCAAAAAAAGTGAAATACTTAGGAATCAATCTAAAAAGCAAGTAAAGGATACCTGTACTGAAAACTAAAGTACTCTGAAAGAGGAGATCAAAAATGTCAGAAAATGGAAAGATACCCCGTGCTCTTGTTAGGAAGAACCAATGCAGTGAAAATGGCCATACTTCCAAAATTGTTACGCAGATTTAATGCAATCCCAATCAAAATACCATTAGCATACCTCACAGAGATATAGAAAACAATCCTAAAATTCATTTGGAACCAGAAGAGACCTAGAATAACAAAAGCAGTTCTAGGCAACAAAGGCACAACAGGGAGCATCACAATCCCTGATCTGAAATTACAGTACAGAGCTACTGTGATAAAAACTGCATGGTACTGACAAAAACAAAAAAAAAAAAAAGAAGAAGAAGACCTGAGGCACAGTGGAGCAGATTAGAAGATGCAGAAACAAGTCCAAACACACTCAGCCACCTTATCTTTGACAAAAGGGCCAAACATGTTCACTGGAAGAAAGATAGCCTCTTTAATAAGTGGTGCTGGAAAAACTGGCTTTCCACATGCCAAAGACTAATACTAGACCCATGTCTATTACCATGCACTAAACTAAAGTCAAAATGGATCAAAGATCTAAACATTAAAACAAAAACACTAAATCTGCTGGAAAATAAAATAGATAGTACTGTTGAAGACATAGGTGTAGGCAAAGACTTCATGAGCAAAACCCCAATTGCTTAGGAAATGCTACAAAAAATCAACAACTGGGATCTCATTTTATTTAAAAGCTTTTGCACAGGAAAAGAAATCTCCAATGGAGTGAAAAGACATCCCACAGATTGGGAAAAATTTTAGCCAGCTGTTTGTTAGACAAAGGACTAATATCTAGAATATATAAAGAATTGAAAAAAATCAGACCCACAAATTGAAAGATCTAATCCAAAAATGGGCATCTTAGATGAATACATGCTTCTCAGATGAAGAAATAGAAACAGCAAATAAATACACGAAAAAGTGTTCAACATCACTGGTGATTCAAGAAATGTAAATTAAAACAATGCTGAGATTCCATCTCCCTCTAGAAAGAATGGCTATTATCAAGAAATCAACCAATAACAAATGCTGGAGGGGCTTTGGGGAAAAAGGAATCCTTCTCCACTGTTGGTGGGAGTGTAGACTGGTGCAACCACTTTGGAAATCAGTGTGGATAGTCTTCAAAAACCAGGATTAGGGGTCTCATTTCACCTAGCTATTCCCCTTCTTGGTATCTGCCTAAAAGAATTAAAAGCATCATACCACAGTGATATACGCACACCAATGTTTATAGCAGCACAGTTTGTAATAGCTAAATCTTGGAAACAACCAAAATGCCCATCAACTGATGAATGGGTAAAAAAGATATGTTTTTTTATACAATAGAGTACTACTTAGTGATAAAGAGGGATAAACGAGATATTTACAGCGAAATGTATGCACCTTGAGACCACACTTTTAAGTGAAATAAATCAAACATGTAAATATCACATTGTCTCTCTGGTGTGAGAAACTGGAAGTGTAAATAAGAACCAAAATATATAATAGATATTGTGAAATAGGAAGAAATTGTTCAAAAGGAAAGGGGAACTAGGGAGGGGGAAGGGGGAAAGGAAGGAAGGGAAAAAATGAGAAAAGAAGGATGAAATGGAAACAAATCTTTGTAAATTTGTGTGGGTCGAACTCAGGACCTCGCGTGCCAATAGGCGCCCGTGCTGCTGAGCAATATCACTGGCCCTTTTTTCGTATGTGGGTACCAGGAGTTGAACTCAGGACCTCGCACTTGCCAGGCAGGCACTTATGCCGCTGAGCTATCTCACAGGCCCCATAAATTTAATAAGAAAGAAAGAAAGAAAAATGAAAATAGAACTTCTTCACAACTACAAAGACTAACACAAAATGAGTTAAAGACTTAAAGGTAAGACCCAAATGTATAAGATTACTAGAAGAAAACAATGGAAATTCTCCATGGTAGTACTCTGGGCAGACTATTTTTTGGGTATGCTCAAAAGCATGCACAAGAAGAGCAAAAATGCAGCAAGTGAAATCACATTAAAATAAAAGGTTTCTTCATAGCAAAGGAAATAATCAACAGAGTGAAAAGGTAATCTGTGGAGTAAAGGAATTCAATTGCAAACCACCTGCCTGATTAGAAGCCATTGTCTAAACTACATAAGGAACTCAAACTCAATTATAAGAAAATCACCTGATTTTTAAAATGGACAAAGGACTTAAAAGACATTTCTCCAAATATGTACAAATGGCCAACAGGTATATTAAAAAATGTTTGAAATCACTAATTACCAAGAAAATGTGAATAGAAACAACAGTGAGATATCACTTTAAACCTGTTAGAATGGTTATTACGAAAAAGATGAAAAATGACAGTTATGTGTTAACAAGAATATGAAGAAAAGGATACCTTATGTACTGCTGGTGGTAATATAAATTAGTATAGCCATTATGAAAATAGGATGGATGTTCTTTTAAAAATTAAAAATAGAGCTACCATACTGTGGTGGTTCAGCTTAACTGTGCCAGACTGATTGACATGGAAGCCACCTAGGGGATAGAAAGCACACTTCTGGGTGTGTCTGGTTGGGTCGTGAAGACATAACCTTGGGTACTACATGTAGTTCATGGGCCCTTCTTCTCTGGCACTGTATCCACACTGTCCTTCCTGGCCACCCAAGCAATTGCTCTTCTGCCATGATGTTTCAGTCTTGAAACCAGTTGACCATGGACCCAATCCCTGAAACCATGAGCCAATTAAACCTCTTCTCCTTTAAAATGTAAGTATTGGGGACTGTGTCTCAGTGATATGAAAGCAAACTAATACATATATGACCCAGCAATCCCACTAATATCCCAAATGATATTAAATCAATGTGTTAAAAAGATATCTGTACTCTTATGCTCTTTGCACCAGTATTCACAATAGCCAAATTACAGAGTCAATCAGAGTGTCCATCAACAGATGACTGGCTAAAGAAATGTGATATCTATACACAATAGAATATCACTACACCTTTAAAAAAAAAAGGAAATCTTGTCCTTTACAACAATGTGGATGAAGCTAGAGGTGATTACGTTAAGTAAAATAAGCCAAATACACCAAGGCAAACGCCATACAAATCTCATATGTGGAATGTGAAAGAAGTCAAACTCAAAGAAACACAGAATAAAATAGAGGTTTACCACAGGCTGGGAAATGGGGTATTTGGGAGATGTTGGTCAAAGGAAAAAAAAATTTCACTTAAGACAATTAATTTCAAGAGATCTATTGTGCATCCTAGTGACTACAAATACTAACTTTATATTAGATACTTGAAAAATGGTAAGAGTAAATTCTAAGTATTCTCATCTCCAGTATAATATTTGAGGTAACACATGTGTTAAATACTTTGTTTTAGCCATTTTATAATGTATACATATATCAAAATATCATGCTGTAAACACTAACAACAAATATCAAAACCTGTGGACAATCATGGGCTACTTTGACTGGTAAATCCAGCAAAGGTTAATAGAAAAAAAGGAAGCCTAGGTAATAAAAAGAAAGAAAATGAAGATGTAGATATTTCATGCTATTTACCTGTGGTACCTGAAGACAGTCATTGGCTATGGCCTTAATGGCAGAAACCTACAGCTATGAACCAAACCCCCAGTGTAGGTTGCTGGGGAGTAAGAGCAGACTAGTTCCAAAACCCTGCTTGATAAGCAGTTGATGAAAATAGCATGGTTAACCTGATCTCCTCGGGCATTTGCTACCCATTCCTTCAGATCAAGGCTGGTGATACACTCTAAGGAAATTTCTTTCATTGTTTTCCCAAGGTTTGGAAGATAAATTCATGGATTTGAAGAATTGTGTGATAAAGTGTCAAAAAATGGAAGTGGTAAGCAACTGATCTCTGGTACCTAGAGCAATAAGTCCTCAAGCTTATCCCATCCCCTTTCCTTAAAATCCCTAGACTCTAACACAGATGAGAAATTTTCCTTAGTATCATCTCTAAATCACATTATCAGTAGCTGATGCCCTCAGGAGGTATAAACACACAGGCTATAAGAAATAGACACCAGAGTAGCACGAGCCTAAGAGGCACACAGCATTAGAGAAAAGATGGACCAGAATTTTTAAATACTTCAGGGTTTAAGAGAAATGCAATTATTGTAAAACAAGAAAACAAAATTACATTTTAAAAAAATCACTGGGAATTTTAGGCTCAATTTTATATACTGGGTTCTCTACCTAGGCATGATGTAGTAAATGGGACCAAATTTGTCCTTCAGTGGTGAACAATTAGAAAACTGGTATACATGTTACACACATACACACATATACATGTGCATACAGTTTTACTATTTTCACACATTTGACATCAGGCAGGAAGGGCAATGACACCTAAGAGAAGGACCCAAAGGAGATGAATTCTGATTTTCCAAGATTTCTACCTTTATGCATTTTTCAGACTGTGAAAATGTCAGGAACGATATAACCAAGCAGAGTTGGAGCAGAGATCAGAAGACGGGGCAGTTAGAATTTGGGGACAGAATGCCCAAAACAAGGAATTCTAGAAAACGAGAGACATCTACCTGTATCATAGTCTGAATACCAAGTTGAGCATTCATAAAATAAAATTTCATTAGCTCTAATTAAAATGCAAATCACCATAGGCAAAACAATTCCCAGACTCTCCTAAGGTGGGGAGACTCAAGGTGTGATATGCTAACATAAAGAAATTTCTATAAAGATGCATAATATTTACTATAGGCCCCTACAACTGTCACACTTTATTTTTAGGGGTGGACTGAGTAATAGTGCTCGAAATGTAACTTGTAGAACCTGGAAGGACCTCTGAGACTCTTTAAGGGGTATATAATGTCAGAATTATTTTCAAAATAATAGGGATGCATTATTTGCTTTTTATCACTATATTAAAATTTATGCTAAAATACAAATCAATTGTGAATAAAATTACAAATAAATCAAGTTAGTGACACAGACATTGTATTTCTTACCTCAGTGCATTTTGATCGAATAGATAAAGCAAGATTTAATTATGAATGTTCTTGATCAAAATAAAATATACACATAAAGAACTTCTGTTGTATACTGAAGTATGATTGTCTCAAGGAATAGCACTTCCTCAAGTTTTAATTTATCAGATAAAAAGTGCTGATTTATCAGCACTTTCCTTCCTTTCTTCTTTTCTTCCACCCTTCCTTTCTCTTTTTCTTTCTTTCCTTTTGTGGTGCTGGGGCTCTAACTGGGTCTAATGCATGCTAGGCAAGAGCTCTAACACTGAGCTAAAAAGCATACTTTTGTGGAATACGAACAGTGGTTTCATAAAAATTCTTGTAACGTGGACTCTGATACCCCATCAATAACTTTTTGCACTGTAAGAATATTAGGGAACTCTTACAAACCATAAGAACTAAAAAAACCAATAGCCAATACTATGGCTAAATTTATGTTTCACTTTGACTGGGATAAGGGATGTTCATAAAGCTGATGCACCATTATTTCTGAGTGTGTCTCAGGGTATTTCTGGAAAAGATTAGCACTTGAATTGGTAGTTCAAGGAGACAATTGCTCCCACAAATATGGGCAGGCAGTATCCAATCAATCAAGGACCCCAGTAGACCAAAAAGGGAGAGGAAAGGTAAATTCATTCTCTGAGCTGAGACATCCATTTTCTTCTTCCCTTGGACATCAGTACAACTAATTTTTGAGACTTTGGACTCAGACTGAAATTTACATCACCAGCTAGCTGATTCTCAGGTCTCCAGATTCAGACTGAATTACACCACCAGCTGTCCTAATTCTCCTGCTTCTAGGACTGCTCATAGGACTTCCTGCTCTCTGAAATCATGTGGGTCAATTCCTATGATAAATTTCCTTATATCAACATTCATCTACATTTATATCTATCTTTCTATCTATCTATCATCTGTCTATCTATCTATCCTACTGGTTCTCTTTCTTTGGAAAATTCTATTATAGCCAATAATATCACACTGACAGGCATGACTGGATTTTTTCCCACTACATAGATGATAGACAAAAAATTATTAGAAACCCTAAATATCAGATGTAAAGAAATTGTCCCAAAATGTATAGAAATTATTGTCTACATATAAAACTACAATAGACATTCAAAACACTCCTAGAATTCATAAGTAAATCTAACAATATCATAGAAAGCAAGTTGAATATACAAAAATAAGTTATGATCTTAAATATAGGAAATATTGAATATAATATTTAAAATTCCTTTTTTATACTACCATAAAACACCTAGGAATAATTCTAACAAAGACAATCAAGACCTCTACACCAAAAATTAAAGATAACTTGAATAAAGAAGGGAATGTATCAGCTTCATGGATTATAATAGTAATATTGTTATCAATTTGCCCCAAAATGACCTATTAATTCACTGCATGTCCAAAAAATACCAACAGCAACTTTTATAGAAACTGACAAATAGACTCTAAACTTTGTGTGAAAATTGGAGGAAACTAGAGTCATCAATATTTGCTGTTTGAGCTACCTATTTTATAGTATTCTGTTATAGTAGCCTGAATGGATTGACAGCTATCAAGGGCTACTCGGGTTCTACAAATTCATAATTATACTATAAAAAACTCTAAAGCTTCCAGAACTATTACTAATGTATTGAAATTGGAGGGTTCAAGCGTCACAAGGATGCAGACAACAAAACAGATTATAAGAAACAACTGGATTTGTTTCACATAGCAAGAAAAATTAATTAATTCATTTGTTCATTCATTTAATAAAAAAAGAAGTGAAGCAAATACATATTTAAAGACTACCAACTAGTCAAATGTATGGGATGGGCCTTATTGGAATTATGCTTATGACAACAGATTGAACGAAGAGATAGATATTTGGGAAAATGTAAACATTGATCAGAAACATAGTTGATAATATTGAGGGATCACTCAGTTTTATTGTGTGATAGTGGCAATTTCATTATGTATAAAAACAGAGTACTAGTCTCCTATAAGAACAGCCTTCTGAAATATTTCAAGGTGAAATCTTATGATTACCAGTTTCCTGCTTTATTAATCTTAGAGAAAGATAAAGAGATCTACATATATATGGACAAGATTGATCATGAATTGGTCATGAGTGTATCTGACCAATTTGATCAATAGTTTCTTTTTATTCCTTAAGAGTTTCCCATTGTATGAGTACACCACAAGTTGCTCATTCATTCACTTTTTGGTGGACATTTGGATATTTCCAAATTGGGACTATTGAAATAAAGCTGCCACAAACACTTAGGTATGTGTCTATTGGTAAATATGTTTCCTTTCTCTTGTGTAAATACCTAGGAGTGAAATGCTTGGATTGTAAGCTAGTTTCTATGTTTAATTTTAGAAGAAACTCTCAGTTTCCCAGAGTAGTTGTACCGTATTATATTTCTTACAGAAATGTTTAGGAGTTGGTGAACCTCAAAGTATTTATGCTGTGCGAAAGCCTGATCCTCCTTCAAAAAAGAATATGTAAAATAATTTATGTACAATTCTAGAAAATACAGACTAATTTAGAGTGATGATAAGTAGGTCAGTGGTTACTGAGGGAGCAGAATAGAGGGAAGAACGGATTGCAAAATGTCATGAAGAAACTTTTGCTGCTAATGGAAATATTGTTATCTCGATTACGGTTTTGCAGGTGTTTGTATATGTCAAAATGATCAAAGTACTTTTTAAATATTTAGAATTTATTACCCTTTAATTATACATCAGTAAAGTTATTTAAAAATTCAAACTTTATCTTGATCCCTTTCCACTAAATCTGCTAACCACAGTGACAAACTCAGAAATAATGAATTCCCCCAGCAAGCGGGGGAAATCAGGGAGTCGGGGATCCTTAGGAACCATGATAGTTCAAGTCTGGAGTAGATACTGTGAATGTTGATCATGGAACATGTTCTCAAACTAAAAAGCAAGGAAGACTCATGGTTTGAACATTTGCATCCCCTCAGAATTCATATGTTGAAATCCTAACTTTCATGGAGATGGTATTAAAGTTGAAATCACTAGGAGGTAATTAGGATTAGATGAGGTCATGAAGATACAAATCCTGACAGCTTGTTTTCTCTCTCCTACGCGTGAGGATCCAGTGGGTAAGCATCTTCTATGAACTAGAGAACTGTCCCTGACCAGACACTGAATTGGCCAATGTCTGAATCCTAGACTTTGCAGTCTCCAGAACAGTGAGAAATTAATATTTGCTCTATAAGCCACTCAGCTTATGGCATTTTGTTATAGCAGCCCGAATGGACTAAAACAGAAAGTATCAAGGGCTACTAGGTGCCTAGCAAAAGGAATCATAGACTACAAATTCATGATTGCACTATGAAAGAATAAAACTTTCAAGCTTCCAGAACTATTATTAATGCATTTAAAATTACAGCCATCACAGGAATGCAGTCAACAAAATGTAGATTGTAGAAAACAACTGAATATTTTCTATAAGCAACAAAAATAAATTACCTATAGTTCATTGGTTCATTCATTTAATTTAAAAAAGAGGTGGAATAAATATATATATAAAGACTATCAACTAATCAAAATGTATGGGATGGGCCTTGTTGGAATTTTGCTTGTAACAATGGATTAAACAAAAAGATATATATTTGGGAAAATGTAAACATTGACTGAATAGGTGATAATATTGAGAGATTATTGGGTTTTATTGTGTGATAGTAGCAATTTCATTATATATAAAAACAGTAATAATGTCTTATTAGAACAATATACTGAAGAAAAGATGAAATCTTCTATCAGGTCCTTGCTATAGAAAGATAAGGAAATTAATATCTGATAATGTGTAAGCCATATTTTAGATATCGTGCTCACATTGTACACTCATTTGTTTCTTAGAATGCTGTTAAAAAGGTAACAGCATGAAGAAACAGAGATAACCAGTCAATAGGTCAGGTTCATAGAGATAATAAAGACGCATTCTTTACATTTTATTACACCGTACAATTCTTTTGGCCTTGTTTGTGAAGGGAATGGTTTCCTGGGTTTTTTGTTGGTGTATTAAATGGGTTCTTGCTATGCTAACCAGGTGGGCTTTGAACTCCTGGGCTCAAGCGATTCTCTGCCTTCCAAGTGCCGAGACTACAGTCATGGGCCACCGTTCCCAGTTAAGCTTCTACATTTCAATGTTTAATCATAAAACATTTGGTTGCTCAGGTTCTGTTTTGCTTTGCTTATTTATTTTTTCTTATTATCATTATTATTAAATTTGATATCTTAAAAAGATTGGTCATAAAGGTGGCTGTAGTGTAAAAATAAATAACAGATATTATACCTATTTTTGTTTACTATTTCAGTCTCAAATTTGTACGATTGCTATTTCAAGAAGCAATATATCATGCAGAAAGAGAATTTTGTGATATCCTTTTTCAAAACATATTAAATATATTCCCAAATATATTTTTTTCAAAAGTAACTGTGTGCTCTTTAGTAAGTACTTCATGTCAGCTGATTCTCTCAGTAATCTCAGGTGCCTGTGTAGCTGATTTATAAATGTTCTCACTTTTCAAGTGCTGTACTCCCTCACCTGATTTTTGCCAATAGCTGTTTGGCAACATTTTCATTATATCCTAATCATTCAAATTTGTTTGCTTCAATTTTCCTGTTAAAACTAGATTCAAAGAATGAGTTTATTCTCTCTGCCATTTTAAAGTCTTCATCAATTTCATATCTGTTCTTGTTGGTTAGCAGCCTTAATTTCCCTCGTTCTCTGTATTTCCCTGGGAAATAGAGATATTTATAAAATATATTTATAAAAATGGTCTTTTAGGGCCGGTGAGATGGCTCAGCGGCGTAAGCGCCTGCCTTGCAAGCGCGAAGGCCCGAGTTCGACTCCCGGAACCCACATACGAAAAAGGGGCCGGTGATATCGCTCAGCGGCACGGGCGCCTGTTGGCGCGCGAGGTCCTGAGGTCGACCCCCCCGGTACCCACAAAAAAAAAAAATGGTCTTTTGTACTCCACATCCTGTTTTAGCACTAAGCATTAAGCACGTACCTTTTCCACCCAGTTTTAACTGCTATGGGATATGGTCCATGCTCTCTCTTTTTAGGCTGGTCAGGTGAGAATGTTGCTTTCACGTTAGTCCCCTGTAATACCACATTGAAGGTGTCATTGCAATTAGCATTCTGGGTTTCAGAAGAACTGAGGCACTATTGTGATAATTTGGGCTTAAGCTCCACTTCTGCTTGAAGCTTCTAGATAATTGCAGTATATAGAGATGTTGTAAGATTTCTACTTGAATTACCCAAATAGCTGCTTGAATTCTTTACACATAGAGACACAAACTCAAAGAAGGCAGAATTAGAACATGGAAGAACCAAGGGAATTTGCTTGCAGGATCTTTATTCTGCTGAGGGCTATGATCTTATAGCCTACTCTTCTGAAATAAAGTGCCTTCTGGTCACCAATATGACACTCATCTGATATCCTTCTATTCTGAACATTTCACTCTGTGTGAACTGCTGCTTTGCTGGCCAGGACTCAAGTTATTTCTCATATAACCCAGGATATTTTGTTTGGTTTTCTTCATATATTTTTGTTGAATCGTAATATCCAGGGCATGTAACTCAGAAACAAAAAGTTCCCAGAATGTCAATCAATTTCCCAGCTTCTCTCCACTGATACTACCATTACAAAGATTTGATAACTGAGGCCTACAGGGGTAAATTAAATTACATAAATTTCCATAGAAAATCATTGCAGGGCAAAGTCCAATCAGGGCCTTTAAATAAATTAACTGTGTTCCTCCCCAAAGAAAAACCCCAAACTTACTTATCCTTTCTCAAAATACATATGAATCTCAAAAGTTGAGTCCTCTATAAAATATAATTTAGTGGAAATGGGATAAGGGTAAAGAAAAGAACAGAAGAATCCTATTAATTTCCTACAGAAAGAAAGATGGTGGCAGGCACAGACAAGAGAGTTGTATCTCCTAAGCACCAATGAAATCTCTCAATCCAGCAAAACTGTAAATTTGAAAACTTCCATTGTCTAGAAGGAGACTGGATGTGAATGAGGAAGGTAAGTCCTTTCTACAGCTGCTTTTAGTAGCCATGCAAAGTAGGTGAATTCAACAGACAGACGTCTAAGGCTTTGAAAATAGCATTCTCCCTCCTCTTACACCTTTGTCTAACTCCTAGAGGAAACTCTACCTTCCTATCTCTGTTCTGATTTCCTGCTCAGAGAACATTGCTGTCCCATACTACTCTTCCCCAGGCCTGCCTTGTGTGTGTGTGTGTGTGTGTGTGTGTGTGTGTGTGTTCCTTGCCAACTCTTCTCTAGGTGCCCAAGCAAATTCTTGAATTTTTCCATCTTGCCTTCCGCATGGAATCCTTGAGGAAGGAGTTGCTGACAGTGAACACTGCCCACCACTAGAGAGCAGTCAAAGCCAACATTTTCCTGGGCAAAAGACCTCTGTTTAGTAAGTCATCTTCAAAGGAGCCAGGTTCTCTTGGTCTTCTCTTTCTTTCATCTTCAGTCTTTCTCTGGCAAAACACCCTGCCAGTCCCCTTCAAAGGAGAACATTCTGTGTTTCTATTCAGATGTTATGGAAACAGCGAATATTGCTAATTCTGCCTGAGAAGCCATTGTCAAAAACATTTCTTATTGAAATCGCCATATATTTACTCCATCAGCACAAACAAAATTAAGCTAAAATATCAGAGGAAGAGAAAACGTTATAGTTGAAAAGAAAAGTCATCCCCCAAAGTCCAACCTACGCAAGAGTCCCATGCGCACCTTTAGATGTGATCTGTTCCTGTAGACAGCATGCTTTGTCCAACATTAGTGAAGACAGGAGTTGTGCTCATACAGGCTGCCCTTGAAATTTCAGTTGACTCCTGTCTACATTACTTAATTTAATGGCCAGTAAAAGAAAACAATTATTGCTGATTGGCCTGTCATAGTACAGAAAGAATCCTCTAATTTCCTACATTGGAAGTGAAGAAAGAAAAATGAATTTCCAGAAGGTAATGTGGCTGGAGTCTCATTTACTCTGGATTCAATTTAAGATGACATTTAAATTCTGTCCTTGCCTCAGGAGCCACATTAGGGAAGTACTTAAGATCCCTCTAAACCTTAGTTTTCTCCTCTGCAAAGTAACTTTCTATCAACTAAACTAAGATTTTTGTAGAAATTGAATTAATAAAGCATTAACTGTTATTGTATAAAAGACCTACCATGTGTTGCGCTCCCAGCTGACCACATTTTGTCTTATTCCTCTACCACTTTATCTTCATTTATATAATTTCAATTTTAATTTTGTTAAATATTCATTACACATATATCATATTCCAGGTAGAATAGAATTCTGATCCTCAAGAGGTTACAACACAATTTATAAAAGAGATAAATTGAAAGAATGAAATACAAGCAAGACATATCTTACAAAATCTGGTTTTAAAAGTAACACATAAGACAAAAATTACATATTGTCAAATTTGCACTCAAAGATTTCTGTTTATCACACAGTCCAGTTTGGCATATCTGAGGGAATCTTTTAACTTTTTAATATCCAGTACTTTTTGTGGTCTAAGCTAATTCTCCAAAGTCATCCATGGTATAACAACAGCCTTTGTTTGATCAGTTGAATAATAAAATCACATCTCAGTGGAAAACTCTTAAATCAACTCATACCTTTCTGAGCCTCTTTCAGTCTTGATTGTATTCATTGGCCACTGAATATAGATGATGCGATACCCCCACTGCCAAGCACCTTGAGTTGGAATCCTTTAGATGTCCTGAGCAATATGATTCCATGCTTGGCACTAAATAGAAGTTCACTTTATATGTTGTTGAGGATAAAGTAAAGTTCAAATAATTATCACTAGAAGACATTTAGGCAAGGATCCATAGAAGACAGTGTTAGGCTTGAATAATGAGTTGGGTTTTAATAAACAAGAAGAAGAGGGAAGAAAAAGGACATATAGGCTAAGGTGAGAGTATGACTAAAGGCAGTGAGAAAGAGGAGAATAACATTGGTTGACTGTGTTAGTCAGCATTTTGCTACTGTGACAAAATACCTGAGAAAGAAGGTATACCTTAAAAGAAGGAAAGTTTTCTTTTTGCTCGTGGTTTTAGAGGTTTCAGTCCATATCGCTAGCCCCATTGGTGTGGGCCTGAGGCAAGGTTAAACATCATGATGGCAACCACATGGTAGAGCAAAGCTGCTTACTTCCTGGCAGCCAGGAAGCAGGGGGAGAGAGAGACAAAGGAGAAACACACACCTTCCAGTGATCTACTTGCTCCAATAGGCCCAACCTTCTAAAACTTCCATCACCTCCTGATAGTGTCATTTCCCAGGGGCCAAGTCTTCAACACATGAGCCTGTGTGGACATTCCAGATCCAAACTATAATATTAACTCCTATGTAACTGCTGGATACCTTGAACTCCTAAATTTGTCTCACCTTCATATTTTCAAACACTTGGTTATATTAGTCTTATTTTTGCCAGTGGGGAAAACATGAGACTGGGGATGTGTCCTAAAATCACACATTAATAAACAACAGAGTCAGGATTTATATTGAGATTAGCAGAGTTCCAGCAGACATGTCTACTATGCCACGCTGCCAGAGGCATAAAGATGTGTAATCCCAGAGGAAGAGACAGTGACAGAAAAGCAAAAATTATTGCATTGTCTCTTTGAGAGGCCATAAAGATTTTAACAGGGTTTTCTTTTCCATTATAAAGAGCTTGCTAAACATTAAAAATGATCACCATAAATACCAACTTTTCCTTCTTGCATCTGGGATTTGCTTGTAGCAGATCACTAACCCATTAACAACCAGGGCTAATCAAGGGACTAGCATTTCGAAAAAAAGGAAGGGAAGTCTGAAGTCACAGAGATTAAAAAAAAAAAAAAAGCCATAAGCTAATTAAAAAATAATGGGTAGTGAGTGGAACAGAAACTGTGACTGGGAAAGGAACCCAGTCATTATAAACATATAAAATAGTCAAATATGCCCCTTGTAGGAAATTGTAACTTGTTTGTTTGAAATAAGGACATAGTTTTGCCAATCTTACTCTCTCATTAACTAGAGCTGACCCAGGGCTAAATTCTAGCCCCTTTCTTAAGTACTACAATGATCCCATTCTTCAAGATCTAGCTAAATGCCATTTCTTCCCCTACTACTGCAATCATTCCTCATTTCTTTGACCTCTCAAGAACATTTTGGTTTGTGCTTATCTTCATTATTTATTGTTGGCTTCTCTTTCCTACTATACTGTAAGGTCTTGGAAGCTATGATAAGTCTGATTCATTATTGAATACACAGGTCCTGCTTTACACATAGTAAGTACTCAAATATTTGTTGGGTGAATGTTGCACGTATTTCAAATGGGTTAGTACCAGTTTTTCAGTTGAAACATCATATGTACATAAATTATTTTCATCTTTATTTCTTGTTTGACAAGCATGACTGTTTGAAGCCAGGAGAAGGTAGCTCCCTTCTCTTGAAAAAAGAGTAGCTGGGGTTCAGGGATGGCAGTGGTTGCATTGGAACAATTGCTTTTTTGGGGAGTAGATTTTACATAGTTTAGACTTCACTGGAAAAAATATAAGAAAAGTAAAAGTACTCCTACATAGATTCCATCCAGATTCCTTAATTGCTAACATTTTATATTTAACACATTTCTTTCTATTTCTGTAAATATATATTACCATTTTTTCTGAACAATTTGAGACAAAATTGTAGAAGTGATATGCCTTTACCCATAAATACTTGTACTTCATGACCACAATAAAATGATAAAAATCAGGAATATAACATTGATACAAAACTAGTCTAGAAGCTATAAAACTTATTCAAACTTTGCTCATTTTCCCCATAATATCCTTTTTAGCAAATAAAGAAGAACTATAGTTTAAAGACACACATTGCATTTAGTTTCATGTTATTTTCATCTCCTAAATCTGTCTCTTCTGTTTTTTATTTTAATCTCAAATACTCTTGAGGCACACAGATCAGTTACTTTGCAGACATACCTCAATTTATGGATTTCTGATGTTTCCTCATATTTAACATGGCTGTGCTCTCTTGTCTGAGACACTACAGAAATGACATTCCATTGTCTTCTTGATTACATGGTTTTTCATGAAAAATCTGCTGTAATTCTTATCTTTTGTCTTACTAATGTTTTGTTTGTTTGGTTTGGTTTTCTTGTTTCTTTTTAAAAACTTACCATTCTACTACTAGTTTTAATGCATCTATTTATCAGATTCCTTAGTGAGTTCTTATATTCTAATTATATATAGGGTAAATCACTTGGTATTTTCTCAAGTTATTGAGTATTCATGTTTCTCAAACTTCCTTTCTCTATGCTCAATTTTATACATTTCTATTGCTATATAACTAGGTCTACAAATCTTTATTTCTGCAGTGTCTTTTCTGCTGCAGATCCCACCCAGTGAATTTATTTTTTTTAATTTCACATTTGTATTTTCATAGGCTAGATCATTTTTTTCATGTTTTTGTCAGTTCTCTCCTCATTATGTTCATGTATGTTTCTTACAATATCTATTTAAGTCCTTTACTACTAATTTGATTATCTTACTTCTGTGTCTATCTCTATTAAATTATTTTCTTTCTATCATAAGTTATATTCTCCTAATTTTCAACATGTCTTATAATGTATTCCCCTAATTTTGGACATGTCTTACAACGTATCATTAGATGACAGACCTTGTACTTTGTATGCTATTTTAGTCTCTAGATTTTATTGCTTTCTTTAATATTTGTTGGACTTTGCTTTGCAGAAAGTTTATTTATTTGCAGATCAGCTAGGTTCTTTTGAGTTTTAGTTTTAAGCTTTGTTTACAGAAGGTCCACAAAATCTTTCTTTTCATGCTTGTTTAGCCCTACTAGTAAATATGACTTCTCTAGGTTCTTGGCTCATTGTTCAGTTAATCAGCACAAATTCTTAATTCTGGATAGTTAGAGCATGAATATTTCTCTACTTTCTGTATATTCTGGGATTATTTTAGTTAATAGCTCCATAGAAGAAATTCTCCTCTGTTCAGTCTTATATTATTTCATCTTACAAATGTAGAACTGGATAATAAAGACTCAAGATTATCCTTATGTGGATTTCAGGTGTGTGTGTATGTGTGTATGTGTGATAATAGTATCTCCCTTTTCCCTGGATATATAGAGTAAAAAGTCCACCTCCATGACCAAAAATCTTGTTTACCTTAACTCACTGAGATTCCTATGTTTGGCATGAAATACTCTATCCCATTCTCCCATCTAGATTGTATTTCCAAGTAGAAAGTCAAACCAATCCAAGAGACTACTTCCTTTATTTCTCTATTCTCAAGAGTACTTGTCCTGTGCCACCGATTGTCCACTATCTAAAAATAATTGGCTCATATATTTTGGTTCAGTCTCCTAATTATTTACAGTGAGAGTGTGCATTTATTCCTGGTATTATTTTCACTGCCAGAAGTGGAAAAATTTCTCTTTCTTTTTTCTCTCTTCTCCCCAGGAAACATTACCTGTCTAATACTAGGGTCCTACACACATTAATGCCAGTGCCCTTGTCTATCAGAGCTGTTTTTAAGTATTGCTGTGCGTATGACAAACTCAACTCCTCTGAATGTAGCTTTCCCTCAATCTTCTCTCCTTTGTATATTTTTTCTTTTTTCTTACTCTCCACAAATCTTTTAGTAAAGATCAAGAGTCAGCCCTTAAAATTACTGTTTATTTTTTCTATTTCTAGGTAATTTGAAGTTTGTACTGTTTTTCTGTTTCCATTTCTGATGGAGGTTTGAGACTTGTGTGGTTTTGTTTCTTCTTTCTCATTACTGTAGGTTTATTTTAGCTTTGTAAGGAAGGTTTGGATGGCTGTCATCACCATGGCTTCCCAGAAACCAGAGATTCAGCTTTAAAAATAAGATGCATATCTAACACATAAAAGGATGGTGAGCATCCTGAAAACTAGAATGATTGTTAATTGGAACTGCAATATGTTTGGTATTACCACAGAGCTGAAAGACTTGAATTCTATCGTAAGACCTGGATCTGAGTCTTAGGGTTTTTGTGGACCTCAGTAGAAACTATTAAACAAGGCCAAATATGTAGGCTGGGAAAGGTAGACAAAACTTGCAAACCAGGGGAAGACAGCCAACAAAATCAATAACCAAGCAAATTCTCTCACACATGCAATTGTTTTAAGATGCTCAGAGTCATAAAAACTTAGAAATATGAGACAAAATAGGAAAAAGTATAGCAAAATTTTTAAATGCTTATGGGAAATTTTAAAGATGAAAATATGGGCCAGTGAGATGGCTCAGCAGCGTAAGCACCTGCCTGGCAAGCACGAAGCCCTGAGTTCAACTCCCAGTACCCACGTAAAAAAAAAGATAAAAATAGATTCACCCAAATCTAGACTGGATACTATTGAAATGTGTTAGATAAAGATTCTCAGTAAATCAGTAGCGGACGGCTGGTTATATGGCTCAGTGGCATAAGAGCCTGCCTGGCAAGCACAAGGTCCTGAGTTCGACTTCCGATACCCACATAAAAAAAAATCAGTAGCGGATCTATAAGCAAATAATAGAAATATACATAGTCGAACAAAATTAGTCTTATTTAGTTGGCTACAACAAAGGGGAATATCCTGGAAGAACCTTGGAAGAATTTCAGTAAAGGAGTTGAGGGTATGTTTGCCCATATGAATGATCATTCTATTAAGAGGTTAGGGAAGTGAGGAAGATTTGGGAATAAGATTGTTAAGAAAGAGAAGGGGCTAGAATTCAGTGCTTAGGTGCATTGGTAATTTCTTTGTTTACCAGAAGAGAATGACCAAAAATAACAGTAATTTATAAGAATCTATTGTCCCAAGTTATTACAGCTGTACTGTGACCTTGTGACAAAGGGTATTACTTGTGCTTGCCTGTTGTGTCAAGAATCATTGTAAAGGAACAGTTATTTACAGTTTGTTACTAGCTGATTTCACTGTCTCTGAGAATGAGTGGGTCAAAATATGGTTTAAAAGAATTCTTTCAGAATTTAGCTCAAACATTCAATGATACATGCAAAGCATAGGTAAAGAAGCTTGATCAAGACTCTTGAAAGAAATGAGTGATAAATGATATTTAAAGAGATTGGAGCACTTTCCAAATAACATTCTAGACTTCTGTAAAATATTATTTCTTAAATCAAAATCCATCTGGTACTTAGTAATAGAAAATCAAATTAAAATAAAATGTACACATTAAGAACAAAATGAAGGAAGGCTGTTCTATGTAACATTAGAAAGTAAAGGGCTGGTGAGATGGCTCCACAGTGTATGCGCCTGCCTGGCAAGCGCGAGGACCCGAGTTCGACTCCCAGATCCCACATACGAAAAAGGGGCCGGTGATATCGCTCAGCGACACGGGAGCCTGCTGGCGCACAAGGTCCTGAGGTTGACCCCCGGTACCCACAAAAAAAAAAAAAGAAAGTAAAATGTTCCTTGCCATGGCTTAGAGTAGAAAGAAACCAGCAATATCTTTATATATATTTGAATATATATATTTGAAATTAAAGTGAATATTATATAATAAAAATATAACTCCCAAATCTGAAGAGAAAACCTAAAGGAATATTTTTAAAATTATCATTTCAAGAGAAAATAAGTAAAGAAAAAAAATAATTATGGAAGGAATGAGGAGAAACGAAGGAAGTGAGGGGAAGGTGACATAAAAATAATTCAGATGTGTTCTCTGAATTTACTAACTCCCTACAGTGAATGCAACCATTATGTACCACAAGCATGTACTAACAAAAAATTTGAAAATTTAAAAAAACAGTAAGTTTGAGTTAAAATGGTAGAAGTAACTGAAAACATATTGGTGATTATCATATATGCTACTATGTATGTCAGAAGACAGAGTAGGCAAATGTACTTTAAAAAATATTGTGTAGCTTAATAGCCTTTTTTAAAATCAATTAGATACGTTAAAATTATGTGGACATTAACCTACAGTTAAAAAGTGCTAATAAAAGCAAATTGATAATATAAAAAACAAATTAGATTTTAAAGAAGAAATCAGGAAACTGATGAGGAAAATCCACCAACAAGATTTAATTATAACAAATTTAGATGCTTTTATCAATTCAACATCAAAATAAGTAGAGTAAAGTGACGTAATTCCAAAAAGAAAATGAGAAACCCACAAGTAACTGGGAAATTATAATAATTTTCTGAGACTAGCATATGAAGAAGACAAAAATCAGTAAGTATAAAAATTGAATAAGATTAACAAGATTAATCTAACAGATATTTAACAAAATTCTGTATCCAATAAATAAAATACACTGTACATTATTTTAGGTACTCATGGAATATTTATGAAAATTACCAATAAATGAAGTCTAACACATTCCAAGGAAAAATATTATAGATTATTTTCTCTAAACACAATTTGATCTAGTTCAACTATCATGAAAATAACTTCTTATCAAAACAAACAAATAAAATCTTGGGAGGTTTAAAATGCATCAAGAAGCCTACCCAAATGCCCATCAACTGAGGAATGGATAAGAAAGATGTGGTATTTTTATACAATGGAGTACTATTCAGCCATAAAGAAGGATAAACTGGAGACTTTTATAGGTAAATGGATGCAACTCGAGAAAATACTCATAAGTGAAATAAACCAGAAGCACATGTGTGAGCATCGTATTGTCTCTCTAGTATGAGAAACTGAAAGAGTAAATAAGATCCAAAATGTACAATAGACATGATGAATCAAAAAGAAACTGGTCAAAAGGAAAGAGAGACTGGAATAGGGAAAAGAAAGAAGGGAAAGGGAAAAAAAATTGTATATATATATAAGATTGTTAAGATAGATACACTATCAATTTTACTTAGTTCATTGAAGAGTAAGGTTTGTGCCAATAATGTTTGGACAATTGAATGCTAATGTCTGGTATCCTGAATAACTAACTTAAAGATAGTAATACGTAATGTATTAGCCATTGTTACCCTCCTATTATGTTGCTTTGAAAATTTGTTCTTCTTTTGATTTGTTTTGTTTTTTCTTCTCTTTAAAAAATAAAAAAAAAAAAAAAAGAAGCCTACCCAGTCCCGGGTATACTGCAAACTAATCTCAAATGACTCTGCCCATCCAGTTAGCTTTAACAATGTGTGTAATTAATAAACCTGACAATAGTGAAATTGGGACCTCTGCTATACTTTATATTACAACATGAGCTGCAGAAATCAAAGGGCTGCACTGAAACATTGAGAAACAGTGTATGTGTTAATTTTTAGAATCAAAGGATTTTTGAGAGAAACAAGATTTCTTTTGAAAAATGTGGTAAGAATAAAAAAGCCCTTTATATTAATATTAATGCAATAAAATATTCTACCATAGTTGCAACATTTTGGTAAATGAGTTTTCAATTGTATACTGTGGTACCTGTTAATGTTAAGTACTGCCGTACTTGCTCATGATAGTGAGGTTTATAGGTTATTTTAATCTTCTTCCACTTAATAACTATATGTCTTCCATTGTAGTTTTAACTCTTTTAACTCTCAGAATACTATAATTTTAAAATAATTAAATGTTAAGGAATACTCAATCATTTTTTTTATTAATCATCTATATGACCATTGTCTTCCTATTTTGCTAAAGTTTCTTTAAAAAAAAAGTCCCTTTCTTCATTTTCTATGTTGGAATTTTAGGAGATTTTCTTGGGATTTTTTCCAAGTTTAGAAGCAACTTACAAGAAGTGCATGAGTCAAGTAGATGGAGGCCAAAATATTCCCTTTGTTACTATTGGAGGAGATAACTCAGATGTGGATGGATAAGGCTTCTTGACATAATATCCTAGAATTACTCACACTGTGCCAATCAGTACCAGTGATAGCAATGAACAAAGATGAGCCTCTCACTTGATAAAGGACATAACAGAGTTTGGGTAGTCGACACATAGAGATAATCCAGGGTGAGGGGCTAGGGAGATTACAGGAATAGGAATACATTTACCTGATCCTCCCATACTTCATAATCAGAGAAGAGACCTGTCTGTGGGCAAGAGTAAAGAAAGGCTAGGAAGTTCGGAAATGGTACCCATGAAACTTTTCAAGTTGGAATCCACATGAAAAAGTTGAACCAAGAAAAAGAAACATCACAGTTTTCATTTTATTTGATAATATGTACAAGTTTGTGAGTGAGTCTTAGTCTGAGAAACTTTTGTTACTTTACCTCAAATACAAGGCAATAAGGCATCTAAACTCCCAGTGCTGGGTGGCTGGGCCCGCCAAGAGTTTCAGGTGGCAAAGCTCACCATGGTGTGGAAGGGGTTAAATGGTTCCAAGTGCAAGATCCCAGCTGAAGGATCAATAAGTACAAAACTTAATAGGTCAACAAGAGATTAAAAGCAAAATATGTAGAGGAAAATCTATAGTAAAAACAATAAGGAGTTCATATAGCAAAATTACATCGACAATGAGCTTTTGGACAGCTTCATCTCAAATTGGAAATCTAAAATTGGGAATGCTTGAGGTCTAAAGTCAGTTGGAAAAATACGGAAGACAAAACTGGCTACAAGTCTGGAATCATAGTTACAGTCAATTGGGGAGATTTGAGAAATTATTCTCAAGACATTTTCACAAAGAAATTATTTCCTTCTCAGCTTTCTAGCTCATTCATTACAAAATTCATCCTGCTTGACTTCCAGCTCTGGAATTTCCATGGACTAAACCATTTCGTAAAGACCACAGCAAAAAGTCAATGGAAGTTTGAGTAATTTTTATAATAAAGGTGATTGAAATATGTTTGCAGAAAGGGTTTTATTGAAAGAAACATTGTGTTACTGAGTGTTTCTATAATCATGTATCCATAATTGTGTATAATTTATTTAAAAATTCAAGTATTTTTCTTGGTGTAGGGGCAAGGTTTTAAGAGTGGTATAAATATGATCATACAGATTACTGAATTTTAGCAGAGGGAATAGGTCTTCTTGAAGAGAATAACCAAAATTCCCAAGAGGTCTTTGTAATTTGAAGAAATACTTTCAATATTATCATTTTCATATCATAATTTAATTTTGACTTTCTAAAATAAATGCTAACATTTTCATACTATAAAATATGTTTGTTGAACTTTATCAAAATCTTTACTAGTAGAAAAGATTGAAAAAACATTGAATCTCAAATAGGAATGTTTGTTTCTGTAGCAGAAGCACAAGACAGATTTAAGGAGCAGCAGACAGGGGCTTTTAAAATAGAATCAAACATGTATAGACTTTAGTTTAGATTTCTTTGAAAGTAGAAGTACAGAGAGTGCGCAGGAAGTTTATATAGCAATAATCTAAGCAGTTTATATAGCAATAATCTAAAGAGTGAGGAGAATGAGTAAAGAAAGGATGAAAAGCCAGTATCAGGGTGCTTTTTGCAATTGAGGCTCAATTCAGTGGAGACCTTCTGATTACTTATGAAATATCTCTTGATGTACAGGAGGCTGGAACATTTATCCACAAAGTCTTATCCTTATTGGTTAAGGATTGTCCCTGGTGTAATAACTCTACTTATTTTTGTTGTGGGCTCTCAGGGTGTTGCAAAAGGCCCTCAGAGATTAACAGAAAGGCACATTATGTCCTTAAGATAGGTCATTGTGAGCATGTCGTGAGGCTGAGCTCACGTGGAGTGGACCATCACAGCTGCAGCATGAGCAATTTTCCCTGCAATAGTTATTTATGATTAATATCTTGAACATTTTCTTAAAGTAAAATGATATAGTTTGATTAGCTAGACAAAAACCTTGATTCTACTCAGGGATAAACATTCAATATGATTTTTCACCACAACTACATTTTATTTTACTTTTCCAGTTGACCCTCCCAGCGCTAAGACTATCCTTTATACTCTTTCAACAGCTCAAACTACTCTTTTTCATATTTCTAAGACCTTCCTTTGTTATTTTATATATCTTTTCACTTACTCAGTGAACATTTACTTGTCTTTTGGTATATGCTAGGAAATGCAAGTTTGTACCAGGCACAGTGCTAAGAATGTCTCCCAAATAATTGTAATACATTCAACAATTCTATGAAATAGGTACATTATTTTCCTCACTGTTGTAGTCAGGGTTTGCAAGGGAACAGATTTAATACAGGACACATAATTTATAGGATTATTTTATAATATTCACCCAAATGTAAAATGCAGAGAAGTACAAGAGACCTGTCCACACACTACAGACCCAAGGAATCCAGATGATGGCCTGGATCCCGAGGCAATGTCCTGCACAAGTCCAACTAAAAACCTAGAGCCCATGGCAATGTCCACCACAAGTCCAGCTGGAGGCCTAGAGACTACGACAATGTACCATTCAACTCTATATCAATGATCTGCCCTGGGAAGGCCCAAAGGTCAGTGGTTGAAGCTAGAAAGTCTGCACCAGTGGAATGAAGGATCTGTGCCAGCAGGCGGAGGGGTCTGCACTGGAGCCAGGAAGTGACACTCAAGGTAAGGACCAGAACTCCCCCCGAAAAGAACTGCAGCCATCCTCAGTGAGAGAAAGGATCCAAGCTCCTCCAACAATGAGCACAGCTGAGTTCATATCAGGAAAACCACTGTGACAATCTTCTCCAGGAGAATCAACAGCACACCATCTTCCCCTCCAGTTCTCCTTTTATGCTGTTGATAACAATCCTTAGGTGGGCCTTCCACATGCAGAACCATGCTGATTCAGTTCAGCTAGGTGTCACAAGTTGACCATTAGTTAATCCACCACACTCACTTTGCAGACAAGAAAACTTGGGTATAAAGATATAAAGAAACTGGCCAGAGGTCACATGGCTACTAAAAGCTTGAACCAGTTCTATAATCTAGGCATAGCACATGGCCCTGTGCTCAGGCTAAATTGTAGAAAATGGTTGTGCAAATTTCCAATATTCTCAATGTTCACCACTTTTGTACATATGCTCTGTCATATGGCTGGCTTTTCTGACTTGCACACTAGAGCGGTGCTAAATTTTTCCACCATGTGAATGATGGGTTTGACCATGTGACTTGCTTCGGCCACTGGTATATTTGCAAAAATAGAAATTGATAAACAAATTCTGTCTACCTACCTACACACACACACACACACACACACACAACAAGAGGGGGGGGAGACGGAGAGGGAGAGGGAGAAGGAGAAGGAGAGAGATTTTATATTTTCTCTGCCTCTTTGTTCCATCTGGGCAACAGCCCACTGCAAGGTGCCTCCCAACACTCAGTGTAGAACTTTTCCATTTGGCCCACTGACTCACATGCCAATCTCTCCTGGAAATACCCTCATAGACACACTCAAAAGTAACATTTTACCACTTCTTTAGGTGTTCCTTCATCCTATCAAGTTAGCACTTAAAACTAGTCATCACAGTACTAAAACAAAATCTATCTCTGAAAGGGGTCTACATTTTGGAATTAGCAGATAAGTATGTCAAAGGAACTATTACATGTATGTTCAAAAAATTAAAGAAATTCTGTTTAAAGAATTAAAAGAAAGTATAATGACAATAATTCAGCAAACAATATTATATATATTGATAGAAACTATCCAAAATGTAGAAATTTGGAGTGTAAAAAGTAAAACAAAAGAAAACAAAAGTTCAATAGAGGTGATAATTAGAAAATTTGAGATGACAAAACATTCAATAAATATGATGATATATGAATAGAATTTATTGATTCTGAAGAACAAAAATAAAGTGAAGGAATATGAGTCTCAGAAACCTGGAAGACATCAAATATATATGTACAGATGTATGTGCAATGTATGTTCTAAATGAAGAAAAGAACAGAGATTAACTGATAAAATAATAATTGAATACAAATTGAAATTCCTCCCAAACTTGTTAAAAAATTTAATATAAATATATAAAAGATTCAATGAACTCCACATGGGAGAAGTTTCAAAGTTTAAATCTAAGCTTACCCTCATAAATCTTGAAAGCTATTAAAAATACAAAAATATTTATGGTATATACTTTTTTTTCACCTAAACAGGGCTTAAGATTTATTTAGATTCTTTAGTTTAAAAGTGAGCCCTGAAATCTATTTGCATCAAGGAAACAGAAAAGGCAAAATAAGTTAGCTGGGAATTCTTGTTATTCTGTAGTTTCCAGGACTGGAATGGTTTGACCTTATACCTGCAGACTTCAGTACCATTTGTCCCAGGGGATTTCATGGTAGGCTGACAACACAATTCTGTTCATGCTGGAGCAGTCCAAGAACTTTCTTGGCCTCCTCAGGTCCAAGAAGACTTTGGGCCTACCAGGATTTGTATCCCTTGACCCAGGCCTGAATAATCCATTGTATCTATTCTCTGAGTAGCACAAAAACCAATTCATCACATACAGGAAACAAATGTATAATTAAATGAAATTTCATAAAATGTAATAGATTTGAGAAGGCAGCAAAATGGCATATTCAAATTACTGAAAGAATGACTGCCAACCAAGAACTCAACCAGAAGTAATACTTTATATAACAAGCATCAAAAATTTGGTCATGAAAATAAAATTCATGTATCAGTTAGACTGAGCTAAAGGATACCTAGTGATCTGGAAAACTCTTATTTTAAGGTATAGTTGGTAGATCTTTCCAGAAGAGATCAACACTTGAATCAATATACTTAGGGGAAAAAAAGGAAAAAAAAAATTCAGGAAAGATATGTCACCTTTCCTAATGTGGTAGGCATCATTTAAACCACTGAATGTTCAAATAGAGGTAAAAGGCAGAGGAAAGGCAAATTTTCTCCCTCTAATGCTGCTAGCACACCCATATTCTCCTGTCCTTTCACATCAGAATTCCTTATTGCTGGTTCTTCAGGCTCTGGGACTTATACCAATAGCATGTCCCTTGTTCCAAGACCCTTGATCTCAGACTGGGATTATTTATTAGCCACCCTGGTTTTCAGGCCTTCACAGTTGGGCTGATTTACATCATTGGCTTTGCTTATTCTTCAGCTTGCAGACATATTGTAAGACTTCTCAGCCTTCATAACTGCATGTGACAATTCCCATTATATCTTCATTTCTTTGGAGAACCCTGATTCATACATTGATTGTTTGCAAAGACAAACAAAACAGATTACTGATCTTCAGGCAGAGTGACCAAGAAGAAAGATAGGAGTACGTATTAACAAAACTAGAAAGAGAGAGGAGACATCACTACCAACCCTATGGATATTAATATGATTAGAAAGGAATGTTATGAACACATTTATACCCACAAATTAAACCTAGATGAAATGGAAAAATCCCTAAGAATATACAAATATAAATAACCACAACTTATAAGAAATAAAATTAAATAAAGAAGAAGAAGAAATAAAATTTAAGTGGATGTGGCTGTACACACTTTTAATTCCAGCACTCTGGGAGGCTGAAGCAAGAGGATCCCAAATTCAAGCCAAGTTTGTACAATTTAGTGATGTAGTAAGACTTTGTTTCAAAAAATAAAAATGTATAAAGAACTGTGTATATACGTCAGTTCAAAGGCCCTGGTTTAATCTCTAGCACTGCAAAAAAAAAATTCTACAGTCTAAACAAGCATATAACAACATAAACCACAAATGAATTAATTTAATAATTAAATATCTTCCCACAAAGAAAAACTCAGATTTAGGTGGCTTCATTGGTGGTTTCTAGCAAATGTTTTAGGAAGAAATCATACCAATTATTCACAGTTTCTTCCTGATAGTAGAGGAAGATGCAATTTCCAGCTCATTCTATGAAGTCATGATATCTCGATGCCAATCCTTGACAAATACCACAAAAACAAAAATACAGGCTAATATCACTAACAGATGCAAAAATCCTTTAATTATCAAACCAAATCCAGCAACATACTAAAAGGATTAAGCTACCATGACCAGGAGGAATTTATCTATGTACTAAAGATTGGCTTAACTTCCAAAACTCCATTTATAGAAATAGAAAGAAGAAAAGGAAATCATTTAAACAGATGTAGAAAAACATCTTTGACACAATTCAAGTACCATTCAAGATAAAGACTCTCAATAAATTAGCAATTAAAAGGAAATCCCTTAACCTGATAAAGGGGCTAAGAATGGCAGCAGCAACACTCTACACACCAAGGGAGAACTTGTTTGGGTGAGAAAAAGGTTACAAGACTTTATTGTTAATCATTTCAAAATTTCATAAATTTACAAAAACTCATTGATTTGGGTACTTAACATGCATGTTTATTGTTATGTAAATTTTTATTCAATAAAGCAGTAAATATAATAACAAGTGGTAGATAGTGGAGAGGTGTTGATAAAACAAGTTTAGCAATATGCTGATAATTGTTAAACTGTAAAGTGAATAATGGCAAGTGATTACATTATTCTACCTACTTTTATATGTCTGGAAATATAGGAAAGCCTGGGTTTTCAAAAATATTTAACTATATGGGGAGAAAACACCGAAACCTTGGGGAAGGGACAGTTGTAATGTAAAATGTCCCTTAAGTCATTTTAACATTCCTTCTTTCTCTCCTTTGAGAAGCACCTAAGTGTCTAGATTTTTTACATGGGTTCTGTTCAATTAGGGCATTTGATCCTAACATTGGAGAGATGAGGATAGACATTACAATCTCTGCTATATAGATGAAGAAACTACCATTCAAAGTGACCAAAAGAGAACAGAGTAACACTAAGGATGAAACCTTGGTACCGAGTGCTTTGATGTTCCTTGCCTCTGAGCCTGAGGATAAGGCTGTACCAGCTAAATTATGTTATAGATAACAATTGTCTGCATTACCCTCACTATTTCCCATTATTTTCTTCTCACTTGGCTCCATTGACATTTTAGCCTGACCTTACGCCACTGCCTCCCAGAAACACACCACCCACGTAAGCAAGTTTGGTTACTCCTTGCAGTCTTTTTCATTTAGTACCCTATAATCTGCTTCTTTTCTATCTCAACCCTCCCCACTCTATTAGCACCTTCTCTTTCAAATGTTGATTGAAAATACTTATAAAATTTGCTCCAAGAGACTATTAGATTAATGATATTCTTACCAGAAGTATTTACATTTTAATAGAAGACAAGAAAACCTCAAAGGACTAAACAGCCTACTGATAAAACTTTAAGTTGTGTAGAAAATTTTGGATTAAGGAAGAACTTGTTGGACCTTTCGTATTACCTTCCATCCAATACATTAGGCTAACTCTGGCCCAAGACATCATGAGTAACTCATAAGGATGATGAGTAAAGAAGCATCAATTCAGTCTCCTGTTTATTTACAGGGCAAAATACTCTCTATTTTTTTCTTTTTTGAGACAGGGTTTTACTTTGTGGTTCAGGCTAGACTTGAATTCACTATGTAGTTCAGGCTGGCCTCAAACTCACAGCAATCCTCCTGCCTCAGCTTCCTGAGTGCTGGGATTTCAGGTGTGTGCTACTATGCCAGGCTCAAAATACTCTTTAATTGTATAAAGAAGATGGAAGTATTGTGGTGAGTCAGCTATGAGTGGAGTTGGTGTGGATTTAAAGGAAACAAAAATCAAAGACAATTTTTGAGAATTTTTCTCACCCAGTGGCCTTTTTCTTTAATATGAGAGCAAAAGATCCCTCTTATGTTCACATGTTTCTCAGTGGATCAGAATATTAGATACTTGGTTTTAAATATTTGGGTGGTTTTCTCAGAAATCCTTCCACAGTTGTTACAGTTAAGAGTTTGAGGGCCGGTGATATAGCTCAGCAGCACAAGGTCCTGAGTTTGGTTCCCGTACCTACATAAAGAAAAAAAAAGTTTGATATTTAACTCACCTTTCAAACGCTGTCCACTAACACCATCTTTCACTTAATACATGCATATTCATTTATCCTTTCAACAAACATTCTTGAGTACTACCTATATGTCAATACTGTCTGGATAAGTGGGAAATCACCAATGAACAGAGAGAAATCCTACATTGTGCAAGAAGGTATAAGTGAGGTAAACTGGAGTTCTTTATATACCCTGAGTACATCTGTGTATAATGTATTTTCTTATACTCATGTATTTGCCTTCCCACTCTCTTCTCAATGGTGTCTTTTGATAAGTAAAAGTTTTAAGTTTTAATATTAGAAAAAGTGACTTGTACAGGATATTAAGAGTTTGTATATTCTAAGACAGATCGAAGTACAAATGGCCTAAATGTGACATATGCATTAGGCATTGGGAAGCAGTAAAGAGGTTAGTTGCCTGGAGAGGAGAAAATGTGATTGGGTTGGAAAGGGAAGAACAGAAGCTACGGTCCAGAAGTCAGATCAGATGGGAGCCTAGTAGGCTTCTGAAAGGAGGACCATCTATAGATTGTGTCTTAGTCACTTTTTATCGTCACTGAGACAAAACACCCAAAGTTAAAGGAGGAAAGATTTATTTCAGCTTACAGTTTGTAGAAGTTTCAGTCCATAATTGGCTGGCTCCAAGGCAGGGTGGTATGGCAGAGGGGCATCACAGAGGAAAAAGAGTTTGTGGCAGGCAGAAGGCAGCAAAAGCCAAGTAGCAAGCAACAAGTGACAAGCGACAAGGGAGGACCCTCTTTCTGTCACTTATATCTTATCCAGGCTACCCACCCATAGTGCAGGTAGCATTCACACCCTTAATCCTAGGATCACATGCTTCATCCTAGTATCACACACCCTAGATGCAGCCAAAACCGCCAAAACCGCCAAAAACCCCACATATGACTACATGAGGCTTTGGAGGGGCATCTAGTTACAAGCCACAACAGATCATGAGAAGAGGAGTGGCTTGACCTTGCTTACATTTTAAAAGAATCATTTTAGATGCTATGTTAGGAATAAGAGAAGAGTATAAAAGCATAGTGATTAATTACAGTATAAGGCTATTATATGAAATTAGGTGAGAAAGATGACTTAGAGTGATCATATCAGATATGGGGAGAACTGTTCTAATTCTGCTCATAGTGAATTCTTACACAAGGCATAATCCAAAGCTACAATTTAAAAAAAAAATTATTACATTAAATGACACATTGCTATTAATCCCCTTCAGTATAGTCCCTCTCCTTTTGAATAATTATCTTATCATTTTGCCACCTCTGAAGCAGTTCTAGAAGTCCTTTTTCATGAGTGTCTTAGTTGCATTGTCATGGTTGCCTGGATGTCTTAAATCAATTCAAAACATATATCTTTCATGGTCACTTTGATTTGGGGAGAGAGCCAGTTGTCACATGGCACCAAATCAGGTGACTAACGTGAGGACACAAAGTGAGGGTACAAAGTAATGCCTACCTTTCTGTTGGATGGCATGTGGCAGCAGCATTCACTGCATTTTTTATCAGACCTTTTGAAGACACTCATGAAAAAGGACTCCCAGAAGTACTTTAGAAAGTACTAGTATGTTCAAACTAGGGGAAGTATTTCAAGGGGGATTAATGGCAATATGTCCTCTATTGCAATAAATTTTAGTATAAATATTCATTGTATATTTTGGTCACACCTCCTTCCTGGAGAATTTCCTTCACCAGGGAATAAATTTATCTCCTTTGCAAAACTGTGAGCTCAGCATTTCTGAACATACAATGTGTCTGAGGAATATGTGATTACTGAATTAGGAAAGAACAGAATGAATGAAAGAAATGAAATGAAATGAAATAATAAATGAATGAATGAATGAATGTTGGGCAGTTGTAATCAACCTGGAATAGAAAGCTACTTAAAGACAACATGGGTACAGTAAGCATCATTCGTGGTCACAAGATTTTAGTTAGAAAGAATATGATCATCTTTGGTTACAGAGGCCACCGGTAATTTTCACTTGAAAACATCTGAAAAGATGTTTCTATAATAGAATTAGAGGGCTTTTTGCCTGAGAGTTATCCTCAATAAATGCATGAAATGAACTTTCTTTCAATCAGCAACTATTATTAAGGAAGTGTGTGCAAACAGGCTACAATTTCGAACTGCTATTAAGTTTCTAATATATGGTGAGTGGTTGACAGGCCAAGCCAACAGCCTTCTAACTGTTCTCCCACCTCCAGTCTCCCTTCCTTGTATTGACCCTTGTTCTACATTTAGGGCATCTTTCTGAAGCATATCTCTGCTTCTAATCTTTCAACAACTTTGCATTGTTTGTCAGTCTTGATATTGATATTGAAATCTTTTCAAAATTTCTAGATTTATATCCCCAACCACTGCCTAAACTCAAGTACATTTATTATTGAAAGAAACTTACTAAGAGGACAAGTTCTAAAGACAAGCTACCTCGGCTCAAATGTCAGCTGAACGTAAGAATTAACCTGTCTACTCTCAGCATCAGCCTTTGGAAAAACTGGCCACTAATGGTTCTTATCTTATGTCCTGCGAGAATTTATGGAGATAACAAGGATAAACTCTGCAAAAGTATA